>JAOPFQ010000005.1:13057500-15557500 GCA_030064505.1 Chouioia cunea
AGAACACACGCTCTACCGAAGTTCCCATCTCAACTGTGTCTAGCTCGTCTCTCTCTCTCTCTCTCTCTCTCTCTCTCTCTCTCTCTCTCTCTCATGCGCTGCCTCGAAAATTCATTAGAGGATTCCTCCAGTCTAATAGTTTGCCTGCGCCAACACCTCCTCTTCAGATAACAGGTTTGCCAGCGTACACAGCCATTTGACCAAAAATCGCTCTTTCTTCTATTAATTAAGCGCCATTAAACTCCAGTTATTTATTCCCGACTCGTTCTTTTAAACTCTTTAACCAACGATACACCCTAGTCATAATTAGTATGTAAGCACGAGTGATTGTGAAAGGAAGCAGCTCTGAAGAGAAAGAACAAGAAAAAGAGAGAGGGATGAACGTCCCAAGTCCCAGTAATCCAGTTATTTGAGGCGCTGCGGCTGCAGGTATACTAAACCATCTTTCCTTTGAGTTTTAACCATAATTACCAGCTATTCATAAATCTTTCCCAGAGTCGATTCCAGGTATTCGGTAATCGATGCCTATTCTCTCTTTTCCCTCACTCTCTTGTGCGACTGCTCCATAAATATCGTCGATTATCTTCATTAACACTCGAGAACGACTCACGAAAAGATTCCTATCTGCTTCTTTTTTCCTAAACGACGATGGTATTTTGAACGAATGTCAGTTAGCGTAGCGTCCATCCATGCACATCTCGATTGGATTTTTGGCGATATGTTTGATTCGGATTTCACTGTTTTGATAGCGCAAGCCAAGTATCGGTATACACCTATCTATCTTAGCCAATTAGGTAGGAGATTATTTAATGTCGCGCCTCTATAACAGCAATGATTTTCTCACGCAAGCTTGAATAGCGTTGACTTGTTTATGGGCCGGCTGTTAATTAGATCTCATTAGAGTTCATTAATCCGCTTCAAAAAGTTCCTCGATTTTGCTGTTTTTTTAACGAGACGAAGACTATAAAAAGCCTCGACAGCACACGTAACTCTCTGCTTTCTCGTGTATGCCATACTCTCTCAAGTACACGTACGTGTGCATAACAGACACACATAAGCTTTGACGAAAGCTGCGCAAGAGCGTAGGCGTCGCACACTCTCTGGCTCGCTTGCCAAGAGCAAGGCGTTACTTAAACGTTCCGCATAAATTTGCAGCGGCTAAAAAAGAGAGGTCCAGACTTCTCCAATTTCCGCGCAGTAAATGTCGGACGAGTCTCTCGCGAAGAAATCTTCGAGCTTGTAAAACCTTGGCGATTCAATCGCTATGTGCCCAAGCTGAAATATTTCGCGCGATTCCGCTTAAGATGCGTGTGCTTGCAATGATCGCGTATAATAAACGGACCCGGCGATAAACTTAAATTTATATTAACAAAAACTTTATACCGTATGTGCGCACGCGCACGCCAAAAAGCCAGGCATCCTGCCTACAGCGGTATTGTATAAATCTCACCTTGTTAGTCCCATCTTCTCCTCCACCCGCCCTATGTATGTATGTATGTATACATATATAGCCCTTACACACTCCCTTCACTGTGTACACGCACGAGCAACCACTGTATTTCTATGGCTGTTGCCGCTGCTGTCGGCTGGTTCTGCAAACTGCTACTTCAATATCGACGTCACTTTCTTTTAATTAGTTTTCTCGCTTTTACAGGCCATTATTTTCCTTCCCTAGATATATGCTAAGCGATACTACACGCACTAAGTTTTACGCATTTTTCGAGTATCATCTCAGTCGAGGGTTTTAGGTTATGTCGATCGTATAATAATTGAGCATAAATGTGTAAGATCAGCTTCGATTCATTTTGTTTCTTAAATATACGAAAAAAGCAGCTCGGAAAACTGTGACGAGTCAATTAAAAAAATGGATCTCGTAGAGGTCCCCTAATGATCTACGGTTACAAGTAAATATACAATAATCATTAGATTTCTTCTACGAAAGACGCCCATATATCGACGTTACAACAAAACAGCCAAGGGTATGTAAAAGTCAAAAAAAAGATTGTATCTTTCTCGTCTTTTTTCTCTCTCGCACGGACAGGGAAGAGAGGACGAGAGAGAAAAGAGAAAAAGGTAGAGAAGAAAAACAACGCCAGTAGGTGAGAAAGCTTGCGTCTCTCGAAAAATGAAAAGGTAATCTAGTCGCCAAACACGTTTTTAAGCGAAGCTACAATTCCTCGAGCGGCTTGACAGCTCCCCGCAATGGGACCGCAAGATCTCCCTGCGGGATAGTGGTGTGGGGGCACACACTCTCCGTACCATGTATATACTCGAAAATTCAGAATATTTCCTCGCTCGTCTACTACAGCAACGATACGTATATATAGGTATTTATATATATATATATATATATAGGAAAAGGAGACAACAATTCGAGGAAACGTTTATCTAGATCTTGACTGTTCGTTGCGTCGTCGTCGTCTGTGTGTTTGGCTGCCACGTGACCTATTCCAGCATGACTTCCTGCAGAGATTTCTGTTGCAATCAAAAGTGACCTATCACTCGAAGCTCCTTCATGCAAAAGATATAAATGAAGCAGAACTACTGCTGATACTGTTGCTGTGGTTGCATCCTTAGGATTTAATTATGAAGCTTTAGGAGGCGAGCTGTTGAAAAATGTCATATTGTATTAAGAAGTTCCTGGCAATCGAGTC
The DNA here is from genome assembly GCA_030064505.1 of Chouioia cunea. Classification (NCBI taxonomy): domain Eukaryota; kingdom Metazoa; phylum Arthropoda; class Insecta; order Hymenoptera; family Eulophidae; genus Chouioia; species Chouioia cunea. The sequence goes on from JAOPFQ010000005.1 coordinate 13,060,155, forward strand.
TTGGAATCTCTCTCTCTCTCCCCTGTGTCTACCCATTGTGATTTTGATCTTTTCATTTACGAACTTTTTCATTTTTTTTAATTCATCCTCGTCTGCCAGACTAAAACTGACATCCTGAAATATTGTACTCGGAGGCACGTACTTGTCATTTCCGAGCTAATCTCAATGACAATGGGTATTTTACGATATTTCCTGAGACTCTGTTTCACAAAGCTTTTGATTTAATAATTTGATTTAATCAATCGCTCCAATCTCATCACGTTCGTATGACTGAACGAATGTCATTATTTAAACTCAAAAATATCCTGACTAGAGTCTATTAATATATTTCAAAGGCAAGAGCAATAAAAAACGTATCTAAAGCCATCTTTTCCGCGAGAGGGGGGATAATTAATTAAGGCGGAGCGGATCTGACAAACGCTTAGTCATAAAGAGAAGACTTTGAGAAACAAAAGAGAAAGATTATACGAGGGTCTTTTTTTCAAGAAGTCAACTGTTTGCTCTTTCTAAACACGAACCGCGACAAGTGGTTCTACTTTCACGCAGATTTCTATCTCACCGCGCCACCGTACAAATGTGGAACGTAATGTCGCATTAACTTGGGGCTTTGTTTGGTACCAACTAGACTTTTTTCAGTAGCGTACGTTTTACCAACCAATTTATTCGATTTTTTATAGCTTGAAAACAAAGGAGATGTGCACATTCATGGTCGGGGAATTATTTTACATGCGGCGTCCTATTCCATTTGTTGACTTGGCTTTATTCTGTACACATTTGTTACAAAATCTAAACAATTATTGACATACATTACGAATATAGAACAAATAACGTTTGAGTAACAGACTATTATAGCTTTGTACGAAGTAAGTGAGCTTGAATGAGATTGGCACGAATAATCGGGGGAAAATGAAGCGAATAAAAAGAAACTTATTTCTTTAATTTTATCGCAATAAATTACACGAATGGCATTACCCGTTTTATGTTTAATAGTAACAAATGAAAACTTTTATCAAAAGAAAATATTTAGTCGGCTAATGGAATCAAAAGAAGATATTTTTTACTTGGTTTTGATAATAGAAAATAGTGTACGCAACTGTATATCATTTTGCAGAAAACATCTCGCCTAATCAATATATTTATTGGTACACGCGAAAAACTTAATAATTGTATTAATACGGTTAGCGTTTGAATCACTTCTGACTAGTTCGTTTAAGATCATTTAAGCGTAAGTCTTGTTAATCGTTCAGTTATTGTTTACGTTAACGTCTTTCGTAAACCTTATAGTTGTATCAATATTTCTGGTTTAGTTAATTATAAGTCTAAAATTTGGGTTGGTTTGATACAAAGCAATCGCACACAATCAATTCGCCATATATATATATATATATAAATGTATAATCAAGGACACACCAAAGGAGACCTTTGCGAAACTGAAAAACAAGTCTGGAAAGGCATTAGCAGCGTATAAGCGTACCGGCAGCAATTAAGCCACGAAAAATCCACAGCAGAGAGCCAAATCGATGCATGCAGAAACCACCCTAGGGCAACGCTTGGCCATTCGTCTGTCCGTCCGCCCTTGGACTCGTTCCACCTCCTCCCGACGAAAAAACACCGCGTCATTAATTCACTTTGTGCCGTCGTCGCCGCGCACGGAGAGAGAGAGAGAGAGAGAGAGAGAGGTCAATGTAAGAAGGCAAAAGGGAGCAGCACGAGCACAAGACGTCTCACTCAGAGGCGCAGAGTGCAGCGTCGAGTCGCGCGAGCAGAGCACAGCTCGCAGCTACAGAGAAAGAGAGAGGGAGTACGTTTATTAACCGGCCACTCGCGAGTAATCTTTTGTACGAGGGGAGGAGAGAGAGAGAGAGAGAGAGTCTGTTCGCCTCGGAGGTGCGTTAAATGGATGGCGTTAACTCAAACTGCCATGCGATTAATGTCTTTCGCTCCGCGTTTGTTTTCGAACATGTGCTTATTAAAAACCATCTTTGACGCAATTATCGCACTCTCTATCGCAACGTACTTGTGTCCGACAGTCCCCAAATATTGAGAGTGAACGGCCACATTTATAATATGAAAGAAAGTTATAATGCACATTTGAATCCATAAAAGAGAAAGAGAGGGCCCAAGTGGTATAATCGTGATAAGCGAGTGATAGATAGATCCGAGGCCCGTGCCATACAGCCTCGGACAATGGCTATTTGTTTCCGCAGCGTTGCTGAGAGAGAAAGAGAGAGAGCCGTTGGCGCTCGCGCGCAGTCGTGTGCTCCCGCCCATCCTTTCTCTCTCTCTCTCTCTCTCTCTCTCCTGTATATTATTGTTAAGCGGCTTTGTGCACGCCAGACATCGGCTAAATCACATCGACAGATAATCACAACTTAATTTACCCCCCGCAGCCCCGCTCGTCAATGAAGATATCACGCCAGCCTTCTCGACGCACATTGATAGAAAAATTATCTTGATTTAAGCCTTGATGCGCTACACCGTTTATTAAAAATCTTTTAGCTATAGCTCGCCATAGGCCACGTGAATATAATAGGTATATGCTGTACTTTATTGCATCTCTTTCCGGAGGCGCTAGCGCGGAATTAGGTAGGTTCAAGTTTTATTACTACCGCGCCGTGTACGCTATTTGTTTTCGAGTTTCGATTGGGGATTCTCATACTCGTATACGAGATTGCATCAATGGGGCACCGATTTCGATCTTAATGCCTGGAATAAAGTTTGATACTCGTCGTGATGATTGAAACCGTATACTCATCGTATACCTATGAATTAACTTACTTGCTTGTATTTCTTTGATTGCTCGAGAAACTTCCGAGAAGTAAAAACTGTTGCGGAGCGGTCTTTAATCCGAAGAGGTATAGACAAAAAAACGGCAAGACTAATAAGACATCATCATAGCATACACCAGTGCTAGTGTCTATATACAGTTGGCGATGCATAAACGTACATCCCTTGTATGCAGATACGATGGGTCGAGAGACATAGAGGCAAACATGTATCGCGACTCGAATTAATTTCATCTACTCTGTACACCGTTCCGTATGTGTACTGTTGCGCGTATGTACAGCAAGCGAGCAAGTTTGATTAATGAGTCTCGAGAGATTTTCTTCCCTCTCACTCTCTCTCTCTCCTCCTCCTCCTCCTCCTCCACCTCCTATACGTATATACGCTTGACGGCCGTCGTATATATCGATGGGAACCAGATACGGATGATTTCTAATATTAAAGATCATCGACAATACTTCAGCCTCGTTTGTCTTTCTCGGGTCCGCGCGTTCGTTTGTATCATACGGCTTATTAATAAACACGGAAATATTATAGCTGATTAACGCAGACACTTTACAAGACTCGTATCTCGCTGCCATAGCAAGCGTTTCTTCGCTTCATTAATAAACTTAATTGAAACGGTAATTCTCGTGTTGGCAATCAAGCGCATGCGCTTGTAACGCGAGAGAAAGTCATTGGAAAATAACGAATGAATGAAACTACCAAAGCATGCAGATATCCCGATATATACAGCCCTGTAAATGCTGTGTTTCATAAGTGAGATTATTATACGATCGTTGCAATTATTAAGTAATAACGCTGTTAACAACAATGGTAATAAGACTACCCTTTTAGCGGCTTTCAGAGATAAGTGTAGACGTCCAACCAATCATTTTATTGATGCATTCGACAATAATTATACATACGTAGTCGATGAATGCTGGACTTTTTTGTGCAATTATAAACAAAAAATGACGAACGAAAAATCTGCTACAATGAAATACGCTGTTATGCGCGGAGGTTGAACAATTGACAAATACTGAGAATTTGTGGCCGTTTGTGTCAAAAAATGTATCGGAGAGCTGTTAAAAACGATGTTAACGAGATATCAATCAACTGTACTTTGAAGGATAAGGTTTCGTTCAATGAATCACGGGTGCACTGTAACTAGCCGAAGAAGCGTCGCAAAAGGTATAGAATTAACACAATTAGGAGCTTATATACACACGGAGCAGTAGAGCAGTGGTAAGTCGGGTCCGAAGGGCCAATTAGCAAAATAGCCGAGTCAGCGCTGGAAGAGCTCGTTAATCATCGCGATAGGGCCCATTGTGAGGGATCGTCGATTTGAATCTGAAGGGGCCTGATCGAGAAGCGCGCGCTCAAGTCAACTTGAATCCCCGTCAAATGAATTTTAATGATGTTGCCTCTCCTCTTGACTTCCTACGGGATGAATACGATGAGTGCGAATGTAACGACACTGCCTAAGAACTTACCTTGCAAATCTTTGACGAATGCACGCGTGCCTGCAATTTTTCCATCCAGATCCAGCGTTCGTCTGGATCTTTTACATTAGCACGAAATATATAGTTTTTTTCAAATTCAGCTGTTAGAGTAGCTGTTAGAGAATTCGAACATTTTAACTGAAATTAATAAAATGCAAAATTCAAGATTTTTACACGAAGAGATCAAGCTATTGTAGATCATTTTGTGGCTGATGGTAGTTTTGTAAAAAGTGGTTTTGCTTAAAAGTATTTCTCTTAAATTGCACTAAAATGAACCAAGAAAGAGTCTTTCAATTTAAACTATTACATTTACATGAATATTTTTGAATCGTGTACAACTTACTTTTCCTCGATATCCTATTAGAACCAATCGCGTAGAGGTCGTAGTAGAGGTTTGGTTACAACTCCTGGAAACTCCCGATCGCAAGCTAGCAATTCTCTTGAAAACCTTACATTGGTGATGACAGGCCTGCTGGTAATAGCACTTTGGTTGACCGAGTTTTCACGAGAGAGAAAGAAGAGCGGCACGCTCAGCGGTAATCGAGAGGCCCCAATCACGCGCTGCCATGCACGGCGCATCGCATGACGGCTCTATCGGTCAGTCGCCGCTGCTGTAGAAATCTGGATTTCACGAATTCAAATACCCACCTGCTGTATGTAGCCTCTTTTCTGCTTCGTGCAAACTAGGAGAGAAAACACAATAAGTGCGAGAAACAGGAGACGCGATAAAATAAAAAGCGGCTTCTTTATGTACTTTAGCGGTTAATTGGGCCCGTTGAAAATTGCCTCGACGATGTAATTATGCTTATGAAAGTGTGTACCGCCCTGTGCAAGCGCACAATTTCGGGTAGGTGGACGAACTCGCCGCCGCGGACGCCGTCGCGTTGACGGATAAATTACTTAATTAGCCCTTGCCCGTGCCCGTTTTTGCATTGTAAATCTTGTCATTTTTTGCGATATTATACATATATCCCCACGGCCAATTCTATGTAAGCATCTTATTATGCAAGATGTATCTCCTCGTCGCTTATTTAGATTTAATTTTGTAAACTACCCGATCACTCAATGCTAATTTTAATTATTATGCAAATTGCTCTTTTTACAAATACCTCGTAGGTATTTTCGCTGTGTATATTGAAATTTCGAGCAAGAGACCATTTTCACGATGCTGCTGATTATATCTATAAAATTTTTATAGTTTCATTCATCAAAAGTATTCTGTTGATTGTCAAGAGCAGTCAATAGTCAGAAATTAATTCTTGCAAATTTTAACGTACATTTTTATTGCTCCTAAATTCTATGAAAATTGGCAAGTCTCCGTAAAAAAATACCGCGTTCCTCTCTTGAGGAACAAATAAAGCGTAATCATAAAATCAGTGAAAACTGTCTTTTGTATTTATTCGATCAAGTTCCTTTTTAGGAAAAATTCGTCGTTTGATGTCATGATTAATGTACCAGTTGCATATATATTTTAAAATGGTCTCTTGCTCGAAATTTCAAACGTACCTTCCGCCTTCGTTGGTTAGATCTATTCAATCGTATCTACTTCCGAATGGCATACCTACATACGCATATAGAGTCAATTTGAAATGTTAATATCGCAGTGGGTTGTAACCAATGCCCATTTCGTAAATTGTGCAACTAAATGTGAAATTGAACAGACGGAATATAGACACCAAGTAGAAACACGTGCACTCGTACAATTATTTCCTTAATCAGCAATCTTTATTGTACCATAAACATTTTACAAGCTTGGCATTTAAACTATATAACGATCATGCTCACGAATTCATTATTCTATAATAACTCAATCTCAATTTCGTGCCAGCCAGAGTGAAGCATTTGCTCGCGGCATCTTAATAAATTAATTGATCATTTCCACTTGCACAAATACATACCTTGCGTTCTTCGCGGCAAAGTAGAACGCTTGTACACCCTACCCAAGGCGAGATATCCAGAATTAAAGCTGTGAGCTGTTTCTATAAAAAATGGGGAGCGCAGTTATCACTTTTGCATCTTGTTACGCTGCTCTTTGGCGCTCGCGCCGAAGGGCCCAAGTTTCGCCGATAGCATCGTCGCTGGCCAAATTGTTTTGGACTGTTGGTTAATTGGGAGCGCGATGTTGCAACGTGAGCCATAGCACCGACTCAATCTTCTATTCTCCGACGGACACGCTGAATGAACCTTTACGTTGGCAATATAATCTTTATTAGCTTTCAAATCTTTTATTACTGCACTGACGAATAACGCTTGGCTATGAATGATTTATATCAACTCTTTGTTAAACGTGCTTATTTAAAATTATAGTTGTAAATTGATTATCCTTATTTAACCGATTGCCATAACTATTGTACCTATGGCGATGCATATCGTCATTTAATACACGTTCATCCTCATGCTTAATTGTTATTATGCCTAGATGAATTCTACAAAGATTATTTTTATAAAAATAAACAAATTCCGACGTAAACAAAACTATGTGGATACAAATTTACAACCAATGTTCTTTCTATGAAAACATTGACATCCTTGGTATCTTATTATGTTTTCTCCACCGTAATCGACATACGCGCAATATTGATACATACACTCACAATAGCAATTTTGAAATGGAGTTTCTGAACTACATCGTGGCAGGGGTGAACTAGAAAATAGCCTTTGTCTGAAGATTTGAAAATAGATCGAGTAAATGAAAGAGAGAGAGAGAGAGAGAGAGAGAGAGAGAGAGAGTTGGTTGGTCATAAAAGTTAAAGTTGTGCGGCCGTAAGGATACAGAGCAGCGTCAAAGTGATATTGAGAGAGAAAGAGAGAGAGGATACCGTGTTGGTTGTCGAGCCAGTGGCTTTTGTCCTTGGCGTTAGGCGAGAGCAATTCGCGCGAGTAAACACATTTCGCGCGGCTGCACTTCTCCTAGGGCTAGTCGTTACGACTTTCTTACGCCTCTCTCGTTGCCCCACCATCAGAGAGAAAGAGAGACAGAGAGTTCGCGTTGCAAAAGGAATAAAATGCGCGTTAGGAGAAGCAGAAGGAGGAGAAGGAAGAAGGACGGATGTCGAGTTGAGACCGCCTCCGCTACTCGAGTAAGAAAGAGTGGTACGGAGCCTCGCGAGCCATTACCTTCTTACTGCCTAGTTATCTCGTTGCTCGTTACTCACTCGCGCACCTTGTTCTCGTGGGCCAATCACGAGTTTCCCCTCACTTTCTCTCTCTCTCTCTCTCTCTCTCTCTCGCTATTTACATAGTGGGATTCGCGCGCGCGCTCTCTCTCTCTCTATCTCTTTTCCTCGGACGAGAAATGCGCTTCTGCAGATCGTGCCCCGGGAATTCTCCTTTACGAGCATGCCACTAGGACTCTACTGTAGCTCCACTATGCGCGCGCGCGCGCTTTAAGGAAACGAGCGACTGCAGCAGGCAGCACTTTGTTGCACTTTGTTCCGCTGCTTCTGTTTTATCTATTCGACGCTCTGTACTGATTGTTCCAGCCTTTTACGAGTAATGCGAAGCTGCTTTAGCGCACGGATAACGACAACTTGACCATTGCAATCACCAACATTTACGTAGGATGCGGCTGTAACGTTAATAATAAATATATTACACGTATAATAAATAAAATACGTGTTTGGATAACTAACGTCAGATGCTCGGTGAAATTTATAAATAACGTTTTAGTCAAAGTGAAGAGATTTTAATTAAGCTTTTCCGCACTTTCGCGTTTGTGAACTGACGACTTTTTTACGGCAGCAGTATGAGCAGCAAGCCTTTAACAACTTCCGTACGACTTGCAGCATGGTTTGCGAAGTACCTATAGTATATAGATACGTACAAGCATGAAAACTGGCTTCTGTTAATGATACTAAGTAACACTATGTGTGATGTACGTATATGGTAAAATGTAATGGAATGCACTGGAACTTGTGCGCTTTCTTTTTGCACAGTCTTCATGCCGCGCGCAAAAACATTTGTAAGCACCTGCCTGAGAATCATAAATATCCTTCTCTAGCGCGAACAGTCACAAAAACTGCTAGTTTTCAGAGCGGTATCTATTGTTGTCCATTGAAATAATTACTCGATAAGTGTTATAAATGGTGAAATGCAAGTTGCGCGTAACCTATGTCAATATTGCAATTCAACGATTTGAATAATTCACCCATTATCACGCAAGAAGACACAATGGCCTGCAAAATAGCGGAATAGTTTGCACAAAGGGACAAATGGTTGTCTTGTTTTCCGAGTCTCTATGATAAAGCGCAGCTACACCGATGACGAATAACAAGAAAAGCGTACAATTAATAGAAAATAAAGCACTCGAGGGATGGAAACTATAGCCGGAAGTGGATCGGTATCGCTCCGACAGATTTTCACTGTAATCAACCCCTAAAGACGTACACGCTACATGCACTTAGGCGCACGCTCTCTGCAACTCGCTCCACCTGCACATGTACGTATAATATATATACGTGTACGTGTATAAAGTGAGAGGAGGTGAAGCAAGAAGGGCGAGAGAGTGAACTCTCGTGTAACGCACATGGCGGCGGGGCAGTGAGCGATCGGTTTTCTCTCCACCCACCTCGGCGCCCCCTGACAACATAATCGTCGGTTTAACTTGCGCTAAACTATAGTTAACCACGCATTGCGCCTCGAGTGTATATATACCTCGCTATACCTATGTATACACATACGCTCTCTTGCCCGCGCGCGAGCGCTCATTCATTCAACATTGTTACTTTCGCGAGAGGCGCTGATTGACCAATATTACTTCTTCTCTCTCGCCTCACGCCCCAGCCTCTAGTCAGATTAATCTTTTATTATCCTTGAAATATTACTCTCCGCGCGTACTGCACTTCTTCTTCTTCTTCTTCTTCTTCTTCTTCTTCTTCTTCTTCTTCCTCGCCTTCTTTCTTTACTACGATCGTTGCTTAAGCTACAAAAATAGGCGTTGATTAAAGAGCAGCCACAGCCTAATTATATATGATATTACCCGACGAATCAATGCATTATTTATGAAAGCTCTCTAGCGCCATTTATTAGCGATGGGCCAGAGGAAAAAAATGACGATCAAAAGGTTGTCGAAAGGTTCGCCAGATGAAAATTGTTCTTGCAACTTTTCAGTGAGAATGTTCGCTTTGCAGCTTTGCAAGCTGGTTATTACATAGCCCGAGATAAAAGATACAGATTGCGTTTCGACAGTGCAAACAGTTAATTTTCTCCTTAGTATTTATATCAGGTTCAAAAACAAGAGAAGCAACAGTCATAAGCGAATTCATTTTCCACTTTATTTCGATGGCTGTTCGTTGCGTATTAACGGACAAGTAAAATGAGTGGAAGACACGACGATGACGAAGTACTAATTAATGATCGTTTGTATATAATTGAAAGAAACTGCGTATTCACTGATCCATCATTGTCCCGATAAAAACCGATACGAAAAGTGACCGAAGATGTACTTATTTGGTCGGCTGTGCATTGTAGAATAAATTGAAAGCAGAGAATAACTGTCGATGGGCAGCATAAACAATCGATATAGTGTTTGCGAGGCGCGACCTTGTCGGCTATATATTGCCTGGCGATACGGAGCGCCTGTAAACGTCGGTTTTAAGCCTGCTAATGATTAAATAAATAATTGGCATTAGGCACGATTAATTGTCAATATAAATCAGACGCACGTACGCGCAATGATAAAGCTGCGAGCTATAGCGCAAACGGCCACGGGCCATTAATTATTCATAAACGTCGCGGCACATCGTTACAACATATACGCTGGATAAACATTTACCGGGATAGTGGCACATTGACGTATTTTCGACATGTGCTTACGGTATATATACGTGTGTGTGCGCGTGAGCATATGTACATATACACACACACACACACACACACACACGCATATGTAGCTAAGCAGCGCGTCGAGCAATTGTAATTCATAGAGCGGCGTTGCCCGCGTGCGCCAAGCGGCAATTTCGTCAGGGCGCGCGAGAGCTTGTACGGCAACTGATAATGATTCCTGATGCGAATGCTCACTCCTACATATTAATGGCTCTATTAGCGAGCGCCGTGTACCTTCGACCATTTTCGAATCGACGCCATCCTTCCTTATCCTTGTACAAAAAATTTATGGTTTAGAAAGTGAAGCCAGATTGTTCGTAAGCTGATCAGCTAAAAGAGTCACACGCGGTACTCGCTTCGGTATTTCACGTGATAGATTTGCAAGTGTATTATAAATCAATAAGTTTAGCCTCGAGATAATATTTCAAGTTTAACGATGTTTTGATTTTATGAAAAACGAAAAAAAAGTTGAGAAAATTTAGTTATCCGACACATCTAAGGCATCGATCGATTATTCGTTCAAAAAATAGAAAAGACAACGAAATAGATGCTCGCTTGTCGTTGACTAGTATATGTATGTATGTAGCAATGATGATTAATGCACCGTCACATTCTACTGCTGCTACCTTTAGTTATACCATATACATAGTCTCAACGGCGCCTTTTCATTTTATATGGACACGTTATGTAAGCACTCGGCTGTTTTTTCGAGTTCTATCGATTACTGTGGGATCGGTTAATGGTTTTGTATACTTTTGATCGTCGTAAATCCTTCGCGCATATTACAGCGTCGAGAATCTCGTTCGGCAAAACTCTTTATTCGAATTCGCATAACTATATGCTTGAATCGAGTATTTTCTGTAACCATTTTATAATTCGTGGTATTTCAAGTTCAACCACTTGTGCATACACATCAGCCCTGTTTATAGAAAGATTGAAAAAAAACAAATTAAAAATCATCTCGTATGGTTTGCTAATATTCATAACGTTGTTTTATGAAAATTTGATAGTTATTTTAAGCAAAAATTTCTCATTCAAAAGCTGTTCTTCATTGACTTCAGCTTGCATTCGCAATCGCGCACGTAAGAAATCGCGACGCGCTTACAAATCACATATTTTTAACGTTATTCATATTCAGAATTAAATTCAGCTTAACTAGACCCATTATTACAATACCTTTATTAAATGTTTCCATCTTACAATTCGAGACCTCGAGAATAGTACAAGTATAACGTGTGCTCGTGTGCTTTTTGAAAATTTACCGCGACACAAGTGAAATACCTAATTTTGAAATGAAACGTAGAATAACGTAATTTGCGCCACGCGCCAAGACGAATTACTTGTTTGGCCTAAAAAAGAAAAAAAAAGAAACAAAAGCACTCTGTATTACTCGAAAAACAGAAACAGTTTTGAGGATATTATTAGATTCATGGCACGTGGCTATCCGTTTAAGCGTTCCTCGTTTGAAACATAGTAAATGCGGTGCGCATTAAATGGGCTTGGCGTAACTAAGCTTTTCTCCCCCTAGTGCTAAAGTAAATGAAATGAATGAATAAGAAAAACTACCAACTGGTCATTCGTAAAAGTAATTCGACTTTTATTGAAATTATTGATGGCCAGATGATAGTCGAATGAAACGGAAATTTCTTTTAGCCTAACAGGTTCTGCGTAATGCATAAAAACGCATTGATTATGGATTTGAGTAAGGCAACGAAAAGTTGGCACAATTTGTTGCATCATCGCAGCGTGTTAAAAGCTATAATAATATCTTCAACTGTGAAAAGGCTCATAGCTATACGTACGTGCGAATAAACGATATTCACATTGCAATTAGATAGAATTGATCCAAAGTGCCCGGTAATACGCTTCAATAAGTTATATATTTTCCTTTCGAAACGAGTGGTTCGCTTAATGAATGACAGGTGGATATGAAATACCGCGCTAAATAGTACACGTGCTTCATACTGAACGATCGGGCGGCACGTCGGATCGAGGTAGTTAACCACACGCGAACACCGCTCTTTAAATCTAAAATATTCCCACATTCTACAACGAACGGGCAAATTACTCGTATCGGTTCTGCCTTTTGCAGTTATACACACACACACATGCATGCATATATATGTCTATTGAGCGTGCAAAGGTGAAAAACAAAAATTAATCGCTGAAAACAAAAATTTGAAACGCCCTGGTTTTCTTTTCTGCATCCTGTGCCGATTTTTCATTCTCATCAACGTCTCCGAACAGCTATGATATAAATAGATATCAAAACGTGAACACACATAAAGCTAGATACAACGTTCAATCCTTTAATTTGATCAGATGGAATCGGACGATTGAAACGCGATTACTTCAATTATGTAATTTAAATTGCATTTAAGTGTATAGCTTTTAAAATCATTCGAATAAAGTGGCTGTCAATTCTCTTGGATTGTTATTATCACGACTGTTGGGCTTTCGAAGGTATTTCGTAATAAAGTAAATTGATGAATTTGTTTACTTTGAAAGGACGCGTTTTCAGATCTTAAACGTTAACAAATTTGTCTAATTGATCGCAACAGCAAAACGACGCCGAGCAAACGTTTCCACGCCTGTGTTTCCCTGGCAGCTTTGTTCCGAGTAACTTTATACAGTTTTGGAAGCATCGAGCGAGTTAATTGTGTTTGATAGATGAAAATTGATCAAAATGATGGACTACGCGAGCTCGGTTTCCAATGATTGAATCGGATCAGACAGCTGATACTCATGATCGCGCGTGGAAAAAAGTGTGCATGTACACACGTAACAGCGTCATATTGGTATATCGAGAAGATACGGTTAAACTACAGCATCAACATAGCTAATAGCAGACGTTGAATTTGGGAAAAAATTGAAACAGATGTTGCAATAAGTAGTGCATGGTGGATGTGCTTGAGGGATAGGGAAAAAGTGTAATTGCTTGAGTTTGAGAGTAAAAGAAGAAAGGAAAAGAAGCAGCAGGCAGGTAGGCAGGCAGGCAGGCAAGCAAGCAGTCAGGCTGGCAAGAAGAAAAGAAGTTAAGATGAGGCTAAAGTATAGCCTGGAGCAAAAGATTCCCGTTTACTCATGTGTAAGTGTACGTACTGCGTGCGCAAGTATAATACGGTTGCTGCTGCGCATATCCAGTTGTTATACTCTTGAAAGCTCAACTGTACGCCATATCCTCGTGGGGCCTCTGTAAAACACGTGTACACGCACGTACGTGCACGAAAGAGAGAAAGAGAGAGAGAGAGAGAGAGAGATTCGTCTCTGTTTTTCTCTCATCTCAATGCACTCGAGAGAAAGAGAGAGGGAAGAGAACGTAGATTCTTTGCACGCTTATTAGCCTAATGCCAGTACTTAACACACTGTTGCCAGCGTACATTCGTCGTTTATTTGCCCTGTACCTAAGACCTGTAACTCGGTCTTTCCATCGATAGCTTCGCGATCCGATACTTATCGCTAGGTATAAGCTACTCGTACGTTCATCGCTTTTTACAACTTCCAATTGTAGAGTATTATTACGGTTCATATTGCAAATCGTTAAAAAAACATTAACCTGACGTACGTTAATAGTCGTGTGCTCAAATAAATTGGTAAATTCGTTATCCTAAGTTGACAACAACTGCAAAAATTGTAACGATATGACAATGCTCAACCAACAAGGACCCACAGATATGGTTATACCGTGTAGCGGGGTGGCAATCAGCTGCGTGTGTAGCTACATATACAGATCGTAGCACTTGATATCGCTTGAATGGCGTGGCGCGCGCTCTGCCGGCAGATAATTATCACTAACCATCAGCTATTTGCGAGGAATGGCTGATAATTGCTAGGTTGTTGAGGCGCGTGAGGCGATAACCCGCAGTGGGACGAGTGAGAGAGAGACAGCGTTCAGGCAAAAACGTCCGCGTGGAAGAGCTCCTGCGGCGACGACACAACCCCCGGGCCATGTTTTATCGTCTACGCACAAATGCATAATTGGACAAAAAGAAAAATAACGTCGTCTTCGTCTTTTTGCTCGATAATCCAGACAATGAGCAAAAATGCTAGACGATTTACATAGATACTTATGTTACTGCTCTCGAATCCACGCGACAACGAGTCGCGCTGTTTAAGGGTGTATTCTTTACTGACCGAGTATCTAAAGTAAATGCGGGAAATTTTAAAATCATAAAATTCTTTGTAGGTTCCACGAGCTTTTCTAAAAATTCAAAACAACTTGTCTTGGTCTATAAAATTTGCCGCTAGTTTACTTTTAACAGCTCCCGCGTGTGTCACGACGACACTACTTCAAGTAGTAATGTTACTACTTTGGAATGCTTTGCACGGTAGTGTTGGTTATTTAATACGATATAACGTCAATTGTAACATTTTTTATGCATCTTAAATTGTATTTACATAGTCTACTAGATACATAACACGTAGGAAAATAACTAGTAACATGTTTTACTTCTTAGTATATTAGACTAGTATTTCTTATCGGGTATACATGACCAAACTTTTATGTTGAAACATTTTGTCGTATCTTTTCTTACAAAAACGCTTTAAAAATATGCATAAGTTTGTCGAAATGTTAAATACGTAACGATTCCTACCAGCAATATTTCAAACAGTTTTCTCCGAAATATTCAAGGGTTTGCTCGGAAAGATATTTTCGCGCTGTATGGTTTTTCATGGTAAAACGGCAAATTTTATGTACTATCAAAGCATTGTTTATCAATTGTTATTCTGTTTAGTATTAAATTACTCCGTACAGATATATCAGCCGTATGTATCTATCTTCTATTTTAAACTTCTTTGCCTTGGTCTATACTTGGCTTGCACAACTCCTTTTCGTTTAGAATAACAAAAATGTATTCCACAATAACAGATAATTGACACACGTGCTAAATTGTTTCCGAATATTTATCAAACTTATACATGTTCGTACACGCATCAAATTTAATTAAGCAATAAAAATTTAATAATAATTATAACATTTAATAAATCATCAACTGGTATGCCTAATTACTATTTATCAGTAGTATCGTGAAACATATATTTTTATGTTGTGTCACAGTGTCGTGAAATTTTCGATAAAAATAACGAAACCAATTTATATATTTTTGTCAATAAGAATAGGGAAATTCCATGTTATTTGTAGAGTATTTCAATGTTAAATCCTAAAGATTACCCATCGAAGATGCTCTAAGAAAATTAATTGATAAACAATTTTGATAAAAAAAAATATGACAGTCTTAATTATTCGAAATTGATTGAATTGACAATGGCACTTTATAAGAAAAAATTGAGTTCGTTAATAAACATTTGTTCTAATTTTTGACAACATTAACATTAGTCGATAATTACGAATAACAACCGAACGTTCGAAATTGATGACTTTTTTAACAAGATTTTCATAATAAATTAATTTTGAAACATCGATCGTACTATGAGTTAATAGTGTTAACGTTTATTCGTTAATGATCCGAAAAAACAATTATATCAATTATAGTTATATTTTTTATAGGAAAGTCTTTGAAATATTCCATACATGAGAGATCATAACAATTTATTTGGCGATAAAAGTATTATACAAAAGAGCGATCGTAAAAGTTTCTCCGCAATACAGTCTATTATTGAAACAAGGAAAGTCTTCGACGAACACGTCAACTGTATTCTATAATGTTTTATATTCTCATCTTGATATTTTCAGGTGCATGTAAGTATAGCGATATCAAACTCGACGTTTTCTCAATGAAAAATATTCTATGACTTTAAGATGCCAAGGCTCATCCGGTAGTCAATGGCACAGAGGGTTCGCCAAATGAATTCCGATTTATGGTATCCATCAGAAACAGTAGGAATCGTCATTTTTGCGGAGGAGGAATAATCGATGAGCAACATGTTATTAGTGCTTATCATTGCCTCGAAGGGAACTATTTGACGAAAATCAAAGTGGTTGCAGGAACGTACAGTCTAAAAGAAGCAGACCCAGATTATACTTTCAGCATTGTCAAAGTATATCGGTTTAATAATAAAAGATGGCTTAGAGCTATTGGTAACGTACACGATGATCGGCACGATGTAGCAATATTCAGGGTTAATAATTATTACGATCAAGTTGTTATCTATTTCAAACAATTAATGAGTTTATTTATATTTTCAGTTGGATCGCAAAATACCCATGTCTGATAGAGTTCAAATCGTGGATTTACCAGACAGCCCCATTGAAATTGGCACGCCCATTACTTTTGCAGGTTGGGGCGAGACATATCATACAGCCAGCCGACCTTATATCATACAAAAACTTACAACTATAATTCGAGCACCGCATTTGTGCGCAAGAGTCGCCAGAGTTATCGGCTTCTTTCCACCTTATGAGATGTGTGCTTTTGCAACGAGAACGCAAGGATTATGCGGGGTAAGTTGAACGTTATTTATCGCATTTTTTCATTAATAACGTGCATATCCTGCGGTTAAACATCATTCAAGTACTTGTAAGAACTTGTAAGTTGTCATAAAACAAATATGCGTGTGTCGATACAGGGCGATAGCGGTAGTCCTTTGGTTCTGGACGGTGTGCTAGTAGGCATTTCATTATGGGGTGATGATGATTGTGCTACTGGCTTACCTGATTACTTTGCAAGTGTTTACCATTATGCAGATTTTATTCGAAGACATTTGAAGGAATATGACCTCATTTATAATAGTTCTGATAAGGAGCCTGAGGTTATAGAAATCACCAATTTTTTAGATTGTAAATGAGGCACTTAATGATATTCAAAAGAATAAAGTATCAATGGAGTAACGTGAAAAATATTGTTTGTCATCGTTTAAGTTAGAAAATCGCCGTGTACGCTGCGTGTTGAGTATATGCTGCACCGTCTGTATATCTGTGTCTAATCTATTCGTCATTTTTATTATGATAAAAATGGCGTTGAGAAACATTAGATATTCTCTTTCTTCTAGACTGAAAAAAAACCAAAAAAGGTATTTGACAACCTCGTACGGGCGACACCTATGCTTTAAAAGGAGTATATAATTATGAAACCTCGTCGTATTCGTGGAATTACACTTAAAAGGCAACTTCAACGTCACATGCGACAATTGTCTCGCATGGATTAGTATTTTTTGGGCGTATTAACTTGCGTTACACAATTTTGTATTTTACACCATATATATTGAATTATTTATTCTTCACAAGCCCCCATTCTCGATTTCAATATCTACACTGCCACGGATGATTTTTCTTCTTTTCTTTCGATAAGAAAACTAATTTTTATATTATTCTTACAATCAAATTCACGTTGTAATTCAATTTGATTATATTCTTCATTAGAAATAGTCGTCCGAAAAATCATGTAATGACAACAAAACTTGGACACTGACGTTTTTGAGCTCATGCAACAAAATGGTTAATAATGCATTGAGTATTGAGAACAAAATTTGTTCGATATTTTCGAAATTTGAAATATATTTGAAATTCAAATTGGTGCATTTCGAGTTTCGCTATACATCAAATATCAGTTTACTCGCGGGCATTCAAAAAATGTTGAGTATACCCATTAGGGCTTTCTTGAATCGATAATCAACTACAAGTCATCGGCTGAAGTCGAAGCAAGCGAAAACGAAAATCGGCGAGCCTAGCCCGGGGCTTAACAGCACTTTTAACCTTCTTTTACCTTAGCGTTTCTTCCTCGCTCGAAGCAAATAAACGTAGCGACACTCACCCATACCTGCATGTGTGTATTCCTGTACAGTGTCCAGGGCACGCGTAGCGTCAACAAATTTTCTATGCACGCAGTCAACGTTGTTCCATGGCAATCGCTTTTATTCAATAGCCGACATATCGCCCGAACCGCTTTTCTCTCTTGCACTTACCAGACCATTTACTTAGGCCTCGGCAAACATGACATTTGCGTAATCGAGCCAAATTACATGCTCCTTGTTCGCCTCCCTCTCTCTCGCTCTATCCGATGAGAGGGAAAAATTGCAGGATTTCAAAGGACCTGGTGCTTGATAATATTCCTCTTTGTTTTTCTCTCGGCTCGTTCGCTTGCAGTAATGTTGCCTATTGAGTGTCGATTTTTTTTGCTCGCCGCTAGCTCTGCTACGGTGCTTAGCCGTCTATTATTTTGTTTTCCTTTTTCCACGCTTATTTTTTAATTGACGAGTATTTTACCTTGAGTGAGTTTTTCCTGCGCTCTTAAGAGGAAATGCTTCGCCACGAATAGCTTAATTAAATGTTGCGGGCAGAAACGTTGAAAAAAGGTGTGACGGAATGCTGTGAAAAAAAAGAAACATAAGAACGTACAGTAGGCATTGTAAATGTTACTCGGAGGATTTGCGAGGAAAAGAATTCGTAGATATTCAACGTTGGCACTCTTGCTTAAATAACAGTGCTCAATATGTAGTAGCAAACTGATTAATGCATGGAACGATTCTGGAAAGAATTGAAAGAAAATTGAGCAAAAGGTAGAGAATTTTTGAAGAATAGACGGATTACTAGTTTCAATTTCTGTCGACTGCCAGCGTCACATCGCCACTAAACACACAATTTGTAACAATCATTTTTCCCACAAACTCTCAAGTCTCGATAAATACGTCGCTAGATGGCTATCGCCAACTCTGCTTGTACCATAGCAGTCAAATATACGCTTTCGAAGGATAAAGCAATTTCGTCGTTTCGAAAGCGAAGCTCAGAGTTCAAGTTAAAAGTCCATAGCGAAACATTGTACATACGATTGCTGCGCAAGACAAAGAAGGCACACCAATGGAACTGCGTTGCTTCTTTCGTTGATCTCACCTAAACATAGGAAGCTTGCTCGCTTGCTTGCTTGGAATTCATGCAAGTGAGCCAAGAGGTGTAATCTGCTCTAATGAATAGTCACTCTTGGCCTAATTACGGCTCGGTGCATATGCTCGCGATTTCTTCTCGCGGCTATATCTACGGTATAACGATGGAACATCACGCTCCCTCGTTTTATTTTCCCGCGAATCTCTCGCTATGCGGTAGACATATTTCATCCTGTTGATTTCACAATTCACGACACAGAGAAAATCGCGCCACCGATTAGCGGTATATGCACATTCATATATACATTATGTGGATGCGTGTGCGTCTTATCATACTCGTTTCCGCCTCGTCAGATGAATATCAACTCGACTGATGTACGAACGTTTTTATACTCGTAGTTGTCGCTTGTGTTACGTCGGTTTGTTTTTTCAATTACCATTCGAATAAATTATACGCTAATTATATCGAAAATCTTGTCGAGTGCTTAATTAATTATATCAACCCAAATAATCGAGCATTTTTTAATTTTTATTCGACGATCTTATTGAGATCAAAGAATCTCGAACGCGTGCACGAGATACCCAACTTTTGAAAAATTGATTACCAGTGTTGTGCGTACTCTGTCTAGAGTTAAGGTGAGATTTTAATCACTTGTTTTCATCGTCCTTCTTTAATTGCTGCATGCTACACAATGAACATGGACCTATAAAGAAACAGACAGTTAGAAAGGTTGATTAGATAACTATCACGGAATGTTCCGTTAATCTGTCTTTCCAACCTTCATTTGACTATAATTTTTTTTCTTCGGATGTTAAACCAAAAAGGAGGAAGAGACACGAAGAGAGACGACAATTTCGGTACAAGCGATATGTTATAAGAATTGAGAAGCGGGGAAAATTCCTGACTTCATTTGTGGGCAGCAATTTGCATAATTAGGCACGCAGGCGTTGATCGTACGTTTGCTCACCAATTTAGAAAACCGAAACGAGACTACCCGCTTTAATCACTCGTTTTAACATCAAATTATTTCTCGTTAGACGAGAAAAACTTTCTAGCCTGTCTGACCACACTCCAGAAGAAACGTTCGCGAATCACGGAATCGAATTATTTTTATTTGAATATCTCTTGGATTACCTCGTATTCGCGCGGCTCTCAGAACTTATACTCGTGTAATTTCATTTCGAAAGAATACTTAAGCCATCAAGCCGAGACTTGAACGTCGTTGTACAATTGGACGTTATGCTGTAATTGAATAATTGTTACGGCGGTGGCAGTGTGAGCGAGAAAAAAAATTTATCCATAAAAATAGGAAATTCCTTTAGAACAATCTTCTGCCTCAGGGATTTTATTATATTTTCAATACAGCCATAAAAAAATTGTAATCGTCAGCTATGATGCTGCAGCCTGCAGCACCACCACCAGCGGCGGCAGCAGCAGCAGCAGCAGCAGCATAGTAGTTGGTATGCCCATCCGTCTCTCGTCTCTTGGTTGATGAAACGTGAGCATAGCCGATCACGTTTTCCAGTAACTACGTATACGCGTAGCTGAGAGCTAACACAAATCGGTGGGGTGGTGAATTCCAGGCTTTGTGCTTTTTTATCGGCCGTTTGACGGGCGCCAAGCTGCTGTGTTACTACTGCGCCAACAACATCTCGATAGTCTCAACTGTTATACACGCCACTCGCCAGTGTCCCGTAATTTTCTTCTATTTGCGAGAAAGAGAGAGAGAAAGAGCATCCAGAAGCTGCCAGTACTCATATCCGCGTTTTTCTTCTCCTCTTTCTCTCGGCGAGCCTGTTCCTTGCGCGAGTTGCTCTCGACTGCGATTAGATAAATCGCGTCTGTTCGATCATCTACTCGTAGGATACAAGTGTGCACAAGCCCCAGTAACTCTGCTCTTTTCGAAGGATGCCTAAATGCTACGATCCATTTTAACATTTTGACGACGCGATCGTAAAATTATTGTGCGCATACCACTTGCCCAAAGTAGTACTCTTTCTTTGGCTGTCGTTATACAGCTAATAATTAAAAATTCAACTGCTGGACCCTTTGTTACAACGGCAGTAGGCTATAAATTTCATATTCCTCGGAATGACGTTTGTATTTGTATTTTTTTTTCATAGATGTAATAACCTGTCCTTGAATGGTGAACGATGGATTCCCAAGTTGGAAGATGTTGCCGTAGTTTCGAAAAGAGGCAACATAAGTACACAATTTCTATACAAAGCAAATCCTTTGCCGCACATAATTGGTATATGGATGGAAAAAAAGAAATCCTTGACCGAGCTGAATCGATCAATTGAAAATTGTACGGCTCGTTTTCTCAGCGTGATCTATCAATCAACAACGCTGAACAAGCGAAAATGAGGCATAAACTCGAGAAGCACATGGGTATATATGTACTTGCGGCAATGCGAATCATCTCTAATAAGCGAGCGAGAGAATATCCGACTGCAGCGATAACCCAGTAGTGCTCTCTCTCTCTCTCTCTCTCTGATAATGCTCGCAAGCCATGCGAGCCAATAATAACGTGAGACACAACGTTCCTTTGCTTCACTGCTCTGCTCTTGCCTATATCATAGCGGTATAAACACATGTTTGCCAAGGAAAGCTCTACAAAGCGATTTGCCCCTCGAGCAGCATTTACATTCGTAGAGAACGTTGCGATGTATGTACATAGACGAACACTTGCACCTTTTTACGTGCTCTCCTGTAGCTACTTACTGCGCCTATACCTATAGAGGTGTGTGTATGTGTGTGTGTGTAACAAACCACATCATCCTGCAGCTGACGATTGACGCGCGCGCGCACACACGGAAGAATATTCAAAACCACTGGTTTTTTCTTTGACTGATGCCTTTTGAACGTCGACTTTCGTGATGAGGTCTTGCTGCTAAATAGCCGGCGATGATTCTTACCATTTCTATCGTCGATTATTATGCCAAATTACAGGCTTTTAAAGACTCGACTCTGAAAGAGTCTCGATGATTGAGGAATTAGACCAGTCGGCTAAATATATTGGTTTATCCTCGCAAGGATGTGGTTGGCTTTCAAATTCTTGTCTACGTTCGTGTGGCGTTATATATGTCATTATACGCGTCTCATTGTATTATCGGCATTATATTATGCTTTACTCAAGGAGCTTCTGTTGAAAAGCTTTGTTCGCTTTGAAAAGGGTTGCGGCTTATATTTATTTCCTCGAGAGATTGTCGTTTGTTCGTTTTTTTCAATCCTACCACTATTTGTCAAACTTTAACAATTTCAGTAATTCTTCAGGCTTCTTGATAGAAATTAATAATTACAGCAAATACGAGAAAAATGCAATCAAGTGCGACAAAATGCAGATGCATAAATACAAGTACCTCTAATACCCTAGGCATGCAAGCATTCGAAAAAAAAGACAATTATTGAGTGTGAGTGTCGCAAGAACGTAGCACGAGAATTATAACATCAAAAACTTACAAATAGCGCGCACTTCGTTCGCTCGTTTATTCCTCTTTCTCTTTACGAGTGCGCCTTTTTCTCGGTTTGCTCCCAATCCGGCAATATCTCTCTCTCTCTCTCTCTCCCTCTCTCTCTCTTTTTCTCTCTTTTACTTTGCTGCAAGAATCACGGGCCCTACGGAATCAGGACACGCCTGCACAAACTGCGATATTGTAAACAAAATGGTACCAGTATTTCATTGGTAACCCGAGACCTAACCCACACGCGTTGCGAATCTCTCTGGCTCTTTTTCGCGAACATCGCGCCTTTTTCTTCCTTTTTCTCTTTCTTTCCCATCTTCGCTCTTGGCTGACCCTCTTTCTGCAAGCGCGCTAATCGCAACCCTTTGCGGTACATCAGTGACACTTCTCTTGGCTGCTTATTTATGTCGTTCGACAATTCAATTTATTCGCCTTAATTAATATACTGAGATTGCTATTGAGAAATGCAGATGTACACGCAAATCTTTTATTCGTTTCAAGTAATCAATTATTACTTATTTCTTTTTTTAATTGCAGGTCAAGTGACTGAAACGATCCAGCCTGGTAAAATTGCTGTCCTTCGAGAGATGGAAAATTTGAATTCGATAAACATTTTTCCGTTGAATGATATACACACAGAAAAAGAGGTAAATTTCAATGAAAAAATGTGAGGCTTTACGAAATTTCCTCGTAAAGTAGAGAAGAAACGATGGCTATCAAGCGTAACAGCATCTTTTAACGTAATAAGAATTTAAATTCCTGTTAAGTGGTTAGGTGAGGCCAATCAGTTTCGTGATTCGTCCTCCCGGTAATAAAAGCAGCGCCTCGTATCGCGTATGAATGTGTCTGTGTACGTGCACTCATGTATATATATCCTGAATCGTGTGCGCCTCTTCGGCTGCCTTGTTATATTTAAATGCAACACCAAAGACCGTATACCTTCAACAGCTGCCTCCTTTTTTCACTCTCGTTCTTTTCGTCTTTCTCGTTTTCATTCCCTTTTTATTGCCTCCTGTTTACATTGATACTTCAAGTTTATACGCGATTATCAAAATTAAAACTTGTTTTTCGCAAAATTGTCATTACTTGAGCTTCGTCAGGCTGCTAAAATAGATAACTTTCTTCTCGTGTATCATTGAATCAGTAATGGTTCAACCTGTCTAACGTTAAAATTAACCGGTAAAATGAATTATGCACACCTACATGGCTAGAATTCCATCTAGTGTTTAGTTACAAAGTGTACGTATATGAATATCAGTAATTTTACGATCGTAAATACCAAAATAAATCGTACTTTCATTGGCGAGCTGTTTTTTAAAAACATGTATACAAGTGAGAAAGCTTGTCAGCTAAACAGGTTAACGTGGCAAAAACGAACAAATCCAAAATAATCAGGTAAGAGGTGTTGGAAAGAGGATTGGGAACTTAACGCCTAATTAGATTGGAACACGAATAAAAATAGCCTGTCTGCCCTTTCCCGTATCCCGTGTCATTTATTTGAATCTCCTTTGCGAGGCGTTAATGAGACAAGTTGAATATCCGAACAAAGAGTCAAAAAAAAAAGAAGAAGACATCGTCTGTTGAAGCAAGGTGAGAGGAGTCGAAATAAAATCGAGCCGAGCGAATCACGCGTGGGCACGTGTATATATATACATACATGCGACACAGATCGGCAGATCGAAATCAATTGGAAACTCGATACGATTTCTAATTACAACGCGCTTAGAACATCTTGGACGAGAGATGCGAGAAAAGGGGTCTTTTGGAATTGGAATTAAACGCGCATAAGCAGAGTGGACGTTATCGCGCAGACGTCGACGTTCGAACTAGCCGCCTACGCTTCTCCTTTGGTTAACGAAACAAGCAAGGCGAGGAGAAAAGGAAATTTATCAAGACGATTACAAAGACAAAGTGCGTTGAACTCGAGTACTATGTATGACAAATTGGTCCAGTGTGCCTAATGGCGAAGTCATCATATATGCTTATTACTATTCAACGTTTTAATTAGACAGCTTTATAAAACAACTTACATTTACATCCTATACGCTTTCTATTGAAACTTTGAAAGCTATTCAAGATTCGGTGCCTAGAAATGACTTCTAACATCGTAAAGACTTGGGACTTTTCGAATAATTGGGACACGGGATACGTAACACTGCAGCTACGTCGTGGACTTGTGCATAAAATCCTTGCTAGACCCCAAGTATTTGCGAGAGTCAAAGTATACGTAGAGTCGCCGTAAGAGTACCTTCCAATAAGTTACTGAATAAGTCAATACAACCTCTCGAAATTTGTCGTTAATTCATTAACACGATTAGTAAGGGTTTGGGATTCGACTGTCTGCTTGTATAAATGACTAACGACCAATCAAATTTATTTAAAACTGGTTTAAATATGGTGTATGGATAAGTATTGCGAGGAACAATGATCTTATCTAGACGTACTTTTTATTTGACAACCGCATGGAAAATTGAATTGTGATGCATCCAAAAACAGCACTCTGGAAATAAAGATCGATGACATTAAAACCATTCAGAGTTATTTTCTTTAATACGATTGTGTTTTTTTGAACAGTAAAGAAAATGACTTAATTTTTTCTGGAAATCTTGGATTTTCATTCGAAATTCACTTTTTGTGCTTTATTTATTGGGGTCCAGCAATGAAAAGATAAGCAAGATGTAAAGATTGTCGTTTCTGATGGCGAAGGTTTCTGTATACCTGCTAGTTTATTTACGAGTCCTTACGGGACACTAGAGTCAACGACAACGTGAATAGGTCCTTTGCGGAAAAGAACAAATGAGGGTAGAAAGGTAGAAAGATGGAAAGATGGGCAAGGGACGAGCGGACGAAAGTGCGAGGTGATTATACGCTAGCAAACATCATACATCTGCTTGTCGGAAAGTAAAGTGCAACACGTACATGCGTTTCTTACGAAAAAATTGTTTTTTATTATATTCTTTGACTTTATTTTAGCATAGCATTACAAGTACGCATCGTAACGTGTGCTGGACTACAATTAAGAATCCAACATTGTCGTAGGATTATCAAGATTAGAAAATCCAACGAAATCCTAACCATTCGTTTCTGTGATTGCAACAATAGCATTTTACGTGGTCGTGCATCAAAGATTCATCAACGTCGTTTATACTTAATAACACATTTCGTTTCAGTCCATACATCTGTAGCTACAGCTCGCATCTCATCCGCCAGCGAAGTCGAAGGGCCGAAAAGCGACGCGTCGCAAAAGAGAAGAGGATTCCTTCCAAGAAGCGGGCGCGTGTAAAACATTGCTTAAAATCATGCTTTCCAACGGCGACTGTACCAGACCAGAACAATGCTCCCCAACCGACGAACGATGGCTTCCTCCTTCTCTCGCTTCGCACAGTTCACTGCCTCTCGATATTTTTTTCTACAGAACCCATGTTTTCGAGTAAGCGACTTGCGGGAATGCGATTTTGATCGTTGTTTGACGGACCCGTCATTGATTCTGTAGCTGCTCGCCCAATTCGTTTTAAACGACCGATACAGAGGTGTCTATTCTTTTGGCGTTCATCGGAGTTTTTCTTTGTGTAATCGCTCGTTAACTCTTTATTCTTTGTTTTAATTATCGCTTCTCAGATCGTCGACAAAATAGGTGCCTACTATTATTTATCCCCGTATATTTGTTTTCCTTTTTTTCAGTCATTCGCCGCAGTGCGCTTGTGGCTGCAAAACATTTTCTGAGTGGAATGGCCAATAACAAGGCTCAATGTTATTATAAATATTCATTAAGAAATGTTAGCCAAACGAAAATAATGTTTTTCGCGACTTTTAAGATCGTCATAACACGCTGAATTCTGTAGAAACGTTCGCTCGTGAAAGTCTCATAAATAAATCAATAGAGGATGTACGCGAATACTTGTTCAAGTCGATAGTTTGCATCTGCGAATTTTGATCAAGGAAGCTGATTTTCATACACGGGTCCACGGCCCATTGCAGTGCCGAAGTGCGTGCGCGTAAAATTGTAAACTTTCCTTTTACCATAAATCTGCATCGTTTACTTGCTTCATTTCTTCGTAAAAAGCTGTTGGCATTCTTCAAATAAACGCAACTACTATATTCATTAAGTCACGTGTACTTGTGCATTGCAAATAAAACGTAAGTACGAAGTTTTTCAACGGAAACTTCTCTCATAAAATTATTATTCAAATAATAAGCAATTCCGAAGAAGTTGAAGCACAGAGATGACTATGCAGTTCAGAGAAGTGTGCAAATTCTATCAATTCAAAACTGAAATGCCTGTGTTTTAACGTTTAAAAGTATGAATAATAAATGAGCGCTATAGAATTGAACGTGGCTCGGGTAAGCAGCATTTTCTAGTCATCCGCTAAATATAATTTGATATAGAAATTAGAATAATGGAGAGAGCGTTTGGTCACGCCTACGTAAGCTCGGGGCGCAGGGCTCTGAGCTATATAGGTATATAGTGTATAGTGTATAGAGTGAGTAGTGTGTTTGCCAAGCAAGCTGCGAGCAACAGAGAGAAGGAGAGAGAGAGAGAGAGAGAGAGCCACGGCAGACGTAAAATCAATGACTGGAAAGGAAAGGTCTGCGCACAGCGGCGGCGCTATACAACTAGTTAAAAGCAAATAAACGAGCTCTTGGCAATGTAGCGCGAATTTCAGGCTGAGTGATGGACTGGTGGAATGATGAGAACAAGTTAACGAGCTAATGCTGTCTTTGGATTATTAAGTGCTCGCCTCGTTAATTTTAACACCCCTGTTTGCTTATTACTCAATTAAAACTGGGATATCTTGTCTGTTTTACTCTTTTATTTAAGCTGTGCGACCGAAATAACGTCGGATAAACCGTTCCAATCCTGGCATAACGTTCATTTTAATCCTCAAAAATATTCAACGAGAGCGATTGGAAATTTGCGGGAACCAAGTATTCTCCAGAAAGTTGTAGGAAGTTGACTCGTGAATACAACAACATATGTAACAATTAACTAAACATTTGTTCCCGATAGAAAGCACAGCTGCCGATGCAGATTGGACAGCTTGTTTTAACGAACAAACGAAAGCAAGAAAATGAAAAGCAACATTATCAGATAAAACAATAAGGGATGCCGGAATGATATCCTGCATAGTAGAGTGGAGTTCGAAAGATAGCAATAAAGCCAAGTGGAGGCGCACAAACGGTAGAAGGGAAGGGAGAATAAAAAAAGTCGAACGAAGGAGATATCGAGGAGAGGAGAGAAGAAAAGAGAAGCTCTAGAACGGGCGCGCAGATAAACACTACGAGGAGAGAGAAAGAAAGAGAGACAAAGTGAGAGGATAGCTGGGGGCCGCCGCTGCCGCCGCTGCCGCCGCCAGTTGAGAACTGCTAATTATGTAAATTGCCGGTGTAGCAAATTACCCTCACAGTTTGCGTTCATTCTGCACACAATCCCCAAGAGAGTGCATGCGCCAGGGATTCCATCCACCTCCTCCGTATACTGTTACGCTCTTGCTATATACCGCCAAACCGCCAAACCGCAGCCTCGTCGTGCATATAGAACCCCTCTAGGCAGCTCTTCGCCGATCTTTCTCCTCTCGCTCGCTCAAAATCTTCTTTTTTGCTCTATACACCGAGTTTTGGCCATTTTTCCACCTACTTGTGCATTCTTATTCCTTTAAATTTTATCTCCATGAGAAACAAGCATCGCTACGATAAATCCGCAGGGAAACGCTACTTTTGAATGGACATCAACGCGTTGGGTTCGTTTTGCACGCGCTAAGTATTAAATTATGAGCATGGATCATGCTCCACATGTGTCAAAAACTAGCAGTTTTATAATTGCTGGCAATTGAAATACGTCATGAATACCGAACGGAGATATAAGTATTACTTTTGTAACGACTAACGAATTTACGACTGCATATTCGACGCAACGAACCTCGGATGTTATCGCGTGAACATATACATGTATGGCTTTTCATCAAGCTTCTGCCTCGGTATGATCGATTGCTTTCGATTCAGAATTATCTATAAAAAACAGTAATCAACCTCTGCTCGCCCATCAGAAAAGTAACAAATAAAAAGAATGTATTTTTTCAAAAACAAAACAATCAATGGAACGCGAAATCCAAGGAACAATTCGTTAAAATCTCGAGCAAATGAAAATGAAAGGCAATCCTGATTAACATTTCAAAAGGCCTTTTATGAGCGCTGCCAAATAATCGGATAATCACGTCGGAACGAAAAAAAAGTCAAGA
This sequence comes from Chouioia cunea, assembly GCA_030064505.1. Taxonomy (NCBI): domain Eukaryota; kingdom Metazoa; phylum Arthropoda; class Insecta; order Hymenoptera; family Eulophidae; genus Chouioia; species Chouioia cunea. The sequence continues at coordinate 13,088,725 of JAOPFQ010000005.1, forward strand.
ATGGATAGGTGAGACAGGCATGCAGGCGGGCAGCAAGAAGAAAAGAAGAGATAAAGAGAAAAAAGAAAAGAGGATGAGAACGAGAGAAGAGGAAACGGTCCAATTAGCCGTGCGATACCAAGCCAGTCTCGCAATAACAATTAGCCCTCGCGGCTACTGAATATTAATCGGCAACGTTATTTCACACCGGACGACCTCTCACCCAAACGTCAAATCACTATATGCCTCTTTCTCGCGTAACGCCTCGGCTGTACCATTAATTAATTTGCAGCAGCGTAAGCCTTTTATAACTGTTTGTTGGGGCGATATGAAGGCGTTTTACTGGTGCTCTTTGAAATTGGCAATTCGACACTGCTCTGAGAGAAAGAGAGAAAGAGAGCCAGCGAGGGAGAACGAACACGGATTTTCTAATTGTGTCGGTGATGAATGAGGTTTACTCGGCATGCCTGGCGAAATTGCTTGGCGACTCGAGTTTGCCAACACGTTATAATGAGCGAAATGCTGATTGATTTTATCGTGATAATTGATGGTCGATAAAAACAACGCCGATTTTCGTTATTTCATTAATTGAACGACCAATCGGTTTTTATCGTTTTTTTCTTCGCCCAAACACGTGCACAAAGATATTCGCAAATAATCGCGGATAAAGTCGTTTGCCTATATACTCAAAGTTACAAAACTCTCGAGTGAGTATCCGAAATAGTCAGCTCGTTGAATAAGCCCTCATTCGATTGAAAAACCAGTCTGCCTTTGGTATTTATCGTTGAAATGTATATATAACTCGGTCTACAGGCGGTGAGAGATTAGCAGTGACCTTTGAGCCTGAAAAGCTGAGAAAAGAAAAGGCTAAGCGAGGCTGCAACAGCGTTTGCGAAACGTCGGCGCAATTGGCTGCGAATCACGAATCGCTCTCTCGCTCTCGGCTTAATTGCGGAGAAATCAAGGGGGCATCTCTTTCGTTCGCCGCACCCGCTCTCTCGCGCTCGCCTCTCTTGCAGCTAAGTAATTGGCCTTATAGCTCGCGAGTAATTCAACGCCACGACGACTATCCTTCGTGTAATTGCTGAACGTGCTACAATTACTTGCAGTAGCCTACTTTTTTGTTTTCTTGTTCGTCGACGACGATCGTTTGTTTTCGCGCGCGGTCCCGTAGCTCACCGCGCGATCCTGTCCGAAAAATTGGCTGCAGTATACGGAATCGTGGTTCCTGTGCAAATTGACCACAAACGTCGTTTAGTGGATTTTCTTTTCAGGTAGCATCTCATCGATGTCTCCGTTGCTGGCTACGGTAGCTTGTATTGCTATCTCTGCTTATCTCTTCCACTTTCTCCCTCACGGTTAGTTATTCTAATAAACAGCGGAAAGTATCAGTGTAGTAAGCAGTGCCACAATTGAGCTTTTGAGTGGACATTACCGAGACCTTGTCGAGTTTGCCGTTGTACATAACCGTGATGATTGGGTGCGAAAGGAAGGATGAAAAGTATAAGGTTTGCATAAATAATTTAATCGTACACAAGAGCTGAATGGAGATGAGTTATAATTTATTTCGCTATAATGTCGCTAGAACACGAACTAAAATCTTTTTGATCGTCTTACAGATCTACGTCTCGAGTAGCTCGAGTAAAATCACATTTTGATATTTACATACTATTTACACGTAGCTCCGATAATTCGCCGTGAAACCGAGATACAATATACATATGATGATTTATCGATTAATGTCGATTTCGCGCCGAGTATCAAAGATTATATATATGTATACATACACACATATATATATACATATATATGTATATATAAATATAATCTAAATAATTTAAGTAACTTGTAATCGTTTTTTGTTGACACATCCATTAAAAAGAAATACTGCTGCTCGCTGGGACAACAACAGCGAGCTATAAAGGTAAATACAGATGTAATATACAACACTGGACTCGAAAGAAAAAAAGTTTGGCACTGTGCTCTCGCGCTTGCGTATATATGGCAGTCTACATCGAATACGCGCGCAGTATTATCATATATATGTACAAATGAGCCGGCGTACGAGTCGTTCTCTCATTTATGGCTACACAGCACAATCGCTTTTCTCCTTTAAGTTGTCTGTAGAAAATGCGATATAGCCGTTTCGAGCTTGCTCGCGCTAAATTTTGTACAACGCTTCTAGTCGTGGTGGCCGACATCGTCGATTCAAAGGAACTTGCAGCAGCTTGTAAGCTTGCGTGCACAATAAAAAGTCTCTGCCTCTCGCCTGGCGTGGAGAGAGAGAGAGAGAGAGAGAGTTTGCTGCGATAAATTAGAAATCGACGTCGCGAAGCTTCCGCTGGATCGTATCCGCTGAATAAGAAGAATAGGACGAAGTAGAAGAAGAAGAGAAGGAGAGAAAGGGTGCCCGTGTCTAGTCCAGGCACAGGACGTCCAGCTACGCCTCCGAACCGCTCGAGCAGTCGTCGGCCTCGGGGTCGATTGGCTCGTCGTCCTCCTCGTGGTGGTAATCGGCCGTCTCCTGCTGCCACTTGCTCACGTGATGCGTGTTCTTGTTGCTCGCCCCGTTGCCGTTGTTGTTGGCGTTCGAGCCGCCGTTACCACCGCTGCCACTGTCGCGACCGCCACCTCCACTCGACTGCTGTTGGGCTTTCGCCTCTTCCTCCTGTTGCATCCGCTTGTGCTTCGTCCGTCGATTTTGGAACCAAACTTTCACCTGTAACACCGCAACAATTATCTGGCTTTAGTCTTTGCTTTATTCGAGCATCTTGGTAAACAAAACTAACGCGCTTGTTTCTCTCTCTCTCTCTTTCAAAACTTATACAATTTTCAGCCTTAATACTATTCGAAGATCGCCCCGAATCACGAACGCAATTCTTCGATAGACGGACGAAGGAATAGACTTGTTTAAACGAGCTTGGAATACAAAGCGACATCAGCTCGATATTTCACGTCACCCAGACAAAAAAACGAGCCATTAGAAAAAGTAGAAAGCTATGGAGTCACTTATCGAGAAATTGATGATGGAAACTCATCGCTTGTATACCGTAGGGCAAATGGGAAAGGGGCGTTTATTTTTCTCTCTATGTCATCTCCGCAGATGTGTCATCGATCGTAGCACGCGCGCCGAATTAGGGCTGTCGACAAATTAAGTGGCGAATAGTTCCAAGCCGCTCTGCACGCCGGTTAAGTTCCAGACGAGCAACATTCGTAAGGGTACGCGTGTCCCAAGTTTTCCATCAAAACGTTTTAAATGGAACGAGTGAAACAGAGAGAGAGAGAGAGAGAGAGAAAGGGAGAAAAAAACGTCGCTCGAGAGGCTATGCAAGCGTAGCAGTGTCGATATTAGCATAATCGCGACCCCCCGAGCGAGCATTATCGTATCATGGCATCAGAGGAAGAGAGAGAGAGAGTGAGGGGACGCTGTGTGCCAGCCAATCGTGCCACTTAGCCGGCGATTAGCTCGAGCAAATACTTGCTCTCTCCCCTCGCGTAGTTCACCCATTTGGTAATCGCTCCCCTGACACAAGGGAGGGAGAGACGCAGCTCTCTCGACACCGTAACCATGGTAACGTGCTTCGGATTGGTGCGGATTCTGCGATCGAATACCACCCCAGACACACCCCGATATAGCACGCATACGCACTCGCGCGGTCTTTTTGACGCGCTATATTATATGCTCGTGGTCCCGATTTCAGGCGTCGAGACTCGATATGGATCGAACTGTTCTCCACAGAGACTCAAAGTGGTTTTGAGCCGGCGTTTATACAGCATGTGTCAACTATTTTCGAGTAGACGATTCACATTTTTGTCAATTCTCAACAATAACACGTAGCTGAAACGAGGGGTCCGACTGCTTTTAACGCATCCTTTTACACAAAGAATATTAAACGAGCGAGCGATAACTTCAACTCTAGTAATAACCGGCCAGCTTGATTTGTTCGCTGCAAAAGTGATCGAATTATCGGAATTTTATGCGACCAAGTTTACATCGCTATGGGTGAGATGCAATTACGAATAATAATTTAGGTATACTGGCATAATCGGTATGGAGCAGAAAAGAAACGATTGCTATCGATAATTACGCATTAATCAATAATTATAGAGATCGCCGTGGAGAGATGAAGAGTTGCGCACTCCTGAGACTTTCACCAAGTAGCAGATCAAATACTTTGGAGGAGGCAAAACCCATCATCAACACCGTCATCGTATCGGCGGCTTAATTGAATGCCGCGAACAAACAGAGGTAGGTAACGAGTTCTCGGGGGCATGTAAAAATCCATTAAAACGCCAACGCCGTATCTCTCTTCCCATGGACCAATCGCGTTCGTTGAACCGCGCATCGTCTTGCACACAATTTTTCATAGGCAACATACACGTGTGTATATATATATATATATATATAGAGAGAGAGAGAGAGAGAGAGAGGCGCGCGCGAGCGAAGCGCCTTATTACCGGTAATTTTGTACGATCCACGAAAGCGTTATAGGTAGTGTGGTTAATGCGGCTTACTTTTTTGTTGCTGTACTTTTTGCGCTATTAACGCCGAGGAAAAGCGCGCGAGAAAACCTTTAGACACTTATCGACCAAATAAAAGCTTCGACGCCTCAAGGCCTTTCGACGATAATCGCGCATCATCTTCGCAGACTCGACTTGTTCTCCGAGTTTTATATACTTTAGTCAATATTATCGCGAGAATCATCTCCGAGAAACAAACAATTTTTTTAAACAACACACGGAAGGGGCCGTGTGGAATCTACTTGCGGATGCAGCGTGTACGTATCGACGATGCGTCGTCGCATTTCATATCATCGTAAAAGGCAAGTGGCTGTCGGAGAGCCGTCGACGTAGTCGGCGGCGAGCGCCTTTAATTATCATATACGTGGCAAGGCTTTCGTACAGTACGTGCTCGTGCGCGATCTATTACTATCGAGTCGATCTCTCGTCTATACGCTCTTTTCCGTGAAACGTTTGCGCTGGTTGTTGGCGCCCGGGAGAGGCGCGCGGCTGACGTACAGTTGGCGGTTGGAGCATGTCTATAGCTATATACATATTGTGACACCCGGAAATAGCTCTCTCTTACACCCACCCTAATCAATAATGTCGAGCGATCAAGTGATATCATTACATGCTGCGATTAATTAATAATCCAATTAGCTCGACACGTCGCCTGCACGTTTGCCTGCCTGATTAATCGTGCAGCGGATGGCACGTATAAAACTTATCCCACCGAGCAACTCCATTTTCACACCTGCCCAAGTATACTAATGCTCGTACTTGCTTTTGAAATATCCCTTTCAATACGCGACTTCGTCGAGGCTGCTACGTCGTTCAATTTTTCCTGGACAGGCAAAAAACGATAATAGCCAGCCGACTGATCGCATCGATTAGACGGGATAAAGACTCATTATCAATCTGCGCGCGCAACTACATTTTCTTCGTCACGGCTCATTGACGCAAACTCGTTCTGAAAGTTCTCTCTCTCTCCCGCTCTCTCTCCCGCTCTCTCTCCCGCTCTCTCTCCCGCTCTCTCGTCTTATCAATCTATCTGCGCGGCCATTGAAATGTGTCTGTCGCGCGTAAATCTAATGAAATTAAATGACACGTCGTGTATAAGTTTGTTGAAATTATTTCAAACGATCGGCGAGTTCTATGGAGGAAATAATCCCAAAAAGAAATCAAATTTCTAGAAATGTAATTAGATGGACGTACGAATCTTACAGTAAAACCTGTCCATGAAACTAGTTTGTTTTTCTACTTGCTTCGTCCAAGGTATTAAAGGTCTCTAATCAAACGGCTCTAGATTGTCTATTAGATGGAACACGATTTCGCGGTGAAAGATTTTCACCGATTTTCTCATTAGGCCCTTATACTCAATTGCAAATAACGATATAGATTACTTTGTTCTCTGGCTGGTCACTGTCAGTGTTGATATACAATAACGTCGTTGATATCGATACGTGCGATAAAATTATGTAGGTCCAAATGTTACATGAAACTGCCAGTCCGTTCGTTGTGAAAACAAATTCTCTACGATATGTGAGAATTGGCCAACGGGATCGAAAAAAATATATATACATATAACATAACACGATAAAAGCAAACAGACTGCGAAAATAAAAAGGGAATAAAAAAAAGTGATCACAGAGGCGGCGTTATTTTTGCCGGGAACTATATGTCATTCGATTCACATACACAGGCACATCCCTCGGAAAATCCGTGGCTTAATCCTCTCGTTGCGCGCCGGTCACGCTCGATACATTATTTTTAATCCCTTTCGCGATCGGCCGCGCGCTAAATAAACCGGCACTGTATTATTTTTCGATCCCTCGCGGCATGCTGCCGAGAGCCAACATGCTCCCGCGTCAATTTCGCCTCGTGTTGGCCATACTCGAGTACGTCGCACATGTACACGCTTTTCTCTTCTCCCTCTCTCTCTCTCTCTCTCTCTCTCCCTCTTTTTGCTCTTTCTCGTCGTATGTTCTGTCGCGTTCCATCACTTTTCCAGTGGGGATAGTTTTGTACACTACATTTTATGGGTTTCGTGTTTACCTTGTTAAAAAACAGTTTCAATTCTATCTGACGTTGACGTACACGAATACTTTTTCGACACGCGTAAAGTCAAGCGTGGAAATTGGTAATTAAATGTCGATTGAAGGCATTTCATCCTTTTGTTGAAAAAACGATACCCAATCTAATAATGAACGAGCTTTGTAGACGTCGATTCACACGATGGAGGGTGGAAATGTTATTTTAGGACCGAATTCACTCGCAAGATCAACGTGGACCTGTACGGCACTTCTCGATTCCTTTAAGAATTTCAATTTGATACGTTGATAAACATCCAACGCTATATTTTGTAATAATTTAAATTGTCATGAGTTTGCATAGTGTTAAAAGCACAAATAGTTGTTTGCACTTATAAATCATCGATCGAAGTGCAATTGATGCAAATTTATTCCAAATGAAATTAGAAAGCCAAAGACCCGTACGGTAATTTTGCCAACAGTATAGAAAAAGTCGAAAAAGTTTAAGCGATCGCGACAAAGTTTGCGCACGTGTAGCAAGCGAAGGCGAACGTGAAAAGAACTTGCAATCGGGATTACGTGTTACAGGTCTGACGTTCAACAAACGTAATTCGATTACCAAAAGTCGCTTTGTCAAAACGTATTTCGACTAATGGAAACTTCTCACGTACGTTCTAAAAATATGCCCGTATTGTCCCAATAAATAAAAGAAACTGAACTATATATGTATACGCAGATAAGAATAATGAACGTTCAACCGACAAAATAGAATCACATCTACAATAACAGATGTCACCAAGACACCGTCACGTTGAGGACTTATTACGCAGAGGAGAGAGAAAGGGAGAGAGAGAGAGAGAGAGAGAGCGGCTTAATGGAGAGAAGTCAGTTTGCATATTATGCAGACTGCGCGCGATCCTCTATATGCATAATGAGGCGCGTCGCCGTCGACGCGGGCAACGAATAAAGCAAATGCTCCTCTGGCAGACTTTCCTGGAGACATATCGTTGCCACAATGTCGGTGGAAAAAAGATAGACTCGTCTTTGTCATTTGCATAATTGTTGCAATAACACGCCGACGTATAGCTGATTGATTCGCCATTTTTCACGCCAGACCGATGACTTGTTTATTCACGTGGACACTAATCTCACGTGTATCTATGCTTTCAAAAAGAGACTAGTTATGGATGGTGTTACTTTCGTGAAATGTCGAAACGCGCGGTTAAGAGCACTCGAGAGAAACCGGAGTTTATTCGGAATAAAGCCAGAAAGTATAAAGAGTAGTTTTTTCTTTTCGGCAGCCGCTTTATCGTTATCATCACTATCGTATTATTGTAATCGTTATCGTTACTGTTATTGCCGCCTCGTTATTTCCGTTATTATTGCGTCCGGTTTTACTCGCTTTACACACTGGCGCGCATTAACCTTAATTCATTGCGATTCGGCGCGCGGATATAGCTCTCCCTCCCACCCACTGAAAATAACGATCCCCAGCAGCGAAAGAACATTATACGTATCGCGGTTTATCCTGTCAGCGTGCGCAGTCTTGTGAAATTACGCTCCTAAGGAATTTGTGAAAAATTCACGCAGACATCAAAATCGCTCGATGTTCATTTTCCATTTTTTTTAACTTGCGTCTGACTGCTACATCAAGTTGATCGCCATTGAATATTCCAATGGAGCGCGGACAACGTATAATAGAGTCATTGAAATTTGAGAACTGTTACTCTGCAGGAATACGTGATTGTAAAATGACTTTCTCTTTTATATCGAGGAAAAAACCAAAGGCTATTACTATAGTAGATTCTAAGCCAAGCTTGAAGAATTGATGCTTGTTGACTGTCAATGTCGCGATAATTCACGTTATACCTTTGGCAAGATTCTACCGACAATTTCGCGTCCGCAGTTTGATTAGATTTTTATGCAAATAATAGCGAGATGGCAATTTTCGAACGTGATTGTACGTATATTTTAAAGATGCCTGTCAAGATGTTGTCAACTGCACAGCGATATTTACTGTAACAGTCGTAAAACTCAGGTCGAATTCATGAATGTTCAAGCAGCAGAAAAAAAGAATGTTTTATTAAAGAGCCCATAAAAATCTTGGTTGTGTCTCAATACACAGTGCTGCGCCGACTATTTCAAGATTCCTCATGCTGATCGATTGATTCCCCATCGTCTTAATAACGCCATTTGCATAAGGTAAATAGCGAGCCGATGATAATGAGGTGTCGCGTAATCAATCAGTATGGCGACTCGTTATACGCATGGTAGCTCACGGGAATAATAGTAGCTTAGGCCAAATAAAGAAAGCTCGTAATAATAGCAATTTTGCAATTAGAGATGGTGCGTGTTATCAAAGCAACGTCGAGTACGTAGACGAGAAGGGGTTCGAAAGCTTTTTTCGCATGGACCGCGAGATAAGACAGGATTAAGCGACTGATTTACACGCGTCTCTCTCACTTACCTACACGTAAGCGTGCTCGCGCGGCGCCGATCACCGAGGCGATTTAACTGGTCGCGCATGCACGCGAAACCTCTCTCTCTCTCTCTCTCTCTCTCTCGTTACATGTGCGTACGATCGATCGACTCTCACTCTAACCAGTTAGATGTACTAATTAGGGGAAGCTCGTTTTCCGAATGCGAATGGCTAATTAACTCTCGACAACGAAAAAATCACCAGTTATTCATGCGGCACAACCTAAAAAGAGTTTAAGACTGGCAACTCTAAGCGCGCTTTACTTGATTTACACTCCGACGGGAGCTTGCCAGCTCTCGAGCCAACTGTCGTCGCGTCGCTCCTTTCGACACTTAACATTGTTACATACTAATGTAATGCCCAAGCGCTTTCCTAACACTCGACTTCTCTTACCTCGAGTTCAGCACTCTACACTGTGTCGCGAGAAATTTGCAACTGTAAGTGATTGGTTATTAAGTATGCGACGTCGGGCAGATTTTAATCGATCACGCAATAGTTTCCTGCTTTTGAAAAATTGCCATTACATTAGCGTGCGATGATGTCACGAATAACAACTTGTCGATATTAGATACACTTGTGTTCAGCCTATGGTGGATAGGTGTTGGTTAAGTCCAAGCGAACCTCAACTGAACCTATTGTATTTCGTAACGAGCAGCTCGACGTAAGTTTAATTGCCATGCAATATTGCTGACATCATTCGTGAGTAAACGTATGTCCGAACGATCTAGTCACAAATTTAGACGTTCACGGGCGATCAATCGGTCCTGTTTTTCCCTTGAATCTCAATCCACCACGTAGTAAGCATTAAAAAGGACGTAACTCGCTTATTTATTCGCAGTCACTTGAGCGCCGTTAAAAATTACAAAAGAAGAGCACAAGCACATTATACTCACCCATACCACGATCGAGCGCACACTAAATTAACAAAGTTTCTCGCGCGTGTAAACTCGTTAAACGCTCATAAAAATGTTGTGTTTTTTTTCACGCAGATTTATAACCGACGTGTACGATGAAAAAGAAAGAGGAAAAAAAGACACACACGCAGCCTCGCGAATACGAGAAACCGAGGAAATCGGTATACATGGCGAGAATTTTATGCGTTCGGCTTTTGTTGGCGCAGCATTTAAATCACAAAAGTCCATTTTTACGAGAGCAAGGCACGAAAAAAGAAAATAAATAAATAAATAAAACGAAGCGAAACAAGAGTAAGTGAGCGCGAGCTCTCACATGCAAAGTGGGGCCTCGTTACACGCCCTTCGGACACGAGGATCACTCTTTGAGCAGCTTATCTTATCGTTGACTACCATTCCGAACGATCGCCCATCTATTTTCGTTGCGGCCTTTCTTTCTTTCTTTCGTATCGCGAACATGCTCACTCGCTTCTTTGTTTTTACAGCTTCTGTCCCCCGCAACACGTCAGATAGACAAATTATCTTAATCCTCTTGGCGGCCTCTGCTCGTCCTCGTGACAAGTTCTTTCGAAATGTTTTAATCGTGATAATTTGTTGATATTTCCTCATTCTTAAGATAATCGTCGTATTGTTCGCTGTTGAGGAAAACGATAACCGAAAAAAGAAGCTTTTCGAGAATAATAATGGTTGTCGCTTGCAAAAGAGGAAGCCATAAACACCAGCAGTTGGAAGAACCGAGTGTAAACGATGCATAAACATTAAAAATCCAGTAAACTCGTAATATTTAAACGTCGCGTTTAGCATAGGTGTTTTTTGTGGAGCTGCCTCAGCAAGAACAATTAATAAAGCGTGCGCGCGACACACAAACTGTATACGTGCAGTTGCAAGAAAAAGAGCGCGCATACACACAAAGCCTCGTTAAATCTCGTATTACGCATACACACGGAGCCCCGAGGCTAATTACCCGACGATTAGCCGCGCGTAATTACAAAGCTAGTCGTGCACACGCGCGCGCGCGTGTGTGTGCGTGTGTGTGTGTGTGCATTGTGTGTACACGCTCTCGAGTATGTTACGTTATATACGTATGTATCGAGGAGCCGAATCTCGCGAGATGACGTATACATTGCGTGTTCTTTCTCTCCGCGATGCATAAAGTAAGTTGTAAAATACGCTGCGCGTGCACGCGTTTGTTTGTTGGGCGTCGTCGTGAACAATGTTGCTATTCGATTGAAACGCATGGATGATTTATACTGGCAAAACTATTGGTTAGCCAGTTTTTCAGCTGTATTGGCCGCTGATAGATCGCGTAATAAATTTCACTTTAGAGACTAATTATAATAAAATTACGCGCGGTTTGTTTGCCGATGTATACAACGAGCAAAGTAAACACACGCGCGCGCGCGCGCACACTCACGAGGAGGAAGTATACGCGATCGCGTGCACCCGAGTGGAAATTATTATTATATACTAATTATGCAATGTATAATAAATACATAAATGCTACAATGAGACGCCAGATATTACACTTCTTGACGTTTTACAAACTGTACAGAATTTTTTTTGATAAATTCGATTTATTATTCGCGGATAACGCATCAAACTGCGAGGGATCTTTTCGAAATGATATTTAAATTTTTTATTTGTGTTTCTTCTTCGTTGACCTTATTCAGTTTTAAACTACTTTAGCTGAACAATGAATAAATATACAAAAGTGATTTACAGCAGAAGTTATGAAAAACTTGGTATTTTTCTGTAAAACAACCGTGGAGGACTGTGAAAAAAAATCTTAACGAGCATACATGTGCGAAATATTGCGAAACCTCGCGAGTGACTGGTGCATATAGCGCCGAGAGTGTGAACGCACGAAAAATTACAACGTTCTGTGGAGGTTCAGCGTTAGCGCGCATGGTTTTTGCCCCTTAAGCAGTCTTATTAGGTGTTTACGAGCGTTTTGTCGTCCACGCTCGCGCTCTGTGGCGCGCGATTGCTGCACGAGAAAAATTCAAAATGAAGAAATTAAGCCTGTTGCGAAAACTGCAACGATTACTCGTATATATAATCATCGCTCGCCAATACATTTTTGCCCTCCGCGAGCGACTTTCGTTTAATGGATTTTTAACGATAGCGTCGCTTTTGTGATTGTTTTGGTGATCGCGATCGTTTACGTACTTGCAAAAAGATCTACGTGCACTGGTGCATTATTAATATTAATAAGTAAAATAAGTACGCAGTACATCAATCACTGCAGTGCCAAAAAAGAAAAAGAAAGGACAATCATCGAGAGGGAGAGTTAGCGATCAGCGTTAAATTGAAACGTGATTAAAGCGTAACGCACAAATTAATTTCGTCGCGGAACGAATGTGCATGTAATCGAAACGTACCCGCATAATGCCAGTTATCGACGCGGACGACAACTTTGGCAGACTACTCACATGATCAATGCATCGTTTCATGGCAATTTTTATGCGTGTCGTGCGAGTACGCGCCCTCCAAGTATCCGCGTGCACGGCCTCGCGGGTCAACAGCAGTATAGATATACGTACTACAGTGTAATTACATAGCGAAGAGTGACTCGATGGCCAATTAAAGAGCCGCTATTGAGAGCCCAGCAGTGACAAACGCCGTAGAGCACATTGCAGCTGCTGTTGCTACTCTGCTCTCGTTTTGCAAGTTTCGTTCGAATGGCCGACGCCTATCGCCGCTTAATCGGGACACACACACGCGCGCACTCGCACGCACTAGCTCTCCCTGGTTGTCTGCCTGTCTGCCTGCCTTCCTGCCCCTCTGACCATCACCTTATCTAGGCGCAGCTGCTACTGACTATATACAACCGCGATATACTACACACGTTCCAGCGATTCTTCGACATTGTTTCGTGCGTTAGTATTCTTGTGTTTATTCTAGATAACTTTATCATTGACATTTTTCGATTCATTGATCATTAGTAGACGACTTTTCCCCGCCTCGCTAGATAACGCGATATTCAAATTCATAACCAACACGTGCAGGCGCTTGAATCAAAGCAAAAGATTTCTCACCTGAGTTTCAGAGAGCGAGAGGGCCTGAGCCAATTGCTTCCTCTCCGCCCCAATGACGTAGTGGTTCTTTTCGAAGGCGTGCTCGAGCTTCAACAGTTGCGACGGGCTAAACGCCGTTCTTATTCTCTTTGGCTTGCGGAAGGGTTGCAGGAGGAAGCCCGGTATGTCTGGTCCTGTAACAAGTAAGTATGCGAAGGTGTTCAGTTTATCGTCTTTCACACGCCAATTGACAATCTTTCGAATGAAAATAAGTATCTCTGAGGCGTTAACGAACCTTTACTTTTAACGGAATCTTACTTGATACGATGAATTCCACCGGGCCCGGTTTTCCAAAGTCTATTACGGGTGAATGATTACGTAGTGAGAATTCGATTTGGTCTCGGCTGGGAAAACGAGATAGCTGCCTGATATTATATCGACAAAGTTCATCAATCTCTTTTTATTTCTAACGCGTACTAATGATCTCAAAAATATATCGAACACTACTACATCATCGAGTGGCTCGTTAATTATACACCTTAGATACAGCGAGTTTCGATTTACATAAGTTAATATGTATATATCTATATGAAAGTCGTCAAACTAATGATTACAATCTAGCTCCTTTCATTCTTACTTGCTCAAACTAATCGTTCAAAGTTTAACGAACATCACATGCTCTTGATTCCCAACGCGTGAGAAGTGAAGAAAGAAAGGAAGAAGAAAAAACTAAGAATTTATGCTCCTTTTGAAAGCTCGCGGTAGCTAAATTCCAAAGTGCGCGCTCAATTACGAAGCAGTACAGCGCATCGGCGCTCCGAATGCAAGCGCAAAAGATAAGCCCTGCAAGAGGGTTAGTTCGAAGGTAATTGCGTATTCAGCTGCGGCGAAAGAGAGAGAGAGAGAGAGAGAAAAAGCTCAAGATTAGCTGGTGCGCACGCGTGCAACGAGCAGCAGGAAGTCGTTGGGCTGCCGGAAAGACGTAAAAACTACGCCGATAAAAGTTTTATCCCGCGCGAATCATCGGCTCTCTTGTTGTTTCTCGAAATTAGCCGCGAACACCTATACTTGCGAATCGATAAAAGCTCTTCTGCGGGGTCGATCGCGAGATTTACGATAATTGTTTCAAGAGTAATACATCGTTCTTGAGTATGTAGGTATATACGATTGACCTCGCGAGATTTGCTATTGCAAGTGCAAGAGACAGAGAGACAGAGAGAGAGAGAGAGAGAGAGAGAGAGAGAGAGAGAGAACGCGTGAGAGGCAGAGGAAGAAAGAGAACACGTGATGAAGATTTATTTCTTGGCCGAAGCATTACACTCGCGGAGGAAAAGCCATTTACGTTCTACTTTGCACACTGATCGCTATTTTTAAAAGGTGTTTACTCGACAATTTACTCGAGATTTTTCTCTCGAATCTATTTTCATGCAACTTATTTTCACTGTTTAACAATGCGAGGCTCTCTATATTACAGCAAGCTGCATGCAACAGTATATTCCGTAGGCGATAATCGCACTCCCATTAGTATATTTTTCATCGCATGCACAAATTTCCATTAGAAAATTCGAATTACGCGGCACGTTGCACAAGATTCAAAGTTGATAAACGACGCTGCGAAATTACGAATTAACGCGCCAAGAAAGGCAAACCATATGATTACTGATATCGCTAATAAAATCGTCCATAATATTAATAACCTTATCAGTCCGATCGCAAAATTGTATCTTTCATCGGGTATTCTTGCGCCATGTTCACGCAAACTGCAAGAAAAATAAACAAAAAACAAAAAAAAATGCAAAAACAGAGGTGTAAACGCTCTTCTCTGCATAGAGCAAAGCAAAAGAGAAGACTACATTATAGGTATAAATCAAGTGTGCGCGCGCAAATTGCGAATAATTGGTCTCGTATTAGACGGATTTTGAGCTTGAACAGTCGTTGGAGATATAGCCCCAGAGAAGTTTTCTCGTTTAGCCTTTATTTTTTGCGCTCACTTCTCTCGAAATGAGAGAAGAAGAACAAGACGAAGAGAAAGCCCAGAGGCGGTGCTCGCTCGCTCGTGTGCGCATGTAATTACGTATATATAGCTGTGCACGCTGCATCAACCCTATACGTTGATCGTGCATGTGCTCGCATATATGTGTAGGTAAGTGACGTCCTCGTTTCGCGGATACGTCGGATGCGATTGAAATTTCTTTTTTTCTTCTTTTCTTTCGCTTATTGAATTCTCTATTATTGCCAGACCCTCGCGGCTGTACCAAACCTCATTTGTATCCTGATGAATTTATCCAGTCATTAACTATATGTATAGGTGTATATACTGCGCTCGGACAGGATGCTAACGGTTTCTCACACATCACGTGCGTCTGCTTAATTTGATTGGCAGTGGCGTTTAAAATATTTCAGCCCGATTATCGTACAGCATCCTCGATTGCTGAGCAAACATGAATTTTACGCATGCAAAGATAAATTATATTTTATTGGCTTTTTTTACGAGCATGAAAAGCAGGCATTTCGAAATGTGCAAATTATCGCAGCCGAAATATTCAGACGAAAATCTATATTCAAAGTTATTCACGAAGGCTATGCAAGAAAAATTGTTATTAGCATTGTCTTGAACCGAAGAGTCGATGGAAACAACTACTAAGCTGCACTTCTCAAAGAGCAGGAGGAGGAGGAGGAGGAGGAGGAGGAGGAGGAGGAGGACGACGACGACGAGGAGGAAGAGGGGGAGGCATATGCACACAAACGAAGCACACTACAAGTGTTTATCTCCGGGGAATCTCTTAATGACTTACTCTTGTATATTCCAACGAGCGCTTAAGTTTCTTCTCGCTATAGCTCGACAGGTTTAAAGCACCGTGGCGATTTGCGCACAAATGCGCTACCGTTTTACGAGTAAACACTACATACAGAGGTAAGACAACACGAACGCGAGCGACGAGTCCGAAATTATGTTGAACGGTGCAAGATGATCGACAATGCGCGCACTGAAAATATTCCACGCAAACGAGCTGTAAAATTGTATTTGCAATCGGGGATATATAGAGAGAATGTCAGAGCAGCCCGGGAATGCCGATGCGCCCCGGAGATTTCGCCGCTTTTATTGGCCAAAGCTCGTAAAAGTTGCTCGACAAAAATGCACACTGCGCCTAATTAGCCACGTCAAATTCTTTTGCCCAAGTTCTTCCTTCGTTTTTCCCCTTTTTTTGTTTACGTTGCGGGCAGACGATGGTTTAAATTTTTCTGTCCATTACGAAAGCAGTTATTACCGTGCACTTTACACTGTATGTTTTACAGATTAGCTCATTATACTTGTCTCGTAAGTGTGGCAACAGTGTTCGCGGATGTATACTTGTTATCCGGTGCCGATGCGGTGTCTCGTATTTATCACAGCACCAATCATAATAGCAATTACAAGCGCATTAATTTACAAATGCGCGCAATAATCGAGTATAAATTGCTTCTAATGAATGATTTGTCCATTAATAACTCACAAATCATTATTATCCGAATATCATTAGAATGAAACTCTCGGCGCGTCGCACGGTATACGATAGTGGAAAAAACATTGTACATCGAGGATAAACCTGTAAAAACGTCCAAGTAAAATAGAGCCTAACCTTTCGAAGCGACGTATTAAATGCATATTATCTAGTAATTTCCATAATCATATTAATTTGCTGTTTGCATTAATAGCGCTGTAAATTGTCTAGTTTCGAAATGTATATGCCTGCGACTTGGGATTTATGCGTGTCATCGTCTAGTATTAATAAATAACTCTGTACAATATGTAATAAATAGCATAAATCTTGAGGATTAATCCGACTTGCGAGATTCGATCTGTTATTTTCTTGTTCCAGCCTCACGACCCTTAGCTTGTAAACACTTTAACAGGTATCGGGGAGAGTTTAATTGCGCTTCCTTCTCGATTGCGTTGTATGTATCGCAACAATTAAACAATCTCCGGTGCATATATAAGAATGCTTTTCCCAATTGAAATCTAGAATCTCGAGCCAATCATCGGGCGCGCAGCCAACGTTGCTGGAATCTCGGATCAATTACGGCTATCGACGCAACGCTTTGCTCCGATCCATAAAAATGTTGCTATTATCGCATGCCGCGTGAGCATAATCTAATAAGACTGCACGCATTCCATACGCCATGTACGTATGTACGTACGTATATGTTTCCGCGTTAAACGCGCACGCGTCATAAAAGCGATAGAAGCTCGCGTAAATGAGACCTTGACTCGCAAAAAATGAAAAAAAAAAAAAACAAAAAAGAAGAAAAAGGCGAGGGCTAAGAACACGTTTCGTCATTATTCGCTATCCAGTGACGCGCGTTCAACTTAATCTTCCGTGTCGACTGATTTGCCTTTTATCTCAATCGGTGAGTTGCGTTGTTTCGTACGCGTTTACGATATCTCATTAATGCATTCATATCCGTAGCATAGAACGTTTGAATGAAAGCCACACCGATCGGATGTATTAATTTAAACTCTAATTTTTGGAGCACTACACGGAACGAAAGTTTCAGATCTACATTTCAATTCCAAACGCACGTAAACAAACAAATTGGTGGCGCAAGTGTAGAGGGGGCCGTTACGCAAGCTTTCGTAATCATGAATTTTGTAAGAGCACTCTCGCTGTGATCTAGCGTATTTTATCACAGCAGCAGCAGCAACAGTAGCAACCCGGCTTTATACAGCACGTATAAGCTAAAGTGACTTGCGAAGCGAGAGGAAGTGAATATTATAATCGAATGTATCCCTCACGTGCGATTTTCCAATCGGCGCGAAGTATACGGTACGGCTATCTTGCCTTTTACTATACGACGACACGTCATAGAAGGCCGTCACCGTCGTCGCGTGCATGTGAGTAGTGTACATCAGCCGATGATCTCTCTCTCTCGCTCTCTCGCTCTCTCGCTCTCTCTCTCTCGCTCTCTCGCTCTCTCGCTCTCTCTCTCTCTCTTTCTCTCTTGCTCCGACGCTAGATCGACGTGCACGAGATTTATCACTCGCCGCTTTATTGACGACGAATGTGGGTTATTATTTTCGTAAATCACTTTAACGAACCGTTCAATGCAACTATGCGATTTAAACGCGAGTACACGGATAAAGCAACATTTTACTTATTCTCGATTTTTATGATGCTCTTCGCTTGCGCGCCCGTACATCGAGCGTCTCAATGCCTAATGAGTTATTTAATACAGCAAAGGTAAATATTTGAATTATTGCCGACTGTGAATCATCCTAATACTCTCATGCCTTATTGGCTATTTTCATGATTTTCCTAATTCCTTGTCGTTTAAATTGTGCGCTTGACCTCGTTTCATATCTGTGATGATTACATAGTCTCGAGTTACGCTAATTGCTGCGGTGATTTAAACAAAAGTATGTGCAATTTGCTGGCAATTGGAAATAAAACATTTTATTCTCTGGTGGAATAATGCTCAAGTGTGTAGCATCGTTCTAGAAGAGGCGTGAAAAAAAGATGTACAAAAGGGTAGACTTGTTAAAGGAATCGTAAATTTTTCAACGTCGTAAATAAAGACATTAAAGTAATGACAATTGATAGTTTCGCTTTACAACCGCTCTTGAAACATTTGCGGAGAACGTTATAATTACTGGAGCTGCCTAAGCTAAAATAACTTGAAATCAGAGTCGAGTTATTTATTGTCGTGGAATAGTATTCATACATTATTTATTTTAACATTTTTCAAACTCGAAACATTACCAACGCGTGAATTATATAAGGATGTTTTTCTTCCAACCTTCATCTCCAGAGACCATGAAACTGAAATTCCCACATATTTAAAAGATCATTTGAAGAAAAAGCAAGGAAAAAAAGGAAAAAGGCGAGCATATGTGGGCACTCGAACAAACAAAAACGAACGAGGCACTTTGCCGATTGTCAACGCGCAAAATAGAGATGTGGCACAATAGACAAAAGGTCGAAGAAAAAGACACCAAAAGCAATCCCCCATACAACTGACTTTTTCACTCCCAGCAGTTTTCTATTTCGGATGCTGCAGCTGACAGTGGCTGAAGCCGGGGCGTATCGAGTGTCTTGCGAAGAAGAATAAAAAGAAGAAAAAAATGCGCCTCGCAGAGTCTTCACGCGCGGGAAAAGACGTCCTGCGGTGATGCTCCGCCGGACATAAGCGGCACCTTAATAATGCAGCCGATTAAAGGATCTTTTGCTCTCTCTCTCTCTCTCTCTCTCTCTCTCTCTCTCTCACTCTGATCTGAAACGACTGATTTTTCGAAGGTTTTTTTTATAGCCCCCATTCCAACGCCTCTCGAGTGCCACTCGATTCAACTTGAAATTCGATAGTCGTTAGCCCCACAGTTTGACTTCTTTCACTTCTTCCACGTCTTTCTATTCCGCTTATAGAGAAAAACGGCGCCACATACACTGTCTAATTGCTTAAAAAAATTTTCGACGATCCAAAGCTAACAACAATTGCATAAAATGTGTATTAAACGGAAGGAATAGTCCCGCATTGTTTTAGTAATGAAAGCCGCCATAAAAATGTGGAAACAAAGGAAAAGTCCCGACGCTTTGTTTTCATTCAAACGAAACGAATTGACCATTTCCGCGCGTACACTTAAGCCTTCCCCTGGGATTAAGATGGCGAACACTCGATTTTTCCGACGGGACTAGTTCCGTCGCGGTCTCGCGCACACGCCCCAATCAACGCACGATTGCGTAAGCCGGACGGTTCCGTCCGGCAGCAGCAGGTGCATTATACTATTTCCAATCGTGCAATTGATATTGTTTCGGTAAAACGCTCGACAACGGCTTGAAATACTTAAAAGTCCAAGTGAAATTCGATTAAAATATTACGTTTTTTTCAAAGACCATCTACCCAAGCATTGCGTTTAATTAAAATGACTTTTTTTTCTTGGACAATCATCAATATCGCGTAGATTAGATTGAGTGACCGTATCACCTGCTAACCGATAAGATTGAGGTAAAGACTAACCTCCGGGAAATCGTTGTGGAAATATGCGTCCGTGCCTCGACAGCAACCATGGATACAGCGGATAACTGTCCCTCGGTGGCTGATGTGGATGAGGAGGTGGATGAGGCCCCGCGGGTCCGCCGGCGTGTGGATAGGGTCCATGAGGGGGCCCGTGATGCGCTTGTAGCGCCACCGCGAGGTTAGCCGCTTGGAAGTGCTGGGCCGCGGCGATGTTAGCCGCGAGGGCCAACTGCTGCGAGTGATACTCACTCTGGGCCTGAGGCCCGCTGGCCGCGTGCGCCGCGGCCGGCAAACCATACAGACTCTTGAGCTGTTCCGCGGCGACGGCAGCCGCGGCCGCCGATGCGGCTCCCGGAGGAGGGCCCAGATAGTTGGGACTGGGCCGTACCACTCCAGGTGGCGGTTGGGGATGCTGATTCGAGGTCGGGGGCGCTACCGGCGACTCGCTACTCCGTCTAGGTGGACTCGGCGACTCGTTCGGCGACGAGCCGCCGCTGTGACTGCGATTCGTCAATGAGCGCGCACTGTAATCCAGGCTCGGCCTCTGTGCCGACTGATGATGATTTATCCTAAGATGCTGCTGCTGCTGCTGTTGATGATGGTGATTCGCTTGATGATGAGACTGATGCGAGGGCGTTCGTCGCGAATTGGGATAGGACTCGACGGAGGAACTTCTAGATAGTGGCCTGTCGGATTCCTCGGAGTGGACGCCGGGCGATCTAGGCGTGCCCCCACTGGTGAGCCGTACACGAGTCCTCAACGGAGAGGACGAGCCACCCTCGATGTGTTGCTGCTGCTGCAGCTGGTGATGATCCGTCGGCGAGGCCAGATCCATGTCGCGCTCGATGTCCATGCGCTCGACGAGACGCGTGGAGGGCGGCGCCGGATCATTGTCCTCGGCGTTGTTGCGGCCGCGACCGCCACCGACGATCGAGTCTATGCTGAAGCCGATTTTCGGCTTGGAGGGCACCGGGACTATTGGCGTCGGCGCGAGCGGCATCATCGTACGCGACGACTCCACGCCCAGAGCTGCTCCTCCGACCTTTAGGATCACTTTGACGGCTTGTTGCTCACACTTTTGCAATCGAGCAGACGATTCGACAATAGTCTCTCGCTTGAACCTCGATTATCGAACACTCAACAGTTCCGCATGTTACTTCTCGTCGACACTGTGAATGGGACGACAATGTAATACGACGATGACAATGGAGCAGAGCAGAATAATCAACACTGTTGGGCAATCACGAGTACGTTAGGCCAGCAGCGCAAGGCTGTCGCGAGTGTAAAGCTGCAGCGGGCTCGTCGAACAAATCGACGCCTCTGAGCATCGCTGTGAAGGTCAATTAGCCGCGCACTGATAAGCACACTCGCGGCGGTATCGATCGGCGTACACGCCGACACTGCGCACTCGCGGCGGCTCTACTATATGTGTCGAAAGCGAGCGAACGAGACTCGCGGAGCACTCGAGCTGCTGCTGCTGCGGCTGCGGCTGCGGCTGCGGCTGGCACGGAGGCTTGCTGGTGTTTGAAAGAGGAAATTACCGGCTAAACGCTGCTCGGCCCGGCGGCTCTCGCCTCGCGCTCACAGAGTGGGGGAGTTGAGCCTACACCCCCCACCATCACCACCACAAACCATACGAGCTGGAACGTCTGACCTGCACGACCGACAAGTCCTGGTGGGTGGGACCTTCCCAGAGGGCGTGGGGAAAGCTTTAGCCGTAGGCGTGGCGAAGACGCTCGATGATTGGTAGTACGATCGACGGGGTTGTACGGAGCTTACGGCAACGATGGAGCGCGAGAGCAACGATGACTGGTCGATTAATGCGGCAATAGTGGGGTGGGGTGGTAGTTGCCCCGTGAACCCGAACGAGGGGTGGGGGCAAATGAGCCGCGAGGAGTGCGAGTATTTTAGCCCGATCATGGGCGTTGGAAGTGATGCTGTGTTTGCCTTTGTTCCCTCTCTCTCGCGCTCGCTAGACTTAACGCCTTGATATTTTTTTTTATTTTTTTCATGCCGAGCCATGAAAATGAGGTGTTTAATTAATACGTCTGGGAGAAGCTCGAGAACAGAACCGAAGGTGTTGTTCGTCGCACGTTACTCGTATTTTTATTCCTTTTTTTCATCGTTCGTTGTAACGTGCGATATGGACCAAGAAAGAAGAGGGGCGGGAATCTGCCTCTCGCTCGCTTCTACGCGTGTATAGGCTCACACTGTACTTTTGTGTCGCGAGAAAGATTTTTCGGCCTCGTCCGAGGTGCATATGGCGCGTATGTATGCTAATCTTTCTTTTCGATCACGCTGAATACAAGTTTTAATTTCGCTTAAGCTCCCAGATTGGCACCATTATGCTGAATTAATTTGCAGCATGTGCGTGTATACATGCATAGTCAGAACCTCTCTAGCCCCGTGCTCTTCAACGGTGCGATTTCATTTTTCACAACATTTTGTATGGTTGTGTTGGTGTAATATTTGAAGAAAAAATAACGCCACGCGATAAACATTGTTATATTCAGTTTCATCCATAAACGAGAGACTAGGTATCGTTAATACGATAATCTACTATTGTCTTTTTCTTAGTATCGACTTTCGAACGTTCGAATTTGTTTATGTTCGAAATTGGTAAAACCTTCGAAATCTGCAAACTACTATCGCTTTGAAAATATCTTTATCCGTATAAATAATGGAACGCTAAGGAGATGATTTATTTTATGGAAATTGCTGGCATATTTAGAAAGAATTAGAATTTTTAGTAAATCGAGCTTTAGTATACGGCAGTTTATCGCGCGATACTGTTAACTTTATTATCGTTAATATTTATTTAACCGCGTTAACAATGTTGTTTTTGCTGTCAAATATTTATCGTTTTTCTACATTATCGTCATTTTTTATATTTTCAGGTGAGCATTGTAGTTATGATTGTAGAATTGTGAAATAATTCTAAAATGTTTAAAGAAATATTTTAAAAACGTTCAAATATCCGCTGTATATCCCCAAAATATATATAAATATCAGCTAAAACATTTTTCGTTTTTAAGCACGGTTCGTACAAAAATCGCATCGCGTAAGAACTCTAAAAGACTTGTGTAAAGTTACACGAACACCCTTCAAACATATTACGATCGTCAGTGTCGACGCGTGGGCGTCGATCTAAAAAGAGAGTGAGAGATTATGTAAGATAACTCAAAGGTGCTGCATCGTAATGCCTGCTTGTTTTATTTCCACTTGCACTACGTGCAAACGTTCATATATGTATTAAACTATATTCATTCGAATGCGTCGTTATACATGTCACTCGTAAACAGATGCAAACAGATCGATTAGTTTTTATTGGACGTAGTCGCGACTGGAACAAGTTATAAAATATTTGATAGAATTGTTAACTTATTTCACAAACAGTTACTAATTAATGACTAAGTTTATAAAAACATTGAATCAGCGCGTAGCTGTAACATTCCTTATTCTAAATAAATAAGGAAATGAATGTGTTTAAGTAATTGATAACGATTATACCTTACCTAGAGTACTTCACTCCAATTCTCGCATGTATATTATACATCAAGAAATAATAAAAAAATATTCCAACAAATAAATATCCCATAAGCGTAACGTTTTCAGCTATTCGATACTTTTTCTATTACTTCACGGGTAATAGAGTTGTGATTCCAATTCTATTGAAACTACCCTCTCTGGATTCGATTTCCATACACAATGCTTTCGCACACTCCGCTTACACAATATATGTGGAAAAAGTCTTTCTCCTCGAGGTAAAGAAGAAAAGGCAAAAGAGCACTTGTGAAACTGAATCTTATAAAGTCTGCAATGAAGCTGTTACCAAACAATCTTTTGAGTTATCGAACCCTTTTTTTACACGAATAACGGATTTCAGTGTTACTTCGTACGTTACATTCATTGTATAATACACGTGTTTTTTATAGTAGTCACAAAATAATTTTTTAATGATAATTACAAATTACCAAAAAATTGGATAAAATTTCAAATCAACGGATGATTTTCTATGAAATTATTTCGATGTGATTTATTGCACGGAAAGACATTTTTCTGAAAAATTACAAAAATGGTCACGGTAAATCAGAGACGCCGGGGAAATTCGTCAACTTTTATAACGATTCTGACCAATTTTTAAAAAGGTCCAGAAAAATCAATTCTTCTACATTAGAAATACAATGGTAAGGCACCAGTAATCCTCCTGCTAATAATTTTTGTCGTGAAAATTCTCAAAAAATTAAAAGATTTTCGAGAATTTTTATGTTGTGCACGTTAAGATTTTTATTTTGTCTCGTTAATTCTTACTTGACCAACTGTAGAATATCATTTCAATCGGTACAACAGAAGCGAATTTAAATATTTTCTCTGTGTGTTGCTTAGTTACACTTAGCTGTCACGACCATACTTTAGGCAATGCACGAGTAGCTTAGTTAATTCAGGAGAGTGGACGGAATTTTACGGAGCAGCTTTTGACTTTTTGCCGATTATTATTGCTAAAGTTACGAGACTTCTAGGAAAAATTACAATATAAATATAGTTTTCGCGTGAATAAAGGTAAAAATTATGATACTGTAGTAACTTTGAACAAGCAGCCATAGCACCCCAGGATTACGATTATGCATCGTCATTTTTGTCACGAATTCCACTATAATTTTTCGGAAACATTTCTGTCCGTGTAGAAAGAGAGGAATTCACTGCAAAGGACGTTTTTGAATTTATAGACATTACTTTGAATCTGGATATCATATTTGGAACAAGATCTTGAAAATTGTTAAAATGAAACATACATATAATTGATCGATGCGAGTTTTTTTATAAAAAGGGCTCACGAATTTAATGTTGTTTAAGTTGTCAATTATCATCTTATCAAAAGAACAGATAATCGAAATGGTGTTTGCTTTTAAAAATTCGTCGAAACTGCCAAAAGCAGCGTCGAATCGATTGCAAGAAACGGAGAGCATTTTTTTAAAAAGAACCGATAATGAACTGAAAATGATCTTGAAAAGGGCAGAATGGGGAGGGGAGAGGGCTACGAGAAATAAGGAGGCAAATAATTAGCGATCGTTGCAAGTATGAGGATGCACATATGGTATTAAACATTGATTCGACATATTTCATCAGTGATTGGGCTCATAGGATGGTCAGGTGGTTCATTATGGCTCATTACCGCGTCGAGCCTCCGGTTCACATCCATGCACGTGAAGAAGATATATATATATATATATATATCGAAGCTGCAACGATGATAGGGAGCTCGAGAAAGGGAGAAAATAATATAATTTTCAGATCATAACGCACAGCGTGCACGGATATATCGCGATGGCCCCTCGTTCTCTCTCCGATGGCATGTAGGCACTTTACTGTTGCACACTCAGCACATGGGGAGGTGCCAACTCGAACCGGGAATTAGCGGCTATTTAAGCAAATTGATCGGCCCGTTTCAGCGCGCATACAAAGCCGCGAGCGCATGCCTCCTCATCGGTTGCAAGCCTTCAATGTTACGTGACTGCGCGTCCTGTGCTTTTTCTTTTCGCGCCACACCGTTTGGGACGTAAAAAATTACGCACCTTTCCTTGTCTTTTTTTGGGCCTTTTTTACTCTTGACGCGCATACGCCAAATTTATGCTGATTAAAAACACGATTTACCAGTTTTCTCTTACAAACTTCTCTTCCCCGACACGTACTACTGTTTTTTCTGCTTCTCCTTCAGCCGAATTAGCGTTTTTGCACTCTGAAAACTTTGTATGTCTATGGCACAGCAACTGCTGTTAGTTTTGACAATCGACAGAAATAAATTTCCGTTTAACGTGGATGTCAATTTGACCAAATTTATTGATTTGCAGAACACACTTAACTTAATAATAGTAACGTTGACATTTACAGTCAATTGATACATATTCTCAAAAATAAGAATTTAAAGCTAAAATGTCTTTATGATAATTAGAGATTTTTACGAGAAAAGTCGCGCAAGATTAGCGTATCAAGTGCCAAGCTAAAAAAGTGCTTGAAAATCGTGCAAAAGAAGCGAATAAGCCATGCGGGCCAGGTGGCGAGACAAATTTAAGAGGAGCACGTGCATTCAGAAGCAAATTTCGGCAAGTTAGTTATTGCCCCATGAATATCCATGGACCTGCAGAACAAGTTAACTGCTCGCTTTCGATGATAGCTAACCCGCATGTAATGGAGTGTTAACTGCCGACCACCGAACGCCAACTTCACCCCATACTTATTATATTGCATGTTCACTTTAATTGGCCAGTTAAACGTAATCGTTCTTTTCATTATCACTGATATATTTGTTATTTAAATTGCCATAAACATCATTTCCCAAATATTTCCTTATTTCTTTTATAATTTATGCTCTGTGGTCGTTTAATATATCGTCGAATTTTTTTTGGGACCCAATCATTTCGTTGACAAAATCGTAGCAAGAGGGAGAAAGCTGACGAGTACTCACGAAGTCAATTAAAAATTGCCTATAACCAGTAAACCAATGAGTTATTAATAAAAGCGAGCAAAATTCATTGTTGCGCGATGTTGTTGCGCGGTGGTTTAGACTAACTTCAAATATTTGACGTGTAAAATACATTCCACAAGCGTCACTGTAACATTTTCAATTATTCAAGAATGCATAAAGTACTTGCGAAAAGAAGCAGTTGAGAAAAAAAATGAGAAAGCAAGGTTGTCTTTAAGCTCGGTTGTAATCGAGTTGCGCGCGACTGTGCTCGCGAAGAGAGTGTGCAAGGGCCCTCATCATCATCATTATCGTCATCATCATCATCTTCATCATTATCATCATCTCGGCGTGTATAGTGTGTTTGCTCTTGCAGCGGGCGAGCAAACAAAATGAGAGCAGTTGGAACGGAGCCCGTCATTACTGGGTTATTACCTAAGTATCGAGCCATAGGCAGTGCAATCAATGTGCTCTATGATGAAAAAGTTCATTCCTCTTCTCGCTGACTCGAGAAAGAGAGAGAGAGAGAGAGAGAGAGAGAGAGAGAGAGAGAGCCACTTTATTATCTCCTCACCTCAGTTCTCGCATTTCTATACTTCCACTTTGGTTTGAAACGAGCCTACTTGCTTTCCAAGTGCTAAAGACATAAAACATATAAACTAACGTGTGTGCCGCAATTAAAAAACAGAGTCGTTTCCCACGAAATATACGAAACGAAAACAATGTGAAATGAAATGCTTATTAGCAGCTCGAATCCAAACACGCTAATTATGATTAGCGTACGAAGCGATTTCATGCAGCGGTATGGCTTATACGATCTGTTGCTTTTCTCGCAGGTTCTCTCGCTCGTTCACGCTCGCACACGATTTATAAAGCAAACACCGCAAGCGCACGGGGCAGCCCATGCAATCAGCCAGAGCCTGTGAGGCGATCGTTCGATCCAGTCGATCGGTCCCCTATACTCGCTATCGAGCGACTGATCGCCCGCAAGATCACGCTCTCGCACACGCACACAAATATAGTCTAACTTGAAACAGCTTTGCCTTGATCTTTACATGACACTCAGCAGCGAATTAATTAGTTGGCAGAACGGGTAATGCTCACTTTTCAACTCGTTCTAGCGCGCTGCTAAGTTTCCTTCTGCAATGTTCACGTTTGAGTGGTATTCTTTCTATGAACCATTGTTATACGCACTGAGCTGATTAATATACAGGTACATTCGGTTAAAAAAGCATCCGTGTTGAAAGTAAACATAACGTAGTAAGCATAATGATGTAATTAGATGCCAGTTTTACAATTAAAATAGATGGTCGGTCATTATTGCACTTCCATTCCATCAATTGAGCCTATCGTTAAATATAATAATGAAACCAAAAGATTATTGTACAAGGACTATTGAATGTAAGCTAACGTGGGCATGCCGAGTAAAGGTATACACAAGTATAATAATAAGCGAATTATCAAAATATGAGCATACAATTTGTAGATAATAAATAACCCTTTCGTAGTAGAGTATAAGATTGAAGCAGTCAAAAAGAGTTTTGTAAGAGACGGAGATGCATAGGTAACGCCCTACAGGCCTAAACTGTTGCTGGACGTAAAAGCGGTTTGTTTGGATGCCGGTCTAATACGCTCCGCAACCTATAATTATTTTCGATAAATGGGAGGGCACGCATTCATCAACAAGAGAAATACACGAGGCAAAGGAGATGATGAGACATTCTGCAAGATAAAGAATTTTAAACATTTTTTTCTCTTCAAAGGCTTGTGATTATAAATATTAGGAGAAAAACGACAAACAGGTCGTGCTCGTATACGTATATATAGGAATTTCAGATGTTGGTATTACTCGCCAAACCCTGGACCCTCGTTCGAAAAGAAAAGACATCATTTACAGGTGCTTATTATTTTAATGAATTATACTTTTCAGCTCTTGGTCATTACTCCTCGGAATGGACATACTGCAGTTTGAAAATATTGTTCATTTGTCAGACTGATATTGCTACTTTAGGTTCTTATAAGACAACTCAGATATGTCTTAAAAATATGGAAATGAAAATGACAGGCGCGTTTAAATAGTCGATTTCAATTTAAATAAACAAACTTTTTTAATTCTTCAACAATTTATAAAGGTAATAACGACGATTTACCGATGATGAGAAATTTTGAAAAAAGATGATCAGTAGCGTATAAATTACTTGTATAATTAATAACGGATATTTTAATACCGTTTCCGGTAACAAATCAATTGGCTCCTCGTATACCCCAACAAAACCACACCTGCAATGAATTTGGCTTCCGTTATTCATCGCTTATGAAAATATAATAACCCATAATTATATTACAGCAAAATCAATGTGATCGAATGTGTATTTTCAAAAGAAAGATCATACGAAGCTACAATCTCTATGCGCGTGAAATATCAGTTATAATACTTTTTTAAATCCAAAGTTAGGCGTGTAATAAATAAATAGTTATCACTGCACTATACGTTTTTCAGACGACAAGTTTAATCGTTTCACATAAATTATACTTTTTTTTAAATAATGTTCTTTGTTGTGACGATGCAATTACTATTCTCATAAACAGATTTTAATAACTATTTATAATATATAAGACACGTTCAAAACCATCTCATTTTTAGATTGTGCTGATGAGTAATTATACGAATGAATGAATGAAGTACTGTCAAACTTCCCATCTATGGACTCTGGAAAATATGCTGCTGAATAACGTATGTACTTAATATGTGTGTAATTACTATTCGTATAGAAAAATTGTATTCGATAGCTTTTTAAAATTGTGGGAAAAATCACTTGAAAAACCAATGTGTTATGTAATTTTTACACATATTGGAATTTCAGTCTGCAATAAATTGCAAGAAACGTGAATTTATACGCTATTTATTATTTTTTATGCGATAAATTACTTCGTTGAAATACGAATTAGAATCTCCGTGTAGCTTTTTCTCGTTTTTTCATTTACTAAAAATTCCGACGTGCAATCAAGATGAAAACGTGATTTTGAAAACTCGTCGACTAATTTTTGACAATACTAAACCCACTAGAAAATATGATTATTCTTTGAAAGTTACTACATAGTCAAAAGGAACTTTTTGAAAAATGAAGAAGGCGCCAGAGCCGTAGGAAGCGATTGAAAATGAGACAATACCGTAATTGGTCGAGCGCGTGTGCGGCAATCTGATAGCCCTCTAACAAATGACACCAGCTACACAGCTGACTGCACTGTCCCAAACTAACATCTTGATAGCGCAGGCAGCTTTGTGGAAGGCCCTTGGTGCACGCGGCTCGTTTCCGCGTACGCTTGTCTCGCGTAAAAATTAACGAGCAGCTTGTCCAGGCGTGTAAATCTACGTTAAACTTCCTTCGATGACCCGTGAGTAGTAAAAACTTGAAATCCCGCGGTGATAACGACGATCTGTCGAGTTGAACGACTTTGGGAATATTTGCTGGTCGGACGATCTGTGACACCGATCAGTGACACCAAATCCATTACTGGCATATCCAATAGTTTTGGAGCTTGTAATACAAGTGTCTTTAACCGGTTCCATCTTCATTGCCACAAGTACACATTTTTCATTTGTTGCTACACATCTTTGGAGTTTTGCTTTGTATCTGACGTTTCGTCCCTCGAAAGCGAGTTCACACTATAAGAAGAGAAAGTTGTCTTTTCAATTCAATCAATTATCACCATACTCGAGGCAATATACATTTACACATTTCTCCTGCACGAAATTAATCGTAAACACGTAATGCTTCAATCTCTCTCGCTAAAGATAAAAAAAAGAACACCCCAATTCATCTTTTAGACTATACGATCGTTTCACTTTTCCTCAATTACGTGTTCTTAGAAAAATAAAAATGCTTTCATTGATATTTGTTACAGTTTTAGATGATAATAAATATCAAAATTCTAGGGATAAATTACAATCTTAACATTTTCCAATCAAATTTTAAGGCCGAAACATAACGACTAAACTTGTATGTACTCAATCCAACGTGTTTTATTCTACATAAATAGATAAATGTCGATTCAGAAGCCGTTGGACAATAAAAATGTCCTTTGGAAAACTTACCATAAGCAGTACTCCTTGTAAAATTAACATTCTTATCGTGAAATCAATATCTTTTGTTTAAAATGGAGTGCGGACATTATTCATCTGACTTTTTAATATCTGGACACTGTTCGATTCTTGTTACCATTGAAACAACTTGATTATGGCACGAGCGCGACGCCCATAAAATAAAAGGAAGGTAATTACTTGCACATTTACCACAAGGCGCCAAGTGGCAATTGAACAATCAACGTTGAAATATCTGACAGCAAAGTAAAGCTCAATCGAAGCTTATATTTAAATGAGCAATCTGTTCATCGCCGAGCTCGGCGTATCGTGCCAGCTTATTCGGATGACCGCAAGAAAGGACGCGCCTATTTATAAAACGTATACGCGGCAACGTGGAGACAAATGCCACTCGAAGAAAAAAGAAATGGACGTGAGAAGATGCACCGCGATACGAATCCCTCGGGTCAACTGCAGTATAAATAAGTCCGAGTGAGGCCGAATATCGGCTCTGATCATCGATTCGGAAAAGGAGAAAGAGAGAGAGAGAGAGAGAGAGAGAGAGGACCCTTCGAGCGGATTCCATCGATCATATTCGTCGTTGTTCCCTTCTGGTGCGATCTGATTTCTGTTTTTACTATTCATCGATACCTTCCTAATCGTTTATTTGTCAAGCTCAGATAAATATATGCTTTAGCAACGATGTTCAAAACCCTTTTAACCATGACATCTTATCCACCTTGATACCATATACCAGGTAGTCCCAGAACTACCCGATCTGACGTATAGATGGCGATTGTTGTTTCAAACGAATGAATATAATAAAAAGTACCAACCTTATAAAGCTCAAATTTAAAATTTTGCAACGCTATTTTTGTTGGTATTTGTTTGTCAACCGATTTTTAACCGGTTAAACATTCGTTCAACCATCAATAGTGAACGTTTTAAGCGAATTCACAAAAATGAACTAAACTGGTAATCGTTGTGTGATAAAATGCTTTCATATGAAAGGTTTCAGTCCAGCCGATGTCAAAGCAGAATTAGATTCCACTTTGGGTAAGTCTGCTTCACCATTTACAACTGTCAAATATTGGGTGACAGAGTTTAGACCAGAACATAGGAGCGACCAAGACGAACATCTCGGATGACAAAATAAAGGAGATTAAACTATTCGCTTTTTAAACATTAATCGCAACTTTTTTGATATTATATTCATTTTAATATTATTATTTTGAAATCAAATGTTATGTTTTTATGTAGGACTGGCATGTTAGATAAATTTACCATCGTTGGTTCATTTTTATGAAGTAGTGATCCTGGTGGACTTGGTGGTGACTGTTGAGAATATTCATTTCCTAAATTCGATTTTACTCGAATATCACCAACTTTGCGATGCTTAGGTGACTTTTTTAATCGTGGTTGTAGAAGCTGATGCTTTCTAAAATTCTACTGACTTTGTTGAAACACTTCCTTCTATTTAACGTCCTATTTTTCTTTTATTGTTAATAGAATTTTCAATGTAGCCTTCTGCAAAAGAATTCAATTTTCAGCCTCCGAATCTCTTCAGCGCTGTGGTGTCAGCACCAGTTTCGACAAGCAAAGTCGCTGAAGTTCGACGAAAAGAATGACCAGTATACTATTCAACATTTGACAGATCTGAATTACGCTATTTGAAAAGGTACATTGCCCACGGCATTAAAACCAATTAGCTGCAACGTATACGTGCCTTTCCTGTATATTAAAAAAATCTGTCTGTTGTTGTAGCTTCTGCTGGTCTTTCGTCTATGTACTTCTTGCAGAGTCCATAAAAGTTACCAGTCACTGTAAATGATCACTCGATATCTGTTTTTGTTTTTGATATTGTTACCAAAAGAAACGTTCCTTGATCTTGAACGTTGTGCGTCTTTAAACGTGATAGCTCTTTGCGCTTGCAGACTCTTCTAATACTACAAATAAACGCAACCTGCGAAAAATTCTATGCGGTAAATTATATATATAGTGGTTAAATATATCGATTTGCTAAAAATATTAAAATTACTTCCATCGCTAAATAGTCA
This sequence comes from Chouioia cunea, assembly GCA_030064505.1. Taxonomy (NCBI): domain Eukaryota; kingdom Metazoa; phylum Arthropoda; class Insecta; order Hymenoptera; family Eulophidae; genus Chouioia; species Chouioia cunea. The sequence goes on from JAOPFQ010000005.1 coordinate 13,121,229, forward strand.
AGATCTGGTGTTTCATCGAGAAAACTTTGGTTTTCTTCTGTTTGCGCCACACGTTTATTTTCTTCAAGTAAACTATCTGTTTATCGTAACTACCTATATTGATGTGGCCATACGCTTGCACTGTAGATTTCAACGTTTTTTGTTGATAATTTATTAAGGAACAATTTTCGTTTACAACTTTTTCCGATAAAATTATTATTTTTCAGACCGCAGAGTTAAATATGAAAAAAATGCTGAAATTCAGCTGTAGTTGTTTACCGTTAATTTACTGTACAAAATTAATTCTTATGTTATTTGAATTATTGTTGTAAACCTTTCTTCGCAGAGACCGAACTTTCTAGAGCTTGTGTGGAAAAATAGTATACGCAACGCGTGCATAATGTACTCGTGCCAAATGTTTTGATTTCATTGTTATGTAGGATATTTCTGGGACTATCCTGTGTGTAGACATGATAGGATCCTGAATAAATGATGACTCATTGAGCAAAAGCGATGCAAAGGTGATGTCCAATAGATCGCCGTATGTGAAGAATGCGCAAGACAATGTTTAAAATAATGTAAATAACGCAAATAAGTAAAGTCATTCGGAATTGCGTGTATAAATGTAAGAAAGAAAAAGATCATAGTACTAAGAGAGCGGCACCGAGCGGCATTCGAGACATGCCGGAGCGATATCAAAGGGACGACAGCTAGAGCTCCACAATCAAAACAGAAACAAACTAGTGTTTACAAAAAAGACTCGAGGAGCAGTTAGTTACCGGCCGTAGAGGAAGCAAGACGTTGACACAAAAACTACTCCTGTCGTCCGATTGCATTTGGATTAGAATCAATCGACTTAGAAATAAAAACTAATTATTTCGGTAATAATCACGACATTTTTTAGTTTATTATTAATCTCCTTACATAACAATTAATATCGGAGTTGAAGAACTACGAGAATTTTTCGCACGCGTAAGTATTGAGTTTTACTTGGAAGATGTAGGTAGAAAAGAAATTAGTTAAAAATATTGTGGGGTGCATAGAGAATAAGAGTACTGTATTGTTGTAATTAGAGAAAGTGAAAGTGACGACAAAATATAAAAACAAGACTCGCGGCTTACAAGGGGACGCTCATGAGTCAGTTAGTGGTCGATCATAGAGAAAGCAAGACGTTCAAAGAGAATCATTCTTTCGGTTTTATTGTATTCATAGCATTAAGTCAATCAAATTGGAAATAAATCTCGAATATTTCAATTATATCGAGTCTATTTCGTTGTTAGAAATATTCTTACATTTCGACATCAAGAGACTGATTGGTAATGCTTTGGTAATGGAAAGAAATCAAACAAAACACACCAGATTCATTTAACCTGACAAAATTAGTATTACAATATGATTAAGTTGCCATAGTAACTATGTGAGAATAATACGTTTGTGAAATTTAAATCAAAAGTATGCTATTTGTTCCCTCAAATGTTTACGTACTTGAATTGCATGCAGATATGTACAATATTTTGATTACATATCCTGTCAATGTTTAGACATCTCGTAGTTAGTACATTAAATAAATGTTTCTATTAAAATTAAAAGTAAATATCGAGCAAACCTTAATTTCGTACAATTAAACGTATTTTCTATATCGTCTCATACACGATTCAAAACAACTAACAAATCGGAAAACTGCCCAATCAGTGTTGGCCATTTAATTCTAATCACAGAAGTTCGGGCGGATTTTCATACATTTAATCGCTTTGTGCTTGTTCGTAAGCGTTATTGTGTATTTCGTTTTCACGTCGTCAAGGTGAAGTAAGCGATCGTATAAAAAGTGCTCTAATTCAAAAGTTTTGCGAATTTTGGTGATTTTCATAACGAATCGTGCAGTCTTTATTTCGTTCAAAGTTCTTCTAATCAATATCTTTTTCATATTTTTAAAATTAGTCTCTGTGCTTACAGTGGATACAAAATCTATCCTGGACATGGCAAGATCATGGTCAAGGTTGACGGAAAGGTTTGATTAATTTATTTTCTTTATTATTGATAAATTTTTGTCGTTTCGAATCGTCAGTGTTTAGTTGCACAAATATCAATATTTATCACTATTGCTTGATTCATAGTTGTTGCGAATAATCTAGTAATAAATATAACCTATCCGAGAATTAACATTTTAATTTATCGGCTTTCTTTTAGTTTTTTAACTCAAAATGTGAGTCTGCTCACTTGATGAAATGGAATCCTCAGAGAGGGACATGAACCGTTCTTTACAGGTATTATAACTTTTGATAAGCTTTTATTTGAAAAACTTCAACTTGATTCAATATTTTCATTAAATCACTTACTATAGACGCAAGAACAAGAAAGGCCAGGATGAAAAACTGGCCAATAAAAAGGACACTCAGAACAATATAGTTCCAACTTGCAATTTTTTGTGAATCACTGCAAGACATAATGGCTAAGCGTAATATGATGCCAGAATTAAGAAAGGCACAGCGTGATTAAGCCATCAAGTGAGTAACTTTGTATCAAATCTGCTCCTTTTAAAATTGTTTTAGCATGCAACTTGTAATTGAATTGCTTTCATATTTTTAGAAATTTTATAAATTCAGATTCAATCTGTTATTTCAAAAAAATACAGTATCTCTTCTGCTAGTACTTGCACTTTGTATGTACTGTAGAAATAATTATAGGTAGTTGTAATTATAGACATTCGTTCCTCGGATGTGATTAATCATTTTGCATAAGATTTCGAATGTCTAAAAGTAATGAAAGAAGGGCTGCTTCACCCAGAATTGTGCACATAACATTGTTTGGCTTTGTGGGCCCATACATTTGATAATAGTAACATCCTATTCTATTTGTTGTAATTGGATTATATATGTAATAAAATATAACTAACAATACATTCTAAATTTCAGGATTGCCAAAGAGCAGAAGAAGGCTCACATAGATATGAAGAAGGCAATAGCACCACCCAAGGCCAAATTTGTTTACAAACAAAAGGCTAGAAAATCATATTATAAAACAACACATAAATCAGTATTGGTGGAAAAAGATAAAGTAATTCTATTAAACTGTGGAAATTTTGCTTTCAAATGCCAATCATAATCTTGCTTATTCTGCTTTGATTGTGATAATAAAAGATTATCAAAATAATAGTTTCCGATTACGTCGTATTCTAAAATACCAATTTATTTATGTCATATAAATCTTTAATCATCAATTATGATTACATGAAATACATATAAAACTATTGCTTTTTCTTATAAAATTGCTTACTTCCGAACAGAGCAAGTGTAGAAATGTAGTATGATATGGTGTGCATTATAAATTTTTTTTTTGTGCAAAAATTAATGGAATTTATTTTTATAAAATCAATTAACATCAAAATAAATAAAAATTGTATAAATATATCAAGTGACATTTTTGAAAATTATTACATCAACTTACATTTAATTGCTTTTACATCGAATCGTATTTTACGTTTTAATAGTTTAACAATATACTTAATATTATTATGATTCTTAAAAACGATTTATTAAAAGTTATTATTTACAAACTATAAAGATGCTTGTTATCATGCTCTGTAAGCAGAATCATATACCTTACTACTTATCAAAATGACAATAAAAACATTTTTTAATGCGTAGTTAAAATTTTACTCGAAAACTGACAATCTATAAAATCTATAATTGTACCTTTATTTCCAAATGAAATTAACAATAATAGATATCAAATCATTCCCTTTTTTACTCGCCAATTAGCAATGGCTTTCTGTCTTATCTCAGATTCAAAGCATTTCCTTGTGTAAATAAATAATTATTAAATAATAAATTTATTATCGAATTTCAAGTTATTCTCATATCGACATAGAAAATATATCCACATTTTCGTAAATTTTTTAGAATAGTTGACATCAAATCGACAATGAAGTCATATCTATATCTCGGGAATGATTCATTTCTCATTGAACATTCTAGCCTCACTATGTTTCAGTGCAATGTAATTTACTTTGCATTTGCACGATGTATTATATATACGATACATTCAAAAACGCATAGAATATTTACATAAAAACGATTACTTTGTCTTCTGCTGTAACAAAATAATTAATTGTTGACAATCCAATGATTATCAATAAGATTTATTATGAATTAGAAAGTTAACGAGTTATCCCTAAACGCTGAAAGTTTGGCTAAATTGTCGTTGAATACTAATTTTATAAGTTTATTATCCATGACTTGACATTAATTTATGATTATTTATAGATTTTATTTATTGTAACCATTGCATAACCGCAGTTGAATGGGATACAAACAAACTTGACTAGTTTACTTAACTGTCAATGCGATGCATATTCTATCGTGTACATTTACTTATTGTCCTTTAAATGCAAGATGGTTTCAACTTTTTTAGATGTGGAATGATATCTAAAATGAAATAGGATAGACATTGAATAAAATAGACATTGTTCTGATTATATTCACAAGAGATGATATATTTTATTACCAAACAGCTCTTTTCTTTTTTTTCGGTTTTCTTCTTTTATATGTAGTTGAAATATTAATTCATCTTTGAAGCGTACACCGCAGTCTGGACACTTACGAATCATGTGTTTACACCTAGTGTGAATATCTAATGCTCCCTGGGTGTAAGTTTCAAATGTACATATATCACAAGAAAATTTTGGTTTGCACAATTCTTTAATATGTTTATAAGCCAAATCTCGGCTATGAAAAGCATTTAAGCATTTTAAACATTGATAACTTAAGATTGTGGTACATTTTACACATCTTGCTGTAACTGTGTTAACAATCTTTCGTGGTCTTTTGCAACACTGTTCACAGTATAAGTGTATTAATTTATCCAGTTCTGAAATAATAACTTATTATTAATAACTTTTATCTTTCAACATACTTAAATGACTTTCATCTATACAAAAAAAATCATACCTGCTGGACTCTGTAGGTGGTCCTTACGACAACCAATGATTTTATGCTTCTTCAATTCAGGAGTTCCTTCCACATTTTTTAAGCATTCCATACATTTATAAATTGTATGTTTTGTTTCAATATGGTTGAAAAGAAGAAATTTATTTGAAGCATTATGTTTGCATAAAGGACACTCAAATATCAATCGATTGGGGCAGCTGACTGTTACATGATGATGAATTCTATCATAATTTCCATACAATTTATCACAACTGATGCATCGGTAATCATATTTTAAATTACATTTTCTACACCAGGGTCTATAGCGAGAAAATTTTTTTTTTGCTTCTTCACCACATTTTAAACATAAATAATCTATCAAACTTCTCCACTCCTCTGTAAGTGATCAATTTATTTACAAATAAAAAATATTACGTAAGATAGCATTATTCTATGATTAAAAATTGATTGAAACACTAACTTACTTGTATTTTTTGATGGTTTACCATTTATATCTTTTCCTATAATATGAGGATTGTATTGCACAATTACAAATTTGTCATCTTCATTAATTGACTCTGAAAAATAATTAGTTATATTTTTAATTATTATTCAATCCTCTTGAAGTGATTTAAACAAAAATAGTGATCTAAATTTATACATTGAACAAGAAAATAGAAATTCAAAGTATACTAATAAAACACATGACAAAAATAAAAATCTAGATTTGATTTACCTTTACATGGTAGTTCCAATTTACCAGGATGATCATTAACTTTTTTTACAGCACAGTGCTCTAATAGATGTTCTTTCAAAGCATTATTATCTTTCAATATTTCACGATAGTTTGAGTATTCTTGACTTATGTGTTGTTTTATAATATGATTTTCAAGTTTTGCTTTTGTATCTATTTTAAATGTGCAATCTGCACAGTAAAATTTTTCATTATTCATGCGATTTGAGCAAATACATTTTACATGGTAGCGTACATTTTTTAACAACTTATACCTATTATGGCATAGAGTGCACCTGTACAACATTGGTACCTGACATTCTCGACATACTAATTTTACTACATTATCATAAACTACTTTCTTGCATATCTTTTGACATTTTTTACATAATAATTCAATATACATATCATCATCACAATTGATATCAACATCAAGTTTGGATTGGCAATGTGTTTTAAAAATATGGAAATTAGGATTATCATTGACTTTAGTAGAAAACTTGGACATGTAACAAACTAGAACTTTTGTATTTTTATTGTTGGATACTGTACTAGAGTAATTCATAAAAAATAAACTAGGTTTATGATTATTTCTAAAAATGTGATCATCCAATGACCTTTTTCCTGTAGCTTTAAAGCTGCATTTAAAGCAAGAAAAATGCTGTTCTGCTGTAATGTCTATTTCTTTTTTTATGTTTATTGAAGTACTGTGTGTTAGTATACTTTTTATTAGTTTATATCTTTTACAGCATAATCTGCATTGCAGTTTCAACTGACTGTGACACTCGGAACATTGGTTTACTCTATCAATATGAAATAACATTTTATCACATTTATTACAGTAATAGTCAATATTCTGCATACAATCTAAAAAATTAAAAATATATTTTTACAAATTTCAAGATAGTATTATACGTAGTTTAAAGTGTATTCAATGGTATATGTATAGCATTATTTTCAAACCTTAAAATAAAAAATACAATTATGAATTTATATATTGAGGAGTTTTAATACTTACTACAAGGCGTTTCTTTCTTAATCTTTAAGGTTTCATGGCTAAAATTACAACCTGAAATGTATTAAACGTTTCAATAATATAATTTTTGTAAAATGAAAATTCAAATTATTACATAATTATTTATATACCTAGATGTTCTACTTCAGGTTGAGGTCCTTTAGTAAATGGAAGTATTTTAACAATTTTCTCTTTATTAATAAATAGTTGTGTTTCTAGAGATCAATAAAATAGACAATCATTATATTATTTTGTTATACAAATTAATAGTTTTTACTATTGGTAACAATAGTTGTACAAAATTTTCTAATCCTTTACCTGAAGTAAAGTCATTGTCAGTGACGTCTTCTTTTATGACAATTATATTTTTATTTTTCCTGTTTACTGGAACTAAGTTACTTATACAATCAATATATTTTTCAAATAAAACACAATTATTCCAACATTGTTTAATAGATATACTTAATTATAAACTGGATACAACGAAAATAAATTACCTTCAGAATCATCCAAATCATCTACTTCCTGTTTTACTTGAATGTCTCTATCAATGTTAAGTGGATCTATCAACACAAAAGAATATGTTACAATTTTAAGAACAAAATATTTAATGAGTCGCTTCATAAGAAGATTATCATCATTATCCTTTTAGATATTTTTATTACCTTTCTCTTTTTCCAAAACCCTTGGCAACTCTATGGTAGATGAATACATTGAACCACTTGTTTTTTTAAAATAAATCAAAATCAAATTGTAAAAGAGAATCTCTGGCAATTGTAAAAAAAATGTTGATTTCATGAATACATAATAATTATTAATTACAAGTATCATGTTATAAGTCCATGAACTAAGCTACGTATACGTTATTTTAATCTATAATGCTTATGAACACAGTCCATCTGTATCTAAACGATGTTTTAAATAAATCTATTTTGTTTACTCTTTAATTACAATATAACCTTTTTGTAATCACAATTTACAGGTTTGATTTTATTTTAGTTTATAACGTGTGACTAGTAACTTTTTACGTAAACCAATTGGTTACAAATGGACTATTAGTTGTTACTAATAAATTAAAATTTTCCTATGTGCAACACAGCACAATAATAATAGCGTTTAGAGACAAGAAACAGTAACACTTATCTTACCTCCTTCACTTAAAATATCCTATATGAATCATTACGTACGTTTGCTATACATCTTAATAAATACATTTAGCAATTTATATGTTTGCGTTGATTTCTCTATAAAAATATATATCGACAATAACAAAGCAATTGTTTACGTCGATATTTGTTTCTTTAAGCAGATCTAACTTACCAGTAAAGAGTAATACGATTCTATGAATAAAAGCTTACACTTACCGACGGTACTTAATCGTAAACAATAACATGTGCTTTTTGGTAAGAAATAACTGGGTACTAATTGCGCATGCGTCTTTTAAATACACCTGGACAAAAAATGGGTTATTGTAGTGGCATTGTATATTGTACTTATATTTAATTAAATATTTGTCAATGATTTTGAGTTGTTCGCATTTTAGCCTCATTTTAGCAACAAGACACGTAATCAAATGAAAATGGTGGATGTGGCAAGTAATCTTCAAGTTGTTCGCGATAAAATCTTCGCCGCATCTGCAAAGAGAGCTTTGGTAATAATTGAATAAAATTTATATATTGCTCGTACGAATTAGAAGTGAATAATTGACATTTTTGTACAATTTTTAGATTTTTTATCATTCATGAAGTATTAAAAGCAATTGTATTTTGGATAAAGTTACTGAATCGATTTTCGTTTGTTTAAGGAACACAAATACTTTGAGCCCCAACTTGTTGCTGTGGGTAAATTTCATACACCTGAAGCAATAACCAAAGTTTATGAAGCAGGGCAAAGAAATTTTGGAGAGAATTATGTTAATGAATTGTCAGATAAAGCAAATAATATTGAAATACTAGAGAAATGCAAGGAAATACAGTGGCATTTCATTGGTCACTTACAAAAAAACAACGTTAACAAATTATTGAAAATACCCAATCTTCATGTAATTGAAACAGTTGACTCTGAAAAAATTGCATCAGCCATTGACAGCTCGTGGCCCAAATTCAGACACAATGATAGAAAGTTAAAAGTAATGGTCCAAGTTAATACTAGTAAAGAAGAGGGTAAAACTTTTTTTGATTTTTGTATAAACTTAATATCTTAAGATGTCTATAATAATGCATATTTTTGTTTTATAATAACGTTGTTAAACTCATTGTACTTGAACTTAAAATGTGAAGTATTACATAACTTGATTATTGATCTAATTATATAAACATTTTTTAGCAAAAAGTGGATGTGAAATTGAACATGCAACATCATTAGTAAAATATGTTTTGGAAAAATGTCCTAACTTGGAATTTTTGGGACTAATGACAATTGGTGAATATGGATATGATATATCCAAAGGACCAAATCCAGATTTCTTGACACTTAATGACTGTAAAGCAAAAATTTGTCAAGATTTACAGCTTGATCCAAAAAATATTCAGCTATCAATGGGAATGTCAACGGATTACGAACATGCCGTATGTTGTCTTATTTAAAATCTGATACTATTGAAAATACTTTTCAATATTATATTTTAATGTAATTTTTATTATTTGTTTTATTACTTACAGATTGAGGTAGGAAGTGCATGGGTGAGAGTAGGAACAGCAATATTTGGTGAAAGACCACAAAAAGCATAGTAGCAAATTTATCATGAGATTATCAAAAAAATAAAGGAACAAAATAATTGTATTAATGCTAATTCCACATAAGAAGGGTTTTTTAAATTTATTTTGAATGTAAATCTAGCCTTAATACTAAATATGGTGTAAAAATGTGTTTTAAATACTAATGTATTGTTTATGTATAACAATTTAGTATTATGAAATATATTTTTGTTACAAGATAGATAATATCATTGACTTTCAAAAACCAAATTGTACGTTTGAATTACTGTCAATCTATAGATAGGAAATGTAACATATGTGAAATCGCTATACCTAATTATAATCAATAACAAAGTTTTGTTTCCATCAATGCACTCTGTATTTTTAACTTTTATATTTTATTGAAGCCTAAATGTGCAATGCAACACGTTGTATAAGTCGGCTTTGTAAGATGTTCACGTTTCATGTCAATCACATTAATTGAAAATAACACAGATAAATACATAGACACCGCGACCATTGATATCAATGATACTTTATTTTTTTGTTTAATAAATAATACGTTTTAGAAAGATTCTTTCAATCAATTAACAAAAAAATGTCACTAATATCCCGGTAGGTGACAGCTCGTACGTGACAAGCATCTATTTATATCGTAACATTATATATCACCGTATATTTCATATTCGTCATTCTCTTCTTTATAAGGAATAATTAGGGATATAATGAATTTTCTTTGTTGTACGAAAAATTTAGCATTAAAGCCTAATCGTTTTTTTTCAAAACTAGATTAATAGACGCCAACTTGCAATTAAAAATAATGGTATATGCACATAAGACTATTTTTGATTTATATTTCATGAATAGTGATAACGAACGTTTTTTAATAAGTTTTTCAATTTCTTCACACCGACAATCTATACATACAAGTAAAATCTTGAAAGATCTATGAAATAATTGCTCAAAGTAAATTAACAATGCCACTCGGATCATTAAACTCTCGTCGATAGAGGAATGAGCTGCTGTGAATATTATGAAACTAGTGCGTAATCTAAAGCCTGAAACAACTTGGCAGTTGGTCAAATATTTCGAATCAAGAGATGTGTCTCGGTTTCGAAGCTTAGAGACCTCGTTTCATCTTCTCGACGCTACGAACAGATAATTATAGTTACCAGTACGCGTCATCAAGTTTTTAAATTCTCTTTTCTCTATTATTCTAAATATTTTCATTCTATTTTTTGTTTTTTTTCTTTTGTGAAAATCAGCATAACCTTTGATCCATATGAACGAATACTTGTATAATCTCGATAAATACGGTAAAAATATTATTAATTGTAATGTGCGAATTCACGATTATGTATGTTCGGTTTGAAGATAATTTAAGAAATATAACTATATATCGATTTGTGAAATGTACGATTTAACAACGTTATTTTGAACAACTGAATTTATACAAATTCCATTAGACGGCTTCCATCCTCATTTAGTGGAGTTTGTATTTTATATTACAAAAATATTATTATCTGTTCAATGCAATTAATTGATGTTACGTATTATTGTATTTAAAGGAAGACACCCTGCTCTAGCAGTGGGTTCCTTGAATCGATATATTATAAATATAAGACTTGTTGTTTTGGTCGACCAACATATTTCGACGTACGAACTTGATGTTGATCAAGCTAGTACCTGTCGTCGTACAATTGTCATAATAAATATTTAAGCATATTCAAGTTGATGGTAATTTCGACAAGGTTGCTATAGATCCGTTCAAAACATGTACGTTGATGAAATTTGTCTACAAAATCAAACATTGACGATATATATTTGTGAATGTATATCTTTTCATTCGTTACGAAATAATGCTAGTACGTAACTTTTGGGACGAAAAATATACCTCCACTTGACAGGAAATTAAAAGTTCAACTATTCTAGTTCGAAAGAATATACCATAGAAAAACCATAAAAACTGGAAAAATACAAAAGAAATACCTTTGACGTTTAAAAGAGCGTATAATAGAAAAATCACATTGGGTTACAACAAGATCGGATAAATTATTACATGCTTTATGCGGAAACGATGTATACCAATTTGATTTTACTATTATACGCTCTTTTAAACGTCAAAGGTATTTCTTTTTTATTTTTCCAGTTTTTATGGTTTTTCTATGGTGTATTCTTTCGAATAACATTGAACTTTTAATTTCCTGTCAAGTGGAGGTATACTTTTCGTCCGAAAAGTTACGTACTAATGATCTACAACAATTTTAGTCGTGTTCAAACTGAATATTTCTGTTCACGTGTCGTTGTTGTCTATCAAGTATCACCAATCAAAACAATAACGGTAATGTAAAAATGATAATAACCGACAGGAGGTAGTTGGCATTGTCGATGATTGAGATTTATGCAAATAAGTTAAAGGGCAATAAGAAAGTCAATAAAATCATTAAATTTTCTCAAAATATGTTTATTATATGAACAGTAATATTATAATGTGTGTGTTTTTTATGGATGATCGAGGGATGCAAAGGAAAAGAGTGCAAGGAAAACCGGCCATTAGTAGTTTGACCGAGCCTCGACTGTTCTCCCACATCCTGCTTAAAATACGGTAGGTAATAAATAATATTAACTCTACTCCTCCAGACGAGGAACATGCAAGTGTATGTTATGAAAGATGCTTGCAGATTTGCCGCCCGTATGTAATAGTATTATATAAGAGACGTCCCGAGCCCATAATGGCCGAATTGTCGTTTGAGGCGCGTGTGCCGGATGATAAAATCACGTAGACGATTAACGACGAATTAACCAATCATCTAATCGTCTTCGTCGTCACCTTTGCCGGTGAGCATGTTCACCAAAGACTCGATATCGATGAAGCCCTTGTCGTCGATGTAAAAGTGGTCGTAGGCTTCGTTCACTTCTTTGGGAGTGAACTTCTCGCCGAAGGTTGTGAGCATTCGCCTTAATCTGCAAAACGCACGATACAACAAGATCGGTCGTGCGGTCCAAAAATCTGTGGAATATTTCGTTCCACCTGGGGTAAGAACTCACCTGTCGCCGTCGATTTTGCCGTTACCGTTGTCGAAGGTGTGGAAGGCCTTGGCGACGGTCTCGTCATCATCAGCACCTGAAACAACGTCATCGCAAACGATGTGTCAATTACAGTCGCGCGTGACCAACAGTCCATCCGATAAACTACGTGTAAGATAGGCTAGCTCACCTCCACCCTGCATACGAGAGGCGAAGAGCTGAAGCAGCTGAGTGAAGTTGATGGGTCCTGGGGCCTCGCCGAGCATCTCGTCGAGTTCCTTGTCGGTGACGAGACGGCCGACCTGATCGAAGATGAATCGCAAGTCTTCGCGACCGAGGATTCCGTCTTTGTCGTGGTCCATCAGCTGGAAGGCTTCCTTGAACTCGGCTACCTGTTTTTGCGTGAACATGGAGAACACGCTGGAGCCGGTGCGTTTGGCTTTACGGCTGCCACGGCTAGCCCTCGACGAGCCAGACGGCGATTTTGGTGTCTCCGATTTCGGTGGAGTTGGCTGCTTCTCGGGGGTGGGTTCTGCCTCCGGGGTTGGCGCTGCATCGTCCTTCTTTGCGTCTTCCTTCTTCTTGGGCTTCTTCTTCTTCTCCTTGTCAGCCTGTTTTTTTTTTCACGAAATTGCCATTATTCAACATTTGTCACTCAACAACTTTGATCTCTTCTCGCCCTGCTTACAAACTCTATTTTCTTCAAAAAATTTAATTTTTGTATTCGGTAACTGTCAAGCTGAGTGGCCTAAAAACCTCCAGGTTCGTATCGTAATCTCATGTTCTATTTCTACGCGACAGATCGTTTGCGTTGTAGTAAAGTTTTAACAAACGAAAATTTGCTTGGCGAAGCAAATCAAACGAAATGAAATCGAATTGTATACCATTGCTACCAAGTGTCAAAATTAACGGCGATATGATGTAGCAGAAAGTCTATTTGCAGTTTTATATCACATAATCTAACGATTTTATCGTAAATCAGAACAACGATCTACAGAATTGAAAGTGAAAGAAAAATTAAAAAATAGTTTAAATGAAAAAAAAAGCTAAACTTGCAATTGAGTTAAAACCCCGAATTTCCACGACGTTCTTTAGACAAGTTCTAAATATAACCCAAGCTGAGAGCTTGCGGAATGCTCCCAACACAACCTCTGAAATGGAAAGCGATATAATGTAATTGGAACCCAACGTAAATAACAGCCCGTAATAAAAATAGGTTTATTACAACGAATAGTATATATTACAAACATAAAATAAATAGCTTGCCGTAGACAGGTAATAACGAATAATATAATTACATTACTAACAAGTGTCATCGTCGTAGGTTATTGCAAACATCTTACTTCAAATCCGATTTGTCTTATTGACAACTTTAGATCGCTTCTTTTCAATAATACAATAGAAAGACTTTGTTCGATATTATACCTCAACAATTTTGATTCCTCCGACTGCGTCATTTTTCAAAAAATTGATAGTAAAACGTACCTTCGAACGCATAATCGAGAAAACAAAATATGCGCACGTTAAGACGTTTAAATAAACAATAATCATCACTCAACTTGACGGTTCACGGACGCTAGAAGGACTTAAAAAATCTAGGTCGAACTTCAAGATAAACAAAAGCCGGCAGCACGTCTAAGCTGGTTTGGTGAAAAAAATTAAATAAATTGGTAAAAAAAGAGGAAAAAGGAGACAATTTAGCGAGTAAAGTCCTCGGCGTTGTATGTACAAACCATTTTGTCTAGTTCTTATGCACCCGCGAAGGAATCCCCAAAAGAACTGCGTTGCGAATGGAACAAAGTCCAGAATTCAAATGGCAAGTGAGGTTGCAATGAAGGCACGGAGCAGGGAAGAGGGGGGGGGGGGGAGTGGGGGCGCGGGCCGAAAAAAAAGCCGAGAAAGAGAGAGAGAGAGAGAGGAAATGAAAAATCATCAGTCGGTTCTCCTTCCGTCATTCTCGTGTGTCCGAGCGTCTATTATTAGGCTCGCACCCTGCCCCCGACCTGCCAAGACGTATATAGACCGATCGTGCACCTCCTTCCCCGTTTCGCTGATACCCCCGGACTCTCAATTATGCGTGCCTCTCGAGTTACCGTTGCGCCCGACTGTTACGTCATTGCCAAGAGCTCGCAGCTTCCAAGCTGTCTTTAGTCAACGTTCGTTCCATTTTTGTTTATTCCTTTCTGATTTTTAATTCACCCAATATTCTATATTTGCTCCGATTCACGTAACTAGATGTTTTATTTTTTTAACAAATTCCTTTCTGTTTCGTCTTGAAATTCTACTTGTGAATGTTCGTGTAAAACCTCAAAATGATTTGTAGTTTATTCGACAGATTTATGCGATTGTACGAGAGTATTATTATCTGTATTTTTTCTTAATGGATGTTTGGATACGGTCAATATCGCCTTGTCAGGTTATACTACATACACTTTGTAAATGGGTGTATAATAGTTATTTAGGTAAATCCAACGATGCAAGCTTTTCAAACTATATATACCAAAATATATTTTTATAATTTTAACGTATTCTACCGGAATTTTCCGGGCCAGATTTTCATAGTTTTAATATTCATTCCTCGGAATAAACCGACAAACGTCCATTTTTGTTGAAGACGCTGTTACTACAAACGGATAAAAGAATGGCAAAGAAATACTCGATTTGTTGTTGAACGATAAGTAAGGCCTAAATCCAGCACTCAACTTTGATATGAAATGACTAACGAGGAAAAACGTTATGGCATCGATGATGCGTTCGCGATCTCTAGCAATTGATCTAAACGACAAATATCTTGTTTTACCTAAAATAGCTACCGAATTGTAGCTATGGCGCCAAGAAAATCACTGAGGCGTTTGGGCGGGCCGTTGCCAAAAGCACATAATATCACGCTCGCGAAATTGTCGCTCAATTTGACGAAATTGTTCAACCGACACTCGCGAGCACGAACGATGAATCCATTCACTATGCAAAATTTCCAAATTGACATGCTTAGTGTCAACTTCCACATCACTTAGACTTCTGTCCATCCCTTTTAGAAGAACAAATGTCACGTCACTTAACTTGTTATTCACTCGCTAGATATCTATATATAATTCCGCCTTCTCTTAATTGTTTGAAAAATATCTGATCTCGAAGTAAGGAGCAACGTTGCAAACTCGATAAAGCAGGAAGTAACTGATTTTCGCGAAAGAAGAACAACAATGATAAAGGTAGGCGTGAATTGTCAAAGTATAGTTACAAAAAGAATAAAATTGCTCCTCGTCGTAAAAAAATACAAAGATAACGAGAGAAAAAATTGGTAAGCAGGTAATGAAGAGATGGTCCTCCAACGTAGGTCAGGCCAACTTACCATGTCTACGATTGATTCTTCACGTACAAAGGAAAGCTATCGAGATGGTTACGAAGAACCAACTGCCCGAATCATAGAGTTGAACTTATCTAAGTAACTTTGGTGAAGCCGTCGAGCTCCCCACCACGCGCGATCAGAAGGCGGTCTGTCCGGGAAAATCAGCAGTCGCAAGCACTCTTGAGAAAGAGCGAGATAACTCGATCCGGAAAGAAAAGTGAGAACGAGATGGGTCGTAAGATTGTACGGATATCCCGTGATTGGCCCGCCTCTGCTGACCATATTTAGTGCGAGCTACCACCAAAATAGCGGCCAGAGCTGATCTACCTAAGAAACCGCACACAAAAGCGGGACTTGCTACTGGCAGTACGAGGCACGTCGTAAGCTCCATCGACCAGATACGACCTTGTATTCCCGCCCCGCGGCTAAATTACCCTAGTGACTCTTTTCTTTTTTTTTGCTGGATTAAATGTCACTGCGATATTTTTTTCTACAAACGTCACAATCGTTTGTCAATGCTGTATTGCAATTTTGTATCAACGTATTATTCAACATGGTTAAAGTTCGCCTTCCGACAAATCAACTATAACGAAAAAATAATAGGGTCGAGGAAAGTAGCTTTTTTTCCAAATAAATCGGATTTATAAAAGCACCCGATTTAGATCTGTGTCAAAAGGTATGAGTTGCAACTTGAACAATCACCACCACAGCGCATCACCTGATTACTGTATACAGTGTTATACTGTATATTTTACATATGTGTGTGTGTGTGTGTGTGTGTGTGTGTGTGTGTGTGTATGTGTGTGTACATACACATTGAAATGCCTTGAGTTGACTGTTGATTTTCAACCGAAAGTTTATGCACATATAATTCTTTTGTAAGCAACTTAACGTTCACCGAGAGATCTGCAAGATTACTCTTCTTGTCAGGCAGTCGTGCACGTGGTTTCCAAAAATAGATGGCCGACATTCGAGCGGATTTTTATTTTTCTTAATACCTACAGCTGTATGAGTTTCAATAGTGTGCGGGAGTACTCTTTTATAAATAAAACATCAGTCATTGATGACAATTCCAAAGTAAAATTTGACGATACAGACTATTTCTAGAATGAACTAGAATGAGAGACTCTAACTTCAATATTTGTTTCAATTTTTCGTTTCATTTCATTAACCTAGTAGTTTCACGCGAATAGTGTAAAAGAATTTACGGCTAATAATTAAATATGAAACAATAAACATTATCCATTTAAAATGGAAGCTAAATAAAGAAGATTTCAAATACAACACAGCTTCATCTATTTACGGGGGATGTCAAAGTCAATGAAATTGCCATATGCAACGCTCGACTTCTCTCGCTCTCGGATTTCCTCGTCTCAAGGTTGTGATGTTTTTCAATTATGGTTATGACTGGCGTCGTAAGCCAGATGCATAAACTAACCCCCAAATGAAATCTGGAAGTACTGTTAATCGACATTTATACGAATAGAAAGAGATGTTCAAATTGCCATTACCCGATAACTTTAGTCGGAGTGTTCGAAAGAATGACGCTTAAACGTTCGTGTATTTTAAGAATTCTATGTTTACCAAAAGCTCTCGCCTCCTATACGCGCTCCGGATGAACAACCAAACTAGCCTCTACTGCGTCGTCTTATTTTTATCTTTCTCCTTCGACTAGCTCGATGCAGAATACCAAATCCGAAAAATTCCATTGTACGAACAACAAAACGATTTAATAAAAATTACCAACTTAAAATAGACAACTCTTGAATGTTTACGCAAATTTTTGTCCAATTTCCCAAATACTTGTGTAGCTATTTGATTATTAGTGCAGCTTCTTCGTTGACATAGGCTTCATTCTTTACTTGTAATGGTTGACGATAAATATAAGTAGTCGCATGTACCACCACGAAAAACGTACTTAATCATATTTATTATATATTTACATATGTGACTTGCTTCAAACCCATCGACGTGTTCTTCATTTTGTTTTGCATCGAAACTTACAAAAATATATCTTCAATACCGTAAATCTGTATACGGTTAAACCTTCAAATAACCACTTTGCTATTTTCGTCATGAAACATAAAACACCAATAATGTCAGTTTCAGCATCCAAGTGTGATTTTGGCAAAATACATATAACCCAACGTATAAAAATATTGTTAGAAGCCGAAACATTTTGAATTTGAACTGATAGTGAGGAATATCTTGAATATAGTGGAAAAATTGAAACTTGTAATTTTTCGAATTGATCTATATTTCCCCGTATTTGAATTTGAACAACCATTCGCATATCTCAGGCCTTTCAAAACTTACACGGCACTCCAAGTCAAGCAAGAACTCATCGCTAAGATAGACGATCCATGTCAAAAGGAGGTAGCCAATAATTGTAACGACGTACAGGTAGATGCGGTATGATGCGTTTGTACATTCGGACGAAATTGCTGATTTTGAAGAGATGTGGTTCTCGCTAATTGAGCTTCTAAAAATGAACCAGTAAAAACTTTTCTGATATTTTGTTGCGTCTCGGTATAGGTCTATCTTTCTGAAAAATATTTCAAATCAAGGACGCGCAACAATGAAAGCGACAACAATTATACGAGCTTGAGTTATCAAACTATTATCGAAATTATTAGTGACAGTCTATTACATTTGATCAAATTGATGATACGTTATAATGATGTCGACTTTATTATTTTTGTTATAAACGCCCGAATTGTTAATCATGGGTTAATCAGAAGATGAACAATCAAATCACGCATTCTTTGATTGAAACGCTATGAATATTTCATCGTTTAAAGTCTTACTTTCCACAGTGACAATCTGGTGCTGGAAATATCGCCGGTGGTACTGTCTGGTAAGATTCACATTGATCTCTAAAGGTTTAAATTCAGTTTTAATAGATAGCTGTTGCAAAAGAACATACGTTTATTTACCTACGCATTTACATAAATTACGTAACCTCCATATTCGTCTCAGTTTTGTTAATATTGGTTATACGTGTACACGTTATCTTTCAAATGATATCCATTAAAGGCAAAAATATAAATCCCAGTCATTTCGCGTAAATATTGCATTGCAGCCTGGTGATACTTCTGGCAGTATTATTAATCACCTTATTGTAAATTTCATACTATTATCTTGTTCTCTAATATTTATACTCAAACTAACGAAGCCACGATATGAAAAAAAAGAAAATAAATAAAGAGGTTATCGCCGTTGTGTCCGTATACTTGTACGTATTTTGAGTTTAGCGATGTTTCGTTTGTTGTTCCATATTTTTAAAATATATAAGTATGAAATATCTTGCACGTATTAATGTAACATTGACACAACAATTGTGAATGAAAATCGCAGAGAAAGGAAATAAAATAGCATTTCTTGTAAAGGCATTTGACCGTCGACTATTTGATCCGATAGGCGATGTTGCGATAGAGTCGCGGCAAACCAGCAGCAGAGTTAGTAAAAAATTTCTAGACGTTATGAAGTCAATCAAAGGAGCGAGCGCGTCAACAAGGAAGGCACCTGTATCGTCCTTTCTCGTTTTCTCCCTCCCTCCCTCCCCCCCCCCTCTCTCTCTTTCTTCCGCTATAAAGCGAGTATAACGCGAGCTCGAGGGCAAGGCCCATCACCAACGTTTCCATCGTTTCTCGAGCATACGGTGCTGTAGAAGGGGTCATCGTTCTCCGATCTCCCACCACATCCGCGCCCAGTGGTCGCTTCGTTCGAGAGGCTGCTATACCACCTTGCGTCGCGTGCGTGTCTACCTGTTATCCTTCCGTGCGACTTGTATCGGAGTACAATGTGATTTGTTTGTCGGTGCAGTGACGTTTTTGAAAGATGGGCTGAACCTGGGAGCATTTGCCAGTTTTTCGACTTGTCCTTACTGTCAGTGAAGAATCCCCGAAGCTGCTGGTGAACGACTATGATCAACATGTGGCACTGGTTGTTGGTCATTTTGACATGCGGTGAGTGCGTGCTATGATTATAGAAGGATTTGGAACTTTCACTCGTGACGCTCGACTTCTCTGCGTTACTAGTTCTTGCTCAAAACGTTCGAAATATTTTCTTATGCACAATAGTTTCAAATAATAATTGTAGTCGAATAATAGTTGCCTTTTATAGTTACTTACCCAAGCCTACTTTGTACTTTTAATAATTAGTTATGATATATTTTCACGTATAAAATTGAATTCGAGTTTAAGGGAGAAAAGATTCATTTTTCTTTGTGAATACAGCGCTCTACTTCGCACCGTTACAATATGATTACTTGTTATACTAACGAACGAACATTTTTTATCGTTCCCACGATTCAAATTAATAAGTGAGCTAGTAGTGCTATATAAATATAAACTGCTAAATTACGTACATTAAACACCAAAGCTCATTCATAAGTTCATGCCTGTACAGTGGCAACCGGAAATACGGTAAGACTGGCGGCTTACATTTCATCTGGGGGACTTCACGGAGAAATCCGATTCGAGTCCACTGGCAACAATGCAGTTCGAGTGAGGTTATCCCTCAAGCCGACCCTTCAGTATCCAGAACAACAGTGGTCATGGTCACTCACCGAGTTTCCCGTGGATTATACTATTATTGACAATCGTTGTGACGAGAAACATCTGGGAAAAAGGTATTGAACAATTATCTAATTCTTCGACTGTACTGACACTTTACTTGACTTTGTTTGCAGCGTTATCGATTTGACTCGGTTAATCGGGCATTTAGAGTTTCCCGGCAATGAAACTGGCTCCGTCGAAGTACCTGGACTGAGTTTATCTGGCGAAAAAGGATTATGGGGAAAAGGAATGTTGCTAAAAGACAATTATAGCAATCGCGTCATCTGTACCTCGATCACGGTACAGCAAACGCCTGATACGTTATTTGGAGATTGTTTGTATCAATTAATCGACTTCTAAATATGCAGGTACTGGATCGAAATGCTGAGAAATTAGCAGAAGCGCGATTTCACGGAACCATATCGGGATCCGTTTGGTTCCGCTGGTTAGGTGGTCAAGCGGGTGAAGACACCACCGACACGATCGTTCAAGCGAGCCTCCAGCACGCGATCGACCAAAAATCGCAAGATACTTTTTTCACCGAGCATCACTGGAAGATTTACGTTACCGACATATTTGACGCTAAAGGTATTCGTGCTTCTATCATTATTCGCATTACTTTGTGGCATTTTTATGATATTAACACGGAGATCGATTATCATACATGGCTAGAAAATTAAAGTGGAATTGGCAACTGATCACTGATCTACCTGAGAAAATCTTTACGATTATTTATCAAGATCTATTATACGAAGAATGCTTTTGTTCCGTTAAATTTTTCTGTAAAGCAATCTATTTGTGAATGATTTCAAATATGAGTTGACGTGCTTTTTACGACTAATACTAATTTTACGTGGCTACTTTAAGTGTTGTTGGCTTAGACATTCACATCCGACGATTGTTCGATTCGTTCTATCAAAATACTTAGTGCACTGGCTCGTATAACATTATAGTGTGTGATGAAACGTTGAACAATTGATCAATTTCAGAACGAACGTCCTGCAATATTCTGCAGACAGTATTCGACCCTAACAATGCTGGACCCGGTAAATCTATTGGCGACGTTGACTCACGTCTTGGAAAGATACGCATCACTTCACATACAAACAAACTTAGCAAAAGCTCCTACCGCGATCCTGAGCTTTCGCTTCTCTCGGCCGATTTACTAGGACACCGTGTCCTCTATCTAGTCATTTTTCACCCAACTCATCAGGATTTGTTTCTTGCCTGCGCCAAAATTAAACCTCACAGACCCATCACAGCCAAGTAAGCACTTGTTTATTGCCTATTATTGTGGATTCTTGCTCGTTGGTAAATTGGATGAATCGTATAAATGAGGCATCTAACGAAATCGTCGATTCGCTTACAATTTTAGAGCAATCATCAACTCTAGAGGTATCAGAGGCGAAGTAACCCTCACACAAGAAACTCCATTCTATCCTAGTTGGGTAAATGTTTCCTTGTCGCCGATTAACGATCTCGAAACGAGGTTGCGTTATGAAACAAAAGTGACTGCGTACAGGATACACGAGCTTCCAAGGGAACCTGAGAAGTTGATGCAAGATTCTGCAGATCCATGTGTAACGACCAAAGATACATATAACCCTTTGAGCCTTGAAGATAAAGATGTGCCGCCACCTGGTAATACTCCTCTCTTTAACTAGAAGGGTTTAAATATGTTTTTGGAAGATTTTTTCCACAGCTTTGAAATGTCTGTAGGGCTAGGCACACAGGATCAATATGCCATTGGCGATCTGTCCGGCAAACTACAGGGACGAAAAGAAGGATTCAATCACTTGGACATACTAGTGGGTAGCGCAAAGCTCAGTGGACTCTATTGGGATACGTATCTTCCTCTGTCGGGTATCCACAGCGTAGTTCACAGATCGCTCGTCATTCACAAGTGCCTAATCTATTGGAATATAAATTAATAGAACACACGATTTTGTTGTGTATTATTATAACGTGTAATTCGTTTGGGTGATTCGTTTTAGGTATAATGAAACCGACTTTAAAAGCGTAATTCCATGGATATGTGGAACTTTTGCAGTACAGCTGCCTCGTAATGCTGGTAAAATGCCAATGATTACTGCTCAAGTGATTTTCCGTTATCCTATTGTGGGCAAAATAATCTTTCGACAACCGAGAAATGAGCCTGAGATGGATACCACTATCATAGTAGAACACTTAGTACATGCCGACGGCAGTGCGTTGAACGATTCTGTTGATCACAGGTACATAATTATTCACGATTTTAAAACATTCGATAGGTTATCACAAACAATGACCTTAGAGTTTCCATATAAAACTCAAGATCTACATTTCATATCATTGTTTGCTGATAAGTTTCGAAATAATTCGTTTAAAAACGATTTATTAGATTTAAAGAAAATTGTTGTTCACCTTGAAGATGGATGATCCACGATAGACCACCAGGCAAAGACTATTACAATTGGACAGCAAGGTGCATGAGTGCGGGAGCTCCATTTAATCCTTATAAGGTTCGTATATTTCATCAGTTTTTAATTCATTATCAAGATTTTAAAATAAAACACTGGTAATATGTACTGTATCAAATAATATTTATGTCAAGATTGAATGGGATTCGACCCATTCCGAGTATTGCTCTGAGAATTCGATGTCTTTTTGTCGCATGGGTGATTTGAGTCGACACGGCAGTCTGAATATTGCTGGGCGAAAAGCTGATGCATCGAAATTTACCCGAAAACTTTATACCGATCCATTGATTACACTTTCTGGCCCCCACAGCATCTTTGGTCACAGTCTCGTTATTTACGATGATCACGGGCCCAAAGCCAGAGGAGAACGACTGGCATGTTCTATGTAAGCTTCACGTAAATTAATACAACTTCATGGTAGAAATCATTTAATGTTATTTATTGATTAACATTTCGTCTCTTATCGTATATTAAGAATCAGCGGAATGTGGAGAAGGAAAGCAGTGGCGAAGGATTGGTTTGGCAACGGTGACGAGGTGACGATAGATGGGAAATTGGAGTTCATCCAAGAAAGCCCCTATGATGTTACTGATTTCGAAGCTAATTTAGATGGTTTAAATAGTAGAATAAGTGGATATCATGTTCATATGGTAATAACATTTATTTATTCTTTAATAGCGATATCAACGTAGGTGTACTGTTATAGTTTCCAGTACCATATAAATTAGATAAAGGTTACTCGTAAAAGTTAACTTTACCGCGGTACCATGTGAAAGTTATTAATGCGTTGACAAAGCGATAAAGATATTTACTCGTTGAATAGCGTAACTATTGTAAGATAATCAGAGTGTTATCGTTGCGAAAACAATTTTACCTGTATTAATTGCTGTCAAGTCGTTTTCTTTGTTATTTTAAATCTACTGACGTAATCCTAATTTTATTTTTTCATACAAAAGAACTGTGGATTAATTTACCATGTAAATTAATCCAAGAAGCTAAAACCCAATGCCTTCATATAATAGAGGCATATAATAAAAATGTTTGCTCAAGACTCCAGTGGAAATAGACTTGGAGTTCCCATGCGAAGCAACTACTCTTTATGGACTTTGGAATCCCATGCAAGTAAACGCAAGTGCAGCTCCACCGCCAGCTGCCGGTACCAACGACCAGTACGAGATGGGCGACCTGAGTGGCAAATTTGGCACCCTGGACGGACGCCGTCGCTATATAGCTACCTTCAATGATACTCAACTGCCGCTGTTTGGACCGAGAAGTATACTTGGACGTAGTATCGTGGTGCACAAAAAGGAAAAGAACGCCAGGTGAAATAATGTTTCATGAAAACATTTTTCGAATAATTCATCTGAAAGAAAAACTTGCTCGAACGAAACGAATTTCAAAGGAACAACATTAATCGGTTAAATTTACGGTGACATGTATGTTAAACAGATGGGCTTGCACAACAATTGAACGAGGTTATGCCCCATCAGAAGCTCGGGAATTAAGAGCTATCGCTTCTTTCCATCATCCCCAAGGCTACGCTTATGGATATATTAGAATGGTACGTAAGGATCTTTGACGATAGGACATTACGTTGAAAACATTGAAAGCTTGATTTCTTGATTATATTTTTAGACACAGTTAATCTATAATGACGGTGGACAGAGTGATACTGTGATCGAAGTGAATCTAAGACACCCTGGCAAACATGATCGCAATGTGGTATGTAACAATTGAAGCATCGTTTGATTTTTTTCCTCTTGCGTCTCTCGTTAATAATACCTTGTTTTTAGACGAGAAATCACAATTGGGCGATTTATGTCAATCCAGTGGGCGTAGATGCTTCAGTGAAACCAATACTTACTAGATGCGTTGCCGGTGGCTACAGGTGGAATCCTTACTTCACGCAACTGGCTGATCCATTAAACGTAACTAGCTTTCAAAATATACATTAAACTTTTTCAATACTATTCTCATGTTATTATTCATCTAAACTAACAACCATCTGCAATCACAATTCAAAGTCATTCTTATCTAAATAGAAGACTTAAATTACGCTTTCAATCAATCATTTCAATTTGATTTCTACAACGCTTGAAACATAGTAGTTGACGTTGATGAAAAATAGTTCCACTACCCACTGAATAATAGTCATTGACGAAGATCGAAGAAAAAATACGTGAAAAACTTGTAGTGTTTTTCGTGACTACGATTTGTAACTTTCTATACACCCAGTGACGTGAATATTGTAAAAAGAGAAAGACCTGTTTTCACCATCTTAAAAAAGTGGTTTTTTTCAGTTAATTTGTGTGAATGCGACAGTAACCGAATAGAGTTTTTCAAACGCACCTGACCATATGATTCCATCGATAAAATAAATATTTTACCGCCAGTCACTTCGCATGGTTTAACGCTACGTGTCATCATTGTGTGTATTAGGTTACATGATTTATGGGATAAATAATACCACTGAAATTCATAACTGCATACACAAATATGTTAACGCTCGTTAGAAATTATTACTGGCTTACCAAGATCCAAATATCGCAGAGCTATAGTCAATAATCAACTGTCCATGAGTAAAAATAACCCAAAAGTGTAAGTTTATTAGAATGAACATTAGAACGTATCTATTGAATTCCATCGGTCTGTGTAAATGAACTGAGAGCTAATACGAAAATACACAATTTTATTCGTAGATATTCAATAGCAACGTATTATTAAAAATGATACTTACTAAAAACGGACAAGCACCAAAGAGAATCATGTTTTGAAAGAGTATTCCAACCATTCCAACGTTATTTGTGTCTTCGATCAAATTAATCATTCTAAAATTAAAAACAAATCCATGTACAATAAAAACTTAGGTGGTTTACCCTAAAAGGAATGGAATATCCCCTACTCAAAGGCTTCGTTATGCAATACAATAACTTCTGCAATAGCTATGCGCACTTTATCATCAACAATTGTAGACACATATTTCGGATTTTCAAATGAATCTAACATTGCGGAACTTTTCTTCAATCGAAGCCTGTACATAACAATAGGTATTATTGGTTAAGCATTTACATTTCAGGCAAGGGATTGTCGATTTGTCAAAAATATTTTGTTAGTTGCCCTCTGTGTCACTTTGCTAAAATGACTTTGACGGGTCCTCTAGTCGCGGATCTATCTATCTAATTTACTTTTTTGTAGACTAATTAATCAACTGTCAGTCAGTTCAGTTGTTGGTTTTGCCAATTCGACGACAGTTTCAAATATTTCAAGATCAAGTCTTTGAGCAAAAATTTATGGATTCGTGTAAACATATTTCGAACATTTCAAATAGTGTACAAAGCTACGAACTAAAACGCGAGGAAGCTAACGTATATGGTTACACTTTTTTGTAAGTAGCCAAACTGGACAAATAGCAATCGCTAGTGAGGTATTCCTTAGTGTTATATTTTCCATTCAAAAATGTTGTATGCGGTGGTATATTAAGAGGACCAACTTACATAATAATTGTGAATAAAGCAGTAATGTGTCGTATTTCCAATATGTATGCTATATCGTAAGGTATGACAACTAAAAAAACCGAAATCATGTAACATAGAATGTGAATTATTATATAATTGTAATATTGTTTATGGTCCACAAAATATTCAACATGGACAGGCAATATTTTTTCTAGTTCTGTCGTATTAGCATTGAAAAAGTAATCAAAGTACATGATCTGTATTGGCAAAGTCAAGTAAACTCCACCACATAAAAAAGTCGCACCTGTAATACGAAAAGAAGAAAAATATTAAAATAGTAACGTTTTCTCGATTTTGCACACACTCAATAACATTAGCCTGCTATTGTACTGTTTATCATCGCGTAAGCTTTTCATACGTCTACACGAAAATACAATCACTTTCTTGTATTGGTAACGAAATAATGTGCGCCAGTGAGAGTGCAACGTTAAACTCCATACTTTTACCCAAATAAATAACTGCGTAACGTAGTCCATTATCGCAGCAACTGGTCAATATTTTCGATTCATCTTCATCGGTAACTATTTTAAAATGATGAACGATTTTTTCATAACAACCTTGTCTCTAAAATATCAAGCATTAAAATGGAACTAATCATTGAAAAAGTCAAATCATTTTCATGCTAATGGTAGTACTGCACGTTGAACGTAAAATTTTACGCACGTAAGTTTGATAAAGACAGGCCATTATCAATTTCGTAATCACGGCGGTCTTTATAAACATAGAAAGTCCGGTTTCAATAATGACCAATGGATCTACTCCTTCTCTATTTATTATTGCGGCCACCTGGATACAACAAGTAGAAAGGTTGCAAAACGACAAGAAGCATCTTTCAAGTTCTTCTCAGATTTACGTGTTAAATAAGGATGGGCTCAACTTTATAAATACATCGTAATGAGTATAATAAAGTACGTTACCGATGTGATGGTCGACGATATAAGAAAAAAGAAAAGAAGCGATCGTATAGGATAGTTAATAGACTTGCTTTGATAAGGCCAAAAACCTGCACATTTTTCAACTAATGCCAAGATCTTTCCAGTTCGTGTTTGAAAAAAATCCATACTTGCACTTGAATATTCCTATACTTGTCTTGTCATCTACCAATCGAACGCGGTCAAATCAGTTTCATATTGCTAATGCAGAAAATAATAGTTGCGCCTCACGCGCAACTGACACGCATTTTAACGATTCTATGCACTCTACTTTACGTTTTGAGTATCTTTTGCTATAGTCTCAACCTCATCAAATATTGAACGTAACACTATTGTAATGGAAAAAATCCCTTCTAGGCCCTCATGGACAATCTCGCATTCATAATTAGTGCCGTCATCGTTTAATCATACTCGTTTATCTGAAATAAAAAGTCAATAAAATGTATAAGTTGGTGAAAACAATTAATATTCCACACTAATTCTGTTACGGTATCCTCACTTACGTTAGATTGTCTTAAATTATTTAAAATATTTATATTTAGGTACAAAAGTCGCAACATCCTTACAGCTCAGTTTGTCAAGCCATTTGAGGATATGAAATTTATTCGATTCTACAATATTATCCATAGTAAAATTCGTATTTCACGTTCATATCTCTCGATTTTTCATCCGTGACGAAAGACGATAACCAGATTATACACGTATATTTCTCTGGATTGTAAGTCTTGAAATCGCTAAAATTATAACGCGCAGAAAAGACATCGATTCGAAAGCATCTTGTATCGAAGTCATGTCGACCTACTTCAATACGCAATGGAAGTGTTATTGTTACGGGTCCGCGACGACAATTGATACATGACCGGGGATAAAGACCATTCCCAGTTCTGTGAGGTACATGATGCGTCAAGGTCGTATTGATTGTTTGGTGTTCTTTTTTCTACGAGGTCACAAAACGTATCGCGCGAAAGAATACCTTCTGTAAGACGTGAATATTGTATAAGATCAAGCATCAAGTATAACCGACACACCGTTCGATACCTTGCAACATCTGTTGAATCTAACGCAGCCTAGTCTGGATTCCACCAACAAAGACTCTATTGTAAAGAAACAACGACTGAATAAAAAAGGTTTTCGTGTTCTAATTATGAATTCAACGGATTCAGCCCGCGGTATAAAACGGTATAAAGCGCGGTATTAGCCGCTCCGAAAATGAAAAACATTTCCTAACGACGAAGGCTCAAACACAACGTTAACTTGCAGGAAGATCTATACAGACAGGAATGCGGAGCGGATTTGCCATTACGTTGTGACGTTGGTGACGTTTCAGCACGCGTGGGACCGATTGATCTAGGTTTGGAGCGAAAAGTACTCGTAGATCCGAATTTCCCTTTGGAAGGCACCGTTTCAGCTCTAGGAAAGTCGATAGTTATCTTGGAGAAAGATTTCGGAAGCAATAGATTTGCGTGCGCCAATATCGAGCCAGATAACGACATCGTTAAATACGCTACCATACAAAGACCACCTCGCTTTGTTACGTACGTATTTACTGGCTTATCTCACAACATTTCTAATAATAGTGCTGTCTCATTGTGGCTTATATTTCAGCGCGCAATTTCTAGAAGATGTGCGTCGAGTAATGGCAATACCAGAATGGATGTTATCGATCGATAATAGAAAAACTAAAATTCTACACGATGGTAGCTGCATTCAATTCTTGATACATTTCAAAGGTATAGGGATTGTCTATAAAAACAACGAGAAATTCTATCGTTCGTCGCTCTTTCCTATAATTAACTTGGACGATCATTTTAGGTCCTGTCGCCAGCAAGCTCGAGCAAGACTTCAACAGATTAATATCTATAGGTAAACTTGAAGCACCTAGTTTAGCTATTCCTGGTTACGTAGATACTAAACGCAAGAATACGCTAAGTTATCGACAGTGCGGTTCTCGTGATCCAAACGACAATAGTGAGTATTCGCCGAACGATTTGCAATATATTTGAAATACTTACGAATCATGCTATGTTTACAGAGTCTGGCCGAAAATCAGCTTTTTACTATGGATCAATAGCTTCTGCGACACCCATTCCAACCCTAGTTTCTCTTTGGAGCATCGTTGTTTTCAAATATTTCTTTTCATTGTTGGTATATTGAGTTCAATATAGTATTTTATGCTCGTTTAGATTTGAATATACCAATAATTTTTACTACCTACATTGTCGTTTACAAAGAGACTTACAATGATTAAGTTTATACACTTGTTTTAACGAAAATCTACAATAATCATAAATTTTAATTGTAAATAATCTCGTTCGCAACATACTTACAATGATTATTTAGCCACGTTGTATAGCGTAGTCAACGTAGTAAAAAAAAAGGATAGTATAAGGAAAGAATACGATAAAATTTTTTGCGTGGCAAGTTGATAAGCAAACACGAATCGAAGATCCCGAAGTCAAACGAAACCCATTCTTATATAATCAATTTCTTACGTGTAACCTCATAAACATAAACGTGTCATTCTATAAATCGATTCCAAATTAATAAAAGTATTACGCAACATGACGATTAAGCAGCATTTTTCTTCCTCACCAGACAAATCATTTAATCGACTCTTGGAAGAAAGAAACGGCATTTTATTCACGCGCTCACTTTTATTTTAAACCAGTGTAAAAAACTTGGTTCGATTAATGTCATTATAACGTAAAAATTACGGGCAATCATGAATATCGTATTAGAGATCGGTTGATTCTTTTATTTAGATGCCATTCAGCCAATAGTACGTCGATATCAAGGTTCATAAACATGGTCGTTGATTCAAAAAAATATCGTAGTTTTTCCTATCTTGCAATTCTATTTCAAGTCAACTTTTCTATGTTTCGTAAAAATACTCGAGCTAAATATGGCGTTACTATCAAATTTAAGCAAAATCATACCTATCTGCGTATTGCATCAATGTATGCACACTTGCGTGCAATTTGCAAACGACTGATTGAATTTATTTTAAAATGTAGCAATGTAAACAATTGCAATGAGCAGCTGTGCTGCATAAGATTAGTACGTGTGCATAAAAGATGAGCAATAAAATCCAAGATTCAACGAAGGTAAGCGTGTTCTATGGCAGTTTTATACCGAAGGACATCGTTGCGCACACTGACTTGATTTTATAATGAAAATAGTATCCCCTCCCAACGAAGCGGTTGGTAAGGAACGTTACGAGTGTGAAATTGCAATAATTGTAGATCTACACTTCCTCAGCAACAAATGTAGACTTAGTTACTTACCTCTTCGTTGCCTTTGTGATGCAGATACGCATGCAAGTGGCTCCAGATACACATCAACGGTATGTTTTATAATTATTATCTTTTATTACTACTATTTTGTACGTTTTCGTCATAGTTTTGCCAATTATTCAAACTGCGACACGCTCGACTACATTGAAAAAAAGTTATAAGATTCGTTTGAATAATGGGTGCAAACAATACTGAAAGACAAATATAAAGATGAATGTATTGCGTGATTTTATAAATTATTCCATTCGGTTAGACTTTGAACGAATTCTCACGAGTAATTTGAAAAATTGTTTCTACACTATTTTAAAAACCAGTTTGTCGTACCACGTAACTACAAAAACAAAAAATACTAGTGGATAGTCAGAGTACCAAACAACTACATTCGCCGTAAACACCTCTGTATAATATTGAGTTGAAACACCCGTTTCCCAGCACACCTGTCAAGAAAGGTAAATACTGGCAGGCGAGTAGGCATTCGTTACATCGAGTTTTTCCAATTCTAAAAATGAGTTTATTTGTATTTGATTATTATTCATACATTAAAATCGTGACGTGTGATCTGTAATAGCTAGATGTAATTAGAATTCTTTTACTAATTTTATACTTAAGACTTTGCGTAATCAAATACAAGAAATTACTTAAAAAGATAACGAAACGCGGTTAATGTTACTTGTATTTGGTTTTGCGTACAATGGTTATGTAGCCCTTTGATTTTGCCGATTTTTTGTTGGATATATAATGTCTAGTAGTCAAATATAATCGTCGATCTGAGTGTGCAGTAAACTAGAGAGCGTTGTGAAATCAATTTTCTACGTCAGGACAGTAGATTAATGACAAATATTGCTGTTTCGTTGATGACTATTGATTGCATTCGCTATTATGTTTTACTACTAATTAGTAATCACTAGAAAACTACAAATTCAACTTTATTTTAAGTAAGAAATTACAAAATTTTGTTTAAACATTTTCTACTGAATATTGCACAATAATTATTATTGAAGACATGCAATTTAGAAATTTTATTTACTTTTTAAACGTACAATGCTTAATGATCGAAAATAGAAAAACCAACTATTACCGGGCTATTGTTTGTCCTTTATTCTATTCATAACTACTGTACTTCAAATGAACGTCGTGAAAGTACTCGTCGGGCCCTTTTTTTTGAGAAATTTTACGCTATTTTGTGAAACATACTTGCCTGCCAATTTTTTCATTTCTTAAAGGTGTGTTGAGGAGGGAGAGATTTCACCCGTTGTACAAGAATCTTAGAAATATATGACTTTATTTTATATAGTTTGAGTTAGAGTATTTCGCGAAAAAGAAATACACAAGTTCTATTAGCTCACTCAGACAATGGTTCCTTGTTAACGTATAAATTGGTCATTTGGAATCAATGATTATTTCGCGCAAGCATATTGAATTAATCTCATTGATTAGTTTGCACGTGAATAATTCCACTTAGAACACTGTAATATCTGTTATCTATTCTTTAAAAATCTTTATATCTTTTATTTTTATATCTTTGGTAACTGTGTAGTAAATAAAAAAAGTCAGACCTTCGTTAGAAAAATATCAATGTTGTCGTAAATTAAAAGAAGTTAATTAATTTAAAATTAATAAGTAGACGGATTGTCGTTTTAGAACTAGCGTAGTATGTAGATGACCGATGAGATATCTACCTTTCGGATATCAAGATGATAGCATAAGCGTAGAAGAATCTTCATAGTCTTACAAATAAAACACAAAAATGACGTAGTCGAACTTCTATCTCGATAACTTTCTCAAAAATGTATTAATCTATACTGACATTTTTTTCAAATGAAAGATAGTAACGTAGACTTCGTGGTTAGTTGACGCTTATTTGTCTGCGGCTCCCGACGAGGATCCTGATACAAAAATCATAGGGAGTGATTTTTACTTTGTTGAGCAATGCTATATGCTTTTACAGTCTTGACTAGATTAAGTAGATACTTTAACCTAGGCAAATTTCCTTGTTCTATTATTTTTAGATAAAATAAAAACAAATGATAAGCTTTGCGTAGATGGCTATTTTATCTATAAAATTACATTCAAAAATGTACGAACGCGAAATAATCGCGTTTTCAATTCAATAGTGTAAATGTGAGATATAAGTAGACCACCCAATATCGACAATATTTTTACGTAGTAAATTCGATAAATTAATTCAGGACGAATGGAAGTTTGTGAATTTAGTATTTCCCACCACTGCGGGTTCGCTGTCGTTATGAGAAAAATATGTGGTTTAGAACACACTCGTACAGACGTCACGACCTCTTGATATTGTTTCATCATATATTGAGGCAACCCAATGAGCATTGGGCGTCATTGAATGACGTTATCCTTATTTTTCATTCCAGCTTGTTTTTGGTTACGCTTTCGTTCTCCAAAAGTACGCTGATAAAAGGCTTTTTCTTTATCTTTCAATTTTTGTTACTGAATAAGTCATATTTCAAGGTGTTATTGAATAAACTATCATCATTTGCATTAATAAAATCCAGGAAAATCGTACACTTTTACGGTATATTTGGTTAGGAAAATAAATAAAAATTCATCATAGAACTATTTTATTTCACGTGATGTTAATTATTCGACATGCGATTAGCTTCATTATACGTTGTTCATTATATACTCGTACAAGTCAAGAAAAGAAGTATAGGTCAATAATATCGAGGTCAATCCATAGAGGGAGGGAAGAGGAAGAAGAACAATCGAGTGTACTCGGGCTCGTGACAAATAATCAGCGCGCCAATTCGGCAATCTAGTTATCTCTTGATTTGCGATACTTTATCTCTTTCGCATATTTAGGCTACATGTGTGCTCTATCTCTCTCCCTCCCCCAGGTATTTGCATGTAACGTTATAATTCAAGAATTTGCGCTTTCTTACTTGTAACATCAACATTTTGCTACCGAATTACGTTTCTTAAGCGAGGAGAAACGCAGACACGGCTCCTATTACGCGTAATTCGAAGAGAGAGAGAGAGAGAGAGAGAGAGAGAGAGAGAGGGAGAGAGAGAGAGACAGACAGACAGATTCGAAAAGAGCCAAGATCAATTTAAGTCAAGGTCACACTAGTTCCCCACAAAGACAGGAAGATATTTCGTGGCTTTATGATTCGCTCGCTCGACGCGACTACATCGCGCTCCACATTTCGCTATCCGCGAGACCAACTCCTCGAAGAGACGACGGGTGAATCCACCAACTTAGTTTCTGACAGGCTTGCTATATACTCTTCGATCCGCGTGTAGCGACGGCTAACTATACGCAGACGAATTTGCGCGGGTGTAAAACGTGACTGCGTGCAAAACTAGATCAGGACGAGGGCAGCTTCTGACGAAGACAAGAGTGAAACTCACGTAAGTACCATAAGTAGCTCGACTTTCTTTAACGCGTGAGTTTCATTTTTGTACAGCGCAGAGATTTCGCGGGCGGGTATTTAGCAATATAGTCGTAGGACTACGTAGGATACCATCCTTTTTACTTTCAAGTTCTCGTTACAATCGCACGCAAGTCCTTGTAACAGCTTACACCCTACGAATGAACCCTTGACACCTGACCGAAAGGCGATTATTCGAATTGCCGAGATTTTTCGCCTTTGAATTTGTCACTTTTTGAACTTGTAACGACATATGTAATTACTCGTCGAGAATCGTGATAGGAAGACAAAAATTATTTTTTACAATATGCAAACAAACAACTCAAATTTGTAATTACTCGCATTTTTCACATACGTAAACGAAGAATATAATTAACAACCGGTTGGATATTGAATCTAGTTTATACCAATAAAAATTCTATTTGCAGATACACAACTATGAAGGAGTCAGCAAAAAGAAATATCGATGATGGTAATACATTAGTGTGGGATTGGTGTTTTGCGTGGGTATGCGGCAATGACGAATAACCAAGACTTTAACAATCATGAAAATGTATTAATGGAACCGTTATATACATACGTTACAACTTTGAAGAAATTGCACTATGCAGAGGTTTTCCAGTGTCTAACTAACGACAAGTAACCCTTGACTTTAGTCCAATAACTAACTAACGACAAGTAGTCCTTGAGTTGTTTAACGTTCCATTTTCGCTTTGACTCTTTACGCGTGACGCTACCCAACACATTTTTGGCACAATGCCGAGCCTTTTTATTCGCTTCCGTTGTTCTTATTTTGTCTACGGAACACACATGTTCCATAGACCATATGTTCGGCATTACGTTTAGCATAATGCCTAACGCGGCACCATTTTCTGTCTTTTAGGTCTCCATGTTCTTGGCTATCCGTAAGATTTGGGCTAGGCTGACCGTAAGCATCCTCCGTCAATTGTAACCGCGCAATGTCTCGCACAGTTTCGATAACTAACCGCTCACTCCTTTGCTGGCTCGCTTGCTGGCCCGCTTGCTGGCCCGCTTGCTGGCCCGCTTGTTGGTTCGCTTGCTGGCCCGCTTGTTGGTTCACTTGCTGGCCCGCTGGCTGGCCCGCTGGCTGGTCTGCTTGCTGTTGCTGATACGCAACTCTCAGTTCCTCCATTTGACGACGCATTTCCTTTGCCGTATGTTGCATTTTTTGGATGTTCTGTTCCGCGGCTTTACGCCAGATTCGCTCAGCTTGCAATGACATTTCAGCAGCCATGTTTGTCACTTATCACGACGGTTCACGCAGCAAACAACCACAATCGCAGAAAGTCGCTTCTATTCCGTTTTTACTGTTCTTAGTCGCTCGTGTCGCCGTGAAGACGAGCCCCTAAAATGTGTGACGAGTGTTGTGGATTGGCAAGTGGTTGCTTAACGTGTAGACGGAATTCCAAGTGACAACTTCCAAGTAACAGCAATATTCTTAAATTGAAACGCTACGACACGAAAAACTTGCGTCTGCACTACGCAGAGACTCTCTAATAACTAGTCAGCTCCGAACGAACCCTCGACTTTTGTAAAAATCCCTTCCCGCTTTTCACTTTGGCATTCCCTTTTTGCAGATGACGCCGCCTAACACGCTTTCAGCGTGACACTACAGACGCTTTCCTAACTGACCGCTCGTAAATCCACTCTAAATATTCAACATACCGACCCTTTTTCCTAATCCCAAATACTATAAATCATAACTAACATCTCTCATAAATGTTCGATTTTCGACGTCTCTCTTTCAAATATAATCAGCGCGTATCCCCAATCCTCATTCCACGTTTTTCTTCATCGTTATACTGCAATCGCAAAATGGTTTATAGGTGCATGAACACCGCGAAACAGGTCACAAAGACAACGCTATCTGTAACTGTGCACCTACTACAACATTCTTTATAACTTTCTAACAAATCTGAAAAATACACATCTGCTGTAAGTTAACGTGATTAAAAAATCGTTTCTCATAGAACAACCTCAAAAAGTGGAAGATCATTTTAAGGCAATTATGACGGATGAAACTTTCATTGATTCTGACTACGCAAAAGTAAGCACGGATGATTTGCCTTGTTGGTTTGACGAAAAACAATTCAAAAGGTACGTCTATATGCATCAAGTATAGCTTAAGCTCATTTATTTGATTCCAATAAATCGATTTTTCATCATTAGGGGTCAATTATATTACGACAAAAACGTAATGAGCGTTCAAACAGCTTACTTAAACGGCCTAATGTCAGTATTTCTAATACCGGAAATAGTAAAGGTACGTCATGAAAAGAAGGTACTCGATTATATAATACCAGTTGAACGAGTTTTAGCGAGAAAAAAGTCGAAACGTCAAAAAGGTGTAAAAATGGGGTGTTTTCAGAAATTCAGAGCATTGCCGTTTTTATGTTAAAACGCTGGCCTTGTAAAAGCGATTTGAAAACTAGAATAATGGTACTGCAAACTCTTCCTTTGCTTCAAATCCCTCAAATTAAGTTTAAATAGCTGAAAACGTCGTTGAAACGTTGAACGAAATCCATACGTATAGTAATGGTACACTGTGACTCGCTCTGCGTTCATCTCTAACAATAATAGTACATGACATTTAATTATATATTTAATCTTTCAAGGTCGAGGGCATCACACTATTCTATACTGACGACAACAGACGCTTAGTCCTTCGATGTTCCCCTTCGCTTTCACACTAGTATCCCCACCATACTTGCTTATTTTCACTCATTTCAGAGGATCTTTCAGGTTTTCAAATCTTTTAACGTGAAACATCTAACGCCGCGCCACGGGGGTAAACTCATCTCTTAAATATCGTCACGGGGTCACAGCACTTCGTAGCGCACATACCGAGTGTGTGTATAATATCGGTGAACGCTGTTACCTGCGTAGTCGTAGCCGTGCTCAACGAGTGCTTTCCTCTATCCGTCATCCCTACAACAATACACCAGGCGTTTGCCACTTTTATTTTTGCATCAGCCAAAAACCAATGGATTATCCGTGGAACCAGAAATCACACGATGACTTAAACATTTCTGTATCGTTATTAGAAAAAAAGCTGACGGCAGTTTAAACAATTAAACACATTGAAATTTAGCGTTCTTTTATCGTTTAATTACGATATCTTTGATTCTTACCAATATATTTGCGATTTGCAACAACTAGTAGATTCCTTGCAAAATAACAAGTCATTTCGTCGCGCGTTTTTCTTAGTTAAACTGTAATATCTTAGCTTCTAATCAATATTTTTGTTCAATTTTCAAATACTATTTATTCGGATTTCTTAGGGGGCATCGATCGCGCGCGTGCATGCGTGCACGTGTGTGTGTTTAACAATCGGCGCGCACTATCATCGTTTTACTTGTGTGCAGGGCACCGTTTCAAGTTTTCATTTCAATCGAAATGTTATTTCGAGAATACCAAAGTATTTTCAACCGAATACATTGCAACTTTGTACAAATGTTAAATATGAGTGATAGTGGTAATCTAAAAAATGCATTGCGACCGGCCACAAACGTTTGAATTTACATTTCAAGACGAACAAACAGCAGGTCCCAGTAGTATGTCTTCTACGTACAAACCTGTAACTCTACGTGATGCAACCAAGTGACATGTTTATACATTATTATAAAATAATATGTAAATGCTATAACAATAACAAAAATGTATTTGTTCATAGGCTCATAATGCTTCTTTACTCTACCGTATGCTTCTCTCTTTCAATAACAAACGATTTCAAAGTATTTCACATGCGTCCCCTGACGGTTAACAATTTTTGTTCAAAATTTGAATAAGTCGAACGCCTGAGCAAGAGTGAATTTTGCAAAATCGCATAGAAAAGGGGCTTAATTAATTCTATTCCATGTTCTATTTCAGAAGCTATCAATACGATTGGACCCAGATTTCGCGTGTACGAAACGAACATGATACATCGAAAAAAAAGAAAAACAAACCATCTTTAGTTTTTCAAGTTTTTTGTCACTAATACTCGTTCGATCGAATCGAGAGATGTCTCGTATGAAAGGCTTTGGGGTTGGGGTAACAACGTAATTGCAATCATAATCGTGTTATACGCGAAAACACGTAGTCGCAATGTTGAAAGCTCGTTTAAAAGTCAACAAATCAAAAGTGCTAGTTAAAACATGTACGTGAAAGTGAAGGCGTAATCGATTTGTTCCTATACAGTGCAACATACAAGTTGTGAAATCACATTGAGACGTTTTTTCGTTGCATTAAATAAATAGCTTTTACAACTAACGATAGTTCAAAGCAGTTAATCCCGTTGGAACTGCAGTTGGATAGTGAGCACAAATACACTGGTACACGTATCATGGTACGACGACTAGATATGAGAACATATTTTACGAAAGCAATATAGTCTTTTTCATGAATATCCGTTAATAATCCGTTCAATATCGTTCATACGGCCTAACTTTGTTTCAGCATAGATTCTGACGTTTACCAAACAAAGTTCAAGTCCATGTTTGGCTTACAAGAGATATCTCCAAACTATGCTGCTCACAATACAAATGCACGAACACAATATAACAGATTCGAACTCCAAGTATTACGTTTGTTTCGGCCTAATATTCGATTGCAATTTTTGGAAACTAATGTAATGTTTTAGATTCTATAAAGCTCTAAACACAATACGTTGGAAACATTCAACCGCCAGTAAACACTCGCACGCACGCCAGCACAGTGGTATAACGCAAAGAGATATGGTTCTGACGCAGTTCGCCTTTGTAGGATACGTGCTTATGGAACCTGGCAAATTTGGGCTTAGCAACGAAGCTGTAGATAGGCAAGGGTTCAATCACTTTTGGCGCGTCGTTGGTCACTTATTAGGTATTTCAGATAGGTAAATACCTCTCCATGACTATCGTAACGTATTTGTAAAGGTCTTCTTCCTTAGAGAACCGATGGTTGTTCCCGATACCAAGTTCTTTGCAAATCATCCACTTAAATCACCTGAAAATTATTTATCTTTTGTAAATGATTAAATTTCATTAATTTTTATAATAATGTTTCAAAATTATCCAGGCTTAATCTGTGTCGTAAAAACGAGTTCG
Source organism: Chouioia cunea (assembly GCA_030064505.1). Lineage (NCBI taxonomy): Eukaryota > Metazoa > Arthropoda > Insecta > Hymenoptera > Eulophidae > Chouioia > Chouioia cunea. The sequence continues at coordinate 13,160,190 of JAOPFQ010000005.1, forward strand.
AGACAACCCTATTGTGTGAAAAAATAATGAACGAAGTCATTTTAAACGTATTGAAAGACCCATCTCCGGGATTTCACCTACTAACCGATACAGCCCTTCAAGGATTACGTGCCGTGGATCCAACTTTTGATACAGATGTGTTTTACAAAATGTTCTATCAACTTCATAACAGTGAATGTGAGTAGTCAATTACGTAATCTTATTTTAAAAAACAACTGTTCTGCTATAGTTTATACAAAAATTATGCTGTTTGGAATTTCTTGCAGATAAAAAAGAATTGAGCTTATATAGTAATGTAATATACATGTATAGGCAGTCAATAATAGCTTCTTTTAGTAAGTGCAGATGTCTATTTCACGATACATTCATACCCATTTGCATACGTAAAACAGAGAATATTTTATACGCTTACTCTGCATGTTTGTACTGCTTCGGAATCACAAAGGCTACAACTTACATTTTATGTGATTTCTAAAGTAACTTTTAATGTATTACAGAGATACCTATCATAGGCCAAGTTTCAAGAATTTTTTGGAATAAGTACGTTAGAATTGTAAACTGGATGTCGGAAAAATATCCGTTCATTGCCTGGATGAAATTTGGCAAAAAGCAATCAAAAATCAATTTGTACCCTTGTTCAGCAATATAGCTAGAGTAAGTTTATCATTTTTTCGACTGTCATTGGTGTTTATGCGTAATTAAAAAGCAAATCCCAACACGGCGTGTTTATTAATAAAATTTTTACAAAAACTCGAGAGTGGTCCAGAGTTTTGTCAGTCTAGAAAAACGCTAGAAATTTACCATGAAAAACGCCGGCTTCAAAAGCTATATATAAAGTATTGAAGAATAGTTTGCAACAGAAAAAGCAATACGGCCAATACTGCACGTTGAATGGATTCGTTCTCAAAGTTGGCCGATATTATAGTTTCGATTAATAAAATCTTTCAATAGTTACAACTTTCAGATGATTAAACGCCTCTAGGGCAAGCAACCGTCTGAAAGATATATCGCAGATGTCGTTGTGCCACAATTTGCCTCTGTGACCAATGTACTGCATAGTCTGACTGACTACCTAGGTTGCAGCCTTCGATAATAGAGAATCACTCAATTACTTCTGATGTTTGTTCTGATGATTGTTGATTATTTGTTAAGTATGGCAATTAGGTAAATGGCCTTTTTATATGAAACCTTACGTAACATTTCTTCTAGAGCGTTTTTTATCTTGACGCAGTGATAAATGATTATTCCATTGATGTACGATTTCGTTACAGTTCGATTGCAAATTTACTCAACTCTTCGTCTATTTTATTCAGAGTATCGTTTTAGTTGAACCTTTGCCTAAAAATGAACGCGAACTATTGTGTCTACGTTAAAAATAAGTGTTTGTGAGCTAGCATCCGTAGATTTATTTCTTGACACGGATGTATTTAATACGAAGTATTAACAACTCTTACTGCTATTGCAACTTAATCAACAAATTAGTCCCCATCGCAATATCTTTCGTCAATCTCACGAAAATTGCGTTCAATCAAGTATGATATACGTTAAATATTGAATCTTCAGACTCACAATACCAATTGCAAATGGATTGTGCAATAGAGAATTCAATTTTTGTTGTTACATTATTATATTCATCATTATTTATATACACAGGGCAATAAATATTAACATTTGGACTAGAATTAATTTTATCAAAATGATTATATATTTTTCATTTATATAATCATCATTTACATCCTTTAGCGTTCTGAGTCAACCATTTTTTACTACATAACCAAAAGTGGACCGTGCGAAACGGAATAATGGTAATTCCTTTAGTTTGAAAAAATTTATTAAAAGGTTTCAAAATTTAATTATTTGTTACCTAAAAGTATCGATATAAAATTCAAATTTTACTCTAACTACAGGTTTATTTTCTACTTAATGTATAAGCTTATGAATAGTACACATATTATCAAGCTTGTAAATGCATATTCGGTTTAGATGTACTACTTGTAAATTATCAACTATTGATAATGTATTGTAGTTTTCTATGGTTTTCATATTTTCAAAGGTAATTGCCTACATCACTGTTTTAGTAGTATTATTTTTATTTTGAACAATATACAAATTGAATGAAGACAATAACACTTGAAGTAATTTACCATCAGTATGGATTTTACATATCTTTGTCCTTATTTAATTATTTCAAAAGGTAATATTTTGCTCCAATCTGCATGATTTTCAAAATTAATATTAACAAATTGGCTGCTATAACTCACAGTCAAATTAACAGTTTTGAACTTTTATCAGAAAACTGTGAGATAACGCTAATTTTTTAAGTCTACATCGATCAATCACATTTATACATATAAAATTCAGTCCTCGAAACATTGCATTACTCTAGAGTACTTACAAGCACACAAGAAAGAATTGTCAAAAAAAATCATACCTCATTCTTGGATCATATAGCAGTCAATGCATAAAAATAATACGTCGATTACGACAATTAATAACAAATTCATTAGTATATTAAACTAAATAATAGTAGTATACAATAGTATTATTGATAAACATCACTGTATTCGATTTCACTATACATATATGATACATCAGTCCTTGAATAGTTTTTTATGACAAGTTAGTATTAGATTTAAACTCTAATATTATTGATTCGAATTAACATTTTAAAAATGTACGCTGATACAACATACCGATATGTTTATTTTTACATCTTTTGTAAATTATTTTTTTGTCTTTTTTTTTACTACAAAAATAGAGCTTTTCCTAGCATACACGCTTATAAATTAAAAAATCAAGTATGGCGTTATCAATAGTTTCAATAATAAAAGTACAATCTAGCTTGATTTACTAAAAAACATTGTGAGATAATTTATGAACTACTCCTATGTGGTAATTGAGACTTTGTTTTTGTGTTGTTTGAAATGGGCAGAATCCGCATTTTAATGGGTTTTCACAAGATCTTTCGTGTTCCTTTAAGCACCATCGTTTATCATACACTTTACCACATTTTGAGCATTTAAAAGAGTACTCTGCATCATGTTTCTTTTTTATGTGTAAATCCAAATGTATCTCTCGCATGCATTTAAATTGACAGTGAGTGCAATGATAACGTTTTATACTACCACATTCGTATCGAATATGTCTATGGAGTCCTCGAACTTGATCATATCGTTTTGGACAGCTTTTACACTTGAATTGTAATCTTGTAGTACATTCCTTACATTCAAGACTTTCTGCGTTCTGTACAATGGTATCTTCATCAACTATACGATCACATTGAGAACAATAAAGTTCGCACTTAATTTCTAAAATAAATCAAATATAAACTCATTCGTTAATTCGAAAATTGTGCTTGTATTATTTTTTAATTACTAACTTGTTCTTCCTTGTGCAACCGTTAACTCTGATCCCAAATTCAAAACATTGGTTACATTGCCATCTTGAATTTTTTCATCTACTGCAAAATAGTAATTTAAGAAATATTGCTTAATATTATCTACTTACTATGATGAAGATATAAAAACATAATGTCTAATCATACCTGATTGTTCTTTAATAAAATTATTAGTAACTGTTTGAACATTTTGTGAATTAGTAGGTTGTAATTGTTTTTCTATAAAAAGTTATTCAAATATTATAATTTGAGACACAAATGTGATACAACTTAATAAAATATTTGACTTTTCAGATTAAATAACATACCAAGAAAACTTGTAGCATCATCGGCAATAATTATAAGTTCTTCTTTAGGAAATGAAATATACCCATCATTTGTTGAATAAGTGGCTGCAAAATATTCACATATAAAGTCATATTTTATTAAAGATAAAATAAAACCTATATTAAATATTGAATATCCAACATTCAAATTTTCTTTAAAAAATCAGAAAATATGGGTCATACAGATATTCATTGATCGTTGTTTATATCTACTTTCTTAAACAATTTTCATTATTGGATGACCTATTAGGAAAATTTATTTAACTATTTCTTTTAAATTAAAATCTAAAAGAGAACTGAAGTGAAATATGTAATATGAAATGTGCTCTTACTCATAATTGGCTGTGCAAACATCTGATTAGAACCATCTGGTAAAGTTTCAATTTTGAATGTAATTGTATCTGCAAAATAAATCAAAATAAGTTTCTTCCAACATTTAATTTCATTAAAGTAGTATGCATTCTGAAAAGATTAATAAATTTAGATGGAAAAAGTAGTGGTTAAAATCTTACCCATTTTGAAATGAAACTTGAAGCTTTATTAACTAGAATCTGCAAGATTCAACAACAATATCTATTAATATATATTGAATAGACTGTACATATCGCTATAATTATTATATTCTTTGAAATCTTAAACTTATAACTTTTAAATACATATGATTTACTTAAAGTGTAAGTATATACATATAAATATATATATATATATATATGTATTTTAATAAAAAATATCTCCTATCTAATTCATTCATACATGACCAAGCAATATTGTAAGCATTGAAACATTATAAAGTACATATTTGCTTTTGAAACTTTACTTTATTTATTGATAATATTATCACCGAAAAATATTATACTTCAACTTCCTATCATAATTCACTTCAATGTAATACATATAAGTAATAAACATTATAGTTTCTCGTAATATTCATATCATAACTTATATGCTTAACCCCTATTTTATAGTCTTCTGATAAGTATGAGATTATGTAACATTTGTAAATCAAATTTAGAATATTATCAATGTATAAAAAACAAATTCTTTGGTGCCAAATAATTAAAAATTTCTTTGAAATTGCAAGCAAAACTACCAAACATCTAATTACCACTAATGTCCCTTCCAAAAACATGTGCTAGTAAGTTCATTTGGCTCTCAATAAAATTACTGGCAAAAGTATATTAATATTCTGTTCAAATAGCTGTGTAACAAAATGAATTGTCTATTCAACTAGACTTTTTACAATGAAAATTATGATAAAGCCAAAAATGTAGGTTGAATTTTATAACCTTTAAGCACGTCAATGCTGAATACTATAATTATAACTAAATGTGATCTGTAAAATATTTGTCTCGTGAACACTTATTCTTGGACTTACTCAAATAATCGTAGATATGAAATTGCCTTTCCCAGAAAGAACGATATTACAATAATACCTGTTATAATGATAAACCGATAATATAAACAATGCCTTCGCCATTCGATTTTACTTCACTATATCTATATTACACGTATTATTGTGTTGGTCACGAAGGACGTATTAGTATAACCAGAGATTAGCCCCGTGTGGGCTCACTGGGCTCACGCCATTGCTAGTAGTTTGTCGATAATATTTGTCAACAGTTTATGGCTTTATCGGCTGTGTAATTTCTACCCGGTAATATGTAATGTATGTAGAAAATTTATTTGCAGGATTACGATTTATAACCGCACATTCATAACTGTACACGGTGCAAATCGTTATCGCACTTATCACATAGAAACAAAAATCAACTATAAACAGTATATATATGTATATAAAATATATAATGAAATATCAAGGGTCTCAGTTGTTGTCTGCTTCATGATTGTTGCTAGAAGCGCAACTTCGATAATGTAATGTTTAAGTACACGTCAAACGTTAAATTTCACAAAAAATGATCCTTCACATTTATTATATTACAAAATCCTATTTGGTACATACATTTTCCAATTCACGTTGTAGTCTAAGACAGCTGGTTGTATATAATAATCATCGTATTTTTAAATCAGTGTTCTTATGAAACTAAATAATAAATTTGCAACCTGAATTCAAATTTCTACTACCAGAATTTGAGTTTTGTGTTTGCAATGCCGAAGCATCGGGGAATCGAGCATATATAACGCAACACAATGTTGAGATTGCATGTGAAAAAAATCACGTTTCGACCACGAACTTTACCAATATTTAGCAAGGGAGTAACGCTCTGGGAGTTGCAGATTGTCTAATTATATGTGCCCTAAACAAAACGTCTACACTAGTTCTGCCCAAGCAAATCGTTGGTCGATTCCTAAGTGAGTTCCGTCATGTTCCGTTGAGTATCGAAGACTAACGTAACGAGTTCTGGAGCGAAAATCTTGCTTTGGCAACAACGATAACAACACAAGCTAAGTGCAATTTCGATATCCTAAGAAGTTTGGGAAGTCATCTGTAAGATCAGCAAAGGTATAGTGGTAGTGGTCTATACTGATCTGCGAATCGTGCTTGGAGATCCCTATCAGCAAGTGGAGGCTGTACGCAGATTCCAAAGTCAAGACGGTGGATGTTCTCGAACATAAATTAGATAAATCTAATTTGTCGAGGCATACTAAAAATATTATCGGAGATATCTAGTTTACCGACTTCGGCAACAATTCAATACCCAGATAACACAGTGCCGGGATGTTGCCGTCATTATATATTTGCTGCTGTTTCTGGAAAAAAAACGTACTCGCTGATGTATGAATCAGCGACCAACTTGTACAAGAGAGATACGTTTTTTTTATTTTTAACATTTGTAAAGGTTTCCGGATGCTGATGGGTACACCAGGACTCACACAGCAAACTATGCAATTGCGCAAACAGTTTTACTGCGCAACGTCCAAATGGACAAATCATCACCTGTATAATTTTAATTTTTCGTTAAAATCAAACCTCGCTTTGCTCAACACCGCTACGGAATCGTGTACAGTGATTGATCACATTGCGCTGAAGTAGATGAATCGTTCGACATTATCATTAAAATACACATAACTAAATTTGAATAATTGTACTTTTAAACGACATTAGCATATATAACAATAGCGTATTTACACTGATAAAGAACTTGCATTATTATACAATGTATAATTAAACATCTATTGAATTTATTATATAATAATCACTTTGAAGTACAGAGCAATGTCACACATAAATTCAAACCTGTGCAGAATATGTTTAATACTTGTATTAAAAATGAGTAGAACAGTGTATTTCATCAAATTAGTTATGGATGGTATGGTTTGCTGCTTCGTCAAATAATAACTAATATATTATTAGCACATGTGAAAAAAATAAAAATAAACCTATTTATAAAATCACACATGTATCATGTTTTCAGTAAGAATATTTAATTTGATAGTCACCAACTCATTACTCAAAGGAAGCCCATTTGTACATATATAATATCAGTGATTCCAACTTAAAAAAAGACGAACTTTGACGGCTGTTTGTTACAAAACATGTTTTCTATGTAAAACATAAAAAAATTCAAACTTACCTCTTAATATACTCTCAACCACGACACCAACGCTCTCTGACGGGATTTGGACATGCGAATATACAATAAACACATACGTACGTATGTACATACATAGCATATAAAAATATGATAAATGCGTAATGCACATATCCCGCGTTGGACAAAACGAAAAACATAAGCTGTGCGAAAAAAGGGGTTACAGTTATCTATTGTTAAGATATTTATAGTCAACAACTATGTATTTTAAAATGCTTTAAGAGTGTGCCTATTTCACTTTTTTTCATATACTATTTTGAGGTTCGGCCTGTTTACATACAAGGCATACATATCAGAGATAATTGTCGCGTATAAATTGACTTCACTTTGTAAGACATCAATTTCGTTATAAGGATACGTAATACAATACACATATTAAATAGTTATATTCATACACACACACGCGCGCGCGTGCGCAAACACGTGTAAATATATACTAAATACATATTCCACAATTTTTTAAGATTTTGTCAAGATTACAATTAAAATTATAATCATTTTCATTCAAAAATCTTTCTCAAAACCTTTTCAGGTGTGACAGACACCCCAAGATATCACTTAATTACAATAAATCGTGTGTTCGCAAGGTTTTTGTATTCATTTTGATATTTATATACTATTAATCCAATAAACGTGGAGTTATCCGTATCGTTGATTTCTTCACGTCGGTAAATAACTGCCATTTATATACAGCTATCGTTATATGTGTTTAATTATATGCTTTAGCTTTAGGTATAATACATATGGGAATATGCTTTTGCAAAAACATCTTACTAAGGTAGTATTATGGTTTGATAGACAATAATAGAATAAAAATTATCAAGTTAGCATGATTCTAGATATGTACATATAGGATCAGCGGGTTGTGGCCTTCGGCATACATGCTCGGGTATCTCCCGCGACCCTGGATAAATGTAAAGGCCAAGATTTAAGATTTAAAAATTTCTCAGTAGCAACAGCAATAGGACTTTACTTCAATTTTAAACATAAATCATTTTGAATATTCGAAGATTAAGATTCCTACGATAATAAATTAATTTTTTTCAACGATTATTTACACATAATACATGGGAAATATGGTAATAGATAATTTATTTATAAAGACAAGAATCTTATGAAAATATAATAAAAAATAGTTTATCATCTTTTTTATTTTTTAATGTTCTTACGTTGCCATTTAATGTTTCTATATGTCATTGCATTATAATATATATACATATATATACTCTATTTCCTATCTAATGACTTCTTCATAACAATTCCTAATTACAACATGGATATTTGGCACTACTGGCAAGAAATGTCAACACTTATATAGAAGATAAATCGTCTTGTTCATGGAATTTTGATAGCTAAACAATATTTTTTTCTACACGTGTAACAGCTTGAATAGTTTAACTTACAACAAAATAAAATGTATAAAGTAGGTTTCGAATATCACGCAACAAAAGTTATACGAATTCAATAAAAATATATTCATTCTACTACACTAATACGCGATGTCTAGAGATTGTCAGGAAAAATTTGTCTTTCTCCTTCTACAAGAAAAATTTGGAAAGCTTTAAAAAGTAAGTACCTCCCTAGTTCACACTTTTCTTTGGATTTCCACGTAGCCACTACCCCATAATAATCACCACATTTCCGATTTCCTAATTTTTGTGTACCTAGTGCCTCGATCATAGCAGCTTCTCTAGTGTAGGCTTCAACGGGAATTGTATTATGAAATACATGTAAAACCACGACTCCTCTGCCTTCGTTCCAAATATCAAGAATTCTCTGAATTTTTTTACTAGTAACATGTTGATCTTTAGAAACCCAAATCTTGAAAGCGTCATAAAGGTGAGAATAAGGTCTCGAATGTTTTCCTTTGCCAACGTAAAAGATCGCTGATAAAAAAATCTTCCATTTTTCTGACATACCGAGTGTGCCCGCTCTCCTTGGAAGATCTTCCGTTATGCGAGGGTCTAAAAGAAGGTAGTTGAACGAGCATTTAGTTGCTCCCTCACGCCATTTACGTGATGGATTAGGTTTGTGAAATTCCGAAAAGATTTTTTGTTCATTAGCTTCATAATCGTCTAAATTGTGTATCCATTCTACAGAGAGTAACGACGATTTTAACTGATCAGTTAACTGTTTGCAATCAAAGATTGAAGTATAATTTGGATGTACTGGTTTTTCGCCTGATGATTCTAATTTATGCAAACGTTTCAAGTACAAACGATACGTTGTTTCTGTAATAGGTCCAGGATTCTCGCCGAAATTCTGTAATCTTCCTCGTAAAGTTGTATTATCTAACATGAGTAATTCTTTGGGCAATGGCTCTGATCTCGCAGTACTGCATGAAAAATAGGAAGAATTCATGTCCGAAGAAGCACTAGAATAATGAATGATTAAATGTTTTAGACACTATGTATGATAGGTTAATTTTTTTAATATCAAAAAATTAATATTCATGAATTTTAACGTATCATTGTTCAAATAAGTCATTATTTATGTATCTATTATAAATTAATGATTAGTAGGGTAAAAATACATCAAAATGAGTCAAGAGCAATTCATGGTTTTCCAAAGTATAAATTTTAGTTAATAACGTACCAAGGTGGACTAACGCATAGCCTTTTTTCTAAAAGTACAATGCCTTCTTCGGAATCTTCATACTTATATTCTTCTTCTATACTAAGAAATGATTTAGAGTCTAATTTTGAAAAAGTATTGGATATGCTGTCTTTAGAGTAAACATTATTTTCTGAAATAAAAGGTGGTTTTAAATCTACACACTTATCATCTGCATGGTCAACAACAACGTCGTCACTTTTAGATAATGATTGATAACTGTCACTTGACACTGATAAGTTGGAACCTATTGTGCACACAAGACTACTATATGCATTAGCAGATATTCCAAATTCTTGAGAAATTTCATGTTCTTCCTTTATATTTTCTTTCATAGATTTATTTTTTGAAAGAGTTTCAATTACAGCTTCGTCAAGAAATGCTTTTTTAGCTTGTGAATCATATTGTAAAGTATTTTCTTTGTTACTATTTAATCCTGATTTTGAATTTGATCTTGATGTCATTGTTGAATCCAGCATACCAATGCCAGAAATATAATTGAATTTTGGAAGTTGTTTTTCAAACTCTTTGTTAAATACTGAAAGGCACTTATCATTCGACTTACTTTTTACATTGTGTTTAATTGAATTGACATTTGCTTCATCAATAAAATCTTCATCATTATCATCGTACTTACAATGATCTAGATTCATAGCAATATTTTTTAAATTTGTCTTCTTATACTCAATAATCTGTGATCGATTACTACCTTCTGAATTTTCCTCGGATTTAAATTTACTGTATGTACGATTTGAAGGCGCTATAGTATTAGATTTGTGTGATGTAGATGTTTCTTCTGATGGATTTGCTTTTTTTTTATTTGGGATAACAGTTTTTGTTGGTGTTTCTATACTTCTTTTGACTGTTCTTAAGTGAGATGGTGTTGTAAAGTACTTTGTTGGTCTTGGTATTCGACTGATCGGGGTTAAACCACTATGTACATGTTTAGGACTTTTATCTTTAGCATTTGTAGAAGTAACTACAGACGATTTTTTTGATATTTTTGTATGTATTGGAGAAGACCTCTTTTCAAATGTAGGAGTTTTTGGCCGTTTCGCCTTTTTTTCACGTGTTCGTGTATCAATAATCAAATTTGGTGATTTACTAATGATTGTTTCATCAAGCCACTTATTCATATACGAGTAATTGTCTTGAATGAAAGCTGAGTTTTCGAATTTGTTTGGTGTAACTTGAGTTTTAGTTAAAGATCGCATACTCTTATTCGAGACAATATTCTTCTCTGAAATATTAGGTGCTTTTTTTAAATTGTTTTTTAGTACACGATTGTTCAAGTATGAAACGTGATTATGCTGTTCGATTACTTGTAAAGTGGAACTACGTCTATTGTTAGTGGATTTCTCACTCAGCTTAACACATTCATTATTCTTCTTTGGTCTATTGAAAGCCATTAATATTCGTTTCTTCTTTAGCGTACTTATATCATTAGAAGAGTAGTCATATTCATAGTCTTTCAGAATCGATGTACTTGAATCCATGTCACTGGCAATAGAACTGGATAACTGAGCAATGATTTTATTGATTATAAGCCTTTCTTCTTCTTCAGTTTTCATTTTATCTATTGTAATTTCTTTCCTTTTTTTTCTTAAAGTTACAAATTCGTTATTAACTGACACTGAATTTGTTGTACTGCTTTCAGGCATATAATCACTTGTATTTACTTTTGAGCTTCTATTTGTACTGTTTGTCAAGGAGGAATCATTAATAGAGCTATCAAATATAGAACCATCCGATACAATGTACTCTGCCAATACTTCACCATTATTTACTAATACTTTGTCTAAAATAATAATTTATTTTACAGAGACTTATTTGCATATACTAACAGTTTATATCTTATAAAGACAAGTGTTTACCTAATTCCCTTTTAAATTTTGGTATTTCATCTTCATCTGGTGTTATACAATAATTGTACAATACTTGTACTGCATCATGATGTTCTCCTTGAAATGCATAATGAATCGGAGAAACATAATCATCGTCAAGGCAAAGTGGATCCCCACCATTAGCCAGCAGAAGTTCAAGAATGGTGGTTCGTCCCCATGCTGCTGCTACGTGTACTGGTGTCATGCCATCGACCGATCTGTAAATATAATTGAAAATTTCTACTTCATATCACTCTACTTGTGATTACAGCAATATTGGAACATAAGATAAATACGTAGTTAAAGTAACCAATCGAGATATAAAACAATTATTAAAATCTTTGTTTGATAGTCAGTCAATAATATACAACATTTGTATGAATTATTACAATGCTGACAAAGTCAAAGAAAAAGACAATTCAGATACATAAATTGTAAGTCTAGTTTTTAATCGAATAAAAAATGTCTTAAAAACATTCAATACTACCATATTCAGTTTAAACGAATAGTCATACCTCACATTAGGATTCCCACCATGTCGTAAGAATAATTTAGTCACTTCTTCTGCAAATGCTTCAGAACTATTACCAATTATTAAATGAAATGGTGTGACTCCATGTAACGGCATCAATACATTTGGGTCAGCATCTTTTTTCGTCAAAAGAGTTGTCACTTGTCTGTCAAAGGAACATTTTATTGGCAATAAGAACGACAGCTTCAGAAGAGAATGTCAATGAAATCTAGAATAAAACTCGTTGAACAAGAAACCTTACTTCAAGTCATTATCCTCCAATCCGTCGCACAGAGAAGATGCTAAGTACAAATCACCTTTTTGTATGGGCGCTGTTGCAAATGAAATATGAACACTCATGTTGGTCTCCTATTAGCGTAAAACTATGGTTTATACGGTTGACTGTCAATAGTTGCGCTTGAACTTCTCATCGCTCTCGCCCTTCGTTGACATTGGTAATCCAACCAAAAGTTGATGAAAGTGCGATGTAAACAATCAGATTTACATCATCATCCGCGTATAGAAACCAAAACACAACTGAACACAGGTACAAACAACTCGACTGAAAGAACGTTTGAATTTGGAAACCGAAATAAGCCAATCATGGAGGCGCTTTAGACGAGACACCATTTTGCATTTTTTACGGTGGAATTTTCAAATGGTCTTCGCGTAGGACATTTCTAGACGTTAACGTGGCTTGAAAAAAGCCATGTTCAACGAACATTCGTGACTCTCGTGAAAAAATACGACAAGCATTCTATTTTAAAAAATCCATCCCACTACCTGCGTCGTTGTTTCGCGCCAAGAGCGGCCTCGTGTGTTCGTCAAAGCGATTGCACGCAACGGAACTCACGGTAATTATTCACGAAAAGGTAAGTGTGCCAACAAATAATTGAAATCCAAGATACAAAAAAGCATACAAACTTTTATTAAAAGTAGGTACAAAAATAAGATACATGTGTGTCTTTTCGTTGTCGCGTAAAACTTGAAAAGCCTTAATCGCGCTGGCGCGTTATTGTTCGCTGTATAAACTGTTAATGTAAAACATAATCGTCTTATGGTTTTTTTATTCGTTAATCGTTTTCATTGTAAATAGGCGCACGATATATCATGCCTGCTTTCGTAAACATTTATTTCGTTTTATGTCGATTTGTACAGGGTGGATATTATTGTCTTGAAGTACACACCGTAAAGCCAGTACGCATTTTAATGCAAATAAATTAAAGTCACTTGATACGTACGATAGAATCGTTGAACTAACGGAACGTATAGATTTTCGATCATTCATGCAGTCATTTTGTTAGAAGCACTTGTTCATTGAACAAAGTCCATTCGCGTAACGGCTGCACGCGCGTTTTCCTTGTTCCTAAGTCTTTCGATTATGCACCATGTAATGATTAAATAAGAGACATGTTTGATGCAGAATACCTATACGAAGGCGTCAAATCAAAATCAATGCATGATGTTTAGAAACGAATACGTATATATCTAAAAGTCTGAGTATTTGCATTGGCGATAAAACGTGAGAAAATGACGATATACGTTAAGAATGAGCCATGAATTTCGTTGTGTCAAACTACCTAAGCTCGTAATAAGTACGACAGTGACGTGCTAGCACGTTTGACATGGAGAGCTTAACCGTTATAGTCATGGTACGCTTAAAATCTTGGAACGATCGTTGTTCTCGTTCGTTTGAAGTGTTCCTTTATACGTATCCAACATTGCAAATTTTTACAAAATATCAAACGGATAATAGCGGATACTCGTATAGTCTCACAGCTGCTCTTCGATTACGACAATTTTCGAAGAAAAGTCGGGCTATTTCACACCTACAAGGTATACCTATGCACATCGATCAATCATCGAAACAATTAAAAAATCCAATCGCAATTCGCAAGCTCTGATTATTGCTGTTTCTTCGCGTGAAAATCGCGTGAAAATCGCGTGAAAATCGTCAAATTTGCAGGTCGAACCCGAGAACCAATAGGTAGCAATTTTTTCTTGGCAAGTTTGTGCATCAAGTTAACTCCTTAATCATCTAGACAAACAAGATTAAATGCATATATATAGTAATAAAAGGCAGAGACGATCGTTTCGAATGAATTCAGTGTGCGAAACAAGACGAGACGGTAAAAGAGCCTCAATCGATGTAGAGATCGCTCAAAAAGACAACAAAAAAGATCAACACGCTAAATTTGAACGGAGAGCGATTTAGTATTTCGTACGGTTTCAGCAACACGCGAAGGCACTGATTTGCATTCTCAACTACAATAGCTTAAGTACAACGCCGCAGCCGACAATTGCGTAATGAGCATTACGCGCCTATATTGTATTGTTCGCAAGCATTGGAACAGCGAGTTTATATATACAAATTCTTTGTATACGCTACACAGGTATACCTTTTTTGTATAATGTGTTTGCGCGAGTATTCCTTGTTATTCATTTTTGCCTAATTTATTACACATGTACGATAAAACGTATTTACTTTTATATTTATATCGATATTTATATGTCTAATAAAGATATACGCATATATATATTACGACTCCGTTAACAATATTAAATTCTAAAATATTTACATAACATTGTATCGTCGCTGTTTTATCGTCACGATGTACGTATATATTGTGTCGTTGTTTGTGTTACAAATCATAATTAGTATGGTGCGTCGTCGTCTTTGTGTCGTTGTTTGTATTCGATAAATTCACTCGCGGATAATAGAAATCTACATATGTTTGTACTACACGCATGGACGAATTTTCATTTCCGCAAATACAGAGCATTTACTTATGTTTTCTTTTTGTGTTGCTTTTGCAACGTCCAGAATGAATCGGATAAACGAACGTAATGGCAATAAGTCGATATTCGATAAGTTCTGCTTGCTTTCTACACGTGATACTCGTTGGACGGATATACTTATATTGAATATAGCTTCTCATCAGGATTTACAAGACGAGCGTTGCGTGACCCATGTCATCCAAACGATTGATCGTTTGAACAAACAGACATTTTCATCGCTAGTCCGCGAATAAGTAATAAAATAAAATAAAACAAAAACTGGAAGAAGACGTAAATTTGTTACCATGGTAACTCCTTAAGAGAATAACATCTCTTTCGTTATATATGATATATTTATATTAATAATATGCTTGAAAATATCTTCTAACTTAATGGACGAACATTTCCGACTCTAAGTCATTGCAAATTGAGTATTTTATTATGTCTATCATAATTTAAACTACCTATGTACGATTCGTCTTCGTTTACAATCGTTTCAAGACATTTCAAAATCGTGTATAATATATATTTATAATATCATATCTGGTCTCACCATGATTTGCATCTATTTCTTACAATCTTTATATCGCTTTTGTATATTTTACTCTTTTCATTTTTCCTTTACGCTACGTATTTAAACAATTAAATAAAACTATGTAATTGCTATCAAATGCATTTAAAAGTTTGCACAAACTAACAGTTTATAGTCATTAAAAGCCGCTACAATTAAGAGTTCGATCAATTCGTTGACAAATTTGCCAAAAAAAGTCGACGCACGAGTGAGCGATAAAGTTTTGTTACCCAAGAAAACAAAACCTTGCGCGGTAAATGCACACATACACACGCGCGCGCACACGCACACGCACACGCACACGCACACATGCATACGTATGGAGCCATTCGTTTGCAAATTAACGAGGGAAACTGATGTTTTTTAAAATAATATCACTTGCACATATTTGTCATAACGAACTGTTGCTTTTCTTTCGGCAAAAATATCATTTTAACAATTTGCAGTGTAAAGACGTGTCGAAGAACATCGTGATATGGACAAGCAGATTAAATTATACCGTTTTTGCAGGATATACTTAAATTACAAATTCCAATAAAAAAATTGATAGTATCAAAATTCAGTCAACTTTTATTCGCGTAATATCAAGGTAAGTCAGCCGGTCAAAATTTTACTGCTATGCGTATACAAGTACCTCTCAATGATGATCAGAACCAAACAACTGTCAAGACAAGACGTCAGAATCGTTAAAGACCATCCATATTTAGTTCAAATTACACGATCTACGTAGGATACATGGTCGTTGGCAGTATTTCATACCGTCCACTGCGCAATTTCAAGCGGATCGCATACTTCTCGTGTAAATTTAATCGTCGTTTTAAAATCTAATTCTCAGTAACTGCTCTCAGAGATGTTGAAGAATACGTTCGATGATTCAACTAATATCACGTACTAGACGTTCCGTTGATATTTTCAAATCACTAGCGAATATTTCATCGTATACTTCGCTATTGCGATCGTACACGATAAATGAATCACAGCTCGTGCTATTGCTTACTCAAAGTCAAAGGAGTGAAGCGGTAAGCGTCGAAAAGGAATAATGTCGCGTGATTGGCAATGTTTGCAACGCAATTTACGAATATCCTATAGAGAATTACATACTTTGGACCCAGTCGCCCAGAGTTGTTTTTAGCAAATAAAAGTTGTTATAGAACATGAACAATTTGAAATCTCGTCGAATCTCGTCGTATCTCGTCAAACTCATACTTATAATTATTTACAAAAACGATTCAGCGCTATCCGTTAAGTATAAGTATTATGCTGTCAATCTTTGTGATTTTCAATTGTCCTCGATTAAAACGACCATAAGATTGTACAAGCTCGGCAGTATCGAGAGGTACCTTATACCTGTACACCGTGTAGAATTGAAGTCTCGGTATAGAAATGGGTAGAGCACGCAACGCAGCCATCGAAATCGAAGGCGGTCACGCTTCAAAGAAGGACAACGATCGACAAGACGATATCGGAGAGCTCCTTGTTGAAATCTCAGGTGAAACGTTCCTCAACGGCTCACGGGTTGACATCGGCGCCAACCAAGAAGGACGCTGGCGCGAGATGTCCGTTTGTACTTGAGTCCACGCTCGAGCGAGCCGGATGGGGGGTGAAGGGCTCGAGTTCGTAGGATCTCGAACGAGAGGAACACGCGCAAGGAGGACAAGAAGAGGAAGAAGTAGCAGCAGCAGAGAAGGTGGTCCGAGGTGGCTCGCTAGCTGTCAATCTGCTCAGCAGTGGCTTGGCTCGCCGTAGCGGCGGGGCTCGGTTGGTCCGCGGCAGCCTGAGCGGCTTGAGCGGCGGCCACGCTACTGGGCTTCTGCGTGACGTGGGTCTGGTAGTGCTTGGCCAGGTGAGCCTTCTGCCGAAAGCTTTTGCCGCAGAGCGAGCACGAGAACGGCTTCTCGCCCGTGTGCGTCCGTATGTGCACGTTCACGCTGTACTTGTCCTTGAAGCCTTTGCTGCAGATGCTGCAGTAGTGTAGCGAGCGTTCCTTCCGCTGGGTCGTCGCCGCGCCGCTGCTGCCGCTGCCGCTCGGTGAGCCCGAGCCACCGGCGCCGCTCGCGTTGCCACCTGCAGCCCCACTGGCGTTGGTGACACCGTTGGCGCCGCCACTCGCAGCGCCGGCCGCTTTCGAACGACGCACGTATTTCTTGGCAGGCTTACTGCCGCCTCCTCGGCTCGTGCTACCGGAGCCGATCTGCAATTGCGTCGGCGTGCAGCTCGTGGCTGCCTGCTGCACCGCTCCCGTTGCCGACTGGGCCACTGCCGCCACTGCTTGCTGATCGGCGCTGTGTCGAGTTTCTGCAACAGATCGTCCATCGATTACAACTCGCGATCGGATCGAGTCGAGACATTATTGTGTAGCTATAGCCCCCCCCCCCCCCCCCCGGCTGATCAGAGTCAACGACTCCGAAGATAGAAAGAGAGAGAGAGAGAGAGAGAGGCAAGAACGCGAGACGTGAAAAGAGAGTGAGAGAACCCACGAAATTCATCAACTCGTAACGGACTCATCGCAGCCTACAAAAAGCGATCCGTTTTTCACGAGTCATCGTGGCATCTCTCGCTCTGGCCGAGAGGAGATAAGCAAAAGGAGAGAAAAGAAACGAACCTTGTAGCAGCGCGTCTTGCGGAGGTGGAGCAGTGGTGACGACGGTGACGGTGCCAACTTGAGCGAGATTGGCGGGCAGGGTGATGGTACCGAGGCTACCGCTCGCCGGGTCAAGAGTGTACATGACGGTGGTTCCGGGCACGTTGCACACTGCGGGCTCCAGATTGCAATACGACTCAACGACCTCGTTGGCGATGCTCTTGAGTTTCTCGTACTCGGCGGCGCTTCGGTAGGCTCCGTCCACGTCGAGCTGCGACAGCAGCAGCTCTTCCGGCTGCAGCTGCTCGTCCTTGACCTGCTGCTGGAGGGCCGCGCTCTGCACGTCGCTCGTCAGGATCCTCGCTGTGCCGGGATAAAGTTTACCCTGGAGGGCGTTTCTCAGCAGACTCTCGGCGCTCGACTCGCTCTCCTGCAGCGTATTGCGGTCCGACAGTTTCCAGTCGTTGTTGTTGTCCCCCACCTCGTTCTTCACCTGTACGAAGCTCGGCTGCTCGTCAGCCTGGCCGAACTGGCTAGCCGCCGCAGCAACCAGGCCGTTAGCCTCGGCGCCACTCGTTTCCCCGGTGCTGCCATCCGCGCCCATGCTCACGCTGCTCTCCATGTTGAGGATGGCGTCGAGATCGAGGTGGTTGCTGGGCCGCCAGCTGTCGGGCCCCGAGCCCACAGGACCACCGCCGGGACTCTTGCAGCAGTTCTCCAATCCGTCCATCGAGTTGGCCTCCGAGTTCAGCACCGTCAGCGTGTAAATGGCACCGTCGGTGTTTTGTCGGTCGTCGACGTCTCGCTGTTGCTGCTGCTGCTGCTGTTGCTGCTGGCGCTGCTGCTGCTGTTGCACCTGGAGCGCGTCGCCCAAGGGCGAGTCCCTTCGCTGATCCAGCAGCCCGCCACCACCGCCGCTGTGATGGTCGTTGCTCGGCTGGGTGGTCCAGCAGTACTTGTTGAGGTCTTCTAAAAGAATGTTGCAGGTCTGCTCCTTGGCGTCCTCGCTGACCCAGTAGTCCGAATGATCCATGGGCACGGGCTCGTCGTTGCCGAGATTACAGCGATTCCTCTGATTGTGCTGAGCGATGTGGCCGAGCGAGCCTGTAATCGTGGACACCGGTGGTAGCGCCGTCAGAGTATTATTGTTGGTCTCCTTGATGAAGCCATCGTGCAGACGGGCCTCGCTAAGGAAGTTTATCGTCGTCCGGCAGCCGGCTCTGTGCAGAAAACTGTCCTCGTCGTTGGTGTCACCGTGCGCCGCTGGAGACACCACAAAGTCAAAGTAGTCCGTGGTCTTGTCATCGCCTCCCGTGCCACCAGCGCCCGCTTGGCTAGGCGCAAACGCCTCGGTCAGGTCCATCGCAACGGTGCTTCACTCTTATTTATCTATATTCCTTTGTTTCCCTATTTCCACTTTCTCTCTTTCCTCGTCGCTTGCCGATTCTATTGGTTATATTATCCAAGTTAGATCGGTAAACTCGTTGATCCGAGTAGCTGCTCTACATTCTCGAGTGCGACGAGTTTGTTCCGTGTCTGTAACATAAATTTGAGAGAAAAATCGAATTACTAAAGATCGAGCAAAGCCGGTAAATTGTCGATGTAGAGGCAGCTGGCTGTAAGTTATTTAGATGCTAATTATAAAATACTCGCGTCCCTCGCATAGGAATCGCGTATTTGTATTCGCAGATCATTTGAATTTTACAACCTATGGCGAGCAATGGCCACAGCAGTCTTTTCATGCGATAATGGTGCCCGTTATTCAATGTGCACGGGGAAGTGATTAAAATGCCTGATGGAGAAACTGATCAACTATCGATTTTACGTCAATGTTCCGCGTGAACGAGGCTCCAACGGAAGAATTATTAAATGACCTACATAGCTACAGAAATGTGTCTCGCTCTTGATACGATATAAACGCAGTCAAGTTAACCAAGATCCCGAGCTCGGAAAACATCCGGTAGCGTTTCTCAGTTTTACGCTAATGGCCGTATGTTAATTTTGCAATCTTATCTAGGTTTTGTTTGCGTCGATGAAAAAACGGAACAAAACAAAAACAAACTGTACCTCATTAGACCGGCACACTTTGAATCGTTTAAATTCCCATTGCAAATAGCCGATACTTTTTTCCGACTCGCGATTACACAGAAATGATGCAACGCCAAACTGTACGTCTACAATTAAAATGACATTGGTAAATTAAGAAAACACTAATCATCGCATAGGTGTATAAAAGCTCGTCAAGCAAGTTGTTGCGAATCATTGCAACAAGTTTGCGACGGTATAAATATCGTTCATTTTTGCGTCTGCTTCCGATAGTTCAATACCACACGGAGTATAACGTCGTTTTTTTCCTTGCGGATGTGACGCAATCGTCAAGTTTTTCTATTTTCACTCGTTTTATCATCTACCTGTACGTGAGAAAGCAATCAATAACAAACAGCGACAAACGAGAAAACGAGAACTTGTAAGAAGTATCTTAATCGAGTACGGTGATGGAGGCTTGACGATCGTTGAGAGGCAGCAGACCAAGCGACATTGTCGGTACACGTACGTTTGAATAAAGTAGTTCAGGCGCGCGTGATCTATAATCCAGGGAGCCGTAAATAGTTTCGCTGGCCGTTGATCGTGTTGGTTGAAAAAGCTCCGGAGGAGCGACCATCGAGCATTATTTATAGGCAGCGAAGCTGTACATCCCTCGTTAACGCCTGGAAAGTCGTTGGGAAAAACTAAGGGCTTCTTACGCGTCTCGAATTGATCGTGTAACCTCTCTCTCTCTCTCTCTCTCTCTCTCTCGTTTGCGCGTTCGTCGACGCGCGTGGGAATAGGTAAATGTACATCCTTGCCGGTACGTTGATCGTAATTTATTAAATTGTGTTGTGCGTTGCCGTCGCTGTGGCCTTTGCAGCGCGTTATAGGGATCAATTTGGTCGGGTGCTTTATACGTATGTACGTATGCCTATATACAAGTCTCTCACCGCGTGAATGCCGTATTCTGGACGATAGCTCGAGTTTGCGCCGTTATGTGCCCTTTTACGGAGGATACATATCGTGCTTCGGCATCTTTTATATATATATATTACGTAGCCGAGCTGGCTTTGTTGCTCTCTGCGATCGAGTCTATCGATAACTGCGTGTGCGCTTTGGCTGTGCGCTCAATAGATTGAGATATTGCAGCCGTCAAAACACTCAATTACTATATATTGAAAGCGGCACGCTACACTTTTGACGAAACGCGACAGCACTCTCGAGTATTGAAATTAATAGAACCCAGAAGAAAAAGATTGGCAAGCGAGGTTGTACGTACGTGTGCGGGTGGCCGATTTGCCGGCTCCCGTGGGAAATGAATTTTCGAGAAGCCTTATGTACATTATCGCGTGTACGTCACGTTGATACGCGTTACTGGTATTTGGGTCGAAAAATTGCTCGACGGCTTATAACTATATTGCGCGCGGTAGACTCATTATCGCGCGCGCGCGCGCGCGCACGGCAACCTTGATTAGCCGGGAAAAGGCGTGACGCAAGCGCGACCGACTGTCATTTGCCAACTCTTTCTCTCTCCCTCTTTCGCGTACACTCTCGCGCTCTCGATTATCGTTTGGTGAACAATTGAAAAGTCCGAGTCGCTGATCCTCGCGTATAACGCGATAATGGCGCGTTCGCGGCATTTAGCAAGCGCAAGTCAAATTATGAGTGGCACTCCCGTGCGCCACCACCGCCACAGCCGCGAGCGCGACCTTGGAATGCTTGGGAAAATGCGACTCGGCTATATAGCCGAGAAGAAAGAAAAAAAGGCACCGTTAAACTTGATCTCGTCGCATGGGAAAGCCTGATAAAACCGCCGGATATGTATGAATAAACAGACATGCCCCCATTGTTCGCGGACATTTTTATTTTTACCGGTGCGCCGCCGACGCCGCCGTCGCCACCGCCGATCGACGAGCATCTAATTACTGCTCGAAGGACCCGTTTAGTCGTCTACCTTGGTATTTTTTGTCTTTAGAATCGATAAATCTGCCCGTGCGACGAGCTCGCGGCTGTTTCGCTGCGTTCTGTCGCGCTGAAAATTTATAGCCCCCACGCTTGTTCTTTGAGAAGTGTTTGTAATTATCGGTAAAATCAGTAATAAAGAATTTCCTGATAATTGACTACGTGTAGCTCGTACGTACAACTAACTGGAGGTGCTTGCGTTCCGACGAATGCTCGGATGTTATAATAAAACTTAATCAATGCGCCGGTGTTTAATGAAAAAAATAACGTCTAATTAAAAAAAATGTAGCAAACTATATTGTAAGATAGGAGGTTAATTATGAATGGCCGATGGGTATCGTTGATTTCTAAGGTTGAATTCTGAAAGTAGCACCGATGTAGATTAGGATCGATCTTTCTAGCCGAGCGCTCGTGTGCTATCGAGAGTATGCGAACAACACGGTGAACGAGATCAATTGTTCGTTGTCGGTCGTTGTCGGGTGCGCGCTTGACGAAAGTGCAAAAAGGCGCACGAGCGACCGAGCGAACGAACAAAAAGAGGTGTTCTAATTAACTGTAAAGGTCGATGGCGATCGATAAA
This sequence comes from Chouioia cunea, assembly GCA_030064505.1. NCBI lineage: Eukaryota > Metazoa > Arthropoda > Insecta > Hymenoptera > Eulophidae > Chouioia > Chouioia cunea. The sequence continues at coordinate 13,182,971 of JAOPFQ010000005.1, forward strand.
AATCGGTAATTGATTTATATTAATAGCGGCGGGCTGCTGCAAACAGGTACACGTACACCGTTTAGATCGGAGTAAAGTACTTAGATAGCTATGTAGCAAAACCTTGTGAATATCTAAACACTCCGATACAGAATATCGAGCGTAAACTCCAACGACAATGCCACGCGCAAATTTATCGTCGATTAGAATCAGTCGCAGCCGTATAAATTTCCGATGGCTTTTCAGCGCTTGCTGTTTACCACTGATAAATCATACGCTGTACGAGTAGAGAGCCATAGATTGCACGCGTACTGGCTATGTGAAAATGATAAATAAAGAAGAAGACAAAAAATGGATGTATAAGGAGAAACCTCGGCATGGATTTATTCAATAAGCCTTTAAACACCACCCGAGGCAAAATAAATCACAAAGCGTGCGCGTGTCGATACATCGCTGCGCACACTCTAATCGTCACGCGGAAGATCGATCTATTTTCTATTAAAAACCGATGCCACACGCTGGATACGTAAGCAGCAGATTATTACATAAATATTTCAAGCGCAGCCTCGGGACACAACCAATCGCGAGTCAACCATGAAAATAGCCGTCGCGCGCTCTCTCTCTCTCTCTCTCTCTTCAACTTCATCCATCTCGCGAGCTTGTAGTACAAGGATGTAGCAAGAATTTAACGTCGCACGCTTTGTCCAAACGTCACTTTTCGAGGGCCAGCTAATCGTTAACTTTACAACATCACGATAGCGTGACTTTTAAAATCGTATCCATAGATTAATTACCGATAGACGCGAAATATTGTGGAAGACCTTCTCAAATATTGTTTGTTCACGAACTTTCAACGTTTAAACGTCAAGCTTAGCTGGACACTGTACCGCGTAATTTCAACGTGATCGAGCTTTTCATACACAATTTCATGCTTATATCGTTCATTCGAACATTTACGTAACTCTATTAAAAATTGCAAGAAAAATGCTACTCTAATGATTATGAGTTATTGTCCTGCAGTAACATTAAAATAAGAGAATATCCCACGTGTTGCTGAAAAAAGTCGATTCGGAAATTCCATAAAAAAAGAGGAAAAAAGGCAAGTTGCTCAAGCGGTTTCGTTCGGTTTAATTGAACAGCGCGTCGCTTCGAGTATTACAGGCTTAACGGCAGCAATGGCTTTAAATAATACTGCACTTGGAGCGAGCGCAGTATCCCCATAGAGATAGCTCCGCGAGAACGAGCGAGCAAGCGAATAGCAGCAGCAGCAGCGTTTTCTGCGGAGTGCACGACAGTGACCACGTGACCGAGAGAACTGCAGCCAAGAAAACGGTCCCGAGAGCGCGAGCTGTATAGCGAGTGAAAACGCGCGCATTATGGGAGAGAGAGAGAGAGAGAGAGAGAACTGCACGCTCGCCGCACACACATACACACTAACAAAGGGGCTGCTTGCGCAACTCTCGAACGATCCTAGAAAAGCGTACACCGTACTAAATTATAATGCCACCGCCACGAGAGAGCGAGAGAGAGAGAGAGAGAGAGACCGAAGCTCTCCGAGACACGCGAGAGTAGGCAAATGCCGCTGCCGCCGCCGCTTGCACCATATGCCACTGCTGCGCTTTTTCATCCTTATTTGCTGCTTGAGTTTTGCAATGTAGATCGATGCGTACCGTGCGCACGTGTGTGTGTGTGTGCCTCTACAAGTTTTTGGACAACTGCTACGATCGGTCTCACCAATCCTGACTCATACTACTTGCGACACTTTGGAATCCGGCATGCTGTACTCTCACGCAGACTCACAGACTCGTAGTCTGTCTCACTCCAGCAGTCACGACGAGGCGCGCACCATCGATCATTCGAATCGATCAAAAAAAAAAAAAAAAAAAAAAACGAGGCTAATGCACTGCTGCGCGTCATTACGAGAAAAAGGGGTGGGAGGCTACTGCTGCTATTGCTGCTGCTGCGAGTTTTTCCTTTGTTCGCGCTACGGGAGAGCGAGAGCCCAAGGACGAACCGAAGCTCATGACGAAATCATCGCGGCCGCCGACTCTGCACCGAGACTCGGTGATAAGAGAACGAACCAAAAGGATCAACGTTCCTGCCATACAGTTACTGTCGCTTGCGCGGATTAACGGCTTTTCTCGCGCTTTTCAAACGATGCGCTCTGTGCTGCTTTGTCTTCGATTTCGTTCTAATTGGCCGCGCTTCACTGGCATGCAGTAGATATGTCGTGCTGCTGCAACCTCTAGCTCTCCTTCATTAACATCCAACACTGCTCACCAGATCTACATTTCGGTGCCTTCCTTTTCTCTCTGCAGTCATCCGCAAAACCCCACTTACACGGGATTCTCTGCATAATTGTTTATACTTACGTTATACGGCTCTCGGCTTTCGACGATTGAATTTTCAAAGATTTTTCTTCTTCTTTTCGTACGACCGAATGTAATGATCGTCGTGATTATTTTGAAATCGCGCAATTGAATCGAGGTGCGCAAGATTATTTAGGACAAACGAGTGTTTATATTCATGCTTTGGAAAAAATTGTAGGTTGCCGCAATGTGCCACGCGGAATGTGGTTTTGGATGTTAGCTGGCTTGTTATTTTTTCTTTTTTTTATTTTTGTACCTTTTATACATTTTTCTTGTGCAATCGCCAATAGCCACACTCGCGCGTTTGACTACGCCAATGTTTATTCAATTTTCAACCAATTGATATTTATGCATCTTTCGAAGAAAATCAATTTTAAATCCTACCGATTTTGCCGGAGTTGTATCATTTTCGACATCCAGTAACTTTGAAATTCAACGGATAAACCTTATCGTGTAAGGGTTTTTTTGCGTCGGAAGAATCCATAAAATCAGGAGGTACGCGGACGTATTATAGCCGAGTTTTCGAAGCTGAACTCTAGAGAAACGCAGCGAACGAAGAAGTGTAGTCTCGCTTAATTGATGATCCACGCGAGCTGCAATTGCACGCACACAGACATTCGAAAGTGAGTGAGAGATCATCGGGCTAATGCACTTGAGCGCTTGGCTGCCTATGTATATCTGAACACAACTCGCACGCGAGTTGAGCTCTCGTAAATGTAACAATTGTGTGCATCAAAGGCAAAAAAGAAGAGAAGAGTGAATGCTGTATAGGCAATACAGAATGATCGGTGAAACCACGGGGGTGGTGATCGCAGTATACGTATTGCATGGAGTCACGAAGCTCGTAAAAATGAGACCGCAATGAACCTGCAACTTGGACCCGGAAACTTACGCTATTGGCCGGGGGCTTATCACTCGTGGAAAATCGCAGCTATTTACATCTCAAGCAAATTTCAGTTAACGGCTCTTCCCGATATATATATATATATATACATATATATATATACAACTCGAGAAAGGATGCGGTACCGATTGCGATCGCCGCCGCCGCCGCCGCCGCCGCTGGTGCTGGTGCTGGTGCTGCTCATGTTACTGTTCACAGAGCAAGCAAAAGGGCGCTTATTGAATCGCGCGGACTAATCTCACTAGGCCAATGGTTATTAGCCGTTAAAATAAGCCAAATTTATGAGGCTATCAGTTATTGTACCGACGTCGTCGAGATAATCAGTCGTTCGTTCACTTGCGCGAGCGCGAACGCGAGAGGGAGAGAGTTCGTTACGCGATTTCGCAACTGCCTCTTGCGCGCGCTAATCCTTTTTGAGCACCTAACGTGGCATTAATACTTAAACATTATTCAAATTTTTCTACAGTGGCCATAGCCGTAATTAACATCACTCTAATCTGAAAGCCGCGCTTAGTTATTTTCGTATCAATCCTTCCAAGCAGATAAAGGCTTACTGCGAGATAATGAAAGTTGCCTTATTTTTGCAGAACTTTGCGATTTGCGATTTGCAATGGCGTTGTTCAAAGGTCACGTTCGTATTCCGTAAATAATGGACAATTAGAGGGTTATTTGTACGCATTTATAAGGTATTTCACAATGCTAATCTTGCAAATGTAGAATAGAAGTAGTGTAGTCTGCGGCTCATGTGAATCGCTGGAGCGAGAAAAGTTGTAATGCTCACCGCAGAATTACTGAAAAACTATTATGAAGCGATGTATTTAGGCCACGCGTTTTTTTGGGCAATTAAGTGCGAACGAGACACGTAATCGTCCAACGGCCGCCAGCACAAAATACTCGTGCATGTAGGAGAAGAATCCATGGCTCGTCAATATTCAGACTCGTCCGGAGGCGGGATCGAGAGAGGAGTATACATGATGATTTTTACTCGCAACACAAGATATAAAGACTGAGATGCGTTGTCATCATCGTGGATATTAGGTGCGCGTTACATTCAGCGGTTTATACGTACAAAGCCGTATAGTGCAAGGAGAAAAGCAAATCAAGCGACACACTCGCGCGGCGGCTCTATTGTGTGTTGCGGCTCTGCGCGCAGAAGAGAGAAAGAGTGAGAGAGAGAGAGAGAGAGAGAGAAACTTTACTCCGTGGGACACGACGAACGCGAACGAACGGTGATTCTTCTTTTTTTCTCTTTCGTTATTATATATTGTTTAGGTGTCTTGCACACGCAGAATCATCGCGTTTCTGGCACGCGCTCTAATAATAGGCCGCGTTATCGCTTCATTTGCCACGCTGTGCACCTTCTCTCTCTCCCCCTTTTTTCACGAGTAAGAGAGAAAATCAGCCGCAAGAAAAATCGCGAGAACGAGTGAGAACAAAAAGCCTTCGATTGATCGAAAATACCGAATGAAGGATCTGTTAGTATCGCCGTCGTGGCATGTTGCTCTACTTCCACTCTGCCTTAGCAAGTATCTCCAGCACGTTTGGGCTTTGGGCGCTATTTTCTCGCCCCTCGACTACTCCCCGACGAGATCGATGTTGGTATATATACGTTATGCCCGCTTTCAAACGTATACGTCTATTTTTCAGCGACCTTTCGTCGCTTACATAAAGTTTATGTAATGCACCTCGCGCGGGAGGGCATTGTTGCGTCGTAAAAAAAGCCAGAAAAAAACTCTTTGCATTCAATTATCAAGATTTAGGCCCATTTCTATCTTATCGTACACGTCGATATTTATTCATTCGTTGGCTGGTTCATTTTTTCCAGCGATCTCTCTACAGGTAACCAGCGCTCAATTTCATCGCTGTATCGCGATGCACGTCTATCAAAAATACCAACCCCGTAGACTCACAGTGGATGGGAACAAACAGTTGTCTGTGCTAATAACATTGTAGTTGAATCAATTCGTCGATATTCCAAGAATTTACCGTGGATTGCATCATAAAGGGCGCGCACGTCAACCGCTGATAATTAATTCGTAAACTTGTCTCGACCGATATTAATTATCATTAAATGGCCTCTTAATGCAAGCACTTTGTTTATGGACGATAGGAGAGGAAAAAAACAGCTTTTTCAATAGCTCAAAGATAATTGCAGTTGAAGCGTATACCTTGTAACTAGAGGGGGAGCACGTAAGCGATAAAAAAGCCAACAGCGTTGACGAGGCAAATGAGATCTGCGAGAACAATCTCCAAGTGCGCTCGCTTATCCTTGAACATTGGGTTCTCCACGCGGGAACAAGCTATACCTGTTTCGCGCGTCTACGAGCACGCGGCATAACTAGAATAAAACTTGACTCGTGCCGTTGCGCTTGTTGTCGTTGTTGTCGTTTTTTTCGTTTTTATACAAACGAAAGGTTTATTTATCGTCTCGACAATGGGGCCCTGCGCAGGCAAATTCGGCTTGCGGCTTTTGACGAAAAGGCCATCCTCCTCTTCTCCGATGAGTCTACGCCAGAGAGAAGAGAAGAAGCGAGTACGATCGAAAGGATGGGTTTAGTCATCGCTCTCGAGTCGGCGTTGGTGTGGCAATCCAAGTCACCATGCTCGCTGCATTCGCCCGTGCAAAACTCCAGCGAGAGAAAGATCGTACAATGACCGATGAGGTACGCGCGCATACCACGTGTGTCTGTACCTGTACACGGCTCTCTCTCTCTCTCTCTCTCTCTACGTTTGTTCCTCCGGCTGCCTGCCTGCCTGTCTGCCTGCCTGTCTGTCTGTCCGTCTGTCTGTCCGTGGGTCCGTCTGCGTGGATGCAAATATGTGACCGAGACACCGAGCGATTAATAGACCCTGATTATTCGGCATGTACGCGGTTTCGAACGAAACGTTCTTTTTACGGAGCAATGCCTTCTGCTTTCAAGCGCAGTGTAACGAGCTCGGGATATCCGTTGATTTTTCCATGTACCAATTTATCGTAGGAGGAAAATCGTAGCATTTTTTGAAGAACGACCATGTGAAAATCTGCGAGGTGGAACGATCGAGATAACGAGGCGAAAAAAAGAGTCGTCGAATGATGATTTGAAACGAATGAGTCAAAAAAGCACGGTTAGCCGTAATTTCACAACTCCGAACGGATACGGAGAAAGAACGCACGACGAAACTGTACTCGGGATATTAACGAGCAACAGATTGAATTTCTTTCATCCGCATTAAGATGCTGCGTTTTGGAGTTGTTTGGTACCAGTTGTGACTCAGATATTTATGATTCCCACATTGCAGAGCAATTCGATCGAGCATTTGTCACTACTCAGTCACGCTGTTAAACGTGAAAATACCAGAGGTCAACACGAAGCCTTGATCGGCTGGGCTAGTATCCAATTTGTCAAATGAATACATCGAGATCGTATAAATTTCAAGCTTTGTGTACGCATTACCCCATAAATATTAATTTTATGATTTCATAAAACGTCGGTAACGTTCGATATATTTCATCAGGTTTTCGCTCTAATGGTACAGAGATTCTTCGCTTAGATTATATAGACTCGCGTTCTTTTTACTGAAATACTTACGTGCAATTTTTCGAAAATTAATTCGAGCTTTCTTCGAATAAAAAAACTTGCGGGATGAATCGGACGTCCGAATTCGACGTGACGCAAGGCACGAATAGTATTTAATAATTTATTATACTGATTCGTTGAAACGCACGAAACCTTTAAGGATTGTAACTTCCCACAATAATCGTAAATGTCAAGGTAGTTTTTGAACGGAGAGCGAGCCACATAAATGCATTTTATGATTCTTCGGCAAGGATAAACAATGGAGTATCGCAGTGAAATTACAAAGCAACGAAGACAAGAATGCAAGCTTATTGTTCACGATTTAGAATGTTGACTCATTTAACGATCTCGAATGACGATATTCCAATTTATAAGTTTACTGGGTCGGATAACCGTTCCTTCGTTCCTTTTTTTTTGTCGTCTGACTGATTTGATTCTTCTTGAGCAGCCGTTTCCAATTATTTCTACAAGAACTGACAAAAAAACATGAATTATAAAGTCCAAAAACTACGTCGCCGGGATTAACGTGAAGTTTTGAAATGTTTTTACGAGCAGCCGGAGAAAGTTGGCAATCTCGTTCGATTATTCGAAATGATACTGCGCTATGTAACTATGGGACAAAGGCCAACGACTAAGATTAATCACGCGGGTTTATTACAAGACGATAAAAAAGGTACGCGAATCCGATTAATCATTTCCTGACTGATGTATACGTACGGGATGATTAGAAAATTTCCTTCGAAAAGGCATCAAAGGTTAAATATTAACGCTCGGATTTTTCGAGCTATTTTTTGATCGATAAAGCAAGTAAATTGACGCTATCCTCAAACTGCAGATTTCGAGCTTGTCAGACTTGTTGTCAAACTTGACTGACCTTTGCAGCAGAGCTACGTAGGCGTTTAAACGTGTCCAGTAAATGCAGGAGAGAACGCGTACAACGCAAGCGTGCAGGTACAAGTGGCTAATGCCAATTGGGCCGGTAGTGCAGCGCCCGTCTCTAGTAATTCGTTCGCGTTAACAGCTTGATATTATGCCGACAGTGTCGTAATGGCATCGTACTTAAAACGCGAGCTCGCGGATATAGGCGCAACTCTGAAGCTTAAATATTTTTTGCGCGTCCACCTTGGACTTAATCTACAGTTCGCGCTTTGACGACGTATACATCGAGTTCGAGCGTTGTGCGAGCTCCTGTAGTTTTTTAACTCAAGTTTATCGAGTGTCAACGCAGTTGACATACGGGAAGCTTGAACTCACGCGCCGCCTGCTTGTCTATCTTCATTATCCAATATAATTACAAGTTTCAGCAATCTGACGGCAAATTCAATTGGGCCTTCTCGTACGAAAACACGCGTGAAAACCCAATACTTACGTATATACCCGTATACGTAGGTGTATCGATATCTTGCATCAAACTGATTATTCGGGCCATTTTTCATTGCGTACCACGCTTTCAATGGCGAACGACCTTCCGAAATTTCTTTCCTTCGTCCACTCGTTACTCGTTGCTTTGTAAAACATAACTTCAAACGACAAATGCCGCCAAAGTGCACTTTAGAGCAGAGGGAAAAATACACAAGGACCAAAATCCCGCGTGAACGCCACCTAATCGTCGAAGTGTCGTAACGCTCAAGTGGGTCACGAGTTGCGAGCTCGAGGCGCAAGGGAGAAAAATCGAAAAAAATAAACAAAAGGCAAACTGCAGTCGCACCGCGCGACCGATACATGGGTACTCTTGACTTTTCACAAGTGCAGCAAGTTGTAACAATAATAGAGAGAGAGAGAGAGAGAGAGAGAGAGAGACAGAGACAGAGATTTAATGATGTTGAGCGTCAGCGGCGGGAAAAACGAAAAAGAAGGGAAAAGTAAACGCCAAGTACTGTACGGCCCGCGTGCATGTGCGAGAAAACGCGCTCTCGAGCACATTGCAATTAAAGCAACGATCTCGCTGGCTCACTTGCAAAAATTATGAAACCGCTCGTAAATAAAGCATCTTGACCTAGTTGTTCGGGTAGGCGAAAATTCGTGGAGACTCGAGCGCTTGAAAAAAGGAAATTGATCAAGCTTGTTATTACTATCCGTGGCACGAGTCGTCGGCTTTTCGAGCGCTGGCCCTTGGCAAATTGGTGCCGCCAGTTGGATTTTCATTTGGAGTGGCACTTTTCCTTTTTTTACACTGTGCTATACTACTTGCTAAGGCCGCGCGAGAAAAATCGTCGAGTTTTAATTATTTAATTGGTCGTATTGACGCAATACCTTCTCGGCTTCCTTTTCTGAAAAAACCCTATTGATTCTCTCTGTTCGAGAAACCAAAGCGGTAAAAACTAACGATATTGTCCAGTAATAACTGCGAAAATTCTCGTCGAATGGCCTACACGAATCGACCGATGCGTGTCGCCATTACGTATGCCCTCTCCCCGTCCAAAACGCCATGAAAAATATTTGGAGAACGCGATCCCGATGTTTTTGTCTCTTCTTCGGTGATTCTGCACATGAAATATTTTTATAACCACGGACTTGTTGATTTTACAGTTGGTGCTCGTGGGCATCGCATACAATTTAAAACTAATTCAGAGAAATAATTCCTCTTTTCGAGTACGATGACTCGTTCGATTATTTCAATTCGATTGGAACACGTCATTATAGCAATACGGAAGAAGATTGTTACGCCCAAGCTGTTTCGTTTTTTTCGGTACTCATAACGGTATCCACGCGCGCACAGTATGTATGTGCGACTATACCTATTTCTGGCTTGTGCAAACTAGCTCAAGAGACAGCCGGCAATTTTTTACCGACGCAAAACTGAAATCCAAGAAGCGCCTAAAAAATCGTTCGGGAATTATTCTCTCGCGGCACGTAACTTCACCGACACACGGCATTTTGTTTTGACGAGTACGCGGCAACGAGTATATACGCAGTTAAACGTCGGCGCTCGTAAAAATTGCGAGAGAGAGAGAGAGATACTCAAATGCCCCGGGGCACTGACAATAACTATTGAAGTTTAAAAAATTCAAACAAGTTTCTCGGTAACGCCGAATCGCTTAGAAATGTTGTTTATTTTTCTCGTGTTTTCCAACCCACCGTGTGCAGGTACAAGTGTATTTTTTGTTACAATATATTTTTTGACGTTGCGTTGCAGAATTATTTATCGTCAAAAGTGGAATAATGAACAAGATACGACGTCTTACGTATGGGTATAAGCGTTATGCGAGCGTCATTCATTGGTAATTTTTCAAGAATCTCAAGATCCGATTGGCAGCGGGATAATTTTTTGCAGTGCACTATTGCTGCAACCAAACTCGAGCCATTTCACTCGACGCAAACTAGAATTTTGCATTAATTTCTGTTTTGCTTCTTTTCAAGAGATCCCAGCTGACAAAGTCACTCGCGTTAATCACTTCCTTGAGGCATAGAAATAATTCCATTTGAAACATAAAAATGCCTTAATAAACAGAAGAGAAGGTTACGCTTCAAACTTCAACGGCTAATGTCTCGGCGTGCAAGTAATTCATTGCTGAGTAAACTCAGTTTCAATTAAACTTTCTGCGACGCCTCTGTGAATGAACACCGCTTGCATATACCTAATGTATTCTATGAAATTGAAAGCGAATTGTGTAAAGGGCTAGTTACCGTTTCGAAGAAAAAAACTCAGGCAAACCTCGTGGTAAGTGTAACAACCGCTGTAAGAGTCGTATAATCGTCGCCTCCAACTATGGGCCACGCGAATATATAGATATTTATACGTGGCAAGGGAAAAAGCGCGCGAAATGACAAGTTTGAAAGCAGCCGAGATTTGCTCATCACAACTCGGAGAGGAGCGAGCGCAAAAATTAGCGCTAACGATTGACTATTATTGTGCAACAATTACCTCAACAGTGATAAAACGGTATGGGTTGCAGCGATGCTTCGGCATCGTGCATGCGCGCGGCAATTGATTGAGCACTCGCGCTCACGCTCAGGCCTATTATTACGAGGAATTGCGAAGATTACACTATTAACATGCTTATAAGCTGGGAAATCGTCCACTTTGTGTGAAAAATCGAAAAGTGAAACACCTTTACTTTTACTCGCTCCCCTCCCCCTGCGCGTCTCTTCTGCTCTGTACCTGGCTTTATAAAGTTTACTCGTGGATTTGTCGTAAGATGTATCAATGTACGAGAGGTCACATCTCGTCATTGAAGCTGCCAGTACTTGTCAATTACGTACACGTCGCTTAGTCACAAGCTTGGCGTACGAGCAAATACAAATCTGGAAGTTTGTTCGAATTGCTATTCGGATGGACGCTGCGATGCGACGCTTCGATCCATACGTTTATCGCCTATACACGCGCGCATTGACCTCGATACAAGTACCTAGCTAGAGCTTTCGACGATGTATTTCCGCATCCGACCGCGAAAGCGACTTATTTTCGGCTCGTCCGATGGTCCGATGCCGCGAACCTGTAAACGACTTTACTCAAAAAGCGAGATGCCCTGGCCAGCAAACCAAACACGAGCGTTCGTTCGAGCCGTAGGAAGGCGCGATCGCTGTACGTCGCTCGTACGAACTTACAGAGATCATAGCGCGCAAACTCAACTTGTAACGTTAAGGAAAACGAGTAGATATACGTTAAGTCGTCGAATAAACTCAAATAAATTGATTCTACCGACGAACGTCAATTTTCGGGGAAGGCGCGATTTTTAGATTTTTTTCATTAAAATTCAAGCGAAAAATACAATTTATAAAATAACTGCAATGATTTACGAGGCGTTGCGGCATCGTAAACCTGGACTACATTTTGACGCGCACTTTGTGTTTCTCTAAAAGGTTCGGGATAATTTATTCGTTCGTCGACTCTAGCTCTGAAGGCTATTATTTCCAGTAATTCCATGTACAAGTTGTAATATCAAAAAGATTTTTTACTTTTTCTAATATTATACGAAATTGTCGTGAGAACCGACAACAATGCACTAAGATATTTATTTTAATGCAAATGCATTCGTACGAGTCGTTGAAAATGATTGGAGCCCTCAAGCAGTCAATGATGAAACATTTCGAAAATTGCGACACGAAAAGCAATATCCAAATAAACAAATCTCAGTAGTATTGCCTCGCGTACTTTGCCGTTTTTTAAGTAGAGATGTGCATAATTCATTGTCTATGAGTAGACGTTTTGAAAAGATATTTAACGAACGATTATAAAAAAAGCCCTGATGTTAATAGACGGATCAATTTTGAATCAATAATAATTTTTGTGTTTTACGAGAATCCAGCCAAAAACTTGAAATGCAAATAAATACGGAGATGGCTATGGGTGGCTTTAATAAAACGACGTTCCGTTATAAAATTTATACACTATAGTAAGTTGTCGAATACGTAAGTAGATTTCGTAATTTTCCAAAGGATTTCAAATAATATTTGTGTCCTGCTTGAGCACGGGAAAGATATATCGAATAAAATTGCTTATATTTCGATGCAAGCTAATGTATCAAATTGTGCTTAAGATCTGTGTATTCATTTTCAGCCTTGTAGAGTATTTTGTGGCAAGTTGAACTTGGCATAACGTTATTTATACGCATAACGTTAAATAAAACAAAGATTCCGGATTTCCAACGTTGGCTGCGCGCGCGCGTGTGTGTGTGTGTAAGAATGTAATGGAAAGCATTAATATTCATGGGTCCATTTATTATTATTGACATTGGTTATAAGATAAGTTATTTTTTGTTTGAAAAGAACAGGTTCGGATTTTTTGGGCCACATGCTCTTATTCGTCTACACTACCATTTTCGAGAATAATAATCGTTGGGCCTACAATACGTGTAATACGTGTTGCCTACAAACAGTCAACTTTTATTCGTACGCTGTAACGCGGAGTTGATTGGCCGTAGATAAAGTTTTCACGGCTTATTAGCTGGATGATAAGTCACACGAGATTGTTCGCGGAACACAAAGGTGTCAATTTCAATATAAAGCCAATTTGCGCGCCTTTGCGCGAACGAGCCTCTGTTGGCCGTTCAATGCTGACATAATCGTCAGCTCATTAAGGACCTTGCGTCGAATTTCGATTTAAATTCTCCAACCTGTTCCTCGTAGAGCAGCGCCGTGTCTACGGCCTATGCAGCCGACAAACGGACGTTTGAGTTTGATTGGTTATTTCGGTTGCGTATATCTGTACGAGAATCGACAAATTTCAGCAACACTCGAGTTTCTTATCGCGAGTTCGTTTCTTTCTTTTTTGCGAGGAAAATCCGGCTCTGAACGGAACTTTCGAGGTGTGTGTGTGCGTGCGTGTGCACACAGTTGGGAAAAATGGGGCGACAAGCACAATATTTGTTATATAAGCAGCTGCGAGTGGCGTTTGATGCAATTGACGTTTGAGGGAGTATGCGAAGCGCGTTGAAAACATTTCGATACAGAATTTCCCTGAAGGCTCTCCTTGTCTCTCGTACGTGCACGATACGATAGGCGCGAACGTGTGCACCTAATTACGGCTTGCGCAAATGCGTTTTTGCAAGCGCAAGCGCGCGGATAATCATGCATCGACAGTTCGCGAGTCCTCGTCTTGGCGAGTCGGCGCTCGAGCGAACAAAGACATTTGGTCCGATTAATTTATAGCGTCGTGGTGGCTTAATTTATTCGATTCCCGCGAGGAGGACGGGGGATGCATATCGACGAGCCAACGAGAGGCAGAGAACAAAAAAAGTATCCTTTTACGTAATTGAACGTGCCGTTAGGTCGGGACGAGAGGAGCCCTGCGGAAAATAACGAACCCGTTCGATATCTCGAGAGGGAGAGAGCCTCCGTGGCTCGTCTCTCCTCGGCAGCCACAAAAACATATCCAACGTCTTTCTCTTGGGTTTCGCGAAAGCGACGCATCAGAGCCAAGCTAACACACACACACACACACACACACAGATACACTTATATACGTAAAACAAGCCCGTTGTAGCTCTTATGATTGGCCTATTACGCCGAGCATGAAAAAAGACCAAAAAACAACGAAAGAAACACCCACGGCGCAAAAACCGGAAGAACTTTTTGTTGTTGCGTTACATCCTCGTTCGCCTGAGAGCTCCTTGATTATCGTTTTTCGTAAGCTAGCTGCCACAATTTTAATTAGAGAGCCGCGCGCTGTAAAGATATAGACTGGGCATTTTGTTGGCCCGATTTTTCCCCGGGCTCTTGATAATTGCCGCCGCCAGTAATAGCTCCCGCTGCGGCGTTATATAATTCATTAAACTTTTGTTGAAATCCCATTTATATTCGGCATATACCTAGGTGTGTAGGCGTGCGTGATACGATAAATTCACGACTGCAGCTCACCGTAATTACACGTGTATAATTATGTATCGTGCGCCGATACATGGGTTAATCTCATTAGGCGGTTTCATATTTCGCCCTGAAAAATCCCGGAGAATGCATTTTATTACGTTTACCTAATGTTCGCGGTTGCCTCTCGTAATTATTCCCGACGTGAAAATACAACTGAACATCGCGCGCGATTTTCTCTATACTCGTACACGTATGTATGTACATGTCCAGATCCAATATCCCAATTACAAATCAATGTTCAATTTTAAATCAGCGCGACTCGATTAAGGAAACTCGTTGAAGGATCTACAATGTTTACGTAATGGCGCACTATTTTACGAGACGGGAAAATCCTATAAAAATTGTCGTTATTATTTTTACGACTTGAACCATTAAAATATCGCTTCCTATTTTATGCTAATGAAGACTATATTTATTCGCTCGTATTTTTCGACAAACTTTGTTCGTTAATCAAAGATTGTATAAGCAAGATTAAAAAAAAGAAACCGAATCAAATAATCGGCCACTGCACACGTGCAATAGAAAAGACTACGGTACAAATAATTGTTCCGTTCAAGGTGCGCGAGTCCAGAATACACGTATACACAATAGTAGCGCGTAAATCTCACCGAGTGAAATCTGTTTTATTCGCGCACCGGAGTAGCTACGTTGCTCGCTTGCCAAAACAAACAAGCTCGGATTAGCGCAACGAATTCTCTAGATTATGCGCAAACTTTTCAGTGGCGCGGCTAGTCCTCGATGGCGATCGATCACTTTCGATCTCGAGTCGAGGGCCAAGAGGTCCGCGTGTTGCAACGAGAGCTGGCGAAAAAAAAGTTGAAGACAAATTAAGCGTTGTCAGAGGAAAAGAGGCGGGGTAGACGGGGAGCGCAAGGACCAACAAACCAAACGAGGCGATTTATAATCCGAAAACGTGCCAGTCTGCACGGTCCTCTTCCTGGATCCTTTGTCTGGCTCTCGTCGCGGTTTCGTCCGTGTATACCAGTACCCGTATACCTTGTATACCCGATGGTCGCGTGCACACGTCTGTGCGTTGCTCGCAGCTAGCGGCGTTAAGGTACAAGTATGAGAACGCAAAGCGCTCGCGAGCGTATCAGTGTGTGTGTGTGTGTGTGTGTACGCGCGCGCGCACCGACAGGATAAATGGTGCCATCGAGCGCTGACGTAAGAGTTCCGTGTTCCAATGGGCTCTTTATGCACAGGGGGATTTCTCCATATATATTCCGATCGCACGCGCGGACTAGCATCCGTTGCTCGCTATTATTACTATATACGCCGCGGTTACTCGCAACGTCACTACAACTGCAACGAAAGCCCGCGCTCGAATAGCGTCCAAGTCGAAGCCGAGTAATAATCGAAAGAATAGTCGGAGCACAGCCTACACGGTATACGTACGTGTATATATATATAACGACACTTTATTCGTGATTTTCGTTGAACGTCGTTGCGATATTTCCATGCGCGCATTTGAATCATCAGCGAGTTGGCAGCTGCAGCGGCGCGGAGCATCTCTCGAAACGGTTGGGATCGGCGCGCAGCATTATCTGTGATAAACATCTATCGGCGAAACGCGTAGCGCAACGCTCGATCGATAAATCTGCCTGTCGTCCTTGCTTTGCGCGCGTGCAAAGCCAACCTCTTTTCTCTCGTTCCTTTTCTTTCTTCTTTGTTTTTAGTTTGTATTTTTCAGTCACCGCTTCTCCGCTAGCCGCTCGTGAATTTCGCGCGGCGTTGCAAGAGTCGAGGAAGTGCTAGAGCGTGTCGCGTTTTTGCGCCTACGCCATAGAAAAAGACACGCGCGTACACGTGTGTGCGCGAGTTCACTCTCCCTCGTTCTCTCTAGCGCGCCCGAATCGGGCCAATATTACCATGCCCCTTTTTGCCCCCGACGTTCTTGCTTGTTACTTGCCTCGGAATTGTGGAATTGTCTCGCTCTGCGCTCTCGATTCCATTACCCCGTTGTGCTTTTTGCTCCCCCCCCCTCCCCCCTCTCTCTCTCTCTCTCTATCTCTCTCGCCTCTGTGAAAGTTGCGACGATGCTAATGTGTATTATTTACGAGCTAATCTCTCTTTAATATCTCATTAACGGCTCGGCTATTAATATGCAAATGCAAACACGTACATCTTTCGCGATGATTGTTCTCTCTTTGACAAGACCAAGTAGCGGTAAATGGAGGTTTGTATTTATTTGTTCAAAAAGGCGTCGGTCATGCAACAATGTGAGCACAGGAGAAACTCGAAAAACTTAAAACTTTATAGACCAATTTTACGACTTTGCCACCGGAAACTGCACGCGATCCAATATGTACGACGTGGCATTAAGTGTTGAAGCGATAACTGGAAGTTCGCTTAACGGAAAACCAGTTTTCAAGAGAGAGAGAGAGAGAGAGAGGATTCCAGCTAAAAGCTCTTTTTCGTAGTAATGCGAACCAGAACGGGCAGAGATATCAGAATGCCATTATGCTCGTTATACTTGTACGTGTGTATGTATATACATCTGCTAGACGCATGGGTCAGGAGAGCGGCGAAATGCCATGTCGAATAATCCCTCGATTAAATTTCAAGTAATCCGAATTATTGGCTTCTTTCTGTTTTCTTTAATGCCTCAAAATCTGTCGTGGTCGCTGAAAATAAAATCCAAAAAGCCGTCGGCAACGCCCACCGCGTTCTGGTTGTGAAACTGCAATTTATACGTCGTGCGTTGACTAATTGAAAAGTAAAGTTAAGCGACACGCGACTCCGTCGAAATCAATCAATTACCAGCAGTATACATATTACTCGGTATAATGCAGGCGGTTGAATCAGTGATATTGGTCTTTCGCGCTATTAAGTGCTGCATTACGAAAAATACATTCAAGTCGTGATGGTAGTATCATCGATAACGATTGAGTTACGCGAAGTCGAAATCAATTCTCTAAAAGATCGTAGTGTCTCTAAATAAATCGTCGAAATAGCTGAAAAAAGCAACAAATACTCAAGAGTAAGATAATCCGATGGCCTTGGCATGCAAACAAAACGTGACTGTAGATCACGCAAACGGCGTATCAGCGCAGTTTCGAGACTATTTGCAGGAATTATTTATTCGCGCGCGCTCTCGCTTTCGACCTTCGAGAAAGAAGCTCGACTTCCGGGTTAACGAGCCGCTCGCGCGGTCGCGCGGGAGACGCGCGACTTCCGCGTCACGCTAATCGCCTCCTTATACAGCCTTATAAAGCCTACATAATGCATACGAGCGGGGGCTGCGCCGTAGATTAGCAGCTGAGTGCTTTTGCTCGGGCACCTCTGTATAATATGTATAATGCTAACTTGTTTCGCGGCTCCCCACGATCAATGCCTAAAAATACGCTTCTTTTCAGACACGCTGCTTTTTTCCTCGTCGCCTCGCGTGGGCTTGCTATTTACGAGCTACTGCGTGTGCTGGCGCTGTTTTCATCAAAAACTCTCCATGATTTACTCCGTGGAAAAAGTAGCGTAATAAATAAAAATTGAGCGCCGGCAAAAGAAGGCTACGCAATCCAAGTGTAGAGCCACTAGCGCGCTCTTTTAAAGCGTAGTTGTACTAACTTCCAGCTCGCCTGCAAAACACTATAATATAGGTTTACGAGTTGAACGAGAAAAATAAGTAGAAAAGTTCTCCCCGAGGCTGCGTTTTAGCGCGAAAAGAACAAACCAGCGGAATTCCGTAATTTGCTTAAATATGCAATCTCACGAACGGGTGTCGAGCGGTTGTTCAGGTAGCCGGATAAGCGGCATAAATCACCGTCGGCTACAGCAGTTGAAATTGATTTTGTTACGTTGTCTAAACATTGGCGTTCCTTGACTTGGACCAAACCTCGTCGACAGCGACAGCGACAACGACGACGACGAGGACGCCGACCATTGGGCCTTTTTTCAAGCAGCCAGCGTACGAACGAGCTATTTCAAATCTCCTTATGTAAATAATTGGCCATAAAGTATGTGTGCTCTTGTAAATAGTCACGAGCCAACAGCGGCAGCACGCGAATCAAAGTCATTTCTCTATGGGATGCTTAATTAGCCGTATGTACGCGCGCGAATTATTCATGCAAAAGCGAGCTTGCGCAACTTTGCAAAATTCAAGCTGCGCCATCACACCTATAAATATTTCAACGAGAAAGACAGACTGGGAGACTAGTCGCATGCACCAATAATGCTAAATCTCGAGGCGCAATGCGACAGCGTGATCTAAGGCTGCCATGCCACATGCGTTTGTACCGTTTGGTCCAAGCACTATCTCTCCCCCCCCCCCCTCCCCCTCGGCAATGACTCGCGTTGCAAGCGCCCATACCAGCGAATTGATGTAATTGAAGGACTCGATGCCGCGAGATACGACGCGAGTGCGTGACACGGCTCTTGACAACTTCCCTTCGATCAGCCGATATTTATCCAATGCTGCTTTGCCTCATTGCCACATTTCTCCCGCCGATTCAAATGCTTTTTTCTCCTTGGCTTTTCTTCGCGGCATTTACAACGATATTTTTAATTTCGATTATTTTATAGAATCACGGGATTGTCCGTTTACTTTGTGTGTCGCCTCCGACAAGGCCATCTCGAAGATGTAAAAAATTGCCTAACTCAACGAAACATTGTGAAAAATAGATCTATGGCGACAGTTACAAGTCCGAGAGCCAGCTTGTTAACAAAGAAAAAAGACTGATTTGTGAATTATTTACGCTACACTTGAATTTTCCCAAGAGCCAACAAGCTGTGGTTACATAAAGATGCCTATTCAGTTCTACATTACTTGCAGGAGAGAAAGAGAGAAAGAAAAAAGGAACGAATCAATCAGCTAATGTTGTCGTATTAGAGTACAACTTTATTCTATTTAGTCTTGGAATTAACATCGTGTAATGCATCAATTGGCAGGACTCGGAAGGAAAAAACAATCCGTGGCGACTTTAAATCTACACAAGATTCTATCGAAAACACGTTTTGCATCGTACAAGTTTTTTCTCCGTCGCTCTCATCGGAAATGCATTAGTGTCTATAGCACGAGCGAGCGAACGAGTAACTTTCTAAAGTGGTCCGAAATGCGCGCGTCGTTAGTTGAAATTTCTCGATTTTCACGTTTTCACAAATCCACGTGACGAGAAGAAAATGAAAAAAAGAAAAGAGAAAAACCAAGTTGGCCGCGGGAGTAAACGATCGTAATCATTTAGTCGCCGGGTGTATAACCTTTGAGCGTTATGCCCGCCCATCGTTATATAAATCCACAGAGCCAAATTGTAATTACAAGAATGCCATCTATATATATATATATCTTTTCCACGGGTATTTTCTCGCGTTGCTGCGCGATAGTAGATTTCGAGCTTGCACTTTATGTAATGGCACTTAAGCAGCTAATAAAAAGAAAAAAATGGCGAGCATTGCAAAGTGTATTTCCAAGTCGGCCTGTAATGCAACGGCTGTCTATTTCAGGAAATCATCGTTCTGACCTGATTACTTTTATAATCGCAAAACAACGACTATCGTCGAATCGTGGCAAATGTTTGCCGTGTTTTCGTAGAGAAATGCCCACTGGAACGGGATTTCTTCATTTGCTATCCGAATCTGTTTAACAGTTGACTCACCCAGAGATGCCAAACTCCCGAACGATTGGACAGCCAAACGCTTCGAGTGCATTAGCAGAGGTCGCTGTTGATTTCGTGCATACAACGTATAGACGCGTGGACGCACAACGGAGCAGCTGTTGTATACACCGTCGAGAAAAAAATGGCTTGGACGTAAAGCCAAAGTACAGCAGGATATCCTCCTCGCGTTGACCTGAATTCCGAGCTGAAACCCGTGGAACCTGTCTTTTTTAAGGGTTCCGGGCCGCGTCGTTAACGCCCATATCGAGCAGGGATTCACAAGAGACGGCATCTTTCCACGGCTGCCCTGCTCCGAGGTATCGGATTATAATTCGTCGCCGGCAATGGCGACGATTTTTGAACACCTCTCTCGTAACCGCAATTCGCCACGCGTTCCAATGCCATTTTTTGCCTCTTGGCGTTTTTGCAGAGACTTTTATTTGGAAAGATACGTGGCGTACTTTGTCTTGCCTTTTATTACGCTGCTTCATTTGCTTGCGTATTCTTTGTTAATTAATTCCAATTGTATTATAATACAGGGTGATGCTAAGCGCGCAAACGTTCACTTTGAAAAAGAAACAGCATGAAAAAAGGCCTGATACGTACGTGTCAAGCACGAAGGAAGGATGGAAACTTCTCAGAATTGTACCATACGAATTGAAAAGAAATAATACTTATGAAAGCAACAGAGTACGGTATAGTTCCGGTTTACATCGCGTTATTAAAAGCTCGTAATCTCGATCGGTTGAACAAATAATCAAATGTGCTCGTTTGCACAAAAAACAAGCCAAGAATATAATAAGACGCAAAAAGCAAGTGGCAGAGTTTCAACGGAATCCGCGCTGATTATTCAAACTCATTCGTTCCCATGCACTACGGTAGCTGCTCCAGATCCAACAGGACGCCGAACAATGAGAACGTCGATCTCTGCGATTTCGAAAAGAGGGGCGAAAAAAGCGTCTACCTACAAGCCTCGCGCGATAAAGAGACAAATAGATAGAGAGAGAGAGAGAGAGAGAGAGAGAGAGCGCGCAAAATAAAAGAAACGCATTAAATAATACTCGTCGATTGCGCAACGAGCCCGATACTCGTTAGGAACGAGTATACGATATGTTATATGGGTTAACAAGGGACTCTACAAGCCAAAAAGTTTCAGAGTCACAATGACGAATTTAAAAGAGCGAGTTAACTCTTTCATAAGCACATTAGCCACGCGATAAATAATGCAGAACGAAAGCACCATCGTATGCCATTTTCGACAGCGTCATGATTTCTCGCACTGTAATCAAAAGCTACACACTTGTACGCCAATATATAACTGCAGCGCCAAGCATGCCTCTGATGCTGAAGCAGTGTATACGTATACTCGCACGCGATAACAATGTCCCGTGGCGGCCATACAGCGCATTAGCATAAGTTTTTGGCACGGGCAATGCTCAAAACTGAACGTTGATGGATCGGGTGAAGTCGCGTATTTACACGAGTAAGCAGCCACTTGATTTCCATGCGATCACGATTAACCGCTTACATTATATAGCTTACGTTATCGAACGATGTATATAGCTAGGCGAGCGAGCCAGCTCGTTTAATTAGCAGCTCTCGTTGTTAACGAGCGAACGTAGCATTGAACGGTTTTGAGAGAAAAAAACAAGGCGATTCGCGTTATTGCGCACGGACGCGTCCCAATGGATAGATCAGTGTAGTATGTGCTCTGCACTGAGCTATTCGAGCTCTCGGCGAATATTGCTCTGCGGATAAAGAGAGCACGCTACGTGTATAATTTTAGCATACAATGCAACGTCGACCGCTGTTTTTCGACGGTATAACATCGCAATGTCCGTTGCGGCGGGCATATGATTGCGAGGAATGCTCTCGACGCTCCCGTGCATCATGCGAGTCGAGCCAGAAAGAGAGAATCGGCACGCTTTTTTCTTTCTTTCTTCTTGCCAAGCTATTCAAACTCGGCTACCTACTCGCAGTCGAGATTCTATTTTCGCAATCGATCCAAGATCGATGGAAATCAGCTCGAGCTAGCGCTCGCACGGGAACCACTTTTGCCGGCTTTTATTCTCTCCCTAGTTGGTTTTTTTCTTCTCGTACCCTGAGCTGTTGTCTTGAATATTTATATGTTCTGTACCGGTCTATTTTCACGACTTGTTTTGGCTGAGGCTATTCAACGATTGTCAATGCTACCTGCAGCCTACCTGTACAGAAGAATTTCGCAAACACGGCAATGTTTACGTTATTTCTTCTAATGAATATCGAATGTATTTTTAATAAAGCGTCTTTTAGCTCAAGAAAACTCTACTGCATTGTTAAAGCAGAAGACAAGAAGCTGGCACGTCACCGCCATTAAGGTAGTCGTACTCCATACTTCAATTTCGTTAATTATATACACGCCGCGCACTTGAAAATACTCTAAAATTACGTAAACCGCCGAAAAAATACGCGTGTACGTATACACACACACACGTACACACGAGGCTATTACGAAATGTAACAGGACTTTTTCGGTTGACGACCTCTACGTCTACAACGCGAACAAAAAAGCTCGCTTCTCCACGGATTATGCATTGTAACAAAGTGGAAAAACCACCGTGGAAAATGGCAAAGTTGAGCGTGAAGCAGTATCAAGTTGTTACGTGAACGCATGATCTTCGAATTTTCATCGACCAAAATATGATATTGACTCACCGGCGCGTGAGATGACGCAAGCTCATATTCGTCACACGAGAGCAGCACTGAATCAACTTAATCCTTGCGGATACCAGACATTCCAGAATTCATCGTATCCTTTTTTCGCGCGCGTTCGCGGAGTATCCGTCTTCGATTGAGCACTGCTCTGCCAATGTAATTCGGCTGCTTCCATTAATTAAGGCCACTGCAACTCAACTGGGGGCACAACTATAAATGACAAAGGAATACAGAAATAACTCGTGCGCAGAGAGACCGAGAAATCGGTGCATCGATGGCACAGCATTAATCACCGAGAGGGCAGACATCGAGACCTCGGAGCAAGAGCCTACGTAAAATAACGAACGGTCAAATTCGAATTTGAAGCATCCATGTAGCACGCATATAGCACACAAAGCCATGGAAGCGGCAGTGACGGCGGCGCGTACATCGCGATGAACGCGCGGCCAAGTACCGTTAGACGCGGCAACCTTCGTAAATGAGTTCCTGCGAGTAACCCGACGATTATGCTCCCACAAAGCGAACAAAAAAATTTTTCGAATCTCTTTTCCTTTCTTCTCGAACTCTTCGACGAGGGAGACAAACAAACTAGCGTGGAAGCTCGTACCAAAAGCTACTCAAGAGTCCAATATTTCCCGAAGTATTACGTTTCCGTTGACGCTGCTAGTGCTGGCGCTGTTGCTGGCGCTGGTGCCGATACTGGTGCCGATGCTGGTGCCGATGCTGGGGCCGATGCTAGTGCCGATGCTAGTGCCGATGTCGGTGTGTGACGGTGACGTGAGAATTTCCCACGCGTATTCGTTTCACGCGAGACACGTATAGTACCACCGCCGCCACCGCCGCCGTCGCGAGAGTTGCACCTTCGTATATCAGCGGCACGCTGGAAATCTCTTAATTTTAATTTTTCGCGCGGCCCACGTTGCAAGTAGGTCGCGTTGCTATACCTACGAGAGACAGCGCAGCTATGAACTCTGTGCCATGTTCCCCGAGACAGGCATGACGCAGCTGAAGAAACGTTTTCGCTGCAGCGGAGCGCACTGCCTGTATAAGATTATCGTTATTATCGTCAGCCGCAGTAGCAGTCGTCGAGAAAAGCGTGCAGCGTGTGCCGCTCGGAGAATTGGTAGTCGTTTGCTTTAATTGACAAAAAAAACTTCCAGGATTAATCGACAAGAAAATATTCTTGAAAAGACAATTCTAATCGATGCTGCCATGCGCTCCTTTGATCTACCACTGATCCATAAGCTGCACGTTTTCTAGGTTAACGCTCGGCCGAGGGGGCCGATTACTGTTAGGCTAATTGCCTTTCAATGGCCGCCGCGCGGACGTTCAATTCCAAGACCAGGTCGGAGAGCATTGTTGTCCATTTGGATCGATTCGATCGATCGTTCGCTCGTGAGCATCTTTTCACCTGACTTGCGCGATCGGCCATGCGACCAACTCTTGGAAATGCCAAAGTCCTTCAAATCGATACACCGATCGAATTTAACGCCGAATACTTTAATTACGGGTCATTTGCTTTTTTCCCTTTTCTCGTGCCGAGAATCGACTCGAATGCAAGCTCGACAGCGTGAATCGTCGTACACGAATCGTTGATGGAACGTTGAGGTAATTTAGAGCTTAAAACCTGTCGAGATTTTTTTCCGTCTTTTTTTTTTTTTTTTTTTTTGAACGATGCTCTTAATACTACACACAAGAGTCCGATGCCCAAGAAAATGAGGGCCGGATTCGGGCAGGTTTTTTTATTATTTCTTCAAGTCAAAGGCAAGGCTATAATAAGCCCGAGCTCTTTTATGACGTACGTTGAACCGTGCTCGGCTTCAAAGGCTCCAGACCCGACGTCAGAGGAATTTGATCACGCTAATACTTTACAGTTTAATGCTTTATTAAAAAAGAATACTCACGCACGCGCACGCGGGAAGCCGTATAAATAAATATACCGTTGACCACACGGAGAGGGAGCTTTTAAAAATATGAAAATCAAGCGAAACGGCGTCAAATGAGAACTTGGAAACTCGACGTTTCTCGGAGAATAACATCGAGTGCTGTTGTGGTAGCCGATAAAGTCGGGGCTGTACGCGACAAGTGGATACCACCAGATGTAGCATCCATTATCGTTCGGATCGCAGACTTATTGCTGGCGCAAAAAAAGTCTTAGCATAAGGACTAAAATGGGAAAAATCGCTGGTTGGCAAACGCTCGAGTCGTCTATTCCGGCGTTCAAGTCTCTGAAAGTGTCTCGGTACCGCTACCATATGTATGCGCGGACACGATATACCTGCGTACGCCTGTGTATACATATATATATAACACAAGTAAGCCACTCGCTCCGCTAGGCTACTAAGCTCGGCCGCGCGCAGCGCTACTGCAGCTACAGTCGTGGAGCTCATCGCACTCTCTCGCTCGTTTGCCCATGCATGCATGCACGCGACTACACGTGTGCATAGATGCGTGTATTATTATTCATTCTGTTTTTCACCTGCTTACGCGAGCTCGGACTTTCGGAATATTCTTTTGCTAAATGATCGTCGATATATTTCGCAGAGTGCGTGCTTTCCCAAGGGTTTTCACAAGTCTATCCAAGCAAACGTCCAACTATCCAGGATCCATATGTTAACGAGTCACGATCCCGATTTTTTGCTTTCAGCGCTCGATTTATCTCGCGATCCGAGAGCAATAATCGAGCGTGAGTCAGCTCGTTCATTGTTACTTTTCTTTCAACAATTGAAAACGATCTTGCGTGGTTGTCTCGGCAAGTTTGGAGAAAATGGAGTGGAAAAATGCCCGTGAAAACCTACTGAATATTCTCTTAATTGTACGTTCAAGCGTGTTTTCATTCGAAAGGCCTGACGTTCCTATAATCACGCGCGATGTCCGGGAATTACAGGCCAGGAGAAACTTTGTCTGCTGTCGCGTCTGTGCCGAACTAATATGGATGATTTCATTAAAGATCGAGAGCTGCTAACGAACAATTGACTTTTCAATCGAACGAAATCGTAGTTTTGGCACGCGTGCAAATGACGTGCTCTATCGAGCCTCGAAAGCCCATTGGATTAGTGAGCAGTTTGTCAATTCCATTAAATTGACGAATTCATCAAATTACGCTATAAAAGTAACAATTGCCATTGAATACAAGAAGAAAATGAGTTATTGTACAGTACAGCACAAAACCGTATTGTAAAGTTTACTTTTCCATGTAATAAGTTCCCAGCCGCGTGTACTAACTTTCACTAGTGCTATAGGAATTTTGCCTATACCATATCGTAAATACTTCAACGCATCATCTTTCATTCGGAGCGCACAAAGCTATATTTAATGCGCGCTGTGCTCCGCGTCTCGAACCTATTGTGTTCTTTCGGCAAATACAATTTAAAGCGCTCATTGCTTGCGTGTCTCATACTCGATTGTACTCTCGTCGCATGCAAAGTATTATTCGTTCGTTCATCGCAAACTGTTTCCAGTACTCATTTTTCACGTCTTCATTCGGGTACTCAAGACCATTACCTATCGAGAACTCTGGCCGATCTCGGTATAATAGTCTTTAGAAAACAAACTTTCAACGTTGCAACTAATTATCGAAACGAAACCTGTAAATTACACGCGATTATTTGCGCTTAATTGAATAAAAAGGAAAACGAGAAAAAACAGAAAAGAACAAGAATTTCGCGTACTTTCTTCAATCATCGAGCGTACGCGCGTGCATGACGCGTCGACCACATACAAGAAAATCATAGTTATTTCACATGTCGAAAAAAAGAGCGATAATGGAATTATATGACAATTACAATGCGGAATGCGGTGTACGGGAGTCGAAGAAACGCCGTGGCAGGCGGCTTCGAAATCCCCCAAGAGAGTCACGTTCCGGTAGAGCCAGTGGAAAACGAGGCCTTGAGTACGAAACGACTACGCGCTTTTCCACTGCGGCTAATAGCAGCGGACCGATTTCCAACGTATACGCAGCGCGCACACGTGAAATCGTCACTCGGTTGGTCTGCGCGGCCCGTGTAAAAATCGGCAATCGCCAACGTCGTAGGCGTCGACCCGCGGACTACAGTTGTCTCGCTGTTTACGCTCGAGTTGAATCAAAGAAAGGGTTATCCACGGTTGTCGTTCCAGCGCGGAGCAGCTCTCGCTCGTGCGCGCCCAAAGCTACACGCCAGTAACGCACTGGTTAAAACCAGTTGTCGCGTAGCTCGCAGCTGGCCCCTCACTCGGTCAGTTTTCTCCGAGACTCGTATATCGCGGCGCGAGCCCGATAGACGAAGCCGATGCATCCGCTTGGACGTAGCAAAGAGACAACTAACCTCGGTGGCAGCAGCCGAAGATGGCAGTAGGCAGATGCAGAGAGACGTAGGCGGGTAGGTAGCGCGCGTACGAAAGCAAGCGAGTTGAGAGGGCTTGAGGTTGGCCGGACGGGGCAGCCGGTCATCAACCGGAGACTACTCTCGGCTCGGCTGGTGGCCAGATGGCGACGCTGGGCAGCTCGAGCCCGGCCGTGTGCTAGCAGCAGCTACCGTCGACGTCATCTTCTGTATGCGCGTATCTACTTCGCTCCAAGATAATCCTCTTCCTCGGGGCTGCTTCTGCTGCAACGCTTCTGCTGCTTCGGAGTCGTACTCTCCTCGCACTCGCACCCCCTTCGCCTTACAACAGATCTCTTTTGTGCACTTTAACCGAAATTCGCGCCTTATCACATTAGCGCGATCTCGCGATTTTTCACCACAAGTCCACTTCGGCCGTCGGCCAGACGGACTGACAGACGAAGATTCACTGTGCAGTTTCAGTCGCTTCTACTTTGACTACCAGTGAACTAGCACACAGACGACAAACAACAAGAAAACAAACAAACAAACAAACAGGTAATAAAGAGCCACGGAGAAGAAGACAGGCGGATAGACGGAGATGGGGAAAGAGAGGAGAGAGAGAGATGGGAAGAGACAGACAGAGAGAGAGAGAGAAGAGGCGTTCGCCAGGAAGCAGAGAGCGCGCGCGCAGCAGCGCCGGAGAACAAAGTCCTCGAACTGAGCGTGAGCCACAAGCAGCGCCAGGTAAGATCCTCGTTCGCTCAAGCTTGCGTGGCGCTGCTCTCGCGCGCTCTCTCTCTCTCTCTCTCTCTCTCTCTCTCGTGTCCCCACCATACGCCACACGTGCAGGTAGACGAACCGTAACCAACAGAGAGGATTCTACATTTCGAGGATGAGACTTCTCTCTCGGACACAGAAGAACAATCGAATCGATGATTTCCCCGCGTGCACTCTCTCTCTCTCTCTCTCTCTCTCTCTCTCTCTCTCACTCTCTAACGGACAATGTCTAATGAGCCGATTTTTGGGACTCGTTATTCGTAAGGTTGCGCACCGAAGTAAATCTTGCGATATCATAAGACAAGCATCGCGAAGACAATGCATCCAGCTGGCAAGGAATTATGCTAATGATCCCAGACTTGTATTTTCGCTGTCTCTTGCAGATGCATCGACGCATCCACGTGGATATCAATGGTTAAATTATGGATGCCTACCCCCCGCGATTCCATAAATGTATACGATTCCTCTTCCCATATTGACGATTTCTTTGATTTTCTTTTCTTTACTAGAGCCAAAACACAATGGGTGATTTGTACCTTAAACAGCATTCGATTGATATTAGTGTAGTCGTATCGGGGATAAGAGGTCTCTTCTTCTTTCGAGATGACGACGCCAAGCGCGCAGTAATCATTTTGAGCAAATAGCGTCTCGTCGTCGTGACGAAGCCAAATGGCCTCGAATTATTTAACGTCGATTCAAATCAATTGGCAGCTATTGAATTAAATGTCGGATAAGTGAATGAAACCGCATGAGTAGAGTTAGTCTCTCCTGATCCAGATGTCTAAAGAAAGCAAACTTTTCTCGAGAGTGAAATAACCGGAGCAACAAAAAAAAAAGAAAAGAGAAAAAGACGCTGGGCAAAACGAGATAAACGACGAAGTGAATGAACGTAAGAGGATGCAAAGTTAAGGAGTAGAGTGCGAAATATAATAATAGAGAAGATCCATATAAGCTTCCTCCACGATTATATTATAGTAAAAAAACAACGAAACCATCCCGTAAAGAGATGTGCGAGTAGCGCAATAAATTAACGGGCGCGGAGTAAGTAAGTCGGTATACAGAGGGACCGATATCAGAAACGGCAAAAGACAAATGGGTACGTTGAGCGAGGTTGCAAGAAAAGCAATGCGCGTGAGTGCGAACGAAAGAGAAAGAGAAAGAGGTTGTACTGGCTACGTTTAGAAGAAGAAGAAGAAGAAGTTGTGTGGGCTAGAACATCTCTCTCTCTCTCTCTCTCTCTCCCACCTTGCAACTCGCAGCTCGCTCGCGCGGATGTGCAACACTGGCCCATATAGCTGCCGGTCTTGCGGCTCCTTTTCTGCGCCTCGTCCCATTCTTTCGTCCCTTGTTCCGTGAGCACTTTCTCTTCTGCTATATATATACACAATCGCTCGCTACCTCGCTAGCTGCGCCTCTGTCTATATTTATCCCACGAATTAATCCTTATCTCTCACGATTTGCTCTCAAATGTAACATGTTCCCGTTACGGGAGCCTCTTCGCTGCCTGCCGCGCTCTTTCTCCCTCTCCCTCGTCGATTGTAATTAGCCTTTTTTCCTCTCGACGACTCGAGCTTACAACGTGTATAGTCTCGAGAAAAGCTTGACGTAGATTTATCGCTATCCTTGCTTTTTTATCGCGCGACGTTTGTTCCATTGATCAATTGAGAATAAGAAAATGTTTCGAGCCGTCGATCGTTCATGTGTCAAGGCAAACGAGCGTGAACACTGGTTAGGAAGCAATGCGAAACTTCCGTGTACGAAGCTATGTAGTAGCTGTTCTAGTAGAATCTCTATAGAAGAAGAATACCTGCAATGATCAGACAGAAGTGTACGTATAATTTCACGTGTAATCAGGCAGCGGATGGAATTTGATCAACGATCATCCTTTGACACCTATTAAGCGAGTTGCGTCTCGCGCGACTATTGCTCGCACGAGAGAAATGCGAAAGAAAAAGAGAGAGAGAGAGAGTGCACTTGTCCCATTAAAGTGATAAATCCTCGAGTTTGCGAAATGAGCGGTGTATTAATGCCGAGAGAACAGCGCGAGCTGCGAGCGCGGCGAGCGATAATCGTACTCGGCCGATCGGTTTCCCATCGGCATATGCTGGGCTTTCGGGGTCAGTCGAATTTCCTTGGCTCCACCCAGAGAGGGGCCTCCTTGATTGCATTCTGCGGTGAACGGGGCCAATTTGGGCTGCTTCTCATATGCTTTTTGTTGTTCTTTCTTCATTTTTCATCCGAACCGGTTGGTCAATTGCAGTATATGCTCATCGCATAATTCGACTGTGTGTATATAGCTTTCTCCGGCAATCGCTGCGTAATCCTTGGTCCCGCAGCTTAGACACTTGTTGCTTTTCTCCGAGCTAAGAGCTCTTAAGCCTCTGTCTATACGTGTGGCTGCTTGTTGTGCGCGCGCGAGTGTGTGTGCGTGCGTGTTTGTGTCGCCCGGGGCCACGATCCGGGCCTAACGGTACTTGCATCCATACCCGCCCTCCCCCGTGCCGTCTCGTCCCGCGCGACGAGAGAGCCGAGAGCTGGTTCTGGTTCTCCCTACTACTACATCTCGTGCTGCCCGCCACTTGGCTTCCACCGCAGCGTAAAGACCTGCTGCTCCCGATGCTATTGCTGCTATATACAGCCAATCTCCGCTTGCGTACGCGCACCTCGATCTCTGTGCAGGCTGCATCTACCAAGGCATTCGTGCTTATACCCGTACACCCATCCACCGTGGGTTCTTTTCGTGTTATTTTTTGCATCGCTGCGACCATGCATATGCCCGCGCGGATCTCAATGGCCGTAGCAACATACGCCACGTGTAGTACACTGGGACGCCAACGCAGTATTTACCGCTTGGATGCATGTCAAATATTCTCCTTCTTAAGATCGCGCGAGTAACGTTTTCATCGACGCCTTAAACGTCGCCAATGTGTTTGCGTTGATTAACGACCAGCGTGTGTAATTAACCCACTTGATATTACGATATTACGTGGATACGAACAAAAAAATGCATCAAACAGTATCGCGGCATATTTCCTAGGATACTGAAACTCTGGAACTTGCGCCCATTATCTAATCATCCTAACGTGCGTTTCCACGTCAATAAATAAGTGGACGTCGCGGATGCTTCGTTTTCAAGTACAATTATTTGACGACCATGCGGTACTTTCC
The DNA here is from genome assembly GCA_030064505.1 of Chouioia cunea. Taxonomy (NCBI): domain Eukaryota; kingdom Metazoa; phylum Arthropoda; class Insecta; order Hymenoptera; family Eulophidae; genus Chouioia; species Chouioia cunea. Next base: position 13,213,619 of record JAOPFQ010000005.1, read on the forward strand.
ACGTATTTCTGTTGTATACGATCTTCTTAACGCGACAAATTGTTCTTCGTTACGTTAGAACCCATTCACAATTTCAACAATCGTTACTCCAATTATATCAACAATTTGTATTATAGCTCCGTATCGCAGTCGAGGGAATTATACGTGCGGAACTGCACCAGCTGATGAGTTAGCGCAAGACGTTTGTGCTTGATTGGCGTGTATGTCGTATGAAAATGAAGAAAATAGGCAAATCTCACAGTTTTTCAAACCGCAATCAGCTCCGCGAACGTAAATATCTAACGGGAAAGTGCACAACGTGATGAAAATAAAGATATAGTTTGATTTAAAAATGTATAACATACTTACCGAAGAATCACCTACGAATAATATTCAAATTTATTATTTGTTTTATTTTTTTTACTTTTACCTCTATGTCATATCTCTGTTTAACGGCATTAGCCAATCGTTATGGAGAAGGTGTAAATAGCTCGTATTGTCGTACTCTGCTTTGGGTTTCAAAATCAAAAAAAGTCACAAATTTCGAATTGTGCGGCTCGCGATCTTTTCCAAGTATCGAGGTGAATTACTTGGCTCGATTGAAAACTCGGATACCTCGACCAACGAGTAAATAAACAGCGACGACAAACATTGTTGCTTTTTTATTTTTATACAAAAAACACTTTCGGACGTTACGCGGCGAGAATCGTCAAGAGAAGTAGCGTGCACAATTTTAGTAGACATTCAGAAAATCATCGCACGTCCAAGATCAAGGAGATCGAGTGGGCAATGTGACGTTTACAAATTGAAAAAATTGATTTATCAAAATTCGATGGAAATTACAGTATTCGTTTAAATGACAGTGTGTCGGGCAGGCGAATGACCATTTCGAAAGATCTAAGGGAGCGCAAAAGTATGAGTTGTCTTAAATTAAGTGCGCGAAACGCATCGCGGGAGTGGGAGAGCCCCGAATCAAAATCCCGTTAAATGGCTTCCGAGAATCATTTGACCGATGCGGATTCGCTCATTAATGTCATTTTCTCAAGGCCCAAGGACGTTTTGCTCGTAATGCCCACTTTTTCACTCGTGCAAACGACTATTAACGTTGTACTCAGATCCTGAACAAAGTTACGGCTACGTTTTATTTGTACCGCGGGATCGTGCCAGCAGCGCGGTCGTTGTTTTTTAATTATTCCGCAATACTAATCAAAAACTCACAGGAGCAAGACGTATAGTTCAATACGGTAGTGAAACAGGGGACAATTATAGAATATTTCTTCGTGTTTTTGTTTAAAAAGTGAAAGCATACGACGAAACATAGTCAGCGAGAAAAACAAACAGGACATTTAAAAGAACTGCATAGAAATGGGCATTTTGCCTCCTTCGTCTCGAAACACCCCGGTCAAATAAAATCAGGTGGGTGGAAAAATGCCAAAAGAAGAGTCCGGAAAACGACGGAAGACACGACAAAAGACAAACCATTACCACTGGACCACTGGTTAAGTGCAACTATATCTACAAGCAAAAGATTTGAACAATCCAAATTTAATACTAAGCAATAACAAAGTCAGGTATAATCAATCTTTCGTATAGCCAATCGACGTAAAAACAAGGAAATCACAGGGAAGCAACAGAATCAAAACAAACATTCACGCGATCTGAACCAATGCACAGCAACAATGAAAATAGTAACAAACTCAAAATTGTCATAGAAAAATCAATATCGAGAATAGACACAACGCTCAACTTGATAACTGTATTTGTAATTAATACGTTAAAATGTGCGAATTAAAAATTGCTACATGGAATGTAAATGGTCTCGTGCAAAGACACTTAGAATTACGATTATTTTTAGTTTACGAAGACACGTATATTATGCTTATTTCCGAAACGCATTTCACATGTACGAACTTTCTACGCATTCAAAATTACACAATACATATATATATATATAACTATCCGAGCAAGAAAGTATACGGTGGTACAGCTAAAATCATTAAAACAAAAATAAATCACTGCGCACGCATACGTACTAGTGAAACTCGTCTACAAGCAACTAGTATAAACGACAGTCATGACACACTAACAGGCTCATTATTCTCTTCCTAAGCACGTAATATCAATGTGGACGAGCTTCAAAGAAAAATTTAGGAAACTGATTCGTAGCACCCATAGTGAGGACCGAGATCGTTAACTCCAGCCCATCGAGACAAAGTACTCTACGAAGTATTACACAAAAATAACTGCACTCGAACATCCACTGGGGAGCCAACATACTGACCAACAGATGTAAACAAACTACGAGACTTGATTGACTTTGCAATTGTAAAGAGTATGAATCAGAATTGTTTTGAGGCATCATCCGGGTTAGATTGAACAGCTAACCATTGAATGATTACCTACAGCGGAATATTTTTGGTAAAGCATCAACTGGGCGAAGCGAGTGAAAATTGCACTGCTACTCCAAAAATCAAAGAAAAGGGAATGCCGAGGAAAAGGTATCGGTTATTGGAGTGCTCGTTGGAATGCTCATTGGAATATTCGAAGTATATCGTGCGTCAACGTCGCAAACAGATTTACTCGTTGGCTATGCGTGACAGATTGTAAATAGAACAAGGAATACATAATATAAATAAAAAAAACATTATTCCGCGCTGCCAAATAAAAGCCAACTCGTTTAAAATTCGTTACGCACTGATTGAATTAGAATCAACGCTTAAGTTGACGCAACAGTATAAACGCATCAATACGACGATTTATCGATTAACCATTCTTTGCCAGGCTTCACCCTTCAGTGTCGGCCAAAATCTTTTCGAAAGAACAATGATCTCACAATAGACGCACACGTTGGACGAGCGCCAAAACGCGAGATGCGCATAAATTAAAAACTGTACGGGATATACAGCGGCGTTGATTTAACGTTTGATTTACGACTGCTGGAATAACGAATTCCTATATACAACTTAGGATCAAATTGGCGAGCCTGTATAATTCAACGTACAGCCCACGGGGCTTTTACACGAGTGTTGATTATTTTTCAGCGACAGATTAATTATGCAGCTCGTTATACCGTCGCTCGAAAGACGTACTGTTGCGCGACACGAAAGAAAAGCTTGGCGCTAGACAAGGAAGCTCCACGCAACGAGTACAGAAGGGATTTGGAATGAAAATAAAAGCGAAGAACGTGCGCAGTTTCGGCTACGTTACACAGATGCAAGTCTCTCGCGTGCTCTCCCGAAGTAAAACGGTCAGCCACGGGATTATGAGTAAGCGGGTAGTGGCAAAGGTCTTGCGAAGCATACGTATGCTCGCGTACACGTGCACGGAGACAGACTCACATTTAGAAAAGCGAGAAACAAGCCAAAGAACCTCCGGCGTCACAAGGACGGCTGCGGCCGGAACGGCACGTATTACTGCAGCGCGCACACGTGCAGCGCGTTCTCCACCGGCTAATTATGACTGCGCACTCCACGCGACGTACCTGCGCGTATATCGTAAGCTCGCCCGTGCGTGTTGTACCGTGCCGCGGGAATTTCGATGCTCGCACACGCGTGAGCGTACGCGTGAAATTTCGTATACCCGTGCCATATCCATCCGCGCGAGTTCACGCGAGTCCCAATGAGATCTGGCCGTGTGATTTTCCGTGGTTTTATGCAAATACCACGCTCAACGATGTACGGTGATGCGACATTCGAGATATACCTACCGTAACTACGTACCTACAGTAACGTGGCATATTTCTTTCTAATGGTCGACGGATACTCTCAAGCGCGCAATCGTGACTGTTTTTTTTCAAAGACGAAATATGTGCAGACACCAAACGGCTCCGCTGCATCGTGCTATGTGCAACGTTTCATAATAATGCCACTGCTTGAATAGAATAACCCATTCTTGTCGTTTCTACGTGCGATTGTCTCGTTTCAAAATTATCACGATAAGATTGATGTGGATTTATGCTTGCGCGTTCAATTATTTTCGAGCAATCTTATTGTCGAGAATTGAGCGACTCGAGAACCTTAAAAAATATACAAGTGTTGCTCCGCTACGTAAACTGTCGGTCCGTTTTGATGATCGATCGAATGCTTAACGGTACCGGGATGTATTTGTCTCGACAGATGGATACGTTGAGCTTCATCTAAAATAATCGAGTACGGATCTCGTTGGTTTTTTCCCGCCCTCAGCTTGTAAACGTTATATCCAGAGCGTTATAGACAGAGAGGGAAAGAGAGAGAGAGAGAGAGAGAGAGAGAGGGACGAGGAGTCGTAAAAACAATAGCGCCGACGAAGTGTCCTGCGCGTGCGGCGCACGGTATTTCGATAGCGTAAAAGCTAACCTATATAGAAATAACTGCGCCGGCGCGCACTGGTAATAGAGATAAAAATCTGTCTAATCGTCACGCGCGTGCAACCCCTTGAGTTTCCTAATCGTTGCGTCAACTGTCTTGTAACACACAGAGATTGATCTTTTGTGATATAGGACACGCAAACGCGCGTCACGTACGTACCAAATCCCCACGCACGAGCAACATCGTTGTCCCCTGAATATCCGCATCGCAAAGAACGATGATATTGCCAGATTTCACACTCCATCCAATTGATATTATTTGCCGAATGGCGACGCGCGCGATAACCGCGCCGGGTCCTTCGCCAGATTCCAGAGCGTTATTTATCGGTGTCTTGTTCGGTGTTGGCTGTTGCGAGCTCCAAATATATTACGAGTCCAAATCTTCGAACCTATGCGCGTTGCACCTTTATCCGACGTGTTATGCATTTCTTTCTTCGGCTGCGCACTTGATCCGTTCATTCTTCTTTTTTATCGAGATATTTCAATCGTCGGTTACTTGTACCGGCGAACTTTTACCACCGTTCAGTGCTCCGATTCAACTTGTTTATTCTGCTCGGTTTCATTTTTCTCCGATTATCAATCAAGCGGCTTCGATCGTTTCATCGTTTGATATTGTTGTTATGCACCTTCCATTCCAATTTCTTCGTACGAGGAGTTTTTTGACTTCGATACAGAGTCGCAACGTATGATTCGTGGAACCAAATAATTAACATTCGAAACAATATTGGCAAATGCTATTGAAATTAATCGTGGCACGTTAAATGTGCTTCTGTACGATCGATTACGCATGATGAAAGGTCATTGTTAAGTACGTACATAGGGGAGAACCAGGCAAAACGGATGGCTAAACTTTAAACTTAGAACTCGTTAACGAACCAATGGATCGACTGGTACGATGCAATATCGATCTTCAATAAACCAATTTCAATATAGCTCGAATAGTTTGCGAAACGCACTGCCAATAATATCGCTTTCTATAATTGCCAAAAAACATTAGTTATCGTTTAAGTTGTCGGTTTTAGCGCAAAATATCAAATCTTTCCAGTTTTATGAGATGCTTATTCAATGCAACGTTATTACACCTGTGATATACGTTATTTTGTTATTTTTCAAACTTCTTTTAAGCAACCTTTTTGCACAGCATAACCTAGCCAACTTGTGGACTATAAACTGGAGACATTTTCTCATTGCGCCACTGACTTGTGAAACATGGTCGGTATGGGATCCTTGGCAACTTAGCAAGATACGGGTACTACGGAACGACGTATTTTTCGGGATCGTCGCTGATGGTAAAATCCAGGGAATAAATCGGCTCATCTATCCCAAACTATTATAAGTCGCTTGAAAACGAGGTTATCGCCATCTCACAAGCTTATTACGAGTAAAGTGGGCGAATCAAACCCGCTTGTTTTTGACATTTCGTTTTTCCCACTGCCATCAGCATGACGCATCGTGGATGACTGAACATGTAAATAGGTGACCACCAATCCAGAAGTCAAAACAGTACAACGCGACAACTTATAAAACCAACGATATAACATGTCAGTGCAATGTTCGATCGCTAGATGTGTACGACGTATCGGGTCCGCTCAGTCTCAAAGTCGTGAAATTCGATAAATACGGCAATGTCCGGAAATATTCGCAATTTATTGTAATTTTATGGGGAATAAGAAGCACTAGAAAAGAATGTGCCGCAAACTCCCATATGGTTTACGTGCGCTAAAGCGTTGACGATGGAAAAACTCGCACCGATGAAGCGAGAGAAAGAGAGAAACTGTCTTTGATTTAATTTACAAACGGTATACGTGAATGCCGCATCGGGAGAACGGCATCAAAGCATAATTAGAAGATCCCTATCGTGTAAATCAGCGCGTGTCTCTCGGTTAGTTATTTAGCCATTTTACGGCCAGATCGCATCCGATAACTACGCGAAAAAGCTTTCGGTTACACGGTCGACCGTCTTGTGGAAAAACCTTCGGAATTCCATAATAGATCGCGTCCAATGCGATTGATTTCCCGAAGCTCTTGGTTTCGATTCTCAAAATACGGATCTCGGCAAGTTTTCATTAACGATCGATTACGTTGCATGCCTGGCCGCGCTAAATGAAATTCATCGATCCATTGTCAAATCTGACGACTACGTCTGTTGACGTTAATGAATAGCGCTTTATTATACGGCTCCGAAGATTCGTTGTGCAAACCTGACAAATCAATGTCAACTGATAACGCGGAAAAAGTATCGAAAAAGCTCGCTCAACACTACGGACCCTGGTTTACTTCTATCTGAAAAACGCCATTCAGCAGTTGCATAAATTTTAGCATCTTGACAATGAGCAGCTGCAACTCGGAAGAGCCGATCGACTGAGAGTCCGATCGACAATAACCGAGAATTTACGCAGTTTGCGTCCAAATAAAAACGCGTGTACAAGCTCATTCATCGGACGATGACTTCGACGGCGTCCAAAGTAAAGTCGCGAGTTAAAACGGTGTAGGGATACGTAAGCAAGAGGGCACGAAAGCGTTACAGAGGGCGTTTACAGTGAGGCTATCGACGATTTATCAGCGAACGAGAGCCCAACTGTGCCGATAATTGTCCGTCAGTCGCGAGCGTCGTGGCGCTTATCAAATCGACAGCAAAGGACTGCTGCGCCAGATACGTCAATCGGCAGCCCCTTCCCTCCCGCCTCAGTCCCCGTGCGGATTCGAATCGTCGTCGAACGAGCCGAGACTTCTTACTAATCCATGCAGAGAATGGCGCAAGCGACGCAAACTCTTTCGTTATGCCTTGCATACCGCACAACCGAGCAACACCAAGCTAAGCACGACTTTTTCGATCGACTTTATCCTTTTTTTCGCTTTCTCTCGTCGCGTGTGCGCCAATTAGCAGCTCTGAGTATCTTTCGTGACCGAAACCTTTTCGTCCTTTGACTTCCCGGTCCATATACGTACAACTCAGCTGAACTCGTGCTATTCTGTACTCGCGAACGCTGGTGCCCACCACGACTTGGCGATATAAGCTTCGCGGAAGCACATCTAAATAGACAGAGAGAGAGTTTGTAAGCCATCGCGGTGCATTTTGGCAATTAACCACCAAGAAATCTGATGCGCTAATCCTGCTGCTCGTGTTCTTGTTTGTTATTTTTTGTTTACGTAGTCAGTAAACCGTCAGCTTTGTTTCTCACTGCTATCGATGTGCTTTTATACGTGAATTTAACGATCAAAATGCAATTTTGATTTTATTTGCGTTCAAAGAAATATCGGTGACCACGGTAAAAAGCAACATTCATGTGCGTCGTAAAAGTCATTGGCTAATTTCTTTGCAATTAACATAATTTTAGCGTCACAGTTATTTATTAGCGTTTGAGCCAAAGACCCTGTGGTTCTCGTATCGAAAATGATTATTGTCGACGTAACTCGAGGTCACGATGTATTTTTCAAAAGATATTTTTGAAAAATTCAATAAACGATTACCTCCAAAAGTCCCATCCTCGCGCACAAGTTTACACGTGAAAGAGCTATTTTTCATAGTGGCAAGGGCACGCGAATCGGGCGATAGCCTTAATTCGTTTTCGTTCGCGCATCGTACTTATGGGAGGCAGTCTAAGGTGCGCGCGTACTTTTATATAGCTTTGGGCTGCAGCCCCATGCGAGAGATGAGAAACGAGCGAACGATGTGCAGCAGCCGCGTGAGCGAAGATAAATAAAGATGAACGTATGAGAAACGAGCGGTGCGTTGTTAATGCCTGTGAAAAATTGGCCTTAAACATGAGTGATGGGTTGCTTTCGGTCGGACTCGGCGTGCAGTCGCCAACAGGACCATGCCACATGCAAAGCCTTATCCTTATTTATTGTTGATTTTAGGCAAATTACAAGGAGGCTTCACGGCCAATGAGAATAAAAATCGCCCAAACAAAAGAAGCCGACGTTTTCAAGGTCTATATAACTGTTCGGATGTGCGCAAATTGAACGAGGCTTTTATTTACTTCAGCCAAACACTCCAAGTTATACGCGCGATGCTTTACTCGCCTGGCGAACGATAAAATCCCAAACAGAGTTATTATCTTAACGATTCTAGGGCCTTGCCGTTGGGACACGAGATACTAAAATAAATTGATTTTCGACTGTTATTGTTACAGTGATTGACTCGTGACAGTTTTCTCAATAATCGCTCAGTTTTCGATGGCGTTCGATGTTCCGATTTCCCATCTGATATGCCTAAGCCACCGATTAGCACTGCCCAAATAATGCCACGAAACATTCAATGCCAGTCAATCCGAAAAATCTACACGGCATTACGTCAATGCGCATTCCCATCGACGTTTTGTTCGTTTGTTTCTTTTCGACCAACTTTGGTATCGAATAACTGCACCTGATGTTCCCCTCGATAACGAGAAAAATAAACGCTCCTCTCGAAGCATTTGCAAAAAGCTGCCTGGATAAGAATTTTTATGCGCTATCAGTTGTCGAGGCTTATACTCAAAACTGCTTTTCGACAAGATTCCAAATGCCCAGCAGCAGGCGCAATATTCGCCAAAAGCACTGAGTCGAGATAAATCTTACCCGAGAATCCTACCGACGTTATATGGAATCTTCACCGGTGGACACGGCTGAAATAATTAAAAATAAGGAGGCAGCGCGACAGCGAGCGCTTCTAATGAGCCTGTGGACCTCTTCGAGAAGGAGATAATAAAAAAAGGTAACCAGGCAGGCATGCAAGCAGGTAGGCAGGTAGGCAGACAGGCTCGAGAAGAGAAACAAAAAAAGAGCAAGCAACGCTATAGACATAGCGCGGCGTTTGGTTTACGGTGCGCGCTTTTCGAGCGCTGCCCAATCGCCGCGCGAGACCTACATACTGTCTCTCCCTCTCCTCCTATGCCTCTCTGCTTCACTCTGCAACTCGGTACCGTTAGCAGCGCAGCACTGTACACATACACACTCGACTTCAGCGCCGTCGATTTACGCGTCCGATCATCATCATCTTCTTCTTCGTCTTCTTCTTTTTCTTCCTCTTCTCTTTTTTCCTCTCCTTCTTCTCCTTCTTCTCCTTCTTCTTCTCCTTCTTCTTCTCCCTCTTCTTCTCCTTCTTCTTCTCCTTCTTCTTCTTCCTTTATTTTGCTATACGCTGATGCGATTTTTTTGTTACTTTCTTTTTTATACACGTCGACCAGCACCAACAATGTAGTTGCGGTATCGTTTTACCTGAGTTACGGTTACCGAACCTTCAACACATTACGTAAAATTCAATCAACAGTTTTCGAGGTTTCACGAGAGAACCCTCGATTTAAGAAAATCCATATTTGACTTCTATAGGTTCGAGCGATTTATCAGATTCTAACGATAAGCTTTGTAGTATCCAAAGTTTAATAATTATCTTGCGAATATATCTTATTAGACGTGATTGATTCTTCTTTTACAAGCAAGCGAAAGAGGGACAAAAACCCATTGTATTTGCTTGTTCGCCCAACTTGTTTCTGCGAAAGTAGAACGATTCTGGGCCATGTAATTATTCATTCTTGTTTGTTTTCACGATGCCATTGTCTCCATTATTTCCACGATTCTCTTTTCACCTAGAGATTCGTTTCGAATTTTCGAGTAGATAGGCTCGTTTTCTTGCTTTCTTCTTTTTCATCTATAAACGGCCTTATCTTCAGAGATACCTTCGTAAAAAAAAACGTACAAACATCAACGCTCAGATCTTCAATTTTCAAAGCCTAGAGATCGTTCGTCTAATCGTTCGTGTACACTGACGTACTTAAATAATACAAATGTTTTTCTGCGGATTCGACTTTTAATTTGAAATATACGCGTACGCCCAAGCTGTTTGTCATTGTCTTCGAGTACACACTCGACGCGCTCACAAGCACTCTTTTAAGAGAACCAGGCTTCGTGGATTGTACCGTACACGCATTCGCCCTCTTGGCGGGCTATTGGACATTTTTAATCTCATTCGAATCTCTTTTACACGTCCACATTCGGGGACGTTGTCTGAGCAGCTCGAACGGTTTAATAAATGAACGTTATTATTAAAATTGTTGAACTTTGAGGTTCAACGACGATGGAAGAAGCGGCAGATGCGTTTAAGGATTTTTTTACAGGTCTTTTTACGTTCAATACCAATCATTCGTTTCGAGGCTTGCGTAATGAAGCTTTTTTAATGTCGCGAAATTGGCTTCTTTCAATAGGTCGTTCAACTGAAATATATTATTTTTCATTCTTTGTTTGCGTCGTCCAATTTTTCCTTAAAAATTCATCTAGAATAAAGTTACTCGCAGTGGGAGGCCAGATTAATTCATTTTCATTTTGCCAATAAATCATGTTAAGGAGAGAATGATTACAGCATTTAATTAAATACTTCCATAAAAACTCAAGGCCAAAGCAATCAAGTGTCATGACCTGTTATCTCGGAATTGAAAATATCGGACAAACAATAGCACCGGCAAACAACGTTTATTTAGTTTATTTTTCGAGAAATCCTAACGATTTGAAACTCGTTAAATCGCTTCGATTGTTGGAAGCTAATGACTAAATATTCGACGTCTGCAGTAGCCACCATATTACACAATGAGGAATATACAAGCTTGTGTATTCGACGTACAAACGAAACTGCCCTCTTTGTAAATTTAATGAAGCCAACTCGAAGAGACCCTCGGATGTTCAAAAATAAGACCCACTTTTACGAATAACAGAGATAATCCAAACATTATCTCGTATAATATTCAACGACTGATCGGTTAATTTATTAGCAGTGGCGATACTTATTACATTTTCTCTTCTTTCTCTTGTGACTTTTTACTTTTATTAACCTTCACTTCACTTAGTACATTTAATGTTATCAATACTTTCGCATCGACTTTCTTGAAGGAGCGTTACAGCCATTTCCCCCAAAAATGATCTTTAATAAAAGTCTTTTCATTTGTAACGTGACTTCGTATTAACAGGTTGTGCGCGTTGACATTTGCATAAGCAACTCATTTTCAATCTCTTACCGGTGCTTTTTACTCAAGTTTGAGCACGTTTGTGTATAAAGCGTAACTAATTTCCAATCAGCAACCTAGCCTTATAATAAATCAATAACGCATCCCAATATTTTTAAGTTTTGAGATTTTTAATACTGCACCAACCACGTCTTTCTATTCAATTGTCAGCCCTTACGTTTCCATGTTCACGTTTCCTCGACAATTGTTTAACGTCAAATCCAAGAATCGCAAAACACCGAAGAAGCTATGACGTCTTGAAACGTCGCAAATAAACCAGCAAAAGAACGATGTATTAATACTGTAAAAAAAATTGAAAGTGTCGAGGGTTCAGAGGTGCTGAAAAATTCTGCTCGATATACCCATGCCAGTGAAATCGGCCGAATAAAAAGTATATCAACAATAGTAATTGTCGCGAGATTACAGTGAGCGAGGGAATATCGGCCGAGCAATAAACGAAAAAGATTCCGTTCGGTGAGGCGCACTTGATCATCGAGTTTCCGCGGTATCGTCCGGTTTGGAGTCCGGTTGGGCAACGCGAGTGAGAAAAAAAATCGAAAAAAATATGGCAACGAATGTTTTTTGCATACACGACACAGTTGAGCTCACGCGCACAAAGCCGTCCGCGCGCAGAAACACCTCGCAGCAGTACATTATTCAAAAAGTCTCGCGTGATTACTTTATTGGCCCTCTCCTTCTTTCCGCGAACGTGCCAATCGCCAGTCATCCCGTCACGGCTGTTGCTTTTCTTTCGGGCGCTTCGTGTGAGCGTATGCTCTCTATTTGTTGGCTGGACTTTACGTAAGAAACTGGATGAACTATCTTTCAAGCGTATATAATTTGCTTTGGTATATCAACAAGCCGAGGCGGCTCTCTCTCTCTCCCTAAGCTAATGCTATTGAACCAGAACAAACATTAACTTGGCGACGGCTTGATACATTGCTTTGTAACTACGCAGCTTTTTTGACAATAACGAAAACTGCAAAAAAGCTGTCCTCTTTTGTGGCGTACTTTAAATTTCATAAATAATTTATTATTCTCAACTCCGAAAACTATATTTGATCAGATAAAAGTTTTTTTATTCGTCCAGTGCCAAGTTTTAAGTGTTTCCATAAATCACCAGTGATCTGTTGCACTTGAAAAAGCAATCAGCGCCATTAATTTTATTTTTAACGCCCAACCGCTGTGAATTAAACGTGAGTTTCTCGCCTTAAAAAATGAACGCCCGCGAACGTCTTGATGTGTCTCATCACTACGAAATATAAAGTCAACCTTCGTCTCGCTTTAAGCGCAAAGCTTATCTAATTATCGGTATTTTTTGTTGAATTACTCGTTCGAAACTATTTCACTACAGTACATAGTTGCATTGTTCTGGAATAAAATAAGGATCGTTGAATCGGTTGACGGGATTATTTCGTAATCTTGGAAGCACATATGGTAGACAGTTGGGACAAAGCGAAAAAAATATTAAATAAAACAACATTGAATAAGACGTATAATAAAAAGCCAAAGATTAAACGTTAAACATTTAACGTTAAATATTATTAGCAAATATGTTATTCGCTTGAGAGTTGGTTAAAAACCGTCAAGTTACGAAAAACTGACGTGTACACGTATGCCAATAGGAAGCTGGCTCTTGGGCAACCAAATGATTTGGAAATCAGGTAGAGATGATTCTACGTCCTAATGGCATCGTATGACCCGTAGCGAAAAGACAGTTCTGTTCTGAACGCTGATTTACGTGAATTGAAGTTATCGTCGGACACGGATGGCAACGTCAAACGCACAAATGCTAAACTGCGAAATCCTTGTTGTCAAGGTGCAACTGCCGATAGCGATAGAGCTAAATAAACTCAGCTCGTAGATGTAGGAAGATCGTACGTGCACGAACGTTCACGGATTGGCATGCACAAGTGGCACTTTCGAAAATGGTAAAATTTAATCGGGAATAAAATTCCCCACTTAGTACGGTATAATAGTAGTAATAATAATAATAGACACGTTGAATATAACAAAATGTTTGCTCGTGACAAGTAAATAGTCGCTCCATTGTCTGTCCGCGAGGTTGATATAGAGAAGGAGCCATAAGCGAGTATACGAAGAAAGAAGGGGCAACATTGAGATGCGAGTAGCTTGGAACGTTACCGAAAAATCTTGGTAGAAAGCAACTGCTGGCTGCGCAGCGACGAGTAAAAGTGCCTATAAATTTCTCGCGGCGACTGCGCCACTTGTACTATAGATACGTACCCCTTTAACGGCGCATCCAATGTATAGGGTCGACGTCGACGTCGTCGCATGCGATGCAACAGTATTATAAGCTAGACAATGCAAGACTCGAGTTTCACTCCAATTCCCCAGGCATTAAGCGAACAGCAATGCACGCGCGCGCGCAATCTTGCCCTCGGCATTGTCAGCTACTATAATATACATACGTATAAACATACATACACACATAGATACACACAGTGCTCGCGATCGTCCCCACAACGGGGAAAGTCGCGTGACGTTTCAATGTGCAGCTCTCGATGCTTGCAGGTGTTCCTCTCCCTCTCTCCGCGGTATCGCTATTGCTCCATTGTTTTTTGCCCTTTGCTATTATACATTTTTACTTTTTCCTTGCTCATGATCAAATGATCGAGGGGAGTGTCGAACCGGCAAGGCTCTGTACGTGTATAGCGATGTTTCACGTGCGCTCACACGAGAACCAATTACGGCTTCTCTGGCTGCTGTTGCTGCCGCTGCTGCTGATGCTGCTGCTGCTGCTGCTGCTGCTGCTGCTCGAAAACGATTAGTAGTCGCGCGCTTTATTCTATTTGGCCTTATCACTGGAAACCAAACGACGACAAAGAAGAAGCGTCGCGCTTAAAGCTAACGTAATTCATTGCTTGATAGTAATGCGAAGTCGTGATCTTTCCTTTGTCTCTGCGAGAACGAGCTCTTCAATGTTATTCGCCCTCGGAAATTGATCTTCTTATACACAGACTTTGTACTTCAGTGCTATTTAATTTTCACGATTTCGCGTCGGCTCGGGTATTAAATCCTAATATAAACAAAGAACCTACGTACTTTATACAAGCATAATCCGAACGCAGACCTGATTGACGAAGCATCATTTCAGCTTGCTAATATATTGCATTCGATTCGCCGTTCACTCGAAAATTTACGGTTATTTATAGAACCTTCCGTCGGTTTTACGTGGGTCGGCTTCACTTTGGTATGCGGTCCTTAGATTTGCATTTTTCGTTAAAAAACAATTGCGCCAACTATGTACTTCTTTAGTTGCGATAAATCCATTTATTGTATTAATTGCAACATATTACAGACTTTTGTAATAATTGTAGCTAGAAAAGTGGCAAACAACAGCCAATTTACGACTAACCAGACGAATAAATTAGAATCGCGTGGCGCAACAATGAAGAAAAGGATAAAAGGCAAAAGCCCAATGCAGCTACACCTAGAGCTAGAGATAAAGAGGGAGAAAGAGAAATGCTCAATGATATGCTTTCCTACCGGATTGCGCCGCTCAGTTTTGCATATTTGTTCAATAATGCTTTCGTAATCCAGCTGACACTGTTCCGCCTGAATGTGTGTAGCATAATTCGGTGCGCCTATGTTGCGGATTTTTTTTGTTACTCCTGCATTGCTCAGGACACACGTGCCAAATGAAGCGTACAAGATATTTGCTCGTAGAGACTGCGTGTCGCGCGTTTGTTTCACCAGTCCAACTAAGTATTGCAATTATTTGCGCTCCTTGAAAAAACGAGCGCTTAGTCTGTTCTATCGAGTGCGAGACGCTCGTGCGTGGTAACAACAGCCGTGTCCGTTATTACCCGATATTACCGTATCGATATTACAGCGTGAGAACGAAATATTTACAATCGTTCGGAATACACGCGACATGACGAACGTATACTTGATATTTTACAACTGAAAAGCATTCCTCGGCGTTTGAAAGAGAGTTCAGCCGCTAGTCACTTGTAGCGCAGGATTTTCCAGGGTTTTTTTGTCGACGATGTAGCTATCGACAAAAAAACCAAATTATCGAGTGCGAACGGACGCGATTGGTTTTATTTATCGAGATAACGGCAACAAAGTTACATGCCCTAATTGGTCGGCTCGATAATAACGTTAAACGCAATCGCGTTAAGGTGTCTTGAAAAATCCCACCCACGCGTCACCTGTTTCTCTCGCCGATATATCGCACGCGAGCGCATACGCAGATTGAGATACAGCTATGTCATTGACAACTGTCAACTTTTACGCGCGTTAGTTGAGCTCTGGCATACTCCGAATGTTTATTCTGACAAACGAAACGAGTGTGGCAACTTTGTCTTGTTAGATTTCAAAAGTACGATTTAATGCATTACGGTATCCACAGTGGAATGAAATCGACGACACGCCTGTACGAAAATGGAAAATGGATGCAAAAACAATGAGGCGAATTGACGTTGGCTGGCTGTTGGTCAAGGGACACGTTTCGCAATCTTCTACAATCAACAATTCTACAATCTTGCGAACCGAGTACAAAACACTTGGACGGCATATGGGAGGTGGCTGTTATCGCGGCGCTTCGATCGACGACGCAACATGGATCCAAGTCTAGTCGATTTGGAGGAGTACTTTGCTTAGAGCGGGCTTCGTTCCAGTTTTGAAAGTCGAATTTTGATCGAGGACCGGATTATACGACCGAGTGCTGGCGTCTGGGCATGTAACTGCGTGATACGTGTTATTGTACACGTAACGACACGCTCAGACGCAAATCGTCTCAAAAACATACGTATATACATTCGTACATGCATAGGCGTTTACTCTCGACCAATTAAGCGACACGATACAGCAGATCCTCGTTACGTGCTTTTATTTACAGACGCACACAGTGCGCGGCGACAGCGAGTAGGCGCTCCTTTTCGAATTTTCGCCAGGCGAGAGCTCATCTCGCGCTGGAAACTCGAGAAACGCATAAATTCTGGTTGCGCGCGCTACGAGAAAACAGGAAAAAAATGCGCGCGTCTACGTTTTCTCCCTCGAGCAGTAATAGCAACGGCAGCAGCAGCAGCTGAATCCAGCGTCTTTCACGCGCGAGCGCGCATATAATGTCGGTCACGAGTATAAGAAAGTAATGCCGAGCTATATCGGCCTGCGACGTTGGATTCTGCTGCTCTTGCTACTGCTGCCTCAATAAATATCCTTCACGACGACGTGCGTTAATAAGATTATTTCGGCGATTCCCAATCTGGAAAAGCGACTGCGCGCTTAATTTATTGCGAGTTAAACGTTCTTTTTTTACAGTGAGCTTTTGCCGAAAGAGAGAGAGGGGGAGGGGGGGGGGCGCAATACGCAGACATTCAATTGATCGGTTGTGACTTACTCGTCACCTCTTCGTCAACGCCAATTCATAAACCTCAAATGGCTCTTATTTGCAAGCTTGTTTTTAAATACTTAATCGATTTCGAAAGTAGTTCAAGCTTATTTTATTTCGAACGGGCAGTACTGCGCGATCGATGATTCTTGGCTGTTTTTCCATTATCGCAAAAGCTTCGAAACGGTGTATTTGTCAACGCTTACACCGCTTACATACTGGGTATAAGACTAAACGAGATCCTACACGTCGTTTTTCCACTCGAATATATAAAACAACTTATTTACAGCTGCGATATTTCCATTGTATTTACGTATGCGCCAAAATAATAAAAATAATGCGATGCGTACATCAGGATTGATGCAACCTCCAATTTGATAGTAAAATAAATATTAGCGGGCTGCGCGGTTAGTCCGGATGTCGGTATTTTTACCCGGCAGCACTCGTATAATCGACCGTTCTTCTAACTTATGGCACGCTTTGCATTTACAATCGAAATTTGTTGTATTTGTTGTTGTTGTCATCGTTACGTATATGTGGGACATTTGGAGAGAAGGGCACTTGGTGAAAAATAACAAAGGTTGCCAGTTAAACAAATAATTTATTAATCGACAAGATCAAGCATAAATTTACAAGAGTGTCCATTCGAATGAAGGCATGGTTGAAAGTGACTTGTCAAGTGCAGGGGATCACAAATGGAACACGAAAAAGATCCCTGTTGTAAATCTAAAAATGTATACTCATGCGCTTTTTGCTGGTACTTTTACATAAATTGATCGTGTGTACGAAATGGTTTCACAAGCTGAGTACACGTACAAAATGAACTGACTTTTTTCCATCCCCCTCTTGTGATGCAATTATACACGTTAATTGTAGAAAATGTTACCGCTCATAATTCAAGTCCACTTATTTACCCAATTATCAATACAAACTGTTGGATGTTTCATTACATATATATATAGTTATAACAAACAATTTAAATTTCATAGCTTACACATTAAGTTCAGAATATACATTTCACATAAAATATTTATTCGAACTGTCTCGCAAACGTCAATCGTTTTCTTTTTGTTATTAAGTAATAAGTAGTGAGCATTCGCGCACAGAACTTGACACACGCATACATATATATGTATATATATATCATCCACGTACATAAATATTGTCCGAAAGCAACATTTTGCTCCTCTTTTATAGTATATTCTATTTGATCTTGCACGCGTAAAAGCTACATTGAAAACAATGCACGTTTAGGTGTATAAGCGACGATGCTTTTTAGGATCCGAACAAGTGACGTAGTGCGTAACAGTAGCAAATAACAAAATCCCTAATTGGAAAGTGAGTGAGAGAAGAACGATCAAAAGACAAAGTAATACGTGTACGACAAAAGCAGAATAAAACGGTGTTCGCTATTTTGGATTTCGGTGCCTTGGTTCATCATCTTGATCACACCCCGAGCCTTGGATTGATCCACGTGAGAGTCGAAACGACGTCGGAGACAACACGAACGTCGATTCAAATAAATAAAACGAACATCACGCGTAAAAGAAGCCATTTGAAATGTGTAAAAGGACAGAAAGAAGACGCAAGCTCGTTTTGGTCGACGGCGTCGTGTTTTCCCACGTGGGCGTATGGCGACAGAATATCCCAATGGCAAAGCGACTACTGGACCTCCGGCGTGGACGGACGGAGTAAGGAAGTCTGCTGCTGGTGACGACGTTGAACCTAAGAGAGAATTCTGTCCTCGGGGATGGTAGGGCTGGTGGCGGAAGGCGCGGCGGAAGCGCGCCTCGATGCGCCAGCCTCTCTCAGCGCCTCGTCGAAGCTCTGAGTGGAGTTGCTACGCGACGGTGTCACTCTGCCCTGTGGACACAAGGTGGGCCCCGACTGTTAATGGATTTTAGCGTGTCGCTGTCGCTTTACCCGCGGCTCCGCCGCAAATCCACGCTTTCGCAAGCTGCACCGACAGCGACGTTGCGACTGTGAAAACGTAGACTTGCCGACCGTCCGCTTCGCCCACGAGCTAACTATCTCGACCGCTCGAGGAATAACCTTCGAAGGTAGGCCCCCAAAGACCACGTGGACCTCGTATCGAATAACTTGTCGTTGCACGTCCAAGCGCATTCTCAACGCTAAGATCGGGTGCGAAATCAGAGGAAGCTCATTCGCGCGAACCGCTAACGATGCTACAATTTTCTTCCAGTGAAACAGTGAACACCTCTAAAGCTGTATGCTTACGGATGATTGATCGTTACATAAACGTTAAGTAGCGCTATTATTTGTAATTAAAGACTTCATCGAGAGCGCTTATGCAAGCCGCACGACGTTTTACGGGCTAATTGTAGCGTTTACTTTTTAATTGAGCCACGACAGCGATACGGATAAGTACTCGGCAACTGCCGTGTTGTTTTTTCGTCTTGCGATACCGCGTTACTCTTTGCGCGATCAGTGCCCATTGCCTTCGCCAACAGCGCGGTGACTGCAAGTCATCGGAAGAATACGCGAGGACGACGCGGCTGAGATTCTGCGCGCGATCCGTCGAGAGAGGGCCCACGCCCCAAAAACAAAACCGAACAAGTTTGTACAGAATTGGCAATAAATTGCCGCGCGAAAGCCACGTACCTTGGAATTTTATCTTACATAAGTTACCGCGTGTCCTCTGTAATGGCGCGCAATTACAGTTAAAACGCATAAATTTATAAAGCGCCGTTCGATAAAAAAATACACAAAAACCACGCCCTAGCGGCGGCAAATTGGCACGCGCATCTCTTTCTTGTTTCTTCTCCCGTGTAGAACGCCTTACGATCGAAGCGCTCTCGCGATTATCGAGCATATTGTAATTGCCGTCCTAATTGTAGCTTGGCCATGAAGAGGCGGTCAAGATCTGGTCGCGTGTGATATTCGGCCTTTGGACGCACGCGTTTGGTGCGCCCGCGAAGATATCTCTAGGGGAAAGACAAGAGCAAGAAAAAGGCCGAAGGGCCCGAGTAAAACGTTGAGAAAAAACAAAACAGTCGTTAAAGAGTGTCCGTTGCGAATAAAAACACTAATGACGGGGCCATTCGATGGCGTAAGTAAGTGGATCGAAGCTGCCGATGAAAAACCGAAACGAACGAGCCCTCGCGA
This sequence comes from Chouioia cunea, assembly GCA_030064505.1. NCBI lineage: Eukaryota > Metazoa > Arthropoda > Insecta > Hymenoptera > Eulophidae > Chouioia > Chouioia cunea. Next base: position 13,233,402 of record JAOPFQ010000005.1, read on the forward strand.
GTGCAGCGAGTGCGTCAAAGGCGCTCTGGCAAGGGAGTTGTCCATTAACGGAGAGACACCGAAACAGAGGTTTCTCGGGATGGCCGCGTTGGCCGAGGGCGAGAGGCGGCAAAAAGAGTAATTGCACCGGAGCGTGCTCTCTGGCTATATACGAGGGATCCCCGCGCATACACACCTTGACGTTCTCGTAAGCGCTGCCGACTTTTTCCTCGAGGGACCTGAAGCTGTCGGAATTTCTCATTTGACCGATTTTCATAGAGAGACCGCTGCCGAACCCGCCCAGAATGCTCGTGGTCTTCTCGGCCGTGCTCTTGAACACGGACTCGGTCTTCTGGAACCTGCAACCAACAAAAACACACGCACACGTCACGCGTGCAGTGCGCATTCAGTCCACCGTCTTATACGCCTACTCGTACGTACATTTGCTCGAGAGTTCGCGCGAGCACGCTAATTAGCCACCCGATGCTCCTTGTCGCGCTACCGACTTTTTCAGCTCTTTCTCGCGATTGTACGCGACGTACCATCTGCGCGCGCGATCGAGCATCTTTGTGTTTTTATAGGCATATCGAATATACTTTTCGCCACTTTTCGTGGAAGCGGCTCCACTTCGTTCAAGAGCGAAAGTCACTGGGCCAAAATTGTACTGCAATTGCAAGCGCACTCGGGCGACTGCACGCCGTTCTTCGTACTTTTTTCGTTTTTTCTCTTTGCTCGCGTACTTCAAACGTGTAAAATTTGATTACACCACATCGGCAGACGCGTTACTCCGACAGAAGTAAGTAAGTTATTTCGCAAATTCGTTATCATTATCAATCGTGATAACGACGTCGCAATCTCGTCGAAGATAATTCAACGGCCAAAAAGTATCACATTTCTCGCTTCGAACCACGAGATTTCCAAACTCAATGATAGGTTTTGCGTTCCAAAGTATCAGGCCTTAATGCTGCAGTTCATAGTGAAAGTCGCGAAAAAAAAGATAAAAGGGAGATACGTTCTTCCGCGAAGGAACGGGCCTTTCTTGGCTCACCATTCAACTTGTATCTGCAAACAGAACCTTTTTTATGTAACGATGCTAATGCCGATCGTTAAAAAGGCATCACAAAACGTGTTTGGAAGGCCATGTTGATTGTTTTTTTTTCTTCGACTGCTCGCGCGACTTCGATCTAAATATTTCAGCGAACAAAAAAATTAACCGATCAGCCGTTATGGCGACAGGTTCGCCTACGTAAAGATCGAAACGATCGCTTTTCACTTTTGACCGACGTTCACTCGAATTATTCATTTTCCCTAATAAATTTGTGAAAAGTACCAAAAGAGAGACTACGCTTATCAACCGGTGTTTGAGCTCAGCCTTCAAATCGAGAAAATTACCGTTGAATTGCATCGAGTCGTTTCCCCGTGAATTTTGAAAAGATATAACATTACGTAAGCAGTGCTTAAACTTTAATTTGTAGGATTTTCTTACGTAAAACGATCATATCGTAAAGCTGAAAACAAGCAACGATTCGCGCAAAGATGGCGTGTCGCCAATTAGACTGCGCTCGAAAGCCAGACGCTTTCTCGCCCAAGAGTATAGACAATCGACGTATCATGCGAAAGACCAATTGATTCCCCGAAAATGGTGGACCGTCGCGAGGCGAGGTGATGCGAGCTCTGGCTATTTTTAGATTTACCGTTTTAACGATCTGTGGTACATCGATGATGCGCGGTCGACGAAAAAAACAAACAAACAAGTCCCTTCAAGCCACTTGGAGTGTGTCGAGTGTGGAGTTTACTCCACGACGTACTACCTTTCGACAGCGTGCAACCTGATGAATTATTTAAATATTGTTCAAATCCGAGGCTCCTAATTAAACATTTCTGGGGCACGAAACTCGAAACTTTCTTAAAATACTTTACGGCTTGTTTGGACAACTAGTTGAAAGGCACAATTATATCGACTTCCGGCGTCCAAACATATTCGGACGAAATCGTTGTTAATTTAACAAAAACATACGTTCACGCCCAGCTAGAGGGCGATCGTAACAATAGCGAAAGCCCACGCGTTTTTTATTCGATCCAATAACGAATTTTCTCCCGACGCGAGTTATTCGCGCGGATAGTTTTATGTTATTATAGCTTATTGTGTTTTATGAAATTGCGCTACCATAACCATAGTAAACTTTTAACATTTGGAAAAACTAATGTTTAATTCTTCACTTCGAAACGTTTGCAATCCACGATAAAAAATTTTTCTCAGGCGATCCTTAACAATAATGCATTATTCGGTAACTACTATAATAATAATAACAACAATAATAATAATAACAATAATAATAACGATAACGATAACAATAATAGGAAGCATCGTCATCATCATCATCATCTTCATAATACGTTCAAACGGATGATAATAATACAGTTACTTTGAGCTGAATATTGCAACAAAAACGGGATAAAATAGTGATTGGCATGAACAAATTTAACTTAAAATCAATAAAAATATGTCAAGATGATATCGTTTCTCACATACAACACATTGATTGGAAATAGCTGAACAAATGATATAACAGTACTGTACATTTTTTCTTAACATTCAAAGGAAGAAAACGGAAGATAAAAGAAATAAGGAATAAATTTTGATAGTGCATTGGCTACACGAAGAACAATAGTTGAAAATCAGTTATACCAAGTACCTCGTTAAAATTGTTAAAGTACTATATTTACAAATCCAATTAGCAAAGGGACCCTGTTCCAATTTGTGGCGTGATCGTTCAAAATTATTAGATATTGACAAACGTTAATTTCTCGAAAATCTTTCAAAATATTGACGACAAGATTACTTATAAGATTGTAATTCCTTTCGTGTAAAGCATATACACCCACTAACTGAGAAAGCATACAGATTGAAAATGTATCGTTCGCGTGATCGAATAAGTGTTGAAGTCGCGAGCTTTAATCAAGATAAACTGACTTTATGTACTTATACTCACAAACTGTTCTCGGAGACTGTCCTGGTGAATTGACCAAGTTTCTCCCCAACATTCTGATAACTAAATGAGACAGCTTAACGAGAATTAACAAAAAATCAAACAACAAGTGTACTGCACACTTGAATGGTGACACACTTGCTATACAAGACAAGAGGTGAAAAGAAAATTGACAGGCAGAGTGAAAAGTCCACCGAACGAGTATTCGTGCAACCGTCATACCAGTGTGATTCGTTTGAAGTTTCATTCATATTTCATGCCAGTAAATACCGTTTCCCGATAAGGAATCGAATTGTACACACTTTGTAAATAGTTTTTTGACTCGAACGTCGCGCTCGAACGATTTCATGGTGCATCGATTGAACAGTTGCAGTCTACGATCGACGATCAAGAACATAAATCGTTTGAGCCTAAATTTTATAGGTTACATTCCACGTTTTGTTTCAGGTATAACAGAATGCAGCTGTCACTTGTTCAGTGGACCGTGTGACACAAAACTGATCTCGACATGTGTTATGAATTGACAAAATACAAAGAGTCGTAAAGAAACGTAATGGAGGTAGTCGAAAAAATGCAAGTTGATATGGTCAATCGGACGTTCCGGAGAAATAATGAATTGGGTGATGTAGCGGTAATAAATAATGTGTCTAATAGTAACGGGCGTTCTTGTTCCATGCAGGTATGCTATACGTTATGTACAGAACTACTAGCGACGGCACTTGGTAACGAAATCTCGTATAAAAAAAGAAGGAAGTGACGAAGGAGATGGGGAGAGAGAGAGAGAGGGGGGGGGGGAGATGAGAAAAATCTTTCGGCTGCGTTATACTACACCGCTGCGATATATATATACCGTTACGCGTTAAATTTCGAAACACAGAGACAGCGAGAGAGAGAGAGAGAGAGAGAGGAGGAGGAGGAAGGTGAGATACACAGTACCCATGCAGCTCCTTTCCAACAATGCACAAACGCACTCGCAACAACAGCGTGAGGGATGAGGTTTGATAAAAAAAAAGTGATAAGCGTGATTCATGGGCGAAGATGCTGTACAAACGACAAGTAAAATCCAAGATGGAACGTAGAAAAAATACAAAAAAAAATGAAAAGCGAGGTGTGGGAAAAAGGCTTATGTTTAGAGTGCTTTTATCCGTGCAAGGACGTACACTTGGCTCTCCTTGACGTTCTTCAGACCCTGATTGACGTCTTCGCTGAGTTCCTTCCACACGCTAATGCCGAGTTTGCGCTTGAGCTCGTGGGCTGTTCGCACTTTGCTCGCCAGCACCTCCCTAAGCGTCTGAATCTCATCCTCGATCTGCGAACAAAGCAACAGAGTTTGCCCGTTAAACAGCCGTCCGAACAATCGTCCCTCCGCTGATTTGACGATTTGTTTTTCTCGTTGCCTTGTTTCAGCGGACAATTTCCATCGCCAAGGAGAATACCAGGTCAGTTTTTGATTTGTTGTTTCTTTTGCCGTTTATCAGGGATAATAAGAGGCGCGGTAGCTTTTAGGAAAGTACGTTAATTTCGTGCAAACCTCGAGGCTCGCGTTACAAGCGCGCTTTATTCTGCGTGTCTTGAGTTTTTCTTTTTTTAAACACCGTTATTACGTGCGTCATTTCCATATCGCGCATCAGTTTCTTTGGAATCCATCTCAGCGTATAACATTTTGATGTTTTAAAGACAAACTACTAGTGGTTAGTTGAGCATGCGACGTTATGCGATACGCGCTTCGCGAAATATCTTGTATAGAGCTCTACTCGTTATCGCCTCGAGTTACAGTCTCAGCGCCATTGGTTATCGCCAATAAGCTGTCGTTTTAATCAAATTAACATTCGACGTTTTTACTGTTATCGTAAATGTAGTCCAACGTAATACTACAGCGATTTTAGTACGTGACGTAAAGATCAGCTTCAAAATGCGAAAGAGGTCACGTAAAAATGTTCCGTAAAAAATTGCACCAATTCAGGTATTACAGCCCGATATCCAGCATCGCTTTTCGCCGTGTATTTATAATACTATTAACATTTTTATTGCGCACTGAAAAATTAGGTTTGCGACCCTCGGAAATGCGCCTCGTAACGCACCAGTGTGTTTAATTAATTAAGCGAATTTTTTAAAATATCTCCGCTTGTAACTTTACGGTTAAAAACGAACACAACGAGAATAAGTTTCACGTTACGCCGAGCGCTTGTACACGACTTGTAACGACTTATGAATAATCGTTATTGTTCGTAGAGACTCGGTGCGATCGATTATAAAGCGCGACGTGATTTGTAACGAGTGCCAACGAAAACAACGCCAGTCGCAAATACATAGGCACGCAATTACCCTTGCTAGTTCGGCGCTCCACTCGGCCTTTTGGCGCTCTTGCTCTTCGACCGATAGCCCTTGCAACTCACTCACCACGCTGTCGAGCGATGGAGACAACGAGCCGGTTCTGTGAAGGGCAGCGTCTTCACCTGTAACCAATTAATTACCAATTATTCGCGTGAACGACGTCAGCTACTAGAAACAAACGATATTTTGTCGAAACAACGTTCGCCTGTCGATTGCTTCAACAGGTCCAAGTGGCACGAACATTTTCCGTTCGTTTGTGATTTGTGTTTTTATTTTGTTTGTTGACCGTAAAGAGTTTATTTGCGGCGTCGATTGCGCAAGAAAATCTGTTTAATTGTAAGTATCTTCGAGCTCTTTTACGAGGATTATTTTACATGTAACAAGGAGAAAGTTAGCAGTTAACGTTTTATTACAATCCCATAATTTATACCGAGAAAGCTACATTTTCCTCCTCATAGATAATAAAGCCTGCTCTGCTGTTTTATCTCTAATCAGCCGAATGCCAGCCGCCTGTACTTTTCGTGCGTTGGGATAGTTTCGATAGGTTGTCTGGCGGCTTTAAGGCTTCCCCGTTCAGCGTTTCTCGTCGCGTTGCAGTCGTGTCGATAGACAGCCAAATTGCCGGGCTGGGCTCGTAAGAAAGAAATCCGTTGGAAACGTCTTAATTTCAGCTAATTTTCGGACAGTCATAGTCCTCGTCACAGTCCGTAGTTCGATAGACGGGTAAAAGGAAATCGTCGCCAAGCGACAAAAAAATCTCGTCGATATTCATCGACCGTTTCTAAAGGCTACTCGTGGAATCGAAGCTAAACTGGTTAGGGGAAAGGGAGCGCCGTGACAGAAAGCTACCCAAGGAGCACGATCGACTTCTCGCCAGAGAAATCTCCGGCGCAAGGCTTCGAGGAAACTCTGGAGAAAAGCCACAAGACGACGATTGGCGCCATCTGTGTGGGCGTGCGACAAAGCACGAACGCCACGCGTTCGAGATAGTCGACGATCAATCAAAGCCCGTCGTTCGATCGATGGAATAATCATCGAATATGCACCTCTGCCGACAAAGGCCAGCAACCTGTCGCGTATGCGCGCCCTCAGTCTCCGGATCTCGCCTTTGGTGGTGGTGCGCACGTGGGTCGGACGCTGATGCGTGTCGATCTCCTCGATTTCCTCGATCTCGCCCGTGTCCTGATGCCAGTGTACCAGAATCTCCTCGGAGTCGCTGCCGTCGAGATCGTCGAAGCTCGGCGTCGCTGCCAAACTGTAACTGTAGTAGGCGTCTTCCTCGAACTCCGGCCCCACGAATTCCTCGTCCGTGGCGATCTGTTCCAAAGACTTGGTCGACTCGATCGACTGCTTGCGTTCCACTCTCTTGACGCCACTTTGAGCATTGTTGTTGTCCGAGCCGTCGCCGCTTTGCTCGCGCATCTCGACTACACGCTCTGCGTTGTCCGGCGACCACCGACACGCGTAGAGGCGAGGCACCCGCCGCAGCCTTGTATCCTGCCAATCCGCTCTTATTCGCTCAATCCGCACCTCGAGCTCGACTTTGACTTCGATTAGAGCTCGTTAGGCCGAGGCACGGCTGGCTGACCGCTCGGACTCCGCTAATCGAAGAGGCGATCTTCCGGACGTACGCGCACGCTTCGCAACGTGTAGCGGGTGCGTTTTCGTCGTGGCGGGCTTTCTCGACAAATGCTCGCAGCTGCACTTTCGAAACGTCTTACGGCATCGGGCTCAATAGCTTCGCTCGGCTGGTCTTGTTTCGCGCGCTAAACGCATTGTCGCAACGTATGCGTACACCGCCTACGCGGACAGTATCGAGGCGTGCGAACGTTCCAACAATGGCACATCCGCTGGCGGCCCTTGTACGCGGCGGACCGCTGCCGATCGTCCGCTGTAAAGGACCCTCGTCTCCGTAGATGGTATTTCGTCGGTGTATCAGGATGAAACGAGCCAACGGCGGATCATCGATGCACGCGTAGCCCCGCGTGAGATGCAAGCAGGGGCAGCGAGCGTCCCAATTGTCCCGTTAGCCAAAAAGGACAGAGAAAGAAGGCTCTGTCGACGCCGTCGGGCAGCGAGCGCGCGAGAGGCTTCTCTCGGTGTTTCTCTCGCGGAGCCGAGCGGCTGGAGCCGTTAACGGTGCCGGAGATCTGCCCTCGTGCGCACGGGCCAGCCAGCCAACCAACGGCAAAACAGACGAGGAAAAAAACGGGCTGCGCTCCGAAAACCAGTCTTACTCTCGCAGCCTTGGCGTACTGTACACACACGCACGCGCACATGCACACGCACACGCACGCACGCACACACACACACACTCACACTCACACATACACTCAGCAACAGTGTAGATGCTTCGACGGATCCACGCGCGCGGAACCGAATGCGCCGCCGGCCCGCGGAGGTCCCCAGCCAGAGGCTCGCTCGCTCTCGCTCTCTCAGGTGTGCTGCTGCTATAGCAACGCGCGTTGCGCGATCACAGCGCCGCTCTAAGCACTCTGCACACTGCACTGCACTATGCGGCCCCGAAACCCACTCGACTGTGCACGGCCATCGGGGTGCACCCAAGAAAATCGGCTGACTCCCCCCTAGCTGACACTTGCACCAAAGACTCCAACTCGCGAATGTTCGACTTGTCGTCGACCGTGCAGCTGGATCCCAGATACACGAGGCTAGACAGCTGCTCGCACGTAGCACAATTTCACTGGGAAAAAGTAGCAGAGAAAGAGAGAGAAAGAGCGAAAAAGAGGAGGGGGGAGAGAGAGGTGAGCGATCCTCGTTGCGTTTGGACTGTATAGCGTGCTAGCGCTAGTTGCCAACACGGAACTTCGCAAGATGGCGCGAGCGATCGGCCGCAGCCGTTGCTGCTGCTGCTGCTGCTGCTTTTACTACTCCGATAGCCCTCTCTCCCTCAGGTGTGCTCAGGCCTCTGACTCATCTAGCGCTATTTTATCTAGCTATTGTGCTCGCTCGCGCTGCCCCCGCAACCCACTCTCCCGACCCACCTACTCTTTATCGATACTGCTCTAACTGTAATCCGAGTCGACGCCGTTGCGCGTCATTGTTATCCACCCATCCATCTACCTATCTCTCTCTCTCTCTCTCTCTCTCTCTTTGTATACGTATACCGATGCAACAACGCGCATATTGTGCACTGCTGCTTATTTACGTGCAAATTCGTCTCGTCGTGTCCGATCCAGCGCGATTTCTCGACTAAGGACCACCGCCTTTTACTTCTGGGCATTTACCGATTTTCGCTACCATACGTCACGCTTACGATTGTTTCAATCCGTTTTGCTCGAAAGGTTCGATGGCGTCAGTCTCATTTTGCGCTCATCGGTCAATTGTCGTCGATAGTACCGGGCGCGGAGTTTCGTTCGATTCGTCATCGGCGTACCGTTCGGCACGGTACGATTTCTTGTAAAGAAACGTTCGGATTAAAACGTATCTAGCAGGCAAGCAGGCCCCATTCGAGTTGCTTTGTTCGCGAGCGTATTGCAAAAACAAAGTAGAGCGAAAAATCAACGCGTTCACCGTTAGCAGCTTGCAGGTATATGTAACATCGGCAAAAGGTGCAACGAATAGCTGCTCATAGCTTTACTTATAACGTACAATCGCCTTGCGCGCGGCAGATGTTGTCTCTCGAGCGTAGCTTGACTCTGCACGGCAAAAGCGCAAAACTCGGAATTTACGTACGTATGCACTCTTGCGCTCCTGCGCCATTGTATTCCAAATGGCCAAAGGCCGCCGTATATCCTCCTTGATACGCGCGTAGAACGTACGTTTTGACGAGAGTCACCGAACGATTGCCTACCGAGAGCTCGCGAATTTCAACAGCTACGGGACGATGAATAAAACGTAGCTCGTACACTTGTATAACTTTGTACGACGCGAGATTTACTATGCGGACACGATGTTGCATTCGTCGATGCATCTTCGATCGCACGAGGCACGAGCCGTTCTCGAACGAGGAATATCCATCGTTCGCGGTCATTGGGAATTCGACGACTCGTTACAATGGCAACGTTACAACGTATCGCTACGCGATGGGGCTTTACTTGAAAATATCGCAGCCATTCAACTTACCTACGAAGCGTACGTTTTTGTCCTCGTAAACCCCTTGGTTGAGCATCGAAAAGTGACGAATCATCTCGAAATCGCAGCGGTCTCTCTTTCGCGGCAACTATCCAAGCCAACGAGAGACCGAATAAGTGGAGAACGCGCAAAAGGCTCCGCGACACTCGAGTCGTCGCAAAACAAAGAGAACCACCCAGAGGAGCGGGCAGAAGAGTTTTAACGTCAAGCGCAGCCCTTCCACCGACGCTACGACTCGACGATATTAAATTAGTCGTCGGCAAGGTAGCTGGATTAAGCGCGACAGAACACACCAAGCAGAGAGAATAGCGCATGGACGCGCGAACCAGCAGCGATCGCTTACGAGCGTTGCGCCGTCGGGGTTGCACGCCCCGCGCGCCTGCGTCGCTACTTTGTGCGACTCTATTTCGATTAGAGCATCTTCCCCCTCCAACTAAAACTACTTGGACTCAATGGTCTAGTCTCTACTGCGTTCTAGGGCCTTTCCAACGACAACGAACTTGGCCTTTTTTTCCTCGATACTAAATTGGGCCTGGATGCCACTGCGAGCGCGCGTAAACCAAGTTAATTATCGAGCAAAATACGACTGGACACTTTGAGCGCGAGCCAGTGATTTACAGTAATGCGGATCGATAAATCGCTCTTTTACGGGGCTTGCAAGCGTAAAAATTTAACGGCACAGCGTTATAATTCGTCCGCGCGAGCGGGAGAGCAAAGCTCTCGATCGACTTTCTCCCGAAAGGCTCTTTCGAGCAAAAACAACAAGAAAACCACAACTGGACATCCGCAATAATGCAGCCGTCGGGCAAAGCGATCAGCGTAAAAATCGCGACCCTCACGAGCATCCGCTTGATAACGCGCGGATGCTCGTGCAAACGTTCGATTGGCTGCGTGCGCGAGCTCCGCATACGACGACACGCGCTTCTCGTCCGAATACCGTAATTCCGACTCGGCTTTCTTTAAATTGGCGTGGGCGCCAATTGACTTTGACCACGTAATACGCATGCTAGAGGTAGCGTCTGCCCTCGATCGCGTACCCAACCAACGGTCGTTGTTGTCGTCGTAGTCGGGGTCGAGGTCGGGGTCGTTACGGCTGTTATGACTCGTAAATAAACTGCACAAAAGTGCGCACTTTCAATGGACACGTCGTTGGCGTTTTGTTGGCGCCGGTGATTCATGCATCGCGAAGATGCGCGTCGCGAGATAATATCTTTGCGGATTGACATCCAAATAAAGACGTTGATCTCTTGTTTAGCACGCGCGCGTGTCTCGTAGCACGTAGATATTGCATTTTCCATGTGATTTACATGATTTACATAATTATCTACAAGCGTTACTTTCGTTACGATTGTCAACCAATGCCGTGAACGAAGTGAACGTCGCGACAAATTATAGACAGCTTACGTTTTCGCTTATATTCGAGGTTTGTCGTAATTCGTTGATTCTGCTTAGCGCTATTACTACTAAATGAGCAGCTGCAATATTTCTAGATTGTATCGATACAAGAACCACGGTACACCCTACGTTGCTCGTTTCAATTCTAGACTTTTCTATTGTTTCGCTCGTGTGCAGCGACGTCTAATGCAAAGAAAGCTGACGACGAACAAGTTTAAAATTTCATCGTGCTATTGAATTTTTTCACGAGTACCTCCGACGTAAATTTAGCAATTGTGCCGTCGATAGTTTTGAATGATCGCTGCTAAAAATGCCGTTTCAATGTTAGACGTTACGCTATAGCGCGACGAAATAGATTCAACAAATCGTTAATTGAGCCCAGTTTTCGTCAATTTTTTCAACGTAACTAATTGAATGCGACTGCCGTTGTAAATTTATTTTTTTTCAAAGCCAAATTTCAGCTACCAATAGCGTACTTGATCGTTACACAACACTAATGCTCTCGTATTAACTACGAGACTATTTATTTAGAGTTGTGGTGGGAATATAAATGAGAATCCAACGAATACTGAATACTCCGCCTTAATTTCGTCGCTTATAGAGCAAAGAACAAAGTCATCGAAACGTTCGTATTTTTCACACTCGCGTGTACTTGCTCGGTACTTTCACGCGTTGGTGCGTCTAATGAAATATCCCAACAATAGTTAACGTCTGTTTAACGAAACAACTTGACGGTTTCAGAGCATTGTAAATGCAAAACTTCACAAATATTGCTTGTGGATACACGAGCAATTTTTGGATTGCACTTTGTGCAACGTTCATTAATTACGTATCAATTGCAACGTTTCCACTTTAATGATATCGCACTAATCGACAAATATTATCAATTTACAATAGTGAACCACGTGGAAAATCAACGCATCCGTAAACAATAGAGTACTCGAATGAAATTTCTCGCTAATATTATGGACAAGGAGTCTAACCTCTATTAGGGTAGACGTTACACATAGGTTATGTTCGCTTTTTCCGATTGCTCCGAAGGTCGAGAAGACAAGCCTAAAGAGCCAAAACTCGTTTCTATTCACGGACATTGTATTTATGGTATTCAAGCGAACGTGCAGTTTGAAGCAACGAGCCAGAGAAAACGTCGAATGAATTTTCTCACGCGGGCTCAGTCTGCTGACATTTAACCGAGTACTTAATAAGTCTGCGTCAACAAACGCGTACGCACATCAATACAGCATTTTAATCGAATGCACTCACCTGTTGAAACGTTCATCATGCCCGATTAGTTATTGGTTTCTCGTCCCAAGATCCTGAAATTCAACGACGACAGGGAACACCGACGTTCGTGTGCTACAACGCAGAATAATAAAAAAAGCGTATATGGTTTATCGACACTGCGAGACTGCTCTTTTCCAAGTTTGCCGGAACACTCGCGCAGCGGCGTTTCCTCGATATGCGGGCCTCTCCTGTCTTTCTCTTTCTCTCCTTCCCTCACTCTTCGGCACCTCGTCTTTTCTTTTCCTTTTGTGTTTTTGCTCGTCTATATCTATTTCTTTGCGCACCAACTTTTATACATCGCAGCGAGGACTCGTTTTGTCCGCAATTTCGCGTATATTTAGCGTTAACGCTGAGCTGGCTGTGCGTTCTATTACGTGCAACAATCGATTGATTTCTACATAGGCGGTGTACTTTTGAAGGGAAGCAACGGCATCGAGGATTCGCGCTATTTTGCCGGGAGTGCGAAAGAGAAAGAGAGAACACAACGCGACGGTGACACGTCGTTGCTTAGGAAACGACGGTAGTACAGGTACCTACGGTGCCCCTTGTAAGTCAGTGGTTCGATCGCTATCGGATCTTCGTACGCGGCCTTTCACGGCAGTTCAAATCAAGCGCGCAAATCCGTCCAACGCGTCCCGACGAAAATAAAACTCGCAGCGAAAACCACGTGAACCGGAACGACGGCAAATTACGTACAGCGTGGACGCAAGCGAGGTCGGCAAAAGAGATAAAGCTCTAGCCGAGTAAGCGTGCAGCGCATTCGGCTGTACGATATCGAAAGCAGACGGTAAAGAGAGCGCAACTCAAGGAAATTCGATGGAGACGCGCGCCCTTGCGTCGGTCGCACGAACTTGTTTCGATTCGCCAACTCTCCGATTAAATAATCGCAAGATTACGCCTAACTTTGGCAATTGTCGTAATGGTAACGGATAAATAACGAAACTGTCGATATAAGATAACCAGTTACTTTTATTCGATGATTTATGCGTCAGCTACACGCGTTACAACAGTTATGGCCGCTCGTCGTTTAGATACCGAATCAGCGGTAAGTAAAATCTTGTTGCGAGTCATCGAGAGTGTAAAACTGAACGTGAATGCGTTGTTAGTTTGGTATTGATGTTTGGAATAAGTGCGATTTTCCGATGATACGCACACGATTGTCCGGTTTTCGATGCGCTTACTTTCACCGTGTCTCGTGCAACGAATAAAATAGAACACGATCTACCGTGCTATCGGCTTATCACGCGAAAAATACAGATAGAAACATCCTCGTTCTTTCTTACCTTAAACCTTACTTTCGTAAGGTCTTGATGCCCACCGAAGTAGAATGCTCGTGGAAAAATAAATACTTTGGTCAATTGATCGAGACGTACGTTCGTTCCACTGTTAGCGCGTCAAACGCGAGATATTTTCTACGTTTTCGTACGATAAACTTTCATCGGACTCGAGATTCGAGATTCGGATAACTTGGTCGGAAAATCAATGTATGCATAGAACCGTAGGCTTAACGAACGTTTCACGAGCAATATCTTCGTACGGTATCGCGTTATTTTCGGTGAACTCGCAGGTTTGGCCACGCGGCAAAGGCGGTAAGCGCGCCAAAATTGCAGCCTCGTCCAACGAACGACGTTGGATAACGTTTGAATAATTTGCGCTGTGAAGCCCTTGACAATTCAGCCGTTCTCGCGTACCACATCCGTCGTAACGTATTTATCGAAACGAAACGCTCGTTCAACGCGTCGACGTAAACGAACCGCGTGTGCGAGCTTTCGATAAATCAATACTTGTCGCCGTTTCGTGTTTCCTTTCGATCGTTCAAGATACAATTGTACGGTATTGCGTTATACGCGCAGCCAAAATGGACCTTTCTCTTGGTTCAAAAGTTTAGTGCACTTTTGAAAGACCTTGAACGACGAAGATTACGTTAATAAACGTTACTCCGGGAGGAAAGCGACTTGCTTGTACGAAACAGTGGAACGGTGTTGCATCCTGATCAAGCGACTTTTCAAGGACTCTGGTAAATAATCCGTGTCGCTAAGAGTTGCTTCGCTGACCGGCTCAGAGGCTGGCCGATCGAAATTGGGGCTGCAACGATGAAATCATAAGAAAAGACGCACGTTTGTCCATTACCCATGCTCGTTAATCGTGTACCAACTAAAATAAGCAAGTCAATCAGAGAGCCTTCGTACGCGTGCATACGTCTCGATACATTAAACTGACTACGTTGATTGTTCTCGATGTACATTTGTGTATTTATATCAATTTTTTATGGCACAAGTTGCTATTTTATTGTACAGAAGTATTTACAGATAGACATGACGTTCCTAACTATTAACTTCGGTCATTTTTACACCGTTACATTATCAGCAAAGACTAATTTACGAAACGGTTCGATATACAATGTACCAATAGTAACATCCATGTACGGAATAATCAAGTGTAAAGAAAATATTCAATTCGAATGTATATAAAAAGATCGCGACAAACATTCGGAACGAAAGGTTGGCGGATGTTCACACGTAGAAATCAACTTTCAGTTGTACCTATCCAAAAGATAAGACTTGTATGAACGTTTTTCAATTGTCGAATAGAAGCTTTATTCGATAAACAATCGCAACGTTCGTACGACATTTTTTAAACTATTGTTTTGATCGCATCAGACTTTAGCGCGGGTGTGAAATTAATTTTCAAAAAAGACATCTTGAATCTATATGCCAAGAAAGTAATACAGCCGTCGATTTCGATCAATTTTATGACGTTTTTCAAAGTATCCGCAATCGCGATATAAACGATAGGTTTTCAAAAAACGCCAAAATTCGCATTCAATTTTGATTTGTTTTCAAAATGCGGCCCAAGCTCGTGTTAGAGATACGATATACATATATCTCTCTCTCTGAAATGTTGAAACGTTTATGAACATTTTTGTTCTTATCACGCACATTCATATCTTGGAAAAATAGCCACTTATACTGAATTGCACGTTTTTTTTGTATAATATACGACGTTACGTAGATGTTACGTCGGTACATAAAAATAGATTTTGACCATTCTAAATCTATAAAAATAACGTCATCTAGATATATATTGTTGCATTTTCCAACCGAGTTCGAAAGGATAATCGTGGCCTCGAGAAAAAGTTACATAAATATAGCTGGGAATAAACGTATCGCGAAAAATGAACGTTTGTATCGCAGCTCATAATTTTGTACCGAGCAGAGATAGAATGTCATTGCGTAAGAATTTTTTTTAATTTTTATCAATAGGAATGCACAATTTGATATTCGCGTGTTTTTATGAGCATTCCTTGACAACTCTAAATAAATTACATTACATATCGAACAGCAGGGCATGACTTGTTGCAGTTATTCAACGAATATACGAATTATGTTTGTAGATAAATTAAAGTCGAAAAAAGACAAATACATTTCGTTTCCATCGAGTAAACTTATACTTAGGGTTCATTGACGAATCAACTAATATTTTATATGTAATCTTATTTTGTCGTTCTATTTTTAGGGAATATCGTAAACTTGTGCTGTTATTCGAGAATTGGAAGACTAGTCATGTGTACTAATCCAAAAAGCGTTGGTGATAACGGAGTTTTTTAGGTAGCTAAAAAGCTATTTCAACGTAAAAAATAGGTTATCAAAAAGGATATACCTGCGTTTATTACTACAGATTCAAGTATTGAAATTAAATGTGTCAAGTTGAAATTAAATTGCCGTTGTTTTCGTCGATGATTTCGAGATTCGAAGTAACGCACAAGTTTCTGATACTCGATTGAAGAGCTGATCCAGAGGGACCTACAATTTCATGTATTCAATTAATGAATTTCAGCATCAGATTCTATTTACTGGTACTCGTAATATATATACATATATATATATATATATATATATATATGTACATACACATAACTCACGACAGTTTTTTTCCTAAGAGCTCTTCGGAATATTTTATAATTGAACTCCACATAGATAAATACGTTCTCTCTAGGTTTCAAGAAATTGGACAGACGAGATTTGGATGCAAGTTTCGCGTTACTTTTCTTTCTTTGTATGCCCCACTATACCTCAACGTAGAAAGCAAACTAACGTCAACTGTGCGCAACCGGACAGATATTGCAAGTCGATATATTGTGTTTGGCAATAAATGGATCAACCGTTCGCGAGAAACTTGCAATTCCTGACATGCCGAGAAAAAGCTAGTTATCAGAAGCAATCGTATCCGGGGAAGATTTTGTTCGTCGAGGCTACCATCCCGATTCCACCGCTAATAGTATAGCGCTAACGCGCGAACCGTGCCACCTTACCAAGCCA
Source organism: Chouioia cunea (assembly GCA_030064505.1). Lineage (NCBI taxonomy): Eukaryota > Metazoa > Arthropoda > Insecta > Hymenoptera > Eulophidae > Chouioia > Chouioia cunea. The sequence continues at coordinate 13,249,795 of JAOPFQ010000005.1, forward strand.
CCTACCTTTCCAAACCGCGTGAAAAGAAATTTTTTACAGCGAATTCCGATGACCGTGAATCGCGGTCAATTTTTCAACCGTCGAATGTACCGCACGACCGCTCTCACGTTTGCGTACGAACCAAATTCCTCAGCGAGTAATCAGTATCGCAGGCTAATCTGCAACTTAAGAGCAAGTCTTGCAAAAAATGACACGAACCGTCGGGTAGTTGGCGTTTGGTTTATACCCAATGACACAGCAAGCGTCCCTCTACACATCGCTCACATCGCAAAATCTCCAACGCGGATACGAAGACAGGGAGATCGTTTTTGGTTTTTGGTTTTTTCTTTTTTTCCTTTTTTTGCTTTTTGTTTTTTGTTTTTTGTTTTTTACTTTTTGTTGGTTTGTTGCAGGTACTAAGAGTATAACGTTCGTCGTGTAATCCACGCGCGTAATTCATCCATACGCATACTTGGAGAGGCCGAGATGCTTTCGATCGTGCTCACTGTACGTTACGGCTGGCTTACGGCTCGCCGCTTGCATTGACTCTCGTCGAGCGAGATTCTCCTCGAGACGTCAATGTTTATGGATGACGCGAGAACCTCTTGGAATGTCCTTCTTGTCCGCGACAACTCGGCGCTGTCGCCGGTGACTAAAATATATCGTCGACTTCGCCGTAATTCCGATCCCAATAGCCGCCTTGGTACTGCCAGTCTTCCGCGCCTGTGTAGGGATTTGTACATTTCAGGAACCATCTGCAACATCGATTTCGATTGCGCTTTTACGTTCGATCGTACCGAGCGTGTATCCACGCGTCAAAGCAACGTCTGAAAATAAACTCGTTGCCAGAGCGGATCCGACAAATAGATAAAAGCCTACTTAGGAGTGTATTCCGTTGGATGTTTCTTCTGTTTGCGTGATTTACGGAATTCTCGCTGCTTGTCTTCCAGTCGAGACTTCTCCGTGGCGGCTCCGTCGTGATCGCCGTGTTCCAGTTTCCGTACGTCGGGCCTCAATCGGGAATCCGTTGGGCACAATTTGTCCGCGATTTCTGGCTCCATTTCGTTCAGTGACATGGCAAATGTCGTAAATTGATAGTACTGAAATGATTCCATCCATCAAAATCACGTAACGAGTCGTTTGCACGGCAAACGTAACGTTGCCAAGTATGAATATACCACATCGATCGCAAGGGAACGTGCGAAAGAGTCACAAGTTTTGCGTAGAAATGCTAAATAAACGCGCGAGTGGCGAGCCAGCGTCGAAGTAGACTGACCTGAGCACTGTTGGCTGGCCTGGGTGTGACCTCCCAGAGCAGTGTCGAGTTGGGGATGTCATCGACGCTAAACCCCTCGTTATCCAATTCGGGTTCGTCGATGGCGTCTTGGTGCGACGGCTTGAACGCGCCGACCTTCAGACTACTCAGTCTCGCCAGAACCTTCTTATGGCTGGGACTATTCTGCGGACTTTTGCCTTCGCGCTTTATCCTTTCGATTGCGTCCTCGTACAACGCCGTGTCGCACACCTTTAGTCGCTCCGTCCATTTACCATACAGGTATGCCAATTTCTTGTGGTTCCTGTCACATAGGTATTTCCTATTATCGTTCTTTCCTTATTTTCCAGGCCAATTTCGGCAAATTTACGCGGCCACGGCAAAACCTCGATGGCCAAATGCCAAAAAGGCCGATGAGCTTTTTCCGGTCCATACTCGTTTCATTGAACCACGTCATTAATCGAAAAAAAGAAGCTCTCGAAATCTACAAATGGATAGAGTTCAAGCATCGTACGTAAGCTCGTTGCCAACACCAACTCCAGTAGAAACAGACGACTTTGGTCAGACCGCGAGCCCGGAGGGAAAAGCTATTGTCGCGCGTGTCGTTCGAAAGATATTCCACGCAAAAGCTGGCATTGTCCGAGCGCACACGGAAGCTAGACTCGACTGAATAGCAGCTTCAAAAGTACGACGAGTAAACGGAATAAACGCGAAAATAAAAATGCTCTCTATCAGAAACGTCGCAAAGATTCAAGGACAAAGCATACGTCGATTAAAGTAAAAAGTTATTGGAACAATAATCGCGCCGTCAAACAGGCAATCAAAATGGCACGCACGGCAGCGGCAGCAGCAAAAAAGGGCTCTATAACTTACTCGGGATCAACGATGAAGCCCTCGACTCTGTGCAAGTCCTTGTTATTCCAACCGGCGCTCTTGAACGAAAGCTCGGCCTTGAGATTGCCACCACCGTGCTGCTTGATCTCCAGCACGCCCAATTGCTCCATCCAAATCTGCCCCACGAGTACGTTGTGCAAGATGCAGTTGACGTTATGCCAGGTGTACGCCTCCTTCCATCTTTAATCAACAAACGCTCTTTACTCTAGTCACTTGTCGCCGCCCTTTTTACCAGAGCTCCTTTGTTCGCCATCCAACTTTTCGATTGCCCTCGGCTAATTGCCCATTTTTCACGAGATACCGATTACGTTTTCAAATTGTTTGCAACCAACTTTGTACGTGGTCGGCTCGATAATCGATGCCGCTATACCATCGTCCGATTTCTTCAATTAATCGTACAGAGAACAGTCGTGAGAGGCTTATTGTCAACCAGAGTAGCGCTTTGTTTGTCGGTGAGTTTTGACGACTCCGTCTGAAGTGTGTTCGAGCAAAGCCTTTGACTTGCAAAGTGACCGTGGGAAAACGTATTTTCCTTCGTTAAAACTCGATCAGGCGAAAATGTACGTTGTGAAAAATATGTCGCGTCAAAAGCCAAAATTTACGTCGACTGCAACGCTGTTAACGCGAACGCGAAGTTGAACGGGAAGAGGTGCTGAAACGAGTAATCGAATAGGCAATTGAAGGGCTGCGCGAGTGTATGCATGCTTGTGCGTGCGCGCGTATGTGTGTGCATGGTGGTGCGCAGTCTAGACCTTGAGGAAAATATTACTCACTTTGGCAACTCGACCGTGACCGTTCCCTTAGGATGGATCTCTATCGATTTGCCCCAGAACTTGAGCTTAGGATGAATACTGCCGTGGAAGACAAAGTTCTCGCTGTCCGCGTGAAATGCCGACACTGGAGGATGATGCGACACTTGCTCGCATATTATACTGACGATTAACAGATTTCACATTAAGCAAAGACCATGAGAAACAAAAAAGGGCATGATTCGAAGCTTGACTCGCGAAGAGAGACTCCTCTATTCTCCAAGTGATTTGGATCGATTGCAAGTTGACAATCGGATGCAGCGCACTCGTATACTCAAGCGTGTTATTTCAACGTTTCCATACGGTAAATATTAGCTTTAACTGGATTCGCGCCGCGACACTTCGTTGTCCATTTACCCGTGCAAGCTTTAGCACGGATAAAACGTTCGTTTGCCGCAATATTACGTTGGCTCGCCCCTCGCGCCATTCCACTCTCGTGTTACATTCTCGCTGTATTGGATACACGCGCTTGAACAATTCAGTGCGCCACATTTTCCGAGAATTCACTTTGACGCGAATGCTGAATTGATTTGATGTCGCGGTCGTTACGAGCAACCGTATAGGAAAACAAAGAAGAAAAGTCTTACCGAAAGTCATCTCGTTGCAGCTCGTAAGTCTCGCCGAGTATAGGATTGAACGGCTTTCCGAGACGGTCCCAATTGGAGGCCAAAGCGCTTACTGCGAATGCTGAGATGTACTGCAAGCACACGCACATCCACAAACGATCGCAAACGTACAACTTTGATTCGTTGACTTGGCGCAGTTTGCACGGCAATTACGCGTTATCAGTTTCTCGATATCAACCCAAGACTGGTCAACCTTCTCGATTCAACGCGACGCTCGGCGGACAAAGTCTCGTTCGCTACTGGCAAGTCTCTGCCATAGAACGCCAAACAAAAATGAAGCCGAGAAAGAAAAAGACAGGCGGAAAACAAAGTTATTTAAGAGTGTTGACCTTATTCGTCAAAATACATAGACATCCGAAGGATTCCGACGATCGTTAATATTGAGTCCTCCATTATGCGCGACGATAAACAGTTTGCAATAATCTTGTCTCGTCCAACAAACGTGAATAACGTAGGACCACTAAGCCGAATAAACGAAGAAGCGCAAACGATACCGGGGTTGGCGATGCTGTATTTCGCACGGTAACTAAAATACTTTGAGCGCGGCTCGCGTGTCCCGAGTGGTAGAATGGGCGATCTCGAGAGAGCGAATCGGTATCCGCCGTGTATAAATACGTCGAGTGTAAAGCTTACTTGTAGTCGAGCGACGGGACTAGTCTCGAGGGATGCTTGCATGAGTAGCTTCGAGTACTCCATGTACTCGGCGACGCGCTGCAGAAAGGACAGCGGCTCGTTGAAAATAACCGGCATCGTGATTTTGCTGAGGTCCTTACCCAGCGACAGCACCGAGCACAGGTTTACCTCCGAGTGTCCTGATACCGGCAGCGACTTTCTGCAAAGACAAATTCTCCATCGGACACTTGGAACTGGGCATGTACGTTTCTTTACAGCGCTAAAGCAACATTTAACCAAACGAATGGAGCTGCAGGCTGGAAAAACGTCTCACAACTCGTCCAGCGTTTCGCTTTGACGGCTTTCAATGCTAGGACAACGGGAACATGGGAACACGTTTCTTATCAAGTTCTTCCTCTTATAGTAAGCTTAAAAATAGCGCTGTTCTGTTGAATGTGTACGTCGAGTGTGTAGGTATTTCAGGAGACGTAGGCAAAGCACACGCCCGATTAAATATCGACAACGGCAAAAGCATCTCAAACCCATGTTAAATTCGCACGTGCAGCTCCGATCAGCAGAGAAACGAGAGAGATGCTACGTTGATTATTGATACGGAAGTCAAGCGAGGACTCTCGTTGAGTTATTCTCTTGCACGTGTTAATTGAGGAGTTATTGATTAGTTTCAAGATTCGTTCGAGTGCAAACGTACGTAACATCTAATGACAATTTTTGTATAATTTTCAAACGACCATTTTTAAAGAACGCGAAAACGCCTAATAAGTAGCGCTAAAAGTAGACGATGGACGAATAGTTGCATCGTTAAAATAATCGTATTTATTGATCAGATTAGCAGCGATTGTTTTTCTCAACGAAGAAGTAGTTAGCGAAAGTCGAGCAAAACCAAGCGTGTTCTCGTTAAAGTGCTACTTTTAATCGATAGTCACACGTCGGAAGATAAAGGAACAAAAAGTCGACTGAGAACCGAGGAAAGAGTTTAATATTGGGAAACCTCTAGCCAGCGATTCTCTTGGATTTTTCCACTTCAATATTTGATCTTCCTATCGCTCTAGTCTGGTCGTTGGACAAATCGTTCTTCGTATCTGAACTTTCGAAATCGGTCAATCGGATTAAGCGTTGAATCATACCACTCGTAGGGATTATTTTAAAAATCACATGGACAACAATCGATAATACGTAACATTTTTTTCGCGATCGACATCCTATTTCGTTGTTCGTTTTACCAATCAGCTTTTTTCCGATATCCGTTCTTCGCTAGCGTTTAAAAATATATTTTCACGAACGTGCATACGTAGTAAGATGCGTTATTGGAGCTTTCAGGCGAGACTTTTTTGCCGCACTTAGAGCCGTGAGCTTTCGTTTATTTTCAAACGATGGAGTAACGATGCAATTTTGAAGTGTGTATTTAAAAAATGCGCTTCTCGGATACGAAAAAAGGTGTGCTAGGAAAAGCGTATCGATGGGCAAACGTTTAAGTTGAAACCGCTGCCATAATTACTTGTCTCCAACGAAGAACACATCAAATAGATTGCCCACCGATGAAAAAAACAGCGCGTTAACTTTGGTTGGAAATCAATTGCAAGCTCTTCGTCGATGGAACAAAAGATATCGCTTCAAAGTGAGTCCATTTTTATTACCACATAAGTATAAGTTAGTAGAGGCGCTCGAATACTTGTACGTTTACGACTTCAGATGGAGCCAGAAATGAACGAGCTTGCAGAATTGATGTTATTCTCGTGCGTTCCAACTAGACGATTGTTAACATCGTTACTATCAAATGAAACATTCTAAAGAAACGAGGCTTTTGTCGAATGGAAAGCAGAATAAAGCTCAAGACGCATACGTTGTTCGCGTGGAATATCCATGAGTCTTTAGCGTCGTGCAGCCCAGGCTTTGTCAGAAAACCTCGTAATAATTGAATTTACCCGTCAGTGCTGCATGACTCGGTTATTCCGGTATCGCCTTTGCGACTCGTGAAACACGTACGCACAAACGTAGCATCGCATAATCGTATCTCGCGCACCAAAACAGCACCACCGCAGCCACCGCCAAACGTCGAATTCGGAGCTGTTCGAGCGACAACTCGGACTTTGAGTTTGTCTGCAAGACAGTACTGTGCACTCGCGTTATAAAGGCCGACTACGACGGTTGTAGTTGGTCGATAAAGGCACTGAACAATGTAGCTGACAGATTTTAACGCGAACCAGAGTCAAATCTTGTAAAAGGAATTATCTCAGCGTGGCCGATAGCGCGGCTCGCATTGATCCGTTCGACATTGAGTTGTCAGCGTGAACACTGAAATTCCCTTGGACGCCTATTACCAACAATCAATACGAGCTGTCGTCGGAAAGAACAGAGGATAGAATCAAGGTTTCGACGATCTTGATGGCGCTTTAAGAAGAGCTCGAACGCGCGAAGTATCTACGCACCAGCAATCACCCTACAGAGTCAATAGTCTACAACGATCAATTGCAGTTGATTACGAGAAAAGTAAAGGGGAAGCAACGATACGTTTGGTATCGATGCCCTTTGCACTTGAAATTGCGGCCAATGTCAACTAGGAAGCAAACGACTAAGCTACTGCATCAACTCACACACTGCCGGATGGACGTCGGCTGTCCAGCGGCGCATTAAGTCCACCGATAGAGAGCGAGAGAGGGAGAAAGGGAGGCTTGCCCCACCCCAGCTGCGCGTTGAAAAATCGGATTTCACGGGGGCGAGTTTGTGCTTGCGCCTAGAGAGCTCGAGGGTTATCGTTCGTCTACATGTGTGTGTGTGTGTGTGTGTGTGTGTGTGTTTGAGGCACAAACCTGTAACGAGTGTCGCTGGCCATCGTGCGACGACGACAAACAAGTGAAAACTCGATTGAGTGATTGCTCTCGCTCGCTCGATCCGACGGCTTGAGCCAAGCCTATACACTGGCTCACTGTCGCTACTGCTACTGGTGGTGGTGGTGGTGGTGGTGCTGCTGCTGCTGCACGAGTCCACTCGCTCGAACACTGGCAACGCGCAGTCGCCGAGGGTTGATACTGCTATAACAAGGACAAGCATACACGGAGTGTTAGCAAGGGCACGCACATAGGCTTGCCGTTTTTGCTATATTTCTTTCGGCCTATGGGATACTTTCGCCAGAACGACGCGCTTATCGCGTATTTCTTCCAAAAACACAAAAAAAAAACAAAAAAACAAATGGATCAAACTAGTTTGTTTGCGCGTTCGGGTAGATTGATCGTTTATTTGTTCCAGACTTATTGCTACTCTCCATTCCACTAATCTATCTTTTTTCGACACAAACATTCTTGACACAAAGAACAACAACAGTTGTTTGCGAGACAGTTTGCTCGAGGCTGAGGGATGTGTACTTTTGAATAAAACATGACAAATCGAGACTTTATAGCGACGAGTACCGAATTAAATTACGGAATAAGCAACGAGTTTCGTGAGAAACGGCGATTATTCTCCTCTTAAAAAGGTGCGCGCTACGTCAAATTATCCGGGCGTAGCGAAAGAAAAGCGCATGCTGGAGGAATTTTATAAAGGCAAGTTGTAATAATTCGTACAGCACTATCGTTACATACTAGTAACGTTATTATCTTGAGTAATCCCGTTACTATTTTACAGGCGTCACAACCTACACACTCGATAACGCCTCGGTAATAATAATAATAATAATAATAACTGGTCGAGACAGGAAAAAGAGATGGAATCAGCTAGTAAAACGTCGGCGATGTGTCGGCAATACGATCGTTACGATAAGCGATAGGCATTCGAAAAGTGCCATGTAACTTATGCTCGGTACGCGAGACAATGCGAGTGTCTCTTAGGAACGAGCAACTCCAACACGACATACTTTGAGGCTGTCCAACGCGTCCTCCTAAGAATCTCGATGTTTCTACGCACTTGCGGTATTTTCATGTGGCTCGTGTGAAAGTAGCTACGACGTTTCGCGAAACCTAAACAAACAGCGAGATGTAACAAGTACGATGGTTTATACGAAGTAAATTTACGCAATCGATCAATCAGCGCGATATCAATGATACAGCGAGTACACCGTTATTCCCGTGAAACTGACACGTCGACCTTACGAATTTAGCACTTCACTTGGAAATACGCAATCACTTATGAATCACCGGAAACCTTGTAGACGCGACGCCTAACGTTATTTTTAAAGCCTTGTCACAGAGGCAAACATTCACGTTTCGTTTGAAACTCTCGCAAATACACAAACACCACTTTCCACTCTCGAAAACTAACGCTATCACGTCTGTTGCGGAGCTTTCAGAGGCAAACCTTGGTAAGAACACAAAGAACACAAGAAGAGGAGATGCAGTCTCGAGTCCAATGAGCGCTAACCAGGTGCGACGCGCGAGTGGTTATACGTCCTCGTCGTCACGCTCGATAATTAAGAAGAGAACCAACCCGCAACCAGTGCGTGACCTCTTTAGCCTCTGCGGACGACAGCTATCAACGTTACCGCTTGTACGAGAAAAAATCCAGTGTACGCGAGTCGATGAATTCTCGCCCTTCGTAGACAGGGAAACGCTCGAGACACTTGTAGACGTTGCACATGCGATAAGAACAAACTGTCAAAGCTTGAGCATCGCGCGTTATCGATCGTTGCTTATAATCAAACGTTCTCGCGCGCGACATGTTTTCGAAGCAACTCCATTGATCCGAAGCTGTATTACACGATTGTTCTTTACTGATCGACTATCAAAATTACGAGCGGCTCGACATCCAACGTGCTCCGCTGCGCGCGAGTAGTATTGTCCGATAATAGTCAGCCGCTTCGACGACTTGTTCACGGATTCATACGGTTGCGCAAAATGCGTTTGTGTACGCGATGTATTCGTAGGTGGTTGCGCGTGCTATGCGAACGAAAGCTATATCTAATTGTCGTGGGTGTCAAAAGTTGTTTGTTGGCTACATACATCAAACGAGATCCGTCATCGGGTAGTTTGGATTTGACTGCTGGCGTGGCGAAGCTTTGACAGAGAGGGAGATAAACAAAGAGAGAAAGAGAGAGAGAGAGAGAGAGAGAGAGAGACAGAGGCGCGTCGACGCTCGACAGGGGCGATCAGCTGGACTGACTCCTCGTGTCGCGAATGGATTCCTATATACGTGTGCCTCGCGGCGCGCGCTTGCTTGCCTCGTCGATAAATTCGAGCTCCCTGCGCGCGCGCGCGCGCATGCACACGTGCGGGGGTGCGTCCAACGTCTACCAGTTATACATGTGTATATATATACATCTGTGACCTTCGCAGCTCCTACCGGGCGATTCAACCATTCGCTACTTTCGTATATTATACGTGCTTCGACCCTACTTACATTTGTCAAAACACAATTGTCGGTTTCTCTTTTTTTTCTTTATTCCCACTCGTGTGCCGAAATAAACCAATCGACTACGAATACGCACAAGCACACTCTAGGCTACTTTCCTAAACTCGCGCTTGGAATAATATCCGTTGTTCAACGAGTTATCCTTTCCAGATACGACGCGAAGCTTAGAACGAACGACAATTTTTCCGACAAAAATTGACAACGATCGAACCGATGGACCCGAGAAATAATCCATAAGTGGACGTGACTTGAACGAGATACTATTTTACGTCGTTTTTTGCCTTACGATTTCACGAAATCAAACGAGTATCTTATACCGCAATTAATACTGGTTTTCACGTTGATCAATGTTTAATGTCGCGTGTCTTTCGAAACAATACGAGTATACACGAGAGGCTGTGCTTGACTCTGCTCCAATTGACTGTAAATAGACGTACTGCAGTCGTACTAACGAGAAGATAGCACACGAGAGAATGTCGATGTCGATGAGAAAAGGGGCAAAACCGTGAAAACGAAGGTAAACGTCAGTTTGACGAGGAAAAACTATGCAAGCCGGTGAGAACGCTGCAACGTTAAGTCGAGGCGAGACAAAGCGATGCCGCGTGATTTCCGTAAATAGACACGAGTTAATAAAGCTGTACGTTAGTGACTTTCGAAACCTCGCGGAAAATCCAATCGTGTCAATGCTGGCGCTCTTTCAAATTCAAATCGTTCGACTTTGTCCATTCGATCGAGTATCGAGTATCGTCGAACATTACCCACGTCACGTGTTAATACATGGCCAGTTTACTGCGATGTGTTACGATACTACGCCCACGTCAAATCGGCTCGTCGAGACGGCACCAACCTAATTCAATGGGCAACAAGTCCGGAATTTTCTTACAAATCTATCGATCGACTCGAACGTACATCTGTTTATCCGACTCGAGCTGTTCGGTATCAACCGTGACTTGTGCGATATCGCGCGTGATTCGTTGACGATGCACACCTGCAATCAAGCGTTGCGTCGGTATTACGTTCCAGCGCCGATACACCATGTATCGAACTGTCCGTCGACCAACGCGAACTCATTTATCCCCTTTAGCAATACTCTGACGCCACTGTGCACACAAATGTATTTTTCACCGTGAACAAACACGATGCTGAGGCCGACATTGACGCTACAAGCTACGATACTGTAGTAGCGTATTTATATTTATTACCAATAAATAACGATCAGCTTATTGGTATTTTTCGTCGAGAATGCGGTCGTGAAACAAATACAAATACAAGATCGATGGATAGAAATCAGATATCGTTTGTGCTCTTTTTTCTCGTTCTCTTGCGGGCGCAAAACATGGCAGACCAACGCTATTCAAAGGTTGCCTCTCGAGCTCACGAAACCAATCGATAAAAGAGAAGCGCAAGCACGTTTTTCTCTTTCGCTCGATTCGTTTTTATCGCCTCTTCGCTCACAAACGCGGCTTGCCCGCGCAACCACTTCCGCTCGCCTCCCTCGTCCTTTTCTCCGATTCCTGTACACCACCTTGCGCACACCGTCCGTACGTCACTTTCCCGAGCCTCTCTTCTCTTCTCTTCCTTCTTCCTTTTTTCTTTCCTCGATATGAAGTTCGCCTAAGTGTTCTTTTGTTCTTTCGTTCTTTCGGCTGTCGAGAGAGAAAATGACCGAGGAAAAAGTGATCGAAAACCCCGAAGATGGCCAAGGCCCAAGATCCCCGGAACTTCATTCGAGCAGCCTTCGCTCGTTACATCCAAGATATGCTGGACTTCTCGAGCTTCCGTAGTAACTTTTCAAATTGATTGCTTCGAGGTTTCCTTTAATTTTTTATGCAATGTTGCACCGTATAATTCATGCGTTTTCCGTCGTCGTCGACTGTGCACGTTTCAAAAAGCCTTTTGTACGGACACGTTATTCAGCTTCGAGCTTTTTACTTTATTTTGGCGTATTCTGTCAAAGTCAAATTAATCGCTTTGTTTTGTCGTACTGTGTGGCTGCTTGGAGGAACGCGCGTTTTTTGCTTGATTTATTTATTTTGACAAATTTTCGTTTGTACAGTTGTGGGTATACAAATAATCTTACCGTATTTTGTATGTATAGCGACGCGATTTGTCGTCATCGCCTAATACGGAAAAAACGTAGATTTGCCGCACAGATTAACCGAGAAATCAATCATATGATAGCAATGAAGACGAGAGCAGTTGACGGTATCAAACTTGATCTACTCTTCAGCATTGACGATTAATTGCTAGAAAAATTACTAACGGAAAGGTGACAAATCAACGAGTTTTATACAATTCAAGCCAGACATCTCTCGTAGAAGACCAAATAATTCGGGAAATATTCAAATATACATTTTCATAGAAAATACATTCTTTATTATTTCAGTGTATCTCAACAATTTATAATTTTTATCAAATATAATAGTTGTAAAAATTCTTAATATCTGCATACAACCAACTTCCAAAAAATTTTATATTAAACTAAATAGTTTTTTAAATGTATAATACCCTACTATTTGTACACTTGAAGAGACTGTAATTACAAAATTTGAAAAACAAAAACAAACGTCAATTATCATTGCCTCGCTGTATTAGATACATCAAACTAGCAGAAATGAACTTTTCATCGCGAAAATTAAACTGGATATTGTGTTAAAAAATAAATTTCACTGAAATGTCTCTAAAACTAATGAAAAGTTGCGAGCATAAAAAAATTTAAGGTACATCATAGTCATCATCTTCTCGTTTTCTTTTGTTGGATTCCTCTGGTTCCAATTTGACTTCTGTCTTTATCGTCGATAACTGAATTTGTCCAGAGTCGGATGAAATTTGAACTTTTGGTTTCATATGAGTTTGAGCTTTCACCAAACTTTGATTACCTAAAACGTGCACATTAACATAAATCATTCGATATACAAAATTTAAATGTAAAGCTATGGATAGACAATTTTACCGGCATTGACTTTGTAAACTGGCTTTGGCATAGAAATTGTTTGGGTTCTTGAGATGGTAGATATTGTTCCAGGTCTTTTCATTATAGAGTAACCTAACGAATTATGTTTGCCCCCAGCTGCATTCGTGTTACCAATAGCAGCTTTGCCAGTCCTTTTAAGTGGTGTTTTAAGTTTAAAATTAGCTGCATTCAAACAATAACGATCTGGTGGTAATCTAAGTCCGTAACTTGGTTTGACGAATGGTAACGGAACGTTATTTTTGGCACTAGCAACTTCTAATAGCACTTCTCGTGGTGGAGGGTTTGTGAAAGATTTTTCCAATTGCATTTTGACAGCGATTCTGACATCATCCAAGTCTACAAATTTCTTTTTGCCATGATTAGCATAAATTTTGCTATCATCCAAGACACAAGTGACGTATCCTGCATAATCAAAACAAAAGAAAATAAAGTGAAACTTTTGCTTACAAGAATTTGTTGGTATATTATGCAAGATATTCGCGATTACTTACTGTAAGTAAATTCCAACAACTGGTTTATTACTTTAGGCTCATAATCTGTTATTCCCATGTCTTTCATTATCGATACAATAACTTGCGCATCTTTAGGGATGTGTTTAACCTGTGCCGCATTCTTTGACTTATCAGCCATTTTTTCAAATTTAACTTTCTCCTATTATTCGAAATATGATTAAAACTAAATAGATTAGGATGTGGAAAAAATAGCGGCACTGAAATACGTAAATTATTTATTATTATAATCAGTAATACAGTACAATAATGAAATTTGAGTTTATTTTAAGGTTAGGTATCGACATTTCTGCGGTTTAGTAAGTCTTAAAAGATATTGATAATAAACTTTATATTTTCTAAGATGACTTTATCAAAATGCGATCTGTTGAAGTTGTTACAATCTTATGTAATTTACCTGAATTCCTACATTGTCAACAATCACATCACATATTTGAATTGTCACGCCAGACGAATAGTCATGATGCACTGACGCCGCGATGCAAAATAACTAGCAACGTCAAACCATGGTATAAAAGCGTCAAACAGAACAGCAGACTAGTTTTTTAAATGTACGTTTCGTTTAATTTTGTTAGATGGCGCTGGGTTGTCTAATTTATCTTTGAGACTCCGACCTAAACCAATACGTAAACGTGATTTTAATGAATTTAAAAAGAGAACTTTTCTAGGCTCGAGATTTGACTTCGTTGAACGTCCACGCCCATGTGCGCGTTCGGCCGCATGATGGCGCGAGTGAGGATAGTGCATACAGTCAGATGAGCGTAAGCCTAGTGCTAAACGAGAGACAAGTAATAGCATGGCGACGTTGATTTTCTCTTTTCTCTCTCTTTCTCTCCCCCCCCCCTCTCCCTTTCTCGCTCCCTTTCTCTCCCTATCGCACTGTCTCGCTCCCTCTCCGTGTGGACAACCATTAAATTTCGGAAAATCAAACATTTAGAGTATCTGCCAATTTGTCATTTCCTCATTTTTGAAAATCGAGCTTGGGGGATATGTAAACGACTGTTTTGCGATCGTATTCCATAATACTATACTACTTCGATATTCTTTCGTTATCTTGGTTCATACGAAAACTTACCTCTTTCTACGAAAACTTGTCAGTTTATATATTTAACCGTGAAATGGGACCGTGAACTGCTTGTTCGTTTACAGTGAATCCATGGAAAATAAATAATATAATTTCTTTAAAAAACAGTCTATTGCGACACAGAAGCGGAGTATTGACTTTTATTTATTTTCCATGGATTTACTGTAAACGAACAAGCAGTTCACGGTCCCATTTCACGGTTAAATATATAAACTGATAAGTTTTCGTAGAAATAGTACGAAGCAAGATAAGGAAAGAATGTCAAAGTAATATTATGAAATACGATCACGAAATAGTCGTTTACATATCCCCAGGCTCGTTTCTCAAAAATTACGAAACGATAAATTGGTATTCCAAATTGTTCTTTTCGATAAACATCCGAAACGAATAGTTCAGATACACTCTATTACGAAATTTCACCATTAACCCTTCAACTACCTCAGCGCGTCCGTTGCGCGCAGGAATTCCGAACGAGTATTTCCAGTGAGCATTTAAATGATAAAAGTTTTGCGAATAGAAATAAGAGGATCCATTGGTTCCACAATTTATTGTTTGCTATTATTTAAATTATACAAAAAAAAGTTAATCGAGATGGACACGTCTTTAAAACAGCCGTGTCGTTCACGCTATTACGCGCGCATTTCGAAAGAAACGGACGTTAGGAAAAATCCGAATGTTAACTAAAGCGAGTACTGATCTATCGGGCAGCTTTCGCGTATATACAACACGTTACCTTTTTACCAAGCGATCCATCAACTTGTATTTTTCCACTTTTAACGATAAATATCGTAAATAAATTCTCATAAAAAAACTCGAAGGCAAGTTCTGTTCGTACAAAAGTCCTAGAGTCCTAGGGACCTCGAGGCCAAGTGTGGAAATACCGGATATTCGCTTTAAGAGAACGACGCATCTGAAAGTTTGCGAATATTCTTACTGAAAGACACGGAATATTTCGAGTTTCGAGTCGCGTGATCTAATGAGAAAAGGGTTTCAGAAGAGTTTCGGAAAACGACAAATTGAAAAGCTCCTCAATTGTCGCTGAGGAAGCAAAGCTGTGGAGCTAGCAGGCCAATAGCACGAAAAGAAATCTTAATAAAGAAGGGATGACGATCTTCATCTAAGTACGTGGCGAGGCTTTTCCCAAACGATCTCTTCTACGCGTAAGACAGCGTAAAACTTGTGCCTTGTACGCAACCTTCAATATTGTAATTTTTAATGAACAAACACGATAAATGTCTCCAAACTATGCTCTTTTGTTCGCGAACACAGGTTCATGGAAAATTTTGGATAATTTCGGATTTTTTTTATGCTCGTTCAAGTAGTATATAACGGTGTTACGGTGCACAGAACTTAATTAAAAATAGCGTGACGTTGGCAACATGTAAAAGAAAGTTGTCGTTGCTCCGAAATAAACTAACCTGATAGTGCGTTAGAAAGAGGCAGCATGTTTCGTAGCGTGCAACAAGGTGGCTTCCTTCCCGTTTTGCAAAGCTTCGGATCGTCTCCTCTGGAATTATGGGATTCAAAAGTGAGCTATCGTGTCGAATACAAATGTCCGAAGCATCGATCGTTACCGACAATCCATAGCTCCGTGTGCAATGCTCGAATAAATCAATAGTCCAATGCGAACCAACGTGCAATGCTTAGACATTGAAATGCACTTAGGTAAAGTTCGGTTGTATTCGGCGCGTGACGGACGACCAAGTTCGTGCCTTGGCCCTTGAGCTTTGCGGCACCAATGTCTCGACCTGCTACATTTGTTGTCCAAAAAATCCAAGAGCTTCGCTTGGTATCCTTATGCCATTTTTCGTCATGGTCGTCAAGAACATGAACAGATATTTCACGTTTGAAATAACCGTAGGTCCACGACAACAATTGCAAAGTTGCGTGATTGTTTCGATGATACGATATCGAGTGCATAGAACGTCGTTAACTTGTAGGTTTTGGACGATCGCAACCTTCGTCGGAGATTGCGCATGAGCAACTTCCAAAAACTGATTCAAATCCAACACTTTTCCGCATCGATGCCGCTGTGCTTGGAGCCTGGTTGGAACGAAATTTACTTCGACCTAGCGGACATCACTCGTAAAGCTTACAAAACCAATTACATGGAGACTACTAGAGTGCAGATCCATGCCAATTGTCGAATACGAGTGGTCTACTTTTGCGATAGGTTACGTTTAATTGAATTGCTCGTTTTCAAAACGGACGTGTCAGCAAGCCGCAGTTGCTAGTAGCGCGTGCGCGAATAGCGGCAAGCTTTTTTCAAATCTCGAATCGTTTTCAAGGATCTACGAAGACAAGGATACACCGCAGAAATTAAAAATGTTTTTACCAACGAGTCACGATGCTCGCAAGAAACAGGCAACAGAAAGCGATGAACCAAAGCGGGAAGCCGAAGTTGCGGCTGAAGCGGAATTCGAAGACGAATCGGACTTATCCGAGGAAGAAGCCGAACAGATGTATAATTACTTGGAATCCGTCGAGTCAATTGAAAAGGCAATGGCAGATCAGTTGTCGCAATCGAAACAAGAAAGCGTACTAGCGATCGACGAACGTATGAGTCTGATCTCGAGGGTAGAGGAGGAAGAGGAGGAAGAGGGGGAAGGGGAGGAAGATACATTCGAAGAAGATGCGGAGGAAAACGAGCAGGAGAAAGTCGTCCAAAAAGAGCAATCGATCAAGGAAGAAGTAGCCGCCGATATTGACGCACAACAGCAAGCACAAGCAGCCGCAGATCACCAAGATGACAAAGACAACGAGGCTGACATCCAAGCTGCCGAGGGTTGACTGTTTTAATGTATACACCATATCTTTTTATATGAATAAACGTTTATTTCGTAAACCCGTCATACATCAGAAACGAAAACACATTTCGTTAACATTTTCCACAATAAATAATTGTCATGGTTAAATATTTTACAAGTTTTCAGAGAGCACACTTGGACAACTTTGCCTGCTTTACTTATCGTTTTCGTTGTAGTAATTATTTTCAATTACTATCTAATATTTTTATTCCCTTGGTCAGTCTATTCAAATATCGGCACAATACTTTTGGGATTTGTTTCTACTAAAACGTAGAAATATAAAATAAATTGCATACTACGATGGCACATTTCTTTTAATTTAAATATACAATTCAAGCGTAAATTAAATAATGTGTAAAATTAACAAAATCAAACAAAAAATCGCGTTATTGGGAATAAAAATGTACCAATAATGATTTTAAAAGTCCAGGTTTGACAGCTCGTAAAAATACATCAGCGTACTTTCACTTGTTATACAGAGTATATATACTTATACAATAATGGGAGTATTAATTGTTCTTGGTTGGATTGCCTCGTTTAACAATTTGAGTGCCCTCTCACCATACAGTAATCATTACAGACGTAAAGCCATAATATTAAGGGGCATCATAAACTTCACCTTCTCTTTTTCGTTTCACGCAAACTTCAGGTTCAGATTTGATAACCGAGTTTTGAATTTGCTCAGACTCCATTTTTATATGAGGTTGACTGGATGCTTGAGTTTTACTTCCATTAGAGTTGAAAGTATTGCCTACAATTATTATAAAGCCATTTTTTACCAATTAATATTCATATTAATATTTTTTGTTACACATAATATATTTATACCATCAACTAAAACCAAATTTTTCTGATTTAGAATTATGATTCAGAATTCCTTTACCAATTAATATATAAAAATGTATTAATCTAAACTTGAGCTTCATTTTCGACATTCAACTTTTATTAAACGATCAAAATACTTAAAGACAACTTACGAAAAGTCAGATTTCATTAGTTAGGAGGATTGATAAATTGTTTATAGATATTATTTTGATAAATTTACCTGATGAAATTTTAAATACTGGCTTTGACATTGAAATTGTCTGAGTTCTAGAGATTGTCGCTAAAGTTCCTGGACGCTTAACAACAGAAAGACCTTTTTGAGTTTCCATTTTCATTCTTGAATGACTTCCAAAGCCTCCTACACTTCCAAACCCTAATTTTCCAGATTTTTTTATTGGAGTCTTAATCCTGTAATTAGTATTGTTCAAACAGTAACGATCAGGCGGCAACCTCAAGCCATTACTTGGTCTGACAAATGGCAGTGGAGTCGAATTCTTCGTTTTAGCTACTTCTAGCAAAACATCTCTTGGCGGTGGATTTGTAAGAGTCCTATCCAATTGCAACTTGACAGCAAGTCGAACGTCTTCTAAATCAATAAATTTCTTTTTGCTGTGGTTGGCATAGATTTTGCTATCGTCAAGAATACATGTGACATATCCTACAGAAGTATAGAATTATATAAATTGTTATTGTAATATTTTAAAACAACCTTCCTAAATCATACGTACGATATGTGAACTCCAATAGTTGATTTATAACTTTTGGTTCATACTCGGTTATTCCCATATCTTTCATAATTGACACAATAACTTGAGCATCCTTAGGGACATGTTTAACAAAATTTGACGTTTTAGGTTTGTCTGACATCTTAAAGGGTTAATACTTGATTTGAAGTTATCCGAAAATAGGTTAGATGTATTCACTGTAAACCTTCCGTAGTCCTCGACATCGATTAACGCTCACTGTCGTTAGGGGAAATGTCACTGTCAGAGATCAGAAGGGACGCCAGATGAGAGAATATAGAAATATTTGTATAGTATAGTACTTATGGTATAGAAGGTCAGATCGTCCGGATTCTCGAAGCTATAGCCCATCAATCGTCACCTACCCGACTCCAACCGACCAAACTATAGTTAATAAGAAAAAAAAAGCCAGTCGACGTGTCTTAAACTGCACCCTCTGAATATACTAATAATTTGAACTGCACTCCTCTAGTTACCTCAAAAAAATTAAAAACTGAATCGGTTTTCTGCAACATAGATAACCTTGCAATTATGTAATATATTTTTTAAGTAATTATATAGAAAAAGCTCCACCCTCGCTGAACCTAATTAAATCCTTCTTATTTTTTTAAATTTATCAGTGTAAATGGAAATTAAAAAATTCAATTCTTTAATCTACCACATAGAGTTAGACTATAGTCGGACACGGTCAGCGCGCACGCGCAGTTGATCATCTGACGAAGGGGAGGATTTTTGGATTCGGTAGCGCGCGAGGTTTGAATAATTAGCGAAAGACTTGAGGTTCACTAATTGAAATATTTATTATATAGCTACAGTGATTTCGTCTGAGATTTAGTGTAACTACTCAGAGCGGACTGACTTTATTATTAACGAGGTGGCTCTATTTATACCGCTTTTCAGGCTGTCTATATTTAAGATTTAGTGACAAACGGGTTTATTAATGTGATTGATAACCATCTAGAGGGATTATTGAAGGAGATGATCTAAAAGATTATGTGAATGAGATCAAATTGATTGCGATTCGTGAATGCTATTAATTGCTAGAAATCATCTCGTGGAATCAGTAGTTTCTTGCGAGACTGTCTGGTGGCATCTTTAATGGGTTGCGACACCACAACTTCTCCTCCCCTTGTGACTGACCCAGATAAAAGGACCGATGAAGAAGAAATGGGTTGCGTAACTGCTATAGAATGCGATTGTAGATCCGTGTCTAACTCCCTGGATAGGCAAAACATCACTGAGCGACAAGTGAAGTGAGATTTTGATTCTGCGACAGTCTACATTTACTGTCCCAGGCTGACCCTCTACCTCGCTCAGGTAACGCTTGTTAACCAGGCATTTGAATACCAGGTGTGGTCCCGTGTAGGGGAGTGTCAAAGATGACTTGATACCGTCGACCTTTCGAAACACATGAGTGCAAACTGTCAAATCTTCATGCATAAAATGACGCGCTTTGATGTGATGAGAGATAGAGGTGGGTTTTAACACACTAAAGTGCTAACGCAGCTTTTCCACAAATATAAACGGATGCACAGCAGCCTCCTGGAAAGTAAAGAAACCTCCAGGTAATCTCAGGGTTGTGCCAAATCGTAGATCCGCAAGCGATGTACGCAAGTCTTCTTTATAGCATGTTCTGAGGTCCAGCAGTACCGTAGAAAGCAACTCCATTCACGAAATCGTGGGATGGCACATAAGGGCTGCTTTAAGAGTGCGATGCCACCGCTCCAGAAGCCCATTTAACTGTGGGTGATAAGGCGTGATCCTAATTTTATTGGCCCCAATCATGTTAGCCAAGGAAGTGAAGAGGGCTGACTCAAATTGTGGCCCTTGATCAGTGGTGTTGGTCATGGGTGTGCCAAAGTACGCAATCCATTCTCTGAAGAGAGCAAATGCAATGGTCTCGGCTTGTTTGTTTTTATCGGTGAATTTGTCTATCATTGTTAGGTAGTATCTATGACCGTTAACTAGTGGCAAAGTGATGAGATCCAAGTGGATGTACGCGAATCGGCAATCAGGCACGTCAATGCTACGAGGGGCAGTTCTAGTGTGCCTGCGTACCTTAGCGCGTTGACATTGAAGGTATTGTCGCGCCCAGCGAATAGCGTCCTTTTTTATTCCTTGGCAGATAAATTTTAGACATTAATATGTCAACCCACCCAGGCTTTAATACCATAGCTTCTTTTCCACTATTATATACTTGTTTTTGAGGTTTCATTTGATCCCATTGTTCCAAAGATAGTGTAACATCAAATTTGAGTTTTTTACTATTTATTGCCTTTTTAAGCTTTGGTTCAATAATCTACTTTTCACTGTTCTGCTTATCTACTGGGCTAATATCATTTTCTGTATTTTCATTGTTCTTTTTTCAAGAATTACTGCTATATCGAGTCTTTTTTTCTTGCAATAGGTTGGTAATATATTTTTCCTGTCTTGCTTTAATAGTAAATATAAATTGAGTGGTTTTATAACATTATTTACAGAGTCGCATATGGCTTTCCTCACTGGATAACTTTCCTTTTAATTATCTTTTTCATAAATATCAAAATCTATAAGCTTAATAAAATCGTTATTAATCATTGCTGGTTTTGACCCTGGTGTTTTATAACTTAATTTATTATATTTACTCAATTAAATATATACTTTTAATAATGAAATAGGGGTTTTAATCACACAATACAATAGCTTTTTATTTTTTAAGTCTTAAAATTACGTATTTGTTGTTCTTTCATTTTCCAGAATTACTAGCCAACAAAGGATATCGAGAATTATCAGTCTTGTTTTTTCTAAGAATTCAAGACGACCACGAGAACATTAAGCCTAGGAGCACAAGGCGCGGAATTTTAAACGAAGACTGCAATAAATAGTAATTTTACAAAGTCATTATAATTCTCAATTTAAACAAATAAATAATTACTGCCACAATAAAATAACATTGAAATTTGAAAATTACACATATTTATTTATTTACGAAACAAAAAAAAGGATTATTATACAAAAAAATTATTCAGTAAAATAACAGTAAAATATTCAAGACGCATATTTGGACTCGTAAAAATCTATATTACTAAAACTATTGTTATCTCGTCGACTTTTGAAGAGTAAAATTAATATAATTTATCCCGATGTGTCGTTTCACCAGCATTGTAAGAACTCCTGATCGAGGGACGCTTATTTGTGGAAACTAAATCGATGAGGAATCTTGCCTAATTCTCCGTAATCACTTCTTATTCTTATAGCCGGTAAAAATCAATTTTGACACTTACTCTCCCGCATGCATTCGTGATGCATAATTGAGTAATGAGTAAACAAACAACGGTAATTACACATGTCGACAACCAAAAAGACCCAGAAACGCGACAATATATTTCTAAAGGTTTTCAATGCGCTGAATTCGATTTTGGTTTCAGAATTGGTCCATCACCTTAGGTTCTTGAGATATCCTAACTTAGAAGTGCGAGAAACGCGATTTTTCGCTATATACCAAGTGGTTATGTAACATCATGAATATTTTTTTTAATGGGTAAGACCATGACAAAGGAGCACTCTTGCCCTTTGAAATTCATTTTTCAGATTTAAGATGGCTTCAGGGGTTAAGGAAATTGAGGTTTAAGAAGGGTTATAGCCTCGCAGTTTACGGGGTTCGAGGGTTAAGGGTTTGGGGTTATAGCCTCGCAGGTTATAGGGTTAATTGTTTCAAATATAGACACATAAAATCCATCTATAAGTTGACGAATCCTCGCTGCATCCACTGTGGCAATGCCAACGACTCTTGTGAACACAATAAGAATAAAATATTTATCATTAACTGTAAGCAAAATCATTTAATCACTGATAGAAATTGTCATACCAAAATATATAATCAGAAAATACTCTCTATTTACATTTACAAAAACAAGTCAAATCAAGAAGTAAAATCTGAACTTAAAACTCTTGAACAATCTCGAAACTTTTCGTCCAATTTTCCAGGATTACACAACTCATTTTCTTATGGAGAAACTGCCACTCTCTCATATATCAAACAAAATCAAATTAAAGATAACATTATGACATGTAACAATAACATCAGCCACAAATTCATTTCAATAACTTTGCTACATAACATTTGTTGAAAAAAATCTACTCAAAAACCTTCAACAAAGGTTTCACCACCCTACTTTAAAGAACACAGAAATCTTCCGATAGCTCCCAATGGCAATTACAATCTCCGATTAAAACTACATCTTAGCTGGTGACTTCAACGCCCATCATTCGTCTTGGGGCTCTACCAAACTCTGCATACCTGGTGATAACATAAATAACGCATCTCATACTTATTTTCAAAACCAAATGCACGACCAACTGATAAATCGAAATACTTCCACTGATTCGCCACAAAACATTATGTCGTCTCCGCTAGATCTGACTATTGTCTCATCCAACTTCTTTGTAAAATTTTCTTGGGGAAATATATTCAGATAGAATGAATAGTGTTCATTATCCTATACAAAGTTTTATCTCATTGGATTTAGAGAAAGTACCGATCACGTTCAACGACAAATTGAATCTTAATAAGATTAACTGGTTACATTATTTATCTGGTATTGAAACTTTCATAGAAAACAATAAAGAATATGTCAAAAGCCTAGATCGTATAAAAAGTTACAACATTTTTATAAACATCTACATCTATATAGTTAAACAACTCTAACAATCGCTCCACTAGATCTCCACCTAACCCATCAACTCTCATTAATAATCATATATTTAATATTCACAAAAACTTACGAAATTAGATCTCGTACGCGTTCAAACAAGTCTCAAAGCTAAAACCTCTGATTACCTCCATTTAACATTTAACGAGATATTTAATACTGAGTTGGAAAAAAAATACGCATCTTCAAAGAAGAGTGAATCGTTTAAGATCTCCTCTTTTGCTTCTATATTCACTGGCAAAGCACGTGCTATAATAATGGCACTTGATCATATTGAAAAACACTCCTACAACAACTTTATTATTTTCACTGACTCGCTCAGTGTTTTCAAAAATAAAAACACTTCTCATTCAATTATTGACATTAAACATCTACTATAAAATTTGCGCAAGCAAAACTAAAAATTTTAACTGATCCAGATTCCCTCTCGCGTTCAAAACATCGCCTAATGAAACTCTTGATATATTAGCCAAACTAACTATCACGAATGGCACTAACCCACTGGTTCTACTTCATTACTCAGAGTTTCTCGAGAATATTAACAAAGAACACAAACAAATGTTCAACTCTTCCATTTACTCTCAAAACACGTATAAGGCAATTATTGTTTTAAACACTTTCATTCAGCTTCCGAACCCAAACCTTGGTTCCACAAATCACATTTTCAAAGAAGACACATCATCACTGTCAACAGATTGAGAAGCGATCACTATTATTTAGCCGCGAGCTTACGCAGAAAAAATTTTGTCGAATCTGCTGCATGCGAGTGTGGCTTCTACTATCAAGATACATCGTATCGTCTGGGACTGTGTTATTTACACAAGCCAAAGATACTCATTCATAATAAAACTAAACGCATCAACACAAAAAAGAATACTACCTTAAATAACAACTATTAAATAACTATTAAAATATCCTACTAAAATTTGACTAATTACCAATTGAAGTTTTTACCAAATCCCAGTTGTCTATATAATTTTTCATTACTACCTTTTCTCTTCCATATCATCTACCAATCATCTACCAATAAATAATAAAACTCATTTCAATTTAAATTGTTGACTTTTATAACTTATGCTCACGTATGCGTATCGCCATTTAGTAGAATCGAATAAAAAATTGGAATTTTTATTATTTTCCACTTACATTGATAAATTAAAAAAAGTAAGGAGGATATAGTTTTTTATATAATCACTTTTAGCATTGGCATAGTTGAGGGGATAAAACAGCCAACGGAGTGTTCTTACTGGACGCCGCGTAACGGGTGAGGGAGGTGGAGGGAGGGGGGAAGCTCGACGACGACTGGCGGGTTATCTGTTTAAGAATTCAAGAATTAGACGTACAGGGCTTTCTATACTATATAAATATTTCTATATTCTTTGGGCAGATGTCAGTGACGAAGCCCCTTAGACTTTCAATTAGCAATAAAAAATTGTATTTTATCTCTCTCTCTCTCTCTCTCTCTATATATATATATATATAGTAAATTAGGTTATAGAAATGGAAAAATATAGAAATCGTACATTTTTACATTTTTCTTTTATTAAACTTTCATTACATAGTTAAAATTCAAAATTGAAAAGCATTTTTGCGATTTTTTCACTCTTTTTGAATGCTATAAATATATGTGAATGCAAGTACTATCATTGTCTTTGTTAAACACGATATATACGATACACTTTGCGTTCGTTAAATGTGATGAGTTCATTTAGCAGTGCTTAAGACACATATTTCATGCTCACTTTTTATTTTTATACAATAAATTTTTTTCAACTTGCATTCAACACATCATTTTATGCTTTTAGAATGGTCGTCAAATTTAAAACATTTGGAAAAACAAAACCATATAATATAGTGTACATTACATGCAGGTAAAGCCATTTTCAGAGTTCAACTTGTTTATCTCGATTTCTTCATTTCTTTGTTCTTAAAAACATTCGTTTTTAAATTTTGATAGTGACTACGTTTTGCTATGTTATAATTCCTTTGGCTACATAATATCCAATTATAGTCAATGTTAAACTCTTTTTTTCATACTATTAATTTCTGTACATGATTCAATAAGTCACATTTTCAAGTCTATAGTTAATTTTATATTCTGATCAAACTAGAAAGGCAAGGCATCAGAAACATTATGTATGAAAAATATTTATAACCTCAAGCTTTCAGATGGCTGGATATTCGCTTTTACGATATAAACTAAATTGTGCTAATGAGAATTATCAGTGGTTCTAAAGTTTAAATGATATTAGTCTAAAAACGTAAGAAAAAATATGAGAATTTTAGCACGTACGAAAAAGTGCGGAAACTAGCGTGAGTTAATTTTGCATAAAACATTCGACGTATCAAAACTTAAAGAGATATCTGCAGTCATTTTCACATTCAAACCTAGTATTTAAGTTATTTTCATATTCAAACCTCATACATCCCAATAAAAAAAAGTTGAAACCAAATTAAAAAAAAGTTTATTTTTTACACAATACGATAAGAGTAGTACAAACGAAAACGAGTTTTAAGAAAACTATCTGCAATAAGTAAAAATAATACCAGAAATACAAGAAACAGACTTTTACAATCACATTCAAAAACTGAATTATCATGAGTACCATTTATCTTTCAAGCCATTGTCACACTGATATAACAAGACCAACAATTTTTGTTCAGTAATCTGTTTTCTTTTCTTTCCTACGACTTAAGACAAAGCAACTTCAAGACTGATGCATTTATATATCTATCTTGCAAACATAAATTTCACTGTATCATTGAAAAATATAACGAGAAGAAAAAAACGCGCAAACATTCAACGATTCATTTGAGTTAGTGTAATGCTTCATTATGTATCGGCATTGACATTAAACAGACTTGACTCTATTGCTCCGCTTTGCATCTTGGTCGAACGTAAAAATCGATTGCCTTAATATTTATCATCATCCTGTTCATCACCTTCAATTTCTTCGGGAGGCGCAAAACCATCCTAAAATATGAAAAATAATTTATAGGTCAAATTTCAAATAAATCTCGTAAGTTTACTGTACCATCTACTCCCAAATATACTTCTTTTAAAAATCAGAAATAGTATTCGCGCGAAAAATAGCATATTACGTAGCTTGGGAGGCAAATAATTGGCAGGTTCATAACGGGCGCAAATGTTAACAGTCGAACTATAGGGGTGAGGATTGCCATCGCTAAGTTTGAAACGACTATTTTACCACCCGTGCCACGTATACGATATTTTTTCAAAGCCAAAACAAGAATACGACTCTCGATCCTGCTCGAATACAGCCAAAAAGTCGATACCACACTCGAGAACTGAGGAATTATTTTACTTTACGTTCCATCGTTAAATTTTTCCAAAAATAATTCAAGTGCTGTAGATGTACAAGCTTCTGGTTCAGAATTACGGGTTACTAGTGCTATCAACTAAACCATTTAAACCTACACCAGACAGAACATAAGATGCAACTTTCACAGCATAGTATGCTTTACCTTATTTTAAAATAATCAGCTAGAAACTATCAGGTAATTAAAATTAATAAGTTTGATCAATGCTTTCTTCAATTGGTCTGTCATCCTGAAAACATTATTGCATACAGACCGGATCGTTGCAAAAAATTAATCAAAAAATCACGTTTCTGTAACGCAATTTATTGTCAAATTTTATAAATAAAAAAAACCTTTTAAATGTTTTATCGCAACATAC
The DNA here is from genome assembly GCA_030064505.1 of Chouioia cunea. Classification (NCBI taxonomy): domain Eukaryota; kingdom Metazoa; phylum Arthropoda; class Insecta; order Hymenoptera; family Eulophidae; genus Chouioia; species Chouioia cunea. The sequence goes on from JAOPFQ010000005.1 coordinate 13,276,679, forward strand.
CGGAAGCCAAGAAGCAAAGCAAATTTACAAATAATCTTTACAATTAACTGTCTGAAAAATAAATTACCTCAGTGGCATACAAGACTTCCAAAATTTTCTGCACAATAGGAGGTGATTGACTGTTATCACATTCTTGGCACATAACTTCAATGTCTCTTAATTTACCAAAGTAAAAGTCTCTTTCTTTTTCCAAGCCATCGACAGTCATTTTCAATTCCATAATCTAAAAAGGGCACAGAAGTATATTCCCGAAATTTCTTTCAAATGATACTATGTTATATAGCATAGTCATAGAAGCATTGTCACCTGGGTGGACAGTTCATCAACTTTTCCATCGCGATTTCCAAGGCCAGGTTTTTGTGGTACACGAGCTGGTGGAGCTTTACTTACTAAATTAGAGGAAAGATACTCGTTATTGTCGAATTACTATCAGTTTAATGTATTAGCCACGACTAGACTCTACGTATAGGAAAGAACTACACCAAGGATCGAACGTTAAACATGAAATTGAGTTGGGTAAAGTCCAATGTGCATTTTGCATCAAACGTAGATAATTTGAAAATTATGGGTGAAATGATATTAGTAATAGTGATGTAGTATTATCAAGCTCGAAACTAATCTACTTAGAAATGACATCTATGTAGAATATTATTCATGCGATTCATGCAATTGTGCATACTCATTGAGAATACAGAAATTTTTCAAATAGTGGTTCATGCTTCGTATGAAATATTTTTCAAATAAACTTAAATTATTTCGTAACGAATCATAAACTCAAACATTAATAGAAATTACTAATAAAATATTATTAAAAAAAAAATAATTACTAGATTTTTGTATAGATTTTGCAGGTAGTTGGACTGAAGATGGTAGTCCTTCACCTATGACGTATTTGACTATGAATGAGATATTTAACAAAATTATCGAATTTTTTTGAAAGTGCTACTTCTTATTCAAATGAATAAATAAGCAATGAATGATCACGGTTAATATAAAAAATTTGCTTTACAGTCGAAAACTGTGGGCTTCAATTTCACGATGTTTTCTATCAGTTCTTAACGATTTATCCAACTTTCAATTAGAAGTAACTCTTTCAACTTAAACAAAATTAATTAACTAGTTTTGGATGGCACCAGTGTAAAATCAAAGATTGTCTATAATAAAAAAAAATTAAATAAAACAAACATTGTGTAGACATTTGTAATTGAGAAGTTATAACAATATTCTTATATCAAAACGTTATGAATGACTGTGTCAATGATATTCAAAGTGTTAATTAAAATGAATCAAAGTCTTTTAATTTGTAAGTGATTAGTGTAGTTTCATAAATATATTAAATGTTTCAGTAAAAATGTTGTTAAATAAAAATGCGTTAAATATGTTGAGAAAGTATATTATGGACTGTACCGGTCCTAGCAGCTGGCTTAGATGGCACTGGGGCAGTTCTCTTAACCATTCCACCACCTCGTGGTACATTATTACCACCACTGCCCAATGGTTCACCTCCTCGCATACCAAGGGCATCATAAGATTCTCCTGAATAGTTTGCATCAAAGAATTTCTTGAACCATTGCAAAAACTCAAAGTTGTCTTGGAACCTGCCCTTTACCAGCTTATCGATCGGTACAATCTGGAAATGATATGTGAGAGGTTTGTGCAATAAAATAACTACTACAAACGGAAATTAAAACTTATTGAAAAGAAATCAAATATCAAAATGATTGCGTGAATTTTGCAATTCATACAATTTGTAGATGGAAGGGAATGTATGTCTATAACTCAAATAAAACTGAAGCATAGGTATAAAATTAATTTACATAAATTTGATGAGAAAATCCAAATCAGAATTGAGAAAAATATGACAATTGGACTTGAAGTAACTAGAAAGAGTCCGCGATGTTGCTAAGGACATCAGTGGCTAAAACTACGATATGTCTGTATTTTGGCTTGACTAACTTTTAAAAGTAAAAAGTAATAAGTGTGCTACCAAACTTCTGACATCAAATAAAATACATGTTTATACTGAGTTGTTATGAAATTCCTGTATTGTCATTGCAGTATTTATGATCTGTGGGTGATGATACTTTGTACATATAAAATTGAGTGTACTAATATTTACATATGCAGTGCAATAAACACTCATAATGGATGAGAACGTTCATGTAGTCTAAGCACACTTCAATTTTCACGTTATTGTCATGAAAAAAATCGCAACTCATTTTCTGCAAATGCTTAGAACTAGACGAGCGCTGTATCGAGAAAACAGGTGAATAATGTGCCAAATTGAAAAAAAAAAATTAAATCCTACAATTCAAAGCAAACGTGCAACACGTATTGCATGATACTGCGAGAATTGTTAATTGAATATCACTGTACTCATTTGCCGCGGTATGGGAGATCGCTGCTGAATTTGTTTTTGTTGGTACTGAGGCTTTTGTGGAAGGGATACCAAATGTGTATTTGAAAGATTATGAGTTCCATCGACTCCAGAACCTAAGGGTATACAACCACGTGCTTCGTAGGCCTCGTATTCGCGACCATCATAGTTAGCGTCAAAAAACTTCTTAAACCATTGTAGAAATTCAAAATTATCTTGGAATCTGCCTTTTATAAGTTTATCCACTGGTATTACCTGGACCAGTTTGTAGTTGGATTTAAATAATAAAATAGAAGATAGACATTACTTATCGAAATTTTGAATACTAGAAATGTCTATCATGCGCAAACATTTCGATAGCCCAATAGACTTACCTTATCAACGTTCATTTTCTTGAAACCTGCTTGGAGTAGTTTGAAGTTTTGTATGTACTCGTGTTCAAGATTTGTCTTGAACTTTACCCTTTTTAGGGGCACTGAATTTGGAAAAAGCATGTCCATGAATTGGCAATATGCTGCGCCGGTACAAAGTTCCTCGATCTTTGCAAACGATGATTGAAGGCAGTCGTTAACCCATGCCAACATGTCATGACGACTAAGATTTTCTGTTGTAACATTTGTTGCATAAACGTTGACAGCCATGATTGCTGTTTACTGAAATTCACGAAAATCCAATTATTACAAAATCCATCCACTTGTAATACACTAAATAACACAAAATTCTGCAATGGTGCTGGGTACTGGAGATTACTTCAACTGCCTATTCATTTTTTAATCGATCAATGGTTCAAACTTCTCGCTCAAATGCTCAAAGTCAAGCTATGACAGTCAAAGTATATGTATCTACAGATGACCTCAAAATTATTATTATCACATTGAAACTGAATGATTCCCTCGTTTAAAGTCAATTTGCATGCAATTTTGTTCAATGAGACTTTGAACTCCTACGCAAATGTTATCACGCGTCCTTGTTAAAAAAATAAGAGAAAAAAAAACACGGAACAAAACAAAAACAGCTTTAAGTCTCTAACCGTAAGCGATGAATTGCTGTCAAAACGATAAAAAGAATTGTGCTCACGGGCACTTAAATTTGGCAAGCAGTTGGCCGTTTGATCGGCTGCGAAATGACGAATTTCTGCGTAGTAGGTAGCATCGAAAAATCGGGGTTATCACCAAGCCGATATCTCTTGTTATTTACATAGCTCTCGGGGGGCTATCAAGAGGTACTTGGTCGCTGCTCGAGAAAGCTCGCATGCACAGGAAACGGTTCCTATAAAGGTCAATCGTCGCGCATCGGCGATGTGCGAGAGCGAGACGGACACTTGAAGAGGAAAAAAAAAAGAGACGGCGCACACGAGAGGAATACGCGAGAGATTGAAGCGAGGAATTTTACGGTAAGTATACTCGGAAAACGCGCCTGCATACACGGGAGTGGTCCGGCATCAGCCACGAGAGCCTTCAAGATGGATTTTTAAAAGGCAGCGATCAACGGAAGTCGAATGGCCTGCTAACGGTTTTTCATGAATACGCTCATCGACACACCGGATTTCCTAATTAGCATCGTCAGCCGATGAAATACTGTCTTGCAATTGGAACATTTTTCTTACAACTTACCAGGCTGCTTTCCTGAAGCTTTTGCGGTGTGCGTCACAATAATTCGACCCTCTGCACACCTCGATAAACTGAAGGAGGATCCACGGATCGCAAGAATTTGTTGAACCTCCCGAGTCCTGATGCACATAGCCTAGAAAGAAAGTGGACTCGCGCTTTTTTATGCAAATACCTAGATGGCGCTATTTACATCGTTTTAAGTTGCACATTTTCTAGCTATTTCAAACGTTGATAAATTTAATTGCAAATATTGTGATTTCGTTCGTGCTTTTTTTAAATTCGTCGATCGTCCCAATAAATATTTCCCTTGCTTTTATCGTGGGCTATGCGCAACGGCGTCCCGAGGTAACGCATTACTACGTATAACCGCCAAGATTAAAAAGTTCCATTTGAATGCAAATTATTTGACTTTGTAATTAACAAAAAAAAAAAACAGCATTTACAAACGCTTTTAGAATAATGCTTTATTTCGTAGACAATACCAATGAGTAATGTCAAACAAAATTCAATTTAAGTCAATTTCGATAAACCGGGAACTTGGAGATTTAAAGATGGCTTCCACCTACAATGACACACGGTTTTCCATATCGGCGAAGACTGTGTGCTAGTAAGTTTTCGTATTCTAATATAAGGATATAAAACTGTGAAAATGGAGTGTCTAATAGGAATTCAATTTAAAGACTTTGTTCTCGTTGCTGCCGACATGACTAACGCTACATCAATTATGGTCATGAAAAACGGTATGAAAATTTCTACTGTAAAACCAAATTAACCTACAATGACTAGTTATTTTGCAAGGTATACCTTTTACTAGAAATATTGTAATTGTTGTTGAAAATCCTCAACAAAAGCAATGTTTTCTGTTCGAATTTTCATTATTTGTAAGATATTTTCTTAGAAGACTAATTAATAAAATTGTTTAAAATTTCAAACCCGTTGTATGTACATTGGTTTTAATAAGATTTATAAATTATTGTTTTAGATGAGCACAAGATCTTCAAAATATCAGAAAAACTTGTAATGGCAGTTTCTGGCGAAAGTGGTGATGCAGTACAATTTTCCGAATACATCAATAAGAACTTACAGCTGTACAAAATGCGAAATGGTTATGAATTATCTCCAAAAGCAGCCGCTAATTTCACTAGAAGAAACTTGGCAGATTATCTACGTTCTAGGACCCCGTACTTTGTTAATATGTTGATGGCTGGTTATGATGATCAAACTGGTCCACAATTATTTTTCATTGATTATTTGGCATCGTGCGTTAAAGTACCTTATGCTACGCATGGTTATGGTGGATTTTTTTCTCTGACAATCCTAGATAGATATCATAAACAGAGTAAGTATTGCGCTTAATCTTTTATTTTAATTATGAAGATGTTCTTATTGGTCGGAACCAATAAAATGTTTCTTTTTTGCTAAATAAATGAGAAATAATCAAAACATTTACTTTTAAAATATGATAATGAAACACAACAATTAATTAAAATAAATTAAAAGTCACCTATCTCTGAAATAATTGCTGTATCTTGGTTCTACAATCAAACAAATTAAATTGTTATAGATATGACTGAGGATGAAGCTTATTCATTATTGAAGAAATGTGTACGGGAAGTTCACAAGAGATTAATCATTAACCTGCCGAATTTCAAAGTTCAAAAAATATCTAAAGAGGGAATTACAGAACTTCCACCTATCACAGCTCAAACCCTGGCTGTTGAAGATGCTGCTACAAAAGCGTGAAAACTACAATTTTTCCTTATAGATAATAATGAAATTAATCTTCATGTGAACAGAAACTTTTGGAATAATTGTATTTAATCATCTTTTGTTGTTCAAAAAGATTTTGGTTGTATAAATAAATTTTGTATGGAAATAAAAACCAGATGAGTCATTCATTAAAAATTATTTGGACAAGTATTTTTATAGTCTTTTATATTTGTGTGACAATTATGTTAGATTACATCCATCAATGCAATGTATGTGTAAAAAAACATTTTTTTCATATACATTATTAGCATTTGACTCTTCATTCAAAGTATTTGAATGAAATTTCTCTTTTATAATTCATTTATTATATTACATCTACGATTTTTTTTCTACATATCAAATTCAATTTATTCACAAAATTTAATTACAATTCTGGTCAGTCTCTAGAACAATATAAAATTAAGAAATGTTGAAACAAACGTTTGATTCGCACTATTTCTTTTTTTGTGTTTGTTCACAATTTTTTCGTTTCATGTAGTCTTATGAATTTTCATGGAAGATTTAATTGTTAATTTTTGTGCGCAACATTTATTTAATGATAATAAGCAATTTTATCAACCAATTTGAAAAATAATTGAGTAGTAGATTGTTCGAGAGAAGCTTTCGTAATTTATAAAATTTTTAAATGCTATTTCATACGACAATTGTCAAAGTTTGCTCAATTGAATGTCGTCTAAATTGTTCACATGAACACAAGTAAATCCGCATAATTATTGAAAACTATTGCACATATTTCAAAAAAATGATCATTCATTGACCAACAGACCAGATACATATCATAGGACCACCTCGAGATTCATACTTGCTTTCGGTTTCTAAACAATATTGTTTAATCCTGATGAATTTATGAGATATCATGTTTGTATTCAATATTATCCAAATACGAATATGTTTGTTCTTTTCAGAAGAGCCCCTCAAATATTTTCATTTAAAATTAAGCTAATAAAACTTTACGTCTAAATCTCATGGAATGATTATCAAAGTGGCAGTTAGTTTATTTAGATAATTATACAGTTTTTTTAAAAAGAATTCAGGCTACTCAAACAATAAGTTGAACTTGTTACTGTTAACAAGTTATCCAAAATATTGAATTTTGAATAAGAAAACGATGTAATAATGTTATAAACAATGATTTAAAAAATAGAAAAAAGAATTAAACTGGTAGATTATTTATGGAAATAAAGTACAATAAGTGCAGTTGTAGTCATTGTGAAGCGATTGATATTTTGATCAACAACGTTCGCGCACTCACACATTATTAGTAAACTCTCTCAAACTCTGTGAAAACAAACACCTTTGCACTAAACAAGTTCTCCTCGTTTCCAACTCTTCCAATTTCTTCTGAGTTATCACATTTATAATGAGTACAAGTACATACTTTACTTTTCCTTTTTATTATCTGTTTGTGTCGTTTTCGTTTCTTTGTCTTCTGTAATTTCAGATGGATGATCTTCATACCTGTAAAAACGAACGTTTGTTCATATTTGAATTGTTTTATTATAAATATAATGGAAATATTGTCAAAGGATTAAAGTTAAAGAAAATAGGATAACTCACGAAAACAAAGCCTTCAAGTCGCCTTTGACAAGTGCAACTAAAAGAGGAGTTCCCAAACAAGCTGGAACTAGGTACAACAAAGCTGGTTGAGCATGATTGAATAGTTGCATGAACAGCAACGTAATAAGTAGACCCATGAAGTAGGCAAAGAAAGTGGCGTAGAAATAAGTATTTGATTTTCTCTTTAAACTATAGTCGAACCTAAGTAACAAAGCAATGAAAATTCCAGGTACAACAATGTCACCTAATCCAAGCATAGCAAAATTGACGCCATGCAATCCATTCTCCAATAAATCTTGAGGAAACACCAGTTTAATAGGAGCTTCAAATGACTTGGCTACCGTAACCATGACATTTGTCCCAAATACCCAAAAGATATCGTACACAAACAGTCCAGAGAGGAGAATACCTCCGGTAACCACGTTATTCAAATGTAAAAGTTCCACACCATTTATTGCAAATGCAATTCCAAATAAATTGTTTGCGATCCAATGCTGAAACAATTGATTCGATTGATATTTATTTTTTAAATACATTTCACTGGAATTTCAAGCAAATGATTATTACCTTTTTCAGTAAATACCAGGCACCAACCACAGAACAGCATCCTAAGCAAACTAAGTCGTGAAGGTCAAATTTGTAATTGATGATATCTTCATCTTCGTTTTTGACGAGTCTCAGATGATATTTTGTCTTAGGAATGGCTGCAGGAACTAAAGAGGTGATGAGAGGACTGTAAATAAATGAAACGTTAATTAAAAATATTCAAGCCCCTTGTCTGCAGATGTGTCTGTGTTGTCTGTGACCCGCTTCTCTTCTTACTTGATCTTACCTAGAAAGATGGCAAAGGGCCAAAACACCAAGAAAGAAGAAATATCCAGTGAGCAAGAGATTGATGTACTTCTTAGAAAATATCTAGAACGTTAATAAGCAATTAGGAACTTGCTCTTGCATTGTCTTTTGAAAGCCAAAAGATAAGTGTTGTTACCTGGAAAAATATATAAAGTCCAAAAAGCGCTATACTAGAAATAAAGGGGAACATAGCAGCATCCTTGCGACTCATGGTTTCAGGCTTCTCTCCGCTGCTTTCGTAATGTTTCTAAGAGAAAACAATCGCGTTGTAAGTACGTTAACTGGTGAGCGATAGAAAAACGTTTAGAAATAAAGAGTGCCCATATTGCAACATCTGTTTATGACCGATAAGAAGGAAAAAAAATGAATTGTGAGCGGGCAAAAGTGAAGAGGCAAAGGTATCAAGGGCGCGATAGACAAAACTGGACTGAATCGTAAATAGTCAAGGTGGCAATTTGTTTGGAAACAGATGTTGCCCGAAGAAGCGCGCGAGTAAATGTGAGAGGTGTCCAACCTTCTGCTCCTTATGGTGCCTGACAGAGCGGTAGCTGCCGAAGAAAATGGGCAGGATGGCCATGATAACGAGACTCCCGTAGGCGATGGCCATACCCTCGGGTGTTGAAGGTACCTTGGTCGTAGCGTTCTTGGCATTTTCGGTGATGTTCTCGGCCGCCTGGGAGACGATTTCACTCACCGTATCTGCCATCTTGCTTAGCGCGTAGCCGACTGTCTGCTCACTCGCGCTTCGACTGCTGACAACGTTTAATGGAGCGCTACGCACTATAGATGTGTATATACATGTATACGCTTGCTCGCGTACGAGCGCTACCCGCCTCCGCTCCGAATCAACGAACACCGCGTCAGCTCCGACGCTGAATGCAAACGGGCACGTGGATCGACAACACCGCCACGTTTCTATCTTCTTTCGTCATGCGCTACGTATATACTACTTTTACCACAGAATGGAACTATACCGGCATATACTACTGTCACTATGACGCTCATTGTTGTCAAGTCTCAACCAAGGAAACGACAAGAACGGCTTTTTATAACAAACAAACACAAGAAAGAAACACCGCCCAAACGTTGAAAACCAACATGCATTAGATAATCCTTTTTCAAAACTAAATTGACGTACGATGCGATCATTTTCGCTGGATGTTTCAAACGATGCCTTCGAACCGGACGATCGCATCACAAATGCAAAAAGAAATCAACCTAGAAGCATGCCCCCGGTGTTTTGAAGTCAATAAAAATTCAACGGTCTCCTTTGAAAATACTTACAAAGCCGCTCAATCATCCAACAAGAGCAACTCAGCTTACAAGTGCAAAAACGCTCTATTCACGTCAGTTGTCGTCGTAACTTTTGTACAAAAATCGATGGAAACGAAGGATACAATATTAAAAAGAAGTGATTAAAACGAACCAAAGGATATGTGGACTATTGAATTTGAATTAAGTAAGCAAACAACTCTTTATGACCAAGAATATTTTTTATAAATTTGTATATGTATCGATACAAGACAGTATAATTATATAAAAACCGTAAAGATTAATAGTAACTTTCTCTGAAGAAACAAAAATGTTTACCATATCTAACAGGTATCAGTTCATTGTCGAAAATTTAATGAGTATTATTGACTAATAAATAAATTAGATCTTTCTAAATTACTTTCTCATTACAAAAGTATGAAATACAGCAGAAAAAATAGATTAATTGCTCTGCAACGATAATTAAAAAGTCTTAACTATTGTCAATTCTTATATACAGGTATTATAAAATTTTTAAGCTATACTTTTTAAGTACATACAAAACATTTTTGCAAATAATCAATGCAAATGAAATCATAATATTTTTATCTCCATAGAAAAATATATAATCACTCTTCGCGGTTGCTTTATACTCTGATATAAATATTTCGCAAGTTTCGTAATAAAAGCCATTGTTTCATTCGCATGGTCTTGTGTCAAGTGGTTTTTTGTTACAATAAAGATTGTTTCTTTTTTTCGTCACTCTCAAAACCAGAGTCAAGATCATCGCTAAGGCATTTTTTTAAAGAGGGACTCTTACTGTAGTCTGTTTGTCTCCTTTCATTCAATAATTTCTTTGTACTACTTGTTAAATGTTCAAAAAAATTTGGGTAACCATCGTACGCTGGGAACACATTGACGTCGATAACTGCATATTTCCCTGTATGATTTTCTATAACTACGTCCACGCCGACCAAGAGCAAACCAAAGATCTTTTGTATTTTCTTGACAATTTTTTCAAAAATTTGATGATTTGGTTTTACGCTCAAATTTTGTTCATCTTCCGAAATTATTGACCACTTTGAATTGGAACCACTTTTGGAAATATCATGAGAACTGAAAAATATTGTACTCATTGATTCACAGTCTTTGGAATAGAAATTCTTAAGGCTAGGCCTCTCAACAACATGGAAGTGCTGATCAACAACAAACATTTTATACAGAATAGCATTGTGATTAATTAAGTTCTGAGCCACGCAAGGTGGTTGACAGTCCAACAGTCCTTCCTTGTTAAATACTATCATCATCTGCAAGTAAAGGATACGTAAATTGGCAAATTGATGTACATTTGATACGAATAACATTTTTGTAGATATCATTTTTGGATTTACCTTGTGAGCGTCGCTTGATCCATGAGCAATAAGAGGCTTACAAAGGCATGGGAATTCGATATTATGCTTTCTAAATAAATTCATTATTTCTGGTACATCTTTTGATTTGACTTGGATAAAGTTTGGAATGAACACATCGTCTGAAAATATTTGAAAATTGAAAAATTACTTTGGTCGAATGTTTTTAAGAAACGTTAAGAATTCACTTACCTTCGTACAGTAACTCATTGTGTATCATTTCGTAACACTTGTATCTATTTCTCAAATTACGCACGTTTTCCAGTGGATCTATCACTATCAATTCTGGGTGCTTTTGAATATAGTCTTGTACTCTCGAGATAACTGCCTTTGCCTTTGCCCAACAACCAATAAAATGCAGTATTAAGAAAACAGCACGCTTTGATTACATTAATAAAGTTTGGCACAGTTATTATCAAACTGACAAATCAATCGCAAAAGTTAAGGATAAGAAAGATAGAAGATAACATTTAAAAAAGCAACTCGAAATATTGCCGCTTGAAAGTAGATATTATTTAATCCACTTATACTTACATGTTTGCTTCCATCTTCTGCATGAGCCAAAATATCCGTAAGTTTATGCAGAAATACATGAAATGGTCCCTGACGTTCAAGGTTTGATTCTATATCTATCTAAAGTATATAATTTCCATTATTCAATTGTCATAAAAGTACATAAATTCGTACGATCACAGACGATTGTTTGTATTAGTTTGGAAGTATCGCTGATTCTTTAAAAGTATACACGAATCAATCGTTTGAGAAAGACAAACCAAAAGACACGAAGCTCACCATTTTCAACAATAATCCCTCCTTGGCACACTCTCGGTGAAACTCTTCCCAATTAAACTTTTGACGCTTCTTTTCGTGTATCCAATATCCGATGACATTTTTCTCGTCTCCCATTTTTTACGACGATGTCGAAGACGACGTCCAGATAGTCTCCTGCACGATGCTTTGAAAATAATCAAATCCAAGCCTCGCATCAGCGTAAAACTAAGCGCATAGCGCCAAGCGACTCGTCTGGGTTTATGCGATCCTTTTTGCGCGTCAGCGGTAAGTCTGATAAATAATCCTTTTTGCGCGTTGGATGCGATCACGACCAGTCGTAAGTCGCAACGCAATACCACCACGCGTACGTCAGGTGCAAGCGCGGTGCGTGACTGACTGCTACTAGCGATCTTCGGTTAGGTTAGGTTGCCACCGTATCAACAACAAAGTACGCGCGTGCGACGCGGGCGGCGATTGGCGTTGGCGTAAGTGCGCGCGTAATCGTCTCGTCTCGCGGGAACCTTTGGATCTCGCGTCCACTCACCGAAGCGAGCGGTACGCGCTGATGGCGGCGATGAACTACCGAGGGCTGTGTACGCGGCGTGTGCGTAAACCTCCGTGCTGGGAGGGCTGACGCAACGCGCGAAGGCGTCGTGTCGAAATCAATCGAGACATCTCGACGAAAGTCGCGCGATTTAATCATCGGTTGGCGAGTCAAAGTTGCTGCGACGGACCACGGGTACGCGACACGCGTACGTGTACACGGAGAAAGCGCAACGCTCGATTACGCGAGCAACGCACACGTATACGGTTATAACTACGTCTCCTTGCTCGCGAAGTCCTCCGAGAAGCGCTGGTCGTTCAGTTCCCTCTCAGCCCACTGGTTTCTCCCGCACTCGCCGACGAGGACTGCAAAAGGCCAAAGGTGTGCAACCTTCGTAACGGGAGTGGCGAAAACCCGTACTCACGGAAACGACCCTACCTTGTCGAGAGCTGCACCACTGGTTGTCGTCGAGCCCGTTGCGCTGCAGCTGGATTCGCCCCCTAGAGCGCTCCTCCGTATTTCACCCGTCGAGCGCGAAGCTGCGCTGCCGAGGCGAATTTCGCCCTCGGAGTGCGAGTCCGACGACGAATCTTGCTGCGAAGTGCCAAACGATTATCGGATCGATCGCGCGCGGCGCTTTTCAATCGAATATCAACGGGGACCTACCCTTATGGTGCTGGAATCGTTGGACCTCGCAAAAACGGTCGGTGGCTCGGTGTCGCCGACGATCGTGGAGGTGAAAAGCCGCTTAGCCTGGACGGGCGACCGAATGGAGCAGGATTCTAGGTTTTGCAGGCACAGCAATTTGCGGCGGTCGATCGAGCTCTGACCCGCGTCGCCGGTTTCTCGCAGCATCGCCGTCAAAGACCTGCAACCAAAGCAAAGTCACGCACAGCCGACCTCGCGTCGGGCAACTTTGTCGAGGATTACCCGTGTCGCTCTCGATTTGCACCGCTGACGACCCGGCAGCTCTCTCGCCTCGGGTCGCTTGAACGGAGCGTGACGTTTTTCGTTGCTTCGGCGAGGTCGTGGACGGCACGCCGTTGCTCGAGCGCCCCGGTGTCGAGCCGAGGTTCTCCGTGGGCGACGCTGGGACTGCCGCAGTCGGGAGCGTCGATGACTTTCGTCAGCGTCTGCAAAGTGTCTCTCGCCTCCGACAGTCGCATCTCGATTTTCGACTCCGTGGACGGTTCCTCGGCTCCGCCGTGGTGGACGCGCGCAGACGACGTCTCTCGAGACCACTGGGAGTCTCTGGCGCGCTCGCTCGATCCGCGCAAGGACGCGTCCGAGATGCTGTCTATCAGGTGAGAGGTCTTCCGCGAATCAACCTCGAGGTCTTCTTGCGGCTCGTCCGTGCTCTTGTCCCTCTCCGATCCACCCTCGGCGTCCACTCCCTCGTACACGATTGTCCTGGTTTCCTCGAGCGGCTCGTCGTCGGTCTCGTCAGCGCGCAGCGCACCTCGCGCCGTCTCGCTCGCGGTACTCCGATCGTCGCGCTCTCGTCCGACGTTCGCGGAGAGATCCTCGAGCAACGGCGGGGTCGCGAAGTTCGCACTCGACTTGGACCGGTCGCGCGCGTCGATGGCCGAATCGTTGTCCTTCAAGTTTGGCGAGCTTTCGGGATTCTTGACAAAACCGACGTTCGATCTAGTCCGAGTGCGAGCGGAGGATTCGACGACCGAGTGCGGTTCGAGGGACCGAGCTCCGTCGAGCGCGCTCTTCCCAGCGGAGTCCTCGTCGACCGATCCGCTCGGCCGTTCCTGTACCGGAGGACGCCTACTTTCGGAAGGCCGATCTTCCGCTCCGTCGTCGACCTCCTCCGCGAAGACGTTCGCCGAATCCACGGGCGTCCTCTCGGCGAGGAATCGGTCGAGCTTCGCGGTGGCTTCGCGCGCTCGTCGGACGGCGTCGCGCTGCTGCCGCAGAACCGCGTCGACCTCGAAGAGGACGCTCGGCTCCGCGAGAGACAGATCTATCGCGTCGAGCTGCGCCTCTGCGTCCGCGTCCCAGAAGCGACTCGCCTCGTTGGCTGTCGTCGTCGACGGGCCGCCTCCGTTCCCTCCCGAACGATCGCGATCGCGCGCCCACTTCGCTTGTACTCCAAGCGAATCCCGCTCCGCCGGCTGCTCCTCGCTCGCGCTATTCTCGAGATGGCGGCACTCGTAAGTGACGATGTTCTCGAGGCGCTTCGCCGGGGCAACGCGCTCGACCGGCTGAATGTCGACGATTCTGGCGGTTTGCACGGCCAGGAGGCCCTTGATGCTGACGGCCGGGCCCCTCTGCACGCTCAGTCTGTCCGACTTGTCCTCGTTGGCTATCGGCCCCTCGGCGTGGGCCGCGGGCACTTTCGCCGCCTTGCGTCGCTCGGACGCCGGCGCGTCGGTGCGGCACAGCGGACACTCGTCGAGCGCGGGCGTGGCCTCGATCGATTCGCCGATCGGCACCGACGACGTTCTCGCGCCGTGGAGCTTTGGCGGCGCGACGTTGTCTGGGTCGAAGACGGGCCGTGGAGCCGGCACGTAGTAACCCTTGTCGAACATCGTGTTCACGACTTTGTCCAAACGCAGTCGCTCGTCGGTGATCTTGCTGCCGTCGTATCTGCAACATCGAAAGCCAGCGTCGCAGTGGTGTGCGCGAAAAAACGCGAATCTCGCGCGAACCGCGTCCTGCGTATACCTGTCCTCTCGGCTGTCGTCCGTAAACGAGTCGTCGAAGTTCATCCGGGCCAATTGATTCTCCACGTGGTCAACGAGCTTCTCGGCACCGTCCAGCGCGTTCAACGTTTCCGAACTCAAGCGCAACCGGTTGGACGCTGCGAAAGCTGGTGCTTCGTCTTGATCTTGGCTCTCGGTCTATTTTGTACATAGTCGATTCGTTACGTTCGCAAGGATAGTCGCGAACGGTCGGTGAGCGTTCGGAATAAACCTACACCTACCAGGTAATCGGTGAAGCTCTTGAGACTGGTCCTCGCGGATGAGTCTGGCTGCAAGTCGATCCACGTGACCGCCGGCGCGCCGCTCTTGTCCTGTCGCTGCTTGGTCGCCAGCTGTCGCCTCGCGGTTCCCGTATCCGCGCTCTCCGTGGGCCTGAAAACAACAATTGGGTGGTCGTGAGTGAAGGGGCTTTTCGTTGGTTTCGTCGTTTCGGTTGAACGCCGACCTCATCGCCGTCGTGCGCAGCGTTCGCTCTGCCCGTTAGCGGGCATCGACGAAACGCGGGACGACGCTAGGATCCGCGTACGGCAACGAGCGTTTGGTCGGTGCGCGAACTCCGTCGCCATGGCTGCGCACAACGCAGCCGTGTAAATAATCACGGTTTCGGCTGCAGCAGTTCGCCTCGGGCAATCGAAGCGACGCCTCGCCAGATCCCCTGCTTTTGTCGTATCGATTCGTTCGAAGCGAGCGCACCGAGGCGAGCGCGCGTAGCTTGTTATCGCTGATTTGCCGTCGCATAAAAATGGGCCTCCTCGCGCAGCCCGCTATCGACCGTGTCAGCCTTGTTCTTCGAGGCGTTCTCGTCGTTACTATGCCGTCGCCCGATTCGTCCATTCTACTTACATCCTACAACGTTGGTTCGAACGCGATCGGCGCCGCGTTTTTACGTTGCATTGTTTACACTCGTGAAATCGTCGTTGAACCGTCGCAATACCGATGAAAAAAACGACAGCGACGCATCGTCGAGGCGTTCAAACGAGGACGCATCGTCCTAGTGGATCGCACGGTGGCATCGACCGCAGCAAACAATGGACGATGCGAGAGTGGAGCTTGCAAGCTTGCGCGAGCGGTCGCGCGCAGTCTGGAGCAGCGGCAGAGGGTAAAGGCGGATCGATATCTCGCGCGGCTGCCCCCCCCCCATCTCTCTCTCTCTCTCTCTCTCTCTCTCTCTCTCTTTCGTCGTACGACGCTCGCACTCCTAGCGTGTTTTGACATTTTCGTGATTAGCGAAATTGTCGCTCAGCTTGGCTAACGCTGAACAAACGCTTTTGTACGTCCCATTTCAGTTGCGGGTTCGATGACGTCAACGTCATTTTGGATACGGGACGCGGAATCTCAGCGAAAAGAAAAAGACGGGCAAAAAAGAGAGCCGGTCGAGCGTATGCATTGGTCATTTCCTGGTTTTTAGGGAACCCAAATGACTAAGAAAAACCCTAAGGAAAAGGTAATTGGGTTATTGGCCCGCCAACTCCTGGGCGTCCGAGGACACATCGGTCGGAGCAGCGGTAACAAACATACGCAACCAAACCGACGCTGCTGGCGTTCGCTAACGAGACCCGTTATATAGCGATCTTCGATTTTTCCGCCACTCGTGGGAGCGAACGTTTGCAAAGTGCCATCTGTTCAAACTTACCAAATTACTAGCCGAGTGCACGGAGCAAACGCACGGGGTGCAGCTAACGAAAAGCCGTCAACAGAGCCACCGACGAACGCGTTGGCTCTGAGCGTCCAGCCGATCGCTCTTGTTGCTGGTTCGCCGTGGTCGATGGGACCTCGCGTGCACCTGGAACTCAAGGACGATCGTCCGTCGAATCGTCGGCGAACGCGATCCAGCGGAACGACATAACCTGATTTAGTCGATAGCTCCTGGGAGGCCGTAGCCGTGCCGGTTATTGGGAGCATTTGAAAGAGCTGATCGGACGCGCGGCTTTGTCGTTTGGAAAGAAACGGGAATAATCGATCATTGACGAGGCATGCAAGTACATGTAAGGTGTGGCATAAATAAAAAACGAGCAATTGTTACACATCAACACATATATTTTGTTTTGCAGTATGCATACATACGATAAACGGTACAGTGTAACGCGTTTTTCAAAGTATGATACACTAGAAAATCGTATTATTCGCTACTGTAGTTGCTAAGTAAAATTACGTGGTTTTAATCCGTCTTCAGTTTGAACGACCATAGTTATTGCGCTCGTGTACAAGAATTATAGAAAAACAAACGGGGTCGTACAAAAGTAGGGAATGACTGCTTTTACATGCTCGCTCACGCGCGCTCTCTCTTTCTCTCTCTCTCTCTCTCTCTCTCTCTCTCTCTCTCGCCTCGTTTTTCGCCGTGCGAAACGGCCATCTGTTTCGCCATCGAGTACTCGTCCACTCTTTGCGTTCACAGCTTCACGTCTCGTAATGATTTCTTTCTCTTGGGAAGACGTGCCTACTTTGTACGCGCTACGGCCAGAAAAAATGCGACTTTGCATCGGCTTTTCAAGGTGTGTGGCTATTCAACCAGCTACACGTATACATATATTCTCGGGTTGCGAGTTTGCGTTATATTTCAACAAGTTGCCGAGTTCGCTCTGGAGCGAATCAAACCAACGGCTCGATGGAATTAAGTAACAAAGAATACGTTTGCGAGTGTAGGTGAGGGCTTTGCTTGCGCGCGTGTCCATTGTCGTCGTTGCTCTCCAACGAGAGACGACGCACGAGGCGAAATTCTAAACGATAAGAGCTGCGCAAACCTGCTGCGAGTCTCACATTTTTCCTGACTTACACGATCGATTAGGCGAATATACTAACATTCAAGTAAATAACTAGTGCATCTTTGCTTCTCTTATTCCGTTGTTGTTCTTGTTGGTTTTTATTTAATCGTTAATTTTAATGATTAATATTCTTATTGATACTATTGTGGAGCTCGTAAAAATGACAATTGTTTCCTCCTCCTCGTCGTCGTCGTGCGTTTGCGCGATATCCCCAACTTTCCGTTTTCATCGGGCTCTGCGAGGCCATCGCACGCTTTCGTCGGCGTCGAAGCGGCAGAAACGCACGCATCGCCACTGCTCTCGCGTTCTCCCCGCAGCTAGTCTCTCGTTCGTCGAACGGCACTCGCTAAAACCTTTGCTCTTTAGACGTACGCGAGAAACAATGGTCAAAGTTACCGTACAGATATTTATCGAGCAGAGGTAAAGAGAACAAATCGTACGAGAAATCAAACTCACAGCATGTTGGCATTGGGTAGGAACTACCAGAACATTCAGAAAAAGCTACTTGATTTTATATTTTCATCGTAATATAATTTTATTAAAAGTTTTATTCAGAGTGTGCATAAATAATGTGCATAACGAGTCGGCGCTTTACAATCGAATCAAGAAAAGTACGAAAAACAAAAAGAAAAAGGCGCATCGATCAAGAAGTTGTCACGAGCACTCAGGCACGTCCTTGCTCAAGGCAATCGACATAGAGGACGGGGCCCTGTATGCCGAGCATTGACAAATTTGGCAAAGTCAAAGAGGACTCGCTGCGCGCCTCTTTGGCGAGACGTTACGGAGCTGGCGACAACTTCTCCGCCGCCAATTGACATGCGCCTGCATTATTACAATTTCCGCGACGCATGCCAATCCCTGTTCATTTCCCTTCGCTTCTGTACAAATATATTTACACGTACAAAAAGACATGCGTCCAGGGCGCGAGCTGTCGTCGCAGTTTACATCAATCATTAGAAGAACGAAAAATTAAAAGAAAAAGGTAATTAAGACTTTAATTAATACGGGAAGGAAGTGTTGCCCTGGAGGCGAGCGAAACACGATTTCCCCCTTTTTTAAAACTTTTCAGACGTAGCGAGTGTGTGGTTCCTATATGTCGGGCCATGTTCTTTTTTCATCGGATAAATGAACAATTAAAAAGCCCTCACTTAAAGTCTAGCGTTAAACTAAAGTGTGAACAAGTTCTCTCCATTTCTTCGAGATTACGTAGCCGAATGAAGATCTGTATACAGATATATATACTTTTCCAATTCCAATTCTTTATCCAGCCAGTCGACATCGACAAAAACGTAACGGAATAATTTCGAATCGTTCGCTTACACTTGGCAAACAACGCTTCTTGCTGACACTCAATCGTCCACTTTTCTGGTTGTTTTTTTGTGTTTTGACGGAGCGTTCCAAGCCGAATAAATTTACGTGGAAACTTCATGTTTGTTCTCGTTTCAGTTTTATATTTTTCATTACAGAAATGAAACGTCGGAAAGCCCTCACTTTAAAGTCTAGCGTTAAACTGAAAATGACGACGCTATCATCTGGGTTGTCGCATCTTCGGAACCCGTAGAGTGAAACAAGGATTCCGTCGACGCCCATTGTCAACCCGTCGACATCGACAAATTTACGGAACTGTTCAGCGTAGTCTCGTTGATGCATTTAAAAAGCTGATTTTTATTATATTTTTTTTGTTTTATTTATTTTTTTTATACTCTTTTGATGCCATTTACTAAGATACATGTAAAAAAATGGGGGCGGGAGTGTAATGAAGTAAACGAAACGAGATACAAAGCAACGCATGCACGTTACTACCTCGGCCAAAGTAGCGTATCCGAGGACGTTCGTTACGACTTGTGCATTAAAGGTAAAGAATATAATTTAATGAAAAACGCAATATAAGATTCTTTTTGTACATTAAAAGATGCTTATTTTCTCAACCATACAGTTTGCTTTTTATTGTTTGTAATAATATTAATTGTAATAATATATAATATGTACACATATACACAATGTACAGAACGCCCAAGAACGCTGGGCTAAAATATCCGTCATGTTCAAGTATATAATACATGAGAAAATTATAGCAAGAGAAAGATAATCAATGGAAAAAAGTAAATTAAAAGCGTCGACATTCGAACAACGCAAAGACGGAGACGTTTGACTAAGCGTGAAATCAATCGCACTGTAACGCCATTGGAAAAATAAAAAATCTAGAGCAGTTATAATAAAAGTCGCAAAGGTTTCAGAGTCGGAGATGCGCAGTTGCTTGTCACAAAGTACGCACGACAAATATACAATGAATATAAAGGCTCTATAGCCTAAGTACAAACCCAAAGTTGGACGCGAATCTTTGTTTTGTCATCGAAACGATTAGCGTGCCGCCTACGTAAATAACTGATTTCTCACGAAACTCGTCTTTTGTTAATTTTATGTCATTAATATTTTTTTACGCGTTTGTTTTTTTTATTTTTTACTTCTTTTTTTTTTTGCATCGCAAAATGTTGCTTATTACTTAAACTTGGTATCTTTTTTTCGTAATTTTTCTGTTAACTTCCTTTTTAGGAGTCGTTTCATATTTACAAAAGCCATGCCAGTCGCCAAGTTTGCCAAAGACTGCTGCTCAAAACCGACAATTGCTCTTTCGAAAAATAATAAAAAATAACGTGGGCAATCCTCAAATTGACAGATCAACGACGCCTTCGTCGCGTTAATGATCTTCTCGACGTCGTCTTCTTTTGACCTTGCTTGCAAAAAAGAAAAAAAAGTACAACGTTAAACGTATCTTTCATCACAGCGCGTCGCACAAAGCCAAATGTAAAACGTCTTCGGCCTGACGTAGGTCGGTGTCCCATCAGGAACGCCAACTACCATTCCATTAACACGTCGCTTTCGATTAGAATCTATTGGATTTTTCGTTGGCTTTGATTTGAACGACCCAAGATAAAACAAACTCGCTGTTGCAAGCCTCCACGGCTCGTTGTCCGCAACAGGCAAGCGGCTTATCCGATAGGTCGCGTTTAGCCGACGTGTCGCCAACAATAGCAGTTCGCCTCGCAATTGAGACGATAGAATTTGAGCTTTCACCAAATTGTGCCTCCCTCGAATGGCTCGTTTAAGTCTCGCGTTCCTTCTTCACCTTGAGCCCGGTGCTTGTTGTATCCTCGCCGAGAATCGTCGCGATCTCACCTTGCATGAAAGCCCATGGCACCGAGCTATTAGCCAAAGGACATTTCTCGCCACTTGGGCAATACACCTGCAACGATAAATGCATCGTTAAACCAATCAAGCCGGACGACGGGCTGGGCCGTTCGCGCCGTTCGCGCCGTTCGCGCCGTTCGCGCCGATCGACAAATCACGGAGCTTCGCGTATTGCAATTTCCGTAAGGTACTCGATACAGCCGAGCAACGTCACGTTGCGTGCGACTTTACGATCAAACGTGTTTTGCACGCGACGAGCCAACAAGCGTTGCTTATCGTCGCGCGCGACAGTCTGCTCGAGTGGCAAGCAGGACGCCAGAACGGCAACCAAAGGTGACCGTTAAGGGATCGGAGACTGACCTCGGTACCAGCACCTTGGCGCTTGATGCTCTCTCGGCTGCAAGGGAAGCAAAACTTGTGGTGTGGCACACTGGGGCACTGGACAAAGTGAGTATCTTCGAGGCGTTCCTGGCACAGAGTACACTTGAGGGTGGGTGGAGCAGCAGACTCGACACCTGCCGATTGGGCAACTGCACCCTCCGACGACGTCGTAACGGTCGTTGAAGACACGTGTCTCGAGCCGCTCGACCTTCGTCCTGACGAAGCTGCACAATGTCAATGTCTGCCATTAGATTCAAGCTAACATAGCGCAACAAAAGAGTCGATGTTTGCGCAAATTGGAGTTTCGCGAGCCATCGAGTGTCAATCGAGTGTCAATCGAGTGTCAATCGAGTGGCAATCGAGTGGCAATCGAGTATCAGTCGAGTATCAGTCGCGTATCAATCGCGAGAGCTGTAATTTCGATACAACTTTGGTACAACTTTGCTCAACGTCCGCGACAAATAAATCGATGGAGCAGTAATCACCAGAGCTATTAGGGCTGTGTTGAGAACCGCGAGAGGCGCTTCGCTGCTGAGCGTTAGCGGCCGTGGTAGGCGGGCTGCGACTGGTCGGACTGGGGTTGTTCGGTGGCTGGGGCACCGGCTCTGGTGACGTCAAGTTGTCCGCCACCGACATCAGGGCCGCCATTGGTGATGGCCCTCCTCCGGAACCCTGTAATCCGACAAACACCATCAATTTGAGATCATTCGTTGGCCTGCGCACGCGATCGATCGCGAGCCTGTGATCGTTGTTTGGCGTTATTTAACGTCGACAATCGACAACGTGCCATTGGGTGCGCGACGTTTCAATTTGACCAACAACAGATTGAACAGCGAGCGAGAGAGAGAGAGAGAGAGAGAGAGCCAAACGAGCGTGCTCGATGTTCGCCAAACGCCAGATAAACGTTATTTTGCTGGCATAGGTTTACGTAACGCGCTTGTAACGCGCTTATCGGCGTGTGCGACCGAAGGAAGAGACGCCTTCTTTCACCTTAGCTTTGCGCTTATCAGGCACAACCGATACTCTGTCTCTCTTGCATCAGAAGGCTTTTGTTCGGCGGCCACTTTACGATAAATTCCACGGAGCGTACACACTGCAGACGGATGACGAATGCGTGACTATCGACGGCCGTATCTCCTTGGTTTTTGTCGTTTTATTTCGCTCTTTTTTTTCTTTATTTTTTTGCACTCGCGCGATACCGACTATCGCCTTGTACGAGCTACAGGAAAGAGCGTAAATATTGATAACCAGACTGGAATACGTACGTACGTCGGATCGATCGAGTCAACTTGGTTATTTTTAATTGGCCAAAGGTCGAATCGCTCGTTTAGTTTGGATATAGCAGCTGACGGAATCTTCGAGTTCGCTCGCGTCCGAACAACGGACTTCTTCCCGGAATTTTTCTCCGCGCGCATTGGACTCGCGATTAATTTAGCAAGAAACACATCGAACGCTCGTCATGTGCAACAGTTAAACGAGTCGATGACATAACGTTTATTTACTCGGCGTTTAAAGGTTTTTCGGATCCGTTCGGCTTCCTTGTTTCTCCGTGGAAGCTCGCCGAGCCAACCGTTTCTGTTTTTTTCCTCGAGCGAGCAATTTTATCGCAAGACCACGTCTTCCACAAGGATTTTATTGCAAATGAGAGGAGCGTATAAATATTTAATTTGTCTGCTGCGCAGATTAGGATTTCGTAAGTGCTTGTTAATTTTAGCTCAAAACTCGTAGAGTGACGCATATTTTTTTCGCGTAAAAATAGTCTTCGTTTGACGTTCACTTCAGCGTGAGAGCGAAAACAAAAGAACGCGTGACTCGGTCGTCGCGCTAAATAACAGAGTAATACTCGAACACGTGCGTTAACGACAACTTTGCAGTTGGCAGCGAGTTGCGAGGAAGCGTGCTCGGCGCCCACGCCGATGCAGCTTATCGGCTTAGTTTACGTTACAAATAAACGAGTAGATGATCGAGCATCGCCGAGATGCTGCAAAAGCACTGACCTGATGATGATTGGAGGGTTGTCCATCTTGAGCAGACTCCTGAGCGGACGGCGGGGGTGGTGGCGGTGGACTAGTCCTAGGACGAAGCGGCGAGCCGCCGCCGTTCGTTGCCACGTTGGCCGGGGCTAAGGGAATCGATGGACCAACGTACGTTCCTGTAAAGCGAATCAACGTCACTCGATCGTACGCGCAATCGCCTCCTGGCTCTGTCTCTCGATGTGCCGTCGCACGTGTTTGCGTAGGTGTGCGTGTGTGTGTGTGTGTGTGTGTGTGTCGCGCGTCCGTGGGTGGGAAAGAGAAGGGTCTCTCGACACGCCATCTTTGCTCTTACTACCGCCCGCATAACCTATCGTCAACGGCGTAAACCGCGAGGTGCAAACCCAGCGTTTCGCTCTCGTTGCGCAAAATCGAGTCGCGCGTAAGCCGAAAGCTCAAAAAGCCCGAGGAGAGCGCGCGCGCGTATGCTGCTCGAGAGAGAGAGAGAGAGAGAGAATAGGCGGGGAGCGAAGGAAGGTCAAACGCCGACACGAAAATAGAGGCTGAAAAGAAACTAGGACTGGTCGAACGGTTACGACGGAACGCGGCTTTGTTTAGAGCTCGCAAGACGCGTCCAAGTTTATAAAGCGCGAAAAGGACGCGAGACGTCGAGATGCGCATACGCAAGTTTGCTTCACGAAAAGTCACGTTGAAGCCGCGCTCGGCCATAAAGCTGATTGGCAATTCGCGTAACGCACTGCAGCTCGCCTTGGACACGGCTTTGTATCTGGGCTACCGTCATTGTGCGCGTTGCTGCACCACTGCCGACTCGCGCTCGCGTATTTACGATTTTATCGCTTCTCTCTCGACTGCCACGAGAGATTCTTTTCAATCACGGCAACTCTTCAAACGACCAGTCAGCCGCGCAACGATTAATTTATTCCTGACTCGATGGCGGCAGCAACGGTACCCCGCCGTCGCACGCGCTCCTCCAATAATACGCTGATCTGCTCGTTGCCGAGTTTTTATTCTTGCGAGGCGTTTAATTGGCAGCACGAGGAAAAAAACAAACGCGGGAGAAAACGACGATCGCTACACTCGCGTATCGCTCGGAAAAGTCATCGCTTCGAACCGTTGCCGCTGACGCTAGCGCACGCGCGCCACCCGATAATAGGGACAACTTTCGATTTCAAGTTTACGAGCTCTTCGGCCGGCCGCACTTCTTGATTTCATCATTCGAGCCACGAGCTCTTTTTTCCTCTTCGTTTCTCGAGATTTCAATCTCGCGATCCGCGCTGCTTCATTCATATTCATCGCCGACTCGTCTATTTATCGCGATATTGATGTGGCTAACTGTACACCGTACATTTCTGTCTGTCTCTTTTGTTTTTTGTCGTCGTCGTCGTCGTCGTCGTCGTCGAGCAAACGAGTTTTGTAACTCGTGCTCGTCAACGTTTATCGACTCGCGACCCGCTTGACTCGATCCGGCGCTGTTTCTTGTCGTTGTAACGTTGCTAGCTTCTCTCTGCAAATACGGCTCGCTCGACGCAATCGTGGAAACAAAACAGCAAATACAGCGCTCGAGCGACGATTCTGCGATCGGTTCGTTGGCGAACTCTTGAGGGAGATTCGATCGTTGGATGGAGGTAGCGTCGCGAACACGGGCGTCGGACGGGCGTAATTCAAGTTGGTTGAAAGTGCGTAACTGGAAAACGGTTTGGCTGGCGTTGGCGGTGCGATGTCGCGTCCATTACGTAACTGCAGCGCGAAGAGCGTATTATAGCGCCAGCTCGACGTAACGACGCAGCCGCGTCACGCAGCGCTGCACTCGGCTCGGGTCGCGTCTCGCGCTTTCAGGGCCGCTCGGACGCGGCTCTCGCCTTCCGCCCCGAAGTCGTGGACGGCGTCGCGGTCGAAACATCGGCAGGGCCGTTGTCGCACGAGTCCGCGTTCCCCAGCGAGCGGTACGAGCCGTGACATCGTGCGCGCAAAAGCAACAGAGGCGCGTGGACGCCGCGCATCGGGTGATTTTCCGCGACCAACTGGAATCCACGCGCGCTCCAACAGCCGTGTTATTTTAGGCGACTTTGTTTTTTATTTTATCGGCTGGAATGTGCGCTTTTTTGCTTCGCCTCGTCAACGATGAGTCAGCCGCGTGACATTGAACAATTATTCGATGCTTCGGGCACGTAGGTCACATTGGAATAGCGTAAACGACAAAAGCGAGTAATGCCGCGTGTCTGCGCGACAGCGTCGAGCGCGAGAGAGAGAGGGACGCGTGCATCCTGTTGTCGAAGCGGAAAGAAAACAAAAAGAGCAGCGCTGGGCGAACCGCGGCAAAAAGACACGTGAGAGGAAGAATCGCGAGCGCGCGGCACGTGAGCCGGAGCCGCGTGTCGCTCGCGGCGCGATCTGGCCGTTTGCGTTTTACGCAGCTGGCGTGCATCGGCTGTTGCGTTGGAACGAAAAAAACGGACAAAGAGAGCGCTTCGTTTTTCGGCGGATCCACCTGACGCAGCTGCGCGGGCGCAATTACGATTTGGCCTCTTTCCCCGACTCGGCGTTGTTCCTGCCTCTTCGGATCTGAGAGCGCTAGTTTCGGCGTCGACGCGACTCTCGCGAGCTTCTCGAAACAGTTAGCCTGCTCGGTAAACGTTATTCCGTTTGCTCGGCTTAATCGCGCAAACGAAAGATTAATTGCTATGGTTACGCAACGCCGAGATTTCGCAGTTTAATTTTACCGGCTTATCTATTCGCGACTCGTCAAACAGACGCAAATCTCGAGATAACGCCATCGAGCGAATTATCGCAGGCACGCTAAAAAATACGAGTCGACGCGGTAAAAAGAGCAAAACGAAAAAAAACAAAAAACAAAAAAAAACAACCAAGAAAGAACGGCGCGTTGGCGAGAGAGCAAAAGAGAAACGTTAAAAGTAGAGGCGGTGAATCATCGACGAGCGAACGCGATATCGCGATAGACACGCACGGCAGCAGCGTGCCAACATGTGATCGGTACTTTTCCGTGACGAAGCAGCAGCAGCAGCAGCAGCAGCAGCAGCAGCACGGCACGGCACAGAACAGTGCGCTGTTGTTGCTGTCGCTACTGCACGTATGTACGTACGAGAGACGTCGAGACGACGTAAATAGCCACGGCGATTGACGTTGCTTTTTTTGTTTTTTGATTTCTCTTTGAACTTTCAATTGTATTACACTGCGCGGGCTGATGCATACGGGTTCTCGTAAAAATCCGTTTATTCTCGTCTCTTTTTACTTGTTGTACTTCGTTATTTTCCACCCTAGAAGCGGCAACTGCACGAATCATCTCCAGAATGTGAAAGTCCAGTCCCAGTTTAGCTGGGAGCGCACCTGTGACACGGTTTTCTCTCCCTCTCTCGCTATACGGTTTTCACGGCTTTACTCGAAAGCGAAGCTCACGCGAGCGCGAGTTACGTAAGCGTTAATCTCTTTATTTTTACGTCCGCGCCTCTGTGTGTGCGCGCGTGTATAGAGCAGCCGGCAAGCGACTGTTTATTTTCCAAATGAATTAGCTCGACCGTTAAGCGAGACTTCGTTTTGTTTTGCACGTCGAACCTGCTGGCAGATCGATCGCGATTACTACATCGTCTTTTTTTGGAAAATCGACCGTCTTACGTATCTTGTTTTTGTTGTACTTTTACGCGAGTTTTCTCGTTAGACGCGTCTTTGCCGTTACGAAAGAAGACGTCGAATCGCTCGCGAAGAGTTGGATAGCTCTCGTCTTGTCGTTCGTTGGTCAGAGTTGAAAAGCAACAGATCTACTTTTAACTACTCGCGCGGACGTCGCAACTCCAACAACCATGGAACCAAAAAAAAAGAAAGCTCGAGATTGATGGCTCCGTTCGAACGTTTACCCAGCCCGGTTGAGTCGCGTAACGAGCTCGCTAAAAACACACACGCACAAAGAGAAGGATCAAAATCACTCCGGTAGCGAGGAGGAAAAGGGAGCAGTCCCTATACGTCGAACGGAGTGTCGTGGACTCGCGCGTTTCGTCGAAAGTTGCGTGCCTCGGCGCCGTACTACATCCAAATAAATACGAAATAAATACGGGCGAGACGATGGCGCGGCAAAGTGAAAAGAGCAAAACACAGCTGCCAGTTGTCGAGAGTTTTTTTTACCACGACGCCAGCCAAACGAATCGCCTCTTTTCCGATCGACAACTAGACGAGCAACCGACGCCAGTCGAGTTGGACGAAATAGTGGCGTCGGAGGTACGCGCCCAGCCAAAACGCAGGCTCCCGTTACGTAGCCTCCTCCTCCTGGCGCGAGCCATTCGTATTCGGCGTTGCTTCATTCTGACTACCGAACCGACGAGACTTGGTGTTTGCCCGAATCGCGGCATCGATCGCCGCGGAGCTTCTATTTTCGCTCTCGACACGTCGTCGACACGTCGTCGTCGCGATCGTCGTCGCGATCGTCGTCGCGATCGTCGTCGCGCGCACGCAGCTGCGAGCGGCACTTGGCGCACGAGCCACACGTCGCTAATTAACCTGAAACGTAGCTCTCTCGAAGCGAACGCGCACCGCTACCCAACAGCTGAAGCTCGCGAGCAGCTGTGTCGCCTAACGCCACCACCGGTCGTAGCAACCAATTCGACGTATCGAGTGCTTTCCCTTTTGCGATGGAACGGCCGATGGAACGACCGGTGCTCCTAGCCAACGAGCTTCTGGCAACGCGCTTACAGAGCTTGGCAGCGATCGCTCGCCTTGAGCGTCGAGGAGCGAAACCAATTGGCCGACCACCACTGAAAGGTCCTCGAGAAGTCTCCTCGAGCGCGTGGACGTCCGGCTACGACGAAAACTGCGAGCCCCCCAGGGTCCGAAAAGGAGCGAGAGGCCGACTCGCTTGCGCAACGTCGAGCACGCGCTACGTCGCTAGCCGTCCACCTTGTTTTCCGGACTTATTTTCCGCGTGTTTCGTGCTCTCGCCTAAGCTTTGCGCGCTCCGACGCTTCGTTACAGCTCGCCGTTCCTTGTTGCTGCTTTTTTCCTCTTGTCGATCGAGCGAACCCGAGCCAAAGCTTGAACGGCGCGATATCGACGCGTTATCGACGCGTTATCGGCGCGTTATCGGCGCAGCGTGGACGTCAACGGCTCATTTTTAGCGGAAAATCGCGCAACGCAACAGACTGCGACCGTTGCATTAGGCGCGTTTAACGCTCGACTCGGAACCGCAAAGAACCCGCCGCGATCCATCCGTTTCCCCGCGACAACGGCATCAGCGGCACCGCTCGTTTCGCCAATATTGTCGTTGGCAAACGAGCGGCCAATAAAATCGAGCACGCGCGCGATGACGTAACGTTGGACCGGTAAGAAGCGCCATTCGTACAACGAGCAACAACGATAAGCCGCCCAAGGCACAACCAAAGCAACGTAAGAGCGAGCGCGCGCACCGCCCCCTCCTCCCGCTCAACCTGCTTGCCCCGTTACGATGACGCGGCCATTCACCACGAGAGGAGGAGAGTTAATTTGTTATCGAGACTACTCGCGGCGACGACGTTCGACGCACTTATACGTAGCGCGCTGTATGGAGGTCGCGCGTGCGCTGCTGCCGCGCTCTCCGACGACGACCATCGTTCGCGAGTTGCGAGATTGCTCGATGGATTTTTACACGGCTTTACGTGGACGATTGCTCAATAGACGTTGCCGCCTAATCCCGACTGTATTAGCCGTTCTGTTGGCCTTTCACCACGCAAACCGCCGGCCTTTGCCTCTGTCGATCTTCGCCAAGCGCGCGTTACCGAACAAAGCCGCTCTCTTCAGCGCCCGCGCGATGCACGGAAGTAGCCGCCGCTCCCGAACGAAAAGGAAACGGCCAATATCTACCAGAGGGAGATAGAGCCGAGCGCGCCCTTCGAATCTCGAGGCTCGTGCGTCATCAGCGCAACGCAACGGATTCGCTTGCGATCGTACTTTTGTCGCTGCTGACCTCTCGGCGTTCGAGGCCTTCGCGTTTGCTCGCGTTTCGCAAGAGGCGTCGAGAACCCAAGGGGAAAGCGTGGATTCGTTCGCCTGCGGAACGTTGTCCTCGGCCAACCCAATTAACGCGTCCAAATCCGATAAGTGGCTAACGCGCGCTCGACGACACCCTCCCTCGACGCTTATCCGTACGAGCTGTTGGCAAAAAGAAACGAGAAGCAAGGCCGACGAGTCGCAAGCCGTTAGCGAAGACAAAGCAACCGTCCAAACGGGGACGCTCGGAGGTGAGCGGAGGCAACGGGCCAAAGGGAGCCTTGGGACAAAGGTCAACGACGTTGCGCCCCTCGATAAAGCTCAAACTTGCGAATACCGAGGCGGAGAATCGTAACGAACTCGTCGCGATACAAGTGTGCGCGCCACGGTCTAAGCGGATTAGCGGGATAACGCGACGAGGCTCTCTGACAAACGACCGAGCGGGACGTCGATTGCAAGTATAACGCGGACTGTACAACGAAGAAGAAACCCGTTACTCGGTCTCCGAACGGGCTCCACGCGAGGTCCACGGCAGGTCCACGACGGATACCAGAGGTAGACAACCTTTTGGCGCGCTTCTGCGTTTGCGCCGACGAGATTTTTGTACGTCCGTCTAATGGAATCCGTGGGACGATTTAAAGTCCGTTCGCAACGCGGACGTTCCAAGTGGCGTGGACGGAGGAGTGGGGCGAGGCGAATGACGCTTGGAAACCTCGGTAGTAAGCCAGCCGAGTGTTTGCGATGTAGCAACGGCGAAAGCACAGCGGGACGCGAGGTCGGCGAAGCAGGTACACGGATGGCCTTAACGAGATTACTTAAAACCTATCTTTGTTGACAGGCCGCGAAGTCGAGTGCGCGCGACCACAAACAAGAGGAGCCCGCGCTAACGAGGGACCCTAGAGAATAGACAAGGACAACAGCGAGCCACGGTAAACAGGGGGCCGAGTGTTGACACTCGGATCGAGCTGTTAACTGCAGGTAGCAAAGCCGCCGCTACAGCCAGCGGACGAACAGCTGACCGAACCCATTTCCAAATAGAAGCGCCGTCGC
Organism: Chouioia cunea; assembly: GCA_030064505.1. NCBI lineage: Eukaryota > Metazoa > Arthropoda > Insecta > Hymenoptera > Eulophidae > Chouioia > Chouioia cunea. The sequence continues at coordinate 13,306,877 of JAOPFQ010000005.1, forward strand.
AGCGTTGCGCGCCACGTGCCGAGCGGAAGATACTTGGCCCAACACGCCCGTCCCTTCGACTCGGCGATGCAGCAGACGACGCGCTCGTGCTCGCGCTCGTTCTCGCGCTCGTTCTCGCGCTGCGTGTTGTTCCGTCGCTTCTGCACGAGGCTTTCGCGGTCGCGCAACCGAGTAGCGATCGTGGCCAAAACGCGGCCGTGTCGCGTAGCAGGAGCCAAGAGGAGAACGCTTGCGACGGGCGCTCGGCGCAACGAGGCCACTCTACGGTAGCGCGCCTACGCGACGAGGATCGCTGCCGTGTTGCAGCTTGAAAGCGGAGCGTTCGTGCCCCAGGCGATCCCTGACCGATATTTCCGTGCTCTCGTGCTCTCCTCGTCACTTTTACAATCGCCTTCTATCGATTACGCCTCGAGCGTCCCGTACGTATAGGCGAACGCGCGCACACGCGTTCTTGCGTGCGCGTTAACGCCGATCGAGTGGCTTTTGCTTGGCAAACGGAAAGTTTTTCAAAGTCTAATTTTAACGTTGTTTATTGGCCAACTCGAGTGTTTGGAGCGAAAAGAGCTTCGCGCGCGCGATTCCCGGCTCGGCTCGACGAGTATTAGCACGCATGCGCTCGCGACCTAACGCTCCTCTCTCTCTCTCTCTCTCGTCGCGTGCACGTATTTTGCTCGGTCGGCGCCTTCCTTGCGCCGCCTCCTCCCCCTGCCGCTGGCGCAAGTAGAGCGAGAATGCATCGGCGGCGGCGGCGGCGGCGAAACTCGTTCTCGTCGCGCGCACACGTGCATCGTATCGCTCCGTTTCCCATCGATCGCGAAACGCTTGGCACTGCTTTCGTAACGATTATCGAGTGCTCGAAGGACGATTCGAGTTGGAGGATGTAGATAAGAAAGTGAAAATGGAGACTACGTCGCGGAGAGCGAGAGCGGGAGGCCGAGAGCTCGGCGCCGTCGGCCCATTCATCGCTCTAAATATATAGACGTGTACGTGCTTCGCGAGCGAGTGACGTCACGCCAGCGCCAGCGAGCAACAGCGGCCGCAGTAGCCGCAAAAGCGCGTTACGCTATTTGTGTGGGTCGGGGGGAGGGCGCGCGTGTGTACAGGCACTCGCGCCCGACGATTCTTTCGAGAAACCGCCGTCCCCGCCATCGCGCTCGACGTTACGCGTGTGCGCCACTTTGGACGAGTGCCAATTTGCCGGCTTTTTATACGACGTGCATTTCGCCAGAAGCGTCGCGATGTCTTTGCGAGGAGAGAAACCAAACCGACGAGGCACGAAGCTCGCGCTCCGCATCGTACGTATTTCTATTTACTTGATTATTCGTTCGAACGAGCAAAGGTCATCCGGAATAAATCCTTTCCGCGCGCGTTTCGTTTATTTTCGAACCTCTACAGTTTGTTTTCCCGCGCGAGTTGTGGCGAGCGCTTACGCAATCGGCCCAATGTTTACATACAAAGCAGGACAAAGTACGACGAAATAAAAGGGTTGAGAGAAATGGTCTCGAGTAGCGCGTCGCTGAAAAGTCTAGAAGAAAGAGGCTAATGTACACACGATTCTGGCTTACGAAATTTCAATGTCACGGTCGCTCGCGCTCTCTCGCGCGACGCTACGCTGTACGCCTGTGTCGCAATCGCGCCGTGACGTATACGTATACTTTCGAAAAGTGTTGTTACCCATATACACGGACACAAGCGCACACGCGCACCACGTGCGCAACTACGTTGGGCTACGCGTAAACACGTATTGGCCAAGAAATTCGCTCGTACGTTTGGACCTCTGGAGTCTCGAGTAACCGTAGATAAGCTTGTTTTTTGTTGGTTCAACCGCGGTGCTAGGTGCTTTAAAATGGTCGCGCTCAGTTTGGTTACTCAATACACGCGAGAACGCAAGATTCGAGAACGTTGACACGCAGGCGCGCGCGAGCGCAAAGAACGCAGTGGGCTATTTCTGAGCGTTGAGCTCGGAGCGAAGCAGCAAAGTTGACTCGAGTCGACGACGAGCGTGACGGCGAACGTGACGACGCGCTCGACGGAGCTGATAACTCTTATCCGAAACGAAGTTCCGCTTTGATTCGCTGGGCGCTCCGCGTCACGGAGCGTTCAACGCGAAGCGAGCGCGGCACAAAGAGCGCACGTAGAGCCGAGCGGAGTGCGAAACAACGCTGGACCCGCGAGAAAAGCTCGAGGCGTGGGTTCCCACGTGTGTCTGTCCGTCCGTCCGTCCGTCCGTCCATCCGTGTGCGCGAACCAGTAAAGGTACTCACCGTTGGCCTTGAAGGTGGTGGCGGTCTCGAAGCTGGGTGCGCGAATCGGATGCTTGTCCTTGGCACGATCAACGTAGCTGACGGCCAAACTGACAGCGGGTAGGCTCTCACCGCGAGTGAGGGGTGGTCGCACGCTGTGCTGCTCCTCGAGGGTGAGTCGCTTACCGCTTTCAGAGTGATCGTCCTCGTCGATAGTCGAGATACCGCGCTTCAGCTGTCCGATGCTGGCCCGACCGTGGCTCAAGCCTACGTGGTGCGCGGCCACGGCGCTGAGATGCGCCGAGGACATTCGTTGCACGCCGCCGGCCGCCCTCAGGCCGTTGGCGAGCTCGTGGCCGTCCTCGTGCGCCTGATGCTGGGACTGGTGCTGCTGGCGGGCCGACAGCTGCTGTTGCTGTTGGGCCGCTTGCTGCTGCTGTTGCTGCTGGCGTTGCGAGCCCGAGTTGGCGGCCGCGGCTGCTACCGCGAACTCGCCCATGGTGTTGCGGTGGTGCAGCTGGGTGTAGCCGGCCGCTGCAGCGGCGGCGATGTGATGACGCGAATGACCCTGGGCGGCAGCCGCCGCGGCGGCGGCTGCGGCGGCGTTTTGCATGGGCAGCACGGCCTCGAGGCCCGAGCCATTGTGTTCAGCGTGGGTACTCGTACGATAGGACTTGGCTGTGGGTGCGGGCCGCGAATCGGTCTGGAAGCCGTGGGCCTTCTTCAGTTGCTTGGCCGACTCGAGCACGAGGTCGATGCGGTCGGCGCCCTCATAGTTGACGCAACCACGGCACACCGGCTCTGAGAAGTCCATTATCATCGCCCAAGGCATGCGCGGCAGGTCGCACAGGTAGCACTGCGTGCGTTTTCCCATCATTTTGCACTCGCTCGGGCGATAATACTCAACGAAAAAAACGCTTCACTTCTACTGTCAACGCGACCCTCGCGCTGCACCGATCAATCGTTGTACTCGTGCTGCTGCTGCTGCTGCTGCTGCTGCTGCTGCTGCTGCTTCACCCCTGCCATTGTAGACGAGCGTGTCGTTACATCGGCTTTGCACACTCACTCACACTGTTTTCGTTTCTCGGCAGCTCTCTCGCACTCACTCGGTACGATATCAATCGCGGTTTATCACAGCTGGACAGCTGGAGAACAAAGCAGACAGAGAGAAAGAGAGAGAGAGAGAGATGGAAGAAGACAGAGAGAAAAAGGAGACGAGCAAAAGAACGGTATACAAGACAGGGATATGTGTTGCACTTTCAATTGAATGGAACGCGCGTTACGTCCTGGCTACGACGAGCAGCATAGGGCGCAGGCTACGAGCGACTGACCGGCGGCGGGTGTCGAGCTGCTGCTCTACGACGGCTCCGCGCCACGGCAGAGGGGGAACGTCGTTCGGTCTCTCTCTCTCTCTCTCTCTCTCTCTCTCTCTCTCTCTCTGGCAGCAGTGCGCGAGAGAAGGTCGAGAACTGGCAACGTCGCGTGCACTACTCGCGACTCTCCAGCCGCCGCCGTCTCCCTTTTTATTTCGCATTCCTTGTGAACGCGCGAAATTTCGTCGTATTTTTAGCGACAAATGTCATTTCTCGCTCGTCGATTTTTAGGAAAAACAAGCAAGCATATTTGGCATGTATTGGGCAAGAAAAAAATTGCATTGAAGAGTGGGAGAGGGGGGAAAGTAAATTTAACGGTAACGATAAGGAGCAAGATTCTCGTTCGCTCGCTCGCACGCTCTCTCTCTCTCTCTCTCTGCGTGCTGCTGCGCAAAGAGAGATAAGTAAGGTAAGGGAATGAGAGGTATAGAAACGTGTTTCCAAGAGACGAACGCCCGAGAATGCGGTTCGCGCTATAGCGGCGGTAAGTGGGTCTACGGGTGTCGGCTGACTCTCTCTCTCTTTCGCACAACTCGCTCACACACATACAGAGCGTACAGAGCATTTGGCGAGGGTCGGCCAATCGGCAACTGTGGCGTCACTCGACTTGCGAGCTACGTCACAAGCGCGCGAAGCGCATGCGCTCGCTACAGTCACACTTCTTTTTGGAGCGATGCTCGTGTCTTTTGTTTTTTTTCGTCGCTTCGCTACCGTGCCGTGCTCTCTCTCTCTCTCTCTCTCTCTCTTTCTCTCGCTTTCAGCTACGCGTGTGGGAAAATGAGGAGATGCGAGGTCGCGTTCGCAAAGCATCCCGCCGTACGAGTTGTATGTTGCTCGGGTTATGGTCGGTTTACACTTTGCCAACGCTTTGTTATTGCTTCGTTCTCTCTCTCATCCTTTCTGCTCTCGAAAGTAGAGATTCTTGAAAGATTTTACGCGAAAACCAGCAAGTTTGTGCAAGTCCGTTTACTACGGCGACCTTACGAATTGGTAAATCCCATGCTATGACGTCAAACTGCAGTTCAGAACAAAATAAACAATTTGAAAGAAAAATGAAATTTGACGAACCGCTACGTGCTCGAGAAAATTGTTTCCGAAGTTGGACAAGGAGGAAATCAATAAGTTGGCGTGTACTCCATTTGAGAAAAAAACGCAAGAAAGAAAGAAAGAAAGAAAGAAAGAAAGAGCAAAGCAGAACGAATGGTCGAAAAAGCACAGTCGCGACCCCAACGGTAATAAAAAGCTCGCTAGTCGTGTAGCTTTTTCTCGAACTCGAGAAAGAGAGAGGGGGGAGGGAGGGAAGACGTAGCAGTGTCGTGGCGGAGAACACGTTTGCGCGCGGGCGCGTGGAATCAGCCAGTGACCGAAGCGAGGGCGCATCTCCTGTGCGCCGCCAGAGAGAACTACTTCGACCCGCCGCGCCAGCACTGCGTAAGCACAAACACAGAGAGAGAGAGAGAGAGAAGTGGCGATGCCCGTGGAACGGCGCAGAAATACTCGATATCAGACGCTACTACTGGTGGTGCTGCTGTTGCTGCAGCGCTGCTTGCGTCGTATATACGAGCTCTCGACGCTCAATTGATTTAGAGCTTACGTATTCCCGGAGCATAGTACGCTTGATATTGAACTTACCGTATTACAAACGTATAGCGTCGACGACTACTATTGCTTTTGTTCGGATATGTCCAAAAATGCAATTCACGCGATATACTTTGTAAAAAATGATTCAGTCGCGAAAACGTCAAGCAGAGGAAGGTTTCACTCGGAACGTACGAGAAATTTGAAAAAACGGATAAATACGTGGTTTCCATTGGCAAAGGCGTGCCTATTAACGTGATTTTAAACGTGCAAATAAAGTTTATTTTCATCGCAACTTGTTGAAAAAGCACGCTGCCTGCGTTAGCTTATCAACGTTGTTTTCAAATGAAATTTATGTTATTTGCCGAGATATTCTCGATCACAGAGCTCGCAACGTTCCGAGCAAAGCCTCCGAGTTATCCAACTCGACGCCGTTCTTCCGTAACGACGACTGCGTCATCCGCTAATTGATCGAGCGAGCGATGCATTACGCTCGTCCACGAGCAAAGGAGAAAGAAACTCGAGTTCTCGCGGTACTTTAGCCTTGTCTGCGATTTTCCCTCTCGTTCTATATACCAAGTGTGACCGTTTGAACGTAGCGCTTAATCCGAGCCTTCTCACGTAATTTGCACCGCTAGTCGCAAATTGAAAATACCTCTTCGCGATCACATCATAGCGCATGTCGGTAAAAACTCGAAAATAACTCGAGTCGTTTGCGTTGAGTCATTCGAACGTTTAGCTCGCAACTGTTTGCGACACGACGCTACGTGGCACTCGTGACTTGTAAAATTATCGATACTCTTGAAATAAAATACAACCAGGAGCATCCACAATGGATGACTGAGCCAACGGTTGCAACTGGCAAAGAGGCCTGCGCGTCAACGGGCGATCGAGCCAGCACCCAACGCTGATCGAGCTAATCGGAGGAAAAGGCTCCGTCGACCTACAAGCAAATTTAGCAGCGCAATTAGCGCGTTGAATTCCAAGTCAATTTGGAGGACGTGGCGCGTGCGCGCGTGCAACTGCGTGCTCCTCGTGCTCCTCGTTCACCGTGATTCGCAGCTGCTTGCACACCCTTCGTTCGAGACGCGTGCCATGGCTGTTTGGACGAGAAATTGTCGACGGCTGCGTGAACGAGTTCTGGCTCGTGCAAAATTTTTCGGGAAACGGGAACCAATTCACCAGTCGTAGAAGCTGCAAAGCACTCGTCGATCTTTGCCAAGACGTTGGATGGAAATCGATCGTACGCTTAAAGCTGGCGAAGAGGCGCAAGACGTCGCAATCGACGTAGCGGATCGTTCGTACGAAACGTCGCGCGATAACCGATTGCTTGGAGCTGAACGCGGTAAACGCACGTTTACCGCAGACGCTTGGCCGCTTGTTCGAACGATCGTGCGATTGGTTTGCCGTACCGGGAGTTGGCGAATCCTTCTCCGCGAGAAGACTGGCGCGTCGCCTGTCCGCTCTACGTCGCAACGCGGTCGTTTTGTCTAGTCGTCGCGTCAAATTGCCAATACGACTACAATACACGTGGAAACGATGAATGAACGATAGGCCGTTGAGCAACAAAAACAATTTAAAAACGGAGTCTTATCTGGGAACTTTTTGCGAGATTCGTCGAATTAAAAAAGCGCTTATCTCGCAGTCCGTACTCTCGAATCCTTTCCCCTCAGCCTTCTGCCCCTTATCTTGTTGCGATAAGAGCTCCAACGTATACCGTGTGCTCTTTGTTTACAAATCGAGTACATCGTTGAAGTATTACGTTGCAACAATTACGAGAACCTTACAAAAACGCCAAGGCTGCCCGCGAACGTACAAGTCGATACTCGGGAGACGTGGAACGGCGCTCGCTCCCAAACCTCGGAACCGTCGTCGCTTCACGGGGAAAACTAACGCGACGTTCGGACGCACACGCAGCAGCGAGTCGAGCTCGTGGGCACGGGAAGAGGACGAGTCGTCGGGGAAAACCCCCGAGCCGAGTGGAGGAAAGCGCGCGATTTGCATCGCGAGTTTGCGACGCGATAAATCTGCGCGGACGACGGCGTGTGCATGCACGCGTGGAAAGTCGAGAGCCTGTTTTTTGCGCTGCGATACGTTACGCTTCTACACCCCGATAAGATAGCGACAACTCGCCAATGGCTCTCTCTCCGCGAGCGCGACGCCGGCCTTATTCGCCCTTGGCCGTACGATAGCGGTCCTTTTGCACGAGTACGCGTTGTACCGCATCGGCTCGCGCAGCCTCGAAACCGCGACTTGGTCCGCGGGGACGCTGCGTTGTTTGGGCGCAGCGTTCGATCGCGCCTGGCGCGTCTTTTGAAACAGCGCGAAACGAGGATATAGCTGGCCGACCATTTCGACGCGAACTTGCGCTCCGTTTCGCTGCCGTCCGTTGAAAACTCGCTACTGGTCGCGCGCCAAGATCCATCGTTGTAAACCTCAGAGCTGACCGATCGGGAGATGCGATCAAACGTGGCTTCACGTACGCGTGCCACGTCCTTAATTGACAGCTCACACGAGTGTCCTGGGTTTACGCGCAGCCACCTTGCGTTCGTCAAGTTCGCGCGTCCATTCGTGCGACTTGTTTTCGAGCTACTTTGCGCCTCTGTCGTCGATACTAGGTGGTTTGTACTCGGTTGGTTTCACTTTCGCCGTGTTTTCTCGCTCCCTTTCTTGTCTCCCGACCTTCCCAGCGGAATGGTCCACCGATACGTTTGCGTCTCGACGAAACTCGTTCGCGCTCGGAGCTTCGCGGCTCTCTTTATATTTTCCCGCCAACGTATCGACTCTTTGACCTCGTTAACTAGGCGCGCTAGGCTCGCTTGGCACGCTTGGCCCGTTGAGACAAAAAACGAACGCGAACGGGAAAACCCGTCGCGCGCCTCGCGTTACGGCGCACGGTTGTGGCTCGAGAAAAAAACCACCCAAGCGTGACTTTTCCGCTTGGCTTTCTAACAAAAAGCCGTACGTGCCGTTCGGCTACGACGAACGCTCGAGGAAGCTCCTCGTTCCCGCAAAAGTGTCGATGCTGCGGACTCGCTTTCGAAATGATCGCTACAACGTGCAGCTGCAGAGTGCAGCAGTCGCGCGAACGAATCCGCGGATCGAGAGAGTCGCCGATAAAAGACGACTGCGCCACTCGGCCCGTTATCTCGTTCGGACGAAAATACTCGCGGGAGACTCGGTCGTGAGATAATTTGGCTGCCAATCGATACGTCGAGCGACGAACGTTAAATTATTCGCGCCGCTCTTTTCTCGCGGGCCGAGTTGCCTGGTTTTCTCGACGAAGCTCCAAACGTGCTCCTACGGACTTGTCGTCGCGCTCCATGCGATCAGCGAGCCGTTGCGCTCGACGCAAACGCTATTTCTTTGCGTTTCGTCGATTCGCTGAAAAGTTTAATCGCGCAACTGCCAAAGAACGCGCATCTCGAGGTTCACGGAAATATGTCAAATATAGCAAACGGATCGCGGAATCTTCTCGAGTGCTCCAATTTGGAATTTCACGTGAAACAATCTAATGCGTGGGTGAGGAGCGCTAATTTTCTTTTTTCGATTTGAAGTGGCAAACGAGCAAACGTCGTCAATAGAAAGTTACCGTAGCGATTGAGTTTTGGTGTTTGCGGAGCGTAGATCTCGATTCGTACGTTGCTACTCGCATTTCAGCCACGCAACAATCGGAGGGACCAGCGAGCGATCTATTTGCACGCACGTAGATTAAGGTACACAAGTTGGTGGCTAGGTAATTCAAAAGTCAAGCGATTACCGGCAAAAACATGTCTAACGTTTCTCTCGGCAACGACTCGTCGAGTATCCAATACAAGCGAAAGCTCTCGAGCTTTCGCGTTGCGCGAAAACGTCAAAGCGTCACTGTCCCTCGAAAAATTATCGCCTTTACGACACGTACGCGTTTCGTGGTATATTTTCGCGATCAAACACCGCACCTGCAAGCGTTCGTCCGCGACCGAAGGTATTTCATTCGTCGACGTTCGACCGAGATTCGACGGTGGGAGCGAGCGGAAAGCGAATCGAACGAGCGAACTTCGACTTGGCGCGTTGAGGGTTTCGCTGGAGCATTCATAACCCTACGACGCAAAAACCCTCGGAAAAGGACCAATTGGAAACTTGGATTGATCGGGGATATCGAGGTTGTTGCCGCAAACGTTTAGCGATCCGCGGTTGTTTTGGCGACTATCGAAGGTGGTACTTCGTTGAGCGAGTGCTGACATTGGGAACGGGGAACCGGGTGAACCCGTGCGTGAGTCACGGTGATTGCACATCGGCGCGTATACAGCCTTGACTCATCGCTCGCTGGAAAAAAGGGGGTAATAATTCGAGGGTTGACGAGAGAAAGAGAGCTTGATTGAACTGAATACCCCTCGAGCGCAACCAAGAGAGAGAGAGAGAGAGGGGGGGAATATACCCTCGACCTTGAACCGTATCGATTGCTCGGCGCAAACTCTGCTCTTTCTCTCTTGCACGTGCCCTCCAAGTTCACCTACGATGCCGCTGCTGTTGTTGCTGCGACTGCCTCGCGTTATGCCTTAGTCTTGCCTGCATGCCTGCCTGCTTGTACTCTTTGTCCAACGCTTGCTCGTTACGCTCTCTTCGATCGAGAGGTTTAAGGAAGTTTGCTCTTCTCTCCCAACTATCCGACACTTACTCTCGTTAGCTGCATGCTCTCCTCTCCGTTCAATTTACCATCACAATGGCAATAGCCACCGATAAAAAGCGTCGTTGTACGCTTTTTCTTTCTCTCTCAGAGGGGTTGTCTCTTTTTCAAAGAGCGTCGACGAGATTGGTAGCGCTATCGACGCGCCTCCAAAAAGCGACGTACACAAAGGAAAAGTCTAGCGGTTGCTCCGCAGAGAGAAAGAGAAACGTTTATCGCGGCACGCAGAGTTGCAGGCTATCGATCGCGAAAGCGTCGTGTCTAATAAAAATCTGTATACACCTCGAGTTGGATAAAACGCAGGTGCAACGTAATTTATTAGTCGGTTTAGAAGCGTGTTTACGACGAGTTGTGCGCGCAAAGGCGCCTCGCGAGGCCTGTGCAGACTACCGCGGAGAGCAAACCACCTCGTAAAAACCTCCAAGACAATGTGCCGTATTTTTGTCCCGTACGCTATGCGCGCCATTACGTTCTACATGCTCTCGAGACTCGTATTCCCGCAGTCGGTTCATTCGTCGCGCTGCTTTACGACTCGATTCAAATTAATATCGACGAGACTCGTTGATGTTTTTTCATCCGCTCTTCCCCAAGATACCTGCCTGTAAATTGCCATCCAGACAGCCTAGCTCGCCGCGACTTATTTTTAATCTGCTCGGGGGCAGCTATACTCCGTCGACGATTGATTACACCAACACACACCGCTGACTATTTGCACATGGCTGTACATCGGTCTAATTAGAGTCGAAGCGCCGGAGCCGAGTATCGATTGGATTTCTATAACGTTGACGCAAACAAAGAAAAAACACAGACTCGGGGTGAGCCGGGGACACAGTCGCGCGCTCTTCTTTCTTCTCTTTATCTCGCACGGCCGTTGGCTGACGTAAGACCGAACACGGAGCGCCGCCAGCTGCTCCTTTTTGTTCGGACGATAATGCACGGAGAGAGATACGCGCGAGAAGGTAGCTCGAGTATAGAGCGCTTTGTCGGCGTGCTTCGATTGCGCAATCTTTCGGCGGATGGACGCGGAGCTGCATTTTCGCGTTGACATTGAAGACGCGCGCACGTGTCGAGGCGTCGTTGGTTCGTGCATTTTTTCACGTCCCATGCCGTTGCGTTGATTAGGAAAACGTGAGTGGTTGTTTTGCTTTTGATACAGACGTCGGCGAATCCAGGGTCGGCGTTAAGGAGCTTTGCAGTGTTATCCTCCACGAGGAGAACGACGCGTCGCAAGCGTGGTTGGTTCAACTATCTAGCAGGCGCGAGAGAGAAAGAGAGGTTGGCGTGCCACCCGAACAATGAGAAATAGACAACGAGCTTACGTAGAGTCGCGCGTTGGTTGCCCGACACGCGTCTCCGTATCGCGTGCGCGCTACGCGAGCGAAGCTTGTGCATTTTTCAACGTTCTCCTCCCTCGCGCGCGCGCGCGCGGGCGGCCGAGATCGGTATAGTCGCTCTACGTATTACACGTATATAGCGTACACACGGTCAAGCGCTGCGGCGATGTCAGTGCACGCCAAACTGTTACGATATCGAGCCGACGTTTTTACCTGCCTGTCTGCCTGCCTGTCGGCTGATGCCGCTCATGCCTACGATAATAACGCACAACAAGCAGAGCGCGACGTTACGCGTAGTCAGCCGAGCGCGCAGCGACGATCGACCACCGCGTCGCGAAACTCGCGACCGCTCGCCTTTTTCCTTCGTCCGCTTCGACGCGTTTCCGTCCGGACGGCTCGCCCGCGCGACCCGTTTCGTTCGCCTCGTGCGTACGGCGTTCGAACCGACGCCCACGGGGCAAGTCTGCGCGGCAAAGGATCGAAGGTCGTTGCACCGAGATCGTCGTGTCGCCGGTTGCGGTGGCGATGAGCGACTTCGCTGCAACGGCGTGTCGCGCGAGCGATTCCCAAATCTCGACGGCCCAAAACCACGGTGCGCCGGCTAGCCGGTTAGACGAGGCCTCGTTATCGCGGCTGTGATTTTGACGTGCGTTTCGGAAGCGACACGCCTGCCGTGCCCACGCACCCGCGCGCGCGCATCCGTATGCGCGTCGAAAAAGAAACAAGACCACGCGCCTCGCCGGACGAGCACCTGCTCCGCAACGTCCGACGGGTAAGTCGCGCGTAGCCCGCTTCCAGTTTCTCCTCGCCTCTCGTCCGTTTTGGCCGCAGCCGACCGCCGAGGCGCTCTTCGGGTGGCAAGAACGGCACGCAGCGAGCGGCGATGCCCGTTGCCGCGACATCGCACGAATTCGCGAGCCAACGCCTTTGTTTTCGCGAACAATCATCTTTCTTTGAAACACAATGGCAAATTACAATTTTTGCGAGAGCATTGTCCACGGAAAATGACTTTTAAACCGAGTGGACTTTGCAGTTGTGCGTCGATACGAAGCCTTTCCTCGAGAAGCTACCGTTGGCGCGCCAAACATCGAACCGACGATCTTTCTTTGAAAAAACACGGATGAAACTGGAGAAAAGTATTTTTAGTCCCCGCTAGAGGCAGATTTTTGCGGAAGCACGCGCGCGCGCGTACGTGTCCCAGCAACGAGCGTGCCGAAGAGAAGCACCGACGAGGAAGACTCCGAGGCATCTATTTCTAGGGCAGTGGCAGGCAGGAGCTATCGAAAAAAAGCTCATCGATTAACCGAGTAGACGCGCAAATGCATTTTTTTCTTCGTTTTCTTCGGCTACTCGAGCGTCGTTCGACGTTTCATCAACGGCTCTCTCAAGGATCTCGCTCGCTATACCTACGCCTACAGGCGCGCGCGCGTGTATATACGTATATACGAAACTTGGCGCATCTGCCGTCTCGTCCCAAAAATACAACCCCTCTCTCTCTCTCTTTGCTCGCGTTTGCAGTGCGTGACGTCAGCGAGCGACGTGGCAACCTCGCGCGCGCTCTCTCTCTCTCTCTCTCTCTCCCTCTGCCGTTTTTGTGTAGACTTTTTTTGGGCGCTTTAACCAATCAACAGCTGTGCGAGACGATACGCGTCTTTTTGTCGGACGAACGCCCCCAGCGAGATGCGGCTCGGTTAAATTTGCGTCTCGCACGAGGCTTTCTTCGCGCGCGAACCTGACGTTCGCGCCAGTAGCCGGATTGAGAGCATGAATGAGCATCGATCGCTACCCGACGACGAACTGATTAGGATGGAAATGCGAGGCTCGTCGACAGCGGATTCGCGGCAAATTAGCAATTTCAACGAGCGCGGCTTTGCGTATAATACGTACGCGTCGCGCGGCGCGCCCGAACCGTGCTCCGAAGGTCACGGAGACGAGCACTTCCGGCCCACTCCACTCTCCAACGAGATTGACGGAGAGAGTAGACGGCGTGTGTAGGGCCCCCACGGTGAAACTGGATCACGGGCAGCACCCTTCCATTATACCTCTTCAAAGGGCTGCCACCGCCTCCCTCCTACTGCCGCTGCTGACCCGCTTTTCTTTTTCTCCTGCCCCGTTATTGCGTTTGCTTTCGCTTTGCGCATTCTACATAGTCATTCGCGTTCCAGCGTCGACCACTCGTGCACACGATGGCAAAGTTTAATGCTTTTGCAAAGGCATTCTCGAGAGTCTCGGACGATTGCCGGGCGCGTTTCCATTCGTTTTTCCGCGCAATTACCAAGAACCGTTTCGCCCAAGGTTGGCCAAAGCACCTATCTCGCTGTCGGTTTTCGTTGGCTCTCTACCTCCGGCAGATATCGCGAATAATGGACTTGTCTGCTTCTCGTTCGCGCCGCTATATCTGTACGTAGCTCGTGTGTACGCGCAGACACACGCGCACGTTTCTGTACACGTACATGTACGTACACGAACGCAGTCGACATTGATCGATGCGCATACATTCGGCAGCTCGAACAATCGTATAATGTACGCGCTCGACGAGGAGAAAGAGCTTTCGACGCACGATGTAAAAAAAAACAAAACAAAAAACAAAAAAACCAATCAATTGTTCCGGGCAAACAGCGGAGAAAAACGAGCCACGTATCACTCGACGGCGTGTAATGGGGAAAGAAAATTTAACATAGTCGTCGAAGCAATTGGAAGAGTGCATCAATGAGTCCATGTACATCGTAAAGAGCGTGGGAGGCGAGAACGGGCGTGTGTTCGTGTGGCGCTATATATGTGTGGGTCGTCGAAAAACCTTGAAACGGCCGTATACACCGTCGGCGGCGAGCGGATGCGCGCAGACGCGCGATCGTCGAGGGGGTTGCGGCGGGAACGGGAAGCCAAGCGAAAGGGGACGGCTTTGGCCCCTACTCTACTCTAGCGCTACACAACGACCACGAGTCTCCGTGTTATAGAATCGATCGGAGTTGCAGGGCTGCCGTCGCTACGAGAATGAAATTCCAGCAGCATCGACGCTCTACTATGCTCTCCCTCTTTCTCTGGGCGCGGAGGGGAAGCGACGTCACACGCAGCCAGAGAGCGCTGCTCCGCGGAAAATCAATGCTCCGAGCAACGCCGTGCAAATTCTCGCTCTCTCTCTCTCTCTCTTTGTACACGACGTACGTTGCTGCAGCACGCTGCTACTGCCACTGTAACGTAGGGACAGAAGCCGCCAGCGACAATTCCGACGTACACCTTTTACCTTTTGTTTGGTCGCCACGTCGCGGCTGTGTCTCGATCGATTGGCCCGCGAGGGATCCCGACGTTTACGAAGCCAAAGCAACGATTTCTGCTTGTGGAACTGCCGAGTATAGGGGCGCGCAATGTCTTTCCGCAGGTGCAACGACGGACGACCAGTGGCCTCTAGCCGGCACTCGTTCAACGAATCCTCCGTGCGTTGTGTACCGAGTCTCGACGACACTTGTCTCGGCCCTGTTCGCGCGCGAGCGCAAAGACAGCGACCATTGCGCGATCGTTTGCACGGATGTAAACCGTTACGTTTTGTCCCTTTTATTCTCTCGTACGCATGACCTGTATCGATCGATCGGCAAAAGAACAAAGGCCAAACTGCTGAATACGCGCCATCTATCCACCCTGTCGCGCGTGTACTCGCGTATGCACGTACACACGGCCTATCTATTGCTGTATCTCTCTCGCAGAGACGCTCGTGCTCGAACAAATATGCAAACGTTACTGCGCGCGTTTATCGATCCTTGCAGGAAAATATTTTTCCACGCGCGTGTGATCGTAGGAATTGGCCGATGCATACACGAACGAAGAGCGAACGAGGGCCTAGGCGTAGCTTTGCATTCTAGGAAGACCCTCGGGTCTTTGGTAACTTGAACGGTTCAGCAGGTAGACAGCTATACGCACACGCTCGCGCGTATATAGATATCAAGCTAACGATGCCGACCGCTCGAACTTTGCCACCTCGGAACTCCCCCCGAGTTGGCCTCTCTCCAGACTGGACTGCTAATGTCTCCTCCACTCGGATTCGCGTGTTGCCTTCCTTTTGCGACTCGGCAACGGATCGAAGAAAAAACCATCAAGCCTCTTGCGTTTTACGCTCGCTGTGCTCGACCTTCCGCAATCTTCACTCGCCAGTCACGTTTATTTTAGCGCGATAAAGGATTGAAAACGCGTCCGTTTCTGAAATCCAACAAATGACCTTCGCGATAATGGATCTTTGCAACGCAGTTGCCGCATTGACGAGGAAAGAAGCACGTTTCCCGGCATCCACGAAAATTGGCCTGTTTCGGCGCAACGAGAACCGGTCAACGGACAACAGCGCCAACAAAGACATTAAGAAAAAAAACAACAAAACTAAAAACATCGGCGCGTCCTTGGCCTCGTCCGCTTTATTCAATTTCGCCGGCAAATTGCGAAATCGAGGGCTCAGTCGTCGCGCCAACCACTTGCCGGCGAGCCCGACGAACCAAAAAAACAACAAACATAAAACAAGGAATTAAAAAAACTCGCCCTGAGTTTCGCAAGCGTTCTTATTTACATCGCCGCTCGAGGACCGACGACCGTTTCGCGCTAAAATCCAGCGAACCTGTTCGAACGAGTTTCGAACGTAATCGGTAGTCGAAGTTATTTCGTGCCCAAGATGACTGCTCTTCGAGGAAGCGTTTTATTTTTTTTCCCGAAAGTAGAGTCATTGGCACGTTTCGAAGCTCGAAAGAACGGTGCTCCATTGCCGACTCGATTTGGCAGTTTTTAAATATGCCGCACGTGTCAAAAAATACCAGCTCACAGTACCGTTTCCAAAAAATCGTGCATAATCTTTTTTTTAGCGGTTCTCACGATCCCTTGTTTCCGGGATTGAACGCCGAATATTAAGAATCGCGATAAATCAATCGACGTGGCCACGAGCAAGAAAAAAACAGACACGCGCGCGCAGACGAGCTCGAGCAAGAGTTGGCGAATTATAAATCTAGCTGGCTGCGACAAAAATAGTCGGCGTTGACTCAATGAAGTGACATCACCCGAGAGGAGATAAAACTCGTGGAACAGTCGACGATAAAAGCCAGGCGAGATTAGTCGGGTGACGTTGCTCGATCGTTGGCGGGAAAAGCAAAGATCGAGCTACGGCTCGCGAGAGAGGGCAGACGCGAAAGGACGATACGAAACGTCACCGACGTCGATCGCTCTGCTTGCTAAGTCGGAACGAGTTGTTAACGCGCGTGGAAACCAATGGTTTTGGCCGCTTGGACTGCACTCGAGGTTGCGCAATAACGGTGAGGAGCTACGAGCGGCGCACGAACGAGCACGAGCGAAGGACGAATAAACGGCGTGTCGAGAACTGCGAGTGTCGATCGAGTACAGCCAGTCGGACGTTGCACCTATTTTCGTCGGTGCGTCTATTGTCGCGAGTACGCTATCGCTCGACTTTTTCCCAACGGCTTGCCAGGGTTGAGCAACGCCTGGGCGAGTGCGCTTTTCAACCGACGAGCGTAGCCGCGTAAACGTGCTCGAGTCGCCGATGGAAAGAAGCTCGCAAGGACGACCATTGAGAATTCAGACTGCACGCGACGGTACAGTCACCGTCGTTTGGCGCTACGTAATATCTCCATTTTGGTCTTTTTCCTCGTTACAAAACGAGCGTCGAACGCGCTGTGCCGTCATCGTGAGAATCGCTCGATGCCCATTTGCTATTCTGCTGCTTTTTCAAGAGCGATCCAAACGAGAAAGACTCGCGAGCGAGGTTGCTCGTTCGGTTGACTCGTCGACGCCCGACAGCAGTGGCGAATTGCGAAAAAAAGCAACGGCTGCTCGGTCGAGCCGCGCGATTATTTTGCAAAAGTCGAGCGACGCGCGCAGCCCTCGCTGAATATTGCAAGTATCAAGTTTGCGATGCATTACATAAAAATAAGCCGACAGGTTGTAAGTATGACGCACGCAGTTGCATTCGATGCACGAATTAGCTCGTCGCGAGGTATACAGCAGTAGCGTGTATGCGCAGCCGTGTCAATTCGTAATGAGCAACGTATGCACGTTTTCTCTCTCTCTCTCTCTCTCTCTCTCTCTCGTGACTATAAGTCATCTTATAGGTCTGAGAGCGCTACTCGTTTAACGCGTTCGTTAACTCGTGAGCCCACGCGTAGGCAACTTTGTACGGGAGCAGCGTTTGTTTGTTGCGTTTCGAATAAACTGGGCTCAAGCCATCGACCTCGAAACGATACGGACGGTCGGTGAGCGTTTGATAAAACGACGACGCGCTCGCGCGACCAGCCACGCGAACTTTACGAGAAGAAAGTTGGTGAGTAAGGCTGGCAGGTCTGCGAGCGGCATCGCTGGAGCGCAAAGTCGCTTGGCCGAGTGTCTTGGAAACGCATCGCGCGCGACTAATGATAAGGCCGTCGGCTGACGTCATACTTGAGCCTTGTGTATACCTACACACACTCGCAACCGCGCGTTGTATCTGCAACTATCCGTTAGTACGTGGCTACAGCCCCACATCTCTCTCTCTCTCTCTCTCTCTCTCTCTCTCTCTCTCTCCTTCCCTCCTTCCCTACCTCTTTCCTTGCTCTGACTCTGCAGCGTACATACGTGACTGGCGTGCTCACGTGACTGCGTCGCAACATTATGCCGTGCGCCTCGGCGGAAACTCCAGAGCGAAACTCGCAGCTGGCAGCTGAGCGGAAAAACCAAGTCGGATGCGTCTTTTCCTTTCCTCGGCGTTATTTCTATTGGCTTCTATGTTTTGCGCTGGCACGCTCGATAAATCGATCGTTGCAAAGCGACGAACGAGCAGCGAGACGATCGACCAAGCCCACTGATCGTTGAAACGATAACTTTTCATTGCGTCGTATAGACGAGATGTCGATCGATAGGTAAACGGTTGGAGCGCGTATGGAATAAATTGCGTTGGGTTATTTGTAAAGGTAATTTGGTCGAGGCTGCGAGTCCTCTTGCGAAGTCGAGAGCCGAGGGAAGCTTGATAATGCAGTTTTACGATCGTAGCAGATGACGATATCGTATTATGGACGTTACGCTGCCACGACCTAGTCTCACGCATACCGAACGAGCTACGTTCTTTCGCCCAAGCCTCGCGTATACTTTCACGAAGCGTGGCATCCTATATCGCTCGACGTTTACAATCGTCGTTCCCGGGTACTTTTCTCTCTCTCTCTCTCCGACGTTACGACGTTGCGACACATCCATCGAGAAGAGTTTGATCGTGCAACGTGTAATCGGGCTGCACGCACGACGCGCAAACGTATGGTTTCTTTCGAAGCAAAACAGCCAAGACAGAGACACGCGAAGCGCATTAGCGAGGTATTGACGCAACGCGTCTCGCTAGTTTGGCAAGCGCGAGTGTAAAGTAAGAGCGATACGGCGAGAGAGAGAGAGAGAGAGAGAGAGACGTCGCGCGCGCAGGTGCAGTGGCGGAGACGAACCCGCGCGTTTGTCATTCCAATTCAGCTGTGACTTGGGCTACTACGCGTACGTACCTCTGAGGCGACCACGACGACAACGCCATCAGCTGGTTGCGCTGCGCTTCTTTCGGCAGCGATACACAAACGTACGCGCGAGCTGCATTAACGCGTTCGAATCGTGATAGCTGATTTTCAATCAAACTGCTCTGCATTATTCGTTATCGAAAGAGCTCGGTTCGCGAGCGAATACACCGATAGCCCAAGCGTCGCTTACCGACTCTCTCGTTGTCGCTCGTTCGCGTACGTGTTCGCAACGCGCAACGTCCACGCGAGCGAATCGCGCGTTTCAAAGTGCGCTCCGCGTCTTATTCGGCCCTCGTTGCCTCCGTTTCGCGCGCTATATCGTTCGAACAAACAAGCGCCAACAAAGAGACGTACGCCGAGTGCTCGGAGTCAGCCGAGCGCGCAAATGTAAAAAATGCAAAAATAACGACGAAACGAGTTAAAGTGGGAGTCAACGCTACAGCGAGTCGTCTATCCGTGCCACGCGCAAGGCTGCGGATCAAAGCTCTCGACGACGCCTCGACAAAGCTGTCGTTAACTAGGCTTCAAGGCAAATTATACGCCGAGTCGTTTGTTCTCGGACAGTTTCTCGAAATTACGGGCCGTGCGATCGTCGCGTTGTTACGAGTAACAGATCGGATGATTGTAGCTCGCGACAAGCGTACGTCGTTGAAAGAAGTCGAGATGATTACATCGAGGTTACGGTCGCACTCGCAAAGACGAGCGACTCGAGCAAGAATCGAGCTCAAGCTGCATGCGTGCTGTACGCGTGCGTGGATACGCGGATGTGTACATCTGTAGGTAAGCCGCTTTCGCCGAGTCGAATCACTGGTGGGATTGGTGAGACTGCGTTTTCGCGCGAGGTCGAAAGCCGAGCCGTCGTTTGTGAGATAATCGGAAAAAAACAAACGGCACTCGCGAGCTCTATCGC
This sequence comes from Chouioia cunea, assembly GCA_030064505.1. NCBI lineage: Eukaryota > Metazoa > Arthropoda > Insecta > Hymenoptera > Eulophidae > Chouioia > Chouioia cunea. The sequence goes on from JAOPFQ010000005.1 coordinate 13,326,489, forward strand.
TAAAAGCTGTGCGCGCGCGGTCTAGGCGCAGCGAACGCGGCGAAATTGTTAGAAATGCGCGACGCATCGCGACGCATTGGAAACGCGATCACGCCTGGCTCGGCGGGAGGTTCGAAAAAATGCGCGGCGGGTCTTTGGGAGTCTCGCGAGGAGGAGGCGAACAGCCTGATGCGTGCTCGGCCGTCGTTTCGTACGAGATGGCACGCGGAGGATGCATTACCGATACAGGACGTAAGTCGTCACTCTCGAGCGACCAGAGGGGGACAGAGAGCGCGCGCTGAAAGGCTCTCCAAGAGGAAAGTGAAACAACGCTGCGCGTACGAGCGTACTTTCGTAGCGTCGACTTTCGCTGCGGGGGGCTGTCGGGAAGTCACGAACGACCACTGACGTGCGATTTTGTCGCGTGCGATAAATATGCATAGCCTTGTGGGGGGAAGGACAAAAGTCTCGAAAAACCGCAGACCAGAGTCGGTACGGAGCCGAACGCACGGGCGATTCCTCGATCCTCAAACCCGACGCGAACACGACTAGAGCAAGGGCGCCACCGATGCGCCGTTGGCATCGACGAGCAGCCGTGGCTGTCCCTCCACAGCGACGCTGGCGTACGGCCTCGGGCGTAGGTGGGCCGAGCTTGAAATTCGGCAGGCGGACAGGGTCGCGCGTTACGCGTGTGCAGGAAGCAGGCGCAAAGAGAGGGAACGTTGCACGCGTATACGCACCTACTACGCGAGCTGCGTTTTCGGGGACGAAGAGGACACGGAGCGCGTGCGCGACTACCAACGCGACTCGATGATGTCACAGGTTGTTTGTAAACAGGTTGCGCGCCGGAAACGTGTTTTTCGAGCGCACAACCCAGCTGACAGCGCGGACGCGCGTTATTTATAGCGAGGAATCGCCCAGCCCGACAGCCGTCTAATCGCAGCGTCCGAGCAGTCGCGTAGCGACGTTCTCGTTGTTCGAAGACCCACGCCCAGCGAAGGCTCGATGCGTCGCTCGAGGCGAGCGCCCGACCAAACTCGCTCGTTACTACTCGAACCTCGAAACGACTTGGCGATTTCGTCGCTGCTTCCGCGGCTGAAGCATGGCGCCGAGAACGTCGCATCGCCGCGTCATCTCGTCGAACGATCCGGGGAATCGCTTGGCGCTCGAACCCACGGCTGCGGGCGCTACGGGAAAGGGCGAACCGCGCGAGACAGCGGCACTGCGATACGTGGGAAGGAGAGCGCTGGCGGCGACTCGCCAACTCCTTCCTTCGCTCGCTGGTGCCCGTTGCGTTCTAGTTTTCCTTGGTACACGAGTATCGTAGGTATCGTATCCTCGTCATCTGTCCGCGACGCGACGACGCTAACGCAATCGCCATACGCCGAAAGAGAGGAGCGTCGAAATCCGATGGAAGCCTCCGCGTGCTCGAGCCACCTTTTTCCGATGCTTTTATTCTCGTTGACGTTATTTTTATCTCGGTCGACGCGACGCGACGACGATGCCAATCGATTAAATCGAGCTGCAGCGCCTCACTATTCAGCTGCTGTCTTTGTTCGCGAGACTCTGTTTCTGGTTACCTTCTGTTCGGCGCGTTATTATCATTACCGTTAACGTCTTTGCGTTTGTACGAAGAAAAGAGAAGGCAGTTTTCGACGCGTCGCAAGCTCGACGGACACGCGTCACGCGATCGAGAGCGTGTTCGCTGTAAACGATAGAGGAGAGGAGAGATCGCGAGGAACTCGGCAACGAGGGCCTAGTGGAAGAGTCGTCAACGGAGTGGCTGTCGAGGAGAAATACAGCAGCGAGTAACAGCTAAAAAACGAGTTGGAGCGATCGAGGTAGTTGCAAAGCAAAATACGCAAGCTGGCCGAGGCTGCAGGCATCGGACTTTATACGGGGCCGCGACCACGCCCTCTCTCGCTCGTACTCTTGCGTGCGCGCGTGCAGTGTATTTGAATATCTCCCTCTACTCTGCAGGCTACTCCGACTCCCGCGCTATACGTCTACTATACGCGCGCACGCGTGTGTACGAGTATCCGTACGTCTACGCGAACGCGTCGAGTTGTTTCGACGGTGAGTCAGGTGTACGCACTCGTCAGCTGCTGCAGCTACAATGCAAAACGAGAGATGATCCGCGATGGCGTGCGTTTTTTACGCGAGCACAGACCTATCGCCGGCATAACGAGAGAGAGAGAGAGAGAGAGATGCTGTGGAGAAAGATCGGGACGAGGCACGGAGAGGAGCTCGTCGATACTCGGCAGCTTGAAACACTCGAGTACGTCGAGCAAGCGTGAGCGCGCGCATCGAAGATACGTAGGGAGAGAGTGGTCCTTCCACAATCTCACTCGGCGCGATCATATGAGATAATCCTCTCTCTCTCTTTCTCTCCCTGTTTCGCTGTCTTTGGCTGCTGCTGGCTGTGGCTGACGTCACGCCAGATGGAGAGAGCGAGCCAGCAAAAACGTTGCCGGAGCAGAGTTGCAGGCTGTTGGCTGCCAGTATATTCGTATTTCGTGTGGGAGGGATGTAACGCTAACAAAGGACGACGCGAATCGCGTCGGCGCAACTATGGCCGCTCCCTCCTCTCTCTTTCTCTCTCTCGACAAGTTTAACTTATACGTGTATACGTGTGTGTGTGTGTATGTGTGTGCGCTCGCGCGCGAAAGCCGCTGCTTCTTCTCCTCCCTATCCGTCTTCCTTCTCTCTTTCGCGGTGGCGTCAAGCGAGACCGTGCGAATGCCGCCCGCTGCACTCGCCCAGGGATGGATGTACTTTGGGCGCCAAGCTCCATCGCGTTTTCGACGCTACAAATGAAAAAACTTCGATATTCGTTTCATCGAGTCGATGTCCTGACCGGTTGACGCTCGTTTTCGAGCATTCGAATAAAGCAACCAGGAGAGAAAAAAACCTACAATTCGGTAAACGCTGATCGTCGAGCTAATTGCGTCGCTGCTCGTTTCAAATCGGACAAAAGTGCAGGGGCGGGAGGATTCGTAGGACGCGTAGGTATTCAGTACGGCATACAGCGGACCCTTGGGAAAATAAACGGGAGAACGCGAAACGGTCGGATTTGGTGCGTACGGGTATGGCTCGCGGGAATCCGGCCTCGTCTCGTTCGTCGTCGTCGGCGTCCCACGTCGCTAGCCGTGCTGCTGCTACGTACGCTACACGTTCCGGCTGGCTGGCGGCGCGTCGTCTTTGTCTTTGTCTCGGCGAACGAGCAAAGCAGCAACAGCAACAACGCGCAACCGGTTCCTCTCTCTCTCTCTCTCTCCTCTCCTCTCCTCGCCTCTCCGCTCCTCGTCCCGTGCAAATTTCGCCTCTTCCGTTCGACGCCGCCGCGCCGCTGCCGCCGCACCACCGCTTCTCGCTCACTGCCCTCCTGCCCCCGCGACTCCTAACGCCACCGCAGCCGCATTTTTGCTCTCTCCTCTCCTCTCCTTCGCGACTTCCCCTCGCGAGAGCTTCTCCGTACCGCGAGCCACGCTTTAAGGTTGTGCGCGCACCGTCTTCAACGCTTTATCTCGCGCTGTTGCGAGCATGGATTACAGACGAGAAATGCACTTTGAAATCGTTCTCTTTTGTAAGGTCGTGTCGTCGTTGGAGCATCGCCACGCTGATCGACTCGAGCGCTCCGCCGCGCTAGCCGGATGAAATATCGTCGGTCGACGCGCAACTGCACGACGCTTGGCGTTTGCCCGCGTAACCGTTGAGTCGATCGATCGCGGACGAGAATAATCGAACGGCAGCGCACGCCTCGTTCGCGCGTGCAGGACGCGCGATTACAGGAGCCAGCTGGCTCGGTCACTCGTTGATTCGACTTTGCAACGGTGCCAATCGAACGCCTCTCGGTGTTTGCGTAAAATGCGTCCGCGCGAGTCCCGTCGACGCGAGCCAACCCATCGATGGACTTGCAGCGAAGCGATATTGCGCTGTTGCGATTGCTGTCGTAAGCCGAGCACAAATCAAGAGCTTCTTTATATTTTGCCGGAGCGATAGGAAATTCATCAAGCGAACCGCGTACGCGAGCGTTCCGAGCTAAATTTAGAACGCCAACTGCTGCATATACAGATACGTACGTATATACATATCGTATATAGGTGTATATCGAGTAAATAATCGATTCGACCGAGTGCTGGAATTTTACCGCGATGGAGAATGCTCTCCTACAGAACCGTTTATCGCGTGTCAGTTATCGGCAAATCCGACAGATATATAGAAACGTCGCATTTTTATGACGATTGCAAGAAAGTGAGAGAGAGAGAGAAAGTTGTCGTCACGAGTAGATAGGACATTGCTGCTTGTTCTTTTTACGTGATGGAAAAGCATCGTTGTTAAAGAGCGAGAGAGAGAGAGAGAGAGAGAGAGAGAGAGCAGCGGAGAGCGGATGAAGCTGCAATAAAAATGAAATAAACGAAAAATTGCGAATAATTTGCTCTGTATCTCGAGTGTCACGTGTTGGCATTCCGTCGTATACACGAGCAGCGCAGACGGATAAACGCCCACATTGCGACATCCGCTCGTACAGCTTTAATCGTAATACATTGCAACATCCAACGATCGCAGGCGTGCAGCGCGAGAGCACGCGAATATAAAAAGAAAAAGTGTTTACGACATTATCGGTTTTGTATTATGCTTGACGCGCTCTACACATCTATCGCTGCTCTCCTCGAACTAATGACTATTTTATCGATCAAATCTACATCACGGACGAGCCATTCGTTCTTTTGTTTCGTTCTATATTGCCTTTAGCCCATTGAGTTTCCGTTACAGCGCTATCTTTAGAATCTATCTTTGTATAAATATCGAGCGCCGCTTCCGTGAATAAATTGCGCTTCTCAGCCAATCCCCGAACTGGCGATTTGGACTAAAGTTAACGGGAGAGAGAGAGAGAGAGAGAGAGAAGGTATCGCAGCGTAAACATCGCCGAGTCAGCTTTTTCTCTCTCTCTCTCACTCTCGCTCGCTTGAGCGTCGAGTTATACTCGGTCCGTCGACGCTGACTAAGGGCAAAGTTGCAAAGCCGAGAGGGGAAGAGGAGAGCTTGCAAGCCGCATAAAGCGGATGACGCCCTCGGTCGCGCGGCGGGCTTCTAGTACTTTCGTCCCTTTCTCCTTCCCCTACCTCTGACCTAGGGGCTACGTCACGCCAGCCAGTCGTCTGGCTTGTACTTGTTTTTTTCATGCTCCCTTTTTCCCTGCGTACTACTGCCTGTTTCGTCTACTCGCGTACAGATACCCTCGTTGCGATCTACGCCGTCGAAATATCCAGAGCACGAGTATCGAATCGTTCGAACGAGAGGCTAGCGAGATCGAAGCACAGCAAGGAGGAAAGGCGTCGCAGTGGACTTGGGCTTTTGGCGAGGCGACGGGCGGTACGGCGCGAAAATTCCGCAAGCAGCGGACTGCCGGCTGCACAATCGATTCGTCCGTGCGCGCACACGCCGTACACGGGCTTGCGAGCTTGCGGATCGATGGGCGCAGGGGACCACGACCGAGACGAGGGGAGGGGGGCGAGGGAGAGGAGGCTCGCGGTCAATATCAGCGCGCGAGAGGGCGCACAAAGACGCGCCGACTATTCGCTGCACCTCTCCGCAGTGCTCGTCTTTTCGAGACCCTGCAACTGGCGTCTTTGCGGACTCGCTGGCGCTTTGACGTACGCGTCGCGAATCGATTCGAGAACGCTTCGCCGAGGAAGATCGACGTCGCAGCTGGTCGGCGATTTCGAATCGGGGAAAGGGTCGAGGTTGTTCGCGAAAGGAGGCGTTGCAAGCAAGGAGTACCTTGGGACGGGCCTGAGGTGTGTTCGAGGAGATCACGGCTGGGCACAGCTGACGGGGCGCAACGGTCACGGTCGCGCCGACGCGGGCGAACGCTCGAGAAAATCCCACAACGCGAGAGAGGCGGCAGCCAAGTCGAGGCGACCTCTCGCACGCGCGAATCTCGCTTTCCTTTGTGTCGCAGGCGTGAGGTGCGTGGCCGCCAGCGGAGGGAGACGGACGGACGTACCCGCGCGCGTAGAGGGTGCGCCTCTCTTCTCGACTTCTGGCGTTGGTCGTTCGACGATCGGCCAAAAGTACGAGCGCGATGGAACGTGGAAGGGCTGCACGGGAGGCGAGACGAGACGATGGAAGATTGCGCTCGTCCGCGCGAGCACCGAGTTGAGAGTTTGCGGGACAATCCAGGCAATCGACGCGCCGACGAGAGAACGTCAAACGAGCGAAACCGAAGGAGAGCCGCGGGAAAAAAGGCGCGCGTCTTCCTCTGTCCTTCCTCTGAAACAACGAGTCGAGATGGAACCGGTAGGATTCAAGGTCGTCTTCTTCTTGCGCTTAGCTCGCGACAAGCGCGCGGCTCTGCTCCAAGTACGAATAGGAGGAGAGCAAAAGAGGAATACAAGCAGGCGAAAGAAGAAGCGTGCGCTTGATCCGCTGATACGCGCGCGACCTTCGATTTCACGGAGAGTGCGCTTGACCAATCGTTCGCGTAACGGCCGTCGAAAATGCAAGTGATCCTCGCGGTACGCGAGCACTCGTCAACGAGAACGACGGGCCTCAAAATTACAGCCGGCGCGGAAAATATCGCAATCGTCAAAGCCACAACGCGTCCAAATAATATTCGTCAATCGACGATAAAAACAACAAGATAAGCCGACCAATCGACGAGTCAAGACGCCAACGCTCGCTAACGTTGGCTTCGTTCGCAGTGGCCCAAGGCCGCAGGAACATCCGACACTCGTGCTATAAATATACGCGCGTACGTCGGTGAATCGCGGAAGGTTGATTTCCGAGCGGAAAGCGGGCGTTTCTTTGAATTGCTCCGCGTGACAAGAGAGAATACGAAACGTTAGCGCGATCCGAACGACCCACGAGGGAGATCGTTTGCTTTCGACGATGCCTTACGATGTAAAAGTACCCTTTGGAATCCGCCGAGGGCCAACTGTCGATAGGGGATCGCTTCCAAAGGAATGATAAAATAATCCATTACGTCAACGGCCACGTCACGCTGATCCAGCGGTTCTCGTTCGATCGGAAAGCGCCACGAAGCAAACGATACACCTATATACGTACTCGTATTCGTTGCCGTACAACCAAGTTGGCACTCGTGTCTTGCGTATCAAAGTAGCTAGCCGATACTTGTTATAGCTCTCCAACCGTTTCGTTTATAGTACTCGGTCCCTTTTTCGTTGTTTTTTGTCGTTTGGTTAGCAGGGCTCGCGGATCGTCTCGCTCAAGCGCCTCCGTAAGAGTCCGCACTCGGACGCGAGCGCGCTCGACGACTCGTTCGTTCGAGCCGTTCTCATTTGCCTATCCCACAACGGCACGACCCTTTTGAGGACAACGTTCGCTGGATTTTGCTCGCTTTTCCGCTTGCCTCGATCGACGACGAACGTCTCTCTCTCTCTCTCTCTCTCTCTCTCTCTCTCTCTAGCGTCCCGCTGCTTTAGCACGACGGCGCGCGTTGCAGTTGCTCGTAATACGGAAAGCAAGATGCTTATTCGATCGTCGAGGATTAATCGAGCGAATGACGCAAACAGCGATTGATTTTGATAAACTGTTTAAAGGTGAAGCACAAACGAAGGCGATAAGTGCAGAGGTAATTTTATCGGCTGGCACTCGAGCTTTCGCGGAATTTGCTTATCGCTCGCGTTGATACGCGTGTAGCCCGAGATTAGATTGGCGCAGGTGAAATCGCGACCGTTTACGAGACTACTCGAGTGTCGAATCGCGGCGACGTTTTCGCGGAACGCATACTTGATTGCCGTTCGCGATATAGGCAGCGCCGGAGCAGAGCTCGGTTCGCGCAGCTAGCGCTCTTTCGAGAAAGCTCGTTGAAAATCGAGGCGAGTCCGCGAGTTGGCGAGCGTGCGTGCACCTCGGGGCTCGAGATAAAGCTCCCGAGGAAAATTGAGCATTGGCGGCGCGCTGCGTGCACGCCATTTTGCCTTTGTAATTGGCGTGTCGGATGATTCCGCAGAGCCAAGGATGTAGCAGGATAGTTTGTAATTCGCAGTGCAGAGGCCACTCGTCCGTCTTGGTCTTGAGACGCTCGGCACGCGTTGCCATCGACGTTGCCATCGACGACGAGCAAAAATGCTCGTCACGTAGAGCGCAAAGAGGGTGGAGGCGGGCTGGAAAGCGCGCACCGGAATACCAGACTGACGGCGATGGCTTCGCGCCCCGAATACGAGCGCCAACATAAGAGGGGCCATCGCGACGAACGACTGCTCTCTCTCTCTCTCTCTCTCTCTCTCTCCTTTGCAAGCTTACAAGGCCAACGACGATTTACGCTGTCAACTTCATTATCAGCCGCACGCCGTCCGCATGGATAATCGCGACAACTCGGTTTCCAAGATTGCTTCTGCTTTCCGCCTCTGTCCGTTGCGCCGTTACGCGCGCGCTCGTCAACGGCGCCTCGGACCTTTTCGTTTTCTTTCTCCGATTGCGGTCGACCGGCCTCGTATTGCAAAGGCGCGTCATCGACGTTTTTTCGACGTACACTGTCCTTCGAGCTAAGGTGACAGTGCAAGCGGCAACGAACAAATTTCGACATTAATACGCACAACGAATTGCGCGGTGCAGCCTTACAAGGTCCGCGAGCTTTGCGAATTCAAGTAGCGAAACGGAACGTACCCGATAAATTTCGATCGTTTGTTCGAGGACAGCGTGCAACGCGTATGCAAACCGCAGTCAAGGAGATTGGGCGCGAGTTTGCGTCGTGCTCGTTCTCTCTCTCTCTCTCTCTCTCTCTCTCTCGATACGAACGCAAGCCAAATTATAGGACTTGCGTGGGGAGGACGTTTGGCCGAGCGAGACACGTATACGCATAACGGTCGAGTTTTTCAAGATCCAAGGCGCGTTCTCCCCATTAGAGAAGGAGACGGCAAAGAGAAAAGAGAAGGAAGAAAGGGGGAAGCTCCGGTTTGGCCAGTTGACGGATATTTCAGGGAAATTGTACGACGACTAGCGACCGGCGTCTGACGTGGGCGCACACGTGTTGAGCGTCTCGCGCTGCTGCCGCTGGTGGTGGTGCTGGTGGTGGTGTTGGTGGTGGTGCTGCTAGCCGTAGCTTTGCCGAATACCAAGCACGCGCACGTGATCAGACACCAATATGGACGGCGCGACGCAACGCCGACAGACTTACAACGACTCCCCGCCTCTTCGTCCTTTTCTTTAAATTGAAGTTTGCACCTGTATACGACGACTTTTTATCGACCGAGGCGGTCGGTTCTCTGCGATACGAGCGTCTTTGTGAATAAATGGATGGAAAAGGCGTTCTAGAGACGCGCCAACGACGACGAGGATGCGTTTGATTTGTCCGCAGCACGGCTCTCGCGAGTCTAGTTTCACGGGGACGACTTTATAAGTCGACGGGTTTACAGCCCGATATGGTAAAGATTCGCGCACATCCGGCAGATTTCCTTTTTCCTCGCCTGCAGCGCCGGCAAAGTCCACTATTACCGAGCGATTTTCTACGTATCTTGGCGTACATACGTATTTATAGGTATTCATAGGTGTATACGTAGGTTACGGATGGGATAGTTGTGGCGACAAGAGGCACGAGAGAGGGAGAGAGAGAGAGAGAGAGAGAGACGGAGTTGGCCTGAAACTACGCGCGTAGTACGGGCTCGGAGTGCACGGTTGTACGTAGGGCGCGCGAGAGCTGGGCTCGCTTGCGAAAAAAAAGCCAAATAAAAGGCGCAACGTTGAGGCCTACGGTGATCACGGACAATGGATAGTTTGTTGCACTCGTCGCGTATTCAACGTGGCAACTCGTCGTTGTCGTCCCTCTCTATCAAGCTTCGTTCGCTCTGTTCGCGAACCGAGGCGTTCGGAGCTTTGGCACCACGGCGAGACGTTCTAGTGCTTGCCCATTTATCCGGTCGACAGCTGGATCGTATACGTTGGCAACGTAGAGCTCCGTGAAACTGTCGCCTAGCCACGTGCCAATTAACCCGTAATACCGGCTGCTGACCGTGTCCGTCGAGGCGCCGTCCAATACAACGGCGTCCGCGTTCGACGGACGCGACTTGCCTCCAAGAGGGATTCGTGCGCTTGCTAACGATTTAGACCAATTAGCGGCTGGCCTCTGAACAAAAAAGGCACCGTTGTACGCGAATTTTCTCGGCCACAGTGGAATAAAGACGGTCGGCGAGCCGAACGACTAGCGGCTTTGGTTGTTTTGGAACGTGAGTCGATCAACGTGCGCGCACGTAACAGCAGCTCGGTCAAAACAGAAGAGTGCATGTGCGAGAAATATAGCCGGAGACCCAAGTAGACGCAGCTATATACGTTTACGTGTATATACGCGGGGTGTGAGTCACGAATTTGCATGTGCACGAGCCGAGGCAAGTTCACATCGATCCGGAGCGAGCACGGAGCGACTGAATAGCTCGTGGGAAGGGGGGGGGGGAGAGAGAAACAAAGCCAAGGTAAAAAGGAAGAAGTTTGCCTCCCGTCGGAGGTTTGCATACTCGCGAGCGCGTGCGCGCTTTACGATATACGTATATATACAAGTACACTCGAGTGCAATACAAGCGACAATTGCCAATTGCTCGCGGATACGCGCGCAAGGGCTTTACGACTATGCGAGCTAGCCGATGATTCATGCGTCACCCATCGCGTTCACTTGCACTTGCACGCGCGCTATTACAAACTTTCCTTTATTACACGTTACGGCTCATGGGTGCCTGCCGTGAAAATTGCTTTTACCGGAGACGAAGCTTTGACACGGCCACGTTTAACGGTTCGTTTCGGATTGGTTCTTTTGTTATTGAACCAACGAGTAGCGATAACGTCACGGGTAACGTGACCGATGATCGTTACGTGATTTACAAACGTGAAAGATACGAGTGCGTTTAGCATCGGATTACAAGCGTCGACTCGGCACGTTTCGCCATGTGGGTCGACACACCGCTGAGCGGGAAGAGCGCTGCAGGTAAACGCGACAACACTGAAAAAGGAACAGCGGTCTCGATGACAAACCCGCCGAACCTACTTGCCGCGCTAATTATTAGACCGCATCGTGGCTTTTCGGCTTTTTGACTCGATGCCTTAATCCCTTCTACTCCGGGAGTTCGTTCTAATCTTTCGCTTTTAAGCCCCTGCAGCCATACGCCCCGCTACGTTTTTCGTCGATTGCTTGAGCGTTCGTTACGAGGCAATTGATTAAACGAATTATCGCCGCGTTACTCTCGCCAACTGGACACTCGTGCTTATGCGTTGGATACTTGTCAATCATCGAAGAACGCGTTTATCGCGGAAAACGTATTTACTTAGTCTACGAATCGCTACAGTTTCTTCTCTCGTTGCGTTTTGTCCAGATTTTTTTCGTACTCTTGCTAGGTGGTCGTCAATCGCGCGACAGAAGCGAACGCAATCGCGAATCGAGCGGCGAAATATTTGGTTCGAAACTAAAACGCGCAACTCGGCGCCGTTCGCGTGCTCTGTTCAAACGATTGGCTTGGCCGGTGAGGCGATCCGCGAGAACGAGGGTGCAACTGGATGCTCCTACTCAAACGTAGAGATTCAAGATCGCGATTACAAATCTTCGGATACGTTTGATCGAGGACGCGATCGATGTCGCGCCCCATTCTCGACAAGTCCGAGTGGGGACAAGAAGAAAGCCGCGCTGGAGACGCGTGGGTTTCTCGCGCTTTGCCCAATCGTAGGGGATCGAAGAGGAGGGAGACTTCGCCTTTTGGACAAGCCCATCGGGCCACGCCGATTTCGGACGGGGGTGGGGGTGGGGGGCTCGGAAGAAAGCAGAGCGACGAACCACCGGGGAAAACCAACAGGGACGTTTGACTCGCTTCAAAGAACAGCAGTCGCGAGAAGCGAGGAGCGCGATAAAATCCATCGAACGATAAATTCGTAAAGGCTACAGGCGTGCGTGTCGGCGGTGCCCGGCGAGGTACACGCGCTCGTGTACGTGTCGCTAAGAAGGCGTGCGCCTAAAAATAAAAGCTTCCGGTCCACATGGATCGCGAAAGCGGGCGCGGACTCGACTCCGAAAATAGCGAAATAACAAAGCGTTCGCCGCTCGTAAAATGCGAACTGACGCGGGCACGGGCGAAAGGGCAGATGTCGATAGTCAGTTCCCGCTGCCTCTCTCTCTCTCTTTCTCGCCTCGCGCGAGCACGTTCGACACCCGAGACTCCGTCTTTCGCGCGCACCTTTCTTCCGACAATGCCGCTCCCCCTCCTTTTACGGCGGGGCTCCCTCGCTGCACGGCTGCGAGCTGTGCCGCTTGCCCGTCGTCGGCGGCAGGTCGGCTCCCGCCGACGACGAGAGCGCGCACGTGGACGACCGTTTCGACCTCTCTCCTTCCCTTGGCCTTTCTTGAAAAGTCGCAGCTTTTATTCCGTTCAACTTGTTCGAGTAGCGTTGTTCGCATGGAAAGTAGAGCGTTCGTCGAGGTCGAGGAGCGATAGTTAGCCGAGCACAATTGGTCCGGGTCTCCAGTGGAGGCGAGTCGAAGGTCGAGACGGAGCAGTGTGTGCGCCGAAACGAAAACGCGCCGTTTTATCGTCCGTCCGCCATCGAGGAACTTGCTCACCTCGGCAATGCGCGCTCGTCCGCACGGAGAGCGACGTTGCAAGGAGGGTGGACGTTGGCAAGGCGCTAGGCCCAGCGCCTCGGTTAGCGCGAAGAGGCGAGCCCCGGGCTCCGTTGACCGGCGCGGAATACGCAGGGCGCGCCATTTTGAGCAGCAACGCCGACGCGCCGGAAAGGACAGTCCTCGGGATTTCCCGCGTTCCAGCTAACGCGGGCAGTCCGTCGAGAGCGGTTCGTGCAGCCGCGCAGAATCGCCGCGACGCTGAACACTCGTTGAAAGTCCTCGAAGCGTTTGCCAACGAACGATTTTCAATGCTGCTTGCGTATTGATGCACCGTCTAGACGACGTTGATCCCATTACAAGTTAAACTACACGTTTATGCATTATACCCCAGTACGCTCGTAAATACCAAATTATATTCTTCTCGCGGTTAGAAAACGTCGCTCTGAATAATGCATTTTTCTCGCTCAAAATACGAATCTCGAAATACAACGGTAAGCCAGTTTATAAAAGCACGTCATCGTCGCGTCTGGACGATGCATTACCGATTAGCTTTAATAAATGAAAGAGAAAGACAGAGACGATTACAGCGATCAATTTTTGCGTAAAGACCGATCAAAAATAGCACGACTGGCGAGCGACAGTCGCGACCGTAGCGTTCCTTTCCACGACCATCCGTTGCCAACTGTCGCACGGCGATTCGATCGCGATCGAGAAACGCCGATGGCGAAAGCAACGTTGCAAACTGCCGCGGTCGCTGGAAAAGCACAGCCCGTTGAAGCAGTTGCCGTACAAAATGCCGACGATTCGCGCGATACTCGAAGGGATCGAGAAACGGGAACAGAGGACGTAGTGGGTCAAGTCAGCGGCGCGCTCCGCTGCAAGTGAAAGGGCTGGATTTGACGTTCAAGGTAGGGTTCTCCAGGCCGCCGACAAGATAGAGAGAGAGAGAGAGAGAGAGAGATTACGTTGCGCACGCGAGCAAAGCTACGTTGTCGGCCGCGCGACGCCGTAGTGCCGAGTGGGATCTTTGTGCACGCGCTGCCTACGCGCACAAGTACGCGTTCGCGCTGTCCTCACCGCCGCGGATTAGTCCGACTCGACGACGATGCACCACTGCTTTTCGCGGCACGGCTATTACGTTTCCACTCGCGTCTGCGTGCGTACGCGTGTTCGCGCACCGCGGCTGCGATCGTCGTGCCAACGAGATTAAAGCGAGCGCCAGCGACAATATCCCCAGGAGGCCCTTCGAGTCCCGCGAAAGACGATCGATAAAGAGGCATCAACGAAAACGGCGAGAGAAGCGCGCGATGCCTCGTTTCGCGTGGGTATTCGTCTCGTGCCTCGTCGCAGTGTGCCCCCCTCCCTCCCCGCGTGCACGCGCGCTTTCTCACGGATCGCCTCGCGGCGATAAACAAGAGTGCCTTCGACGAAGCGTTTTCGCCGTTCGGAAGGATCGTGCTGCCCCTGCGGAGCGCGCGCAAATCGCGTGCATGCGTTTCGCGGAACCGACCACTCGCAAAGTCCGGTTACGGAAACAGCCGATCCAACGCGCAACGCAACGCTTTCTCCGCCTTGTTAACGTCGCTCTTTTCTCTTTTTTCTCTTCGCGGTCGCTCGCGTGGCTCAAAGCTCATTTTTTGCTTTTTTCTCGCTACATAGCCCCCTGCAACGGCTAATAGAACGTCAGAAGTGAAAGCGCGCGGAAATCGGACAACGCCGCCCGTTATTTTGCAGGCCGTGAGCGGTTGTCGTTTGCGTTGGTTTCCGCAGCGCCGATCTCGTTCGGAGCGCTCGGACGGATAAGATTCGAAGGCCTCCTTTGAGAAGACGAGTGATTCGGGAGGCGCACTCGGACGCAGAGCTGGGCAGGATCCTCCGACGATTATAGGCGCACGCGGAGCGTGCAGTTCTTTGTCCAGGCTCGGATATATCTCGCGTTTTGCGGCGTTGGTGGTGGCGGTGCAGTAGTGCTGCGCTGCATCGAAGGATCGCGACTCGCGGCGTGTGCCGTTTACGACTGGGCAAAACCGGTTTTTGGCCTTTTTACGCGAGCTTCGGCTCTCTCTCTCCCTCCTTATCGCAGAATGCCGATTTTTCCGACGAGCCGCTGCCTCGATCGCCGATGCGAACCAGAGGATGAAAATCGGCGACGGCTACTCGCCAACTGGAAAAGCGCTGAATTTTCAAACGGACCTTTTTTGCGCGATCGCGCGACTTTTCACGCGACGCTAAGCTCGTGGATGACTATTGAATTCTTTATCGCGTACGCGCTACGCCACGTTGCGACACGTTTTCCGAAGATACGAGTGAGTCGCGACGTAATTTCGCGATCGACCATTGCAACGGTGTATTAACGCGCTGTTTGAAAACGCGTCTCGTGCTCTACACGTTCGTAATTGTAGGGCGATACACAATCGAGGTAATTTGTCGGTCGATTGTTTTTTTCCGTTTCCGGTAGGGCCTGGCGCGTTAAACGCAGCTCGACGGGACCGTGAGAAGGAAACGCTCGACGCCGAGCGCACGATTATTACGGGCGCCTCCGTCGCCACTTCGGTACAGCCAACTACGTAGCGCGGTATTTCGTAACGCGCGACTTAAGCGACGAGACGGCAGAGGCGCGCGTGGTTTCTCGCCCGTCTCTCCCATCGGCCGAAATAGCTCAGTTGGGAGAGCGTTAGACTGAAGATCTAAATGTCCCCGGTTCAATCCCGGGTTTCGGCAATCGGTGACGTTTTTTTTTCTTTTGCCGTTCCGAGTGCCGCCGCGTAGAAAGCCTGGCCGACTCGCCGACGAACTCGGAGCAGCGAGGTCGTATGGAAAATGCAGCTCGCGCGAGCTACGGGGCGGATCGGTCGCGTTGGCCGCGACGCATCAGAACTCGATTAACTTTTGATTGCGAGCGCGAACGTGAGGCACAAGCGTAACGCTCGCGAGTACGCGCTCCGAAATCCGCGGGCGTAGCGGCCGTCCAATCGGCATTACTTGCACGTTGCCAAAATGCAAAGCGCCGCGATTTCTCTCCGACGACCCTCCGTAATCGCAACGCGTACGGCACGCTACTCTCGTCCTCGCCCACGTACTCGCCCACCCACGCGTACGGCTGTGTTGCTCGTCGTCGTCGCGTGGCGCAGCGCTCGAGCAGTGCCGAGGTCAGCTCGATAAGCTGGCTTTTCTCGAGCCGCGTCGTTGCCTCGAGCGTTCCGACAGGCTGATTACTCCGCGGGCGCTCTTTTTTCTTCTTTGCCAATGATCGGCATGGCCTGTCCAACGCTGGAGCTCGAGTCCGTTGTACCTTTCACAGCCAACTCTGTTGCCTAATAATTTTCGTAGCAATCCGGCCAGCGGTGCAATCGCGTACAAGTGGAAAAGTCCATCTCGAAGGCGATCAGCTAACTTTTCTTGGCGACAGAAAAAGGCAAAAAAAACAGGCGCGTCTGCCGAAACCCGGGATTGAACCGGGGACATTTAGATCTTCAGTCTAACGCTCTCCCAACTGAGCTATTTCGGCCGATGACGAATCAGCGACCAATTATTCGTCAGCTCGAGAAAAGCTCCCTCGGGGAACTCTGTAATTTGATGCAGATGTCATCGAATATCGTCCTTTGGCGACGTACGGCGCAACTTGACGAAACGGCCAAGCGGGTGCGACAACGCAGCGGAGACGAGTACAAATGGAGCACAAAGGCCGCTTTTCTCGGCAGAGCCGGTATACGTGGCGAACGAAAAATGGCGCGCACTGTGTTTGTTAAAAAGGCATTGTTTCGCGCCGCAACGTAGCACGGAAAACCGCCAGTGCTACGGCGGAGACGAGCGATTGTTAAGAGTATTGCAAACGGAATATAAAAGTTGAGTTGACGGGTGATCGATGAGTGCACGCCGTGAAAAAGGTGACGTTGCGACAAAAGCGTACTCGCGGTCTAAAGCTCGCGTTTGAAAGGCGACGAGCGCTCGACAATGTACGAGCTATATGGGTCACTTCATCCTCGGTAAGGAGATAAAACTGCGAACGCGAGTAAAAATAGAGACTCGTGCGTGTCATAAACAATTACACCAATGAGAGCGCAATCCTTAAGCGGCCTGCTACTTATACGTAACCGCACTCGAGATAAAAAAAGAGAACGCGCAAAAGAAAACGAAAGAGAGAGAAAACGCTCGCTATGTTTATGCAAAATACGGTTAACTAGCCTTGAACGAATTAGCGACGTAACGCGAAACAAGCGACGATCACCTACTGCTCGAAAAATAATACTCTCGACGTCGTCACTCGCTGCGTGTTTTTCCGCCAATCGTTCGTTTCCTCGCGTTCGCTTCCGAGGTTACGCCGAAGATTTCGCCATCGTTAATTAGTCGAACGACGAATCATCAAGGTATTCGCACTGCTGGTGAATAGCACTTGTCTTTTGCCTCCTTTTCCTTCCCATTGCACCTTCGCGCGACTCTTCTTCGGACGAACGCTCGAGCGTTCGCGCGAGTGATTCGGGAGTGGAGACCTTTTTGTACGCTTCGCGCCAATAACGCCCACTCGAGAAGCGATTACGGGCGACACGGTAATATTACAGGCACATCCCTGCGAATAACTAGATCGTTGTGTCGTTGTAAAACCTCGAAACATAACTAGAATACTAGTTACCTGCGAATAATCAATTCCAACGATTTCTCGTAAAGAACCGTGCTTGCACGTGTATACTCGCAATGTTCGGTAGAGAAACAATATGCAACATCTCGTCAAAACTGAACTCGTTCAAACGGCTACTTTCGATTGGCCAATAGCTCGCGAATAAATTCTGTTCGAACGCTCTACTTGGGATTTGTCGCTAGTACGACTACTTTGATATTTATGCAGAAATCGAAAGACGTCTAATCAAAATTACGTGAAAGTATATCATTTTAAACAGAGTAGGTTTTCAACAAAACTCACGTTTCCGAAGGATTCTCTTCTCGACTAGGTCCCGTGTGAGATGGTTCTGCGTACGTATCGATTCTCATCCTATTGCCAATAATACCTGCGCATGCAATCGTATTTTTATAGATGATACTTTGTAAAATAAGAAGAAAATAATTAAAAGTAAACAAAAAAAAGAAGACGATTGCCGAAACCCGGGATTGAACCGGGGACATTTAGATCTTCAGTCTAACGCTCTCCCAACTGAGCTATTTCGGCTGATGTCGAGTGTTAGCTTCAAGTCATCGAAGTACGAACGCGTTGGCAGGATCGCGAAAAAGCAGAACCTCTAAAAAATAATTCTATACTATTGACGTACAATTCGTGGTAAGCGATAGTTTGATGAATTATACCAAACAAAGCGAATCAATAAACGGTTAGTTTTCTACTTTACCGACGCCTGGTTTGCTTACCATGCGTTATATTTTCAAAATTAAACGTGATCAAACAACTTTAATGGTTGTTCTGCTAGTTGTCGCAGTTTTCGCGATTGAATCGGAGATGATTGTTGACTTGTATCGACGAAAGGGTCTAACTTTGAATCTAACTTTGAATCTAACTTTGAATCTAACTTTGAATCTAACTTTGAATAGGCGTATACCACATTCGACTTTGAGAATGCAGTTAACGTAAACGTATGTGCGCTGACTAGAGTACTCGTTAAAAACGCAAGCACGACTTGGCGAATGTCTACGTTTAAATAATTAGAGAAAATTCTGACCTTCGCTTTCAGCTTTCTTTTGTCCAGTAATATCAGCGTTTCTTCTGGTTTCACGCTTCCATTCGGCAATTTCCTTCCTCAATGAAAATACGTTGCTCGCGTTGTCCATGTCAGAGAGATTCGTGGATTCGGTAGTCGATCGATCTACTTTAACGGCCTTTTCAGCCGTGGCATTACCAACGCCGCGCCTATCGTTTGGTCTAGCGGGAAATAACGCTTTGCCTCTCGTTGAGGACGGAATAACTCGCGGGCGCGTTCTGTGCGACTCCGGACGAGCGTTGTCCTCGGTTGTACACGATTTCCGAGTGGCTGCATCTTTTCTATCTTCTGGCTTTTGGCCACACGCGTACGGGGGATGCTTTGGCATTTTCTTATGACGCTGTTACCAAGAAAACATCCGCGCACACGACAAATGCAATATTTTATCGGTGTGTTTCATGCGGAATTGGGATGTTATAACGAGACGTCCAATGAAGTGGGACAAACGTTAAACGTTGAATAATCGGCGGAGAAACGTACCGTACAGTTGCTTTTTTCTCCACACCTGACGTAAACAGCTGCCGGTATAACTTTGTTTTGTTTGTTTGGCTTCGAGCACATTCACCATCGAGCTACCGTTGTAGGCTTTTTCCCTCCAAATTCCACTTGCAGTTTCTTAACCTCTATAAATAATTCTTGTGTTTTTTCTACTTGTGATCTATATCAATAGAAACAAGACAAAGGCATTAAAGACCAAGCACTTCGTTCAAATACGCGACGTGAACTTGGTCTTTCAACGTTCGTTCAAATATACGTTCACTCTGCAATCTTATAATTCAAAGCACTCACTTTTCAAACATATAGCTTTATTCTACTTGTTTATTGATTATTTTGTGCGTTTTTATGAAGTACAGTTACAGCCGAGGTTTAATTCGCATGTGCAAAGATCAATGTAATCGTGTTTATCTTCAAGAGACACGCCGCGAGTGAAAATACTAGTTCGAATTTCTAGACGAGTCCGTAAATAGCGTTCAGATTTTCGATTTGGCGATTGTTTTAATCATTTCTATGTGTCTTTTAGAACACATAATTCATGTGTGCATGCGCATACGTGCACGTGCGTGCGCATAAATTACGTTTTGTCTAATTTAACAAATTCAAAATATTACGATTTGAACGAAGAAAAGTTGACTTTATTTATGCGTCATTGTATTCAGCAACTTGATAATATCCATAAAAGTCGATGTTTTTGGTTGTTGAAAGCCCTCGTCGACCGAACGCGAACGTAACCGTGTGAAGTTTCTCGAGTCTCGAACGTCTCGAAACATGTTGCCAACCATACGGTTCTGAGCGTATCGTTGTTATACCAATCTTATCGATTCAAATGTAACAGAGTATACTTTTGAAGCAGCCGGTCACATAACAACAACTAGAATTTTTAATGTGGATCAAAAATGAGTGGAGTCTTTCAAATAAACAACCAATTTTGGCAAAACTTTGATAAAGTTATCGAAGAAGCTTCTGTGCCGCGTATCTCGATAAATACGGTACGACCATGTGCAGAAGTAGATTTTAGCGATTTTAAAAAAGCATTGCCATTCCACCTTGATAGCGTTATTTCATTGTTGAATATTGTACTGAAACATAAAAATCAATGTGCGATAAAAAATAAAAAGAAATTGGTGAAAGTGACTGCAATTATTGGAGAACAGAGTTGTCAAAACGTATGGAACACGAGTGAAATAGTTCAAGTCTCACAAACGTTAAGTATACTCTTATCCGAAATTTTTGGAAAAGATGACATTTCTGAAATATTCGACGATGACATGTTCCTGGATGCGGTAATGTATTTAAGACCTAAATTGCTTAAGGACACGTGGAAATCTTACCCAGGTGCTGTTGTCTGCTACAAGTGGCTTCTGCAGATAATTAAAAAACCATTTTTAAAAGGATACGTTACAGATGTACTGCCCACTGCTTTAATTATTTTCGACGATTACGTGCCAGAAAATCAAATGTTAGGCTTAGAATGTATCGATACAATATTAGATCATTGTCAAAAAAGCAGAAGTCTAAAAAATTTGAATTACGACGAAGTCCTTTTTCAAGCCCTTAAGAAAGCTGCTCTCAAAGGAGAACCCAATCTACTTGTTCTTTTGTACACCTCTTTGGGAAAATTACTTGAAAATATTCGCTTTTGCGAGGACAATGCAAATGTATTCGAGTGGAATAAGTACGACGAAGTTATAGCAATTCTTCTTGAGAAAATGGAACTGTTGTACGATATAGATATGCGGTTTTCTTACACATTGAGTTTGAATGGACTTATGATTCATAGTAGCATTGGCAAGTGGTCGGAACGTTTAACTAGAATTTTGTGCGAATATTGCGATGATGGCCTTTGCTTCAGAAACACAAATGCTACGCTTGATCTATTGAAAAAATTTTTTTCGATTTATCAACCCAAAGGAATCAATTGCTACACATCTTTGTATTGCTCTTTATTGAGGCTTTGCTACATACAAAAAAGGTCCAGTGAGGGAAATCACGTAATTGTGGAAAAAACAGTGGAATGTCTGAATTTGTTAAGCGATCTGTGTCCTATTCTTAGTCAAGAAATAAAAAGTAACGCTAAAGTAAAAGCAATTATCGATAACAAATAAATTGAATCGTTGAATCTTATATTGTATTACTATTGTATATACTTTTACAATAAAATTCGTGGAAAAAATTGTTGTTGTCTTTCCCCTGCACGAATTCGGTGACCTACGCCTGCAGTAACCTAACGCTAGCAGTTTCTGATCGCGAAGCGCCTTGACGATAAACAATAATACGAGGGCTACGAGAGTACAAGCCGATCCGTTTAGAGGTTAGAGTAAGGTAGCACAGTGAAGTCAGCCACGAATCGGCTGCGTGGGCAGGAAAACAAAAAAGCAGGTGAAACAGTCAGCTGTGACCAATCAGGTGGTTTGTTGTATTTAAAAAATTGCAATATAAACAAATGCGGTGGTGCAGCTCTTGGCCCTTTGCAAGAGACAAGAAGCGCGTTTCCTCGCGGAGGCCCGCTGAGCGTCGGTTCCCAGAGGAAAAAGCGAATCTCGAAAGAAGGGGCGCCAAGCGCGCTACCGAGGGTCCGGTATTTTTTTTCGTTTTACGGTCGAAGGCCCTTTCGTGTGTGCGTGGGTTTTTTTTTTTTTGGCCTCCCCTTTTTCTTTCGCGTAGAATATACTTTAAATGATAAACCGATTCGGCGTCCGTCGGAGAAGATGGCGGCGTCGGAGTCTAAGCCAGACCAATCTCGAGGAACGTCCAAAATCGAGGATTTGCATCGATGCACCGAAATGTCAGACGATCGTCCTATCGAGTGCAACACCTATAACGGCCTCCACGTCTTCTTCTACCTGCTCAGCATCGCTGTCTTCGCGGCGACTCTCCTCACAGGTTAGCTCGTCGCCTTGCCTTTGTCGCTTCAAACTCGAGGTTGTATCAACAAACTCGGGGATTCGCGGTTTTTCGTAGCTTGCGATCCGAGAAACAGTGAAAAATGTCGGTTCGCCTGTCGCGCTGCTCTTAACGACGATGTCCCTGCGTATGCGCTCGGCAGCTTCGCGATTTTTCTCAAACGTTCGTGTTACCTCGAGTCAGCTGAACGTTCAAATCGGAGTAGTGCACCTTCGGCAAGACTGCAAAACGAAGTTGTCGTCGCGAATAACGATCCATTTGATGGCAAATGCATTGTCTTGCAGTGGTTTTCGCGGCGATTGAACATTGGATGAACGGATACAAGCCCTGGGCATTTTACACGCTTTTCTTGGCCGTCGTACCATCGTCTTTTTTGCAAATGTTGAGCCTAAAATGGTACCAAACTAACAGGGAGCTAAAGTTGCATCAATGGATCTCACACGTGTTTCAGTTTGCCGTACTGCACAGGTAAAGAATTTCATGTGAAAGTAGCGTCAGCAGGCGTGCGGCCGTGCTTTACTCTATATTTACGTCGTGTCTATTTTACAGATTCAGCTTGTTACTTTACTCAGCCCTCAAAGCGATGAAAACTAAAGTGAACGTAGAAAAGAAAGAGTGGCATTTGCGATTGGAAAACGACGCTTTTACGCTAAATCTCTTCACGAGCTTGTTGGTATCGGTTCCTCAAATTGTTCTGCAAATGTACATTATGGCTATACTACAGCGTTTATCGTTTTGGACAAGTAAGTAACGCGTATCCCGGCCGTTTTGTCCGTCTGCTTTTCCTCCTAAAATCTCATTTATTCGCGGATTCAGTGGCCATGTAATAATATTTGACAGGACTGTAGGAAAACAAGAGAAAGTCGAGTTGATAAAGGTTGTATATCTCGGAGAGTAAGGTAGCTGGCACTCGTTGAAAGTAGTTTTTTGCGACGAGATCGTTGGTTGGTCCTCGAGGGCTCGTACGTTCCCTGTGATCGCCTACGTAGTCTAAGCGATACTGCAAATGATTCTCTTTGATAAAGCGATTGGATTCATCGCTGAACGATTCAAATTTTAAAACGAAGTCGTAATCGATGGAGCATGGCTGGCAAGAATCGAAAAACGGAACCCAGTGTTCGTCAAAATGCTTTTCTCTGGCTACAAATTGTAGAAACTCCGTAAACGACGGTTCCGGATTGGTAAGGTTCGACTGTTTGGCTCGATATCTACGGGTGATGTATTGTCCGTAACGCCTGTAGTAGTATTCCCGACCTTGCACGTGTTCCAATTTGTCTCTGTAAGCCGACAGAAGCCTTTCAAACGGGTGTCGCACCGTTATGAATTTTACGGTCTTTTCCATTTGCTGAGAAGATTAGCGATTCGATTAGTGCTTTCACGCCTCGCAGCAGTACTGCATTGTCGTAAGTTTAACGTCAATCACGGCTTACTTTCAATTGTTCGTCGCCTCCGTCCACGTGCTGAAACTTTTGCTTAACGATCTCGTTGTAATCCGGATGGCTGTCGGGCGCTGCGTGAGACTTTTGCGTGGTCGACAGTCCACTGAGCACTGCAAAATTTTTCATCCACACAGAGCTTGCAGCTTTGTAGACTGGGCACCACGTTAAATTATGTTTTCTGCAACGCAAGCACCTTTTCAACATCGCCATTAGCCCTGGTCTGCTGGTACCGCTGCTAAACCAGTAGGTCACGCGGACGATACTCACACGTCAACGACCATCTTTGCCATTGCTCTGTAGAGCGAAGAGTTGCGACGATTGTCCATGTTTGTGCACAAGTATTTGATTCGGTTTCGCCTGTTTGCGAAATCGCGCATCGGTCCCGGGCCTGAACTCGCGGATCGCCCGTTCGCCTCTCTGTCCAGCGCAATCCCATTTGCGATCTCGTCGTAATTGACTTGCCTTGTTTGCGCTCGCCGAGAACTAAAAGAGTGGCAGTATTTGTGCTTTTTGATTGGCGTGTACCGTATGGCCAGCAGGCAAAGCGTGCCAAAGCACAACGTCAAAAGTAACAGCTTCAAATGGTTCTGTGGACAAGAGAACGAGATCAACGATCGAATGGAAACAGCGATACGCAGGCCTGCGGAGGCGTATCGCTGTATTTACAGGAAACGCGAGCATCGTTGATACGCTAGGTCGTTGATATCCGAATCGGCTTATGACCGACGTGCCAGGTCTGCGCCAACGGCGGTGTCGCGGTAGGCGCGCTCGACGGATGTTTTAACAAATCGATCCTGCGGCTCGTACTTACGCTCATGTTCGACCGTCGGGCACGCGAGCTCGGCCCAAAATTACCGGACGTTCGAACGTCCTCGTGCCAGTATGCGCCTCCAACAGAGTGTTTCCCGTTTGAATTCCGGAGGATAACTGACGCTCTCGCGATACGGAGACCGACGCGGCAAACGAGATACGGCTTTGGACGTGGCAACGCGTCAGGTCGCATTCAAACTTCTCGCAATTGGAGACGGCAACGCGTGCTTGCGTCGTCGACCGAGCACGTCGTACTTGACGCGACCCCTTGATGCTCGCAGGTGCAGCGCTCGTTACGTCCCTTTGCTCGGTCACGTGGGCGCTAACCGCTTACGCTCTGCTGGCCAGCAAAGCTAATCAGGACAAGTCCCAATTCACCTGGTCGTCCACGATGATACAGGGATTCTGGAGAGGAGGAATGCTCGCCTCCAGGATTGCCGCTTTGGTCTTGGCCGCCATATGCTTCAAAACATGGATCCTCGTTACGTTTGGTGCGTCGATCAGTTTGGCTGGCGATCAATAGCCAACCGATCCAACTTGACTCGGCGTTTCACGCTTGGCGTTTAATGTTGTCTCTTAGGAATGCACACTCTGGGGATGACCGTATGGGTCATTCAACAACCGGCAAACTACTGCGTATCGTCGATGGAGGAGCTCGCGTACAAGTGCCTCATAGGCGTCGTCTACTTCTTCGACTTCTTCAGACTAACGGACAATCGAGTTCGCTACAACGTTTGCGTCTTCTACTCCGTCATGATTCTGCAGAACGCCACGTTCTACACGGTCTATCTGGTCTCCTTCAAACACCTCTTCCCGGCCAACGTGCTCATAGTGTCGACGGTCTTGATCCTCGGGGGCACCTTCGTCGGCTCAGCGAGTATGCTTATGCATTTGTGTATGTTTCAGAACGTCAAGACCATTCAGCTTTGCAAGCGCGCCCACGTCGAGTCCGAGTTGTCGCTGAAAGTATCGCCGAGCAAGGGCGCCAGGTACTCGCTTATAATCCACGCGGTAGCGCGTCGGTCCGTTTCGACGGGCCCACTGCTCCAGACTCGTCGACTGCTAGCTCGTTCCGAGCTGCGTGTACGAGCGCGCCAATTCTCGCCGATTCTCATCCCGACTACTTTCTTTCATGCTCGCCGGCGGCAGATCCCCCAAAAAGCTCAACAATCACAACGCCGCCAACGACTCCGTGGAAAGCACGGATATTACGGCGGACAAAAAGTCTCTTCTGACCAACATCGTCCATACGAACAGCGAGTCAATGGAGAAAGGCATTTTGAACACGAGTTTCCTGAAAAACGACGAGACCAACGTCACCGTTCAAGTAGTCGTCGAGGAAGGTGTCAAGGTAACGAGCGTCGACGTTTCGATCGACAAGCTACGGAGTCAGTCCGCGCTGGACAAGGACTCGTGCAGCATCGACATATCCATCGAAAAACTCGATTCCATCACGAACGCGAACGCGGATTCGCTTCATCGGCAAAAACGTCGCGGCATTTGCTCGGAAGTGGAGTTGGACTTGAAGCCGGATCAAATGGTGAGTAGCGCGCCGGTGAGTAGCTCGCGATGCCTCGCTGCAAACGTAGCATTTCGCGAACGCGACCGCTTCTGCTTCTAGTGCGTCTTGGATTTGGAGACGCAATTGTGCTCGCAAAAGCGCCGAGGCATATGCTCGCTGACGCAGCTGGGCCTCGAGCTCGTCACCGACCAAAACAACTACGTGGAAAAGAGTTTCTCTTCGCTCGATAAACTCAAGTCGAACTCCGAGCTCTCCATCGATATGCCCGACAAAAGCGTGGACAGTGGGATTATCGATTCCTTGCCGATAAAGAGCCTGGTAACCGACAACAGCTGTGATCTGGTGACTCCCGAAAGCATCCTCGTGCGCGGCCGATTGAGCACCCCGGCGATTTCGGAAAGCGACGAGACCACGGGCGCTGCGCAGGTACCGTGAACGCCCGTCAAGCCGTGTATTCTACAGAGATCACGCTAATCGGGCATTGTACTGTCGTTTAACATTAGCTAGCGGACAAGGTGAAAGCGTCGCAGAAGCACCTCGAGGAAGAGACGATGAGCCACGTGACGTCGATTCACGACTACGAAAATCTGTGCCCTCTGGGAGTGGCGCGGCCGCCTTGGTTCATTCGAAGCTGGCAGGGTTACACGGACATCGAAACTTACGTGCACGACGACAGCGTTGTCAGAGACAGGCGAAGGGATACTCTGACGAGTACTGCCACGGGAACGACCGTCAGTTCGGACTTCTCCGACGCCACGTACGCGAGTCTGAGGAAAATCGTGAGGAGGTCGAGGCAAGACGACTACCTGGACACGCTGATCTACGATTTGGTGGATTGGGAATCAACGAGCAACAAGGCGTCGAGCGAGGAAACTTCGACGACGACCTCTCGGTCCATCGACGATTCACAGGTGCTTTGTTGCAGCGGTGCGGCGAACAACGCCGACCGTCTGAAAATACTCGCAATGTACCGTCACGCGTCAATGTTGCAGGCTCGAGATCAGGCGAACCTGTTCAGTGCGAAGCCAATAGTCATCGACGAAAAGGGCGGTATGCTCGCTCTCGACACGATCCTCGAGGAGCGCGAAGACCACGGGAGCTACCCAGAGCTTCGAATGGCGTTCAACAAGTCGAGCAACGCGTGCTCGGTGAGTTCGCTCGTGGCGACGATCGACGAGATACGGAAGTGCGCAGCCGACAATTCGCCAAGGCACGTCTATCACAGAACCGAGTCCCAGTGGGAAGATCTCGAACAGAAACAGGCTTTGCTGATGAAGCAGGCTCGACTCACCAAAGTTCTGTTTGCAAACGACTACAGTAACGTCACTCTGAGCTACTCCGATCCTTGGCCTGGTTCTCTTGTTTCGGATCGAAACAACGACAAACTAAACTTTATCCGAGAAATCACCAAGTATTGCTTGAAGGACTCGAGCGGGAAAACGCCGCTAATTAACGCGATACTCTCGGATTCGCCTATTCTCAACTCAAAAACGGATGCGCAAAATTGCGAAAGTCACCAGGATATCGAAGAAGATAACGTTTACGTCGATATGAACGCTCTTGGTGCTCAGGTAATTGTCGTTCTCCGTCGACGACATTGTTTTCGTAAACGCATTCGCATGTCTAACGTTACCCCTCTGAGTAATGAACTAATGATTCGACCTCAACTTACAGAAATGCAGCAGTACGAATCATAAAAATCCGGATGATTCTCAAGAACAGACAAAGGACGTGTTAACCCAGACGAATTTGGACGTGACGAATAATATGGATAACGAAGTGAGAGAGAAGAAAGTCGCGTTCGCGCTCACGAATGACATTATAAACGATGTGCTCGAAACGTGCTCGGAAAAGTCGGATACTTCGTCGAACAAGCATTCGGACACGACGAAGGTAGCTCCTCTTAGTATTGACAAGCGACGGCGAGCCATTAACCGTCCTCGGCGCAAATTTTCGATACTGCGAGAGCGTTTCGAGCCCAAGTTGAACGACCAGTTGGTGAGCATGGTTGCGCCTCCTCTGCACAACAAGTTTCATTCAAATAGGCAGCAGCTGAATTCTCTGAACAAGAGAATTTCCGTTATTTTTAACGATCCAGATGCCTTTGATTCGTCTCTGAATTACGATAGGCAAAATCTCACCACCAAATCTTCGTCGTCCGTTGTGGAAAGCAAAGATCAGCTTTCCGACACGATTAAGGAAAAACGAAGTATTTTCTTGAAACAAGTTTTATCACCTCCAAGGTTTCAGGGTTGGGGCAAAAAGAGGACGTTCAGCCCCAATGCTAAAATCATCTCTAAAGCTCATTAGGATGGGTTACTCCGCAGCCTTTTCGGATAAATCTAGTTTTACGAATGAATTGAGTCATCCTGCAATAATATATTGAATATATCGAAACTCTATGTTATTGTAACGTGTACAGTTATAACTTTCAAGTTTTCTTACTCAATGCTGCTGAAACTACTGTTTAGACTCGTGTGGGCTTCCGTCAATGTTGGTTGTGATTGAGTTATGATTCGAAACGTAAACTTTACGTTTTGTCGTTCGAGTTGTCATTCTATTTTCTACAAGCTACTCGTTTTTTAGACAAATTATTCATACTGCGATTACTTAATTTTCATGCAAATATTTCTATATTTTTTTAATCATTGATTTATTCGGATCCACGCCAAATGAATATCGCGATTTGTCGGCTTTTTTTCGTACAATTTTATATAAACAATAAACAACTCGTTCGTGTTCACGCATACTTGTCGAATGTACAAACAAATCGAAAGTATTACAGATGTATTTTCAAACACTTATTATCGACCTTACGAACAGTTTATCGAATGTTCATCTGGTGGCATCACTTCAAACTCTTGTAAATAATTATCATATAAATACTTTTAAACGCCAACTAAACTAAAAATAACGTATGTATCGCTAATTTAGCGTATTTATATTTTCGATTGCACGAGAATTTATGCGAGTTTTTTTATTTAGTATTTTAATGATTCACTATGATTCGTGTCGATCCACTGTGACATTTTCTTTTATACAATGAAAAGGAACGTGAACGTACGAATCCTTTTTGTTTTTGTTTCGCTTCGATGCGAGATACTCCAAGTATGTTTAGTTTGTCAATTAAAATCAAAGCGGACAAAAGATGTAAATATTTGACACCTATAAATACAAGTTAATTTTCAACGATATACCGTATCCTTACTACTCATCATGTTCCTGAAATCAATCACCGTAAATAATAGAATAGGAATAAGAAAATGAACGACGACAAATCATACATAAATGTATAGTTTTATTGAAATGACCCCTAGGATCACAAGT
Source organism: Chouioia cunea (assembly GCA_030064505.1). Taxonomy (NCBI): domain Eukaryota; kingdom Metazoa; phylum Arthropoda; class Insecta; order Hymenoptera; family Eulophidae; genus Chouioia; species Chouioia cunea. The sequence continues at coordinate 13,355,232 of JAOPFQ010000005.1, forward strand.
TATTTTAGCGATACATATTACAGATCACATAAAATAATCGATAAAATTTTTCACTTCTTTACATTAAATATCGCCTTCAGCTCTATTTACTCTGACTTGTCGCCGAAATGGGATGATGTACTTTATGATCAATTTATCTATGTATAATATATTCCTATATAATTGTATTTATTATAATAAGTTATACATTACACTTTGTAAACTAATGTTACATGGCAAACATTTCATAGGGCTCTTTCACTTGAAATAAAAAGGGCTCGCTAGTGAATGGGAACTGATCTCTGAGAAGTGGACAACTGAAAAACATGTAAGCCATTACTCCTAATAAAAGCTTAACATAAAGTTGTTCTTATAGTGACCTTACAAAGTAATTCGATAAAAATTAGGCAGTGTAGACCAATTGATTTCTTACGATATTCGCATTCGTAATATTTGAATCAGCATCATTTACGTCTTTGATTATTTGTGTTGTTACGATTTTTAAAATATTTCTATTTCGCATAGTTTCTCCAAATAAACATAATGACTAGTTGACATTAACGTAAACATTAAAAAAATGTCGAGTACTTTAATATAATACTTATAAAAATGTATCAAAAACATACGCAATTATCAAAACGTCCATGTAGGTCCATGTAGGTCCATGTACATGCTTATACCTATAAAATGTGTCATGTTTATCCTGCGAAAAGATGACGCCTTTCAACTGATAAATTCAAGTATTGGTTTTGTAACGATTCGAGGTATTAGCTGCATAAATCTTACTTTCTTAATTGTTGTTTTTGTTCTAATGGTTATTGGATTATTAGGTGAGTTTACTTCACTTACTGTACGTACTTGAAACTTAATAGATATTTTAGATCCATTTGAAAAGCGACCTTGTCTATTCTTGTCGCATATTATTCATTTATTAAAACCTTAACAGTGATTAACAGTACTTTGAGATATAATACTTAACATGAACACGAGACTCGTATCAAGTACTTAATACTTTCTCAGATTGTCGAAATTAATGTCGGTTATCGTAGCTATTGACAATCATAACACATGCACGCGAATTCACCTTGAGCTTCCAACTGCCAACGAAATTTTCGCGTACTCTACCTCTACCTCGTTAAGTATTACCGCGTGCAAACGAAATAAATTATAAATTTACTAATAGTTATCGTAATTTAGCATTCGACATAACGCGCAACGAGTTTACTTCTAACGAAACTTAATAAAAATATATTTGTAATACATCTCGTTTATCATCGTTTGTGTCTCAATCGATACTAAAAGAAATACTTTTGTCTATGTACATTGTTTCGGACAATTTATGGACAATTTTGTCGACGCAAACATTGGGAAGACTTGGAAGAACCCATTGCAATTCCAATACGCCAATGGTTAAACTAGGCAATCCTACCAATTGTCGTCGATACAAAAAGCGCTTTACCGAATAGTTGACCACTAACGTTTCTTAATGAAATACCTTCAAAACTGATATCGACCAAAGGTGTATCAACGCGTTTAGAGCTGCCAATTTAAATAACCAGGTCAGCAGCACATCGATGAGTTTGATCGAAGGCCGCAGTTAGTAAAATCTGTAATACGCACGTTCTTTATATTGGTGTGCTTTGGTTCGACTTTTCTCCAAAATTGATAATCCATTCTACATGGCAGATCGTAGGTAAACTCCGCATGTTATTGCAAATACGAGTGGCTAGAGGAATTTTCCGCAACTCTTGGGCAATTCTGTTCAGTGATTTGCCTTTAGTCTCTGGATAGATCAGAAATACGTATAGTATTGCAATAAGGCACATGAAACTGTAGAATAAATATGTGCCCGCTAAAGTCATAGCCCCTGAAACGTAACGAATACAGTTATACGCACGCGGTTTGCAATACGCGTGCTTGCAGCTACGACGTTTCGACGAAAGCTATCTTAGACTGAAATTGGCTTTCAGTCCGATTACTTCGTCCATCGCTTTTTGCAAGCAAACAAGTACAGAGGTGTCGTTTCAACTTACGCGTCATCTTTCCAATGGATTCCGAGAGTAATATGTGGACGATCCACAAAATTACCACGGAAAAACCCACGCATTTTCCCCTAATTGCTGCTGGGAAAACTTCGCTCAAAGTCAGTAGAGGCACTGGCCCCAGACCCAGTGCATAAGCTGACTCAAACACGAGTAAAGTTATGACAGCAAGAATTTTCAATCCTCCCGTGAGTCCATCGGTTGTAACAATATTTTGCATCTGTCGAACAACATGGTAAATTTGCTCAATTGTAAACGCCTCGGATGCATTCAATGGCTTTTCAACGATACCTACCTCGCAGGAGGCTTTTACTTGGGTCCATGTTTCGGTGTTGGGAGCTGTAATAGCTAGTGGAGTAGGCAGAAACGGGAAAGGCGGTGGCGAATCGGTTGGCGAAATAGATCTCATCTTATTGAAAAACTCGTTACCAAAGCTGTTTGTCGATACCATACTGCAGGGCTCGTTGGGGAAATTAAGCAATTCATCGCCTCGATCGAGGGTTGCCAATAAAGATAACAGTGAAACCGACGTCATGCAGATAGTCGCCGAAGTTATTAAAGCTGTTCGACGGCCACATCTTTCCACGACAATCAAGCATAATATAGTGCTGAAAACCCTGACTACACCAAGGGCAATCATGGATGTTGTTTTAGCAATATCTGCAAAATTATAACGATCATCAAGACAACGACATGCGTGGAATCTGCGAAGGACGGTCGATATTCGGCAAAAGTACGTACTTGAACAAATTCCCAAGATAGCGAACAGTCGTGGTGCATAGTACAAAACTTGTTGTTTTCCAGTTCCTTGTCTAAGAGCAAGCATCACCATCATAACTATAAGTGTTTCGAAAACATAACGCCAAGAATTCTTTACTGGCACCCTAGGAACATTGGCCACTCTCTTTAGTAATAAAAACGATGGTGATCTTTGAAGAAATATGATTGTTGTAATACAAGTAAACAGAGCAGGCACTGATGTGACTCCAACGGCAAAACGCCATTGGTAATCTTCATCTTTACTGGCCGTTGCTATCACTGCAAAAAGCAAGCCAGCTGCTGCTCCCACTTGATGTAATGTTATATTACACCCGCGCTTGTTGGAGTTGGAAACTTCTGCCATATAAATACAATGAGCCATTGCGGATACTGTCCCAGAGTATCCACAAATTATTCTTGCTATTAAAAATAGTACATAATGATTTGCTAATGCAGAGAGCATAGATCCAAACGTCAGAAAGATAAGAGAAGAGATCATTGTCCAACGACGTCCACAAGTATCGATGACTAGACCTGTAAATAGGGTATTGAAAATATTTACCACCACAAAAATCCCTGGGGTATCGAAATGCAATCGAAAGGGTGCAGTTTTGGAAAACTTGGTAGATACTACACGCTTATTTTTACGTTAGAATAAATAGGAGCAGAAATAATAATAGACTTACCACCTACAATTGCCCCTAATAAACATCCAACAAACCATACGTTAACAATCATATTTTCTTCGTTGCAGTCAAGTCCAAATTCAGTTTTTACCAATGAAGCAATTTGTCTACCAATGCCCATATCGTATCCGAATGCAACACCAGCTACTGTAGCAACAATCGACACTAAAGCACCTTGATTTTCCGTAACCAATGGTGTCAAATTCTCGGTGTGCCTTGGTATTGGTTTCCTTAGTTTCTTAGGTGGAATGTATTCGTATTCTTTGATTGTTGGCTTTATTGCAGGGGGTTCAGAAGGACGATTGGTGGTGTTTAGCAATATAGTTGTATCTTCGTCTTCAGACATTTTGATTCTCGCTCTAAAGACAGTTCAAGCACTCGATCATTTTTTTAAAACACACAAAACACGCAATTCAAGCTAATTTCAAGGATAGTCTAACAACAACACGAACACCTTTTACGAGGGATTAATCGGTACGATTTCGACAATACTGATTGGTCGCGACTTTATTCTCAGTATTTCGACGCTATCTTAATTTGTCGAGCTATAATGCAATCTCCAGTCACGTTGTGCATCGGTGTAATCAGCAGATTAGTAAAATAGATGCGTACATGCGATAGTGCATACAATCGTACAATCGACTCACCTTAGATTCCGATAATAAAAGCAAATTGATATCTGACAAATTGCGATTATTCAAGGTCCTTAACGTATTCCTTTTTTTCTCGTACAAATATGTTGAAGAAAGAGGAAGAAAACATGATCCAAGAAAAGCCTTGAATCAAGGGTGGAATCTGGAAGCCATGGAAGCAAACATGCCAATGTTTTGCGGGGGAGACTACGACTTGTCGTGCGCAGGCGCGTAATTGAGTTAATTTTTGCGCGATTCAAAATCTGATAGTGCACTGCGCACTGAGCATGGCGAAAGTGTTGGCAAATCTATTTTATTAATAACTTGTCATCAACGATTTACGATCCATCCTGCCAAAAGATTTTCCAATCTTCATTGTGGCTTTCCTAGCTAGGTATGCAATTCAAACTGACAGTTCCAATAAACAATCGAAACATTGATTTATGTAAAAACATTTATTATTGTTGGTATCAACATTTCTTACATTTTTTTTATTTTTTACAATTACATTGTGATCTGCGTGTTTTCAGATTTTCTTTTCTTTTCGTATAAAGTGTACGACAGGTAGACAATTAAGTGCTCTTAAGTGTTTTCAAATGTCTTTTATTTATGTATAGCGATTCCTGATGGAACATTGCAATTCCCCGCAAGTTATACGTAACATTCTCTTTCGTCACCTTCGCATATATAAATAGCGGACAATCTTTACAACTTTGCGTATCTATTTGAAATTTGTATAAATTTAACACAAGTTTTGTTAGCTGCTTTGTTACCAACTCTACTACAGTACGTTTTCCCAGAAGTTCATCGCATCGGAACACTGCACTCGAATGTAATTGCCACATCAAAGTTTGAATTGTCAATGTCAAATTGAACGTGTTGCCATTGGTGAAACAGAAATATAAATCATAATCGTCTAGCGATTGCATATAAATAATGGTTTTACAATCCACTTTTCACACTTGAATTTTCAATTGTTTCTAGATCACAAAAGTCAATGAATCATCCAATCTTATAACGACTGACATTAAGATGTACAATATAAACTTCCATTTCAATGATAATTCAATGAAAAATGATATATTCAGGTCGGAGATCATGGCATAATTTAAACAGCTAATAGTTTCTTAGAATTTCTATATATTTGTACAGAGCGAAAAAAATTCATAATAAAACAATGATGAAACAATATTCTCTCGTCTCCGCGATCACATCGCAAGCGACGGGATAACTTTCTCCACTTTAAAAAAATTACATCGGTTGACTGAAGTCTCAACAAAGCCACTGGAGCCCTATGCAATTCCCTATCAACACAATGTCTTTCGAGTTCTTACTGGCACGAACACACGTACGAATTTCATCTGAGCCAGAGCTTGAGTCGTAGAGCGTCGACGCCGTTCAGGTAATAGCGGAATAGTCGCTTGTCTCGCACGAAGCCCAGATTCTCGTAGAGACGTAACGCCGGATGATTCGTGATTTCCGTCTCGAGAACCACCTCGTCTGCATCGTCCTCGATCATAGCCTGGATTGCGCGCCTTACCAGATTCGAGCCGATCTTGCGTTTTCGGTACTTTATGTCTACGGCCAGCATTGCTATGTAGCCGCGTTTCGTCACTTTCCTATGTAGGTCTAACTTGCAGACTATAGCACCTATGCATTCTCGTCCATCCATAGCCTGTAAAGCATTAGTTTCGCTTAATACCCCAATTATATCAATTCACTTCATGCATTTATTCAAACAATTTGATATCCTTAACGTGTAAAATTCATCCTTGGACAAGCTCAAAGTAATGCTGAGTCTACGCGAAAACCAATCGAACAATCCACTGAAAGCTAAGGCACTATCGCCTAAGGTTAATTATGAAAACTTAGTTCTTACCAAAAAACATAGCTTTGGCCAATTGTGAATAAAATATCTATAGGTATATATAGAATATGGTTCGCTTAGATCCTTTTGAATCAGTTTCATAATGTCTGGCATTTGTAATTCACTCGTGTAGCTAACATACTCTATATCCGTATTGTTGCTTGTACATGGAGTTTCTTCTTTGACATCTAAATTGAAATATAAATATAAATCGCAATAACAATACAATACAAACACAATGCTTTTGATAAGATAACATTCAAGTTTATTTACCCAATTGATTCGTATGACTAGTTTCAACGTTGTTAGACTCAAGCTCGTCGCTTGAAGTCTCGGAACTCTTTTCTGGTGATTCACAAGTACCATTCGTTTGATGAACACCATTGGTTTGCCTATTGTCGCAATGTTCAACATTTGAGAGGCTTAATCGAGACTTGATATCTTTTGCAACTGTGTCTGTATCAGGGTTGTCCTGTTTGACTTTGACCTTACTGATGATGGGGTCTGAGTGGAGTGGCTCTGCCCTTTCACTCATTGTACTGTTTTCCATGTTTTGTTTCAATGATTTGTACTCTTTGAAATCTCCTAAGCTTTTTGAACTGTTTAGCTTGGTTGTCACGTTATCCTCAGCAGAAATTATCAGGCAATAAACTCAATATTTTTGGTTGTAAAAAAAATTGAACAATATCGAGAGCAACACGCACGTCAAAAACTAACGAAAGAAAGTCTGACGAATTTGGGTTGGTGGGGCTTTCAAGTCCTCAAGGCCACCACCCAATCTTTAACCGTATTTTCATAGTTAACAATGATTTTCCTCAACGGACTTTTCAATAATCATCCGGGATTGCGGACGTTCGAGCGTAAACCGTTGCGCGAATGACTCCATATTGAATTTTCTGACTCCTCCATAGTGCATTTTCATTGCCTCGAAGTTTGCGCTTCCTCGACGCGCCTTTTTTCGACTTTCTACGTTTAATTAATACGTAAAGCTCTCATCTTTACAAAAGATATGTATTTAAAAATCGTACCTTATTTAATATAATAATTAATAATTAAAATAATTGACGATGTAAATGTTTAACTACATATCATGTTTTACTGTCCATCTCGACCAGATCGTATATTTATTATTGCATAAATAAATAAAGGTTTAACCGTTAGTTATAATTGTATTATATGGTAGTTTTTTCAGGTAATTATTGCAGAAAATGACAAACATAGTGTAATTAATTGCTTGCAACGAATAATTATGTGAAAATCCTTTGTTGTAACAATATTTTGCAATCGTACGTTAAATTGCATTACATATGTAACGTATACGTATACTACGACATACTGTATGTGTATATATACGTGTATCTGCGCATACGTCTTTATTGCCGTGGGTGGTAGAATCCTAACCTCGTCGAGAGCCTCGGTTATCGGTCACATTGAGAAAGAGATGTTTCCAAAATAACGTAAAACTTGTGTATTGGACTACTGCCTATATCCACTGCAATTGTTTAAATGTTAACGTTGTACTTTATATTCCACAAAAAGATAGTATCATTAAACTTTAAGTCATAGGTGAGTTTTGTCGATTTGAAAATGAATGTTGTAATGTTTTTATTTCAATATTAGTAGTAGGATTTTATGATTAACTTATATTTGTCATCTATAGCTTATATCAAGCTTATCAACTGATTATTGCATGATTATCTTCTTGAAAGTAGAATATTTAATTACGTGTAATGCAGTTTTCATCATGTTTATTGTTTGTTGTCATTTACTATGTCATAATATTACAGAAAATTCATCAATTGACTTTACTATAGTGTAATTTTACAACGTGTTATTTCGATCAATGGGAGTTGGGTAAAAATAATTAGCATTCAAATAGTAGTTATAGCACAATATTTATGCATGCAACGAATGTGTTGAAAGATAATTATGTTCTTAAGGCTTAATTACACGGCCAGTTTAATCATTTAATATCTTTCAATTGCCTCTCTAACTGTTTTTGATCAAATAATTTGTATGCTCACAAATATGTCAAAATAACAAATTTTGGCTCTCTTGCAAGTCCTGAATCTATTTATAAGTCGAGATTTATAGGCTAAACAAAACATGTTTTGATCGGTAATATTTTACTTGAACTTTAAATAAATTAATTATAAAATTATTTTTAATGTAATTTACAGGATTAGATCTATTTTACTTTATATATCCGTGCAATTAAATCTTTAACGAAGATTACAATAACACAGGTTCATTATCTAGAAAATATTGTGTTCCAAAAATTAATCAATCTAATTGTCTACAAAAGAGTGCAAATGTGATTAATAATATATTTTTATTCAGTGCTTAATAAAATATTGGAAAGGATAGGGTAAGTATTTCACATTACTCATGAAAGCGTAACTACTAATAAACAGCATATATTGTTAATATTCAAAAGTGGGGGAGAGTATGAATATCAATAATTAATTAACCGTACACGTACATAAACACACAGTAATATTAACATTTTTACGAATCTTTTTAATTTAATTTTAAATAGCTTGATAATTTTTTGGTTTCAGGATGTCTTTTCCAACAAAAGAGGATCGACAGGCTTGCTGGGGCAGTAGGGATCTTTATTGGAAATGTTTGGATGAAACAAATGCCGAAGACTCCTGCAAACAGTTCAGAGAAACATATGAAAAATCTTGTCCTGCCCAATGGGTGTGTATCGCTGATATAGTTCAATACATCTTCAACTTGGAATAAAGAATAATTTCTTGACTTACACTGTGTATTATTGTAGGTCAAACATTTTGATAGAAAACGGAATTACTTAATTTTTAAGGATAGATTAGAGAAAGAAGGGTACGTTCCTACATTTCCACAGAAGTCTCAGCAGTAATAGCTACTAATATAAATTTATTGTTGATAATGTTATTTCTAACGAGCATTTAGCCAATAGAACCATTTTAATAAAATGCCTGAAAAATAAAAATGCTTATTTGTCATACCTCACACCCTTCGTTACTTTTAGGATTAAGCTTTATGATTTTTAACCGTTTTAAAGGTAAGAAAAAGTTGGGCTAATTTTATGATTTTAATAAAACTGAACTAATCCATAATGCATAAAAGTGTTATTTTAACCAATGTCATTTCTATATCTCTCTGTATTATTGTATTATCGTAATAAATCTTTCGAAAATAAAACGTGATTGAAGTTAATTACAGTTGTTGTTTTCATGACGTTACTGTACGTAATTTGTTTGCAGGTGTTTCGCACAGGATGAAAGTAAGATCTCTAGCAGCTCTCATTTAACTCCAGGAGGAAGAAGGTCGTTTCACGCGTTTCCATCGTCGAAGCCTAAAAGGATTCATTAAAAATGGCGAATTCAAATTAGTCATCGGGTGTCCAATCAAACTAAAATATTTTTGAAGATTTGATAAGGTAACGTCCGTGCAAAGTGTTAAAAACGTATTTTTGCGTGCAATCAAACAATAGTTGAATAGTTGTTATATTTGCAGATATTCTTGTACGTAACTTTAAGATGGAGCCTGTTCACTTACCTCTGAAACCCAAAAACAATAGCAACGTGGGAGAAAGGAACGTAACGAAGAACGATGTAACGAATTTGGAATCGCTTCGAGTTAGTATATTACGCCTACTTCTTACTTAGTAAAGTGGACATTGTTTTTTTTTAATGCATCTTAATAAGCTTGTTTGCGTTAATTCATTGAAACGTGTGTGCGGACTGAACGTTAAATGTACGCCTTAAGCCGTTGTAACTCTTGTTTACAAATTATCATTGACTTGTAGAATCAGCAGATATTAATGTAAATTTCAGAAAATGATAAGCCTCACAAGCCGAAAAAATAGCAAATTACCAAACGGCGATGCAACGAACTGGCGATCAACGCTCGTAGAGTTATTCAACGTACTGTGCTCGAACGAAGAAATCGGCAACGACGCAATATTATTGACATCCCATGCGTTTCTGTCTCTTCAGAGAGCTCTTTCCTCGACGAGTGAATTTGAAAATGAGCTCTACAGTTATTTAAAATTGGAGAAAAATCAAATAATTAAGCACAATAGGCTGTACGAGGTGCGCAATATCGAGCTGTTTAAGCTGATAATTTGTAGCGGATTTTTGCAAATGGGAGACAATACAGAGTGCTCCAGCGAGGTTTACAGGACGATATTCGAAACGGCTTATCCTCATTGCATCAGGTACACGCGCTACACATATTTCGCCTTCAAGATCGCGCAGTCGTGGATGCAAAGATCGTCGAAAAGCGATTTATGGTCGGGAAATTCTTTCGAGTTGGAAGGACAATTGGAGTCTGTTATATTTTCCAATTGGGATAACTCAATTTGCAAAGCCAACGTGGTAGGCCTCTTTGCTGCCTATTTGGACGTCATGAAAAAGAAATACGACGGCTTTCTGCCATTCCTCTTCTCCAGTTGCGTCGACAAAATATCGTGGTGCCAAGTTACCAAGTACACGATATTGGCCGAGATTTGTAGTGGACTCGAAGACGTTGGTCTGATGACCGCGTCAAAATTCATATCGGCGCTCTACAACAGTTTGACTTTCAATCATCTGTGCAGCGCCAGTACCAAAGTCTACACGACTATTTGCAACAAACTGACCAAAGATCATTGGCAAGCTACTTTTGGGATACAGTTAAGGAATTTCGTCGTCACCTGGGAAACCGAGTAAGCTTGTATGCTAAATATACGCGCGCACACTTGACAGTTCTCTATTGTACCGAAAGTTTTTTTGCAGGAACAACTACAGTACGTTGCAAATTTTATGCAAATGCTGGATCGAGCCTGTGATAAAAAGCCACCGTGACATCGTACCTTTTCTCGCCGAATGCTGCGACGACGATTGCATTCTTTATAAATCGCATTTATTGAGGATCGCCAAAAAGTACGCCGTGACGCTGGCTTTGGCTTACGACGACCAAGCACTTCTGGATCACGAGAACGAGTTTGTGAGACTCAATGCCTTCGCCGCTCACTGTCACCAAGTGGGGATCTCGTTCGACGAGTACTCGAGTTCCGTCGGCGCGGTCAAACACTTTTTGCTCTTCAACGCAACCGCCGACACGACTTACCTCCGTGAAGGCACCCTCAACTACTTCAACGTGTTTCTGAGTAATATCCTCAAACGATCGTCGCTCCAAAAGAACTCGAGAGAGCTCGTCGGTTTCTTGGATTGGTTGCACGACTTTCTGTTGGACTGTTTTGAAATAGGCTCTTGCTATCAGCGAAAGATTTTTGGACTGTCGTTGTACAGGGTTAGCCTGCAATTTATGTGCAGCGATAACGACGCCAACGTCTTGCTATCCAAGGATCCAAATTTCAAAGAGGCGATGAAGTACGCTCCAATATTGCGACGAGAACTGATAGATCTCGGCAAATGGAAGTTTCACGACAAGGAGAGCCTCGTTCACTTGTTCAAGCTCGTTCTGGATCCAGCAAACGACGTAAAAGACACTGCATCCTCGATCATAATCGATTACTTCGACCCCGAGGTATTATCCGATGCAGAAATGGCGGTAAGTGTCGCGACATTGCGTCTTCGAGCTCACGTGCGTTTAGTACCGTTCGAACCTTCCTTTTAGGATCTCTTCACGACAGCCTTGAATAAATGCAATTCCTGCAAATTCTTTGAAACCACGAGCGGCGCCTACTTGTTTAAAGTCCTCACGAAATGGTTCGGCTTGAATCAGGCGAGTAAGGCGAGCCTCGAGCCAAAGGTCGACTCGAGGGTTCGGTCGCTGCTGGGAGCGAGTCCGTCTTACCTGAGGTTCTTGTACGGGGAGGCGGTGCATCAGCTGATGCAAGTGAAGACGGACGTTTTGAAAGCTGCCACCAAAAGTACACCGTTCTACGGTGTCGTTGCGGCGCTCTTGACCGTTGGTTTCGCCAGTGGATCGGAGCGCCCGCTCACGAGCGAGGCCTTTTTAACGGAAGTCATGACCTTGTGCGAGGATGCCACCAATTATTTCTTGCATGCGTTTTCCTCGAAATCGTCAAATCCAGGTTAGTCGTGTCGTTCCTCGTGAACCTCGGCAAATGTCAATTGTTCTAACGTCGTCGTGACCTCGCATCTTTCCATGGCGGAACCCGTCAAACGACCCGTTCGATCGCAGAATATTCATCGTCTTTTCAAGAAATGGGCCTGGCCATCGACAAAGCGATCAAAACCAGCGAGATCGACTACGAGTACGACGAACTAGTGTTGTCCCCGGCGCAGCAAACGGTCATTACGTGTATTTGGAGATCTCTGAAGGTAAGGATTCACGGCAGAGACGGGCTGGCCAGTGGACGCTTGCCTCGAGTCGAACGGATCGTAAAATCAAGGTGTGCTTTCGTCAGGTACTGTGCGAGCTGTCGGTGGAAGTGGCCAAGAGCGAGCGCGCGACCGATGCGATCGTCGTTCGAGCCAGCGAACTGATCGTCGCCGTTTCGCTGAAGTGTCGCCACAAAGGGGTCATCGAGTCGGCCGGCGCTGCTATGGCCAATCTAACCAGGTAATTCGGGCTTCCCAGGCTGGAATCGCTCGCGATTTCGGATGTCCGGCGACCTTTGACTTCGAATCGTCCGTTTGTTTTGAAAAGGCACCTGAGCAGGCGCGAAAGGCACACGGAGCTGCTCATGAACCACTTGAGAAAGCTGCTCAACAACGACTTCTCAACGAGTATCAACTTGACGCGAAGAGGAGCTGGATTGACCATTCTGTTTCACAAGCTGATAGCCGGCGACTCGAGAGCCGACAGGCCGCTGCTCCACTGCGCCGTGCGCTTCCTGATTCAGAAGCTGCGAGACACGGCGGCGCTCAAGGTCGAGCAAAGAGAGGCCAGCAATTACGACGAGCCTTGCGCCATGCAGCTGCACTTTTTGAAGACTCTCGTGGCGGACAAACAACTGCAAGCCCAACTGAGCACCTACGTCGAGAGCATCTGCTTGACTTGCTTCGAGTACATGGCGTCGCGCGTGTTCACGATACGGTGAGTGTTAGTCTCGTTGCGTTGTACTTGTGGAGCAATCGTTGAGCGACACCTCGTCCACAGAAACGCGAGTCTGCAGCTGTTCGGGGCCACAGTCTCGAGGCTGGTGGGTCAAAATACAGGCGCCAAGTCGCTGGACTTTGCGTACGGCTACTCGATCAACTACTTCGCCACGCACTTCCCCCAGTTGGCGGCCCACGTGCTGCTGAGCCTGCAGGCGTGCTGCCAGCCCGCCGACGCAAAGTACGGCAAGTGGCAAGCTAGCAAGAACGTCATCCACGCGCTGTCCTTGCTCTCCAAGATGTTCTTCGGCGGCTGCGAGCTCGTCGACGGAGCGTCCGAGCTCTACGTTCAGCAGATCAAGAACTGCCTTTGGTTCTACATGAGCAGCCCCATGGCGCACGTTCGAAACTTGGCGGCCAAGTCGTACGCCGCGCTCGTCGGCTTGTCGAGCATCGACCGGGAAATCGCTCGCATGAAGAGCCAAATCGCCGCGTCGACGGGTAACTTCAATCGGCTCCACGGCTACTTGGCCACGCTGCAATACTTGTTTGACAAGCAGAGCGTCGAGGTGCAAAGTACGGAAGTGAAGCACGCCAAAATGAAGTCGTTGAGCGAGGTGAGGAGAAACTTGGAGATCCACGCGAAAATCGAAGGGCTTTGGGCTTTCTGGTCTCGGCGCTCGATGCTCGTCGAGCAAAAGAAGCTCTGTTACAGCGTCGAAGCTCAATTGCTGAGGATGTCGCGCCAATTCAAGTTGACGTTGCACGACAATGCCAACGTCGACTCGAAAAAGACGAACAACATCGACAGCGTCTTCGAGAAGAATCGGCCGGGCTTTTTCGAGTTCGTCGACGAGTTGATGCAACTGTTTGCGGAACACACATCCTACAACAAAGTTGGCGCCGAAGTCAGAACGATATTAGAAGCGAGATGCGTCGACTTTGCGATAAACTTTTTGAAGTACGCCCCACCTCGTAAACGCAATTTGCTCATGATTTGCGTCAACTTCGCGATAAACCATTTCGACGAGGCTCACCCGATTCTTCTCGAAGCGATCAACGTTTACGCCAACGAGTCGATTAAATGCGCCTTTAAAACCCAAACGTTCGATTTCAAGCACACAGACGTGTCTACGCTCAAAACGTTCGCTTCGAAATTAGAAGAGGCCTTTCCTCGGACGACGCATTTGTCAGAGTTACTACTGTTCACTCGCGTCATGTCGTTGAGAGGATCCGAAAGCTTCGATCTGTTCGAAGACCTCGTTTCGCACGTGGCCAACGAAAAACTCACGCTGTCGGACTATTTCAAGTACCCCGAGGTCACAAGACAGCTCATTGCTAAAGGGCTCGAGCTTTTGCTTTGCAACTTTGACAATTTAAAGGCCAAGTGCAGAACAATGCCTTTGCTAGCTTCGCTAGTAGCCATGGAAGACGAGGTTTTCGACATCAGAGAAATGATTCGGGGCAGCGTGCTCGATCGAGTCGTTTTAACGCTCAAATTGAGAACGAGCAGAATTTCGGATCAAGTTATGTATTTTGTAATCTTGAAGAACGTAGTGTCGGAAACGACCGTAACCGGTGAACTCTGTGATATTGACGTTATCAAATTTTTCGAGAAATATTTGTCTACCGTGCAACAGTGCACGAGTACGTTCGATATAACGAATCCGTTCGATGATCACAATGTGACTCCTTACAGGGAAGAGTCGAAAATCATCAACTACGTGGTGTTTTATATAAAGCAAACACTCGTCGAAGCAATCTATAAGAAAGAGGAGGGGGTTTACGATAACATTATCGACAATATATTTGATACCAAGCGCGATTTGCTACAAAAAATGAATATTCGCACTGACAATTTAGGAGATGTTTTATGTATCAAGGATGAAGAATATTTAGTTAACAAGCTCAAAGTTGTAAGTGAGGGATATTTTACAATAAAATGATCGTTTCAATTATGTCTGAATTTATTATTATCATAAATAAATGCTTTACAATTGTATAATTTATACAGTTAACTGATTAAGTTTCTGCCAATAATTGAAAACAGTAGCATATTGCAATATTCGTTATATTTTACTTATTAAAAAATATATGTATAGCTTATTGAACAATTTTAAAAGCTAGTTTTTTTATTTGTTTGTTTGTTTGTTTGTCTGTTTGCCTGTTTGTTCGTTTTCAATTCACATGTAACGAAACACTGATCAAACATGTTACCAGTCGTGGGGTATGGAAGATGACTCTGCTTTTACAAATGTTTGAGTTAACTTTTTCATTAGACTCGTCGATTCAATGAAATCGGATGGTTAAGTGATGTACATGTGAGGTTTGCATCTGCTTTTAATACAATATAATTTTTAATAAGTCCTCAAATAAAAACAAAAGCCTGTGATCACGTCTCTTGTTGAACTTTTCTGTACACGATTGAACATATTGTTTAAAATCTATTTTGAATATCAGTTTTACAACAACTCGTATACTTGTTTACTTAAGATGATAGTACGTTGTATATCGCTTAAAAATGTATAATCGAGAAATCATTTAGTTGGTATCGCGAAGCTGCCATTCATCTATTGTTATAAGCACAGAAATATCAACTGTTTTCAATTTTAATTCGAGTCACTTATACTATTAGTATTGTGTATAATATTTAAAATTTGAGTCTAATTGGTGTTTAATCTGCGTAACACATATACAATATCTTCAAAATTAATATTATTACCTAAATAATAATAATGTATAATGTAAAATACGTGTACTATACTAAAATATTGGATTTAAATCAATGAAATAAGCAACAATTGGTTTTTCTTGGTTGAACCGACAATTAATGGTGTTGCGTAATTTCGCTGCAATTCTGAGTAAGATAAAGAGCTTATGGGAGATCGGGAATTGCCGACTATCTAATGGCATTTCATAACGCGTAATTCTCGCATTATATTATTTATATCATAACGAACGTAGAAAAGTATAAAATTACTTGACATAAACGAAATTTGAACGGCGTATTATGCATCAAGAAAATACACTTCTGTAGCATTGAACGTAAATGCAATTGACCTTAAAATAAATGTTCTTTTAAATAAAGTCTTTTTATTTTTATATCATACGATACTAATTGATGTTACGTGTTTCCATTGTAACGTAAAATTGTTAAAAAATATGATACACCGCCGTATTCATGTTTATGCTTTACTCAACGTATATAAATGGAGTTTGACAGTTGCTAAAAAAAATTAGTATTTTTCACAATTCATTACGATCAAGTAAAATATCATGATTTGGTTCGACACACGATTTTCAACGTGTGTTTGCGTCAGGCCTTTAAAAATAGAGCCTATGATAATCTAGATTTCTGAGTTGTTTCTTTTGTTGAAAAAGGTATACATCAGTTAAACCACACGTTTTTATAGACAATTGAAAAATCATCATCGCTATGCCAATATTTCAATATTCTTATGGACTGTTTTATTATTATTATTTTTTTAAATGTAAAATCTAGATGAATTTTTGCATTATCGTATGGTATTATTTATTATTAAAATTCGTCGACACTTTGCCAAGGATCTCGGTTTTAAACGAAAGATAACGTTTTAATTTGCCGTTAATCTGCAAAAATGCATTAATATACTAAGAGCATTTCGAGTTTAAAGTGTTACGAATGAACGTTAAAAGGTGATTCGGTACTAACTTCAATGTAGTCGCAGATGAGTGAGATTGCTCTAGATTTTATTATTTTCCGTTTTTTTTATAAACTGCTCTGCTTCGTAGATTGCCTATTTTATAGTTGATAATATACATAGTATTTGCGAACGATAATGCTTCGCCAATAAAACGAACGATAATATCATACCGTTCATCTCTCTATCGTGGAAATTCCGTAATTATAAATTGGATTGATGCACATACACAGCATGTCAGTGCGACAGTCTGAGCGGGTATATATGTACACAAACTATGTATACTAAGACAAAGTATAAATTCGATTATCACTAAAAAACAAGTAGAAGTCTGTTTCTCGTTGGTAATAAGTTTATCTAATAACTGAACTTGTCGAGAAAACATTCGACTTCTGCATTTACACTACAAACTGTGAAAAATTGTAAGTCTTACATCATCAATTAAATTAACGAATTTAAAAAAAACTGCAACCATTTATACCTATATTTTATCTTAAATAAAACGTCATTAATATGTACACTCGGGCAATTGAGAAATTTGTTCATCGTCATACACATGCATGGGAAAAATCTTACTTATATTTAGAACACTTGTGAATCTCAACTTTTTCGACTATTAGCAATCTCAGGTAAAGAAACAAAAATATAAAACAAAAAAACTCTAAATTTTCAAGCCAATCTAGTGAAGTCTAACGCATGGCACTTGCGCACATTTACACTGTGAATCGAATGAGAGTCTCGGCTTGGAAGCTTTGCAACGTAGTTGTGCTAACTCGTGGGCATAGAAAGAAGTACAAACGGATCTTTCGAAGAGAAAAGCGCGTATCCTCGCGATAGAGCCTCGTGATGTAGCTTGAAGTACAATTAAACTAATTTTGTATAATACGTTTTGACACATTGAGGATACTCGTGTGTTATTTGACCGAGGTTTGAGTCAAACCTGTGGCGGACAATTTGGCAGCCTTCTGTGAAGTTTCAGCCGTATCCGTAGTGACTGGCGCGACCGATGCGTCAACCTCCATCTGCAACGAGACAAGGAGAAAGGTTAATAGGCAACGCACCGCGAACCACCACGTGAGCCGAGTCTCGTAAACGTACCTTTTCGGCTTGCTCGTCGTCGGCGAGAATTGGGCCGTGCTCCGCTTCGTACTCTTTGAGCACGATGTCGAGATTGTACCTGCGCCGGTAGTTGATGAAGAAGGAGCGCAGGTGGGCCTCGGTCTTGGTGCCGATCACCTCGGCGATGGCCGAAAAATCTTTGCCGTACTTGCGCACTCCTTGCACCGCCAGCATCAGCTCGTCGTTGGTCCAGCGCGAGCTTATCCGGTTGACGTTCTCCGCTGGCCGCAGATCGTCGATGCCGTCGTGGGCCTTGCGTTTGAGAGCGCTCACTTGCTGCTTGTTCGTTTGGATCTGCGAGTTGGCAGGAGCATTGTTAGTTGCCGCTTTTTCATTAGACTTGTCTAGTACAATTTGTTGGTAAAGGTATCGCTGAGCATGCTCTCGACACGAAAGATGCCATGAAAAACGACAAGAAAAAGACAACTAAAGATATGGACAATTAACTCGACGGCCAGTTTTCGGTGTTACTCGCAAGAGAAAAGCGCACACAGAAAGCATTCATTCAATGTCGATGAAAAAGCTAAATAGGTAGATAAATAGACAAATAGACGAGTGAATAAACGGATAGACAAACGAACGAATGAGCAGATGAATGAATAGTTGAATGGCGAAAGACGGAGAGGTGGAGAGGAGGAGAGAGGAGGAGAGAGGAGAGAGGAGGAGAGAGGAGGAGAGAGCAGGAGAAAGGGGGACAAGAGAACACCGGCAGAGAGCAAAGAAGCGGTCGAATAAAAGCTCGGTTGTTGGCAAAGAAGGCAAATGTATCCACACGATGTGTAAATGTCGGGTCGAGCTTGCGAGCGTGTACGAGCACGTAAGATGGAATCGACACGTTCAAGCTCTGGCTCTAATGGCTGATGTTGAGTGATTTGGTGATTGTATGAAGGAAGATAATAATGCATCACGTACTTGTCGTTTGAGACTAACGATTTCAGTATCAATAGCTTGCAGGATCTGGTTGGCCGGACCGGGTTGTCCGGCTAATGCGGCCAGGTCGTCGTGATTAACGACCAATCCGCGTGGAGGCTTGCGCTTGTTCGAGCGGCCCGGCATCGAGCTCAGCGGGCGGGATACTCCCTTGCGTCTGTCAGATTCGAAAAATTATCATCTCAACTTACGACACTTGCGATGTATCTCGCGCTATCGATTTGGCTCCGTTATTTTTGACAAAAGCGAGCGGAGATCGAGCGGGGGAGGGGGCTGGAGCCAGCAAAGCAAATTCAATCGTGCCATTGCAACAGCTCGTGGATACTTTTGAAAATGCACGCACACAGCAGGTGACTCGAGCCTCTCGCCCGCCCCGCCCCGCCCACCCCCTTGCAGTTTTGATAAAACAACATAAAGGGGGTGAAAGGAAATAGGTGAAAAATACGAAAACAAAAACAAAAACAGAAACAAACAAACAAACAAACAAACAAATGAGTCCACTGACCTCCAATGCAGATAGCAGCTATTACACGCGGGACCCTTTGGCGTAGCACGCACTCTACGACAAGCAACGCCGCAGTTGCTACACGAGCCCTACAACACACAACGAGCTCTTTGAGAATCTGCCTCGATGACAAGTAACCATCCACCCGTCTACCCATCCACCCATCCACCCATCCACCCATCCTCCCGTCCTGACTTATTTCAGCGAGTAATCGTCGTGCGCCAGGCGTTCGCCAAGACGAACTCGCCATCGGGCTACCCCCGTGCCTGTCCCGAGTGGCTTGCTCGCTCGTCAAAGCGCACTTGAATGCGCACACGTCTAATTATCCAGAGACCTTGCAGAGACAGCTTGATAAACACACAATCGATGCTTTTTACAGGTGGACATAGGTGGGCGCGAGCGTGGATCGGCGTGGATCGGCGTGGATCGGCGTGGATCGGCGTCAATCGGCATGGAAAATAATCTCACGGATGGGCAGGGAGGGCTGACAGCCAAACAATCCGCTAATTCTATCGGGATCTTGCCCAAGATTTCGTTAAGAAACCACCTGGAAGTGCACTGCAAGCCGACTAAGTTTTGGATAGTGTGCGACACATTCGACAACGGAAAGGGTTCCAGCCTTGCTCAAACAATTGCCAATGTGGACGTCTACTTTTGTTCGGGTTTCAACTATGTACGTATTGCAACCTGGTGCACGGGATCAACGACACGAACGTGTAAGCTCAAGTGTTCAAGTGCACAGTGTGATCAAGCGCATACCAATAAACAAACGTGAGAAACAAAACCATAAAAACTAGGCGAGAGTAGCATTTGTTTTGGTGTGGTGAGGCCTACGCCGAGGTACCTGAACCTGAGGCAAATTTTCCGAGTCGGAGGAGGCTTTGGCGTCGTCGCCTGGCGAGCCCTGCTTCTTTCCACGACGAATTCCGCGGTGGATCGTCCATTTCTGGAACGTTCCACATCCAAAGGTTGGTTGTTTTTTCTTTTGAATCAATGATATGGTTTTACATTGGCAAGTGCGTTGCAGATGACGACAAACCAAACAAACTGTTTATGAGAAATGAAAAGTGCGACTGGGCGCTCCGACATCCAACCTCGAGAGGTGATCGTCAAGGGAACACGTAGAATTTCTATCGTTCCGATATTCGTTCGTCTCGATTCGACTCGTTAGTCGTATCGGTGCTTCGACTTTGTATTTTCCGATGGCGCATCAACGTTTACGTTTGATTTTGACGCATCCGCTGTCGTACAGTTTGACACGAGCGCGAGAAGGCGATTTTCACGTTACGCTTCGACGCGTGGAAAGCTCGATTGGGAGCACACGCTTCGTGCCGAACGTGCGAATACACCAACCATAATGAATACGTCGACGCTTCTGCTGTATTTTACTCTATTTTTTCCTGACATCTATCCTATCGAACATTGACAATCATTCGAGTCAGATAGCAGAACTTAATGCAATGCTGCTCTTGTGATCGATTGAAACAAACTTTCGCAACAATTATTTCACCACGAACTGCCGTGTGGATACATTTTTGGGAAACTCATCCCTTTTGCTAGTACAAAAAATGTTAATAGGAGTATTGGCCAACTCGGTTAGCCATGTAAGTACAGCTATATTTTTCAAAGGAAGTCAATGAATGTCAACAATGGCTGTGCAACAAAGTTCTTCCTTGGAAAAATCGATGTAAAATGTAAGAGATATCCATATATTGTGAACAGCACGATAAATATCAGTTGATTTGTACTCTTACATTCTACCGTGATAATGTTATGCGATGCATTAACTAATGATGATGAAATGATTATAAATTAACAAATGCATAGGATAAATGAAAGATACACACAAACATAAATCATCGGAAAAAAATGAAACGAAAAATCGTATTGTCGTGCATTCTGTTTGCATGCAAAATGATTTTATGTGATTTTAAATGTACGAAGCTAGCTTACTTTTTCCTCGAGATCGCTATCAGAGTTGGAAGCTAATTCACTTCCATTCTCGCTTCCATTATCTCCGTCTTTTCCGTGCGTTAGTTTTCTTGCTTGTCTATCCATGAGCGAAGTTTTGGAACGAGACTTTTTCCAGCTGTAATAATATTTCACCAAGCTAGCAATTGTTTTATCTGGAAGCTGACAAAACAAAATATATTATGCTAGGGATAATAGTATCGTACATTACATAATACAAGTATCATGTCGTTGTATTAATAATCATTTTTAGATGAATCAATCAAACGAAGATGTTACCATTTGCCGTATTCTGTGAAAACTTTTTCCATGAAATTGAAAAGCTTGTTCGAAAAGAACTTTGTCTTCGACTGTCCACTCATCTGGGAAAGGAGTAAAATTTGCAAGATCGAGGGCAGCCCTTTCCAAATGGTGTTTATGCCAAAAGAGCATTCCCAGTGCTTGTTCTCCGTTGTAGCCATATTTCTCTTTAGCCAATATGATGTAGTCATCCACTAGAGAGAGAGAGAGAGAGAGAGAGAGAGAGAGTGAGGGAGAAAATTTGGCGATAAACCGTGTCAAATATCAAATATAATAAGTTTAAGCTTTACTACGAACAATACGTACATTTTTGATCTGGTATATCATGCGTTGGTGACCAGACCAGTAAAGCTTTTTCAGGACACGAATCCAGCTTGCGTTCTGAAAATACACACGATAAGCCATTGGTGAATTCGAAAGCACATAATTGATTGTTAAAAAGCAAAAAAAAAAGCATTACCATTAACGGGAACCAATTCAGGAACAATAACTTGATAGTCTCTTCCTACGCGGATCTTCTCTGCTGGTACTGCAAGTGAAACGATCTGTTTAGGCGCTAAAGCTTAAAAAAATAACGGGAATTTAGACGCATCCCAAGACGTTAAGGATGTGTTGCGATTAAATTAGACGAGATCGTTTGAAATAGAGATTATAGCGAGGTACGAAAAGGGTATGCCCGAGTCAGAAATGCATCGTGGAAATCGCGAGGAAAATGGAGAAAAGTGGGGGAGGCCATTCGAAGACGGTACAGTGCGCTGGAAACACGCTTGAGCCTTGGCCATAGCGCTGTGTTTTGAACTCCGTTCGATCGTTGTACCTTTGCCTTGAAACTACCTCTCGGCGGGGGTTGGGCGAAAGAGGGTCCAAGTTGGTGACGGGGCTCAACTGGTAAATAGCTTGGCAACGCTCGAGGGGGAGAGAGAGTCTGTTCGGTGTCGTTGGGGTTGGGGTAAAGATACAAGCTTAACTCACCCTCATCCTCTTCGGACGATTCGGTTTGTCCGTTGGGACTGGGCCCCTGCGACCTGCGTCCGTTCCTCGTGTTCTCGGAGTTCCGCTCCGCGAGGACCATTCTGCCGCTGCTGGAGGTGGTGTTGGTCGTGGAGTTGTTGGCTGGCGCTGCTTGGCGGCCCCGCTGCTTCTTGTCCGGCTGCTGCAGGCCCGCCTGGCGATCGTGCACGAGTGCCGCCGTAGTGGTGCCGCTTGTGACAATTTCCAAGCTAACACACCTCCGACGACGATGTCGTCCGTTCCGCGACTAGTCGCTCTGTATCTTCACTCGAGGCAGCGCGCTTCGTGCTGCCGTATAGCAACCCAGTCACAAACTGGAACCTACGTGCGACTCCGCTGCTGCTCTACAATTGAATGCTGCCGAGTCGCTGACAGCGCTTACTATAGGGTCGAGAGAGTGGCAAGCGCGCAGGCGAGGAGGGGAAAAGTGTGGGTCGTCGATGTTGCCGCGCCGTAGCGTACTACACAATGGCGTATCTATATAGGAGTGTACTTGTCGAGTACTATTTGGCTATTTTGGCGCCAGGAGGCGCGTACGCGCCCAGGAATAACCCAAACCTACATACATACATGATAAAATAGACACTATCGCGTAATAAAAAGAAAATACAGGAGTGTAGACACTATATTGTACACGAGAAGTATGGTAATGTCGCCTGCAGCGAGCAGCCCGCTGCTCGCGTTTCGTTCCCGTCCCGATCCCGTCACGTCAGTGAATTTTCCGGGACCGTTCTAAAACCGCGTCGCTTTCACTACACTTTCCTTATTTGACTTTATCCATCCATGTATATATGTATATACATATGTATAAATCACCGTCGTCTTAAGCACTCTATGCCCTTTCCACGTGTTCTTGTGAAACCTTTGCTTTCAATCATCTATTTTATTCGTCGATTAGGATATTTCGATAATTTCGTCGAGCGTTTTTGCCTTCGAGAGAGCTTTTATTGCGAATTGGATTGCCAACTGCGTATATACGCCCAGCGTATCACACACTTTTTCCAAACTAGTGATAGATTTTATTTCTTGATCGTTGCAATGGCAACACCAACAATTCATCAGATGGGGTTCACACTCGATCGTATATGAACGTTGAATGCCTACAATATTGCAGCTTTTTAAATTGACAAGAGTATGTGTGATTGATACGATACAGTTCGCTTTAACGGTCGTGATGACCGTCAGTTTTTGAGACTTGTCGCTAACGATTGCTCAAGGACCAACATCTGATTGGTTGAAAGCTGAATTTCACGAATCTTTGTCTTTCTCTGTTCTACATTTTGTTACTCTATCATGATTCGCCATTCACTGACAATTTATAAAAATATGTAAAGCTAATTATGAAAATATTCTCATCTCAGCCAAACGTTTATCGAGTTCTTGGATATTCTCGATCGCAAGGGTACCGCTGTATCGAGCGCTTTGCTCGTACTTTACTCTTTATCTTGAATATATAAAGAAAAGATGAAAGGAAATCAATGATATATTAATAAATTTCTCGAATGCGACATTTTGTTTAAACAAAGTCGTAAATTTGCTTTTGTCAGAACCTCTAAAAGAATTCGTTGAGATGGATGAGCCAACAATCGATCGAAAGTTATTTAATTGTGCGCAAATGAACGTAAAAGCTGAACTGTTCGAGCAATTAATTACATGTATAAATAATTATATAGATATATACTTGGGAGTCCACAGCATTTGTAAGGAGCACACGAACATACCGTACATCGTTCGCGCTTATCTTTATCATTGGGAAATCCCAATTGAAATTATTACGGACCACGGTGTATTTCGGTTCAACACAATTCGATATCATTGTTAACATCGCTGCCGTTATTTGCTAACTATGAAATAACCATGTATTTTGTTCAATAGTTGCGACCCCAGTCAACATAATCAAAAGCGATAATTATTCGTCCTATAGTCAACAACAGCGGCCATTTTTGGGAAATTGTATGGACAATTTTGAAGGTAGAATTTCCATCTTGTGATTATAGAACGTGGAAAAGCTGAGTTGTCGAGAGCAAGCTGCGTGACGTCACGCAGCGTCTCAAGTACAACCGTCCGATGCGACTACTTGAGAATCTTTCGAATTCGCGCCTCGTCTCATTTTTATGCTTTTTTCGTTCCAATTTACGTAAGTTTGTCGATTAACGATGGAGAAAGATCGTACGACACGTGCGAAAATTGCTCAGCAGTACGGGAAATGTTTATACGTGCTTGTATTTCGTATAACAGTCGAGCTTGAATTCCAACAGTTCCATTGGCATCGTATACATATGTATAGCACCACGTTGAAAAAAAAAACTGAAACGGGCGATCTCGCTAATTGTTCGATACTCAGTTAAACTATTACTCTTTATTCTTTATTTCAATGCACAGAACATGATGCTTTCCTCTAAGCTTTTGTCGGGAAAATCAGAATGAAAATTAATCACATATTATTCCATATATCAATGCTATGACTGGCACACGTGTATTTGGTTGTATATTATAGTCAACCCCAGTCGTGATTTATGAAATATAGCATTTACAAGTATTAGAATAATATTTTCAGATACATTTTTCTAATACATCGATCAGGCCATTTCTATACAAACATCGTTTTCCACGATTTGTTCACAATGCGATTAGCGGATACTCGCTTACGTTTTTAAGTTGACAATTACTGTAAACCAACGTTTTTAATTAATATATACATGTACTTGTTAATTTAAATTGTCGTGATTTATACACGAAAAACTAATTATTTATATTAGAAAAGTTTCGAGTTGACACGCCATTCTTCTCCCCCTCCCGCCCCCCCGCCCCTCGCCCTTCTAAAATATATTTTATTTATTTTTAATTGTAACACGTGTTACAAGGCAATTGAAGGGAATAATTTCTTGTGCATATTCGGCGTACAATATACAACCGCGTCGTGCATACGAAATTTTCATGATATGTATACATTTTCATAAACTGTGTATGACAAGGTTAGAAAATCAAATACAAGCTGTACTTGTGTTGTGAAAAGAGTTAAGAGATAGTTTTCGAGGAGAAGAGAGCAGCACAATCCAGATCTCGAATAACACGGTTGTAGGCGCGAATATTCAAATCATGCATCATAGCTATTTGTTTTCATATGCGTATATTTTGTTCAACTTTTACGTTCCAAATACTTTCTCGCGAATACAATGTATTTTACAGCGCCAACTCTAAGTTAGTTTCCAACTTGTATTTCGACGTGAATATCTAAAGAAAAGGTGACAAAGGCCTAGCCATCAAATTATGTAACAACAAAGCACAACAACTGTAGATCGTTGTAGCAATTCAACAGGAAGAAACTCAACAATACGAAAGCAGTATATTGAAGAAGCAATATCGATTTAACGTACGATCCGACTATAAACGGTGCATTAATTCTTTGAAAGCAATCGGGTCACAGTTGTCGCGTATATTGGCGGGCAGGCCACTAGATAAGATATTACTGTGTCGCAGGCTAGGAGGGCATAGCGTGAACATAAATCATAAATTATCTTTGTCTAGAATCGTGCACATTATCATTTAGAATTCTAAACATTGATATCCGAAAAAGTGTTGTTTCAAAAATACACATTTCCTGTAGAAATCATCGTTGATTTTGCGCACGCACACGTATCTTGAGCCAGAGACGAGCGAATACGTGCAAAATATACGAGGTTTGGGGGATGATTCGAATCGCTGAAAACAGCGGGATGCTCGAGACAATACGTAATTATACGATAACTGGCAATTTAAAGGAATTTTTTAATATTTATTCGTAAGCTAAGACAGCCTGCAAAAATATTCAACCATTCCTTCAAAGTGCCAGTTATCATATAATGTTCTATGATTACTTATTTTCGTTAAATACTCTGCAAACTACATGCTGATTACTAAAAATGCTTAACATTGAAATTGATGGTTATATTTTAGTGGGTAAAAGAGCCTTGGGAACAGTGTCGCCGCCTGTTAACCGAATCACACTCAACGTGAAAGAAAGTCACCGGTGGTGTTCGCAGTGAACAATGCTGAAACACCTGCCCAAATGTATGCTCTTTTGGCAGTAATCTTACCACTTGTCCGTGAACTCCATTGAGACCGTCTATAGTCTCCATGTTCCAAGTACTATTTCTCTGTCAGTGCAGTCCAAACAATAATCCGTATCCTATTAGAGACCTGATCCTATATCCTCTGTAATATCTGTGTTGCTCTTTTATTTGGTTTTATCTGCAAGCGCCTTATAATACCAGTGTCAGTACACTCTATCAGGATTAGCATGCGAATAACAATATCATACGGTTGCTCGGTTTTTATACATATAAGTAAAAAATATGGAAGAAAAAACTTATGAAAATTTTCGCAAGGCAATCGAACATGGGCGCACTGACATTGTTAGATCTATTTTAGATGCATGTGAGTTCTAAATTACTATTTATAATTAAACATGTGTTTTACATAAAAAATTGACAACTTTAGTTCTTTAGATACTATTTTTCTTATACATCTCATTATTACGGCCTAATAGTTTTATTGTGTACTTGAAGAATTAGTAGGAATTGAAAGTGATGGTAACAATATACGACCATACTTGTGAAACGGAAAATGTTTAAGCTAACATTGATATCTAAAATCTTAGTATTGTATTAATCAATTGGCTTTTTCAAATGATTCGACATTAGACATGACATTCAAAATAAATATATAAACCCTAGATATTTTTAGTTCTAATGTAATATTTATACCAATCTTTGGCTGATCTTGATGGATTCCCACTTTTGTGTAAAATAATATTGTCTTAGGACGATATTCCTTTGTTCAAAATGTCAAGTTATCTTGGATAAACATCGAATAAATTAATCGGTTTTGTTTTTTTAACTTATCTTTATGCAACAACCGTAGAAATATCCAAGTATTTATAATTCATTGTTGGTTTGTTATTTTATATATTTAGAAATTATCAATTCAATTTTAATTACCTTAATATAATTTTGTATAAAATTTTATTCAATGTTCTACAAACAAGAGTCAACAGGGGTACAATATTGATTCTCTAAAACGATTTACTTTACATTAAAAATAAATTTTCAGGTAATGACAATGAAATTGTTGATGTACATTTAAGGGAAAAGATTTTAAATGGACTGCTGTTTGAAGAAGGAACACCACTTTTATATGCAGCTGTAGTAAGTTTTAAACATAAATACAAATATGTTTTTACATCTACTATATTTAAAGAAAATACTAATAAATAGAAATTCAATAGCATAACCAAGTTGATTTAGTTAGAACTTTATTAAATTGCGGAGCTGATCCAGTCATTACAAATGCTGAAGGTCGCAATATATTAGATGTAGCGGTCAATGATAAAGTAAAGCAAATATTTATTGATGAATTATTAAGAGCAACAGCAGCATCCGAGTAAAATAACAACATTTATTTCTAGAAGTATAATGATGATGTCACCTGTTTATTACGTATTGAAAAATAAATATTTTTTAGGATTCCAAGAGTACAACAATTATTGTCAGTTGGTATAAACATCAATTCTTACGATTCAGAAACTAGTAAAAACACACCCCTACACTGGGCTGCTTGTTATGGTAACACAGAAATAGTTCAATTTTTAATAGGTATACCATCAGAAATGGTGACTTGCTTTTATCCCTTTGATAATTCATATTGTGGCTGTATAAAAATAGAAATGAAATTGTTTTCAGAGAAAGGAGCACATATTAATGCAGAAAATTGTTCCGGCACAACACCACTGCATGAAGCTGTAAATCGTAATGATATGGAAGTTTGTCAAGTTCTTTTAAATTATGGTGCAAATCCGTTGATTCAAGCTAAAAAAGGGTATTTTACGTATTTCATATTATTGTTTGCTATAGGTTTTCAATCTTTAAGAGACTGTTTACTTTTAGAAAGTTTGCTGGAAAGTCACCTCGTGATCTCTCTCAAAATAATAATTCATTACAATGCTTAATGGAGAAGTATTTTGGAAATATGCCTTTAAAAGAAAGGAAAAATATGTATAGTACTATGGATCCAATAGAAAATTCTAATTTTTTGTCAGAAAATGTTGCAATTAATACACATCAAATGCTTGCTGCAGTTTCTATAAAATCTTGCAATGAACACTTTGATATTCCCATATTAAGAGGAGATTCCAAGGAATCAGGCACTGAAAGCCCACTCAGAATCCAACACTCGATTGGATCTACTAGAATTTACGAACTACTTTGGCCTGAACCTAAGTGCATTATCGAGCTTAAACATATTTCATCTCCATTTGTCGTTGGCAAAGAACTTTTAATTTCCATTATTCAGGTTTGTTTTTACGAAGAAAAATGACATATGTACATATAGTATTTTTGCAATAATTTTATTTGGAAATAATTAAAACGTTGACCTTTCACATTGTAGAGTAGTGAATCAATTCATAAGATTTTAGATGTATGGGAGATAAGTAGATCTTATTTGTTAGAATTAGGCTGTGATGTGAAAATCGGTGAAGTGCAACCAGGCTCTGGAAAAATTTCCTGTGAAAAACGTATTGAATGTATTGTTAATCCACGTCTTTTTAATGTCACTGAAGGATATCAATTGCATATAACTCAGAATGTGATAAAAATAGCTGCCGGAAGTTTATCCGGCCTACATTATGCAATATGTACGTTTATACAAATTTTACGATTGAGTAAAACTTATTCGAGCAATTTGGAAATATGCGAAATTGAATCAGTATTAATCAAAGATGAGCCAAGGTTTATTCACAGAGGTGTTCTGCTAGACATATCTTTACGAGGCAGAGTGCCTACCTTGGACTATCTATTGAATGTGATAGACATTTGGTCTTCTCTGAAACTATCTCATGTACACCTTTACTCTAGGCTAACACCCAGTTGTGACTGGCAACTTTGTTACTCTAGATCGGAAATGGTAACTCTTGATAGGTATTGCAGGTAAATGTTCAATAATACACATTGTTTCAAAAGAAACGTAGCCAACAAATTTGTCGGTGTTTGTAATCTCCTTTAAACATTTAGGGATAGACATTTGCAATTAGTACCGGCGTTAGATGTTGATTCAAACGTGAGTTTACATCATCTATCGCAAATGTGGTCATTGTTCCAAGAACTCTTGTCGACATTTCCAAATTTAAATTACGTGCACATTGGTCCGCGATTGGCCAGTCTGTTGGTACAACCAGGCAATCTAGACCATTCTTTGTCCATGGATGAAACTATAGGAACAGATATGTCCGACGTATTTGAACCATTTTCCAATCTTCAACAACTTTGGCATATTTTAAATTTAACCAATAACACAACAGTGTTGCTGTGCTCGAATGGATTGCATACGAAAGGTGAATTTCGCAGTATTCCTAACAATGTTATACTTGTTGAATACGGATTTCAGGTGAGAGATAGCTTTCGTCAAATTTAAAATTATCATAATTAAAAAGCGCGTCGACTCCTTCAAAAGAACAAATGGCGTTTTCAGGCAGATTACGAGTTTTCCGAATGGACCGAGGCTTTCAGAATAGCAGGCGCAAACATTCTACCAAGCTCGGGAACGGCAAGTTACAATAGTTTAGCAGGATGTCCTGCTTCGACTTACGCAAACACAAAAAAAGCCTTAAAATCTGCCCAAGAGCAAGATTCGATCGGTATTATAGTAGCTCATTGGTCAGGTAGCCATCACTTAACTTCCCACATTTTTGCATGGGTTGGATATCTCATAGCTGCTGGCTTATCTTGGAATCCACACACCGAAGTCGATATAGAGCCCTTCGTCAACTTTGATGACGTCCAAGAATCGACGGGCAGAACCAACAGAAGGTACCGATTGAAATTCAATTGTAAATAATTATTATTGTAATTTTCTTTGACGTTATCTTTCCGTACATAGGTTACTCACCACGATACTTGATTTGCATGTTTTTTGCGACATTGAGTTTAAAATTGGCAGTGCAATTCTCGAACTAGGCAGAGTTGACACGGAAGTTTTGACTTTGAGCAAGAATCTTAGTGGCGATGATCTCCAGCAAATACCCGATAATCAAGGTTCAACTTTGTACAGATTATTAACAGATCCAGATAACGTCAACTTGGAGTATCTTTCAACCGATATGTTTTTGGTAAATTGTAGCTTCCATTCGTATCGCTCAATGACTACTGCAGCATTTTATGAAACCGCAATGACTAGTCCGACTTGTACGTTTCAGAAAACAACGAAACAGATCAAACGAGTATCTCACACTTTATTCGAGGCGAATCCCACGTCAAAATTTGCTCCTATGGAAATACAAGAATTACAACTGACAGCCGATTTAATGTTGACGGCGTGTAAAATTGGCAAAACTCTTATTGGGCTTGGTATCAATCCTAATAGCAACATGGGATTAGCCGTTATAAACCTAGGTGTAAGTAATTTACCGCCAACTTTTAGAACTGATGTAGCCAACAAGATGTTGGCTCTTATTGAACAATACAAAGGTACGTGGCTGCAAAGGCATTTACCACAAGGACTTCAAAGTTCCTTACTCATTTTAACCAGTGCTTTACACAGATTCGTGCCTGAATCTTAGAATCCGATACATGTGATAGGCTTCGCTGCTTTTTATAAGCATGTACTGATGTTTGTCAAAAGAAATAAAGAAGACTTATTTTTACATTTTAAGAAAACTGAAGTATTATTCGTAACAAGTCAGGTGTCCAAACGGTCACATTTCCGTGTGTGAAAGAATCGACCTACTGATAAACGACACGTTATCGATGGCTTTTTGCGTTTTGAAATATTTACGAATTAACCGTTGAATTTCAGCGAGATTCAAGTATTCGCGCATGAACCCATCAAACACTCCCTTTAAAGCGCCTCTTCCGTACAAATGAAAGCCCCGTTAACATTCATTAACGGTAATAGCTACGTCAGTTCCACGTGGACGGGAGGACGATTCGGAAACAAGCAGGGTTCGTTTGGATTTATTGATATACTTGAACGACAGAATTACAGGCAGTGTCTTAAGAGGTTGGTTGAAACGGTGAGTCTATTCGCGTACCTTTTGCTACAACCATATCCTTGCAACGCTCAATCTCGTATTCCTGGGCTGTTCCTTTGCAGAGGGTGCAACGTTCCCGGATTTCAGCGTTCTCGTGTCGAAGATGCACAACTAGACTCTACGTCTCTATGGCAATCGACGTCCTTGAGGAGTTCGCTCTGAAAAGTCCGAGAATAGCACGAACGCTTGGATGAGCGAGAGAGCGAATTACGCTTGATGCCGTTTTACGCGTTGACGGTGTTTGCCCGATGGAGGATGCCGTCGTAACGACGTAGCGCATCTTCGGCGTCGTTAGCGCGAGCGTTTCCCCGAATCGTCCAAAACCAAGCTCGCAAGCGTGGACAGTTTTTCGTATTGCTCCATGTGGCCCTTGTATTTTGTCTCGATGTCGTGCTGAATGTCAAACACGACGTCGGCGAGCAAGCGCAGATACTCCGATCTCGACTCGGCGGCTTGAAAGATCTTGCACTCTCTGCTTTTGAAGTATTCGACGATGCTTTGCAGCCTCTCGTCGAATACAACTCGATATCGAAAGTCGTCGCCGACGGAATACACCGCGTCGATGAGTTTGAGCAGCATGAAGCGCCGAAAATCATTCGTTACCACTGCCTGCCACTGCTTGTTCCTCTTGGTCGCTTTCACGGGGATCGGTCCTGACAAATTCGTCGAATTGCCCCTCGTGTCGGTTGTCGTCTTGCGGCAAGTCCGACTCGGAACGCGCCGGCAGGCTCCGTTGGCTTCGACGGTTGCAGAGGCTTGAGCCATCGCTGTCGCGCTCCCTTTGCGGCTATCGGCTTGTCCGACGAGAAACGGCTGGCGAATTACGAAGTTTGTTAGACGTGCAGTTGTACCTTTGAAAAGACTACTACGTGAGATCAATTGGCCTTCGAACGAGTGCGCTCGAGATGGTTCGATTGGAGCCCAGGCACTCTCACCGTCTCGTACGCCTCGTCTTGGCAAGGTGCGCGGTGGACGAAGACGTACGCGATATTTTTTGAAAATCGGCCAATCAATGAGCGATCGTTTGAATTCATCGGTTAGCTAATAATGGACTTGCGTAACGCGCTTGATGCGCGCACAACGATAGGCCTCGGTCAGCCCTGTCGATCCTCAATCCCCGAATTCACAAATTCTAGCGCGCACCCGTCAATCTACGTACAACGTGCCTCTATATACGCACACACGCGTTATTCCCACCGTAGGTTCCAAGTGCCAAGTGCTACGTCCTCGGACACTACGACGAGAGGGCCATCGACGCCTTTCGCGGGCTTTCTCGCTTTCGTATTGTATTCCACGTGAATAATTCGTCTGAAAAATGATATTTTCGAGCAATTGTGCTATACGTACCGCGTAGTGTTCGCGAGTAAAGTTTGGATCCAATTTGGCCGAGTCTCCGCAGCGGATGGATTGCAAGCTCGCGAGTCAGTCGCTTAATAGCCGCTTAATAGCCCGTCGCATTTAGCGCTCTGGCGCGCCATTCCCCCTCCCTGTCGCATAATAATGTTAACAACGATAATAATTTTGCACGGACCGTCGTCAACGTCGGTCACTCGAAGACACTTATCCCACAAAATGACGTTCTTAAAGGAACAATCCGCTCGATCTTCGCCAAATTTGTCGTTCAAGGGTACCGACAAATGTGTTTTAATTATACGTCGAGACACCAACGCATCGAACGTATCTAATTAACTGCAATTGGTTAAGCAAATGGCCAGGAGACGAACACAATCTTCAAATATCCGTTCAAGAACAAAATTAACTTGTAATAATTGAGTGGGCCGTTGTACATACGTAATACAGATATACCACTTGACAGTTTATTATTGCAATTGCGATTGACGTTTTTTTCAAGTGTTTCGTTCTGTACATCGTCCTCGGTTGAATTTTACACTCGGAAAAATACGGCGAAATTAAAACGCGAGGGAAACCAATTTTCACGCAACTGTTGCGTATACGTACGTGTAAAATAGGCACTTTTAGAACAAAGTTCCCGATCGTTCCTACCGAGTGTCTCCTGATACCATGCGTCGTGTTTTTTCAATAAAACGACCAATTGAAATACAATTGTTCTAACTACATCAGCATGCTTACACATCGCGTATATTTATATTATTTGTTTTACGTTTATTTATAATATTTATTTATTTTTGTGTAATTTATAAATAATAAATGTCCGCACGTATACATGTGTGTACACTCATTTTTATTTGCCATTTGGACATCTTTTTTTATATTTCAAGTTACGACCTGTCTATGAGTCTACACTCGTGCCATCTCATGGCGTTGCAGGGTTTTCTGCCGTGGTCGGAGTGCCAATCAGAGATAACTGGTGCTAGTATCCGAATCATCGAGTTGAATTCGCGGTCGGCGTTGACAAATTTATAAATTGATAAAAGTTTATTTGCAAAACCAAAGATGGAGAAAGAAAAGCCACAAAAAATGCCCAAAGTGGCAAAGGTATTGCATTTATAATTCAATTCTATATATTTAGCTCATTCGTTGGTGTTCATATCCATAAGCATACGATGTACATAACCTCCAAATTTTGTAAACATTGATATTTCGTTGATAACTTTATATTGAATATTATAATTGCTTCTGTATAATTTGTGTACAATTTGAATATTTTTTTACTATTTGTATTATATATTTATATTTTATTTTTTTAACTTCAGATTTTACTTTTTACGTAAAGCATATACAAACGTTAGTCATCTCGTGTGTGTACTTTATAATTATAGGTAAAAAATAAAGCACCAGCAGAGATACAAATCACTGCGGAGCAGCTTCTTCGCGAGGCCAAGGAACGTGATTTGGAAATTTTACCACCTGTAAGTAAACGTAATTTGTTCGTATTGTAGATTCTGTGGGTTAGCTCACTAATCAATTTATTTATTGTATATTTTACTTTTACAGCCTCCAAAGCAAAAGATCTCGGATCCTCACGAGTTAGCAGACTACCAACATCGGAAAAGGAAAACCTTTGAAGATGCCATCAGAAAGAACCGAATGTCCATTGCAAACTGGATAAAGTACGCTCGCTGGGAAGAGACTCAAAAGCAAATAGAAAGAGCTAGGTATCGTATATATGACTTTTCCTATGGTTTATTTTTCTACTATACTTTCATTAATGTTATTGATTTGCAGGTCAATTTACGAGAGAGCCTTGGATGTTGATCATAGAAATATAGTGCTATGGCTGAAATACACAGAAATGGAAATGAGAAATCGACAGGTCAATCATGCCAGAAATTTATGGGACAGAGCTGTTACCATCCTACCTAGAGTCAATCAGTTTTGGTACAAATATACTTACATGGAGGAAATGTTGGAAAATATAGCAGGAGCTAGACAAGTATTCGAAAGGTGGATGGAATGGGAACCACATGAGCAAGCATGGCAAACCTACATCAACTTTGAACTACGGTATAAAGAATTAGACAGAGCTAGAAAAATTTATGAGCGCTTCGTAATAGTTCACCCTGAGGTTACGCATTGGATAAAATATGCCAGATTCGAAGAGAATCATGGTTTTATTAACAGTGCGCGAAATGTATACGAAAGGGCAGTTACATTTTTTGGTGATGAAGATATCAGTGACAAATTGATTATTGCATTTGCAAGATTTGAAGAAGGACAACGTGAGGTTAGTCAATTTAACAAGTGCACTAGACAAATCAGAAAATGTGTAATTAGCCTTTTCTTTTAGTTTTGGTCAAATCTATTCATAAAACAAAAAATTCATTTCAGCACGACAGAGCCAGAGTTATTTACAAGTATGCTTTGGATCATATTCCAAAAGAAAAAGCTATTGAAATATATAAAGCTTACACAGTTCATGAGAAAAAATATGGTGACAGATCTGGTAAATACATTTTCAAGAGCCTTTTTCAAATTATGTGCACAACACAACTATTTGTACAAAATTCAAATGCAATTTTTGTTTTATAGGTATCGAAGATGTTATAGTCAGCAAAAGAAAATATCAATACGAAGAAGAAATCAAAGAAAATCCATCAAACTATGACGCATGGTTTGATTATCTCAAACTAATAGAGTCCGAAGGCAATGTTGATTCAACAAGAGAAATTTATGAAAGAGCTATAGCCAATGTACCTCCAACAAAGGACAAAGAGTTTTGGAGAAGGTATATTTATCTTTGGATTAATTATGCTTTATTTGAAGAATTGGAGGCAAAAGATGTAGAAAAGTGTCGCCAAGTGTACAAGTATGTATTAAAAGGTTATTATAAATTGTACTAATTTATAGAATCTAAATATAGTTTTTCAAAATTTTAGAATGTGTTTAGAACTGATTCCTCATAAAATCTTCACATTTTCAAAAATATGGTTATATTATGCCCAATTTGAAATTAGACAAAAGAATCTGGCTATTGCAAGAAAAACACTGGTACGTAAATAAATCAAAATTTGTTGTTTAGGTAATTAAAAAAAAACAAATTTAACTAATGTTTTTTTCAGGGTATGGCATTAGGACATTGTGCTAGAGATAAACTCTATCGCGGTTATATAGAGTTAGAACTGCAACTTTGTGAATTTGATAGATGTAGGATTTTATACCAAAAGTTTCTTGAGTTTGGCCCGGAAAACTGTACAACCTGGATGAAGGTACAAAATTAATGCTTTAGAAAACTATTGTAGTTGATATGGTCTTTCAAATGAATTTTTTAATTTTTAGTTTGCAGAATTAGAAGTCTATTTAGGAGATGTGGATAGAGCAAGAGCATTATATGAATTAGCAGTGAGCCAGCCGAGGTAACGTATAATAATAATGCTACATTACTCTAGTAAACTTT
Organism: Chouioia cunea; assembly: GCA_030064505.1. Lineage (NCBI taxonomy): Eukaryota > Metazoa > Arthropoda > Insecta > Hymenoptera > Eulophidae > Chouioia > Chouioia cunea. The sequence goes on from JAOPFQ010000005.1 coordinate 13,391,594, forward strand.
TTTCGTTAGAAACAATGAACATACGATGCTTTTACAGACTGGATATGCCAGAAGTAATCTGGAAAGCTTATATAGATTTTGAAATATCCCAGGAAGAACCCGAGAAAGCACGACAATTGTACGAACGTTTGCTTGAAAGAACATTACACGTTAAGGTAAAGTATTTAACGATGATAATAACAGAATAAAGATCTATCTACTAATTCATTTTGAACTGTTATTAATTTTCTACAGTTACAATCTCTAAATCCAAATGCGATTAGTCGACTAACGTTTTCTTTGTTTCATTACAGGTCTGGATAGCATATGCAAGATTCGAAATGAATAATACCGTCACAGAGGAAGGTGTTAATAGTGTCGATTTAGCTAGAAGAATATACGAAAGAGGAAATGATTCACTGAAATCGTGCGGTGACAAGGATAGCCGTGCTTTGTTACTTGAAGCTTGGCGAACTTTTGAAAACGAGTATGGAAACGAAGAGAGTCGCGCTAAAATCGCAGCTAAAATGCCACGAAGGGTCAAACAGAGAAGGAGAGTCATTGCAGAGGATGGGGTCAGTATTGCAGTTTTTCGTATGGTTCTAGGCCCTATTTTAAATAATAACATTGTGTTATGGTATTTCAGACCGACGATGGGTGGGAGGAAGTATTCGAGTACATATTCCCCGAAGATGAGCAGAAACGTCCAAACCTTAAGATCTTGGCTGCTGCTCTTGCCTGGAAAAAGGGACAAGAGACTCAAGAAGCGGTCGAATCAGCCGAGTCATAGCTTCTTTAGGTGATTAATTGGTATCGAGAGTGAACTGAAGAACGACTCCATTCAAGGTTTCTTACTGATTGTTTGAAAAAGACTTGTAAATGAAATTTGTATATATTTATCAATTAGACATTTAAGGGAAATTAAAAGTAATTTTTTAAGAATATTCGTATGTTTATTTATTAATTTTTCTAAACACATCATTTTGCGAAAATGCATTAATTGCTTCACACGTTACGCTTATAAAGATAAAAGGATTAATTTGTTTAAAATGTTCGACCTACATTGCTAAATAAAATAACGAACTATACATATTTTAAAGTGCAAAATAAGCTGATACCAATATCTGTTCTTTCAAAAGATAGGAAAATCACGAGCATATAAATCACATCGACACCGTATAGTTAGCTCCATAATGCCCGCGTTATGATTCGAGTTTGAGCTTTTACTGTAAAAACGACACCTCTGCAACTAGGGTTGTTATGGGGCTATACGGTATTAATTGCAATCGAGGATGGCATCAAAAAGTAAATATTGAGCGCTTCACAGTAATCGGTTGATTGAGATAGCGTGTTTATGTTAAAAAGTGGAATCGTCAGCGTGGCTATGTAGTGCAAGCGAGTGCGCAATTGAAGGTAGTGGCCTTCGACTACATACGAGTTATGTACAAGTGATCTCTGCTTGCGTCGGTACTACGAGTCGCGCGGTCGTCGATGTCGTCTTGCGCGCCGCCGCCGCGAGTGTGCCAGCCAGTGGACTTTGCCATCGGTAGCCGCAGCCGCAACCAGGGGGGACATTCGTCAATCCAACGACATCAATGTAAATAACTGGCTAATTATCAATAATCACGTTTCGCGAGAGCCAATCGATTGATTGATTCGTTTATTTCATGCCGCGCTATCAACTCGTCTTTAGAGAATTTGTGTGTTTGTGTCTCGAAATAACCAAAAAAATGTTACTTATTCTTCTTTTCCTCTTTTTATTTCGTTCTTACCACGGCTTTGCCGCTCTCTCTTTTTCGCTTCCTCCCACTTATTTTTTACTGCTTCGCTTATTTAGCTTCTTCATAATCGTTAAATGCCTTTTGCCTCTCTATTTTATTCACTTTGTTTGTGCCAAGTATCACCGTCATATCTTATCAAGAGGTTACACAGAAAACTCTCCTTTTTTTTATGAACTGTGCTTTTTTTCTTTGCTAATAAAATATACTGTTAAAGGTTCTGTATGCCCTATGTCTATGGTACCACCATTGGCACACTAACTTTTTGTATCATTTGTCATTATCCGTTGATCAAATAATACTTTTCCATAGGTGCTTCAGCTCAATAAATACAAACTTATCCTTTGGGCTTTTCCATTGTTTACTTTCATTCGTGGCATTTTCTCAAGAGCTTCCTAAGAGTATTCGATTTATCCTAATCACCTATCCTAATCACCATTTGCTTCATACGCTTTTAAAGCTCATATAGTTCATAAATCATATTTTTTCTGACGAGTCTTTGATACACCGTGCTTAATTATTCATTTAAGTTCCATTATTGATTACGTTGTGCACACTTCAATCTACAAACTCTTATTTGTTTTTCAAAGCTTATGTAACAATCATACAAAATTGTGTTCCATCTCATTAACAAAGTTTCTGAAAGATAACATTAAATTTATTAACTATATAGTAATGGAGTAATAATTTTGGAGAATGCGTAAATGTTGAGAAATAGGAAAAATGCCCATGGTGGAAATGCAAACATACTTTATGTCAATGTTTTCAATCAATTAAATTTTTCATTCATAAAACATTTCCTATTATGTAATAGATGATTGCGTGAAGAGAAACTTTCTCCATCTGGATTTGCCAGCCCAACACTTTTTTAAGAATTACCATTGTGTGCAGTACAAAAAAATAATCCTCTGTAATAATGAAGGTTGTGGCGTTAATTAGTGGTGGGAAGGATTCTTCCTTTAATATGATGCAGTGCGTAGCTGCTGGACATGAAATAGTGGCACTGGCAAATTTATTTCCTGTTGGAAAAGGTACAGTTATAAAATTAGGCTAATCTAAAAATGTCTGAAATGAGAATCAAATGGAATTTGAAAATTATTTATTGTTTATCGAAGCAAAATTTATTTACTTATTGAGCTAGCGATGGCACAGTAAAACACCAATTTTTTTTTTAGACGAGTTGGACTCGTACATGTTTCAAACGGTTGGTCATCAGGGAGTACAATTTATTGGAGAAGCAATGGGATTGCCTTTGTACAGAGAACCAACTTTTGGAAGATCAAAAATGCAAGATAAACATTATTTTCCTACTGCGGATGACGAGGTTGAAGATTTGTACAGATTATTAAAAAAAGTCAAGGTTGATGAATTGGAAATCATTGCTATGACACGTGCATAAATGAAAGACAAATGTGATCAATTAAAAAATCTTTTCTCCACAGGATCGAGAGGATATTCAGGCAGTGGCTTCTGGTGCTATTTTTAGTGATTACCAGCGAATACGTGTAGAAAATGTGTAAGAATTTAGTCTTGATAACGGAACTCTAGTTTTCAAGTACACAATGAACATTTGATTATGAATAATGTTGATTTTAGGTGTAGTCGTTTAGGATTAATATCATTATCATATTTATGGAGGCGAGATCAGGAAGAACTGTTGAAAGAGATGGTAGAATGCTCTGTTAATGCTGTTATCATAAAAGTGGCATCCTTGGGTTTGGAACCAAGACATTTAGGAAAATCCATTTTGGAAATGCAGCCACATCTCGCCAAAATGGTAAGTAAACGTCTCAATGACTGATGAAAGCTTTGAAAATTCAGCTTGTTGTCTTACATCAATTTTGGACAAGCTCCAAATTTCAGACTTTAACGACAGAACTAAGAGTAACAGGTTATTTTAAAAGCTTTGGATGAGAGCATTTTCGGAGATACGACAATTAACTGTCGTAAATAAGCACCCAAGTTGATTACTTGGCTACAAAAAAAGTTAAAGACGAACATTAATTAAATTAAAGTGACTTGATGTATACGTATTATTTTTTTTGTTTGGCAGAAAGAAAAATATGGTCTAAATGTATGTGGAGAAGGGGGTGAATACGAGACATTTACTTTGGATTGTCCTTTGTACATTAAAAGTATTGTGATGTAAGTCTAAAGTTATTTTGAAGTTTTTAAAAATTGTGATTTTATTAAAAAAACGCTTCTTTTTCAGAGACGAATATGAAAGTGTGGTGCACTCAAATGATGATATTGCACCAGTTGGGTACCTGAATTTCAAAAAAATACACTTACAGAATAAAAGTGTAAGAATAACGTTATAATTAATTGGAAAACGATCTAGTTGTGAAGCCATATTCTTATTGCTATTGTCAAAATGTTTTAGAGTGGTATGGAAAATATGTCACTTCAAGAAAGACTGACAAATGTTGCCGTGAAAGCTCCACTTGATTACATTTCGGAAATAGTCGGACCAGATTTACAAGACGGTTGTAATTTGTCCGAAGATGAGAATGACGAACAGGAGAAAAATAACAAAGACTTACAAACGTCAAACATAAGTAAAGTATCCGTGGACAGACGAACCACGTAACAACCATGTAATTACAAATGTTCGCCTAATCATCTATTAAATTGCACAATATAAAATTGCAGGTCAACTCAGTCTGCCAAGTCCTACGGAAGTAATATACGAAAATGAAGAGTATCCTGATGTCCCAAGTACTAATAAAAATCAAACTGGCTGGTACTGGTTTGGTAACATTGTCGGTAAAAATCCTGACGCGAAGCTTGCTATGGCAGAAGCCTTAGATAGTTTAACGGGTAAAAAATAGCGAAAGCTCAAGCGCCGATCTACTTTACGTAAAGCATTAAATTGAATGTGTTTGCTCGTAGATCTAGTCAAGAAAGAAAATTTGGAAATGTCGGATCTTGTTGCCGTGACGATGTTTTTGAAAGATTTATCGAGTTACGTGGAAATAAACGAAGTTTACATGTCGAAACTTGAAAAAACCAATCCTCCCGTGAGAGTGTGTGCAGAGATTCCTATTAATTTCCACGTGGTTTTGGACGCACTGGCGTACAAGAAAGTCGAAGAAGACGAAAAGAGCGATAAAGTTGTTCACAAAAGACACACGATGCATGTTCAAAGTATAAGCAATTGGGCACCTGCCAACATCGGCCCCTACTCGCAAGCTGTTCGAGTAAGTAAATAAACTGGTTGCATGCATTTATTGATTAATTGGATTGACAAATAGATGGACACGTGTGCGGCTGCGATTCTACGCCATCAAAACGTTTCTCGCGTTTGTCAGGTGCGTCAAAGGGGGCTTCTCCACGTGCACCTTTGCCGGGTATTAAAGCTGCTTTGCGAAAGCGCGAAAGTCGTTGAAGAAGCGTGGCTTTGCAATCACGCGTCGAACGATATTAGCCAGCAGAATCCAATAGTCGGACCTGCCAATGCAGACGTTGCTCTTGAAAAGTCGTACGTACGAAGCGCGATTCGTCGACCAACGGAACCGACGATGGCAGGGACGAGCTATAAATTGAACGATGATCGTTCGGAGGCTGGTTCTCGGGTTTCGCGCGTAGACAACCAAAGCGATCGCGTCAACGGAGCCAATGTCGAGGTGTCGGGTGGTTCGGCGGAACGACAGCTGCCTAATGAAAGAAACTCGTTTTCGGGAAGGTGGGCGACATAATCTCGGTGGCTGGACAAATTCCCTTGGTGCCGGGCAACTTGACGATCCTGGACTCGGACATAAAGCGCCAGTGCCGCTTGACTCTCAGGCACGTGAATCGTATCGTCAAGGCAATGGACTCGAGTACCGAGCTGAGGCACATCGTTCAAGGCATCTGCTTCCTGACCCATCCAAGCTACATCCCGGCTGCGCGCAAGGAGTGGGAAAAGCGCACGAACAACGCCATCGTCGACTACGTGGTGGTGTCGAACCTCCCACGCGGCGCACAGGTCGAGTGGTGCGTCTGGGCGCACCGCGACAACAATAGATTCGAATGTAAGTTGGCTATTGTTAGATTCCGTTCAACCTCGTCGAGCGTCTCGTGCGCGCACCTCGGCTTTTATTAGACCCTCGGCCAGAAGCACGTTTCTGCGCCGCGTATTTCCCCCATCAGCCCTGCCTATTCGCTCGTCTATTTTCACTCGATTCGTCCTCTTGTTACAGACGAAGAAACGGGCAAGTGCGTCGGCAACTTCAAGGTCGCCATCCGCCGGAGATGGAACTACGAGAACAACGTCTCGGCGATCGTCTGCTACCTGTCCACCAGTGCGCTCTTTGTTTTTGTTACCGTTACGAGAGCGCTCGCCGCGATCGGCAACGGCTCGTCGAGAAAGTCGTGCTATTGTGTCGTGACCGGGGAAGAGCGACCACGTCCCGACAGTCGCCGTTAAAATTAGCCCTCGCCTGTTTGTTCGTGGCCGTAGCTCACGAGCCCAAACAATTGTGCAACTTTGTCTATTTTCCCCGGCAACCTACGATAGCACGACTTTCCGCTGCGACCCGTGCCGTCGTCGCGAGCGCGCATTCTCGCCGCAATAGCGAACTTGACCAATCGACGGTTGCAGGCTCCTCGAATTCAACGGGCAACCTGACCACGGAGACGAGCGTCTCGTCGGCCGAGCTGACGCTGGCCGAGCTCGTGGAGGCGTTCGAGTACCTGGTGTGCAAGTTGACGAAGGGCTCGCAGGTCGAGAATCCGCCGTGCAACCTGAGGATCTTCTACAGGGTAGGCAGTTTGCCAGGGCTGAGTCTGATCCAGCAGGCGCTCCAACGCATGGTGGCTCGCAACCTCGTGACGACCGTCGTACCCGCGCGACACCTGCACAACTTCAATACCTTCCTCTCGGTCTGCGGCATCAGGCACGAGTAGACGGCCATGGCAGTCCTTGCGAGCACGCGCCACGATTCTTCGTGATATTTGTCAATTATCGGAGGAAGCATCGAAAGCCGCGTGCTTGTCGAACCCCACAGGCAGTCGCAAACTTTGTACATTCTGCGCCCACGAAAACAATACTCAAAGCTATGCTGATGCGCGCACTGGTGAACAATATCGTAAACTCGCCAAAACACGTTGATTTGTGTACATAATGTAGATTTACTTTTAAAACAGTTCTTTGTTCGTTATTCACATTTGTTTGTTGATATTTGTAAGAACGATCTCAAGCAAACATCGCTGTTTCTTAACTTGAACGATATTTTAAACTGAGATTGATCATTGCCTATTTTAACTTAGATTGCGGGGGGCTACCTGTACAGCTCGCTGACATTACGATCGATGCTCGTCGACGATATATATGTAGATATCTCTTTCACGTTTTTGCCTAGTCAACGGGTCGCGTGCAATCCTGATGAGACCGTCCCGTGAGTGGTAAGTGCTCTGACAAATGTGATCTGTTTATCTATAAACTTGTACAACGCGAAGTTGACACTTGATTCAGCCTTCACATTTATTAATGACAAACAAACAAATATCTTACATTGCAAGCCACTCGTTTTTGCTCGATACTTTTTTTATCGTTTGTGTGTCCGGCTACTGCGACTCGCGCGGAATGTTCATTGAGTGTTCTTTACCTAATTTGTATGGAAAAAACATCAAAAAACAAAAACAAAATGAATAATAATAATAATAATAATAATAATAATAGTAATAATAGTAATGATAATAACAACAGTAACGTATGAACTTTTACGATGTCTCGCCACGTACTTTTAATGCTCGTGAGCAACGAATTATAATCAATGTCGTCGCATCGACTTTGTATCATTTTGCTTGAGAGCGAGGGAATTTTTAAGTACAACACCACTTTGATGTATAATAAAAAGTGACCTTGTTATTTAAAAGAAAGCGTCTGCGACTGTTTCGTTTAAAAGAAATAAAACTTTGATTCGTTGAATTGATTATCGCGTGATTCTGTGGGATTTCGAGCCGTTGCGAAAAGTACGCGTGCAAGGAAACATTTGAGCGAGTGAAAGAGAGAGAGAGAGAGAGAGAGAGAGAGAGAGAGAGAGAGAGAAAGAGAGAAACCAACACAAGTAAAGAACAAAGTTTTTCGAGATATTTGCTATTCATCGTTTACCATGTATATAACGATAATAAGTTAAAATGCCCTTTAACGTCGTACGGTATGAGATCGCTTAAAAATACCTCAGAGATAAATTTGTTCTTGTTGCGCGCGATAAAAACGTGTTGAGTGTATTTGAAAATCCTTCAAAGATAATAACTATATCGGAAGAGTGACTGTCGGAGAACTGAAAAACGACCATAAAGGATGTATACCATTGTAGGTAGCAGGTGGTTCTGTTTTTGTGATACAATTGCTAACAGGAATACTATAAATATGTATAGGTTTCCAAATAAATCATCTGTCGATATACGTGGAAATAATATCAAAGAAAAAATAAAGATAATAGCATATATTTTTTAACGAAAAAAAATTTTATTTATACTTTGTTGCATACTACGTAAAAAATTAATTTGCTCGACAGTAACACACATGGAACGTCAACCTACAGTTGTGGAATCAAAATGAATCGAAGCATCGTCGTTTTTCATGTTTATTTATATTTATTAAAACATCTCTCAAAGTTCCTCAATAAAAAAATGCCTAAAATGTACACTTGCTCATCCACTCGGTATAAAATGAAAAAAAATCAGAATGACAGCAGACTGCTAATCTTTTAATACATATCTTCAATCTGTGTGTGTGTGTGTGTGTGTGTGTGTGTGTGTGTGCGATCGGTTATTTGTTTTACAACATTTTCTTAACGTCGATACAAACTAAAAACTGATTGAATTGTAATCTAACGAAGAGTTGAAAGTCGTGTTCGTTGTTGAATAACATATACCGCGGGGACATTCGCTAAAAATACTTGTCACAGATATACTACCACCAAGTCCATCGGAAATTCCTCTAAATTCTTGGGTACTTTGAAAAACTGTACAACACGCTGTGATCACACCTATCTTGAAGTACGAGAATCGACGCAGAAACTTGGCGTAGCTATCGATTTTTTTATCTTACGAATTAACGTGTCCAAAGCAACTACGTTTTAAAAGTTTTTGACGTCAGCGGTTTTACGAGATGTTGTCGATTAGGGGAACAAAACTCACACAAATAATTTCTCCTGTCAATTGTCATTCCCTTGGTTTCCACGCATTCTGAAATAATAACAATTTGTTATCAAATAAAATTCACTGCAAATCTAAAACAATTGTACTTTGTTTGTGATGCTACATTTGATCCTGTTGCATGCTTGGAAATGATTCACGATACAGTCAACTTCGGTAACACAGCTGCACATTTTTACTTGCATTTGCTGCTTTGCGTGCTTAGAGTTTCGTGATTTTTACACGTTTATTATGATAGTTAAATGCCTTACTTGCACCCAACTGAGAAGAAACAAACGTTTTCGTACAAGGAAACGAGCAATCGCGCGGCGCAGTCGCGAGAGATTCTCGTAACTCTGGCGAAGGGCTCGGTTTCTTTGCACTTGCTCTGTAAGGACGATTTACGGACGCCCGAAAAAGCTTCGTTCGATGCTCGGAATTTGTCGAAGAGCGCGTTCAAATGCAACCGACGACGCGGCGACCACGCGAAAGTTGAGTGCAACCAATCGCGATCCGTGATTCATGGCCGACAGCTACCGTTCGACCAACGCGGACCGACGTTTTTAAAATAGAGCAAACGCTACTCGATCGTAATTCGTGATACTCGGCGAACAGACACTCGGTAGATCACGCGTACGCTGCAGTAATCGACGTATCGGCAAGAATTAAGAGATCGATTGAAATCAGGTTGTGTATGAAAATAATGCGTTACCCAGGTGCAGATATTTGTCACATGCGCCGCAATGCACAAGATTTGGCTCCTGGTCGAGTCGTGTGGCGTTATGACAGCGGCTGCAGTGCGGACAATAGCGACCTTTTCGCCAGAGCCTTGTTACGGTGAAAATGAGTTAATGGGTTAGTGAGACGAAAACACACCATATTGATCTTTTTCGCCTTTTATTCGGCGTTTGATTCAGAGAGTCCGAGTCAGGGAGGACTGGTCAAACGTCACACGTTTAGCAGTGTAAAAGCTACAATTGCGAAATTGCGTATCGCAAAGAGATACAACACGAGTTGCTCTCGAAACGTTGTCCACTCCGATTGTCAACGATCGAAATTCGTAGCACCCGATTTCGCGCTTGACTCGCCTTGTTTACTTCGACATTTCGAAATCAAAACGCCCGAGCTGAACGACTCGATTCCGCGGAACTTTAGACGTGCGAATTAACTCGTGTACGCGTAGCGATCCGATCGACAGTCTGCGCACAAGCTGTGCAAACCGAGAGTAGGCTTTCTCAACAAGTTTAACGTTACGGAAATCAATATGGTTCGAACGTTAAAAGAGGCACACAAGCTTACGACGACAAGCGTTTTCAAGTTAACGTGTCGAAGATGAGCAAACCAGATATAATGCGACACGTGAAAACGACCTGGTTATGGTTTGTTAGTAGAAGCGAGATGACGGTTTATTTGACAACGCTACGAGCGTAACGTTGTCTCAAGCAAGCGGACATGACATTCGTTGTAAAACACACTTGAATCAAGCTTTACCATTGACAACAGTTACGATTTACAAAAACTTTGTTAACCGACAATTTCGCGTACTGTTCCTTTTCGGTTAATTAGCGCGAACGACCGGATCACCCCATCGACCGACACGTTTCTCAATACTAAGCAAGACCCGTTGACAGTCGACGAAACAACGATAACCCGATTTGATCCACACGCTGAGAGGACAGCTGTTACGAGGGTTTATGCAAAAATGACCGATCAGACGAATGAACTTGCCAAAGAAATAGCGTCAAACAGTTGCTTGAGACAGCCACACGGTATACGATAGATTCCCAACGTCCAGTAAGCAAGGAAAAAGCAAATAAAAATGTAAAAATACAAACGAATAAAAGATACTCACTTTGAGCAGGGAACGCAGAACGTGGAAACGTAAACTCTCGTATTTTTATCGCCTTTTTTGAACTCGTGCTGCCATTGTGCAACGCTATTTCTGTCTGAATTAGCACCTCCAGGTTCTTTGGATCCACAGTTCGCGCATACAGCACATTCTTGGCAATGCCAACGGCCCTGAGGCACTCTCCTCAAACCCACGCAATAAATATGATACCTACAGTGATATTTCGTTAAATATGTTCACGTCGTTAGCAACGCCAAGGAGAATTATCGAGAGGCAAAAATGAGATTACCCCCTGTCGCACATGTCGCAAAAGAGCATTTTGTCTTCGTCGGCAGGATCGTGACACTGGGCGCACGTCTTGCAATCCGTGCATTGCCATGCGTATGCTCTAATATGAGGCACCATATCCAACGTCAGATCGATGCACGAAGGGTGAACTGTGGCAAAAGCATCGCAGGATTGTAGCATTCGGAGATTGAATTATTTTGACGAATGTGAAAACAGTCGGTGATTTTACCGTTTCCGTTGCAAGTTCCGCACACGATAAGGGTTTCGGGCCGATTGTTTTTATTAAGGTGATTCGAGCACATCTTGCACTTGATTGACGGATCAAGAGCAAGCTCCATGTCTACTTCGTCCATCGTTGACTGTGAACCTTCGGTATCTTGGGTGCCCTCGCTCGACGTTGAACTATACGATATCGATCAAAGAAACCAAACTTGTGTACAGTTAGCTATTTCAAGGTATTTTGTGAAAAATGTTACAAGTCTAGTTAGAGCGGTCTCGCGGTACACCTCAACGTCTCACTTCAACAGACGGTTCCCTACGAAGACAAATAAAGCAAATCGTAATTTACCACGAGTCGTCAGAGGACGAATCACTGTCGCTGTCACTTTGAGAACCCTCGGATTGGCTGTCGAACTTTCTCTCGTTGGGTTTCGTAGGTCCGTAGACTACCGTGTTCAATGGGTAATATCTGAGAAGAGAAAGAAGATGAAAGAAAAAATGAGAGATTTTTTATCGAGCAACCGTTCGTACCAATTGTACCGTTGCATTTGCGGAAAAAAGAGCGTGGCGCCCGGCTCAAAATCGACAAACCCAATACCGAAGCACGGGTTGCCCTTAAGTAAGGTGGGCGCGGCACGAATACGCTTGGCCATTGTGAAAAGAGGAGGAAGAGGAGGAAGAGGAGGAAGAGGAGGAAAACGAGGCCAACGTACCTGAGTTCCGCGGGCTTGTACTCTCTGTAGTAGTCGGTGTACTGTCCGGAGATGAGCGCGCAAGGGTAGTTGGGTCCGCGCCTGGCAGGATCGTACCTGGGAGGGCGTCTGGGCATGTGCACGGTGAAAGTCTGCAAATCGAGGCTGTACCTACGCGAGTCTTGACGCGCCTTATTGAAGCCAGCGTTCCAAGAAATAGCCGACTGCATGGCCATCTCGGCTAGGTCGATCCTGTTGCGCTCGGCGTTCGCTGCCGCGGACAGTTCCTTCTGCTTCTTCGAGTGCTCCTTGGCTGCCTTTTCCCGCATATGTTTGCGATACTGCTCGTACTGCTCCGGGAAATCGCTGCACATGATGTCTAGCACCTCCGAGCTCGAGACCGCCGTCAGACCTGCGAGCATTCGAAGCCAAATGAACGCGCGTTCTCGGACAAGCGACACGCGACATCGAACGCAGTGGGCATGGACACGGAGCAGAACAACTAACCCATATCGCACATGGACTCGCTGACGAGAGCGTTCTCCCTGAGAAAGTTCCTTTCCTCCATATCGACCATGCGCCTCTTGAGATCGGGATACTTGCGCTTGAAGCTCTTGACGCCAAGGTACTGCGAGATTTGCTCTTGTATCATGAAGGTCTCGCCGCGACTACCCGCGGGTTTGGGCTCGTTGATCTTGTCGGCAGCCGGCCACTCGTACTCGGCAATTTTTTCGACGGTAAAGGGGCCTTCGTCCGGATCGAAGCTGATCTCCATGCGTCGATTCTTCGGTTGCTTCACCTTCTCGCTCTCGGTCGTGGCAGTGCTCAGCACGCTGTTCTGCGACTCCTCGTTCACCAGCGTATCCACCGCACCTATAGACATCGTTTTTTATCTCGCACATGACGTCCATCTGCACCGCTTGCACGCTCCGAGCTATTTACACGCTAGCCGAGTCGACGTATCGCCTCGGGAATATGATCTATTTTTAGCCGGACCCGCCACCGATTCGTTCGCTGTTGGTCGTTCGTTGGGGGTCTACCAATGTTACGCGCGAGCTTTTTCCGTCGCGCGCTAGTGACTGTTCTTTTCAACGGCTGCGACCCACACTTGTCTACTCAAGTTTACTCTCTCTTGTCTTGTCGTTTTGTTTTGTTTTGTTTTTATTTACCGCGTCTTCCGATAACCATACAAACTCTCGATCGATATTTACCTTTGCCGATAATTCAAACATTTCCGGCAAATGTTTCCGCGTGCGAAACCATCGGTAGATAGTTATAAGTGCTCGTCGAACCTCGACGCGTGCAGAGCAAGGATCTTTCGAAAACAGAGGAGCTGGCTACAAGCGAAAAAGGCTATTACCTGGCGCCGACATGTTACGCGCGGGGGTTTGCGACCTCGAGCTGGATTCGGCGCTCATTCGAGTCTCCTCGTCGATGACGGTCAGCGACGAAATTATTTCGCTCCTGGCGGGGGCATCGCCCGACACCTTCTTAATTGACGGCGCCAGCCAGTTTTGATCAGACTGAATGGACTCTTTGCCGCTCTCTAGCCGTTCCGCAGCGATCTCGGATTGCTGCTTTCCCACGTCGTCTCCGGTCACCTTTACGACGATCGCTTGTCCGGGTTGTCGACTCATCGAGTCGAGCATCGGTGTTTGCGCCATTTGGGCATCGCTGGAGAGGTGCAAGCTCGGTACTCGGCCGTGGGACGGTATCTCGATCACTTCCATTCCACCTTCTTGGACCGCGTGCATCGTCGTGTTCTGTAACGGAAAGGCGCGTTAATCGATCGGGCCTACGCAGCGGAGAGATACTTTTGCGGAAGCTCACCTTGCCGGGTACCTCGATCACTTCGCACTCGGACAGCGCCTTTGCCGATTCGGACATTTGAAATACGTCGACGTTGCGAGACTGCTGAGCGATTTCGTTGAGCGTAGGTTGATTCAGTGCTCTGAATAGCTCTGGCGAATTTTTTACGTTGCTACTGCTTTCGAGCGGTAGCTTCTCCAATGCTATCACGGGTTTGACCACGTGCGTCATCCCTGTGAATTCTTGTTCCATTCGTGGTTTCTTCGCGGGCATATCCAGTGCCTCGTTTTTTCTTTTTCCACGGCCTACAACGTACACAAGAGTTATCAGCATGAATTGCTTCGGCAATCGTTCCGTAGCAAATTGTCTTCCGAACGATCAGTTTTGTTTTTCTTGTATTCAACATTGTTTTCGCGCTATTTTTTACCGATATTTCGTTTGCTAAACAACCGCGAACAACGAAGAAAGGACGACGCCAAATGCAATTATGAAAATATTTCCACGAACGATCGTAGCGAGCGATTGTTTCGTGGAAGCTCGCCGTGTGTAGCTTACCGCGTCCTCTGCCTCTCTTAGGAGGCGCATAGCTCTTCTGGCTTCTGCAGGTCCTTCTCGGTCTCACAGCGGGGTCTCCGCTCGGAGGAACGATATGTTGCGGTGGCACTTGTTGCAACATCGTCGCCTGCATTTGCAATTGCATTTGTGGCGAGATTTGCATGCGCATCCCCGGTTGGTCGAGACTTAGAGGGTCTCTTGACGGATCCAGGCGTGGGAAAGCGGAAACAGCTGGAAGTGCGTTACGTCGGGGTCTGCCGCGCTTTTTCGGGGTCTTCACGGGTGCCACCTCGTCGATAATCATCACGTCCTGGCTGGAATTGGAGTTCTCGTTCACGATTATCAATTCCGGCTGTGCCTCGATTATCTCGCAGTCGGAGGATGACGGTGTCGAGCCCTCGGTTGACACGTGAAGAGCTTGCTTCAAGTGCTCGCCAGCTGTTTGAGAACGGACCTGCAAAGTTGTCCGTGTCATAAGTATAAAACGACGCTTTTAGTCGAGTTTAGTAGGGAAGTCGACGAACCTGAGTAATACTTATTTCTTGATTTATGACACTCATCTGTTGACGGCTAATACTGCCAGTGTTGGATTCTAAAACTAACTTTTGCGATTGTTGATGCTCCTTTTTCGCGGCGACGGGTTGAATAATGATGTCGGGCATCGGTTGTTTCGTGTTTGTATCAATCTTTGGTTTTTTCGATTCGACCGGAGCCACGGTGACTTCCTTGCGCTTGTTATGTAGATCCAGCATCGGGTTCTCGATCGACTGACACTTGATCGGCTCAATGGTTACGTCCGAGTGGCTTTTTTTGAACGATATTATGTCCGCGTGGTCCCCCTGCGACGCTGTTGCGGACACGATTGAAGTTTCTACAGAGCTTGGCCCGGATTCGGGTGGCGTTATAATAGTCGGATGCCCAGTCTTGGAGAGCTTGATCTTCATTTCCAGATGAGAATCATCTTTGGACCTTTGACTAACAGCTCTACGAAATGTAAAAGAAAGCCGCAGTCAATAATTGCACAAAGTGATTATCGGTAGAATAAAGGGACTCACCCGTGATCTTTATGTCTAGAATGTTTGGTCCTGTGAGCAATATCTTCGTATTCTTTTGAGAATCCCGACGGAATAATCGACGGATCGCCAGTTTTTGAAAGTTTGATCTTCATGCCAATGTGCTGTTCCGTCGTTTCGTGAACGTCGTCTTGAGTAGGGTGTACGACCGAGGCATCGCCACTCTTGGACAGCTTTATTTTCATACCTATCCCAGCTTTGGCCGTGGAGCTTTCTGCTATCTCGTCTATATTCTCCGCCGATATGATGGACGCGCTACCTCCCTTGTTCTTCGCTAACTTGATCTTTACTCCTATCGGCGAGTCTATGCGTTTTACGGGATCGTCAATGGACTCTTTACTAGACTCGGGAGGATCGTTGGATATCACCGAAGCGTCTCCAGACTTGGACAGCTTTATTTTCATCCCAATTGGTGATTCAGTACGCCTCGCGCCGTCCTCTTCCATGTATTCAAGTTTGTCCTGTTGAATTATAGAAGCGTCGCCCGATTTGGACAGCTTAATTTTCATACCGAGCGAAGGAGAATCTTGCTTTTTTCCAGTTGTCGATTCCTGTAAAACCAACCGTACAAGTACGAATAACAGTATAAGCAGCTTGCCAATGATTTCAATTAAATCCAACGGACTCGACGACGAAAACAATTAATTACCTGCGTGGTCTCTTTGTTATCTTGCTGAATAATCGACGCATCGCCACTTTTGGATAGTTTGATTTTCATGCCAATCGGAGACTCTGGCTTTTTCAAATCGTCGACCTTATGCGCGACTTTTTCCTTCGCCTCTTCTAACTTTTGCGGTTCTTCGGACGCATCAGCGGACTTGGTAATTTTGATCTTCATACCTGTCGGGGAAAGCGAGGAAGAGGTACAGTCGGCGTGCCAAGTGTCCTCTTGATGGCTGTCACCGCTAGGTATGATTGACGGATGTCCACCTTTCGATAGTTTCAACTTGATCTTGCCGAGTTTTTGACTGGACGGGCTGTCCTCGGGATTGGGAGAATCGGACGAGCGGACCTTTGGACTTTTGGGTGAACGAGGTTCCGTGCACTCGGCTATGGCCGACTTGGCGATCTTTAAGATGATTCTCGGTGAACCTACGTTCTCGCATTCTGGCTGCTGCTTATCACCGTAGTCTTTCTTTGTTGGAGTGTCGCAGATCTTCGCATCTCCACTCGTTTGCCCATCGGGTGAATCTAATCGTTGTTTTTGTATCAACAGAGCGCTCTTCGGCAGCTCAACGAGCTTTGACGTCTCTGGTATTTCAATTTTCGGGGGCTCCTTGTAACGCTCGTCGAGTATTCCGGATTTCGGCAGGAACGTTGATGCTAGCCTCGTGTTGACCGATAATGGAATCTGGAAGGAAATTATCGAATTATCAAAGGATTCTTTCGGTTGATGGTTAATGGACTGTCAAACGATTGACAACCGTGCGTAAGGGATATTACCTGTGATACATCGTCGCCGGATAATGTGCTCAGATTTGGTTCGTCTACATCTTGAGCATCGCTCGTCTCCTTGCTTGCGCTTTTCAGCTTTTCTAATTCAAGTTGTTCTCTTCGCTCATTTTCCAATTTGGCCGCTTCGGAAATAATCTCAGCCTCTGATATTGCAATTGGGTCGAGCGTTACCTCCGGTAAATCTGACGATACTAGCTCCAAAGCATTGTCGCATTCACTGTCTTCCACAGAAACGAATATTCTTGAATTGTCTTCGTTAGCCGATGCAACTTGCGTACTGTCGGTAGTTTGTTCGGATTCCTGGAGAAATTTGACTGCGGATTCCAACTCTGAAATCTCAGCTGATGGTTCAATAGCTTTTTTAGTTTGGCTTTCCCCTAATCCGAGTTCTGGAGCATTCTCCAACGTATCCGTTGCCATAAGTTGTCGATCCTCAGTCTCCATTGCCGGTTTGCAATTTTCCAAATCAGTACTTTCTTTCATATTTTCCATCCCCAATGTATCTGTTTCTAAACTTTGTTGATTTTCGACTTCCACTGTTGGTTTTGACTGTTCTACATCGCTACTTTCTTTGATGTCTTCCACCTTCGTTGCATCTGTTTCCAGAGTCTGTCGACCTTCAATTTCTGATGTTGATTTTGAATTTTCCGAATCAGCACTTTCCTTAATAATCTCCATTTCCGATGCACCTGTTTCCAAGGGTTGTTGATCTTCACTTTCCGACGGTGCTTTCGAACGTTCTAAATCGCTACTTCCTTTGATGTTTTCCACTCTCGGTGCATCTGTTTCCTGAGATCGTCGTTCTTCAATTTCCGATGCTGATTTTGAATTTTCTAACGCACCACTTTCTTTAATATTGTCCATCTCTGTGTTGCTAAGCTGGGTTGTGTCGTCTGGCATGCAACTGTTGTATAAATCGTTTATAAACTTGTCGCTCTGCAGTGGAGCTGGCGATTGACTAGAGTCTTCGAATATTATGTCTTCTGTTCTTTCAGCATGGGTTAATTTTTCGTTTTCAATTTGATCAGGTATGGGATCAAGCATTGATAACGAATCTTGAGATTTCTCCTCTAGTGACTGAAGATTTTGGTCCGACGAATTCAGTATTTCCGAGTTATCAAAATTACTAATATCTTCGTTCATAGATTCTTTCGTTTCTAGTAATTTATTCAAATCAGAATTTATATCTTTTTCTACTTCGTTTAAAATGTTAGATATAAGTCCTTGGGAGTCCAAATCTTGTTCACTACTACTGCTAGTTCCAATCATTTCTTCAGTAATGTCGGGCATTCTATTTGCTTCTGACATTTCTTTTACTTCTGTTGATATGGGATTTGTAATACTGTCCCTTAGAGGACCGCTTAATGTGGAAATATCTTCAGGTAAATCTTGTGCAATCAACGAACTACTATCTTCTCGTTCTAACGATAATTTAATATCTATTTGATTTTCATTTTCAGTCGATACAGGCTCTTCATCCATGCCAACACCATTATTTTGTGAATCCTTGCTTTCTATTTCTTTGGAAATGACTGTGTCTTCCACTTCTATATTTGAATTGGATGGTTCTCCAAAAACGATTCTGGTATCCGAACTATTTTGTTCTACATTGAAACTTACGCTACTTTCCAATGATCCTTGATGGTCTGCATTTTTAAACTCACCTTTTACTATATGGTCAGCTTTAGCTTCATTTGCGATTTCGATTTTATCCGCTATACCGCAATTTGTCCCTGTCATGCTATCGTTTTCCAAGCATTCTAAATTTATATTTTTTAATTCACTATCTGCTATTTCGATGTCTTTTAAGATTTCACTATCACTGATTATTGTATTACATTCGGATACTACGTTATTTTCGTCTTTGTTTTCCTTAAAGTTTTGCAAATCTACAGTTTCTATAAGATTATTTTGACAATGTTTTAAATCGTTATTTTCAATGGTTTCCTCTTTTTCAATTTGTTTGTCGGTTGGTATCTTATCAATAACTTTTGGCTCATCAATGAGTTGACAATCCTGAGCAATATCTTCTGAAAGGCAACTTTTATTTGCTTCAGAAATTTCTATTTGTTCCAATGTTTGTATTTTTTCAGGTTCACATACTTGTTTATCTTTCACTGCATCTGTTTCTTGCTGAACAATAGAAGTGTCAGTATGTATTTCATAAATGTCAGTTTCTTTGGGACAATTAACGTTTTCAATCGCTGGAATTCTCAAATTTTCAAATTCACTTTCCTTTTGTTCTTCTGTTTCTATGGATGGCTCCTCTTTCAAATTTTTCTGGCTATTGACGACAACATCTGATTTCTTAATGAATTCAATTTGCTCGCTACATTTGTTGTCGCTACTTGTTGTTACGTTACTGTCAAGATCTAATTCCTTGACATCACCTAATTTCTCATCAGAAACACTTTTTGAATCATCTGTCTTTATAAATTCAGACAAATAGTCAGTTAGAACTGGATCCGCTACGTTATCGTCATTACTGTTTTCATTTTTGTCTATAGACTCTCTGTATATTTCAGTTTCAGCTCCAGTCAAAAACTCATTATTTTCCTCTCCTATTACTGGCAGAGGTTTATCTTCTGAATGGCTCTGCGATTTTTGTGCATTGTCATGTAGGTTGATCAGCGTTACATTATTCATATCCACAGATTGTGCTGGAAGAATAATTCCATTGTTACTCTCGTTATTAATTTGATTGTCTAATTGGTCACTTTTTTTATTTAGGTCTTCATTAGTTTCAAAAGTTTCTGAAATAAAAACAAATATTTTAAGAAGTTGTTTTTAATTTTTTATTCCAGCTATGTCATAAATTATCATATTTTTCAAATATCCGAAAAAAATATAGTTTTTATTACAGATTAATATTTATGTTTGAATAGTACATTGGATGACAATTTGGATATATTTTTTTAAAAGTGGAAAATAATTATATTTCAAGTTTAATGACCATAATAATAATAGTAATAATAATAATAATAACAATAATAATAATAATAAAACAACGTACCTCCTAAAACTTCTTGTAAGTCACTATCTACATTAGAAGTAGAAATAAAATTATCTAACTCTCTGGAACCGTCTAAAATATCACTTATAGCTAAGTTGTCGTCCGGTAATAGTTCACATTTATTGCTTTTTGTGGAATCTCCCTGTTCATTATCGGTGAAAGGAATGTCATTACTATCGAACTTGAAGACTTCGTCATTATTAGCCAATTTATGAATATCATCTTTAGTATCAGTAATCATTTTTGACAAAGCATCAATTTCACTTTCAAAAGTGGATTCGTTGGCCTCGTCAGATGGCAAACCACTGATATCGCCGATATCCATTTTGTTTGTTGTCTTTTTAAAATAATTTAAGATTTTTTCCTTCTACTAACTTATCACAATTCACTTGAGATTAAGGTCAATATTCGTATTTTTTTTCTTTTTTCCCTCCACAGATCGTGAAAGGCCCGCCTCATGATTCTCGAACAAAACGTTGAAAATCGCGTCTATCAGTCATGTTCACATCTAAAACTGAATATATATTACAAAGAAACTAATCTCACGCCACGTCTCCATATGTAAAACAATCTACTGTTTGTTTATTTTTACTTCAATGAGTAAATTATAAAGGCCTTGGCTGATTCATAACCAAAACTCGTTGGTTTCGTACCATTTAACTTGTGAATTTACTTGTCTGATTCACTTACTTCGTCATGAAATAGAATGGATATGTTTCCAATTTTACGCTAACTGAAGCATTGTTACACGCAAAGCACCCGAAAAGGTATCTTTCCTGAATAAAATATATTAACAAATATGAAATGACGCTAAACGAACCCAGTGACTGGGTCGACTATGTAGTGTATATATATGTGTGTATTATATACATATACGTGTTAGATAGATGCATAAGATTTCAGAAACGATAGAAACTCAGAACACTTTCCTGTATCGGCATATATTATACATGGAATACCGCAGCAAGCGCTTTAGCCGGCGAAATGGTCAAGTTTTGATCATGGTCGTTGAAATGTTGAGGTTAAGTATAAAGTGCGGTTCTTTTGATTCCCCAAAAAGATTTCCAAACTTAGTTTTTATTTTGTAATTAACTTTTTTTTATTTAGATTTGAAACAGACTGGTCCAAAACTTATATCTTGTTTAATTTTGTAAGATAAAAAATAGTGTGAGTATATATTATTATCAGGATATAATTAAATTATTTACAACCAAAATGAACACAAACGTATATCAATAAAGAATAACTTTTTAAATAACTGTATATTCATATATTTCATACAGAATATTTTGTACAACAATCATAGTGAAAACTATATTTACAGGTAATAATAGAAACGTCAGAGTGATTCAGTGAACACTCTTGTGAAAAGCATTTTGGGCATTTCTTTTGATAGATTTAATGATGCTAGTTAACTCTGCATTAACTCCAGGACTTTTACTGTGTTTTTCTTCATTTACTGCTTTGTCTGAAGTATTCTGAAAGAATTGTTTTTATGTGTTAAAAGAAATTATTAAACAAATAATCATCACGTCTAAAAGTCCAAAAAATACATACTGAATTTAAAGTATTTTCCTTTCTCCTCTTAAGTTTCTCATTGACAAGTGCATCTGTACCCTTTGTGTTACGATAATGAGGATCAGCAGGGTCAATATTATAATGATGAGACGTAAACAATGCATTAAATCTGGAATCTTTTACATCAACTTCAAAATCATCCTGATTTGCTTCATCTTTCAAATCCTTCTTTCTCTTGCTAAGTCGTTTCTTTTTTGACTTTGACAAAGATTCTGCTTCTTCAATTCTCTTCATGCTAAAATGGTGTTTATTTCCCTCCTCTTCATCCATTAATAACAGTTCTAATTCTGCCTGTCGTTTCTTATCCTCTTCCTCTTCAGCTGAATCAACGTCATTAGTTTTTGTCGTTAGTTTCCTTTTCTTTGATTTAGGTTTGACATTTTTCAATTCTTCAGCAAAATATGGATCATTCATATCGACTCCTTCAGGGATTGACTCTCCACTATCAGAATGTTCAATCTCATCTTCTTTCAACGTGCTCTTTTTCTGCTCTCTTTTAGCTTTTTTCTTTGCTTTACGTTTTTCAATGAATTGTTCAAATTGGCCAAGTTCTTCGTTATGTTTTTTTCTTACGTCTTCTTTGATTAATTTGTCAGTTTTTTCCTTATCCTCCAAACCCCATGAAAACTCTAAATGTACCTCGTTCTTTTTATCTTCCTTCTCTTGTTCTATCGATTTTAACAATGACTTATATTTTTCTATTGGGTTATCATCTTCGTTCAACTCATCAACTTCTTGTAAACGTTTTTTGACTTGATCATCAGATTCATACTCAACGTCACTTGCGCACGTAACTTCGTCTGCCAAATAAGCTTGAATATCATCATCTTCCAGTTCCTTGGTAGCGTTGGAATTAATTTTTTTCATAAGTTCTTGCCTACCTGTATCAGTTTCATCCCACGTTAAATCCACTTTGACTTGTTGAAGCGCAGTAGTCGTGAACAGTCGTGGCTGATATTTTGTGAGATCTGGTAATTTATCACAAAATTCTTTAGGTTCTTGATCAAATGTCATGTCATCAGGAATGAACCTCAAATCTAATTTAGTGGACGACGATTCATACTCAAGACCGTCACATTCGGTATAAACTTTATTAGCTGTAGTAGTAGAATTGAAATCTACCACAGCATAATAATACTTGAGACGGTTTAATTGGTATTTTCGTAACTTTTCCATGCTATAAGATGATCCTTCCTCCTCGTCATCGTCTGGATCTCTCGGATCTCTATCTAAGTTGTTTTCAGGACGAGATTCAACCAGTTCAGTTGGTCCCTTAACTTCTTCCTCCTTCATACGTTGTAATCCAAATTCAGACGGATATATCGTTACGCTATTTATTATTCCTTCAGGAGGCAGAAAAGAGTTGAAAAGTACCATCAGATCAACTGCCCTTATTCTATCCCAGTCCATATTACATGCGGCTAGTCTAGAAGTAATTTCTTGCGTTGTTTCGGCATCTTTATCTAATTCTCCCCAGTCGTGCTCAATTTCGTTTTCTTCGTCGTCATATTCCGAACTTTCTTCCTCGGATGAACTGTCTGTTAATAAAACACCCTCTCCTCTTGCATAATCCATGCTCAAATCATGCAGTTTGTTTTTAACGTCGTTAGCTAATTTTTTGTCATTTTTCCTTTGAACTTTCAGCTGCTCTTCATTGCTTTCAATTTCTTTGTCATTGATCTCGTTACTGGAATCTTCATCGCTATCCTCTTCGGAGCGACTTTCTGCAGGTTTCTTTACAAGTAGCAAACTTCCATTGCTGGAGAAATTATTATCGGTACTCTCGTCGCTTTCATTTTGCTCTTGGATCACTTTGGATTCTTTCTCTCTTTTCGAATGTTTTTCTTTTTTCGATTTCTGCTTTGGCACTTTACTTTTCTTAGATTCTTCATTATCGGAATCATCCTCGCTACTCGACAGTTCGTAATACTTTTTCAAGTTTTCCGTGGACGATTGATTAATGGGCCGTCCTCTCTTATCAACTGTAAATTTGACTGCAAATTTCTTGTCTTTGAACATGGACGCAAAGCGTTTGTCTATTTTAACTTTACGTTCATTTTTAGGCATTCTTCTGAATTTAGGATCTTTTGCTATATGCGCAAAGCGCTTGTCTTTTAACATTTCCTCCATGTTAAACAGTTTTTGTTATTATCTACAACAAAGTATGTAATTTACCTACTATTATTATATACACCGTAAATGTATAAAACATAAAAAATCAAATACATAACAATCTTAGAGGTTAATTTTGATCAAATATCTCGGCTATAAACATTCAATGAGAAATACCTGGTCAAAGTTGTAAACTCGATAAAGTGCAACTCGTAAAACTTGTCGAAGGCAGCAGATATTTATTCACGGTAAAGGAGGCACGGCATGATTTGGAGATCGTACCGACGATGCTGTCACGGACGCACGTGGACTGTGGTAGGATGCGCCGTTCGCCATTACAGATATAGTCTCGAGATGGCGCACGGTGCGGGAATCGAAGCGCGCTCGTGGCATTGTTCAAAATTGTGATAAAGCAAGGTTGAACATCGCATCAAGTTACAAAGACAAGAGGCTCCATTTCCGTAGTCTCTTTAGAACCGATCAATGCACGCTCATCTCTTGCTCGGGGATCAAATACGCCCTAAGACAGTAGTAGTCGTGACAAAAAGCAAGGAAATATCGAACGTGTGACGAATTGCTGCAGCAGGTTCAACAGTGGCAACAAGGAGAACGAGCAAATTGGTCCGAGCCGCGGGGGAATGCCCGCGAAACTGTTGAGGCGCGTGTTCCACTGGAAGAAGGCCGAGCGAGTGCAGCACGTGTGCGACCTGAGCAAAGGTTCGGAAAGTCACTTGCCAAGGCTAGCGCCGAACGCCCAGTTGTCGGCGCGCCTCAAAAGACGCTTGCAAAAGTTGGTGCTCGTCTCGGCGAGACATCCCTTGACGCGACTGCACCTGCGCAGCAAAGCTGCGATCGCTTTCGAGAAACGTCGTCACGGCGTCTCCTCCTACTGGTGGGTCATTCACCCGTGCAGTAACTTTCGGTTAGTTGCGTACTGCGAGCGCCGCGGCCGTCGCTCGGCGTAAACCGTTGTTTGCATTGTTTGCATTGTTTGCAGCTTCGTCTGGGACGTCGTCATGAAATTGACTTACCTCTACATGTTTTTCGCGATACCCCACGTCGTTTCGTTTTACCGGTTATCCAAGACCAGAGCAGACTTGGCTGATCGGTACCTGGGACTATTGACGCCAGGCTACGTCATGTGCATCGTCGACATCGCTCTCAATTTCATCACCGGCTTTATCGCACCCGGCGGACACGAAGTATTCCTCGACCCTTTGCTTATCTTCAAGTGCGTGGGGCGCTGCTCGGGTGCTGGGACTCGCACGCTCGAGCCGAAGCTTCGGCGCCCGTTAGACTACAACGCAGCTTGCGACCTCTTTCAGACATTACGCAGGCGGCTTTTTCGTCGTGGACTTGATTTCTTCGATCCCTTACACCTGGTTTCACCAAGGACACTTCCTGGAGGAGCCGGCTTCGAACTCCAACCGGCGAATCTACCTGTTGCTGTTGGAAATGCTACCGCTGTTCAAGTGCTTCCGCGTGTGCACAGTACGCTATTACATCAAGGAAATAGTCGTGGTAAAGCTCCATTTGGCCCGTCGAACGCGCGCGATAAATCGCTGGCAAAGATCACATTCCGAGCGTTAAACGGCAGGCTTGCGGAGCATCGCGAGTTTACGAGCACGGTATATGGACGTTTTGGATGACGATTCTAATATTTCATTGGGCGGCGTGCCTGACCTACGCTTTCCCGTTCGTCTACGCTTACGTCGCCAAAACTTCGCTAAAAGTGAGCGCGAGAGTTGCTCACCAAGAGGTCTTTCGAGGCCGCTTTATCGTACCGTCGGTTTGTTCGCAGGAAGCCGAAGGTCACGTATTCAAGACTCGTTTGAACGAGCAAAGCGACTGGTTGATTTACGTGACAAGTCTGCACATTGGTGGCGGCAGTCTCTGTAATTACAACTTCAACGAGTTCCAGTTCACGGATTACCCCGACAAAGTGACTCGCTGCGTCCTTCTCTTGTTCGGAATGGCATATTTCTTTTACGCGATCGGTAAGGCTTGCGCGCTGCGACTGCTCGCGTTTTCTCGTCGAAAGAGACCTCGCTCACCTCCGCGTTTGTCCGATTTCAGTCATAGTATTGCAGTTGGTTAGCTCGTCCGTCGAGCCAGAACTCAAGTACCAGTCGATAATGCACGGAGTTAGGCATTACATCGTCCACAAAAAACTGCCGGATAAGTTGAAAGAAAGGCTGCTCCACTTTTACGAGCACAGGTTTCAAGGAAGTCTCTTCAAAGAAAAAGCAATAACATCCACTCTTTCGAGTAAGTTGACGGGTATGCGTACTATCGAACGAGGCATTTCAAGAGTCGTTCAATTTCCGTAGACCACCTGCGACACGAAATCACTCAACACAGTAGCAGGATATTGCTGGAGTCAACGCCGTTGTTCAACAACGTACCACGGAGTCTTTTGAACGGCATTATAGGTGACGAGGCTATACCTCCCGGGAGCTTCGTTTTAACCCGGACACCAAGATAACTTTGGCGATTGTGGGTAATGTTGTCGGGTAGCGGCACCTTAGCAGCGACCTCGAGCTCCGATATCAAGGTCCTTCGATTCTCGGGATCAGCGCGAACCAACGGACGGCTCGACACGCGCCAAGACCTTTCGCTCGAAAACCCCACTTGACCTTCGGCCGGCCTTGACAACGAAGCTCGAGGACACCGTTAACGGCACGCTTGGATCGGCCCCTCCCTACCCAACAATTTTCGCCTCACCCGCAATCTGCAAAGTTACCTCGGTGTCCAAGTCACAAACGGAACGCCCCGTGTACCTACGTATACGCTTGAGCAACGAACGATTCCGTTTGAAGCACGCACTTGGTTTTAGGAGCTCTGAAACAAGTCATTTTTCTTCAAGACGACGTCATTTACAAGTGCGGCACGAATGCGAGGTGCATGTATTTCGTCATTACCGGCACCGTCGCCGTTATTAATTGTCGAGGAGAAGAGGTAAACAAGCGAGGTCGAACCGAACAAAACGTTCAATTTGGCGAAAATTACACGTTACCAACGATTAAACAGATTTTTCACGTAAACGACGGGGATTTCTTTGGAGAATCAGGATTGATTCGGCCCGAGCACACGCGATTCACGACTGCGATTGCTTTAGAAGTTTGCGAGGTACTCCGTCTTGATCGCCGAGACTTCCAGCGACTCATAACTCCGAATTCCGAGTTTTACGATCGTTTAACAATGATCGCACGTGAACGACTGCGACGCGTGGCTGATATCGACCGCGATAATGTCATCGAAACTGAAACAGCTCCAAATAACCACCGACGATAAACGTATCGGACCTAGCTTGAACGCGTTAACTAACGTCGTACGTTTTCAAGAACTCAACGACTCGCGCGTCAAACCCTCAAGTCGGAGCCGATAACTGCAGCCTGTGAGCTGTTCGATTATTCAACTTGCACGATTGTCAGTTTAGTTACGACCGAAAACTCGTACTCTTCTAACGTAGTCATTAGCAACTAGCCACATTTACTGAGCGCCGAGTGTTTTTAGTTACAAGTTCAACTGCGGTCGAGCGTTCCAAGCGCACAGGTTGACCGAACCAATAGTTCCGATGAGTCAATCCTAAATTGAAAAGTAGCTACCCAAAGTGCTAGCTTTTGGTACGAATGTGCCGCAGGAAAAGAAACGTGCAATTTGAGTTTGCACGTCACGGCAAAGAAATAAGATCGTTTTGCACGAAGTTTGTTCCTTGTTTAATAAAATGATTATTTGGGTAAGAAGTATCGAAATAACATCTGTTTACTACGAACGCACAGCGATTGTCATTAGCGTTGACGATAGTCTTTGAAATAGAGTTTCAGCAATTGCCACAGACGTGTTAAAATTCACCTAGGCTCGAGTACATCCGATTTACGCTATGTTTTGAAGTACTTACTGCACGCCTGCAGCTTCTCGAGTGCGAGTCGGCGATTGGTCAAACTTTCGTGTTTCTTAATATTACGGGTGTCGCGATACTTTCCCAATCGTCGTCTCCTTCATTTTCTTGAGTTCGACTATATACCGCTCGAGGAATTCTCGCCTGTACCAATATCCAAACCTTTGAGCATAGCGGATCGTCTTACGATTGTTGTCGATTCGACCGTAACCGACAAAGGCTTACGATCATTTTTATCGATCGGTTTGACATCCGCGACACGAGGCGAATACAAATTGATATTCCGAGCAGATAAATTGCGACAGACAGTCGCTAATCGTTGCTAATCGTACGAGGAAAGCGTGCCCAGAAAGCTAGACGACTTGCTTTCGTCGTTAGCCCAGCGTTCCAATAATAGCTCAGCCGACAAGCGTCTACGAACGCAATGCTGGCAACTTGACTTCTCGTGTACGCGTACTCGGCCAAACTACTCTCACTAATGAGCATTTTTAGAAGCACGTTTTAGCACATCGATCGAAAAGCATCAACGTAGAATCCAAATCGGTAAGCCCGTTCGTTAGATTCTCGTTCGCTCTGGTAGCTCGTCGATTGCTCGTATCCAAATCGCTATAAAAAATGTTTTTAAACGCAAAATGGAAAAATGAACAAACGAAAAAGTTACAACATTTGTAAAAACTCATATTCGTCAATGTTCTATAATTACTTAGCAATTAATACGTAGCTCGAACAGTTGGTACTGGTAATTTATATTATCCACTATCGCCTACTTTGACTTTCTTCGAATAGTAACCATAATTGATGTTACTTAACTAAAGAGATTAATGTATTATTTAACGTGACATGCCGTCTATTGAAAATTCGTTGGTTTCCAGTGGGTGTGGTGTTGCATTTAAAAATACATCAACAATCACGGACAAAATATTCCTTCGCTACAAATCGTTATGCGATATTCAAATTGATTGAGTGACTCGGTATTGCAGATTATCCATCCCGACAGTCGTGTTAAATTTTGATTTGAAACGTCTAACGACGCGCCGTCACAGGGGTAAACTTGGCTTTTGAACAGGACCACGGAACGACCGCTCGTCGGGTACTCGCCTCTTTCTGCAGCGCATACATACGTTGCGAGAGCGTGCGTGTCGGTGATCGTGTAACCTGTGTGCATGCTGGCGTCTCACCCCCCCCCCTCTTCGCTCCTATCAAGATATACACAAGGTGTTCACCGCTTTAATAAGCGTCTAGTTTCGATGCTTATATGCACGGCACCGTCTGAAACTTTCGGTTCAATCACAACAAAGTATTTCCAACGGGATACGTTTCACGTTTTTATTGATTTCAAGAATGAACAATAGGGAAAGCGATAGCGACGATGTAAAAGATGCACTGCTAGAAACCAAGAACGTTACATTTCCCGATGAACAAATTGCAGGTCCCAGTAAAATGCCTTCCAAGTACGAACGAGTGCTTTACACGTCACAATCAAGTGATCCCAGCCAAAGGTTGGTGTATTGTCAATTTTTGCACAGTTTTATACAGCATACCGATATTTATCATAATTTATTAGTCACACGTACTTTCTCTATCACATTTGAGGTTAGGCACATCTCACGTCTGATATTCATAACATCAACAAGCGGTTATCCTGCAGCGCATGCGTAAAGAAAACGCGGGATATGTATACATGCGTTGCATCTTTTGGTCTCTCGCACGCGATATATGTATGTATGTTATGTATATTTCAATGGTGTTATTTTCGAGCTTTGCAATGCCACATAAAAGAACGTGATTGCCATTCAACGCAAGTTCCCCATCAACTAAAGGTTGGATAATAACCAAACTTCGATCACCAAGTATTTATCCCTTACTTAAATAAACCAATTATTACTTGCACACCCTATTCTACTCGACGCTACGTTTTAATATAGTCTTGCTTTCCACCTCCATGGTTGGATCGATAAAACCGGGTTCTGCAGACCTTGCGATCGCAGCTATAGCCTTCGTTTGTATCTCTTACCGTGCGCGCCAAGCGATATACCTATGTTTTACTTTAATTTAATTACGCTTCAATTTTCAATCAACATTCATCGCTAATAAAATTTTATTTTATTTTCAAGTATACAAACGCCGCACGAAGTATGGATCCAAGAAGTGGATATTAAAATTGAAAGCGACGAAAGTTACAGTGAGCAAAATACGCAGAATACGCGAAGTACGTCGAATCAATGTCATGCCGAAGCGATCAGGTATTAATATTTATCGCACAATTCATTACATGTATATTTACGTATTTATGAAAATAATCGTTGTCTGAAGTAACATCTTTGTACGTTTAGAGACGATAATGAGGCTGCTCAAAAAAAACGAGATAAACAACGTAAATACAGAGACAAGCACCGAGAAGAAATAAACAAGCGCAAAAGAGAGAGTAGGTTGAATAAAAAAAACTCACAGTCCACTCCGAAAGACGCTAAGGCTAAGGAGCGCAGTCGAATCTATCGAGAGCGACACCGAGAAGAAATAAACCAGCGTAAAAGAGAGAAATGGCTAAGCCAGAAAAGTTCACAGTTCACTCCGAAAGACGCTAAGGCTAACGAGCGTAGTCGAATCTATCGAGAGCGACATCGGGACGAAATCAACCAGCGGAGAAGAGAAAGCAGGCAACGCAACGTTAGAGCTGCTGGAGTTACTATATATCAAAACAACGATATATCACGAATTAATACACCAAATATCGATCTTACAATACGAAATGCAAGTGAAGTTAATGTTTACCACGCAGATGTTGGTGATTTATGCGCATCCCAAATAACAACGGATAACGGAAAAGAATTCCTGGTGGTTGTATTGTATATTTCACCTAATCAAAAAGTCAAAGATATCATTAAATTTGTACACAGGCGATTACTCCCGTACAGTCACGAAGGTTCAATGATTCTGAAAGGCAATTTACACCAACTTCCAATGATTTTAGCAGGAGACTTTGATCTTAATTTTGCAACAAACGATTCAAAACCATTATTTACATTCCTCGAAGAAGTATTTCAATTGTGCGTTAATAACGACCAAAGACAATCTGCAACTAGAATCGGAACGACAATAGATGCCATTTTTACAAGACACCTTGACAACGTTATGTCGAGTACTTTTGTTAGATATTTCAGTTATCATCGGCCAGTTATTTCTTTAATGCCATCCGAAACAGCATCAACTCCTACTATTACGGAAATTAAAAAAGAATTACCGGATAATACGACGTAACTGCTTTATAAAAAAGTATATATTATTACAAGACGTCTGTTTTATTTTATTTTTTCCTGCTAACCATATAACAACAACAATATTTTTGTGCAAACTCAAAATATTTCTGCGCTGTGACGGCCGATCTTTGTTTCTCCTAATAAGAAGTACACGGTCTCTTTCACGTGCGCTGAGTCGATTGGCGAAGACTTTCAAAGAATATAAACGAACCGAAACA
This sequence comes from Chouioia cunea, assembly GCA_030064505.1. Classification (NCBI taxonomy): domain Eukaryota; kingdom Metazoa; phylum Arthropoda; class Insecta; order Hymenoptera; family Eulophidae; genus Chouioia; species Chouioia cunea. Next base: position 13,422,495 of record JAOPFQ010000005.1, read on the forward strand.
TTGAATCGAAAAATTTGGCAGCGTTTTTTAGTCGAGTGTGAATTTTGTACTTTTTACATGGGAAACGATTTTGTCAATCGACAATTTTCGCTGTACAAGAGCATCTCCAATCCATTTCTTCTCCACCTAATGTCCACTAAAAATCTGACGATGTTTTGTCTATCTCCTCGATATCACCTTCAATGTCTCGACCAGTAGTGGTTGCAAATAATAACGTAATAGATGACAATTCAATGAATTCGTTATCAACCAGTAAGTTCGACCCCGAAATTCCTCGTATTATCCAAATTTACTACTGTTATTATCTTATTCGTATCTCTTTCAACGGTCACTAATGCTAATACGCTGGCAGATCCAGCGATTCACACGAACGAACAAACGAAGGAAGTTTCGAGTAAGTAGCAAGAGCGAGGAATGTGTCTCGCCTCTTGTTTTCTACAGAGGCTGCTACTCTGATTTTTGGATTTTTTTTCACATTGATTAATATTCACTCTACACCATTACGTATACGTTGGACCCGTTACAAGAACTCCGACCCTCTGAGCGTCAACTTCTCATTCGAAATCCACGCACAAGCGTCAATTTTTTTCAGCTGAAGATTATGCCGTACAACTCACTCTCGCATACATCGTCTTGAAAAAGATTTTTAAAAACCCGTCATTTTGTAGGACTCGCTAATGATTACACGATGCTCTACTCTCCTCGTATTACCGTTCACGGGATAAAGAAGCTCTCAAAATTCGACAGAATAACCAGAAAGTTATTTTGGCGTGAATACCAAGTCATGTGGGTATTCCAGACAACGCAACCACCGACGACCTTGCAAAAAAAGGGTCGTGTGTCGGACGCAAATCAAGTCACCTACCGCCATGTACCGACTTTCACGAACATACTCACGATTACCGTGAAAAAAGTTTCAACGAATTTCTCAACGAAAATATCGACACGTATAAAAGAATCCACTATTTCGAGTGCTTTTACAGAGATTCCTTGATCTCGTGATTTTATAAATGTCCACTATGCAGAATTGAAGCCGTCGTCGCGTTTATACACGTGAGGAGCAATCGTTGCAACATTACCTAAAGTTTCCATAAAAAGAGACCGACTGACTGACTAAACGGGCAAGACGTACAACATTCGACAATCAACGTAGGAGCCTAATTTTCAAACTCACGAAACTCAAAATATTTCCTGAAAGTGATCCAGACTGTAATTACGTTGCTCTTTCCACCTCTTTGCCAGTTTCTCAAAAAATACGTAATTCTTCAATTCTATCTGTCTTCGTTACCCAATCTTTGAAATAACCACCTAAACATAAATAGAAAAGTTGATATCTAGACAAGGGACAAGGCTAGCGTTTCCATAGCAACGCTTGCACGCAGTTCGCCGGCCGAAGTGAACCGTGTGGCTTGTAAATATTACGGATGACGGACCGTCTTTTTACTTGTTTTTTTTTCTTGAAAATATATTTATAGTTTTTTTCAAATGGAAGACTTCACAGATCCAAATTTTCAACTTGTTTTAGGAGTAAAAGAAGGTAAAAGATATTCACAATTCGTTTTACTGATTTAACCTTAAACACTTGTTGATGTTTTGATTTAATCAGCGGGAAATGTGATACGTAAACAAGCGTTAACACATTTTAAATGATGTATTTGTTTGCTAGTTTACATATCAGCTGAACTTATGTCAATTTAAGGCATATATTTGTTAAATGGGATATCATGTTATTAATAATCGACTATAGAGTAAAAATAATATAAATAACAAACTTTTAGGAACCAATTTTGACAGGGTGCAAAAGCCCACAATTATCATTGCCATTCTGAATAACCATTGCCTAGAAACTAAACAAAGTCCACCAGATGCTAATCCTCAATATGCAACGGATTTGACATGGGAAACGGATAGAAATGCGATAAGGAAGTAGGTTTATTTTTCAAATGCATCTTAATTAACATAAGAAAACTGTTTAAAGTAGTAATATATCTAATTGATTTCTATATTTTTCAAGAATGAGATCTAATCAAACTCCGATAAAAATTGAATGCTATGCAGTTAATCATGACAGTAGTCGAGAAAAGCTGGGATATATATTGCTGAGTGTTCGTTGTGCCCAGCTTATTCATCGCAATGAAGAATCAAAAATTAAAACAAATTGGCACAATGTACTGGGAGTGAAAAATGAATTTAACAATTGCAAACCAAAATTGCTACTTTATTTGATTATTAGAGAAAAGGAAACTAGATTTGTTGATATACCCGACGTATGACAATTTGAATACTACTTTATTTCAAATCTGATTCGATGTTTACTTATAAAATGTTTTAGATTAAGAAAACCCATTACTGTAATTCAATTTGTACACAAATGACACCAGTTTGGATAAAAGAAGAAAATCTCATACAGTTGGGTCCAATTGAAACGTGCCATGACCTATTTTTAATGACTATTATTGCGGAAAGTGCAAGTAATCTCATCGGGTTAATGCACAACATTAGTGAAATTGAAAAAGATAGTTTTTCATTTTCTTATAATATACTGGGCATTCTTATTGCAAATAAACCATTCACATTAATATCTGATAATATCTACTTGAATGAAAAAGTAATTATTAAAATAAGAAGTTCTCTTGGTATACTTGTAAATTACCTAAAATTCAAACCACACTTTATTGTAAGATTAAAAAAAGGTAGCACAACAATAGCTCAATCAGAACTTGACATGAAATCATTGGTATCAGTGAATTATCAAGAAGATTTAAAACAGGTACAAAAAAATGTATCTTTTACTTCAGATTATTATTGCATTTTAAAAAGTTTGCATCCAGAGAATCACAAGCTGATTATTGACAATGGTAAATATGTTACTATAATTTAGGCATACATATTGCTTTTTATATTTACTAAATATTTTTCAGCTCAAGACAGTAATTTCTTACCGAATCTCAAGCTCCATGTTACTTTGCATCAATTTGAAACGAAAGATTCCTTGGCTAAAAGGAGTATCCCTTATTTCCGTAGTTCTCCTCAATTGCATAAATCTAAAAGTGATATATCAATGCCAAATCAATCCAATACTAATGAACAAAGTAATTCTTCAAATGTAAGTGTAACAGTTATGAGTATGTATTTTTTTTATAATGGTTTACTTCATTTATTTGATTTTTGTATTGTAGATGCAGATGAGAACTTTGCTTAATCACTTAATTTTAGAAAATTTAAAAAGCTCCAATAATGGAGTGCCTTGCAATTTGATTGACAAGGAAATTATTTCTTCAAATAAATATACTCAAACATATGATAATGGCAAAGCTGTAGTTTATCCATCGAATAATGATTTAGAGAACACTTGCAAAATTGTAAATGTTCACAAGCAATATTCGCTTACTATTGACTTGAAAGAAATCAAATTTATTCATGACAGACCAGACATTGAAAAAATTGAATTCAGGTAAAAAGCCGTTCATTTGAGAAGCATGTAATATGAAAAATATATCATTCAAAGTTTTATTCGATTGTAGATTTTACGACAAAGGAGGTGATCTGATTTCTACAACCTGTAAAAGTTTATCCATAACAGCAGACAAAATAATAACTTTAGATGATGTCAGATGTAAATTTTATTTCTTGTCTACTACTGGTAACATTGAGAATTTATTGAAAATATTTGCCCCAAAGATAAGTATTTGCGATGCCACCGGCTCTGTAACAAAATGCATTGCTCAGACCTCTTTAGATGTACACAAATTTATCCGCGACAAAATGGTGAGATGAAAAAAATTTATATGTATTTCTTATGATAAAACAACGAACAATTTTACATGCTATGTTTCTTGAATGGATTTACAGGAAGAATCTCAGCACATTATTCCATTAGTTGAATGCCACAGCAATGTCGAGGTTGGTAGTGTAAAAATAAATGTATCGATGCACAATCACATTGCCTCGGCATTAAACAAACTTAAAGCGGGTATTTCAGGTAACAATTAAAGGTTATAATTTAATTGTTTTGGAACAATTCAAATGTTAATCATTTATTTATTGACCAACTTAGAGATAACGCTAGATAATGATTCAGCATATAAAATTGTCGAGGAACTTGAAATGTGGAAAGATAGGCAAAAGGAATTATTCAAAGATGAGGTAATCAATTTGATATTCAACCGTTAATAAGCTGTCGTGCAATTATTCAAAATGCCTTCAAAAATGTTTAGTTACGAAAAAAAGAAGAAGCCTATTTAAACTTGTTGAATGACAAATGGCAGCAACGTAGAAAATGCTTAGAAACCAAACTTGGCTCCAGCATTGATCAATGTAAAATGCTTGCCAATAAGTTAAATGTGTCTATTGAAAATTTGAGAATACGGAAAATACAAAGTCTTGAAAAGGAAACTAAGTTAATTCAAGCGAATGATGAATTGCAATGGAAGTACGGCCGTAAATTGCATCAGCTGCAGGATGCTCTGCAAAAAATGCAAGGAGAATTTTCAACGAAAGTCAGTAAAAGAATAATTACCAGATAATGTGCACGATTAGCGTTATTTAAAATGATATTATTCACAGCTACTCAGCTTGGAAGAAGAAAATAAAAATCTCATTTCACAAATCCAATTATTAACCGAACAAAAATGTGAGAAAATGAAATCTGAACAAACTCAAAGATTGGATGTTCAAAAGAAAGTTTCATTAACCAAAGATCAAACTACTTCGGTTTTTCAGCAATTAAAAAATCTTGAAGAACAACTGGATAGTGCTCAAAAGAGTAAATCGTTCTTCAAAGAACAATGGAGTAAAGCTGTGAAAGAAATTCATAGGATGAAAATGGAAAATCAACAGACACTGGAGTCTCAAATAACAGGCGACAAAGAAGTATTAAATAATTTAGAGTATGTAGAATCTTCAATGACATTCCATGAAATTTGTCGATTAATAATTAACCCGTTGAGTAATCATCGTACCTGTTATAGTTTAGAAGAAATACTGCATGCTGATACGGCGGCATTGACGTGTGACCAAATTGCTTTGAGTCAAATTCAACGAGAAATCGACACTATGAATCCAGATTCCACTAAGCAATATGGCGCGAGAAACGCCGAGAGGCAATTATTTGAGCCACAATCTGATTTATTTATTCGCTCAGAGCGGAATTCAGTGAATTCCGCTACATCTACGGATTCTAGCTCTAGCGATAGAAAATTAAACATGTTGATAGAGGAACGCGATTCGCTGTTAAAAACTGGAGACTATTCGAGTAATGACGATCGTATTATGAAATTGAACGCTGAAATAAGATCCATATTGATGAGTAGCTGACGTTAGTATAGCTCTGCACGTAAAAATATGAGAATCGATCGTTATTTTGCAAAATTGTATAAATCAATTGTATATAATGATAATGCGCTAATTAAAATTGTTTCAATGTGTACGTAAAGGTCGTGTTTTGTAATTTATTAGAAATAATTATAAAATTAACGTCAGCAAAGATAACAGTTATAATCAAGTTTTGAAGAAGTGAGGTAAGATGTTCAAGGGCGTTGCGTAATCATGCAACCACATTGGACCAGCATAAACCTTGCCAGTGTTAGCATCTTTCCACATTCCAGCTGGAAGATAAATGTCGCGAGTCAGAGCGTTTTCCTCGATCACAGGTGCTACCAGAATGTCTTCTCCAAGGAGGTATTCTAAATAGGCATGATTTATTCGCATATTACTTCGACAAACCACTAAATCACGAGCAAAAATGACAAACGTAAACTTTACCGTCTTTGATCTTATGGGCCTCTATGTTTACCGGATCCACCCACCAAATAGGCGCGTTCAACGGCGCTCCAGTTTGCATAGATTTTTTCATGCGCTCTATTATTTTCGGAGCCAGCTGAGCATGCATCTCGGTGTAATTCTTACAAATAGCAATCGTCTAAAACATACAATGCCCAGTTATCGCAAACGATTATCGCGTCCGAAAGATCGCACGTACGAGTAACTAATACCTCGTCGTCAAAGTCCCAGGGGGCGAAAGAGTATTGCATTGTGGGCATAAAAACGTTAGCCTGCGTCCACCTGATGAACATGTCCTTGGAGGGAACCTCGCTCGAGGTCAAGGGGTTGTCGCCATAGCCGTTGCCGCCGATCATGTCGGGCAATACGAAAATGTAACCGTTGAGGTTCATCTGGAGCAGCGTAGTGATGAGGGTAGGTAGGCCATTGTTCCACGTCCACCTGGTGTCCTTGTCCATCATCCTGACGAAAATCGGCAGCTTCTGGCTTCTCCAACCAACCCTCACCTCGATGCTGCGGCCAAAGTGACTGGCCAAGACGTTAGTGTAGTTGTAAGTGTAGATCCCCGGCTGGAGATCCGATGGTCCCGTCAGATCGGGAACCTGGGGCGGTATCCACGAACTCTCCCCGGCGTCGAACTTGAAGCTGTCGATCCCGAGATCCTTCAGTTTGTTCAGGCGGCCTAGCCACCACTGGACGGCTTTCGGGTTCGTGAAGTCCAGCACGGCCGCGTCAGCACCTGCAAGAACAGCCACCGTCGTCTCGCTGCACTCGAAACGCCAAGTCGGAAATGCCAAGGAACAAAGGCTCACCCTGCCACCAGCTGGTGTGGACGTCGCCGCGCTCGTTCTTCGCGAAATAGCCGTTGTTGAGCGCGTAGTCGTAAGCCTGTCCGTCGTTGCAGCCTGCGTTGACGAACGGATGAATCCAGAGGCTGACTCTGAAGCCCTTTAGCTTGAGGTCGCTCACGAGCTTCTTGACGTCGGGGAATTTATCGGTGTCGAAACGCGCGGATCCATAGCAGGTCTCCCACTTGTCGTCGATCTCGATCTGGCTGTAGCCGAAGCCGTGGGCGACGATCTCGTCGGCGAACCTCCTCACCAGGCTGTCGTTCACGTGGACCTTGTACCTCGCCCAAGTGGACCAGATCGGTTGGGTGATCATGCGCTCGTCCGGGTAGGCCTCGGGTTTGTCGAAGTGTCGATTGGAGGCGGCGTCGTGAGCCATCCTCGCGTTAGGGAACACGCCGATCTCGTAGTTGAGCGTGATGTTGGCTCGCCGCTTGTAGGGAGGCTTGTTCTTGGCCACGAGGCACATGTGGTTGTCTTTGAAGTTGTTCTGGTCGAGGAACAGGGGATCGCGCTCGTCCACGAACAAGTAGACGCCCTTGCTCGAGAGCCAGTAGCGCTCGGCCACGGCCATGTTCTGCTGGTGGCTCGGCACGTAAGCCACCTCGTCGTGATAGGCGTGCTGTATCGGCCATCGTTGAGGGCGAAATTCCGAGCCGCCGTACCACTCGGCGCGGTTGTCCAAATTCATGCAGTCGGTGATTTGGCCATTTTCGTCGTGGAGCACTCGATTCACGATGATGATCTCGCTGTCGGGCTCGGCCTTGATCCACGTGTGCTTCACGTTTCCAGTGAATATGCACGTCGTCAGCGGCTCGCAGTCTTGTTCGAGCCTCAGTCCACCCTCGTTTGGCAATTTTGACGATTTCGTGAACAAATAGTGTTCCACTTTTTGCCCGTCTGCGAAATTGACGCGAGCTTACTCGTTAATTGTTACTTTAACGTTCTTTTTTTATTTCGCTGTGCAGGTTGCTACTTTCCGCGTAAACGCTCGACAAGTTTGAGCGAGCCCCGTCGCGCGTCCGAGCTTTCGCGCAATCTTTTCGAGCCTATCGATCGCTTCGTCCAAACTCGACGGTTGGTGTACTCCGTACGTCGAGGTTCGCCCGTTGATCTATCGTATCGAATAGATTGGGCTTCGACACAACACGAGCGGCTTGCAGCTCGATCAAACTCAACGCCTAGTCTGCGTCGAGGCGAGCTTTCGCAACAGACTTGAGCACTATACGAACGGCTTACGAACGACCGCTTTTTCTCGGGTACGTACGTTTGCGTAATTTGTTGGAGACGCGATCGCGTCTTCAAAGCGGTACTTTCGCGGCGTTTTCGCGCGCAAACAACCACTCGGTTGGCCCAGTAGTTCCCCAGTAGTTCGAGCGCTCGTAAGGAAAACAAAGATACTGACCATTTTTGCGAATGTTGAACTTGATGGTGTTGCTTTTGACCGAAATATCGAGGTGCCCTGTTTTGAAGGTCCTGGTAACCGCAACGGTGTCCTTGAAGTCGCGCCAGCAGCACACATTGGCGCTCAGTAGAGCTAGACGGATTCGTAAGGAAAGTAGTGGCGTTAGAAAATGGAATATTGGCGCTTTTCACGTGACCAGTCTATTTACCGCCGAGGAAACGTAGTCACGCGAGAAGATCTTGAAGGTTTCTTACCAAGTGTTAACAGTGTGAGTAACGGCTTCATTTCCATTTCGATTTTAATTATACTGCCGATCAATGAGTTACTCGTCGAGCATTTTATAAAGGTTTTTTAAGCACTTTCTGGCTATTATCGGTTCACAGAAATATACGTATGCTCGCGATAGTACACACAGCCTGATAAAACGTCATTAATCTCGCACAATCTTCGAGATTATCAAGTTGTTCCATGTTTTATCGCCGTATATAAGCCTCGGCTAGGGGCATCAATTCAGTCTTTTGTTGTTTTAAAAATCGTTTAAAAATGATTAATGGCTACGCAACTGTTGTTTGGATCAAACCAAGCACTTTTATGTGATTCGTTATTGTAATAGCAGCTGTCAGCCGTGACTTTGATTGAGGCCATTACGCCGAGTGGTATACGTCTGCAAAATTAATAACTCGATTTGCAGTGATTCGTAGCAGGCGCTCGCGCGGAAAAATGAGATACATCTCAAGGTCGCAGCGCACGCGTGACATAGTTTCACACCTATCACGCGGTCTTAAGGCGCTACGGCACTTCGCGTCAAACGCGAATGCAAATTAGTGCAAGCTATTTCGCGAAAGCTTCTTAATTTGGCCCTCGACCCAACCCTCTTGAACGAGTCAATTTCGTTGTTTTTCTCTTGCTAGCGTCCCGATCGTAAATATCGTTGCGTAACGATCGAGTTGCAGCGCTCCGATCGTTCGTGAACCGATAATGATTTCTATTTGTAAGAGCTTCGACGATATCGATATTGGCGCTTTTCACGTTGCACGGCTCACCTCGAAATAGTCCAACTAGAAAGACCAATCGATTGGAGGAAATGCAGCAACCTTATCCAAACCCAAACCAATCAGCGGAACAAGTCGATCAAATCGCTGCGTTGGGTTGCGTGGAAAACGGCAACGGTAGAAGCGCCTACCAATGGTAAGCGATTGCCGCCAAAGTTACGGCGTTCCGTCGAAGCGATCGCGTGGCGTGCATCGCGATACGCGAGGTGATAGGTCAGCGCTATGAAATAGGCCGTGACGAAATAACCAGACAAGACGGACTTGCGTAAAAAAGTAGAAATTTATTCCAAGGCTAATTACAGTTTAGAGGTCGAATAGGCGTTTGAGGATACAGAGTTACTCGGCGTTGCTCGTCGAACGTCTCGCAACGAAACCGAGCTGCTCACGACTCGTCGCAGCTCCGTTGAGATTCGAGTTCGGCGAACGACGTCGAAGGAGGTTGGCCGAAGGAAGGTATACCACTACGTGAGACGAGAAGATAACTCGCGGGCAAGCATCGAACGATCGCGAGGTCGCGCTCGAATTAGTTGTAGGCAGGCTTGGCGTAGACCTCGAGGTTGAAGTAGATGCCGCGCAATCTCTGGCTCTTGAACCTGACCGCGACCCAGTTGGAGCCGGGTCCTCCGTGGGTGATCGTGGCCTCGGCGCCGGTGCCGTCGGTCGCGTCGTCGATAGCTCGCACCATGGTGATCACGTGGTTCTCCGGTGCGCGTATCTCGCGCTCGATTATCTTCTTCTGGCCGGTAATGAGGAACGACTCGGATATGTGCTCCTGATGGACGATCTTGTCGTTTTGCTCGCGAATGCCCACGGTTATGGAGTGCGAGCCCAAGGTCTCTTGCGACTCGGCTCCCGTGCAAAGTACGGCTAACGCACAGGCCAGCAGCACTCTCGACAGCTTCAACGACGCCATGCTACGTTTGTTCGCTCGCTCGAGATCGACCCTCGTCGTCGTCGCAACTAGACTGAATTCCAGACGATGGAGCGGCTACCAGTCGCTCGAGCCTCGCGGTCCACTTTGCCCGAGGCTGAGGCCGCGCGGCTCGCTTTATAGCCTCCCCCTTGATCTCTCAATTACGTCTCGCGTTTATCTCGTTGTCCGACGCACGTTCTCGGACGCCGTACGTGGATTGCGGAGCGCGAGCTGACTTTGTGCGCAGCGCGCGTCTCGGCCTTTCCAAGTACTCGCGCACACCCACGGAGAAGCCTTCGAGACGAGGTTTCCCAACGTCGCGTACCGTGAAGTTTCCTGCGAGATTTGCTAAATTCGCCGCGCGGTGTCTGCTGGTCGAAACGTTCTTGAAAACGAATCTCGTACAAGCCTCCATCTGTTACATAAGCAAATGTTTACGATCGAGGCGGCGATGAGTCATGTCATCGTACGCCCCGAACGCGACACGCGCAATCACGTGGTTTTCGTCTCGAACGCTCGAATAATCGCTTCGCTGCTCTTGATCCAAGTTGCGTCCGTTGGTCCGCGATCGTTGCTACGGTATAACGGGCACCAAAGAAGAATCGTAAACCCGTGTAAAACCGAAAACGTATCCCCACAGAGCGACTACTTTCCAGACGATTTTCCTCCTCAACACTACTCGTCGTGGTTATTACGAAGGAGCAGCTCGGCGTATTGGTCGTTGCGACAATATCAACTGTGATTCGTTATTTCCGCCGACGAAACAATTTTCAAAAACGATTTCATTCAAACCTGACTGTTCGGCATTGTCCGAGAAATTATTCGTCGTACCTTTCCGTGAACGACGACAAACGTGACTTTTGTACGTCGACCTTTGGATGCACAGATATGCGTCGCAATTCAACGTCAACGCTAAGAGAAAGGTTGACCGTCAAGTAGAACAACTCCGTTTCTAATCAAATGGTAATAAAGACATCGCTATCCGTCAGCTTTGCACAGACGTGTACATTCAACAACGTTAAAGACATCGTTTATTTTGCCTAAACATTCGTTGTAAAATCGATAAGCGTACGTCTAAAATCCTTCAATGGACGTACTTTTGTCGCTGTGTGTAAAATATGAACGACTTGAAAATAGCGCGCGTGCAATATCTTGTTCGACATATTCATCGTTTGTATTCGGCAAATACGTTTCTTTTGATCAAAGCAATTTGTACACCGTACAAGGTCAATCACGGCTACGCCAGAGAAACGAGATCCATTGACTTGGTAACTACGCCTTTTCGAGGCTCTTAGCAAGTATCGTTGTCGAAAACGTTTTTTCCCTTTCCTTAATGAGATGTTAAACAAAGTAAAAGTTGCTACCGGGAACGAGTTACTCTTTGCTATCTCAACGAGGAATGAACTTTGTTCAACTCTGAAGACGTCAATTGGATGCTCGTAATTTTCTCTCGCGATAAGTATCGTTATTTTTATATTGGCAAAAACAAGCGATCGAAAACGGCCGGACAGAACGGGATACGTCCTGTTCTTTTAAAAAAACAGACGGGTTGGAAAGTAAAATCGGTTTGTTCGTCGCTATCGACTAAAAATGGTCGACGCAAGAATACTTCCATGTGGCAGCATTGATTTAGATGCTTGCGCGCGAAGCATGTCGTTGTTGTCTCGCGTAAAATACGATCCGCCTGATTGGCTCAAAATAGTTGACCCGATAATATTGCGCGACTCTACGCGATTCGTCGAGATGGTATCAATGTCAATCACAGCGCACGCGGAAGGCAAATGGCAAGTTTCCGCAAAACTACCACGACGCTTATCGAATGACTCCACTGTATTTAGTAGGACGGGTTTTCAAACCAAATATTGTCGCGGTCAAAATCATTTGCTATTACGTTCGTACGTGTCTATGCAAGCTTGATAATTGTATATTTCTGATAAAACGCGCTCACATTTCACAATTTCTCGTAAACTATTACGCTGATAAACAACGCTTTAAAAGTGAAATAATTATAATTTATCGACGATAATTTTGTCTGAACGGACTAAAGCAAACGTCAACTTGAACCCGTGAACGTATCAATCGATACAATTATTCAAAATATACACATCGCGTCAAATCTCGATGCACGAATAGTTTCTTTGTACAAATAGAATTTTAGCGCGAAAAAAGTAAATAGGCAGTGGTTTTAATTTACGCGTTCATTTGCTCGGCCCAGACGCCCGATGCGCGTGCTTGATAAACTTCTAGTGCAACTAAAACGTATATCAAGTTTTACCATGAAGTATTAATTAATTAAACAGTTATGAACAATTGACAAAAAAACGATTTTTTCGCAATACATGGAAAAGAATATGCACACGTTGCAACGATACGTTTGTTCATAAAAATGACAAACGTTTCAAATAAATATTGGCGATTTTCATCGAAAGGGGCAAGTTTTATTTGGCAAAATTTTGGTTGCGATCGATTCATCGCACAATTTGTTCTAATAATAACTAACGAAACCTTTGTGATATTTATGAGGGACTCGGTGATGCGTGTGCAAATAATGCGCTCCGTACGGCGCTCGACTAGGAGACAATTTCGAAATCGACAAAAAAGTCGACTTCGCCACCAAACTTCCCAGGTAGTTCGGTTCTATAATTCAGTACTGTGAGCCACGTATTTTGTAATAGGCATTGATACTAGTACAAACAACGTTTAATTTAGTCAAATATTAAGAATTTTACCGAAATTAGACGGAATATAATATTTATGCTTTACAAGAAGTCCAGTTTTTAATCGTGATTGCGGTTAAAACGTCTAGTTAAGTCATATTCCTGACATGGGATGTAACGTGTCAAATTGATGTCGTATGTCGATCCATTTGATTTGTATTGCTCCAAATATTTCAGCAATATGAAATAAAAATAATCAACTGTTTCGTAAATATGTCGTTTCACGTCATCATTTCATCATTTTCACTGTTATTTTATAAATATCTTGGTAAGTTTTTAAAAATTACCCCAACGTTCATTCGGATACTTATCGACATTTTTAACAGTATACTCTGAAGAATGCGATGTTCTTGTTGGTTTCTGTATTTCTAGGGATGAGTGGGTGATAACTTAAGGTACCGTCGATACGCGACGCTTGGTTTGCTACTGATTTTTTTCAATTTCTGTATGCTCTGCGAAAAAATGCCTTATTTCAATAGTTTACGAAGCATAGAAAATGTCAGCAAATGTACAAACTGGAATATCGTTTGAATTCACGGTGAAGCGTTAAAGGAAAATATCAATATTTGCAGCTCGATCAAACAGTTATTGCTCGGATTTGCTTGTTTAAGTGCAACAACGTTAAAAAAAATCAAGATTATTCCCAGGTACAGTGGTTAAAAAAGAACGTTCGGCCCATAAATCTACCGAGTTTTACAACTGAACTATCAACGACGATTATGACGAGATATCGGTTACGTCGTCTGACTAAACGCCGCAAGGAGCGCTTTCTGCACACCCGTTAATAATTTCCTAATAAACATAGAAAAGCTTTATCATGGATTATCGGAAATAATCGTGCAAGGAAACTTTTTCTCGTCATTCTCGATGGATGGTTTGGTTTGGATTTTACTCCGTCCTTTGTTGCGACTTGTGAGATACTCACATTTAGAATAATAAGAATACAAAGCGTTGGTTTTTTCGAATGAGTTAGCAACTAAGAACAAATGTGAATTTGAAAATAAACGAAGGGATAAGGATGAGCTCAGTCGTGAAAGCAGGGTGTTTGTCAACGGGGATTTTATTCGACTTACGCCAAGATTATTGTATTTGACTTGGCAAAGGCATAAAAAAACCCTAGTATTCGTCTAGAAAAAGAGCCGGTGTCATGCTAAATAGCGCGATGTACGAGGGCTCTTCAAAAAATAAAGTGAATTTTAAAATTTCACAGGCTACGTACATTCGATTATCGATTTTTTAATTCTGTTATGTTTGCACACTCGCCTCGAACATACATTCACAGTTTCAGCTATCAACAGCCCCAGCACATCAACAGCCGATGAAAATGTTGAGAAAGCGAAGAAAATTGTTATGGAGAATCGCCGAATCACTATTGGAGAAGTTGCTGAGGATGTCGGTATATGGGTTGGCTCATACCGTGCAATTTTTTCGAAAATTTTGAGCATGAAGCGTGTGGCGGTGAAATTCGTTCCAAAATTGCTGAATTTTGAAAAAAAACCGTCGCATGAGCATCGCTCGGGAATTCTTAAACGACGTCAACGGCGATGCAGATTTACTCAAAAGGGTCACAACTTGTAACGAATCATGGGTATACGGTTATGACACCGAAACCAAAGTCCAATCGTTCCAATGGAAGAGCCCGGAAGAGCCAAGACCAAAAAAAGCACGCCAAGTTCGATCATTGTCAAGCTTTTGATCACTGTTTTCTTCGATTACCGTGTTACGCGTCGCTTGCGAGAAGCAATACGAAGAAAACGTCCGGAACTGTGGAAAAACGATTCATAGCTCTTGCATCGCGATAATGCACCTACTCATTCGTCATTGCTCGTTCGTCATTTTTTGGCCAAAAACAACACCGTAGTCATGCCTCAGCCACGGTATTCACCAGATTTGGCCCCTCGTCACTTTTTTCCGTTCCCAAGAGTAAAGAGACCCACGAAAGGATGAGGAGATAAAAACCGAATCGCCGAGAGAGCTCGAGGACGTACCAAAAAGTGCTCGTCAGAACTGTTTCGAGGATTGGACAAAACGCTGGCACAACTACTTTGAAGGGAACAAAATAGACATTGATGAATAAGTAAATTGTTTATCGAGAAGAGTGATAATTCGCCTTATTTTTTGAACAGACCTCGTACATATCGAACTTAAATCCTAAATCGCTCGCTCTACGATGAAGTAACGATGACTTACTGGTAACGCAATACGTAGAGAGCTCTCTTACCTACGGGTGCACGTAGTATAAAAACCACAGAGGACGACCTTGAAGTCTCGTTAACCTTTGTATTTTGGCACAACACTCCGCGATAACAACAAGAGACAGCACCTTAGCGAGGTGCTCAATTGCGACATAAATCGCAGACTCGTTCCACGGTTTTTAGTTTCGGGCACGTCTCCTGTGTTTCTCCCTCCTAGCTGATCCCTAAAGGAGTGTGGAGGACGCGCATATATTAGGCCATGGTACGAGCAGCCATGCTCTAATTGGTTGATGGTGGTGACCGGACACGCGTGGAAACGCGAGGTAGTTCGGACTGGGGCTTCCCAGATTGGGGTGTTAACGGAGTCTGATTTTCCCGAACACGCGTGCATGCCTTGGGGAACGTGAGAGAGAAGTTTTGACGACCGAAACGAACGGCAACCATTCCTACCGCCGCGTATTCTTACGACACTTCTCGAAATTTAACTTTTTACGAGCGTAACATTTCGTTACCGGAAAATACGCGTTCAACAGCGTTTCGTCACGTAACTATCGTTAACGCTGACGTGTATACAAAATTTGAAGGAGCGCAAAAAATAGCGACCACCCTTACAGCCATTCGAATATACGGCATGTGACGGTCACATTCGATTTTTCGTCTCTACTTAGGCAACGCCTCGTACTCTTTCTAATACTAATCGAAATATCGACGTACAAACAACGCAGTCAATCGCGAGTTTACGGCCTTACTTGAAAAATACGTTATCGATAGATATAGATATACCAAAGATGTAAACGGAATACAACAATGTTATTCTCGTTTAATTTGAAGGGCCCAACAGTGAATAAACAAGAGATTAGTATTAGAGCATTAGTTAAGGAGGATTACATTAGTTACCGTGACGTGTTTACACTCGATTTCACGAAATAACTGGATTCAAACGATTAATCGACTATTTGCGATGGTAACGCACAAATTGTCACTTGTGGGACGAGGATTCTACGCGACTGATAATCTACAGTAATCTACAGTAGCATTTTTTAACGTCGAGAATATGAAATTCATTGTTTTAAGATCAACTAACGTTATAAAGGTTAACGCAACAAAACATCATCGTTGTATATAATGTTTGTTTACACCGAAAAAGTCAAGTTCCAAACAACGTAAAAATTGGTCAAAATCAAAATAAAGTCATTAACGAACGAGCTGATAAACGGGGATAAGCGAATACTAGAGCCGCTTTCAGATTCGGATACTGCTTTGGAACAAAGACAATTTATTCAAAAGGGACTTGGCTTCGCTATTCTGCATTTCAACTCCGCAAGTTCATTCCTTACGAGTCAAGAACAACTTGGAATACTCGAAGCCGCTTCTTTCGAGAGCTACGAGTTATCGTAAAATATTTCTATTATCCACCCCTTGTTTAATTATCAGACGCACAACTACACACGAAACTATACCACCTACGTATACGATCAAAAACCTAGAAAATTGCGAAACCCAATCGCAAGGTGTCCGAGGATTGCCAATTCTGAACTCTTCGGTAGTTAGTAATTTCGACTTTCATTTGTACAAAATCTTACGATGTTACAGGGCTTTCTCGAAATTGCCCTTTTCACGGGTGTACCCAAAAATACATTTACACGTACGAGTTACAACCACTCGTACCGTCGCGTGTCCTCGCAGCCTTTCTCGAAATTCAAACGAAATTCAAACGTTTAGTAGCGTAACATTTCTTTACCGAGAAAATATGCAAGGCTGTACAAAGTTCAAGGTACCGGCGACACAGCTTTAAAAATAGCGATCGTTGATACAGCTATTCGCTTGTACGGCCTTCTCGAAAATCAATTTCTTTAGGGGCCTGTCGTTTGATTACTCGAAAAGTACGCGTTACTCAGCCTTTCCTTACAAAGCTACAATTAGCACTAACGTGTATCCAAGGTTACGTGTACCCGAACCAATTTCACTTTTTTACCAACAAGATACGCCTCAACGGTCGTTCGATACAAGGATATTTTCAATTCTATTGGGTACACAGTTTCGGTTACTATAACCACCTATAACCTTAGGTGTGCAACGCGGTCACTATCCAACGGGGGGAAGAGGGAGACTTAGCTTATCCACCGTGATAAACGGGCACGTGCGTCAGGAAGCAGTGACCTCGAAAGGTCGCAGGGAGATTATTTGACGAGGTGGCGAAAACAACTAATTTATCGTACAAACAAAAGAACAACAGAAAATTAACTAAAAAAAATTCAAATTACGGCGACGTTACGCAACGACCGTCGCCAAGCTCCGGCTGTACAGCCTGGAGATCTGAGCGAGGCCCTACAGCAATACAAACAAACGCAGCGACAGCTTTTACTCCAAAATACCAACGCCATCTCTCCCTCCCCTCTCCATGCCGAAAATTCGCTGCAAATTTTCCGAGGTCAGTGACCTCGGAGTAACGAACGGATGGCCAACGGACTCCGACCAAGAGCCAGGAGCTCCGTCACAACTGCCAAAAATAGCGATCGCTGCTAGTCGTTTCTTTATGCGGTTTTCTCGAGAGTTTAACTTTTTACGGGTCAAAAATTTGATGACTCGAAATATATGCGTTAATCAGCGCTTCCTTGGACTATCAGCATTACAAATTACGCGTATGCAAAGTTTCATCGTTCGGAACTAACAGCGACCACCTCTACAGCCATTATAGCAATCTCACTGTTGTATGGGCGTAACTAAAAACGTTCCGTTACCAAAAGATATTTGTCCATCGGTGGCTCGTTACAAAGCTATTGATAATACTAATGCGATAACACAGTTTTAACGACCGGAACGAACTATAACCATTCCTTTCGACTACATCTCAATACGGCTTTCTCGATCTTTACACGTTTAACGTTCCGTAGGACTTATCCGCAGTGAACGTGAAAGTTGAACACGCGAGGTTAACCAATGATTGGAAGGTTGGGATTCAAAAAATTATTTTGACAAATTGAGGAAAATATGGTATTTCACTTTTGTTTTCATTACAATTTATCGTATTAATAAATACAACCGTTTCCACATCGGAACCATCATTCGTGCAACGAAACAACAATAATTACCGTTCTCTAATGTTACTTTAATTCTGAGCAGAAGGTTCTACGCTTACGGTTCTACTGCGATACTACTTATTTCTCCAGCCATTGACATTTTTTAGATATTGTTGCTTGCGGCGCTCACTACGTAGTTTCTACGTATAGTATTAACATTAATAGGAACTATGTAATCGTTCATAATGTTGATTGTTGTCTGATGTAACCTATTCAAATCTTTAAGAATTGCATATTCTAGGTTAAAATATGAAACATAATCTTGGCCATCTCATTAATATATTTAATTATAGTCATTCAACGGAACTAATCATTCCGTATGCAGAATGCGTCTTTCTTTTCGTATTTTTTACAATAGGAATACAAATAAATTACTTATTTTTAATAGTTATATCGATTGTATTAGTTTCGCATATTTTGTAATTAATGAAACTCTCCAAAATTTTAATATTTAATAAAAATAGAATCTACCTACGTATTTTAACTTTTCGATCACATTTGTTGGTTCACGAATAAAATAAGTCGCAGCCTTCAATTAGAGTATCAATTTTGATAGGCGGATGGGAGATTTATTTGGAATAAATAGACAGAAGAATAGTGATTTGGCTTAACGTTACTTTATTTTACAAATAAGAACAAGAAAAAGTAGAGGTCGTAAGTTTGGCAGAATACTTGACGAACGAGTATTTATATCACTCATGGTAGTACGCACACCTCAATGGCTATTCAACGAGAGGTAATCGATTATCGAATAGACGCCGCCTGGCGATAGAACGACGAAGAAGGTCTCTCAGTCAATGAAGGAAGCGACACAGTCCCAACGTTTTGGCACCGAGACAGCCCTTACCGCACGGTCGAAAGCACCTCAGAGAAACTAGCTCGTCCTAAGCTAAGACGGTGGGTCACCCAGTCCTTAGCCCTTGACAGACGTGACTGGTTTGGTACAATCATAAACTCGGCACGGTACAACAATAACGATAATTCACTCAGGCAAGAGAACCCGAGTACACATCTAAGCACGCTAGGCTCGAACAAGGGCTCGCAGACAAGTACCGTGATCAGCGACTTCCGTCAAGGAATTAAACTGCTAAAATCCGACTTTCCGACAGGTAGGGATCACAAAAGTTTGGTCCGCTCTCTTTTGGGCTCTATCCAAGGGCCAATAGGGTATTTCGTGGATAGCGCTACACAGAGCTCGTGTGGACTATGCTCATTCAGCACTTGGTCATCATCTACCTGAGAGTCAGCAAGTATTCCGTTTTTCATGGGCGCCTGGGTCAGCGCATTTTTTTAACTCCTCTTTTTTTCTTTGTTTGAAAACCACATGAATGGTAATATAGTAAGCCGATCTGAAAAAAAAATCGATTTCGTCAATAACGGAAGTTTGAAAGCACATTCTTTGGTTACATTTTACCTTGGCGCTGAAACCACACTAAAAAAAAGAAACTAACAGACTAGTATTTTCGTTAGCTAATTGTTTTTTTTTTTCACGAAGAAGAGTTATTTTTCGTGTCTTTTTTTGTTTGAAAACCATATGAATGGTAGCATAATAAATTAAAAAAGAAATTCGCTTGTTGTCAATAATATAAATTTCAAAGCATATACTATGATATAAACCAATATTAGAGAAAACGTAGAAGAAAGTTGGTGTATTGTTATAGAAAAGTGGTAGGGATAAAATATATATTTACTGGAAGGAGACATTTTTCTCCAGGGTTTTGAGATATTTACGTTCTGTTTCTACAGTCAGTCAGTTAAAAGTGTTCAGTTAGTTTTTTTGGGTGCATCTTTTTAAAATAAATTGTGAAAGTGATAATAGTGCACCTTCTAGAAATTTGTGAAGTGAAAAAAATAGAATTAAATAGTAAAATAGTGAAAAAATGAATTAGATAGTTAATTAATTAAAAAAGTAACAAGATGTCCAATCATAATACAATTAATTTTGAACAAATAGCTGGCTATATAATAACAGTATTTGAAGCGATGAGTGTTTATTTTAGTTATATAATTTTAATCATATGTGACGTCGGGATAGAGTGGATTCTTAAAAGCAAGGATCTTATATGCGTGCGCCATCGGCCAGAATGCGAGACCTTTTATTTGCGTCCTCGTTTTATGGGGCCCCACGCGTGCATGGTACAGCCGGGAAACCTTTTTCCTTTTTCTTTCAAAATCACGAAGTGGCCTGATGCACAAGATATAGTTTTATTATTTTTGTAAAACCTCAAACATTAGGCCGAAATCACTTTAGAATTCAAATAAAGCGAGATAGCATCCTAGGAAATCCCGTAAAACAAGGATAGAAAATAATGGTAGTTAACTTTTGTCCAGATGTTCCTTTTTTGTTGTTTCAATGTTCTCGGTAACTTTTCTTTTTCACTTTATATGGCTATACCCTTAGCGGACACTTTGTCAACAACCATAGCTGATGCTTTCATCAAGAGGTTTGTTTGTATCTTTGGATCCCCAAAAACCATTCTTAGGGACCAGGGCAAAAATTTCTTAAGTGCATTAATGTCACGTGTAGCGAAAAGATTTAAAATAAAGAAATTACGAACCACGGCTTTTAGACCACAATAAAATGGCTCACTTGAGAGATCGTATCATATGCTCTCAGAATTTTTAAACAATATACCAACAGTGATGATAATTGGGACGATTGGATTGTTTTAGCCACCCTAGTAGTATAGCTATGTACGAGACTATATAGCTATCTACGAGGAAAAGCGAGCGCGAGGGGCACATTTCCTGAGGGACGTACCCTCACTTGTTAGCGTTCAGGGTTAGTCACTCGAGGAAGTGTGCCCAAGGAAGCTGAAGCTCAGAACCAAACCAGTGCTATTGTAAGTAAATAAGAATAAATGTTTAACATATAAATTTCACTTAGACATTTTGGACTACCACTCAGTTCCCAGAGAAGATGATAGCCCGAATACACTTTTTTTTTAACTGACATCGTTTTTAACTGACATCGACTGGTGTAGTAGTTCTCAGAGAAGCAGCAAACATCGGTCATCAGTTCACTCGCACAACTTGCAGCTGATTCAGGAACACTGCAGTTCTCAGAGAAGCAGCTCAACCCCAGCTCCCACTGTGCCTACAAAATTCTTCAAGTACCACCACTTTTACGGCCCAGCAAGGAATTCTAGATAAGCTCGGAAAAAAAGATGTTATACATCACATGTTAGGTCGCGACATATTTTGTAATTATCGAAGAGTCGATAACGAAAGCACAGACTCCGACCACAATACTCTAAAAACGAAATCATTATCAGACGTATCTGACAATTTTTACGACACATACGAAAACGTACGACAGCCAACACTCAATCTACGAGCTCCAATAATGGATACCATTCACAAACTCGCGAAGAAGATACGTTCAAATGAGGACCTCACGTCCGAGTCAGAAAAAGAAAAACATCTAAGACGGGAGCTTCTATCACAACACGAGATAAACAAACAACAAGCACAAATTATTAATCTAACGGATCAGCTCAATCAGCTTATGAAGGAGGTACGTGCGGATAAAAGAGCATCATCCACTACACATAGGCAAGAAGAACGCTCGCCATCACCTGTACTTTCAATTGATCCTTCTATAGCGCGAGATACATCTGCGCGGTTGCATGTCTAAACGGGAATGCTCAAACGAGAAGATCATCAATGCATTCAAGAGCTACTAACAGAAATCAGAGAATATGATGGATCAATTGACGTATATGCATTTATAGACCAAATAATAAGAACAAGCAGACAACTAGATTCAGATCCAGCAATCTCTGCGTTGATCAGAAAAGTATGCGCATCAAAGTTACAAGGGAGAGCACAGCAGGTCGTTGAACGACATCAGGTAACCACCGCTGTACAGCTAAAAAAATGCCTGAAAACGCATTTCGGAAAATTAGAACTCGAATACGATCAACTCTTCGAGATTACGACAGAAACCAAGAGAACCGATCGAAAATTACGTATATCGGTATAACAACATCAATATGCGAATACGGGTAGCGAGCCCTTAGCGTTCCATTTCACAAGTCTCCGTGTATCTTTGTGCGATATAGTTGTGACGACTTTGTTGTGCGTGCGAGCCCGTGAACATTGTAACCCGTACGAACCTGGAAACCGGCGATGCATTCAACAGGACTAACTACAGGCTTGCCTGCTGTGCTAGTAGGAGGCGTATCCGCTTCTTTGGGGCGTTTGCCAAATCCTGCGACTCCTCGTAGCCCATTTGGTGTCAACACAGCGAGGCATATCCCGTTTCCGAGACGTCGGAGCTATGCACACGGCTTTTAACTGGCAATGTCTTCCTGCGCATTCATATCTAAACAGCGCGTCGTAGAACCCAGGTAAGAGAGCTCTCAATATGCAAAGACGAATTGGCTATTTGTCCTAATCTGTACAGGCTATGCGAGCCTAAACTCTAATTACTGTTTTTGCGTTAGAAATAAGTATATACTTGTAAAGGTACCTTTAAGTTTTTTATATATTTTATATACGAAAGTTCGACCATTGTCATTCACGGCTTTTCCTTCTCATCTCAAGGAGGTTTTTTATACCCATTAAATTTAATTATTGGCTTACCCAGTGGTTATTTCTTTACATTAGATGCTCACTCTTGTCCATTGAACTTTTCATATACTTAACAAATCATTTAATTTCCGATACTGTAGCTTCATTTAAAATTGAGACATGTAAATTTGCTATATTAGTTAGAAAGAAAACAGACATTTTCACTGTTTCTAAAATCAGCCAGTTCAAAGTATTAGTTAAAAAATTGTTAGTAGTATTTTTTAAATACATTGTAAAAAAAAAAAAAAATATGAAGTGAAAAAAATTATAAAAGTAAACAGTGAATTTTAAATTATAAAAAAGCATCATGTTTAATAATTCAATGATTGATTTTGAACAGATAGCAATTTATATTATAACTTTTGTGTCGACAGAAGAGACATAACACATAAAAAAAGAATAAAAGAAAAAAAATTATTATATATCTATTAAAACCTTGATAAGAAAAATGTAGGACACCTGTTTAACGTGTTGAGATTAGAAATCTCGGCTAAACACATGTAGACAATGACCCCAGTTAGAACGCAATCTGATTATGATAAGTTTCTCGTAGTACCTCTCAAAACCAAAGCATGTGTATTATACAGGTAACTCTCTCTACACGGTAAGCAGTAATAAAGTAAACATAAGAAAATCGTACGATTAATTTTCCACATGACGAAATGGGAAAACTTATCAGAACGAAGAAGCACGCGCTTAGGATTATTTTCCGCCGAATCTTACTCGTGATTTATGATAACCATAGTTCGCGGGGTGTATATAAAGGCTACAAATTGGTTTGGAGTCAGTAGTACTACCTACGCAAGTAGTACCTGCCACAAGCCACTTTGGGAGCCAGCAAGCGAGTGAGCCTACCTCTTATAAAAATGAGTAAGTAATAAATATTAAATTAAACTAAAAATAATGTTCCTCTTAGTTCGCGACCTTACCGAAATCCCATTCCAAGCTACAGAATCTGCCCTTGTGTGTCAGTCTCAGTTAGCCTTAAAATTATTTAGCCGCTTTCCCACGAGTGTTGGGAAAGTAGAGTGAATGTTGCGCTGTCAATGGGTGTCGAGTAAGATATCTCGCTCGTCCCCATGTAGACATATTGACATACACATGTATACATGGGCAGGTAAACATTTTCTAGTAGAGTAACTATCCCCAAATATAAGATAAAGACGTACGCATTTCCTCACTGTCGGACCATGTAACAATATTAATATTAACGTCGTGCATTCCCACGACTCGATGCGCGCCTGGACCCCGATAAGACACCAAAGGCGGAAACGATAGGGACTAACTTACCTACACGGAACACCTATAAAAATGTGAGCCCGCAAGGGACGACGGTTCATTCGAATATTATACTATTAAGTGTAAAGACATCTCTCAGGAGCTCTGTCGATCTAAATAAAAACCAGTGAAACGTGACTTGTGTTGTGATTACTCAACCCCGACGCCCGGATTCCTATAAGTACCCGTGCGCATCTCTAACTTCGACCATCGCTACCACAGCGCACAAAACTTATAAAATATCATCAAAGGTAAAAATTGATGACATGGGTCAGTGCAACCTAAAAATTCACTTAAGGATAAAAT
Source organism: Chouioia cunea (assembly GCA_030064505.1). Lineage (NCBI taxonomy): Eukaryota > Metazoa > Arthropoda > Insecta > Hymenoptera > Eulophidae > Chouioia > Chouioia cunea. The sequence goes on from JAOPFQ010000005.1 coordinate 13,446,645, forward strand.
AATCGCGTCGCCGAATTTTTCACAAAAGACACTTATGCGTCCCAGTCAAGAAGACGACAGTCTTAGACTAAAAAGCATAAATAAAAAATAGTGATTGTCTCCCGACGTCACACTTTATTTGAAGCGGTGAGATTATATTTTAATAAGATAAATTTTTATTATGTATTATTTATTTTAATCATTTTATATTAATTTTTTAGAATTTTATACGAGCTATTCCTCTAATAATAACTTTTCAGATTTTGATAGCTGCATTTTCTTCGGTATGTACTAGTTTGACTATAAAAAAAAAGTATTTCATAATATCTTTTACATATGTTTTAGGTAATAAGAGTAGTTGGAGAGGCTCCCGATGTTGGACAAGAGTTCCGACTACTAATAACAGCAATCCATAATGTAAGTTATATTTCTTGTTTTTTTAATTAAATTCATTTTTTTTGTTGCTAAATATTATTAATTTAATTTTATTTATTATTTCAGCTTTACCTGGACATGCAGATGCGAATTAGAGCTATGAGGAAAATGAAAGAGCGATAACGACAACAAAAAAAGAGAAGAGGCAAGGCTTATAAAGCTTGTTAAAAGACGAACGAGTCAGCAGCCACAACACACACAACCTCCTAATGACACTTTAAAACAGGTAACATTTTTTTAGTTATTTTTTTACAGTATTTCATATATCAATTTTTATTATAGTGCAATTAATTCGATGCGAAGAAAACTCTATTAAGCATTACAAATATAACGGTAAATCAAGAATCGATAGAGCTACAACAACAGCATCAGAAACAAGACCAACAACAGTAACTACAGCAACAAGAACAATAGGAACAACATACTACATAATTCGACTTGGAGACGAAAAAAAAAGATTAATCGAATTCTGTAAGCGATATGAAGCACAGGTATAGAATACAATGCAATATAAATGAAAGGCGATATTATTGAAACACACGTTATCTAATATACCAAAACGTGTTTTATGTAGACCCGCTAAGGTTTTTGGTTCAAAAAAAGTAAAAAAATAAAATATCTTTTAATGTATTTTTTTATAATTTATTAAGCAAGTGTATCTATCTTGAAATAATAAATTTTTATACTTAATTCACTGTATTTAATTTTATTAATTATGTTAATATATAATACATATATGCTTAAGAAAAAATGAAGCTATATGTATTTTATATACTAGTAAGTAGTAATAGTATATAGTAGATATAGTTAAGATAGTATATAGTATAGTCTCTAGCTTCTCTTAAATATATAATATATAGTATATAAAGAGTGCGTTAACATGTACTATATAGAAATCCTCAATATAGCAACAACAAAAATGAGTTCCTCCAGCTCAATTGTTGTGCTTACAACGCCATGCTTACAGTGCCATCACTACAGTATAAAAGCCAGAGCGCTCGAATCCTCTTCGTAGTCTACCGAGACAGCAAACCCAACTTCCTTCAGAAATCTTCCATTTACGATTAACATTCTGCCTTTTCTACTAAAATGAACTTAATTTTATATTTTGAAAATTCAGTATCACATTTATGGAGAGCTTTCTTTCAAAGAAGCGTCAATGATATAGATGATTTTATAAGATTTAAAAATTTAACTAACATTGTCTTAAATGCTTTAGAAACGTATATGCAACAGCCTAACTTATTTAGAGCGATACGACAGAGATGTCAAACTTGTGCTTCTCATTTGATTGTGATTAGTATTATTATCTATTATTATCTAGTATTAGACAATGCAGTGAAAATCGGAGGTAGTGTTGAAGCATTACCTCTGAATTTTTATAATGTTCAAACAGACGGAGTTGTATGGCGAAAAATTAATTCTGCCTTTAGAAATCGCATTTATACAGCAATCATAGCTAATGAAAATCATATAGATTTAGAGACGTTCTTACATGCTACAGATAAGGTATTAAAAGATAAAATACCTAAATTTCTTAATATTCACAATTCATTAAAGGCGAATAAGGAAAAGTCGGTACAGATTATTAAAAAGGATAATAAAGAGGATATTCAGATGAAGTATTTTAATACTGAACATTTTTGTATATACAAAACGACTAATCTAGATGAATAGTTTTATGAAAGTATAAAAACCGTTATACTTAAACATATAGAAGAATTTCAAGAGCGGAATTCCGGTTGGTCATTAAAATCTATTGTTAGTCTTACAGTTAATTTAAATAAGCACAATCCTCTAAAGCCGTCGTCATATATTCCATTACCAACGGTGATAGCTAATAAAAAAGCATGTATCAATGTTAAAAACACGGATGATCAATGTTTCAAGTGGGCTACACTATTATGTATTCATCCATCTAACCGCAATGCTGATAGAGTAATTCAGTACACACCTTTTGAAAATGAATTGAATTTTGAAGGAATAAGCTTCCCCGTTCAAAATAAAAATATCTCTAAATTTGAAAAATTAAATAATATTTCAGTAAATTTATATATACTGAAAAGGTATGGGAAAACATGAAATGCCACCATGTCATATATCTAAATCAAGACAAACTAAACGCGTTAATTTTCTTCTTTTGCAAGAACGCTACATCGATGAAAATGATAATAAAATGCAGTCTAACCATACAAATTTATGCCCAAAATTTCATTATGTTTGGATAAAAAATTTATTTGCTCTTGTTCGCAGTCAATTGATTAAATCTACAAAGAAAATCTATCTATGTGAACGTTGTCTTCACTATTTTACAAATGAGGAAAAATTAAAAGCTCATGAAGTAGACTGCTCTGAATTAAACAAATGTCGAGTTAAATTGCCTAACAATTTCTTTAAATTTTTATAGTTTTTAGAAAAGCAATAAAAACTATATCTCACGCACTAAGCTACTTCGTCATTTTGAAAGAAAAATGGACGTTTAAATGTCATCAATTCATATTTTTGTAGGTGTTCCGTGTAGGTAAGTTTGTCCCTATTGTTTCCGCCTTTGGTGTCTTATCGGGACTCAGACGTGCATCGAGTCATGGGAATCCACGACGTTAATATTAATATTGTTGTTGCTATACTTACATGGGCTTAAATCTACCCGAAGATGAGGAAATGCGTACATCCTTATCTTGTATTTGGGACAGTTACCCTACTAGAAGATGCTGCGAGATCATGTGGCGAACCATACACCTTTTTCCACCGACGCGCTCGCTACGTGACACGTGGTGGACCATCAGGGAAGGAGGGGGGGGGGGGACTGAGTCAGAATGTACGGAAAACGGCGGGTGGGGGTAGTATTCTTCAGGGGGTATACTCCAACATGCTAATATATACGATGGGTGATATACCCCCATGATAATATATAATATGCTAATGTGCGATCTGCTAATTAATATGCTAATATATACGCGAAGGTGGTGTGCCACCATCTCATGTACTAATACATATGGGGAGAGGATGGGTGAACCGCTCGTGGCGACGTAAGGGGGTGGTGAGCCAGAATATATATAGCTGTACTAATTGAAGGAAATCTTCTTTTCTTTCATTGGCCTAATTGGAAAAGTATCCGCCTCTAGAGGGGACTCGAAAAATTTAGAAGTAGGGAAGCGCGACAAAAGATATAAGTTGACACGCATATAATAATAAAACAGTTTGAATTTAGCTCTTAAAAGAATACTTAATTTATCTAATTAAGAGAGAGAGAGAGAGAGAGAGAGAGAGAGAGAAATATCATTCAACCAAAGCAAGTAAGTACAATAAAAAATTCATCTAACTTGAAACTCTACTTGTTCTTTCTAACTTCCTCTATCGCTTGTAGAAACATTTAGTGAATCCATCGAGAGTTGACTAGGTGCTTCTCTGCACTGTCATCTGTACTGTAGATCGGTCAGTACAATGTAATATTCACAAGGAAACTCAGATATTACCGCGTAGTTTTGCACAAGAAACACTTATGCGTTCCAGTCAAAAAAACAAAAGTTTTAGACTCAAAAAACATAACTTAACCAACTGTGATTGTTTCCCGACGTCACATTTGCTATTAACATTCCAGATAATTTAGTCAATGAACGAATATATTAGAATGTTGATGTAAACACACTCATTTAACTGATTTGCATTCTATCTTTTTATAAATTAAACATTTAATTTAATCTCAACTTTCTTGTAACAATCGAATTGAAAACAATAGATGAAGTAATTAATATCTTACAAATACAAATGCTTTGTAAATTCGCAGTAAAATTCCTGCATACTGCTCTTTAAAAGTCGTAATAAGTATGCTAGTTTATGTAAAATCTTGTATCATAAAATCGTATTGTTCAACAGTCAAAATACGAGCAAGAATTTTACTGGAACACTTTCGAATAGAAACTGCCCGTGATATCTATTTATAAAACATACATGATTCCATTACCTTTGACATTGTTTTTATAGTATTTTTGACTAGTATATTTTCATTGCACTTTACTTTTATATATTATCACTATTATTTTAGAATTTAGATATAAATTTCAAAATTTGTTTATAATATACGTTGAATTTTCCTTACGTAATCAATTTTTTCGAGGTTTTTCAATATTATCCATTATTACATTACATGATTTCCTATCCTTCAATGTAATGTTTTGGCTTGTTAATAGATTTCTTTCATTTCGCGTTTCACACTTTTTTATTTTGTTCCATATTTGCTTCTTTTTTTTAATAAATGGACATAAAAAATCCGACGACTAGGGATTATTTATTTGTGATTTGTTTATTGTCTGGTTTTATTGACAATAATTTGTGATAAGTATTATTTCTTTTCATGCAGTAAATCGTGGCTATACGATGTTGTATATGACAGGCAAACTAAACCGATAAGTAATTGATTTATCTTCGATGACCGCTTTACATCATTATATACGTTGAGAAAGTATCGAGTTATAATCTATTTTACTAATTCAAATTTACATCGCATCTTTTTCTATAATTTATAATTTTGTAATTTTAGAATACGCTATGTATATCCAGCAAATGCACGTTATGTGAAATCAGTTCGATTTATCTAAATATATTAAATTATATTTTATTAAAATTAGTTTAAATAATATTGCAATTTTGTGACTCGGTTCTTTTTTTATTTTTATTTTTAAAGTTTAATTACCTTTTGTCTACATTTCTTTATCCATTACATTGATATTAAATAGCAAAATTCCAATTTTATTTATTAACTCTTATTTTAAATTGTTTAAAAATCTATTATATGTCTACGCCTGGCGTCGAACCGTTGCTCGATTCTAATTATTTCATTAACAATTGTTTGATCGACAAACGACACATGTTGGGCGATCCGTTGAGTATAGAAATATAAGTCCGCTTACTCAATATTCGAAATAAAGTGCGTCTTCGACCAATCGAAGAGGTTGTTGAGGTCATTAGAACAATAAGAAGTGGGTTTAAGTCGAAAATGTCGATCCGTTGTAGTAAACAAAGACCTGCGTATGCACAGCCTCGTCGTTGTCACTCCAGATGCGGAACATCATGTTTCTATTTCACATCGCAGGAGATTCCTTGAATTGTTGTTTTCCTTTCTTGAAACTTTGTATTGAACGCTCAAAGTTGATAGCACGATATTTCTTGAGTTCGGAGAAACAAAAGTAAGTAAACGTTCAAAAATATTCGTCAATTCATTTTAAATTTTATTCTGCTCACTAGTTGGCGAACGGATAACCTTTTTCATATCCATTCCCAATTCTAAACTGCCAGTAAGACGCTGTGGTTGAGTCGGCATAGCCTGGGATAGGAGTATGATTATAAGGGAATTCGGTTATCATCTGGCTGCACCGTTGATCCTTTCGAAGCAATAACTAGACGCTGGTCCCGTCTTATTGTACGGGAGTGCAAGCCAAAAACATCGATCGAAAAGTGCGTTTTGAGGGAAAAAGTTCATTTAAACTACGGCACTTATTCAATGTTAAAGTAATATATTTTGGATCGAACTATGTAAGATTTGCATGATTCGATAACATCTTTCTTACGTCATTAGACGAACAGCTCGTTTAAACACTCGCACACCCTTCACATTTTCGTAAATAAAAACTTTGGTAAACCACTTATGACTAAGATGAACAAAATTGACGATATAAAAGATTTTCGTATAATTTGACATAACATTAATGCAAAATTATTTAAAAACGACATTGATAGATGTACGAAAGAATGATTATATTTATCGGTCGGTTTAACGTGCATTACTCGTATTTAGAAAAAGTTAGTTTGAATTTTCAAGGTCACTTGATTTCCATGGCTAATGACTTTGATTAATCGCTTATCTGAAAAAAATATTGAATTATGAGTTTTGAGATTTTTAAGGTATTCTTTTGTTTATCAAAACATAGTAGAACATCTTGTGTATACAAATCAACCAACCTTTCTTATTATTGTTTCTGATCGCAGCTATTTATCAGATGTATTTCCTGATTTAACAGTAGTTTATTTTCAATATAATATTATTTTTACAGTTTCAATGTTGAGACCAAATAATATTCTAGGTGGCATTTCCAAATTGTATGTTTTCTTCTAGTTCTTTGCTGGACTTAATTCTTGAATTTTGCCATGTTGATTCCATCTGTATTGAGCATGTACCGCTAATAAACTTATAAACTTTGCAACTACTCGAACGACTTTAAGCAGTTGGTTGATAATATCTGACGTTGGAAATCATTCTAGAACGTTTTTCATTCCAGATATGGTTCTGACACGTACATTTTTAGGCAAATGTTATTGCGTAAATATTCGTCGTATTGCAATAATATAAAGACACGTTAGCGGTACGTGATATTTCTAATATTACTTAGGCCATACTTTGAAACCCTATCGTTCAATCTGGTTTGTCTTCAATACGCCTTACAACTAGTCGAATATGTCGATGTAAGTAATGCACGCTAAATTCGTTATTAAAATACCTTAAATATGTTAAATTATAAACATTGTTAAAACTTCGAGTTTATAGGTATTGTAAATTTTAACTAAATTGATCGTATCTTATATGAAAATCTTTTATTACATAGTTACATTACTATAATTACACTAAAATTTTAACAGTTTTCGAAACTGACCTACTGTTGACTTACTGTTAACTATCAAACTTCAAACACAAATATTCTCGTTTGAGCTATTTTCATAGGTTAGGCTCATGCTATTTTGTGCACACAGGCGTATATGTATTTGTACAACGCGTACAGTGCATTATTTAAATTGTTTAAGAAAAATAAATCTTGTTAAATATTTTAAGATTTGTGAAGCCAAATAATATTTTTATAAAATTGCACGTACTTATCCCAATCCGATACAGTTATTTTAATCAATAACAACAATATAAATATTTATTGCTTGATAATTTCACAATTAATCAAGTCTATATCAAAACAAGCTCTATTTTCCTATTTTAAAAAGCAAAACTACATTAGCATTTACTGGATGTACATTATAATTGTCGCAAATAGTTTTTTTATTTTTATAAAGTGATGTATAAGGTTCATTTAGTGTTTTCAATATTCATTTGTTTAACTTGAAAGATTTAGTTATATTTTAACGAGTAAATCAAATTCAATAAAATTATGAACTATAATAATATTATATGATTTTGTTAACAAACGTGTTATGTCGGGACAAAAAAATATATAAAAAACTTAAAAATATTATATATAACAAAAATATATATATATAAATAATATATATATATATTTTTTTTAACTGCATGAATAGTCGTATAGTAAGCCTAATTGAACAAAATTCGGTTGTTAATGACATAAGTGTCAAAGCACATTCTTCGGTATAAATCAATACTAGAGAAAACGTAGAAGATATTTTAGAACAGTTGATGAAATAATAAAACTATTCTTTTCCCTGTTTCCCTATTCCTAATTGTTGGTCTTCTTCGGACCCTTTTGACGATACGCCACGGCTCTGCGCTAAAAAATATTTCCAAATACGTAAGTAAAAATTATTTCTTCCAGCTGCGACTAAAATCATGCAACGCATATTCATGCAAGATATATCCGCTAGACGTTTGTATGTATGAACAATATTGATTATTATAACCGCCGTTATTTATTGTTAATCGACGCTATCCATAAACTAATTCCTAAATTTTTAATAGCTACAACTTGTTTTCTAAAATTTACCATCGTAAACAAACAATCAAGCCTAAACAAAATTAATATTTATCATAATACCAATGATATTTTACTAGTATTAAGTCATCAAATGTAAACAATTAGATATAACTCTCTCCTGTCTGATTCAGCCACTAAAATTATTCAATTAATTAATCAATTAAATAATTAATTTCGATTAGTATTTTCACAAAACGATACTACGCATGATATCTCTTAAAAGAAAAATGTACAATATTTCTATCCATTCACTCTAGATTTCCTCCAATTAGGCTAACGAAGGAAATCTTCCCACATTGGCTTAATCGGAAAAGGGCCCACTTCAAAGAGGATCCGGAAAACTCTAAGAGTAGGGAAACGCGACAGGGGTTATAAAATAACCCGTGTGTGGAAGTACAGTTAGTTCGAATCCAGCCCTAAAGATTAAATCTAGCTCTGACTTGTAAGAGAGAGAATGAGATCATCTGAAACAGTAAGTCAAACCAATCAATACTTTAATTTTTATCTTACTCTCTTTTCTATCTATCGCTTATAGTAATATCATATTTAGATTTTTCCATAAAGTATAGATTGGGTGCTTGTAAAACCGAGTACTATCTACATTTAAATAATTTCTTTGAATCAAATCATGGCTAAGGTCTCTCTGGCATGAGCCTATTATAGAGCTGTACTAGAGAATCGCCTTACCATTTCTTTTTCACCACCTATCCTAAGTATGATAGATCTAAAAAATAAACCAATTGATTTCCCAGTTATTATAGGTAAAACTCTATGACCAAATGCACATTCTTAATCTAATTAGCTCTATAATATCTGCTGGATGTTACACCAACTAAGGTCTTTGACTCACAAAACAAAATTCTTTTATTTTTCCATTAAGTATATAGAATGACTGTATTTATTTCAGTTATACATTGAGTAAAGAATACTTTGTTAGTGATTTTAGTGTTTATAGGTTGACATTGTTAGATCAAAATGTTCAGAAGAATTTTTATATAAGTTACAATCGCATGTATACCTTTCAACTGGGTCAAACCCTTCTGATAATGCAATGTCGAATTATTCACTCGTCGAAACTTCATAGGAAGTTTAAGCCAATCATATAGCGGTTCAAATAAAAGAATGTTTGGAAAAAAATCGGGTCCTAACAGTAAATAAGTAATCTCTTTACATATAAAATGATTATTTGGACAATGAAAGCCAGGAATATCTAAAACGTTATTCATTTTTTAAAATACAGTTCCCGGTTGAGATAGCTCAAACGAAGCGGACGGTCTCCAATCTCAGAACAATATGACAATGTATTAGTTGATTTTCTCTTTAAATACGAGAACTCCGCACTCCAATCACCCCAATCTCCATTGAGAGAATACAAAAAAAAAGGAAGTTTGAAGATGTAAACTGCCTTATCTACGTAAGAGAGATAGATTGTGAAACGTAGAGTGAGTGTGAGAGAGAAATATATACTTTTCGTTATTGACAGAGATGGAGACGCGAGTGATGGAAAAAAACACAGTTTATTTAAGTTTTGGCTCGTTTACAATCCCAGCTGCTTCATTGCCGTACCGAGGGCTCTTCTCGACTGACTGTTGTTTATTTTCTGACACGCTAGTGCTTCGCTTTTCTGGGTTTTTCCTTATCCTTAATGATCTTCTAACCATTGTCTCTCGTTAATGGTTAGCATGTGTTTTGCCCGCACTCTACACGTGTTAGTTATGTGGGGTTTAGCATACTGTTATTATCCCACATATATACGGTGGATGATATACCCTATGATAATATACAATATGCTAATTTACAATATTCTAATATGCTACATTACAATATGCTAATGTGAGATATGCTAATTTGTGATATACTAATATATACGCGGAGGTGATGTGCCACCATCTCATACACTAATACATATAGGGGGTGGGTGGGTGGACCACCCGCGGTGGCGGGTGGAGGGTAGGCACTGGCCCATTTAAAATACATGGGCCCCGGAGGGTGGGCAAGTGGACCGCCCGTGGCCACGGGAGGCAGTGGTGAGACAGAACATATATAGCTATACTACTCAAGGCTAATCCTGTATCGTTTAAAAAGCTCTCCATGCCCTTTCATTGATATATTAATCAATTGATCAACTGTGTTACAAGGTTTACTTCCGTGTCTAACAATCATAACGCGCGGTTAAAATGTAATTATGGAGAGTTTATCCAGATAAGTGTACTGCGATCAATCAAAGCTTATTTGATATAGTAGTTTCTTTCGAAACATTTGAAAATCCTATCTTAAAGGTAAAAAAAATCTCGAAATTGATAAGGACAAACAGCGAGAAACGTAAATGAACGTTATCTTTGAAAAATTATTTCCAAAAATTTTCGTCGTTGTCAAAAGTAACCGGTTTATGTTCTTTTCCACTCGTAACGACGATTACTCAAGACTTAACTTTCAAACAAAGTACATTCATAAATTTGCGTTGGTTTGTTCATCTACGAGCAATGTCTTGTACAGAATATAATTGAAATAAAATAAAAAACTTGTATTAGGATTACTCATCTGATGGAAGACAGTCACGCTGGATTCTTCTTGTATCCCACTGTGAATCGCATCAAACAGCCGTAACGTTTACGCCGATTCTTCAAGCAGCTGGTATATAACAAATCGAACCACATTGTCGGCATTTACATTGAACTTCTTTTTACACCGTTTGTTGTTGTATCACTTGACGCGCGAACTTAGTGCCATTTACATGCGAACAACAACGACAACCGCAAAATCGACAAAATTAATGAATATTCGATCAACGCGAGTTTTTTTTTTCAAGAAATTTTGAAACACTTGATGCGTATTTTAGATTTGTAACCCTAAAATATCGTACGCATGTACGCTCTACGCACATAGTAATTTATTGGACCGTCGACGTTGCTGTAGCAGAGCTCATTCGACACTATCCACTACGCGCTGGCAGCCAGACTACGAATCCTCTAAACTGTAGGATCGAGAAGCAACCCCTCTCCCACGCCGTCACCTGCATAGAACCTCCCATTCCAGCTATTGGTTGCTTCACTTCCCTTCCTCATATTTCCAAGCGACTGGCCACTCTTCAGCGCTATTTTGCATTATTATAAGTAGTAATGCATACTCATAAAACAAGCATTTATAATAATATTTCAAATAAACGTTCTTCCAAACAATGACTTTTACATTTTCATTTAAATTAAATAAGCTTTGAAAAACGAGTTACAAATTAATTTTTAGATTATAAATAACGTTTTTAAGAGCAATAAATCACAGATTTAGGAATAGAAGGGAATGGCTTATAATTTGTTTGTTAATAGCATTATCATGACTTCTATACGCGCAATATTTGTTTAAGACTCGATACTTTTGATATTGACAATAAAGTTTTTATTAAAAAAATTGTAATTTGTTTACAACGTTAATTAATGACCTTGTTGAATACTTTTAATACTTTTTGCCTTAGCAACTACTACTCTTTGTAATACTCTAAGTATTAACGTCTTAAAAATTGAAATCATTCCATGAAATAATTTGTTATCGTGTTCATCGTGTTCAGATAATTAAATACAATTCATATTGAATAATCTGCCGAATAGTCAGTGAAAACATATCAAGAAATGATATACGACAGCTGAGTTATGATTATATATATGACAGGAAAAAAATTAGTTTTAGGGCAAATCGGAGCAAGGTCTTCGATTTTGTTCATATTTGGCACATCGAATGCCTATATGGAAGTTATCATTTGTGCCAGGTTTGTCGCTAAAATATTAATTAATTAAAAAGTTATAAACAAGTTAAAAAAAAATTTGCTGTTTTTTCAATTGTTATAAATCGAAAACTATGTATTGAATCTGTTTAATTATTTTTTAAATACCCGGAAATAATTGTATTGTGAGAATATATATATGTCGTTATAACATATTTGTTAATAAAAATCTTATAAACAATTCAAATATATTTTTGCCATTTTTGATAAAAAGAGCAACTTTTATTTGAAAAATTTTTGTTGCAATCGATTCCTTGGACAATTTTGTATAAGAATCTGTAATAAAACTATCATGATTTTTTTATATGGGCTAGGTAATGTTATAAATAGCAAAAAAGCGCTACCTGCGGCACTCAGCTGGAAGATCGGACCGATGGAAGCGTCCCACTGCCCCGAAACTTTACCAGGTAGTTCAGTTCTATAAGTCAGTACATTTATTATATAAACTCTCTTTATTTAAATAGTGGTACGCAGGGCTAACATTTATGACGATAATAATTAACGAAAATAGGCTGCACTTAAGTAAATTAATGCGAACATTAATTATGTTAACAAGTTCAAAAATGTTTATTTTCTTTGATCGTTTTTTATAATATTTTAAAATGAGGTATTCTGACATTAGTTGTGCTTCGAAAATCATATAAATACAGAATCTTTTCGCTCAGTCAGCCTATTTAAAGTTCAATGGTCAGAGTAAACGGACCTCAACGAACGTCACGTTGAAATTTCAATCCAGTTTTATAGAAAATTATATAATGGCAATCATGCCATTACCTGAGTGTTCCAATTCATTCAAAAGCCACACCTGATATAACATTTACTTATTGTACCACCGCAGAACACAGAAATTGAACAAAATTTATCATCATTATTAAAAACAGCATTGTGTTTCGATGGTGAAAAGAACTTCTTATCCTACAGATTATAATATTAAAAGACCAGAAAATAAACGTACTTGAGTACTTCAGTGTAATTTCTTATACGTTATAATAATCTTGTTTATTTAAATTTTATATTAAATTTGAATAATTAATTTATGAACGCCTTTGTAAGATATAGTGAAATAATTTGAATGATCGTTACATTTTGAATATTATAATAATTGACTATTTTAATTTCATTTTCCTAACATCTATTGAGTAATGTTACACGTTATAGCCAGCCTGTTTATTTCTAACTATACTTGGAAAATCGATTTCTTGTAAACTACCAATATTTTGTTTGTTATTTTCTTAGTTAATTCCAAGTGACAAGTAAGAAATAAAGATTCGCGTAAGGATGATTCAATTATTGAATTGAAAATGACATTACTTCCAAGTATAAGTATTCGAGTATACCTCTCTCTCTTCTCTACCAGTCGTCATTCCTAGAATTAATTGAAGTAACGTTGGATTTTTTGGACGTGACTTATTGCGCACGAACGAAACTGAAGCGTGAATCGATGTGAATTATTGGCGTGTAATAACGTTGATTCTGGACGTACAAATAGAAAATGTGAAGAAAGGTAAACTTGATTACAGTTAGAAATAGGCAAGTCCACGATTAACCTAGGGAGGAAAAATGGCGGGATGTCATTAACGGGTATTTTTGTATGACACGGAAAAGATCGTCCGGTGTTTTGTGCATGACATTCAAATTCAAGCCTGTATTTTCTCTCCCCAAGTTAGTAACGTAGCACGAGTATTATGCGGAAGCCAGCAAAAACACCGTCATTGCCCTGTGAACGCTCTATTCAAAAGTTGAAGACGTACGAACAAAAACGGTCGATGATAGCGTTGAAACAACAAGATAACGCGGCTCGAAATTCCGAAATTCCGCTTTTCACGAGCCGACGCTCGTTAATCGAGCGGGGCTGCTTAGACATCTTTCCAAGATATCCATCGGGGAAACGGCTTTTTCCAAGCAGGTCAAAACAGTGTGAACAGCGTGAGCAATTATACCGAAACATTACCGAAATATTGATTTATTACGCAAATAGCGCTGTGGCAATGGGCTACAGAGAGATTTCAGCATATTCCTAGCAGATCCGCAAGAAACGTTTTTCTCGAGCGATTCCAAAATATTTCAGCCAGACGTCATAAAAATGTATCACTGCAATGTTTTAGAAAGCTCTCTTCTCTTCGATACTTACCCGAACGATGCGTAAATAAGGCATCTCTGCGAGTGGATTAGTTTGAACGGAGAGGGCCGTGTATAGTCAAGGTTGGAAAAAATCAACGCCAAGAACGTGCGTTCGGACGAATGAAGTTAATATAGGTAATAATTTGGACGTATAATACGAGGATATCAAGAACTGCGTTGACAAGGTAACATGTTTTTACACAGACGTTTTTCTTTATTTTTCAATTGCTTTGAACAATCGTCCTCCCGAAAAAGCGTAATCTTACGAAGGAAAATCATTGTTATAGATGGTCCACACCTGTATTTTTTCTTTGTTTTTTTATTTCAATCAACTCTTTCTTTTTGTATGCGTTTTACACAATCCTCATGTCGTCGCACCGTTAGAAAGTCTCGACTCTCGTATTCATCGTTATTTTTCATTCTTTAAGCGCATCTTAATCTAACTTTAAATTCGCCGGCTTAACACAATCTTGTCTCTCACTGATCCATGTATCTACCGCCTAATTTTCTTGCTGCACTTTGTTTTGCCTAATACCGTACGATATGTCTCAGACCACATCACAATCATCCACATTTGATGAAATTCGCTGTGCAATTATTACTCTTCACCCCTCGCGTCTTTTTCGCATAACAATTCACGTAGCGTTTCCTAATTATTTCGTATTCTTTGTGAAATTTGCTTTACACCATATTACGTTGCGAATTTTTTCCACAAATCGTATCGTATAGATTTCAAATTTTTCGCTAATTTAAACGTTGAAATCCGTTTGATTTTCATGCATAATTATTATTTTCTAAATAAACGTATTATTCAGCGTCTAGTTCTCCAAAATATATGTACACAAGTAGAACACAACTTTTTTCAGCGATAATTTTCACTGGTTTTAAAAACTTATTCAAATTTACATTGATTACGAAACGTTTGATACATTTTGTTGTTGTTTGGTTCAATGATTGATCTGCATCTTCAAAGTGCCTACAAAAAGAGCCTTCCTTCACCTCTAAAGCTCAATCGAATTATACATGTAGACCCTCGCCTTATCTTGTTCGAAAATTTCCATGCTAAAAATGAGCTATTGCAAGAAGTTGTATAGGAATTTGGACAAACAAACGATTTTTAAAGACAATTTTCATTATTCTCCGTCCAAATAAATTTAACAAACTGCAGATTTTTATGAATATCCATATTTACACGTGCGTTATATATGTAATATCCACAGTTGCGTTCTTATTTTTTTCATTTTAAGCATATTAATTTTCGTCGCCTAACTTTATGATTTTCCAGTTTTAAACGCACACATAATTTTCTTAGCGACTAAAATTAGAAAAATTCCGCAACAATCAGAACACATTTTGCGTTACTCGTAATCAAACTTTACGCTTTTGAATCGCGACGTACAATGAATAAAATTTCATTTCAAAAGCATCGTGAAGAATCTGACAGACGTGTACAAAAATAATTTTCTGCCAATACGTTTTTTAGCGAGAGAACGTGTACTTCTGGATTCCACATCGAGTTTCAATGTCACTGCTCGGGTTTTCTTGTTTACTTTTTGGATTGAAATTACCCTTTGGAATGTTTAAATTTACTTTTGCGTGCCCGTTTTATACTTTATACGAGCTAGCACAAATGACAAAAAAAGTCCAGTCATCTACAGACTCTGCGAACATTTTCGAAAAGGACAAAAAGTGTCGAGCGCTCTCTGCAAATATTTTCAATATAGACTACTTGTGCATTTGCATCGTTTCGCGTAACGCATCAGAAGTAACAATTATGAAAATAAATAGACGTATGAAAGGGAGAAGAATCTTAGGTATGATTGAGTATGCAGATCGGTAACGAATAAATAATAAATCTAATAACATCTACTTTATAACGCGTTCGAAAACTGAAACGAACGGTAAATATAGCTTTTGGTATTACAAAATATCGGTATTGAACTTTGGTTTCCAGCACATTCGTGTAACGCGTTCTTCTTTCCAAGTTGCTATGCCGAGTGCTGAATCTATTTACTAATTATCGTTTGGAGTGCATCTTTATTATAAGCCAAACGTACATTTTCGTACCTCTTCGAAAAGTCGCACTAAATACGGAGTTACAACGAATGAACAGCTTGCATGGTTATTTCGCGGGGAAACAAACGTTAACAACAGTGATCTTTCAAGTATCAACAATATTAACAACATCGGCATCATAATTCTATAATCATCATTATTGTGATCGTCATTATTACCATTTCCGTTTTAGTGGTCATTGTCTTTTGTATATTCTTTCCTTTTACTTTTTAATTTATTCCAATATACGCACTTATCGCATATAATATATTCATTTATACTTGTGTATCTATAACTATAATTAAACTACTTGTATCATCAAAATGATTAATGATTTTACATGTGAATATCTTTCTTTATTCGTCTAAACATCGTTTTACTTAATGTCTTTGTCGCATCGTTTCGTGTTTCAAATGTTCGTATCGCGATACATAAGCAACCGAAAAAAACATTTTTTTTTACCGTCGAATGCTATGTCAATCGTTAATAAACTGACGATTCGCAAGATATGTTGCATAACGCTTGTGCACGTACTCATATACGCCTCTGTTTACCCAAACCGCTTGTATGAATAATCTAACTCGTTTCTTTCAAAACAAATAACATTCAAAAGGGTTCGCAAAATTATTGTAGGAAATAAAGGAAAAATCTTGTTCAATAATAATACTGTAATTTGCATTATTTAACAAATTTACAAAACATGATTTGAAAACATAATGATTATTTCTTATTCCTTATAAACAAGAGTTCATTTTCTGCACAAACATCATTTCTCTCTCTCTCTCTCTCTCTCGCTCTCTCTCATTAATGACTCAAGCAAATCACATTCTGTCATTACAAAATGACAATGTCAATGCGACGCATACAATTAAAATTGATTATCTCTTGTTAAATTAATCATATTAGAAATGGTAAAACAGATTGATGCATACAATCATTTTTTCATTAAAATATAAAACAGAATGGAGCTCGCATACTGCTGCATCTAATTCAGTATTATTTAATTAGCATTTACGTTTATACATGTTAGGTTCATACTCTTATAACTAGTTATGCAGCAATGAATATTTTGGTATAAAATGACTGTTTAGTTCCATCCCTGGAGGATAACGAAGAAAACCTCTATTCACTCATTATTTTTTTAGCTCAGTCCGTAGTTCATATCGTTTGTATGAAATTGTGTAAATGTGAAGATACCTTGACAGAAAAATTTGTACATTTCGTAATGTTAAAACTATGAAAAAATTTAATTCACACAGTGGGCTGTAAATTGCCGTTAAAAGACCTAACAAACTATGTTTGTATAAAAAATTAAGTGTGTCACGAGAAAATCTGAGAGACGCTTGAAAATGAAGGATTAAACAAAAGATGTCTGTTAGGTACCAGTCTTTAGCATGTGATATGCAAATAAAAATGTATGACAAACAATGAAAACGGGGTTTGCTTATGGATTCGAGTATCCGACGTATAAAACTGTTCCAAAAATGTCCGGACAACAATCAAGGGTGGTCATTGCTGTCGGAATCAACGAATATCATCCGATAACTCACTGTGGTGTTTACTTTCAAATGACGATCACCTATGAAACAAGTAATACAATTGTTTACGACAATTGAATATCCAACATAAATATAAAATTATGTACAAAAGCAATCGAGGCCCAATTGAAAATCAAATGTAATAAAATGCTACTACATCTCTATGACTGAGTTTTACCGATTGATTGGACATTTTTTCCTCCCAAAGAAACTATCGACCAGTACTACAGGGGAAATCGTATCAAGGTCTGAAGTATGTAGTTGTATACAGTTTTGTGTTTCAACGAATCTCCATATTCAGTACCGTTGAGGCACAGAAGTTCATTATATAGGACGCTCTTTCTGCTTGACTCGGGTGATTGTTGTAAGAGAAAACGGCGGTTCATTTCGATACTTATCAGTAACGATTAATACTGAACTTGTTAACTTCATTACTTTGTTTATAGTAGTATTTGTTTAACACTCGACTTTGTGCGGGGCACGACATCACCGAATCTCCCATGCCGATTTGGAGTACGATACTTTTTACGTATAAGATTGTGATTATTTCAAGCAGCGGGGAAGTATAATAACAAAATGCACGTACAAAATGTTACGCTTTGTTTGTTTTGCCAGATGCGTAGATATGCCATCCAGACAGTTTTATTGTCACGAAAGCCTGTAACGAAAGGTTAGCTGGCTTTTGACAAAACGCAAGGTACAATTTATATAATCGTTATTTCATTATTCATTTTATTATAATCTTTCCCGTTGACGCGTATGGCGGCGCATACTTACGAGTAACGATAGCGTACTATTTGTTCGGTATCTATTCGAGCTTGCATGATTTTCTCTCTCTTTTGTTTAATGGTTAACTATTTACCCTACTAAGAATATATGACACGCCATATTAGACTCCACGTGTAGCTTGAGATTAAGAGCATTTCTCTTGAACGTCTCGTTGTTGCGCGCTTATCGTTATGTATATACTAGAACCATATAAATACGATTTGTTTTATTCCCTTAGAATTGTAGGTTTCACACTCGGATGACTCGCGAAGACGCCCCTTAATGTGAAACACAAAGCTCTTACATAATTGTTGTGATACATTTGCGCACATACAGTAGTGATAGCTGGGCTTTTGGACTAGACGTGAGGTTCGAGGTTTGAAAGCCTCGACGGGATCGATCAGGATTTCATGCTATTTGCATCGTCGAGCCGCCTCTCGGTTCCCACGCTCAACAGATTTGTAAATTCTATCTCTAAAACTTGTCGTGCCTACAAACATCACCATTATTCTTATCAAATGGAACAAAGTTCATCCTGCAACGATCTGGCCAAGCAGAATATTGAATGCGTACCTGCATATTTTGAGTAGGAATCTGCAGTTGTAGCGCGAAACTATTGGCGTCGAAACTGTCGTCTAGAGCAATGAGGGCACCGTGAACTCCGCATTCAAGGAGGTGGTTTGCATATTCCTGGTAAAACGATTACGATTATAGCGGCGAGCAAATGCAAGGCTCGGAAAACACTCACCTTCAAGCCGATGGACTGCACCCATCTGATAACTCGATCATTGCTCCAAACGAGCACGTCAACGTTTGCACCCTCGGCCATTCGTCTCCTGTCCTCCAATTGCTGTCTATCGTAATTCAACCTCTTCAGGCAGGATATACCGTATTGCAAACTCGTTCTGCGCGGGAAAAAGGAGGATCGTAAAAACGTCGGAAGCGCGAGCGAGTTGGAGAGAGTTGGAGAGAGTTGTCAAGAATAAGGTTACCTGTGAAAATTATCGACCATTCGCAGTTGACCCCTGAGGTCCTTTTTGTTGAGATGATCGAGCATTCTGGCGTCTACAAGGCACTCCATAAAGGTAGAACGGTACTGGGGCAGCCCGAGGCTCGGCAGCCAGTAGTTGCCAATCCACTCGTGATTCATGTCGCCAAAGGCCAGCGTCGACCTCGACGTCTTCGGGGCGGAGGGACTGGTCAGCGAGACCATCTCCTGGATCGCCAGCCTCAGTTTCAGTCGATGTAATGGATTGCTGCGACCACAGGCGGACAGGTAATTGGTAAACGCTCGCGGAACTTGGCCGCCTCAAAACGCAATAAAGCCCAATTAAAACGCTACCTGATTCCTATTTCGCGCTGGATCTCGGTGTCGCTAAGCGCGCTCATGATGGCACCGCTCTTGACGTTGGCCCTGCAAGCAGCGACGTACCAAGCGGGCATCCCCACCCAGAGCTCCAACCAAGCGACTATCGTCGGCCCGTTCCACAGGGCGAAGGGTGTGCCAGCTTTCATTGCCTCCGTCAGCAGCTCGTGCCTCGACGTGTCCAGCATACTACGATCGATTAAACGGGCATTCGACGAGTGACAGGCCTCTCGGCCGCTCGCGCGAACGAGCGGACCATTCGAACATACGTACCTCTTCTTTTTTCTGCGATCAAAGTCGCCTTTGTTGGAGAGGGTTCCCGCCACCGTACCAGCTGCGATCTCCCCGTAGTCGGGATCGGGTGTGCTGACACCGCCCATAACCATGTCACCGGGCATGCTCGCGTCCTTTCCTTTGTTGATCTACAAGCATGAGTTTCGTTGAATCGTCGTCGTCCCACGGTCACTCGGTTCGACGAGTATCGAGCGTTGTAACGCTCGTGCGAACGAGAGCGTGGAAAAATATGGAAAACAAACAAGTTTTGCGGTTAATAGATGTCTAGTGCAAACCTTGTCCTTTTTGCTGAAGAATCTGCCGAGACTGCTCTTGATACCCTTCTTCTTTTGAGCGGCGGCGACGGCGGCTGCAGTGGCTGGACTCATGTTGGTGGGCATGTGATGGTACTGGTGGCTGACCACGTTGTATTGGCCGATCGGCAATCCACAGGCGAGGTTGTTCTTGTACAGGCTGTCCTGGCTACTGTGTCGCGAGGATAATGGGGACGGAGTCCCAGAATTGAGTGCCCCGTTGTTAGGATGCCCATGCCTGCATTGCATGGTACGCTAATCTAGTCCACTAGTTTCTACTTCTAGCTCAACAGCACACGAGCGCACGAGCCAAACAAGCCAATGCTGCCTTTGTTTCTTTTGATTTGCCTTTGCGCGCTGTACGTGCGTGCATCTCTAATTTCGCGTAGCAACTAGCAAGCGCTCGTTTGTTTATTTCGTTTGAAACAATGCGTTTTTGCCGAAAGCATGGATGCGTGCTATCGTCGTAACTATCGCGACCGCGCTGGCGAATGCGCCAAAGAGCATTAAATAATCAACGGAATTTGTGCAGCGACAACCGATTAGCGCTAAGCCAACGGATAGATATTTTTGAGACGTAACGACAAAGTATAAGTAATCCAGCCAAAGACGACTAGTTTTCGTCTAAATTTCATTTCTAACATTCAACCAGAAAATCTAAACATCAAACGTAAACAGCCAAACTGTCGATTGATTGCGCTATGCTAAATTGTCTAAATTGAAAAAAAGCAGCATTGTGTACGAAAGCAGCTTAATGATACGGCGACAGACGCTCATGCTCGTACAGCGGACATTTAAGCAACTGCACGAGCGTCTGTGCGCAAATGGATATGTATACACATATTTATATATATATATATATATATGTGTGTATATATATGTACAAGTGTATATGCATGGCGTGACAAGAGACTTACAGGGAACTTACGGAGTTTGTGGGCAAGTATCTATGTGATGCTGAAATTAGCGTTTAAATGCTTCGCAGTTTCGGCTCAATACCAATATTGCAAACTCTCATGACTAAGCGGCGGCATGTAGGCTAATCTTGGATTAATTTCAAGTGTCTAGATGAACGTGTCTTTCACGAGTTTCCTAGAGTGATCGATGCAATTTCTAGGATGATTTGTTCATTCAAGTGAGAAGCTCGTTTCAAGCAAAACATCAACATTTTTCTCAAGTTTACTATTATACTCAATTGACAAATGTAACGACTGTTTAACTCAAATAACGTTGAAGGAGCTTTCAAAGACTTCTGAGTTATTCGGCTAATGAGCATGATAAACAGCTTACAGCTGAAACGGTTAAATTCGTAATATACCTACTCGGAGATGCAGTTTAAGCACAAAAACCTGTAAAGACATTGAGCTGTAGGCCAATTTTGAATGATCATTCAAGTTTCAAACTAAAATGCAGAGATTTCAATGCGATCAATTTCACTTTTATTGACATTTCCAAAAATATTATAGACAAACGATTATCGCGATGCTTTGCGTTTAAGCTTTAACATTGAACGTAACAGAATCAACATTTATAACGAGGTGTTTTGTTGTACTTTGAAACGGGACGAAAAGAGTACGCGCATCCTCAAGGATAAAAAGTGCTCTTTTCCCAATACTGGTACCGCATCAAGTTTGCGATGTACTTGTCTAAATGAGATTGTTATACTCCCATGATCGTATCGACAGACAGTCAAGTGGAGTCCGAAATTTTCACTCGCTCCAGCAGAGCAACGGCCTTGGCAACAAACCAATTGAACTCGATAATTAACGAACATTTGCGTTTAACGTAATAAAAGTGAAACTTGGTCTTGAACCTGTGCAGCATCTATACTATAAATCAGAGTTAGGATGGGTGAGAGGAGTGGGTTGAATAACAAAATGGACGGAGAGAGGCGGGGGGAGGGGGGTGGACAAGGTAGAAAGAAAAAAGAAAACGCCACCTTGGTCTTAAAGTATATCGAGAATTGGGAGTTTGTCGTTGGTGCAGAACACTCGTAAGTTCCCTGGTCTGTCTGAGGCAGCGGTGCCTGTCGTGGGCGATAGGGCAGGCTTGGACGTACGGAGGACTACTAGAGCCGCTGCTGCACAGTTCGCAGTCGCTCGACATAAGCGTCATCGCTGCAGTCTCGTCGTAGTCCTCGTCCGAGTCGACGATTACGCGACCTTCCATCAGCATTGCTAAGCACACACACTTTTCATCCACCCGACTTTCCCTTCTCTCTCTCTCTCTCTCTCTCTCTCTCTATCTGCCTTCCCTCTCTTGCTTTGTTACATTGTGTACTGTTATTCGTACTTTGACCACACTTCGATCGGACTCATTTTTTCGCCACGCCTGTTCGCCGACAGCATTGCCACTGTCGTTGACTTTCTTTCTTTTTTCAATTCAAATCGTGGCTGAAAAACTGAGTTATTCGAACAATTCAGAGAGCTGTTTGTCTCTAAACATAGCGAGAGGATTTTCGAAAAAAGACCGAGAGCGAAGTGGGAAGAGAATGTTGGGTGTGAGAATTACCATCGGAATCTAGATGAAAATGCCCAAGGCTGCCCATTCCCTGACCGAAAATGCCATAAGGGTCTGCGTAGTGCAGCGGAGAATCATAAGAGAAGCATGCAGCGTCAAAATTATTAATTAACCTGTGCATGGAGTAGCCGCCGCTTGGGAATCCGCTTTGTCCGGTGCGTCTGCGCCATAGCATTGAAGATTAGAACATAGAAAAGCAAAAAAAGGGCTCGGTTAAGCTCAGCGTGCACGTCCAATCGCGCATAACGGTGACGGCGGTGAGGCTTTGTTTTTGCCACCAGAGGAGATCTATATGCTCGTTCGGTTTGCTTTTGTTTAATCGAACCGATTAACAAATTGATCTGCCCGAGCGGCCTCAAGCTTTTAAGCTGGTGTGTGCATTGTCAATTAGACGAGGGCGCGCAAGTTCGTTATTTCCGTCGAGTCAACTTGAGCAAACGAAGCGAGCCTTGTGCGTCGCGAAGCGTCTCCGTTGGTGTTGTTTGACAAACGTAACGCGCGTTGTTTGCTCGCCTGTTTACGAGACTTTTATCATAAGCTTTTCTCTAAAGTGCTACTGCGTGAAGTGTGACATGATTGTTGGCCCACACATCCTCCAAATTCACAAGACACTCGAGTACGACCGACTAACTTCGCTCGAATTGGTCACTCTTCGTCGCGAAAACCAAGCGCAAAGCGACCCAGGGGGCAGACGTGCACGTACCTTCGTAGCTCTTCCTGACTGGTGGCCAATGCCGCTGCGACGCGCTCGAGCCTGATGGACCTGGCCGTGAGTGGTGACGCAGCCTCGCTACCGCCGCTTCCCAGTCCAGTCTGACTCTCCGACAGCGAGTGTAGCTCGTCGCCAGACAGCTGCAACTGCCACAGGCAGAGAGTATTATTCTATACGTTGCCGCCCTCGTTTACCCTCGCGAACGAAAATGTAGGCTTTTTGCATTTTCAAGGTTCAATGATGCTGCGATGCCTCACGCATACTGTCGTCGCAGCAACGATATATTTGCACCGATGCAATGGCCTAAATGTTAGCCGTTCGGTTAGGCAGCTAAATGCATTTGCTGCAATTGGCGTTACTTACGTACGTATGTCGAATTGACATATTTTTCGAACCACGTGCAAATGCATTCAGCTGCTTGAAAACAACAAATGTGACAAGTAGATGCAAATCCTTCGCGATGTATTGATACGCGTGATCGACAACATTTAAACCATCGACTTTTCGTAACAATTTTTTGTATGGTACGTAAAGAACATACTCAACGTGGAAATAACGGCGAACAAATGATGAAAAAAATATGCTAAAAAAGACAGTCAAGAGACCTTGAGAACGAAAAGAAACGAAAATGAGAGAAAAAAAACAAAGAAAGAAGGATCCTACGATCTCCTAGTGATAAGGAGAGCTAACGAACCTGGCTCGCAGGAAGTGACTCGGAGAGCTGACCGGGACTAGCCAAAGACGCGGCATATTGATGAAGATGTGCTGGGGACATTGACGCTGGTGCCTGAAACACCAAGTTCAACGTCCGCCAAACCACTCGTTGCAGTTCTCGACCAACAATTTGCCTGATATTTGCATAAACTTTTATCTCTCTAATCGAGTGCCAATGTACTTGCCCTTTGAAATTAGGTTCTCTCAGAGACTAACAAGCTTTTTGGTTTTGTCTTTTGTTTTTCATTTTTATTTCATGCAAAGTTTCGCTACTTATTTACCAAATGCTTTGGTGGAAAAATCTTTGCTGTACACACGTTACTTTCTTAAATACACACGAACAATCAATTCGTTGAAGCATTTTCAGAAATTGAATACTTCACTATCGCGTTAAGCAGAAAATAAAGAAAAATCACATTTATTCAGATTTCGTAATGACAAATAACCAATACAAATAAATGATTGCACATCGAATTACTTTAGAAAACATTATTCAAGCTATAGCACTGAAGAATCATTCTCGTCGAAAAAGCTTTGATGCAATTCAAGTAATGCAAATCTGAGTATTTTTCCACCAACGAGTGCAACAACTGTGTACGAGAACTAAGAGTGATTTTTGCTCAATATAGAGTTGTGTGCAGAAGAGAGCTGAAGATAGAGAGAAAGAGAAAGAGATAGGGAGATAGAGAGAGAGAGAGAGAGAGAGAGAGAGAGAGAGAAAGAGAGAGAGCAAGTTACAGACGAACACGAGACAGAGAGAAGAGTATGAGTATAAGAATAAGAAAACGCGAAAAGCCTAAAAAGTCGGGCGACAAAGCGCAGAGAGTACTTATAGTAGTAGTCGTAGTGGAAATGGTGGTAATAGTAGTAGTGGTAGTAGTAGTTGTAGTGGTGGTGGTAGTAGTAGTAGCGGTGATAGTAGTATAAATAATGTACATGTATAGAGAGACAGAGATGGACAGAGTAGAGTGTATATAATTATAACTAAGCTCGAACACGCAACTAATGGCTAAAAACGCAAAAACCCATAAGTATAATCAAGTATAAAGGTTATAATATATATATGTATATATACATACATACACACACACATATATATATATATATGTATGTATATATACATATAAGTAAAAGGTAGACTGGCATGGAGGTTTGTTGTTGTTTGTAGTAGTAATTACTCACAGTATGGTACTTGTGCAAGTAGTCTCGGTTGGGGCTGTGATGTGATTTTGGGGTGGATCTGCCACTAAGTGGAGGAGAAGCACGTTCGAGACTTCGGCCTCGTGCTAATAAATTCATATGTTCCAAACTACCCACCCTTGACTCCAGCTCTTCCGCTCGCGCCTCTGTACTTTGCTTTTCCTCCTACGAGGATGCATTAACAAAACGATTTTCATGAATCTATGAACAATGCCTAGGTTTCTCCAGCGAGAAACTCGTTAATGATATATATATATATATATATATGATACATGATACATGATGTGAATTGCGTCATGAATAATAAAGCTTTATTACACAGTGGCCACCTACTTTGTTTTATTGTCTTACGCTCGTTTAGCCCAATGAGAAACGTTTATTCCATTAGATTAGGCAACGTTTTAACATGCCGAACTATCCAATAAAGTACGATCGATTTTTAACCACATCCAGATTACTGACAGGCGATTAGTTACGAGAAGAATGGCCATTATGTAAACTTTCAAATAAAATTAAACGATGAATGCTGCGTGGATAACTTATCGTTAGATTATTTTTTCCATTAATTTCAATATTTCCATTCGTTTCTTATTGAAATCGCAAAGATATTCAATACGTAATCACAAATCAATATCAAAGCTTTACTCAACGTACAAGTCAAATAATAATTTTGCAAATTAACATTATCTTACATATTCATGCAATTTCTTACAAGTTGGCATTGAATTTTTAGTTCAAAGTTTGTTATTGTGTAAAAGACAATTTACGGACAATTTAGTTACAGATTACGACTTCAGCAAAGATTACTGTAATGAGAAGAGCATGTGAAAAGTAAGAGATGATTCGACAAAAACCAAAAATAATGAAAATGTTTGATAATGACACATTAAGGTTTACGTGGTCCTTTTTGCTGACAAAGGGCTTCGTTGCATCTCCCTTGAGGATTCATAAATAACAAAAGTACTAATTAACTTGACGTGCATTAGAATGTCAATTCACAAGGTAAAGTGCAAAACACAAATCACAAATCGTTAAGATTAGCTAAAAACAGATCAATCTATGAGATTCAAAAGTAGGGCACACTCGTATATTGTAAGTACGATGCGGTGATAGTTTTGTGAGCGAAACTACTCGTAATTCATAGCTCATTTCTAAAATAATTTCAATCATTAACAAAATTCATGCGTTTCCTGGTGAAAAACGCTTGTCAACTGTGTTTCAACGTAGTCATTTATCTTTGCGTATCGTCCGAGATGACCACCAAGGCAGTTGTCGCAACGAGGTTTGTTCAAGTAAAACTATTTAACATACGCATACGTATATACATGTTATACGTTGTACGCGTGTTTTTTCACCAGGAGGCCGTAGAACAAGGACAAGGACACTAAGTGAGAATTTTTCGTAAACGCTAGTGTGTCAACAATATCTCTCTGCTCGGTGTATGTATACGTAGGTATAATATATCGTTTGTGAATGTGCGATAGATCGAGTAAGCAGATCGGAGTGTTTATACAAAGAAGAGGTCGTACCTGAATGAGCCTGATTTCGTTGTTGATGGCGTCGAGCTGCTCCTGTAGCATGAGCGCGAGAGTCTGTGCGTCGGTGTGGCCGGTAGGGCTGATTACGTCAGCGGCGCAGCTCAGCATAGACTCGTTGTCGCCATCACCTTCGGCGTCACTCGACACGTCGAAAGCTTGCTGCACGTTCGCCAACACGTGGGCTTGCTGCAGCTTCTCCCATTCCTGCTCGGCCAGCGTCCGTGCTATATAGCCCTGCATGCCCACACCCAAGTTTACGCTCGTTAGATATTATCTTTATTGCCGTGCGTCGTCTTTCGCCCTCTGACGAATGCCTCGTTATTGCGGATAGCCGGAACATGCCCGATCACATGGACATGCCATTGGCACAATATTCGTTACACAGACACTATCCGCAACTGTTCGAGATCTTTGGAAGCGATTGAACGTGAAGCACGTCAAATTCTCATCGGATGTTGAAACAATTTGACGTGGGTAGGGATACGTACGTTCGTTTGTTAATGATGATGAGCAAATAGTCCTAGTGATTGTTTAATCGACTGATATACATTCAGAACAAATATGCGAAATTATAACGGTTACTCAAATGAAAACTAATCTGGCATGACAAGCGATCATCGATCTTAAATGGAAACGTCTGGTTAAAGTACAATGAGGAGATCGACATTCCTATGAACAATCAATTTTGATCGTCGGATGTTATAACATTGGAAGAATGCCAAAGAAAAATGGAAAAATAGGCGATGCGTTTACTGTTCCAGATCTGTATGCTCCAGCGACTATTGTTAGAAAAGTGGAGAATACTATGCAGTTAACGACTAGAGTCTAATGAGACTGTTAGTAATTAATAAATAAATGCATGGCTTTGATGTCAAAAATAATATGTAAACACTACCGTCATGGAGGTGCGTTGTATGTTGTCGTTTAGTTTACAAATGATTCGATTTGATTAAATTATTACAAAGATCAAAAATGATTGGTCTAATAAATTCTATTGGCGATGCTCACCAATGCATAGGGGTCTGGTGGCACGAGTCCGAAGCTCTTTCTATACCACTTTCGTACAAACGAACAGAGTAAATGTATACGTGTTATTGTTTTTCAATCATAACTTATGCCTAAGTTAACCTACTATAAACAACTATTGCATGAATCGTTATCCGACAATTGACGTTACAATGTCCGGATCGATTCTTTACGTGACAATAGCCAAATATGTTTGATAAATGAACGTTAGCATTTCGTAGCGCGTTATTGATATTATTATTACTATTATTATACACTGTCGCAACGTTGTCCGACATCCGATCGTCCGTTTGTGAAATCGACTGAAAAACACGTTTATGCAATCTATGCAGGTTTTGCCTAATAGAGGGCGATCACTCGAAAACAAGAGTAAACATGGGCTTTGGAGAACAATATCAAGGAATCGATTGCATCCTCGGTGTGCTCGTTCTATTCATTGATCAATCTGAATTAGGCATTTGATATTAAGGCATCCAAAGGCAAGGAAAAGAGTGCCGGTACCTTGTCTTCCTCGAGTCGCTTGGCAGCTCTCCTGGGAAGCGAATGAGTGTCGAAACTGCTGTGGCTGGCGCTGCGCGAAAAGCTACCCGGGTCAACGGCGTTGGGCGAGAGACTTCTCGTGAGCGCGTCCGTTTGTTGGATATTGAAAGCGATTTCCTGTTGGAGCATTTGCCGCTTGACGCTATCAATTTCAAGCCGAGCCTTGCCCAACTCTTTCATTATTTCCGCTTTCTCGTTCTGCAGATCCTCCGAGATCTTGCGCATCTTCTCCAACTCTTGTTGCAGTGCGTTCTTCTCTTCGAGCGCATGCATACGCTCTTTGAGGTGTACTTGTAACCTCTCGTTCGATTCTGAAAAGACGCTTGTCGCTCGTTAAGTCTATTCTCATTCGAGTCTCGATATCACACGCTAAATCGAAAAAACCTGGTTATTCTTTTGCAATTGCAGACATTATTATTTCTCGGTTCGATCGATCAAGCGAACGAACCACCAACTCGTCGTTGGCAATATTTTGCCGAATATCCGATGTGATTGACTAGTGTAAATCTCGCCAAAAGTCTTAGGCAACGCGTCGTAAGCCAATTGTGCAGCAGCTGCTCGTCGTAATTATAAATAAAGTGTCGGTAATGCGTGCAAGGATCGATATCGAGTGTGTTTACCTACTGTATTCGAACGGTCTACCTACTGATGCAGTAACGGTATGTATCGGTAGCATAAGTAATTCGCACATTCGAACGGAACCGATCTAACCATTTTTATTTTTTACGCGGCATCGTTAGGCGGTCGTTCGATTGGATGTTTAGACAATGATTAAGCAATATTTACCAGAAAGAAGTTTATCGACGGTGGAGCTGAGTCTGGCATTATGCTCCTCGTTCATTTTCAGTCTCTGATTGAGCCGCATCACTTCGGCAGTTTTCTCCTCGAGCTGCGTTTCCAGCCTCTGGATCCTGTCTTCGGCGCTACCGTGTCTCTCTTGGGCCTGCTTGGTTTCGCAACAATACAGAAAAACACGACGATTAGAACTTATCCTTTCTTCTTGGCGTTGAAATACTCAGATTTTCGACAAATCATTACAAAGCCAATCGGTTCTACTCGTTGCGTTACTTTGATCAATTGCAAACTGCATTCTTCTTACTTTAATGTTTAGCTACGACCAATGAATTGTCTCTACAATTTTGGCAAATAACTTTGGTAAAATACTCTTTCCAATGTGAACAACGACGAGCAACGACGCTGTCTAGAATAACAGAGTAAAGTAAGACTGAAACAATACACCAAGAATGTACTGACTTGAAAGAAAAGAAGATAAGGTATATAGAACGGACGCTAACTACGAAAAGCTTTGGCTGAAATTGAATTATTGCTTGAGCCAATTAGTTAACTTTGCACTTCTTATGCTTTCCTTGACTAAGCCTATAACTTTTCTTTCTCATCAATTTCACACCAAACTGTAGTACTCAATAATTGCATGCTCTTTCAGTGCGCTACCACATTAGTCGTTAGTTGTGTTTGTATAATGTACCGGTTTCAATTGTATAAGAGAGTTCCATTCATTTAATGCAATGGTATACTCAAATTAACAACTGCATTGATATTTATTGAATCGTAGAAATGTAAAAGTCAATTTTGCTTGTCGCAGACTTAACTCCAGCTATTAAGCAGCAAGCTGGTGTTTAGCGCTGAATAATTGATTAGAAATATGCATTTTGAGGTAACAATGAAACAACCTATGTTATATGCGAGCAAACTGAGTGACAATCGTGAAAGTGATTAAAGTCGTTGGAAAGTACAGGCTACGGTGAAAGATTAGACGGATAAGCTTGAAGATATTTACAATGACGTGTAATGAATACTCAATGCGTTCTACAGATCAAATAGAATCGTTAACTCGTTCGAAATACGAAGCAGATAACGATTATTTATCAACTACTTTAAGTAAGAGCTGTTCAACTACGAATTATAGACAAAGACAGCAAAAGAAGTTGGCAATCATTGCAATTACGGATCGCAATCGACTTTTACATGTTCTGTTCGATTGAAACAAAAAACAAATACAAACAAATGGAAATTAAATGCCATACCATAAAACACATTCCTGTAAATATTCGTAATAAAAATAGCACAGCAAGGGAATTATTTTATGAGTTGATGACAATGAGACGAGATGAGATGAGACGAATGTTTGTTCGATGGAAATGTATTGGTGGAATAATGTTCAGTGAAATGTTGATGTGCGTGTCTCCGTTGTGTATCTACGTGTAGGCATCGATGACCATATTATACGTCAAACGATATCATCGATCCCTCTAAACACCACACAACAGTGAGATTTCGCTATGAACATTGAGACCATCAAGGACAATGATAGAATGTAAAGATCGTCTAAAAAAAGTTGAGGAAATTAAATAAAAAATGAAGGTTTTGTGACAAACTGTTCAATGAAAGTGACGGCGACTGACAAGGGACAAGGGAACTATCAATGTTATATTAGCTCGGGTGACTCTTAGCTGGCGAATTTCATTTCTTGCGCGACACGGCAGAAAACGGAAAATAAAGTAATTAGCATTAGATGGAAGCTTCGATCAATTGTCGTTGTCGTCGTTCAATTTCTTTCAAACAATGACTTAAGACGCTGTGAAATAATCCACGGCAATTTATAGGAGCGAGCCGAAGCGTGGCTTTATTGGAATTCAATCGATTGTTTAATTGCAAGGATGAGAAAATAAACGTCCAGTCATTTTCGTTGAATGAAATTTATGGGAAAACGAAATAATCGTGAAAGGGGACTTTCCTGAAACTTACCTGTTTTTTTAAAAAAGTCGTGACACTGAATTATTTGAAAATGTTCAAGTGCAGAATAGGTACATAAAGACGACATACATCATGTAAAAAGTGATTGTAGAATCAGAAACTATGAAATAATCAGTCTGTAATGGTCGCTACTGGTACGGAACTGGTAAGCTTCGCTGAAATTTCCGGCAAATGATAAAGTCTGGAAACTATCGAGAAATGAAATTCCCAGCGCAACGTTCCTCTCTAAAGTTGAGAGTGGCGTAGAAATTACCGTAGAAACATGATAAGACAATGAGAGTAAATTCACAAAAATAAAATGAAGAAGAAAGAGATAGATAGAGAGGAGCGATGATAAAGTAAGGAAATATCGATGTGATGATATGGAATCCCCTTGCGTACCTGGTTGGGCCTCCTCACCTGCGTCAGAGCCTCCATCCTCTGCTTAAGCTGCTCCTCCATTTCGGGTAACTTGGCGAATTGTGCCAACTCTTGCTCGGCGTGCTCCAGTTTCTGCTGCACCGCTGCTATTTTCTCCTCTTGCAACTGATTCGATGCGACGCCAAGCAAAAGAACAAACACATGCCACATCGACATTAATTATTTATCTCTATCGCATACGCGCCAACTCACTCGCGCTCCGTTTTATCTCCATCTTCCAACCCGAGCAAACAAGAGAACGTTTCTGAATATTTTACTACGAGCCGTGCACGAGTGTGAGCCGCTGACGCGAATCCACAGTCTTGAACCTCTTTTCTGACTTTTTTCTCGGGTGTCAATTTTACCGCGCGCGCGCGACATTCCTGCCTTTCTCCCTCGATATCAATAATACGGATAAATATAAACCGCGGTTATCGTGTCGACTCATCTTGAAAGACTGCAGGTTGTATTCTATGTGTACTCGAATATTGGGCTTTGCGAAAAGTTGCCGAGGAAGGATCGAAGACCTGCACGGAACGCTATTTCGCACAACTCGATGAAAATCCATCGGCCAATTTCGCACAGTTGTTCTCAACTTGGAGATCAAACTGCACTTGGCGATGAATGGCACGATGCTGTTGCTCGGTAAAGAAAAGCGACGGAGGACAATAAGAAAAAAACATACCTTAAGCTGTGCCTCTTTGTGCTGCAACTCCTGCTCGAGCTTCTCGTTAAGGTCGTGTAAGCTGATGGACTCTCTCTGGGCGTTGAGGTATCGCTTCTCCAAGGTGGCTATTCTCTCTTCTTGGTCCTCCTTCTGGGCGACGTTCTCGCGAAGATCGCGTTGCAGCTTGACGTTAGCGTCTTGAGCCTTCAGGAATTCCTTCTGCGTTTTGGCGAGCGTTTCTTCAAGCTCGGCCACGCGGCTGCTCATTTCCGCCACTCGCCGTTGCCATGTACTCAACTCAACGCTCTACAAATGTTCACGTATTGTCACGGCTCCTTCTTACTATTGATCATTTTTATAATAGCGTGCCTACGCCATTTTCACGCGCATCTTTCGATTGCGAATACTTTAATAAATAATAAAAGTCTTGATTGTTTGATAAAACTCCGTTAACTCGGATAAATTATTGTTAGTGACCAGCCGCTATCGGAGGTAATACAGCTATAGCGAGATAATACGCAGTAGTAGTAGTAGTATTTTTGTTGCAAGCTTTGTTATTTAAGAGATAGACACAACCAAAGGAAGTACAAGTACAACACTAGTAAGTGTGTAGCGGATCGTGAATAACTTGACACGATCACACTGTGCGCAACAGTCATGCACACTCTCGTATTGTTACATCAACGACTTCACACGATAGTCCGTGTGTTCGTGTTTCAGTTCAAAGCTTGTACTCGTCCGTTTACGAACATTTCATACAAATAATTAAAATAATTAAAATAATTAAAATATACGGAAATACACTTGTATTACTACTCGACTAATATAAAGAGCATGCAGTGTGTAAGTAAGAGTGCATAGTGTTTTGCACACCAAGTCAAGTTTGTTAGAACGAAGTATGTCGATTGTTTCGAGAGAAAAAGACTACGACTACTGAGAACCAGCGAACCTACGAGTACGTCTGACACGTTGTACATGGACAAGTAGCATACGTCAGCTGGTGTCGATCAATTTGAATTTTTAGACGAAGAACCGCATGTCCGTTATTAGCGCAGCGTCCGCTTAATTTTCGCGAAGCTCGCTTGGGCATATCGATTTCCGGTGGGCGAGAGTGGGCTGGGCTACGGCTAGGAAGGGGGATGGGAGACGCATACCTGCTTGTCGAGGTTGGTTTGCAAGTCTTTGAGCTTGGAGTGGTGGTCGAGGGCTTCGATGGTGCCGTTGCTCAATTTAGCCTCGACCGTCAAGTCCGGCACGTTACTTTGCTGCTGTAGTTGCGGTCGCTGGTGTGACTGTGCCGCCGCCGTTGCCGTCGTCGCCGTCGCCGCCTGCTGCTGCTGCTGCTGCTGCTGCTGCTCCTGGAGTGCCGTCTCCTCGTTTGTACTCTGCTATTTTTCCCCGATACACATTACACACGATAGAGCAAGCTTCAACATTCCCATCTATGCCTTTTCTGCGCTACGTCTCGCTTACGCGCCTGTACACCCCCTCCTCCCGCCCCATTTATATATTTGCTTGGCGATTTTACGATACCGTTAGACTGGTCGATGTTCGACCAAATGTTGGATACGGGATTTTCGACGGCTGATTCTTTTTCCGGTCTATTTGCAAGATGAAAAATGTATCGCTTCGAATTCCGATACGTCGGCAACCAAACAAAACTGTTCTTTTTTTTGAGTTTATCCGTGCGCTCAAGCCTTGGCTTCTCCACTGTTCATTCAATACGACATTTCAAATGAACGTTCAAGTCTCGGTCGTGGGCAATCATTTAACGTGTAATTTCTCCGAATAGATGATTTGAACAACGTATCCTTTGCAAGATTTTGCGAGCTGCCCAAATTACCGCTCATGTTCCTTGCGGAATGCGAAACTAGCTATTATGATTTTGACCGTGAGAGTGGGAATAGAAGTATGAAAATGAAGAGTGAAGTAACATTGTGACAGAGATCCCGTAATAACCAATAATAGACGAAACCTAAGGTTGTCGAAGGAAAGTTTCAGTTATTTTCTATTTTAACGAATATAAAAATCATGAGAGCCCGAGAAATTTGTAGTACGCAGATGAATAAGGATGTCTTGTAAGACCGCAATCGCTATCAACGTATCGCGATTAACTTCTGTGCCGTTCTCTTCACTTGTATATTTAAATATCACTTTTAAGACAATGCCATCAAGCGTGTAACGTCAACTATTCGTTCTACTTGTACCGAAGAGAGAGAGAGAGAGAGAAACATACAGATTGTGACTAACGATATGCACAATCCAGTAGGATGTTGTAGGTGGATGTTGGAAAACGCTTATAACTCAATGACAATTCGGAATGATTATCTCCGTTCGGAAACGTTCCCGTTATTTATGCATTCCTATAAATATTGATGAAGTGCAATTGGAATAGCTTCAAAGATTGGAAGGTAAACATTAAGGACTAAGTAGGTACACAAAGCGATAGATTTAGGCACCAAAAAAAATCCCGAGTTATCAACGTACGTATGAAATCGGGTATTTGTAGTTGTTCCGTTTGGAAAAATCTATCGAAATTGAAACGGTCTAAAGTGACAATTGTCATAGCATCGTGGTATCCTGGACTTTTTTTGGTACGCACAATCTACAAACAAAAGAAAACAGCATGCTTTGTTACATGACAGGATGCAGCACACGTCACTATGAATAAAATGAGGAAATTTATCCCAAAAAAAGAAAAACAAACGAAACGACTACGGAATAAAAGATAGAGAGCGAGAGTTTGGTGTGAGTATGTGAGACACGTGTTTGTGTGATCGATGACTCAGGGTCACGGCGCTCGTATATTATTGCGTGTACGATTTTCCATGTAGACGCTTTACCTTTTGCTGCTGTTGCTGCTGCTGGTGTTGATGGCTGTCGTCCGCCTGGCCATTCTCCTTCGGCCGGTCATCCAGTGATTTCGGTACATGACCCGATTTGTATTGCTGGAGCTGCGAGTGGTACTAAAATGATTTAAGATCTATTGATTGCGAATCGTCAAACGACACGATTGATTTTTTTCAAAACCACAAATCCGATCTGTTTGCATCCTTCGCGTTTCTTCAACGCGTATTGTCAGTAAAGAAGAATTCGTTAAGGAGTGCCCGGGAAAGCTGCTTATTGCAACGCTCAAGCCAAGAAACCGTCGGCGTAGACTTGTGAAAATAATTGCGATATCTCTTATGTAAAATAGGACACCGATATGCGTGCTATGATGATTGACGTTTTAATTGAACAAAATTCTACTCCGAGCTTTTCTGACGCAATTGGCCGCGAAGGTTGCATAGGTCGTACTATCGAAGCGTCAAATTTTTTGTTGTTTCTCATCGTTGAAGGATGCTGTTGCATCGGCTGATTGAAAACTAATTGCAATGTACTGGACAATACTTTTTACGAGGATTTTAGTAGAGCTGCGATTGTCCTCGACACCGTTAGTCGTAGCTAGGCGGACAATTAGATTCGTCCACAAGAGTTTTTGTTGTCATCGCTGTCGCCATCTCGACAAAAACACTTGGGTCGTTCATTAAAAAGCACGTAATATATTCATTGTATTCTTTGCTATTTTTTGCTTTTTTCTTAATTCTCCCGCTAGTTCTCCGACTCGACTCAAGAGTAACGAAGCGGCAGACTCTTGACCTACATGTACGATTCCTTACCTCTTCTTTAATACGGACAAGTTCCTCTTCCAAGCTCGTATTCCTCTCGAGAGCGACGCGCAATCTTTCCCGTACCTGTTTGACACACACACACGCATATACATGTAAAAATTGCATTACAAAATTGTCAGAGCTCCTCTTCTTTCAATTACTCGAGCTCGCTTGACGATAAATTGAATTAGTGATTGGTTGAATTAAACTGTCGATTCCAATCGAAAAACACTTGTTACTTTGCAATCTTACAAGTGAACTTCTTATTGGGGTTCGAATGAAAATACTTTGAAACACTCGAAAACTTGTTAAGGAGGAAGTGCTGCACGTCGAGGGAAAAGCAAATTATTAAACAAAAGAGCCAAACATCGAAGAACACACGTTTGCTGAATCGACCATTTCTGCACAATTACACGAATCAAAGGGCCTTTTTTCGATTAATTATCGTTGGAAACTCAGGACGAGAATAATTGAAGCAATCTTCCACTAACGAGAAATTCGCTATCACGATTAAAAATGTATCACGGCTTGCTCCGCGCATTTCAGATGGCTGCCATGAAAAGAACCATTGAATTACTCGTAAAAAATGTGCGACAAACCTATGAATAAACAGATGTATATCGAGGTCACAAAGCGATCGTCTAGAGCGTACGTCAAATGTATTGAACGCGAGTAAAAGGTGAGAGTATTTATCGATTGCAGTTGTTGACTGGTCGGGTACAAAGAAAAACGCGAGTAAGCACAAAACAAAACAAATAGAAAAGAACAAGTACAAGGATATGACAACAGGAGGGGCAAAGTTGCACGACAATCCGCGTGCGTGTGTAGGATGGTACAGATTAGCCGCGTACCTTCTCGTCCAGGGCTTTGTGATGCTCAAAGAGGCTCTTGAGTGCTTTGAGCACTTCGACTTCGGAGGAGACGCCCGATTGGGCGGCGGCCTGTCGCTTTACCACCGTCATCCTCAGCGAGCGCTCGTGCCGAGAGACCAAACATTCCAGATGTTCCAGTAGTAGCTGCAACAAATAGACACGATATTCGAGTAGCTGTTTTCGCGCCGATCAAGGTTCCGAGGAAGCAGGGTGGTCAATCGCGTTGAGAGAGGGAGCAGGGGGAGTAGCACTTTGAAACGCGCGATATTTAGAATTGACGAAACGATGTCAGGCTACGATGTTATCGCGCGCTAGTTCCAAAGTTTAGTCAGCGCGCAATTATTGGCTTGATTTTGGTTGCACGTAGGAGAACTGCGGTGATATTCAGCCGATGGAATGGATATTGAAAATCAACCGATGAGTGTCTGTTTTGAAAGACGATCGACGCTAACTCTCTCTCTCTAGCGACGGATAAGCAAATTGGGACTACGACATTGCTTTAGATTAACTGCAACGAGCGTTATTAAGCTACATTGTACTGGCACAATGAAGAACCGCCGCTTTTCATACTTCGTTATGTCGATTATATAGGCGTGTGTCGCGCGGCCAAATAAACGACCTACCGTGCAGTTGAATGCTTTAGTCCGTTATCGTTGTTCTCCGCGTATCGAGAGCAAACTGATATCGTTTGGTGCTGTTGCGATCGCTGAATAGAGACTCGTTTACAAAGGGACAGACAGAGGGACTGGACGAGACAGTCGGGTGGAGATAGGGCTTAATTATGATAATTGAATCGACGAAACTCACCCTCGTGTTGTTGCGCTCGGCCTTGAGCTCCGCGATTTCCTCCTCCTTCTCAAGGATGCTCTCCCGCGCGGTCGTCAGTTCTTTCGTTAGCTGCGAGAATTCCTGCAATTAAAACGAGCATTATTTTATTACCAGAGTATCCTCGACAGATGTATTCGACCATGGTCGTTTTCGCGGCCTTTGTTAGAGGGGAAAGGGGTACTGAATCGTGAAAGTGCCAGCCAGCAAATCAAATTGCAACGGTGTATAACGTGAATGGAATGAAATCAATGTGGACTTTGTCCACATTTCAAAAGTTTTGCTGTAGGGTATTAGTTTATGCGCCCTGTTGTTTCTGCTGCAAGGATATGTGGGTCGGCCGTCACCGCGGGAGACACGGCATACTTTCAAGAGAAAGAGCGAACTCAAAGAACCATGAGAAATACACAAGAGTGCGTCCTTTGTCCCGATTTATCTCGTATATTCGAATTAAATTTGCTCGAGACGACGGCTGTGCAGGCTCGTAAACGCGAGACAAATAGGCGTTACATTATGGATCGAGAGAGCTTTCGACACAGCCTTGCTTTTTCGCTCGAGTATTTCATTAAAGTGCAGTGACATTTGAAGTGATTGCAAAACAGCGAGTAAGGAAGACAGCGGAAAGGTGGCGAGAAACTGGGACTAGAACGGATTCTGGCCTCTATTGTGTGCCGTAAAAAGCCGAAATACTGGTAGTCAGCTGGCTTTC
Source organism: Chouioia cunea (assembly GCA_030064505.1). NCBI lineage: Eukaryota > Metazoa > Arthropoda > Insecta > Hymenoptera > Eulophidae > Chouioia > Chouioia cunea. Next base: position 13,485,122 of record JAOPFQ010000005.1, read on the forward strand.
CGCTTCCGCTTTACTCGACTCTCCGAGAGGGTCATTATCCTCCGGTAGACGAGGATATCGCGCCTCGGAAGAAAAATTCGAGAGCAGTGTGCTTTCTCGCCATAATCTGAACGCGAACTGTCTTTCCTTTGCCGAGGATAGCTCATCTATATGTTTTATGGCGAGCTTTTTCACACGGAGAAAGAGAGAGAGAGGACAAAGAAGCCGATGATGGCGACCAGGAAATGAGCCGTGGATTTTGATTCACTGCTGCTACGGCTGCTGCTGCTGCTGCTGCTCCTTCCATTGAGCCTCGAGCTCGTAAATCTGGGGCTATGATCGGTCGCGCGATCATTGCCGCGCCCCACCTAACTTTCCGCTATTTTTATCATCTTTTCTCACGAGAGATTGTGCTTGCCTTGTTTTGCTTCTTTCCCATGCTAAACGATCATTTGCTACGTAAAAAGCCTCGTATAATCACAAAAGGCTCTCAACTATTACCATCGATCCTCGTTTCGTTCCGGCTCGCGTATACGCACTCGTGTTTGTATACGTATACATACACGCGTGCTTATAGCCTGAATACACCAGCCCTTGCGACTTCTTTTTTCTCGGGTTATCTTATCGTAGTAGGAGTACTTTTCTTTCATAGTTTTAATTATACCGTGCAGCGCATGTATAGCTTGCGAGCGCTTTTTTTTATTATTTTTAGTTTTTTAAACAATTTGTAATCCGGCTCGGCGCATAAGCGGAATATTCAGCCATCACAACTGCAAAACTTTTGCATCAGAACTCTGCCAGATATTTAGCTAGAATCAGTTGCAAATTTTTAATCCTCTTGAAATTTGAACAATGACAAAAGCTCCGAGCACGCCACTCGGCGATTTTCCAGTGCTTTTTATTTGTATAATACGGAAACTTGGCTAAATTCACATCGTAGCTGCCGCTGAACTTGTTCTCGTTTCTTTTCGAGATGCAAACTTGGCGCAAACTTGACTACAGTTTTCCGTTTATCGAAAAAGTAACGCAAGTCATCGCGTGAATATTTTGAAGGAAAAGCGAGAGAAAATGCAAGTCGAATATCGAGGGATTAAATTAGCGCGAGAGGCCCAAGAAAAATCAATGAAACGTAAGGCGAGGACAAATCGAGTTGGTTAGAGCTGAGAGCGTGGAAAGTTGTAGTATACCGGCAATTTATGCGGAATGTCGCTGGTATAAGACTCTTGCTGGCGGTTCTGGCTCTCTCTCTCTCTCTCTCTCGGTCTCTCGGTGCGCTATACGGCCATTGTCATCTCTGCAGGTGGCGTGGGGGCAATCGATAAAAGACGCGCCTCTGCGCCAGACCTCACTGCTAAGCTATCGAGCGCGTCGTGCCAGCGTTATTGAAATCTCATAATTAGCCAATTATCCCGATTGTTCGTTCATTTCTGTTTTCCACCGGTCGGAATACGCAGTTTCAGTCTTCAATGGATAACCAATCGCAAATAAGCTACGTGGAATCGATCGTACAATCGACAAGCTCGCCGAGCACACGTGGATGACACGGAGTTACCGATGGAATCTGTAGTTCGAAATGGATGTCAAATCAAAAACCGAGTATGCTCTTGCGAAATTCCAGCGAGCTCTTACGTCGTTGTTGAAAGCTCATCGGCTAATTAAAACAGTCCGTACGCGATGGAGCAGTCGTCGCGAACCAGACGAACGAAGCGAGGTGCACCGTGAAAAGCGTCGAGCAATTTCGAGTGCAAAAACAAGCGAACGCGAGCGTGTGAATGGACAGTCGGTTCTCGTTCGCAAACGCCCGAGCGTTAATAGTCCATCTCGTTAAAGCGAGAGTTAAACGCGAGCTTTTTCACGCCTCCAAATTAATTGCCGTTTACTCTCACCGAAGAGCCTCTCGTTTCCGCGCGCAGTAAAATGGGTATGACAATATCGTAGCGCTGCGCGGGGATGCAAATGGTTCAGCAGCCGAAAGACGATAGTCCAGAGAGTTGCGTCTCCTTCGGCATCGATACCGTACTACAATAGTACGTAGCAGCAGCAAAGGAGGGAAGGCAGGACGTGGGCGGCGTGGGCGTGCTTGCACGAGCGGGCCAACGCGCGAGATGCATCGATGACGTTTGCTTTGTCCTTCGACCTCTCAACGAATCGTCCCGTGTGCGCTTTCTCCGACGCTTATTTCTCGTAAATCTCATTGCAGACGACTTGACAACGATTCCTCGAGTAGGCATAGAACGGATTTGCAACGGTTTGCAAGCAAGCACGGAAGTGCCTTACAGAGTTCGAAGCGTATGCGTTCATTCGTGCTGGAAATATTCGCAATTTTCGTTGCGTTGAAACGACACGTCGCACGCTTCGCGTAATTGCTCGCGGCTCAATCCCCGCTAACGCTGTACTTTTCTCTCGAAAACTGTATTCTTTCCTCTCGCGTCGAATCTCGTTGCGAGCGAACAATCGAGGTTTCTATTGAAATAATCTGTGCGATAATCTAGCCGACGCGCTAACGCAAATAGATGCGCAAGCAAAAAACGTGCATTTCAAACAGTGGAGGCACAAGATGTACAACAGGGAGTCGTTCGTTACGTCCGTTACGAACGATGACGGGGCGCTTCACGACGGAGACGAAACGCTCACGCTAACGAGCGACGATATAACACAGCTTGTTCGGCAGAGAGGCCGCCTACGCGTGCTGCGGTGGCGGCAGCATTACTTTTGGATAATTATCGGAGCCGAAAAGGTCATTTGGAAGGAGAGCAGCGAAAGACGACGTTCGAACGTAATGGGATGCTGGCTTCCTCGTCGCACTTTATTTGGCGATCCGAGGATCGCTTGCCGCGCGCGAGGTAGATAGTCTATTTGAACGGCTCGAGTTTCAGCTTATTGACGCGCTCTAGTCGCAGCCCCTTCGAGTGCGTCACTCCCTCGGCGGCTCTATAGCATCCCAGTATGTACACGTATAATATCGTTGTCCAACTTTAGCCTCGACCCTTCTCGATGTACACGCCTGCGTGTATAGGTATACACAAGTGCACCAATGTCCGGCTCTCGGCGTCTCTACTTTCAGCTTATCCCGATGGTGTTTGTCAATGTTCGTCAAGCATCGTCACCGTTGGAGGCTACTTCAATTTCCGAGTTATAATAACAGCGCCTTGCTCTCGTGCCCACCCTCCCAACCGCCAACCCACAACTTTCGCTTGGACTAGTCGTCAACTCTCGCTGCCGTGTATAGTTTGGTATTTTGGCGTTCCGGGTGCCCAATGGACTCGGAGAAGAGTCATCCAGCCGACAGTCGAATTTGGCAGAGGGAATTCCGTCGAGAGGCGAGCGTTCGGGCTATTCTCCCTTGTGGCGACAAGAGTGACTTTGGATACGCGAGTGCGCGTGCTGCCCCGTAAAAATGAAAGAGCGCCCGTAGCTAGGCTACCGCAGCTGGCTATCGAAAAGGCTTTTCCTTCGATCTTCGACTCGACTCGTACGCTTCGCTCCCGTTTCGTGGGCTCTTGCCCTCCTCCGCGCAAAAACGCAACGTCCGTGGAAGCCAACGTCGCTCGCACAAATCACCTACCGAAGGCTCTCTACGCAAAACTAGACGCGGAATACGCTCGTACGAAGGGCCTCTGCCGAAATCGCATCGAATCGATCTGCGTTACACAGCGCTATACATCTGTATTATTTATGTCCTCGGTGCATAAATAAGTACGCGTAGAGCGCGTCCCCAACATCACGCACGTATCTGCGCGCGCATTTTTCACTCTGTCGGGCGCACAATTCTCTTCCAAGCCAGCGAAACGACGGTAAATACCAGATTTCAATTGTTGGCGATCTTCGTTGCGTAACGCCCGTTACGAGCAGCGGTAGAAGTCGCCCATCGTGCTTCCTTTAAATCTCAATCAATATTATCACCGTGTGCGTTGCTTTTGCCTTCGACGTATTGCGCGTGCGCGTACTTGAGCAACGTAACAGTCCCTGGCTCGCATTGCACGAGACGCTTATTGAAACGAGACTGCAAAGTCGACGAGCGTATTACATGACGTTTTGTATCCAAAGTCACCTGTTGATACGTATATCGAAGAATTAAAAAAACTCGCGTTACGCACCGTTGGAGTCGGACGTCTTTCTAGTGCTGTCGATCTCGAGAGAGTATATACTCGTTACATCGTCTCTCGTTACATTTATACCTGGTTGATTAACGAAACACCAATTCTAATAATAACGAATAAACAAACAGCGAAAAGATGACGAGTTGATCGCGCGTAACTACGGCAATACCCTCGTGCGAATATACACGTACGTATACGAGGGCCGACGGCACGCACTCGTCTTAATTGATTGCAGTGAAACTGGCAAAAGGCATCGTTGGAAGTTGTTAGCCCGAAGACAATGACAGGCCTGGAAGCGAGTCAATATTGCGCGAGGCGAAACAATCCACTATGCGCCGCGAGAGCTTGATGCGTACTATTCATCTCCGTATTGTACTCTCACGGAGAAAAGGCAAATACTCAACAGAGAGATTTCTTGGCGTATAGCAAGCGGTTCCGTGTATATATTGTTCCGTTGACGAAGATACTTTAGTCTTTTGTTTGACTTTCGACAACTCTCGGCGTCGCCGATCCCCCGTCACCTCCCTCAACGTTCAGGCCTACTCTAAACTTGTTGCTTTGAGACTGACAATCGACTATCAATAATTTGTATCGATCGACTACTCGTTAGTAGGACCAAAGAGACCTAGATGGTTAGCTCTCCGTTCGAATGTCCTGCGAGACAAGTTCCCGTCCCCCGTAATTGTTCGAGCGGAAGCGTCTTGGCTAAGAGAAGTCTTTCGTCGCTCTCCGACGCGATTACGGGGGTCTGACGTTGATATAGTATCGACGAATAAAACTCAACGGTTCACGCGAGCGCTTCTAAAAAAGCTGTATACTCGTGTATTGTAGTTTTATCGTAGCTAAGCCATTGGGGAGCATCCGACAATTACGAGCAGAATCACATTTTTCCCGAGAGCCGTATCATTCGGTAACTTTATTTTAAATTACAACAAAAATATCGGCAGCGTTATTCGTTATTTCCTTTAGTTGACAGATGTGTGTTTTGCAATAACGTTGTGTCGTTATTTATGGCGTTCTAACGCGCCTCCTCCACCAGGCGTCGATGTTATACGTAAGAAAAAGTCCCTTTTTTCGACAACTTACAAAAGACAAACGACTGCGACTCGAGGAGGTTAGTAGTAATAGTGACCGTTAACAGGGTCTAGCAATAAAGCCGTCGTGCATACCCATCCGAGTGAAAGTAGAGAGTAGCGTTTACAAGTCTGCCCAGTTTGACTGTAATACAATTGCCCCAGCACGACACATAGCTTTATCGAGTCAGTTACAAGCGTGATCAAGTGGCGGATTACGGTTTTTGACTATTCCAAATAGAGCGTACTTACGTCACCCTTATCAAAATTTGTCGAGCTATGCTCTGCAATGCTTAGAGAAATGCAAAAGAGACGGCCCGTCTTTCATTGAATTAACCGACAGTAGGGCAACGACGTATGGTTTCCATAAAACCACGCAGAAAGGCGGAAAGGATGGAACAGAGCAGCGCTCTCGCTCTTTCCCTCTCTCTTTCCCTCTCTCTTTACCAAAGAGAGACGAGCAAAGTCACAAGAAAAGTTACGAAACTAGAGTACACGGACAAGGACAGTTGATAGATGTGTGTTTTGCAATACGCGGAAGAAACTTTCGAATTCCTGCAAGTCTTTGGCGGCAACTTTCTTTTATGCCAAGTTTCTCGCTGCTGGTGCTGCTGCCGTACTTCCTATTCGCGCGAACGATTAGCACCCACGGAGCGAATGCGCTAAATTGGCCCCGACGTAGAGAACCGCTTTAGTTAGACGGATTAGGCGTGTCTCGCCAAGCGCGTACGTATTGCAACGATTAAAGTCGCAGGGGTCGAGAATAAGAAATTGATTAGCGATGGTCCCCGCGCACGTGCGCCCACGATATTTCACGGACAATCATTTTTCTACAGCACGTCTTTATTTCGATCTCCACGAACGGTCGAGCCCTGTGCACTCGAGCACTCTGATGGGCGATTGAGGATGTAGCCTATCCGTCGTGTCACCGCGTGGTTTTAATCTTGGAAATTTGTTGGGAGACGGACTTTATTCGCGCTTTATTCGCGAGACAAGCCGAGCTTCCTATCGAAAACACACGTTCACTTCTTGAGACTAGCTTGTTGTGCTCGTGTGTTTTTAAAACATTAAAGCGAGATCGCAGAATTGATCCAAGTCCTAGATACACGTTCTAACCAGCATTCCGCCAAATATCGCTTTCCAAGTTTTACTAGCACGAAAATAACAACGACAAAAAACAAGTTTCGACGCATAAAATTTACGAGTGAGCAATAATGGCTCGGCCGTTCTCACTGTAATTTGCACTGACCACTGACCAAGTGCTCTGAGCCTTATGGCCGGACCTCTCTAGGCACCCACGTGGCTCTGCTTCTTTGCGAGAGGAACAACGAAAACAACAAAAAAAGATGGTTTTGGAATATTGCACGAGAACGAACGATCCCTCGGATCTCTCGTGGTTAGCGATTGTACAACGCGTAAAGACTCCATTGCGGATGAGCGTTTAACATTTGAATATCTCTGGATATTAAGTGTTGTTGGAAGTGTTTAACGATAGACAAATACCAGCGTATAAGTTGTACTTTATTCAAACCAAACGATAACGATTACAACGAAAGTAGAAAATGACTTAAAAAGAAGCTCTAGATCTTGGATTGGTAATACGCTTGGCTTGCAAAAATGTAGATAATCCAGGCAGCGATAGCGTCAATTGGAAATAACACGTTGGACCCGCTGATAAGAAGTTTGGGAGGAGTTTCGTGCCGCACGAAAAAGGAAAAAACGACAACGCTCTCGTAATTCGCTGCCGCGACAAGCCACAATTATCCCTTGCTTTTTTCTCTCGGAGCAGAGACTTTACGCTCTATAGATGGCACGGAGAGGAGTTACATAAACGTGGTGAGCTACTTGGCAGTTGGGTCGCGTATGCGTAATTGGAAACTGCACCGCTTGTTTCCTTCTCTTATCTGCCGAGAGAGAGAGAGAGAGAGAGAGAGAGAGAGAGAGAGAAATGTGTCAGGGCTTTTTGCGACTCTCGCTCACGGCGAGGGGAGAACCCGGGATCGCTTTTATCGCGAGGAGCTTCGATGTGTATAGAGTTTTTTCGAGCATTTGCGCACGATCTCCCGTGCTTTTTTTCGCCTCGTTGATGTTGAACGTGGTACTGGCAGCACTCTGCGTGGACCGTCAATCGAAAAATCACAATCTGGTAACTCGGCACAAAAGTTCCGCACGCGCAGATCCACAGATTAGGGAGTCGAGCGCCTGAAACTTTCGAGTATACGAATTAACTCGAAAACAGTCGAAAACAGTCGAAAACAGTCGAAAACAGTCGAAAACAATCAAATACGTACAAATATACGTATAGTCTCGGCGCGCTTACAAGATAATGCACTATGTACTATGAAAATGCCGTTGGAACACTCTCAACTACCCGCCGACAGGTGACGAAAAAAGAGAACCCTTTGCCCGTTCGCAGCCGACCTCGTCAGCAGCAGCGCAGACTCGTAACCTCGTAAAAGCCGTAATAAAGTTCAGAGCGCCCTACAAATATTACGCAAGCCTCTCGCGTGCCTCCTCCACTAGAGCATCGTCGTCGCAACAGGCAAAGTGCACGTCGCGAAAATGTCAAGCTCGTCGACGAAAACAACGTACTTTACGAAATATTTGGCTCGCGCACGGCTTCCTACGCGTGAAATCGCGTTGCGATCCGCTGACAACCCATCTGTCCTGCAACAATAAACGCATTAGAATTTACCTAAAGTGCAGCTTGAATTATCCGGGGGATTTTGCCCCGAATTTCGCCTTTACCCAAAGTTCGCTTCGATTCGTTCGAACGCCCACTCTTATCGTCGTCTACTAAGAAAACGAATCCATTTCAAGGAGCAAAGCATACTTTTCGGTAGAGTTTGAGCAGCCAACAGCCGAGCGCGAATCGCCGGAGCAAAGTGCAACTTTGTAGCGGATGAAAGCCTGGTAAATTACGGCGACAACTCGAAAAAAAGCAAAAACAGTCACGGAGTGCAAAGCGAATAAAAACACCTGTTGCCGGCTTGCACCGTAGTCGACAAATCTGCTTGAAAAACTAGCGTTTGCGACGACAAGCGACGTAAACATCGACGAATCGATTTATCTCGCGAACGCATCTAATCCAGGCGCTTGCGATTCAGAGGGATATCGCAAAAAACGGAATGGAACGCGAGAGAGGAACGCGCGCAACGACAGATGCAACTTTGCTTACGAGCTTGTGTCGCTGGGGTCAAACAACGGGAAGGCACGGGCGCGAGTATTGCATTAACTCGGCCCTCTTTTCACGTGCGAGGAGCAGCGGTCGCTCTACAAGCTGCTTTATCCCTTTCTCTGTCTCTGCCGTCTACGCTTGGCGTTTCGTTTATTTTCGGCGCTGCGCGCAAGTTCATTATACTCTCGCAGCAGTAGCAACGTTCGGCGGCTCAAGTGGACACAACAGAGAGGGAACGAGAATACGCATACGCACGCTCGGTTCTCCGCAGGCTTACGGCAAAGCTGCCAAATTTCGCGTTTCATTGTTTTCAACGATTTCGCCGAGCGCTCCTGCCTAGTTTTGCGGCGCGTTGAGCAAGCATCGACAGATTTAAAAATACGGTTATTTCAACGTCGAAGTATCCTCATCGGCAGAAGCCGCAGGAGCACCACTATAAATATATCTACGAGCAGGCATCGCCACAAAAATACTCTTTCAAGTGCGCGCTTATACCAATGCGTTAAACGTATCGAGAGCGAAACAAAGCGAACGAGAAAGCTCGAACAATAATAAGTCGAACGCTCGAGATTCGAAGTGAAAGCTGGACAGGACGTCATGAAATAGCAGCGTCGTTGCGCGATCAATAGAGTTGCGATAAAAGGCGCGCGTGTGAGTAGAGATATACGCGTAGATTCATTCATGCCACGCGTATACGTTACGCGTAAATATATACGTACGGCTGCTACTAGGTGGGCGGCTATTGATCGATGCTTGCTTAGTTGTGCGCAGCCGAGCGTTGCACCCGCTTCCCGCCGTCGTCGCCCTACTATTTATTTCCCTTCCCAAATTGCCCAGGGCTCGTAGCGACGACGACAACTGAGAGGAAAGAAAAGCCGAAATCTCGCAGTGCACGCGTCTCTCCGTTAAGACCACCTTCCCCCTGGACTACGCTGCTCTACTTTGGCTGCTTCTTTGGCTTCGAAACTTTTCCCGAATACGCTTGGGCCGTGGTGATATCGCAACTAACGTGCCTCTAAAATACGTTCTTGCTAAAGAAATAAATACTCTTTTATTACTACGTTTTTCGCAATTTCATCATCGTGTTTTCTTCAAAGATTACAAACAAACAAGAAGACGACAGTTCGTTCGATATCTTTGTAATAGCAACGCGGAATTTCAGTAGGATTTAACGCTTAGATCAGTTATGCTTCGACTCTTGCCAAACGACACACCTGTCAGCAACTAATTTTATAGTTAAGCGACCAAAGTGATGGTCACAGCGGGATCGTCGAACGTATAGCGTTGCAACTAGTTGTGGTTATCCAAGTGCAACGAACGTACATAGAATCTAGAATCCCGGTAAAAAGTAGCAATGGTTGGTTTGTAACTTACGCATCGAAGACCAATCGTAATTCATTAACGATGACAAACTCACCTGCAACAAAAAGAAACAAATCGCAATTAGACAAATACGGAACATTTCTGGCATGAGCCCGAGTAACTATACGTGGCAACTGGATAAAGGACAAAATAAAGACGCGATCGATCTTGCTTGGAGTAGAAGTAGCACGCGCGGTAGAAAAATAATCAGGAAGCGAGAAAGGGACAAAGAGAGAAAACTGAAAAAAGGGAACCGAGATTCCTTGCCGGGCAAGCAAAAATGTAAAAGGAGAAGAGCGAGCGCTGCCGAAAAAAGTCCAGATGAGAGCTTGAAAGCAGCTCGAAGCGTTCCAGCAATCGCGGCTGGAAGAAATAAAAATAGCGATATCATAATTAAACTTGCGCGAGCCTTTTTTCAAGAAGCCAAATACTCGACGTGACACGCCCTCGTAATTCCAAAGCAACTTCCGAAAAAGAACTCGGTGACAACGTCGTCTGTAACTACATCGATCGCTTGCATAATCGATCCGTAGGAATCACAAAACAAGCGCGGTAAGCGCGGCGAGTTGTGACGTACGACGTATAGAAGAGTCGAGCGTACGCGCCGGCCCTCGCAGCTCTAGTCAAGGCGTACACTGTCATTAGGTCGTGCGATCTCGGGATTCCAGATACCCACAATTATCATGCCCCGATAGGCCGTCGCACTGTTTAGATATTTACATTGGTATTCCATCGAACGGTTTGTAAGGTATTAGAATCATCGAGGCGTTGGCTTGAGAAAGTGCTCGGATATAGCGTAAAACTTTAAAGGAGACACGGTAGAGCGTGTGCGTCGAGAGGGGTGAGCAAAGTTGCGAAAAATGCAGCGAATCGAGCAGAGCAAGGATTGCAGCAGACAAGGGACACTATGCGTATTTATACACACACACGCGCGCGTACATGTATATATATATATATACTGGACGTCCGAGATTATTGCTTAATGGGCGTATAATTCGCAGACGCTTCAAGCGGAATCAGTTTGTAGATTAGAGCTGCTACAACACACTCCATACTATATACTGCAGCACAAAACGCTAAATAAACGGACTATGGGCGTTGCGCAAAGCGCCGTTCTCTTTCTCTTTCTCTCGGCAGCGGCAGCTTAAGCCGATTTGCACGACAGAACGAGTACGTGCACCGCGGCGGCAGAAATGCTACTTGCTTGACGCACGCGATATTCTTTTGCCGCTTGCCGCTGACGCGCAACCATCCAAGCTGCAAAACATTGTACGCCCGTCTTCTTCCTGTTGCTTCTCGGAGCCTCTCTGTGTTTTCACCGCAATTATATTCGCTGATATACAGCGCGGTGTGGTACGCTATCTTTTTTCTTGTTCGCCTACTCCGTCTGGCAATATTTCGCGAGTTACCAGCGATAAATAGATCGAGAAGTGGGTCAGCCGATAGAAGTAACACCGTCAAACGACTTCCTTGAAAACTATCGAGAAGGTCGTCTCTTTTCTTTTCCTACGATGAGTCAATAATGTGATCTTTAAAATTAGCCACCTATCGAAACTCGTATCCGCGCTCGACTGTCCAATCTTTGTTGAAGCATCGACAACTCGACCGTTTGTCGATACACTCTTCGTCGCAGCTCCTGTATTCGCTGGAATACTTGGGCTCGAGACGTCTTTTCGCGCGAAACAGTTGGCTAGCCAAGGGATCTGTGAAAAACAATTGCACTAGCGTCGGGAAACGCTTGAAACGCCAAACAAACGTTTGCATAGCGAGCGTTAATTCTTTTTGTTCTGCACATTACGCATCTTCTTCCTATCCGATTTTGTCTAAACAGCAGTTTGTTGTTGCGAGCAAAGTCTTGGACTCGTCTTTAACGATGATTAGTACTCGTTGGGTGATCGGCAATCTATCTTTGAACGAACTTAAGGTTTCCGCGTTATGCGTTAATTCCTCCGCAAAGCACCTGCACCACGTGTACTCGAACTATGTACTATTTACAATCTTGTAAATATTACGCGCGATCTTTGGTGTCTTTTTTGCGCTGTTTGACGTGAATTCTTTCCACTAGATAGCGCATGCCACGCGTGAAGAATCTACGACGCGATAAAATAGCCTTCAATAAGCGAGCGAACCAATGCGTAAAGTTTGATCCGCTTCGATGATTACTGTTACCGTTGACCTTTGCATTCGCAAAAGCGTTTGGCCAACTTTTCAAAACGAACGGCTATCGAACTTTGTTTGTCTTTGTCGCCGTAAATTTCCGCAATTCGGCGTGCATCAGCGAAGAAAATGGTACGGCAAGTGTCGAATTGGCGAGACATCCCCTGACACGACGCTTTCCTTTGTACGGCAATTAGATGGATAACTACCGATTCGTGGTAATAGACGATTGCGTTCATTTGATAGAGAGATCGATCGCAAGACAGAACAAAGTCGTGCGGTGATTTGCATTTTATAATCGACCGCTATAACGATGGCGAGAACAGTATCGTACGGAGACGTACTTTCCAGACTCGGCAAATAGTTGCGCAATTTGGGCAGTGCAAACTAAGCTAGGAAGAAAAGACAAAGAGAAAAAGCAGCGCATTGCCTCGCGCGAATTGAAAAGCGATGCTCAATCGGTATCGATATCCCCATGCGGAGATGGCTTTAATAACTGGCGCTACTATAGTACAGACCGCAGCCTACAAATCACTCGTTGCGGTTGTAGCAATGGCAATCAATTTCTCGGTACGGATCTCTTGCTCTCTTATGGGCTTGCGCGCGTGTACAGGCGATCGCGCAACGACAGAAGCCGTTAATCGCGGCAGTTCTCGCGAAATCGACGGTCGTTCGCGCTGTTCCACGTACGCGTCTGTCGAAAGAAGGAAGGATCGAGTCGAGTGAACGGCCCACTGACGCACTGACGCACTAACCCACGTATCTCTCTCCTTCTCCTCCTTGGGTAGTATCAGCTAGAGGCGTCGAGCGCCGTGCTCGCGCAATTTTCACTCTCCAGTTATATTCTATCGGTGAGTTATCCTTCGTGGCACCCGAACTACTCGACGTAAATCCCGCTTTTATACGAGATACGAATGGCCGCTATCGAATAGCGCAGCCCTCAATTATTCAGCAGGTAGCGGAGTAGTTTGAACTAGAAAAATCTAGCCTTCTTCGACTCGTGCAACTTTTCCATTGCATCTGCAGATCCACTGTCAGCTGCGATATCGTTTGGCAAAGTAACGGAGCCACTACGCGTAATTCAGTGAACCGGACGTCGATCCGGCTCTCGCCAATTCGCCAACGAAGCGAACGGCGCGTTAGCCCCATCGACAGTTCGACAGTGGAAAGCGCTGGACAAGCATCGATAACTCGTTACGCGTAAAACTGCGGATAATCGGCGAGGCTCGGGAACTCGCGCGGTCGGATCGGTCGCGAGGGTCTTCCCTTTGCCGTTTCATCGTCGTTGAACGTGCGAACGCGCGATAAACGACGAATGGTCTAGCTACGCAGCTGGCTTGTAGACGCGTACGCGCGAGGCGTAGTCGCGAGTCGATTACGTAAAACCGAGGTCACGCACTCGTTGTATCGGCATCTACATTGTCGTTCTCGAGTGTCCCTCGCTGTCGATAATCGCTGAAAGAGTACTCGCTTTTAGCCCCGCTTTGCCTCGCCGCGACAACCGAGGTGCGGTTTTCTTCGTGCCGCCCTCGTTAATGCTCTCGTTTGGTTCGTTCGCGTTGCTCGCAATACCGTTCGACAATGCCACGGGCACGCTCCAATTTTCGTTCGTATGATTATCGTTGACAATTAAGTCCGACGCTCTCCTCGCCAAATGCCCATCCGTTCTAGTCGGGCAGCATTCGGTTTGCTTTGGTTTGTGAACGGCCAATTACCGGGCAAGATGGAAAGCAACGAAACGGGGCAGTACGCGCCCGAGTGACAAATATACGGCCGATCGTCTCGTTGGATAAAAATATATAGGTTTAACGAGCGGCGCCACTACATATCGATCGACGTACAAAAGCGCGCGCGGTCTTTCATTACGATGCGTCGTGGAAATTGTCGGATACTCGTGTCGAAAGTCACCGGTGAACGAACGTTCAAATAATTAGAGCGGCGCCGCGGCACGGCTAAACAATCGTTCGAAGAGGGTGAGTTGGCATGCGCGTGCACAGACGACAAATCGATGATGGGGCTCCTTGGGAGAGGGGTGATGGCGCAACGGGCGCGGGGAGGACAAAAAACACAGGGAATTCGAAAAGCTGAAAAGAGAGTAGGGGAGGGAGGCAGTGAACTCGTGCGCTCGGCGTTGGTGGCGGCGCTACAAGCTCTAATGTGTGTGTGCGCGCGAGTGTGGCTTTGGATCGATAGCTCTCTTTCTCTCTCTTTCTCTCTCTTTCTCTCTCTCTCCCCTGCCTGCCGGCGCTCGACTACGCTAGTACACGCCGGAACGCCGATTCTTGGCATTCGATAAGATTGGCCTAAGTAAGCGCGTGTTCAGAGCGAGGACGACTATTTTCTTGGCACAAAAGGCGCGCAGCCACAATCGGATCAGCACGCGCTTGCGGACCTTTGCTTACTTGTTTAGTCGTATAACGCCACGCTAATGTCATTTCTCGGCTTCGCTTTTCTTTCAAGCACCCCCCTCCCCCTTCCGCAACTTCCACAACCCCTCACATACGCACGCTAACTGGGTCAAAGCCTCTCTCGACACTTTTCTCTTTCTTTCCATTTCTCTTGTTTCCCATCGTCTATTCGGCTCGCGACACGCAACGATGATTATTCGTACGTGCAATGTATGCGCTTATTGTTATTGAAATCGACTTCGTGGTGTCAATCGACGTTGGATAAATATAGACATCTCGTTGTGCACTTTTCGCGAATCGGATCAAGCGAGTAAAAATGCAGGTGGATGTACCAGCCATGACTTTTCACCAACTTCATCCTCTTTTGTTGTACACTTCCTTTATCTGCCGTTTACGTAATTTCGCAGATGCAACGATCTCGTTTGAAATTACTTCTTTATCCCGCGTTACCGTACCACTGTTTTGTCTTGTAATGCCACAAAAATGCAACGGAAAATGTAGCGAACGACAAATGCGATAATAGTAGCAACAAACATCGTACATTTTGCTTTTCTATCAAATTCTAGTTTTTAATGATTACCAAATCTCAACTCGTAAATTTGGACTTCTCTAGAAGCGGATAATACGTCGAGTTATTAAATGAAAAGCTTAATAATATTTTGAGACTTGTTATTAACGAGAAACAAGATGACGTTCATTGAACCGGAAGGACATTTTTGAATATAGTACGTAGCATAACGAGTAGCGTAATCTTTCTCTTAACTTTGTATTTCGTGGTAGTTTAACTTAACATTCTCATACTCGACAATTTCGGTAAGATATGAATTTTATAAAAAAAAACAACAATCAAACTTGAACTAAAAACAAGCACACTCGGTCAGCAATTAGTCTGTGTACACAACAGCAACTCGAGAACATCGTTGTTGTTAGCAACGAAAGTTTCAAGGAGAAAATAATAATATTGCGGTAGCGCGGAACGGGATCCCCCAGTGAGGAGGGAGCCAGCGGATCGAACGGAGAGTGGGTTACGCCAGAAATTAACGGCAAATGCGATCGCGAACGTCGAGCTGCTGTGGCGCCTCTCTAATCCCTGAGCGGACAGACTTCTTCTGATCAGCTTTTTTCCTTACGTCATTTGAATAGCATTACTGGAAGTGCCTATCCGGTCGTTATCCGTGTAACCGCCGTGTGAAAAAGGTCGGCTCCGTGCCCTTATCCGTAACATTGACCCCAACAGGCAAAAGTCCATGTGCGATCCACGGCGTTCCATGGGAA
Organism: Chouioia cunea; assembly: GCA_030064505.1. Lineage (NCBI taxonomy): Eukaryota > Metazoa > Arthropoda > Insecta > Hymenoptera > Eulophidae > Chouioia > Chouioia cunea. The sequence goes on from JAOPFQ010000005.1 coordinate 13,500,654, forward strand.
ATCCGTAAGCTTGCATTCGATACCGTGTCACTCGGTACATAAGTCGTACCGCTCCATACAATTTCGTAGAGATAGATTACACTTTCCTTTCGAACGTGTTTTCTGCTTATTTTTATATTTAGTTTACAGTAACCAAATAACCCATTATTTCGACTGCGTTGCTGCTTTATGTTAGTCTGTTGAAACTTTATGACATACTTCGCATGATAATTCATTACGAAGTCTGTCTATCGACATTTTTCGTCAACAGTGTATGTAGTGTACGTGTGTTTTATGGGCTAAGCTTAATAATCGTTTGGTACTGCTAACGCCACTTTCGTTAATGTACCAGGTGACGAAACAAGTCACAGAGGACAAGAGAGAGAGAGAGAGAGAGAGAGTTTCACAGGTAAGCACTTGCGGTTGGGGAAGTTCTGGTTCGAATGGCAGTGCTAACACAGGAATATTTGCTAATTCAAAAATTATAGTTTTTTTCAATGAATGTCTTCGTTTATACCTACTATAAACGATCTTGATAAGAATTGTCAACCACATCGGTTGATAAGATATATAAAATTAGGATGATACACGAGTATTTTCGAGATCCAAAAATGACCTAATTCGTCCATGCAATGTTGGTCTTCGTTGTAATACAAAAGAAGAGTAGAAAACATATACGCAAAGAAATTGAAATCCAACTCTACAGGCTCACACTGATGGCTGTACAGAATCCGTAAAGACGCATCTGTAATCGTGCTCTCTTGAATCCATCCCCTCGGATTCCCATAGATGGCCGTACGGGATCCTTATGAGCGTATCCGTAACCGTGCTCTCTTGAATCCATCCCTACGGATTCACACGGATGGCCGTACGGGATCCGTCTGGAGTCGTACGACTTATCTACGGAGTGACATAGTATCGAATGCAAGCTTACGGATTTCCCATGGAACGCCGTGGATCGCACATGGACCTTTGCCTGTTAGGGTCAATGTTACGGATAAGGGCACGGAGCCGACCTTTTTCACACGGCGGTTACACGGATAACGACCGGATAGGCACTTTTTTATTTGACGTGTACCCACGAAACAACGTACAATTTCAACAGGTATTGACGAATCGTCAAATCACTCTATCGATATCTATAATACCGATTATAAGTTTCAAGCGAGAGCTACTGCAGCCGAGATTTGGTAGAAGAAAGCTGAGAAGCCGACTTTGTTGGATGCAAACCGAGACAAACGCGAGAAAGAATGAACAAATAAAAGAGTCGAAGCTACTACTGGTGTGTTGCTGTGTATCGCGTGGCCGTATCAGATTACAAGAGAGAGGTGAAAAGCGAGATAGAGAGTGGGAGAGAAAACCTTTGAAAGCTAACGCGTATACGTGGGATTGCGAGTATGAGTGATTACGAGCATAGGCTAGTTTAGGTTTCGGAATGGCATGATGTGTCAAGATAACGAGAGTGCTGAATGTCTAAGATTGGACAGAATGGAAGCGTCTAATATTTACGAGCTTGCGTGCGCGTAGATTTTCGGAGATGATTGAGAAAGATCGTATTTGCTCAGAGTTTGGTCCAAATGCGTTCAACGAGTATGATTAGGACAGCGGGCAAGTGTCGCAAAGGAAAGGAAATCGTGGTATCGAGAGTGAAAAGGGCAACACGCGTGAATTGTTGGGAAGCCTTTGCAGACTTCGTGGTAAGCGCAGTAAGACTTTCTCCTTACACAAGTCAAAACTTACAGAAATAACGATACGTCGAATGGACGTGTTTCGTATTGAGTAAAAATACCAACTATTACTTATTCCACTCCTCGTACATATTCCCACGTACTAGTCTGTGCTGCTAATCACACTCGTACTCACAGAGGGGTCCGATTTAAAACAGTGTCGTGGAATTATCCTCAACGTAGTGTCAAGGGGTCGGGTTTTCGACCCTCACGAATCCGAATTTGCAATTATGTTTTCTCCAGATCCAAAACAATTACCAACAATTGGCCAATGGACACGGTTGTTGCGATTTATTTGGAAACGACTACATTTGGAAAAACCAAACTAGACCATCGCCCAGACCGTCAAATTTTGTGCCGGCTACGATGCACATATGCAACGATAGATAAATCCGCTGGAGATATCGAGAGTCGACGTCACTGCGGCTTCGAGCATTGCTGCTGCAGAGTCTACGCGATTGCACCGTTAACGCATAGCGTCCAGTCTCTAATTCAACAGTCTGATCGCGTTTGCCCTGTTGGTTTTGAATTCAAGTCTTTGCGGCTTTAAAGGCGTTTCTAATACGTTGTTAAATTTACACTCGTCTATTAACAACGACTGAGTCAGCGTATACGTATGTTAATTATGAAATGCGCCAATAAACAATGCAAACGATATGGACTACTTGAGTAAACTCTTCATATATTACATTTATACACAGGTATGTACGGATCCTTAGTTATTATTATTTATTCGTTATAACTGTATTTTGTAAATAAATCAACGTGTATGAAATTACAAGTCACCGTATTCTTGCCCTTCGTCATCTTCAGTTTCCATCCACGTGTTCGATGGATTTTCTTTCGCTAAGTTTAATGCTATTTGTACTACCAATGTATCAACATTTTCAATCGCGTCTTCCGTGCTGATTCTTCGTACCCCTGGGCATTCACCCGGCAACCGAACAAATTTGAATTTATTGGTTGAATGGGACAACAATTCTCGTGTGCGTGTGTTAAATTAGTTCATTTATCGCTGGCGATATCAACGTCAGGCGCAATACCGTTTTCCTTTCGACGATATCTTTCAGAGGATTTTGTTACAATGGATTCACTATTGTAGCTATAAGAAATTACTGACGTATTGATACCAATATTTCACTCGTTGAATGTATAATACGATTGACAAATATCTTGATACGTTTTGCTAGGAGATGGAAAGAATTAGTTTAACAGTTATCATTTATCTATTATTTTCGTCAAAGTTGACAGTAAAGAATCAAAGTAGCTACAGTAATTTGATAACTTGTACAGCTCTGACTTTTTTCTTTTTTTCACGATTCCTTCTTCGTTAAATAATCTGGATGAATACGGAGAACACTCGAATTTAGGGTATTTCTGCTTAATTTAACATCGCTTTGCAAAAAAGAACCAATTCTTTGAAATAATAACATAGTGTTTATTGAAGAAGGTTGGGACTGTTACTGCTCGCATTATGTTTATCTTTTGCTACTGAATTAATTTTGGATTAAAAGTTATAAACAATATAAAAATGTTATTAAACATTTAAAAAAAATTGATATCTCTGTAACCGTGAGAGTTATCAAAGCGAATGTTTTTTTAAAATACGGATAAAAATATAAACTATGAAAGTAATAAGTCAAAAGTTATTTTTAACAATTTATCCAAAAGTGTTATTCTTATTTTCGAAATTCTTTTTTTATTGGATTCCTTGCCTATTTTTCAATAATGACTAGCAATAAAATTCGTAGAGCGGATATTAGTAATGATTCAGGGAGTCGTTATATCTGCGTCCTCGCGAAACGCGCGAGTTGCCTCTTCAACCGTTGCGTCGTCGTAACCCCATTTGAATTCGTACAATTTTTTCTAACGTATACATGTTTCTTTATAGCTAATACAAAGTCAACCGATTAACTTGCCAACATTTTTAGTACACGATGATCTGTAAATATCTTATTGTACGTTTTATCTGCGATCGAATGGGTTTGAGACCAGTACAATTTCCTTACGGCCACATTAAAAGTAAGTTATACATTACAATTGTCTTAATCAATGATATCTGTTAAATTGTTGTTATTGTTTCTTCCTTATTTTTCCGTTCCTATATGATGTATTATGTTGTTCACTACAAACTCCCTGAATTTTATCGCTGATCATTCTAGAAAAATAGGCAAGAAATCCAATAAAATGAAAGAATATCTAAAATAGGAATAACACTTTTTGAGATATTGTCGTTTGTTTCAAACAAAAGTTAATAACTTTTCGAAAATGTTAAAAATTACTTTTGGTTTAGCCATTTCATAGTTTATATTTTTACCCGTATTTTAAAAAAACGTTCGTTTTCATAACTCCCACGGTTACAGAGATATTAATTTTTGAAAAATGTTTAATAAAATTGTTATATTGTTTGTAACTTTTAATCCGGCAGTGATAACGATCTGAAAATTTGTACGGAAGTTCACTACGAAATAGACAATATTTATACCAAGTTTCATAAAAATCAGTTGGCTACCTTTGTGGAGCTGATCGTATTAGACTGGAATGAGGCGTATACTTCTAACGTTCTCCCAACGTAGATTTCAATTTTCTAAACGTTCAGATTCAACAAATTCTAGAGCATGAATCATGGTTTTCATACAATATATCCATAGTTTTGTATTCGGACTTTGTTCAAGGAAATCAATTTCGTTTACGAATAAATCTTGTAATCTCTCGTTATTACGCTGCATTCGCAATCTTCAATGTACACGTATTCTTATCGTCTGCTTTTCACTTTTCAACAAATTTTTCAATACGAGCTTTGTGAGCTGGGCTAGTAATAACGCTTTCACAGATAATGACTCCAATTGCAGTATTAATGGCCACACAAAGTACGAGCCGTTAAAGCTCGAGAAAACGCATGCCCGGACGTGATTTTTTTCAGGGGCTCAGAAGCATACGGAGTTGACCACAAATCACCCAATCCACTTGGACGACGTTAATAAATAAAACCCCCCTAAACGAATCTCTACGTCCGTTTATCCAGGATTTTGAGTGGCGACACACCGACTTTTGTAACGAGGTGGTTAGTTGCAGGTCACAAAGCCCGTTTGTCTACCTAATTTACGAGCTCCCTAAGCAGCACGCTGATGTCTAGTACGAAGCGATATTCAATCTGACGGCGGAAAATTAACGAATGGTAACAACACTAGATGTATCGTGGAAGTATCGCAACGTACATCTTATAAGCCCGCGGATAAAACTGAAAAAACTCTTATTTATGATTGCTGCGTCATATCCGAGGTAAACTTTTTTCCCGAAACACAGCCGCTTCCGAATAAAACGCAATCAAATAATAGCAATCGTGCAGATTCGCCAATTTCCAGCAGTTGCCACCTACTTTGGGAGAAAGATGACTGCGGATACGGATTGCCGAGGGTCGAAAACTCAAGCCCTTGGCAACACGTCGGCAATAACTCCTTTTATCGTTCAGAGCCCTGTTTGACTGGACTATATAAATAGGTAGGTTTCTCGACGAGAAGGTGAACCGATAACGTCACCCCGTAGCTGCGTGTCAGTTGTTGGAAAGCGAAGGCGTACGCCACTGGGCCATTCCGTTGCCGTAGATGGATTGCACTCGACGTTATTCGGCGAGTCAACGATTTCAACGACTAATTGCTCTCTGTGTATAGTATAGTTAAGACATCGGTCAAATATCGATGCGTTCGGCGGTAGGCACAGTTGTTCGTCAAAAGAGAGCACGGACGCGTTGGTAATATCGGGCTAGTGGGCACTTGTAAACGTGCGTGTATCTCGAGGCTGCGGCAATGCAAATGAAGCTGCACTCGTAACAACGCGTCAGCCTAAGGTACGTAACTCGATTTGAAGGCGTTCGAGTCGCCCCCTTTTCCCAGGATAATCGCTGTAGGCGTGTGCGTTCCGCGATCGGCGCTTGCTCTCCTATTTTTCGTTGCGGCGATAAAGAGCCTTTTTGCGGATTATAGCCTCGCGTCCTCGAGTTAACCCCCGCGAAGGTTAACGCGGTATTATGCAGTCGGAGTCGCGCTGCCAAGGATCTACCGCCGAGGGTCGTTGTCGTTGTTGTAAACGAAATCAATCGTAAACTCAGCAGATTTGCTGGACGTCGAGCCGTAAATTGCGTTTGTTTGCGATCAACGATCAGCCTAACGGCTATTATACACGAGCGTGCACGACCCGATGGAAAATCCGATAGAGCGCAATGCGAAGAGGACGCACCTAACATTAACAAGAACGAACTTGACTTTGTCGCCGACTTACAAAATGACGAAGAGTTCGTTGGATTTCCTTCCGTTTCCGTTCGAAAAAACGTAATAGACGGTTGGTCGTAGTTTACACGTTCAAGCTTTATATTTTAGAAAGAGCTCCAATGTGCCAAAAGTGAAAAGTGCTGTTTGACAATTGTATTTGGCTATTTTAGGTGCTTATCGAACAACCTCGTTGTTATTGTCGCGACAGAAGGTACGAATTGATATCGGTATGGGAAAGAACATAAAATGGGGTGCACGAAGCGCGCCGAGCACTGATAGACGATGACACGTTTAACAAAATCGAAAGCACCGAGCCAGAGAGCGGACACCGGAGGAAGCGGGGAGGGCAGGCGATCCTCTTATAAATAGTCGTATAGGCGTGTATATTGGATTAATCGTGGCGAAAATGTCCAGCCAATCGAAAGCTCCTGACGTCACGCGGGGTCTTTTTTCGACTGGCTATACTAATAATACAAGGTAGAGGCCGCTTTTGGCATCGTAAATTCGTCGTTTATACGCGCGAAAGAGGCCTAAACGAATTTACGCTCGAACGAGTGCTACTTGGTACGATGAAGCGGGTAGAGGGTAGGAGGCACGGAACGTGGCGCCTGCACACACTGAATCTCAATCGATGTTGTACGTATACTAGCTGAGCTGAGACAACACCCCGTGTACACCTCGCCTATCGTCCTTTCGCCTCGCGTACACGACTCGGATCAATTTTCCTACTCGTTCGCTCGCTCACTCTCTCTCTCTCTCCCCCCCCCCCCTTCCCATTGTTTAATCAGATTTTCACCCTCCGACGAAACGAACATTCCAGAGTTATATACCATTGAGTCGATTAATAATAAATAATTGACTAGTTGCTGCTTGACGATCGAATACTTGAATGAAAAGGCGAATGGCCTATTATTGAGAAACGCACCGTTGAAGAGGATAACCGGCCACGATATCGCACGTTGACGTACGTGCATCCGTATTTTGTTCACCCGCCCATTCTTAGTCGAACAATTGTACAGCTCAGCCCTGTTTAATTGACTGATTTTGCTTTCGTGAAAACCAGCCAGCCAGCCAGCCACGCAGGAAAGAGAACAGAGGATACTTGAGATGTGAGCAGTTGAAAAAGCGATAAAGCCCGAGAAGCCGGGAAAAACAAAAGGCGTGGGTGGGTGGATTCGCGCGGATCAAATCTTGAACGGTTCTCGACGTCAATATGCCAGTGCAGCAGCGGCTCTTTCGACAGACCAATAGAAGCAAGAAACACAAGAGAAAAATGTTCATGGCGAAGGGCAAAGCCGCGCGCACAAGTGGCCCTTTTCCTCGTCCGCAACGAGAAAGAACAAAAATCTCGTGTCCCTCGCTCGCTCGGCTATCAATACACGCGGAAAGCGGCACGGCGGCGTGCTTATCGATCCTGCTCCTCGACTAATTTTATCCTTGGGCTCGCTGCACTCTCCCGATAGGGATGCTCTTTTTTTATTGGCCAACGTCTAGCGTCCATGTTTCCGAGCTGTTTTACCGTTATCGCTGACAGAGGCGAGCTGCTCTGATCGCAACGTTGATTATTCGGAGCCACTATATATTAGCGGAATCTGGGTCAAAGAATACTTGACATTTGAAATCACGACAAATACGTTTTGTCGATAACGAGCCGCTCGTTTGTTCCCATTTACCAAGACGAAATACGTGACCAAAAGAAAATCCATTCGCGAACGATGCTCATTTTTTAGAAATATACATTCGTTCCGCGACCGTGAAACCGAGTTCGCCACGAATAAAACTTCGTTTGACCGCCGCAAAACGCTGATTCGAGTAGGGGCGAGCAATCAAATTTGTCACCGCCACTTATCCATCTTCCCGTCAGATTTGCAAGTCAAATATTTCAAAATTCTGACGAGTTCGACAGAAAAGAGCAACCTCACACGCACACACACCCACACAGGGATGAAAGGACGAACAAAATCAAGCTCCCCATTGAACAAATTGAAACTTCCGGTCGTTTGAAAAATTAGCTGGCCATCTACGGCAAAAGATTGGACGGAGAAACAGCGTTCTCTCGGCCCACGCGCTATCTCGAAAGCGTGACTTTCCTTCTGGCGCTGTGGGCCGTGCAGCAACGCCCGGTACCTTTTGATCACGGCTTGGCGGCGACAAAGTATATGGTAGCGGAAGAGAGAGAGAGAGAGGTTGCCGCGCCTCGCTCGCTGAATTATTTGCGCTTTGCGGAAATCCGATGTCTGCTCCATTTGACAATTTCCAGTTATTCAATTTACTCCCTCCTCTACCCTTTTCCGTCGATCCACGCACACTGGACGCTTTTACGAGACTATTTTGTTTAAACGTTTTATAGGTTCTTTTGCCTCCCTGGGAATGTGGTCGGAATTCGTAAAACGCTCGGCAAATTAGAATTCTTTGCAGATCGTACGATATTGCGAAAACCTCAACTTAGCCCTCCTCATTTTTTCACTTCAAACGTCAGCTGAATCGATTTATTTGTCAACAATTCGTTTAAATTCTATTTATTACAACCCATTAGCAAATTGTGTTTTCACTGGAGCCTTCGTTCTATTCCGTTCAAAATTCATTTAGCCAAAAATCACAACAAAAAATTGGTTGTCGTGTCATAGTCAATATCAAAAATAAACTTTCACTAAAAATTGTTCGATATCAACAGTCTCTCCAGTCCCATAATCTCCCGAATCTTTACACGGAAGACTTAACAATCCATCGCCATATTGATTCTCCGAATTGTTAAGTGAAGATGATGATTCACTAACGTATTATCGTTATCACATGCCAATGTGTGTAACTCTATAAGAACAAAACACGATTCCACACACTTAACGTTCAAAGTATTTAAACGAAGCGTAAGTAAACCTGGATTTTATAAAAAGATGACTTGAAGTATATAAAGGTTAAGTTCAATTAGCATAGTAATGAAGCAAACTCTGACTTATTGCTACAAGGCATAGAGTGATTATAGATATTTTTGTTAAACTATCCGATAAAAGATTCTATCCCACCTGAGGTATGTTAGCATCGAGTTGACGATTCAGCGCATCCCTTTCTTTTTCAAGTTCTTGCAGTCTCGATTCTGCTTCTTGGAGGCGCTCTTGACTCTCTCTAAGCGAGTCCATGAGCTTATCTCGCTCGTCGAGCACTGACACCATGAGATGCTCAAAGTTAGCATCCTCACCGGAGAATTGCGAGCTCCTCTGGCTTATACTGTCCTCCACAATAGTAGGCATCACGTCGCACATCATATTCCACATTTTGTTCCAAACCAAACACACCAAAAGAAAACTTTTACCACTACTTTTTCACCACATTTAATCACAATTTGTACTTCTATCTGTGAAACTTGTCATAAATACACTATTGGCTGCTACAAAATCCAACTAAGTAACCGATATCCAGTGCTTAAGCTCACAATCATTTCTTCAATATTGGAAGTAGTAGGATAAAGCTGATGTTGTGTTCAGTCCGCGTGAAGGATTTTTCATCCCTTTGATAGTAGAGGGAAATCCTCATCCTTGTTGCTACTTTGGACACAATGCTCTGGAACATATATGTACATAAACCTCAATGTAGAAAGTGTAGATTTGGATCACTGTGTGGACAGCAGGTCGTAGGGCAGAGGGAGAGCGAGAGAGGAAAAGAGAGCTACAAGTACCATTTATCGACAGGAAAGATAAGTTTGCCAAGTAATCAATAGTGCTTATCGTTAAATTGATCAAGGAGAAAGAACGTGAGAGTACTTATGTAACAGGCAAACAGATAAAGAGAACGTAACTGTTGATTTCTCACCATGGAGAGGTAGAGGTAGGTGCGTTGAGGAGTTGACTTTGATTAGGGCACCGGGGGAAGCACGATTGGCAAGGCTCGGGGGTCGTTTGGCTTAGCCGGGTGAGGAGTGTGCGCCGGCGACGAGGCTGTGGCCGGGGCTCCTCGGTAGCGGCGTCAGCTCTGGCCATTCGTGTCCCCGTTGGACTCACCGGCGACTTTGCTTGTCTTGGTTGTTCGTCATTCGCACCACCTCGCCCTCCATCGCGTGCTCGATCGTCGTCGCCCGCACAGTCGGAAAGAGAGAGAGAGAGAGAGAGAGAGCAACGCACACCGCCGCCGCGGCCGCCGCTCGGCGATCAATCGACGTCGTTCCTTCTCTCTCGCACGCTCTCTCTCTTTCTCTGTCGCACCCGCAACTACCGCGAGAGCCGCCTCTTGCCACCTCGGGACTGCCAACGGGTGGTGCAGGAATAGCGGGCTCTTTCGATCGAGCAGCTCCTCTCGCCCGGGAGCTACACCTGGGGAGGCTGCAGCACTACGCTAATACTACGGGCTGCACTGCTGCCCCTCGCGGGGGGTGAGTCGAGTCGGCCGCTTGACAGACGGACTCTTTCTCTCACCTCCCTCGCTCGCTCTTGCCAGGCGCACACCTATAGACGCACACACGGCAGAGAGAGACTCGCGGACGACGCGCGCCCCTTTGACCCACCAATTCTTCGATGATTCTTGCGTGCGTACAACGTTGCTCTCGCAACGAGCAATTCGCGAGCGAGGTACAACGGGTAACGGCCGGCAACTTGCGACGTCGAGTGCAAACTGCGAGCCTCTATGTATCACGAGTGTGTAGTACGCGCCGACACTAACTTGCGGGAGAAGGGGCGGCTTTGAGGTTATACCGACACACCTATCCTACTCGAGAGAGAGAGAGAGAGAGAGAGAGAGAGAGACAGACAGAGAGAGACAGAAACAGATACAGAGATAGAGAGAGAGAGAGAGAGAGAAAGAGACACACACGCTCTGCAGTTGCGTACGCGGCGGCTGCTGCTCCTCGAGCCGTTCTACTCGTGCCTCGCCGGCAGCAACGACACAACACATGCACGCAGACACGACACCAGCAAATTCGTCTCGTCTTCTCCTCCCAGTCGGTCCCTCCTCGCACAAAACGCAAAAACAGCCAGCTGAGCCCAGAGCAAAGCGCACCAGAGCTCGTACAGCGTAGACTTTCGGGCTGCTCGCGTTGGCGGCTTCGGCTGCGAGCTGCTGCGGGACGACTGCTACACCAGCTCTACCTGACGGAGCACACGGCCATCGCGTTCGCGATCCTCGCCCACCCACCCACCCTTGCCTGTGCGCGTATTGCCGCTCGCTTTACCGATGCTGACCGACATCTTACCCACCTATCTCCGTTACCACCAGCCATCCAGCCTGTGCGCTGGCTGCGCGAAAATACTATCGATGACCCGTTTCGCGACGGCTAGCTTTGGCGCCATCGTTTCGAATCGGCGCGCCTTCTAGTTTTCGCCGCGATACGCGATGCTGACACGCCACGGAAATGACATCGGTAACTCGTCAAAGAGACTCTTCGACTTGTTTTTTCGTTGAATTCTGCAGTCGGAAAACTCGAGCGCACCTCGCGTGATACAGTTTTGCGAGACAACCTTAGCAAAAGACGTACACGCTACACTGTTGCAAATAGGACCGATGAGATCCAAATAGGCAGTCCGACGTCGGCTGACCTAATTATTCTCCAGACCCTAAAAAAAGGTCACGAGGCCACGCAAAATCTAGACCACGGTGGCGCACCATCGAAGTAAATCGCTCGTCGATGGACTCTGGCCAATAGTCGACGAGCCGTGTTGCTGCGATACTCCTGGCGATGCACTTTATTATATCGCTCGCCGTCGGCTCGGATGTATAGCTCTTTGTCCGAGTCGCCGGAAGGCGCGTAACGCAAGTGCAACAAAGGAGCTTTCGCGATCAACGCAGCATTGCCGTGTTCGCGCACGACGATTGCTAACGGGCCAACGTCATGCAAAACCTCGTTGAAGCATCTTGTATTTAGGCTTCGTCTACGTGAAATTTGCCCTCCCAAGCGAGCAGTCGTCTCGTCGACAATAGACGCGTGTCGCGTTGGGCTAACGGGGATTTTCCAAATTCCTCCTCGACTGTTGCCTGCGACCAAGTTTCGCGGTAAAACGATCCGTCGTCTTCGGCGTCCAAGACACCAAGACACCGTACGTGGTCTAATGCTCGTACAGTTTGGATGAGGTCGAGGTGGGGCCAGAGATGGACGTCGCGTGCGGCGAAACACGGGAAAAGCAAGGCAACAGAACGAACGTAGCGTGTTAGAGTAAAGAAAGCGCGCTCGTCGTTCGAGATGGAGCAGCGGGACGAGCGTTCGAGAATCAATAACGCGCGCTAGCGTGGGGCAGCCTGTGGAGATCCAGCGCCAGAGGGATGCTGCGGGAGAAAGCGATCTCGCGCCGTCGCTGCACCACCACCGCCACCGCAGTACACGGCCATGTACGACAACGCCATGAAGAGCCACAACCACACTTGTCCACCCGAGGCCACTGGTGAGTCGTCATTTCCATGTTTTCCTTCGTTTCTTCGGCTATTCCCGCGTCTCGAACGCACCGCGGCAATAAGAGGATTCTTGGCGATTCGCGTCTTGGTATCTCGAGTAATTTTGTTTGCACAAAAACGCTATCGGGATTCGTATCGGTTACTTTCGAGTCGCGAAAAAGGTGCGATTCGACGAAGCTACGCGCAGTGGACGTTTGCGCTGCTCTGTCGCGGGCAACTGTGCAACCTAGTTCGTACGATATTACGCAATTGTGAACGCTGTGATTGCTCGCACTAAACGCTACACCCACGACATCAGTGGTTCGAGACTGTCGGTCGGTGGCAGCCGTCGTAACGAGCAAAACGTCGAGCGACCGTTGCTGCGTCCGCCCGAATAATCCGCGTCTCGGCGGTCAACAGAAGCATCGTAACGGTTGATGTATTTACAGCACTGATTGGCGAGATGTCGAGCAACGGCGAGAACCTGGACGATATATCGGAGAGCGTGGACGAGCTGCGCGAGAAGCTCGCGAACATGAAGCGATTGATGGAGGAGCGCAAAGGCACGACCCTTGGGGAGATAAGCGAGCGGAAGCGACGTAGACAAAACGCCGAGGTGATCGACGGCAACTTTCTCTCTTGGATTTTCGGCACCGTGCTTGCCGTCATTCTCAGCGTCAGCTTTTACGCATTCTACAATCTCTACCACGCGGTGCTCAAAAAGTTCCCATCCAAGCACACCGAGCTGTAAAGCCACCTCGCTTCACTCCGACGTAGCTGCAAGGGAATTCTAGCGACGTGCGTAAAACCATTGGACTTTTCTTTTGCCTACCGTGCAGCGCACTCTTGTCTATTTTGTCACTCACAAAGTCGGTTCTAAAGGGTGCACTTTGTGGTTTCTTTGTTTCTCTGTTGTTCGAGACACCAGTGCAAAGTTTTGTGCAGTACCTGAACTACGCTTAAACGTTTCACGAGTTTACTAAGATGTTTGCTGTTGTCAAAGTGTCTACGGCTAATTTTTTGAAAAAATCACTCTGCACTTGGACTAGTTGGCAAAATACGAGCATTGACAGCAGTCCGTTGGAGAATCACGCGATAATTATGGCGATAATTGGCGGGGTTACACGACTACGTTTACGTATTCCCCAAGTAATTCGTTTGAATACGTCAACGTCACTCTGCGTTTACTCGACTCGATGCCAACCCGTTCTACTTTCACGGATATACTTTGAGACGCTGTCAATTAAGTGGTAATACGCTGAAGTATTACGACAACGTTTTCATTTCCCCTGAGCCGCTATCATTACCAACCTATTAATAAAACTATCATCGGTATGTACTGTAAAGAAGCTAACGACTATACTGACAATACATCAAATTTTATACTTATAAATACGATTGGATTACGAAATAAAGTATCGTTATTGATGGAATATGCAGATTGGTGTGATTATTTGGCAAGGCCGTACCTGCGTGGACGATAGTTTCGTCCGAATCCCCGTCTACTACAACCTCCCTGTCCAAATAGTTGGTACGCAAGCACAATATTAGTTGATCCTTCAATAGCAGGTGGAGCAAGGTGGAGCACCTTCGGACAGCCTCTTGTTCGTTCCTTACGGCTTACTGTTCCAGAAAAATCCGCATGCACTGGTCGTACTCCTTCTGCTGCTGTACGTTAGAAAACAAAATGCATTTTTGTGGGCGTAAAACCCGAAACCTCGGGTTTTTACATTCTCCAAGCGATTGGCGTACTTTCGTTATCTCGCATCGAACGCTTGCTCTCTTTCTGGACAACGACTCGATCTCGTTTTCCAAGTCCGTAAGCTGAAACAAGAGGTCAGCTATTGAACGACGGTCGATCAAAGATTAAAAGCTGCCATTAACAAACAGTAATTTACCTCTTCTTCAGATTTCACAACGTGTGTTTTCAAATCGTTTAATACAACTTTACGGAAAGTTGTCGGTGGCGGTTTTTTATTTGCTTGTATTTTTCTTATAGCAACTCCAAACTAGAAATTCAGTATTCTTTGACATCTAGCGGTATTACTGTTTATTAACGATTACGAGGCATTTCACGAGTCTGGCATTCGCACTCACCTTACTCCGCTTACGTTGTAAACTTGCTTTCAGGTCACCAACTTCTTCTTGAATACTCTAACGATACAAGGTAATCGCGCGTGACTAATCAAATACAAATAGACGAGTACGTGTGTACACTCGGGTATGCGTTTATTTTCCGCGAGATAACTAACTTTCGCTGCTGCTCGCGATAGGATCTAGAAAGGAAAATGTTTGTAGATAAACGACGGAACGTTCGTCGACCGTTTGGCCATTCAATGGCGAGTAAAGAAGACTACTCACGCTCTTCCTTAGATCCTCGTTGCGACCGTGGTACTGCAATTACAAACGATACGTGCGTTACGAATTTGCAATTGTTGTTACTTTGACGACGGCATTAATGCGGTCTCGCGTAATTACCACTAGTACGAGGAAGCACGATATTCCAACAACTACGAACAAATATATCCAGAGCACGTTGATTGCACAACGCTGTAAAATATAAGAGCATATAACACTGTAAATTTGGATCGACATGTTGCTCGATCAAAACTATCGTCGAAACGCTATTTGACAATGCACGTTTCCACTGTTCAGCTAAGCTGTTTTCATGGTAACCGACATTTCAGACGACGTAGCAAACAAACGAACCTCGCGTTTGCACGTTATGTCTTTAATAAGTCCAATGCTGTTCTTCATTTCTCGATTGCACTAATCTACGTGCCGCTTGGAACCACTCATTTGGTATTTATTCGATCTCTAGAATGAGAAAAATCAGAAAAACGTTGCGGTGTTTTTTTCGATCAGGCCATTTTCAAATATTCCGCCGTGGACCCAGCAGAAGACATTGCTCGCGCGTACCTTGTTGCAAGCTTTTTGCGTGCACTGTAAACATTGCATAACAGCTGATTTTATAAATAGATAAGTCGGGCTTTCTTCGATAAGCCCACCTACGGTTGCTTCGATCGATGTTAGGAGAATACATTCTCTCCAGTTTGTAGTAGTATATTCCTGTGCTGTTGTTAACGTTTCATTGATGAATTTCGTTAGGTGTTGACAGATTTGCAACAATTGGCATTTGAAAGACTGTATTTGTCATTGACATTGACCGAGAATCGATTGAAAAGTACTGGTTGATAGTAGGGATAAAACTGACTGTTCGATTAATGTTACGTCGGTTGAATTCAAGATGTTCGACAATATCGAAAGTTTTCGTTCACCAAAACAGATTATTTACTGCAAACCTAACCTATAGAAGGGTTACGAGTGTTAATAGTAGAGTAGCGTTTGGACAAATTTCCCAGAATTATGACTCGTACGACGGTTCCAGTACAATTTTGCCGCTACAATCCCAAATTGTTATTGCTGGAGCAGGTACGGTGGCTAATTCCGTAGCGTATCATTTAGTTCTCAACGGCTGGAACGATGTTCTTGTTTTGGAGCAAAACAAAATTGGAAATGGCACCTCGCACTTTGGTTCAGGAACACTTGGACTATTCAAGCCGCTTGCACATCGGAACCTTATATCGTACAGTATTAAGCTTTATAGTAAATTACAACAAATGGGATACGACATTGGGTTACGTCAATGTGGAAGCGTCAACTTGGCTCAAACCAAAGACAGGATGATTGCTTTGAAAAGAAGAGTGGCTTACAATGTACCAACGGGATTGCGTTGTGAAGTAAGTGTTGTAAGCTATTCGTTGCTAGCGACTCACAAGTACACGATCTTGTTTTCAAGTCCAAGTAACGTTTAAAACTCACATTTGACAGGTTCTAGGAAAAGAAGAATTGAAAAGAATGCATCCACATTTACACGTTGATGATCTCGAGGGAGCAGTATATGTACCAGAAGATACAGTTGCAGATCCTGTGGCTATATGTGACGCTTTAGCCAAACTGGCCATGAAGGGAGGTGCTCGTTACATTGAACACTGTCGTATCGAGCAGGTACTCACTGAAAATGGAGCAGTTAAAAAGGTCAAAACAAATAAGGGTTTTGTAAACTGCGAATACTTTGTGAACTGCGCCGGAATGGTAATTTGACAAACTCTAGGTATCAATTAACGATAATTTTCAGATGATGCCAATAAATATAATTATTCTTTGTGTACAATTATATTAGTGGGCAAGAGAATTAGGACTTAGATGCAATCCCCCAGTGAAAATACCGGCTTATCCGGCAGCGCATTACTACGCCATCGCAGCACCACAGTCCGTAGAAATGTCTCAGAATTTGCCGTGTGTACGAGATTTCGATTCGTATTCGTACATACGCGAGTGGCAAGGTAATCACTGTTGCATTATAAAATATTTAAAATTTTAAACGACGCGTCCTGCTGTACGCTACAACAATACTACTGTCGAGAAGACGTCACTTAAAACTATTTCAAGGTGGAATATTGGCTGGTTGGTTTGAACCAGAAGCGAAGCCTGCATTTCAAAGTAGCATTGCGCCTGCAAGCAATTGGAAAGAGCAACTTCAGATCGACGACCGACATTGGAAACCGCTTTGGGATAAAATCAGGCACAGAATGCCGGCATTGAACGAAGTGAAGGAACCGTTTATATACAATTGTCCGGACAATTTTACACCCGATGGAAGATGGATTTTGGGCGAAAGTTCCGATGTGAAAAATTACTTCGTGGCTGTCGGAATGAACGGAAACTCGCTCCAGGGTAACACTTGCAAATTACAAATAGTTCGAATAAAACTAAGAGGGTATTAATGTCAATGTCGACAAGCAGGTGCCGGTGGCGTAGGAAAGGAAGTAGCCGAGTGGCTCATAAACGGCGAGTCGACGCAAGAGCTTCTGCCTTTCAACGTACAACGATTCATGGACTTGCACACTAACAGGCAATACTTGCAGCAGAGAATTCGCGAAGTTGTTGGGCGGAATTACGCTATCCTCTATCCGCATCAATGCGAGTACAAACATGCTCGTAAGCTTCGATGCTCGCCATTGTACTCCGTCTTGGAAGAGCGGGGTGCTGTATTCGGTATCAAAATGGCTTACGAACGAGCACTTTATTTTGACTCGACTTATCGCAGTAAGCTCACTGTTTTCTTTGCAACGATTCGACACGATTCCCTGGTGAACGTATTTGCGTACTAAACACTGAAAATCATGTAGGAGGACAAAGGAAGCCAGTGATGCCCCCTGGAAGCTTCTACATACCAAAGTTCTTCGATTTTATGAAAGACGAGTTTGAAGCTAGTCAGAAAGGTGTCGGAATAATCGACATGAGCTCCTTTTCGAAAATTGAAATTAAGGTCAATTGACGCTTTCGAAAGCCATAGCTGAAGTTGTCACTTAAAACTTGTTACGAGCACTAACGTTAACTTTGTTGTTTGGTAAACGTTGCTTTTGTAGTCGGCCGGACTAGAGGTGGTGGACTATCTACAAAAGTTATGCTCTAGTGACGCCAATATAGCTATAGGGGCTATCACGCACACGGGCATGCAAAACGAAAGGGGTGGTTACGAAAACGACTGCATGCTTGTGCGTCAGGCGGAAAATAGTTACTTCATGGTATCGCCAACGCTTCAGCAAACGCGCATCTACCAGTGGATGTCGAGGTAAGTTATCTACGACGTTGCAAATGAAAACACTGTCTTCCTAATGAATTGCGCGGGACAGGCATTTGCCATCGGATCACTCGGTTGGGCTCAACGACGTCACTTCCAAATACACAGTTGTCAACATCATTGGACCGAAAGCTCCCCAACTACTCTCAGAGCTTTCCAACTCCGACTTAAACCTATCGGCCTTCACTTACAAAGTAAGCATTTCACTTTTCTTCCGCGAGCGCGAGTTTGCTACCGAGTAAGCGGGAATCAGTTCGCTGGCTATCAATCGCTTTCTATCGACAGAATTGCAACGTGGGCTATGCGTCGGACGTGATGGTGATGTCTTATACGCACACGGGGGAACCAGGATACAGCCTTTATATTCCATCCGAATACGCTCTTCACGTGTACACCACGCTCATGGCGATCGGACAAGATTACAACGTTCACAATGTTGGCGTGCTGACCCAGAGATTCATGCGCATCGAGCGATTTATACCGTTCTGGGCTGAGGAGCTTACACCTTTCGTGACCCCTTACGAAGCTGGTAGCGGCCACAGAGTCAATCTTGACGTAAGTCTTGAGAAATTGACGGTAATCTATTGGCGATCTTATCGTAGTAAAATCGACCGATCGTTTTGATGGCTCACCAGAAGGAATACTTTATTGGCAAATTCGCCTTACAACACCAAAAGGAGCACGGTGTTACCAAAAGACTCGTGCTGTTCGTTGTCAACAATCTGGATCTTAACAAAAATGTATGGGCCTGGGGTGGTGAGCCACTTTATCGCAACAACGAGTTTGTCGGCACAGTCACGTCCACTGGGTAACTACAATTATTTATCGTACGCTGACGTACGCCATTCGCGATATTCTCTGGTCTATTCCTTTTGTTCAAGTATTGCTTTTGACGTGCTCGAAACCGACTGAATAAACCGATGTTTATTACGCTTTTACGCAGGTACGGCTTTAACGTAAAGAAACTCATCTGCCTCGGTTATATCGGCCATCCTGGTTACGCGCATTCGTACGAGCAGAGAGCAACCGTGACCAATGAATTTATAATGGATGCATCGGCCGTTTACGAAGTTGACATTGCGGGCCACCGATTCCCGATAACACCACACATTCGCTCTCTACCGTTGCCAGGCTATAAAAGCAAGAAATACATACCGACTCCGGTCGATTCTTACGAAAGTGACATTTCTCGCTGACCACGCTTACTGCTGGCGTCAATCTGATTTTTTAGACATTTTTACAGCGACTACGTTGTTCGTAGCTTCCTATACCAAAGATCTCGACTAACTGGTACGTAACAGATATTTTTTAATGGTTTTTCTCCAACTATATTTGTATGTTTAGTTTATAGCAAGCAGATATATCGATCGTCCAACTGAAACATAGTCAATCGCTTGATCTGCGTTTCTTGATATCCTCTGAGGAGACCGTTCTAGTCATTTTCAAGGGGGAAAGTCTTTTCTATTCATCATAATATACACTCGATTCAGTGAAAATGTCGACTCTGTTGAACGCTAAAAGATGATAAGGAGGCATTTTTACGCGTGTCCGCCGTTCGTCGTCGTAATACTTTTGTACGAAGTATTAGTTAACAATGGATTGTTGTTCTTTCCGAGTACATACTGATATACTGTACACGTTTTCAGTCATTGTAAATGTATCTTGGACAAACTTTGTACACTATTTGAATAATGTACGAAAAACAATAAAATTTACAGCAATTTTTAGATGTATAATCGTAGAAAAATGTCGAATGCTTTCCTGCTGAGTGAAATAGCGTCTTTAAGAATAAATCTTTTGTAAATTTCAAGTTTTTTATTGATAAATTTTACATGTCTGTCACAAAAGATAAATTTAAGTGCTCGTAACTTAACGATTTGGAGAAAGTGTGTCGTTGTTAGACAGAATATCTTCGTGATCTATATTCCAAATAAAAATAAGCACAAATAACACTTACACGCAACTTGGCGCCACACAATTTCAGTGTAGCAAGTACTACAATTTTGGAGCTGTGTAAATTTTTGAATAAATTAACAATATGAACATCAGTTTAAAACCTCTGATGCAATGTTAAATAATTGAAAATTTAATTGTATACAAAGCAAAATTATATTTATTACAATTTACATAGCAAATACAATTATACAAAGTTCGAAAAATTCATTATTAAAATCTTGTCAGCCGTTAGCTTGAAAATATTATAACTATGTACATTAATATGACAACAAAGCTTCGGAAACAATCACTTGAATTTGTTTGCAGCGTAGTTACGTTTCGCAAATCAACTCAATCAGATGTATTATATCGTTTATTTGTATAAAATGTTAAATCATATCTTTAAATCTTGAATAGCAAAATGATTAATTTAAAGTTAATTCTGCAAAATAATTGACTAAAAAATGTCTTGAATTTGAAGTGGATACAACATTTAAATTTGAGAAGATGTTACATATGGACAAGAATATCACAACGTTCCGTGTATCATCTCCCCAATCGAAATTTCAATTTTCTAATTATTTATCTATTTAAGTTGTTGAAGCATAACTCATCCATCGTGTCTGACAGCAAGCAGTTTTTGAAAAGCTTCAACCTGCAAACATCTCTCCATAAATACAATATTTTTATCATTTATTCATTCTACGCTATGAGATTTATAGTCTGTAGAGTTTTTGAGAAAAGCATTAAAGGCTTTATAAGTGACTCTGCGCATATCATTTGAATGAATAAATGATTCAAATAATTATCTTGTGATTATTAATTCTTAAGTTGTTGTTTTTAATTACTCTTTACATTCAAATGATGTTTTTCTTACATTCCAACTGTACATTTATTTCCTTTGTTTTGACTTTATCTTTAGTCGCGTAATGTCATAACTTTCAGCCTTACGATGCCCATTCCTCTAGTTCTCGTAAATCGTCGTCTTCTTCTTGTTTTGCTTCTGTAATAATTTTTATAACATCAGTACAGGGCAATGAATTTTTAAAATCTGATATTTTCTATTCAATAGATTACTTGATTTCTTTTCAGGTACAGCTGGTAAAGCTGTGGCAGGAACAGCAGGTAGTTCATCTGTGCTATGTATACCCAACAGCTCTTTGTCTAATTCTTCTTGTTCTAATTCTTCTAACTCCTTCTCTAGCTCATCTTCATCAACGTCTTGTCCAAAAGCTACAGGATTTGAAATTGCATCTGAAATTTCCTTAGCAACGTCTTGTTGCTCGGCAATATCATCCATCATATCGTGGACTTGGTCAACGTCCCTGAGATGAAAGCAAGAGATGAATAATTATCGTCAGTTATTGTAGTTTTACTGTATCTAATTAAACTATTACGTACATATGTTGATGCGCAGCTTTGAGGGCATCAGCTGCATTCTTCATTGTGGTAAGAACAGCAGTATTTGTATTTGCACTTTCGAGTGCTTCTCTTTGCATCTCAATTGTAGACAAAGTCCCATCGATTTGTTGAAGTTGTTTTTCATATCGTTTTTTTCTTTTGAGCGCTTGAATGGCAGCTACAATATAACGTTAACACGATTAAAAAATATGAATAAATGTCTCAGGACATTAAGAATATCAATGAATTTGTTTGATAAAGCAAATGATAAAATTATCGAATCTCCAGTTTAACGGCTAGTTTGGATTCGTGGTCATTTTTGTAGTTTGCAATAATGATTCCAATGTTACTTATTTTACAATGATTTTTATTAACATAAAAATGATTATGATCACGAGACAGATAGAAATGATTCATGCGTTTGAGTAGATAAGAGGCATCAAAAGTTAATGGAAATAATCATTAAAAATGAGAAATCAATTATTGTTTACGTAAAAAAAACGTGATAGCTTATACAAAAGAAACATAACCGTGCAATTTTTCATTACATCTGAAAGTTCAGGCTTATTATTTATAGTTTAATTAAGAAAAAAATACACGTAGTGACAGCTGATAGGAAATCTCGAGTCGCGCCAAGAGTGAAAGAGAGGGAGAACAACGGAGTGGTAGGTCTCCGTTTTAGTGAGTTAACAAAAATAAAAACATAGCTCACGAATATTTTGATGTAAGACTGATGTAGCATTGAGAAAAAGAGGTATATATCGCTTACCTCGTTTGTTCTTGGTGCCGTTCTTCTTGGCCGTTTGTATTTCCTGCTCGATCTTGCTCTCGAGGAAGTCCTGTTTCTTAATGAGCATCTCCTCTGTCTCTCGGAGTTTCTGTATCGCCTCGGCGGTCGTTGGGGCGGTCGGCTCTTTTTTCCCGCCGAAGACTTTACTGAAGAAACTCATGTTTGCACAGAGTTTCGCGCAGTTTCACCTATAGGACACTAAAAAAAACTACACCCACGATAATCTTGCAGAGTGAGGAACACGGCGCGAGTGCCCGATCGTGTAACAAGAGACTCAACTCGACGCTGACGAATCTCGCGTGCGTACACTTGTTCGCTGAATCGTTCCTCGAGCACGACGACCGCTCAAGAAAACTACGATGACGATAAAGGCACTGCGAGATGACGATTCGCCATATTTCGTGCGTATTGCTGTTGACGATTCTGTAGTCTGTTGTACCGACCATACAGCGATATGAGTCAGAGTTGCGCTAGCGCAAGTTCCACTATAACGGCATTCAACGAAGAAAGATCTCGCGGACACGTGGTGCCCCCCACCTTCCAAAGTTAGCAAGAAAAGCTCGAGCATACGCAGCGGGTCGAAGCAGGTCGGAGCAGCTGACCGAATACTGGGCTCTACCGATAAGTCAGCGATCCCGCAAACTCTGCTTTGTCCAAGTGGCGGGATCACTTTCGTCGTTAACATTTTTCGTGCGAGTGTGGACGGTTTGTCTATCGACAGTTTCGCGACGTTAGACGTTAGCTCGCTTGACATTTAACGTTTAACAACGAGTTGGAAAAAATAACGACTGTCTGGAATTATCATGGTCGAATTTATTATCAATGGCAATTAATATCGATGATATAATTAAAAAGGCGCACTATTTAACGAGGTCTTGTAGAATACTGCTCATAGCCACGGGATTGTCGACAGGGATCTGCGCAGAATTGGAAGATAGAATAAATGCGATTGTTAATGTAACGATATGCATGGTGCGTCGCGCACACGTACCATGTGTCCAGATCGATTGACCCAAAATAATTTGAAACGATCGTAAGCTTTACTGTAACCTTCGACAACATTGTCAATCACCAAAGGGACCCGAGGAGCTTTCAGCCATCGATGAGTGTGCTTCCACTTCATCTTATCGATCCATCTAAGTGTGCCTGCGTGGTTTAATACGACATACGAGTATAGATAAAGTTTTCAGGCTCACGCGAGTCGTCGACTGCACCGATTACGCGTTATTCGATACCTGGGGTGTTGATAATGAAGTCCAGTTGTCCAGTTAACACGTAAACTTTCAGCGAAGATTCGTTCAGAAGATGCTCGACTAAACAGCAACGATACAATTAGCATTAGAACGCGAATGTGCGGGTTTGCGGTAAAAGTGGTGCACGCGGCAGTACCTTGATGAACCACGGGCTTCATGTTGTCTTCGAGCAAAGACATGAAAACGTACAAGCTTTGGGAGCTCCATACGTTCTTCAAGTCCAGCGCTTTTTTCACTCGGTTGTTCATCAGCTCGTTCAACTCGTCTTTCGCTGTAACAACAAAACACGAACAAAACATGAGATCAACGGAATAACGAGCAAACGCATGGATCGCGCGCTGGACATTGCGCGGATGCGAATCCAACGTTACAGTTCTTTGCCGATACTCGGGCTTTCTTCAACACGTTGTACCAATCCATGTTGTGAGTTGTGTTGACGATTAAATTTTCAATTTCCAACGTCAGATTGACAACTTTTTTCCACTCCGTAGCTTTGCCCGCCGACTCGAGCTTTTTGGCTACTTTGTCAATTGTATGGAACTCGCTGTCATCGATGAAGCCCTGCGAATCACAAGTAGGTCGTTTCGGTTGGAAAGATTCAGTTGGTGCACGCTCCTGGAACGATCGGATCTCGACAGAAGGCTTTGGAGCTTCTATGCCGATTTCAGATCATCTTAGTGCGTTCCCTTCCGAAGGCTTAGACTATTGGCGTACTTTAGTGTACACTGTAGTTTTACTCACAAAGTGTAGTAAGTATGAGGCAAAGAACGAGTAATTGTCAATAGCAGATATAGACGAATCGATCAGTCCTATTCCTTTCAAATTGCTTTTAATCTTTCCCTTGACTTGCTCCTGCAATCAGAGGCATTGTAGGGGCGCGCAGCCTATAGCACAACGCGACCACGCCTTTGGTTTACCTTATGCCACAGGTTAGCGAACTCTACTCCAATTTTACCGCCGTATGACTCGGCAACGATGTACGTTGGCGTCTTCGCGAAGGCCGTCATATTTCGCAGCAATCCTGCGATGCACGCCAACAGGTCTTTAGCCGCTTCGGAGTTGGTCTTTGAGAAAAGGTCGGCAGATTCGACGTGGCTAAAACCCGAGCCTACGGGGCTGTCGATGAACAACACATTGTAGTCCTTCACCTGGGAAATGGTCGATATCGTTGAGTAACGTGAGTCCAACCGAGACGCTAAATCAACGCGCTTACCCATGAATGATTTCGCGCTGTCAAGTGAACGTCAAGAGGGCCAATTTCCTCGAAGTTGCCAATTCCAGTTGACGAGCCTCCTGGACCACCTTGCAGCCAAATTATCAGCGGTTTACTTTCGTAGTTGGCATCCACACTAGCCGTTGTGTAATAAAGCCACCAGAAAATGTGAGCCTTTGGTCTGACAGTTACGAACCCCCAGTCTTGATTTCCCGGACCAAAACCTTGCCTTCCTGTCGGATTTATTACGAATGTTCGTTCGTTGACGAGGCACCCGAATTTCGAGGCTAATTTAAGACTGCCATTCGTACGAGTACATTGACGATTAGCAACGAACCATACTCACCCGAGGCAGAGGCTATCAGCGCTGTAAGTACACAACGATAGAGGTATGCTTTTACGCGATGATTAATCATCGCGATCACATTAGAATACACTCGAGAATTGATCGTATGCACTTCAACGACTATTAGATTCCTGAACTCTTTGAATAGGCGTTCGAAAATGGAAAGATACTACCAAGAGCAAACGCTTTCTATCCGTTACACGTATCCCCACCTTGAAACTCCTTAAATGTATAAATAAACCTAGCAACGCTGTACATAAGTACGAAAATCTATCAAAATCGCAAGTTTGCGAATCACTTATTATTTATAATATGCCAATGCCAGTTAGCGCGATAAGCTTCGGCTTCGATAATCGACGTAAATATCGTTAATTCCGGCAAATTATTCGTCGAAGCCGCCAAACGTAACTGTTGTATCGTAAGACTGTCAATGTACTGCCGTAGATTCATTTATACGCGTTTATCTATGATAATTAACCAGTCACAAAGTGCAATGATAACGTTGTCGTTTACGAGGCAATAAATGTTCTTCTATGTAAGAAATGTGAAATTTATATCTTTGTTAAAAGTGAGATGCGAGGCGAGCAGCATAGTCGAAGTAGAACATCCTGACTTTGTAAAAATTGGCACTTTCATAAATGTCGTGCGTGAAATTAGACGTTGGCGTTGTCAATGACATACGAAGCGGATTCTTCGAGGATGTGAAAGTCACTTATTAACGTGCACGAGACAATCGTACACAACATTCATCTATTGCAATGCGTTGCCGTAAGTACTATTCGGAATTACTCAATTATGCGTACCAAAATCGTACGCACACGCCTGTCTCCAAACACCATCCACGCTTTCCGTTACATGTTATATCGTCGGATCAACAGTTTTCCACGGATTCCTTGCGTAAATTGCATAACGTTTAGGTAACAACGGCGAATCTACGAATATGCGGTCCAGGCGGTCGCTCGCTATAACCATGCCAACTCTCTTGACGTATATCTAACGGTAAATAAATTGAAACTGACCGATACGATAGGTCAAATCTACGCGTGAAAGTAGTATGTCTTATTTTCAGTTGGTTTAATTAAAACAAAAATCGTTGCTATTAAATTAGCAGCGATAAAGACAGATCTGATTAAACGAGTTTGCAGCGACCATTTCCATATTCCTTATTTCCATATACGGATTTGAACATTGGTCGTGGCTAAAAAATATATTCTCTGAAAAATGAAAAAGTCGCGCAAGACACTCGTAAGTACACGTGTATGTTTTACACGACATCCGTAGTACGAACGTTGTTCGTTCTCAACGCTTGCCTTATTTTATCGGAAAGTTGTGCGCCGAATCCAAGTGCTCAAAGTTTCACGGTGTCGTTGAACAGTAGAAAGATAGGTTGAGTAGTTTTCGCAGGCGCTTGAAAACGCTATTCTGTTTCGCGGATAGGCAAAATTACGCAAGGAAACGAAAGTCAAGCTTACGGGGATTGTCCGTCGAAGACTCTACCGTTTACAAGCTCGTTCGTTACAAAAGAGTAACAATCCTTACTCACGATCGTTTTCACTTGAAAACTTGCCGATAATCAGAGCTAACGTTGTAAATCTTATCGAGAGAGTCAACGTTCAATCGTACCAATTCGTTTTTTTGTCGAAAACTCGAAATAACAAATTGTAGCCTTGTAACCTTGTAACCTTGAGATTAGCCGAATCGTGTACGAAACGATAACTGCGTGATACAAAATTCAAGCAAAGTAGGCAAACTGATTTAACGCGAGATGCAAGTATTTCAACCAAATGGGAGCGAGCTCTTCGACTGGCAGGCCCCTCGAGCGATCGACAAATATTTCGATGCTCATGGGTGCATTCAACTCGTATTTACAGCGTTCCTTCGTTTTTGACCAGCCAGTTTCAGGTATTTTGCTGTCGAAATGTGGTCAATAGGCCATCGTTTACTCGAGATTGTACACGCTTGCGAAGCTGTCAACCCTCGAGCGAGTTGCACTCTTTCCGTCGACGCGAGCAACAGTATCAGCACCATTCGACGACTGGATATTCAGGTCTAATCGATCGTTGAACACGGATCAACGATTTTGAAGGAGAACATCGCTGGCAAAAGTATCGTTCAAAATTGAGACCGAGTCATTCAATAGGGAAGGCTATTCTTGACAGTTGTCGTCTTCTCCCTTCGATACTTTGAGGTATCTCTGCTCAACGTTCGGCGTTTCCTCGTACGCCACACCTGAAAACTGACTGTTTTCTTGACTGTTCCGAAGAAGCTTCTGCTTTTGAACGTTCGAGTAAAATTAGCGGTCAGCGACGTGGCTTGCGCGGTTATACGGCGCGAAGCGACACGCGTATACACGACGAACGCGCTTACATCTGTGTACGTGCAGGAAAGTGAGCCGTGGCCACAGTAGCCTTGAACCCGAGCCTTCGACTCGATCTTGCCTTTGACGAGAGTGGACTCTACATGTGGGTCAAACAGTGGCAGTTGATATACTTCAGCACCGTTTGCGGGAGTTCGGTAGATGCAGCTCGAGCTGAATAACGTATTGGCCAACGGCGAGTACTCTCGAATTGAGATACTTGCATCCGTTGATTTATTTTCGACGGGACGTTGCAATCTAGTCGCCATCCGGCAACATCGAAAAAAACAATGCTCGCGTTGCGTGTGAATACACGATTGCAGCATTTGTTATCGAACGGCAGTTCTGCAATCGTGGATGGAAATAAGGTGGAACGTTCAAGAGCGTACCGTTCACTAAAAATCCATCAGCAACCTGTAAAAGCCTTGAATACGAAAGCAGAAAACGTCAACGCAGGGAGCGCGGCTAGTCTTTTCGGGCGTAGAAACCAAGCTCAAAGCGAACGGTTATCGCGCTTCACAAAAACAGTACAAGCAATTAACAATGGCAAGTTTTTTCAAGTCGTACATCGGAGTGACGCACCCACGTGTCGCATCTGTATTGCACTGCTGTTTTGAACTTAAACGCGCTTAAGATGCGACGATTTTTCCCGAGAAAAGAAAGTAGTAAACAAAGCGGGCAAACGTTCGAGAAAATCGACCTACGCACGCCGCACGCAATTCTCGTACGTAAAAAAATCGGCACTCGTGTGGAGGGATGAGTCTACCGGTTTGAGAGACGAGGCATGAGCTTTCTATCGAAAGTTTATGTTTAATTGATGACGGGCGTCACGTTTGGGTACCGGTTCGCGCGTACGTCGCATGCACTACCTAATTTCAGTCCGTGCCGATCAGCGAACCGCGAAGGATCGTCTTTGCTTTTTCAACGAAAAAAAACACGGCATTTTTCCGTTCAAAATGAAGCGTCTCTCACTTCTACTCTGCTTTTCCTGTTATTGCGCGTTAACGTTCGCCAGAAGAGAGGCCAACACCTACTTCAATAGCACTGCACACGGTAACATATATTTGTCGGTATTATCAAATCAAAGTGTTAGCGGAGAGCAAATATCCTTGCTAAAAATAAGGTCAATTCAAAAGTATCTCTGCTTGCTGGACTGTGTACTACTTATTCGAACGTTAGCGTGCTATTCAACACTACCATCAAAGATCAACTATTGACAAATATTCCAGCTTTGCGAGTTTATGGCCAGAGTTTTTACAATCCCATGACGATGGAGCCGCTCACAGGCGTGATACAGGGCGACGAAAGATTGCCCTTTTCTTCGCCAAAAATCAGCTTCAAAGGTTTGCCGTGCGCTTGCCTAGACACGAGCTGTGGATGTTGCGCTGGACTCAATATTTCCGCCATCAATTTTGACCGCAGATACTGTGCCAATTTCACTTTGGATCCTTCCCAATTCGAAGTCGACATGAAGGTCATGATGAACGACAATGAAATTTACAGAACTAGCGTCTCAGGTAATACAGCGAAGATAAAAGGCAAGGTATTTTCGAACGGTTTGTTACGAGACACAATCCGGTAAAGAATTGACAAAAGCGCGAAACTACACCAATAATCCATTTGTGTTCGTTAGTTTCTTTGTTGTCTAACAATGCGCGATTAACAAGCCGTACATAAGTTAGAAATCAGCAAGAAGCCGTTGATTGCCGAATTGTTAGACGTGTTATTTCAAGTTGTTAGCCACGATATGGTTTATCGCGTTCTCTCTCGTAAAACGACTACTGTTGAATAGAACGATACGACAAAATAACCAACGTATAGCTTGTAGACTGAAGGAAGGTGGGGATTTCAGGTCGTAATCCACCGCCGGTGTGCCTGCCCTTGCCATACGTGCCGGTTTTGGACTTTTGTCTGCGGCTGTACGACTTGTCGATAGAAGGTGGTAATAATCTACAGACTTGCATTGACTTTGAGGCACGATTAACTCACTCGCCTCTACTGGTGATGCACTTCAATTGCGTGAGCGTTGGTCCTTCTGGAATAAATTGGATGAGACCTGGCGATTCCAGCAGCATCAACGTTCAATATCCTAACAACAGTTCCGCTTTTATATCGACCTCGGAAATGCCACCACAAGAAGAACAAGCGGCCGGTGTCTACGATCTTGTCAACTTCGAGACTGAGGATGAACCAAGCGATGGATATCCTGTCAACGGTACCACTTTGTCACCCGAGGACGAGGACAAAATTGGCGAGCACCGTATCGCGTGAATTCCGTTTGTCTAACGGCTACTCGCTCGTGGGATCGCGCGCCAGCGCTCTCTCTCTCTCTCTCTCTCTCTCTCTACTTCCAATCAGACCATTCTCGTTGGTCGAGACTTTTATGCGCAATACTAAGGTTTAGTGTTGTAGTTTCTTGTAGGAATTTTCGTTATTAAAGCGAAACATGATTCGCGCGCGCGCTCCAATTCCTATTTTATTGCGTTGTGAATTAATTCTTATAGAAACAACTCATCGTCGTAATTTGTTCAAGAATATCTTGTAATATATTGTACCTGTAGAAATATGTTTTAGTTATTTATGCAAATCATATATTTATTGGCGTTCTCGTGTAATACACTCAATAATCCAATCAAACTGGAAGTTTCATTATTTATTTGCCTCACTTTTGTATAATTTTTCGTGCAAGACACACTTCGAATGTTACGTATGTTGGCCTTTGTCGATTATATTCGAAGCTCTAACATTTGATCGCGTATGACGATTTACATTTATTAAAGCAGTTCTTTGTCACGATGAATCGAGCTTGCGTACAAAAATTTTCCTTCGAGGTGTCGAAAAAACGTGTGTTTGAAACGTGGGACAATTAAATAGGATACAACACAGATACCTCTTCGTGACCGTTATAATATTATCATCTCCGACTATAGCAAGTTTCTTTCTAACTAGTGAAAGCTCTTTCCCAAGATATACGTATAGTGTGTATAGTTCATTTCGGGTCACGACAAGAATGGTTGATCGTCAAATCAATTGTTTCTGTTAAATACGTGAAGTAGCTTCAATCTGATGACGTATACATGTATATAATAAGAAGCTGAAGACAATGATCCGTCGGTGACTAATGGAAACGATCGGAGCATCTCACACGCGCGTGAGAAATATGTTGGCAGCTGAACGAGTGTCTTTCTCTCGGTAAAACCTAAATTTCTCTCGACGGGCCCAATCGAGGTCGACCAGTCGCATCCGCCGTTAACGCGAGTCAAGTAGCCGACACGGGCATTCGAGTCTCGATCGTTGTTCCACATGTCCATGCAGCAGCTTCGCATCGTTTACCTGCACCTTCGCCTCTTCTCGACACTTTATGCTGATCGTAAGTTGTCCGTTTTTTTTGTAAAACCCCCTTTGTACGCGTAATATACTCGTTTGCGTTGCTGTATTCATCTTCGACAGTTAATTTATTTTTTTGTGGCGAAACCAGTTTGTTACTTGAAAGTGTTACTTGAAAGTTAAGACTCGAGGAAAAACATAAAACGCGAAAGATCGAGATTAATATACGTCATCTCATTCCGTAGGAAGTGCTGAATTTAACGCCAACTTATTCTCGTCTCCTACTCGATCATCTTGATTTACGAGATTGCATTTTCCAAATACCAAGTACGTTCGACCTTTCGGAACCAAGATCGACCAATCGTGCGCTTCTTAACGGAAATCGTCGTTATATAACGGTCGTGTACACGAACAAAAGTCCGAATACTCTGGATCGATTTACGTGTATCTATCGTCATTTTTACTTGACGTATACTCAAATGCAGAGATTCAGTTATAGGTCGGACCAGCCAAATCAAGCAAACAAGCCAACCAAAATGAGACTTTACGCGGCGATCTTCTTGATGGTCTTGATTGTGACGAGCACACCGACAGTCGAGAGCGCGAAAAAGAAGAAAAAACTAGAATCCACGTTGAAAGATGCATCGGTTCAACGCCAAAACGCGATGGCTTTTAAAGACTTATCGCAACTGGACCAGCTGCAGGATGAGATGTTACGCCAGGCAACGATAACTACGACGTCGACCAGTAACACCACGACATCCACCGCTCAGGTGTCGGCAACTAGGCAAGGGCCCTGCAGCTGTGTCAAAGGCGTATGCTCCTGCTGTTCGCGTATTTTGCTCAATCTATGGAAGCAGAAGGCATGCGTCAACGTTACCTACGATCCCGACGAGTTTGCCTTCACCGCTAAAGTCAGTATGAACGACCAGGTCTTCTATACTCGCACCGTTTCTGGTAAGTTTTTCATACGACGCGTGACTTTTAATTTGACAAAAAATTACTTATAAACGGGATCTGCCGATCGTTTAAATATTGATATTAACAGATCAAGCTCAAAAAATCGCTACCAATCGTACCATTGTACAACCTTCATTGCCGTTTCAGGTAAAAATCCAAGACCCGTGTGTGTACCTGTGCCGAGGTTGCCCGTGGTACGAGCTTGTGTACGCTTTTACAACATTTATTTCCAAGGTAGAAATGTGCATGCGTGCGTAAATATGGAAGGCAAATTTCGCGATACAACTCTTTTCAAAGTAAGTATCTTTACATTTTCTACGTTATCGATGTAAAGCGTAAGTCTCCCACAAGTATCGCCAAAAGCACGTTGTGTACTTTTGTACGATGTAAAGGTCAACGGCGCCTAGCAGTCGGCGGTTAAGCAAAACCAGTCAAGTTCGACAAGTAAATAAACATTGAATTGATCGGTCTTTAACACCAACGTTGGTGCAGCGAATAAATAATTAGCTATTCGAAGAAAACAATCGCGAGAATTAAGTTCACAAGTATCGTTGGGCTAACGATTCGGATCTAATCTCGTAGGTTGGTATGGACTGCCTAAGACTTGGCTCCAATGGCGTTGCACTTGTGAAACCAGAGGATGGTGGAGGCGTTGGTCAAATCGAGCTTTTCCCAGAGAGTCCGGACGGTAGCGACTCCGACGATGACTACGATGGATACGACGACTATGACGACGATGACGACGACGACGACGACGACGACGACGACGACGACGACGATTTGTTTGATTACTAAGAAAACGTTCATTTCTTATTGACGTGCACAAGTGAAATATTTTTAAGAAACGATATTAATAAGGAAGGTTACCATTAAATATTTATTTATTTATTCACTTACATTTGTAGAACTATGTATATAAAGTTTTATAATCATATTTTCTAAATGAACCTCATCGTTGTACGTAGACTGAATAATATTGAGTTCGGCGTGTTGAAATGTGTTATAGGTAACGTTTTCTATTAAATGTGATAAGAGTTATGTCGATAATTAAGTGTTTATTTGTTTCCGTAATCCCATGAGAATTAAACAAATACAATTGCGTCGACAAAAACTTGTTCTAGATACCACAGCGTCTTTATTTCCAAAACGTCAAAATCCCACCTTTGGAATCTGACATCCATAATTAAAAATCGAACGAAAATCGTTTGATTGCAATTCCAGATTCAAAGAGAACCGTTGTTTCTCTGTCGATTTGCCTTGCGAAAAACGATCGCGTAATCAACGTCAATGTCCGAGCTCAATACGAATTCCCTGAGCATCCTAGTTTAAGAAACCAAGACTTAAACGTTGTTTTCCCTCAAAGAACGACGCGTACTTTGAGACGCTGACTGTTATTCCGAAAAATTTGAATGTCAGAGGAAATATAAATGAAAAAATAAGTTACCTACGGACGATTGGTAGGATCAAATAGAATCCACCTCAAACACGTAATCGACAAGAGCGCTCGAAGATAATCGAAATTTGCAGAAAAGTCGAACCCGCCTCCATACTTGGTCAAGTCGTGCACGCCACTGCTGAACGTAAAAATGTTTCAAACGGTAGAAAATCATATGTGATCGCGGTCGAACGGACACGAGTCGAGATTCGGCGAGTGCGTTTGCGCACGAACGGTATATCAAACGTACTCCAAGTGATTAAATTGTAGCCACGTCTCGTCAGCGCGTTAGCAGCTCGTCGATTGCTCTTGACTGAAAATGCCCTCCACCTAAATCCACAGCGTGCATGCGCTTCTGAACGTCGAATCGCTCGGCTGTCGTGCGTCGATATGACGCTGACGTTCGGCAAGGTCGTTCTGGAAAAATTGCTCGAATCAAGGAGGTGATTGCGTAAATAGCATTTTCTTCAGGAACAACGGGGCGTCTACGGCTAGTTGATATCGCTAACCGTTGTTGCAGTTGTTCACGCTGCAAATATTTATGAATCTACGAAGTATCCGAGCAACTGGTTCGATCGAGTGGCACGTCGAGTAAACCTTGTTTAGCGAGATTTCTCGCCGGAATAATCGATCGGTCGTTCGATAGCTCCGCACGCGTGGCATGCAAAGCAACCGATACGATCAAGTTGACACGATGTATCTGGCATTTCTCATGATCACCCGAGTGAAAAATGCCGCGCAACGACTGCACTTTAATTAACTGTAACGCATAACAAATCGCATTATATCAGCACTCAATGGCATCGACGCTATCTGTTCCTTTTATACTCGAGGTTTTTGTTACAAGGTGTCCAACAATAAGCAAATTGACTCTCGTACTGTACTTTTTGCCCGCAACAGGTGTTAATAATCACTCGCAGTGAAAGTACAACGCGACAAATAAAAAAACCCCTTTTTATCGCGAGAAAGCTGCGACTTTTATCGACGCCAATTTGCCTCGACAAAACAAATGCACTCCGCGTACACGTGTATAGTGAATACTTTGATGCTCTAAATAAATTCTATAGGCCTTTTTTCACGAATGTTTTCATCTTTCTACCGACAAAACAGATATCCTTTGTCGATCATTACGAGTAACAGGGGAATATGTAGGGAGCAACGTGCAGTGGGTGTTTTAGTCGTCAACTTCTGATCGTCGCACGCGCTTCAAATAAATGCACGAGGAAATAATTTCCGAGATACCGTAACCGATTAGCCTGCGATATAGTTTTGCAAAATAATGGGTTTCATCTGCCTAATCCTTGCGTTATTTTTCATGAGTTTTAATTGCAACATTCTACCGAGTACTTCGAAAAACAACGGCAAGCCAATCGTTGCGGTCGAGTCTCCGACGTTCTCACGCTTGACGAAATCTCTCGGCCTAACGTGTATCATTTTCAACAGGTAACCTGGAACCGAGAGGCTTTATCTCGTTTGCAACGAACGCCATCAGTCAGCGGCCGTGTAGCTGCGCGATGCCCAACTCGTGCTCGTGTTGCGAAATTGTTAAAATGTGGTATACGGGGGACGAAAAACGACGTAAGTGACATTGACCAGCGGTTCGACCGCGCTGAGCCGAGCGCTCGTCGAAGCCTCTAACGTCGATGTTATTTTGTTAAAGTTTGCTTCAACATGGTTTATCAGAGGAACGGACTCAACGTCGATTTGTCCTTGGATACAACGATCGTCAAATCAATGACTGTCGCAAGTATGCACGATTGACGGATGAGTCGGCGAAAGAGCGAAGGAAGCGATTCCAACGATCTGCGTAAAATAACGAAAACGATACGTCGCTTTCAGATTACAGGCCGTTTCGGATGTGTGCGTCGGTGCCGGGGCTCTTCTTGTCGTCTATCTGCGTCAACGTGTCGGACCTGAACCAACTTCCTAGGTAACTCGAAAGGCGGATCGTCGAAGGCTGAGCGCGCGGTCGAGCCTCGCGCAAAGCTCTCTCGCGAGGCTCGATCGCGCGCGTCCGACGCTCGAGACGATTGCAGCCGTGCGAAACTCGTACTCGGTCGCTCGTTCAAATGCGAACGCACGCGTTTCTTGCATGTGCAGCTCCATCATCGTGTGCCCGCGACTGGAGGTCTCCACCAAGATACAACGTTGGCACATCGGCTACGTCTGTCAGAACGTGTCCAGCGCGCTGCCCGCCGGCATCGCTCCACTCACGGTCGCAGCCTCGCCGCCCGTGCAGCTCGCGATGATGCCCATGGTCGTGCGCCCGATGCTGCCCGCCGCCCCGCCCGTCGCGCCGACACCCGCCGCTCCGGTTTGTATTCGCATTGTGCTCAAGCGACGAAGCGAACGAAGCGAATGGCCGTGGCGTGCAGCTTCCGCGTTCGCACCGACCTGGCGCCCGCTGACAGTGCTCTGTTTCGCGACAGGGTGCCCCCGTGGCAGGTCAACAAATGATGCCGGTAGCCGGAGTCGTGGTGATGGGAATGAGACCCGCCGTAGTGCAGCCGACGACGCCGGCCGCAGCTCCAGCCGCAGCTCCAGCCGCAGCTCCAGCCGCAACAGCAGCCGGTCAACGACCTCCGGCGACGATGCCAGCGGCGGCTGCCCAGCGACCTCCGGCTGCAGCGGCGTCGATGGTGGCGTCAGGAGCGATCGTGCCCAGACCCGCCGACGGCCTGCTCTTCGGTCTGGAGCCGCTGTTTCGACTGGCGCCCAACGACCGGACCAATAATTTCAGCGCGAACGTGGCCGATGCGGCTTTGCCTTTACCGGAGCACGCGTTCGGGCTCGACTCAACGCTCCCTTCCGCTAGGGCTAACCAACTCGAGGAACGAGGCAGCAACGAGAGCGACGTCGACTCGACGGCGACCTCGGGCGGCGAGGGGGCCGAGTTTAAGAGTCGGTCGGTCGTCGAGCAAACGATCGACCATCACGATCGAGCAGCTGTGGCCAACCACGGTTTCGCGCTAGAGCCCACGGAGACCAGCGGGATTTCAACGAGAAGCAAGCGCCAAATTGATATTTTTGATGTTTTCCAGCAGTCCAACAGGTGTGAACGCGCCTACAGAATATGCATCACCAGGTCCAACAATTATATCGTCTCTAGGCTGAGAGACACGAGATTCAATAGCAACAAAAACAAAAATATGGACGGCAACGACAAGCCAACCGAAGTGGTTCATGGGTATGCGGATAATCCATGTTCTCACGTCAACTCGACCATCACCACCAATGAT
The DNA here is from genome assembly GCA_030064505.1 of Chouioia cunea. Lineage (NCBI taxonomy): Eukaryota > Metazoa > Arthropoda > Insecta > Hymenoptera > Eulophidae > Chouioia > Chouioia cunea. The sequence goes on from JAOPFQ010000005.1 coordinate 13,536,881, forward strand.
TCTGGAAACGCGTCCGACTCGTTCGTGTCAAACAGCACGAGTAGTCAAGCCGCCGATACTTTGGATGCAATTATTGTACAGGCTGATTTCGAAGACGATTCAAATTTCTATTCTCAAAACTATCCGCAGATTGCTTCCATTATACCTTACAGCAGTCCTGGAATTTTCTCTCCGCAGACTCCCCCACTAATTGCTTCGCAATTACAAGGCCAGTTGAAGAATTTAACTAATCATTCGCTAATTACGAGTCGCGTATAAAACGACGTTAACAAAACATATTCTATTAGAAAATGAATTAGTAAACAAAAAACAAACGGTTTTATAGCATAAATTTGTATTTACAAAAGAAAAGTTTTATAATAAAATTAGTCGATAAATAATTCGTCCGCTACCTCTTCTCCCTTGTTATCTCTTTCTTTCAAATTTCCATTTGTATATAGGAGCACTGTCCTTTGAACCAGCCTTCACTTTTGTTGGTTTTGTTACTTTCTTGTCTTTCAATGCTTTTTTCAATTCCAACACCTGTTGCACTACAGTCAGTTGTTTTTCACGGTCCACTCGTTTACTCAATTCCTTGTAAGCCATATGCCTCTGCTGTTCAAATTTCTTCAGTGTTACGTCGTCAAATTCAGGTAATTTCATTTTCTTCAAAGTATCTAATTTAGGCCTATTCGTTCGTCTGTTCAACAAAGCTGGATGTGTGTTTAATTTTTCGGCAAGATCAAAACTTTTGGCCCCTTCGTCGTTGTCTACAAAAAATACGTGCTGATTTTTTACTTCGTTTGCTGCATCGATCATATGTAGGCTGCTATGCAACTTCTCGACTTTCTTAGTTTCGATATTTCTTTTGTATGCAACGTATTTTAAATCTTGCGTTTCCATAAGTTTTAACTGGTCATCTGTATAATCGTCATCTTTTTCAATTTCTCTATGAACACCTTTTACAACTTTGGAATTGATCATGTGAAAATAAAATTCATCTGGGTTCTTGTTTAAGGCCCTTTTCTTCAATAATTTCAACGTAGCCTGCTTTTCATTGTAATCTTTTGCCCTGGCAGCGTAATCTTTCTTCTTTTCTAGTAAACCCAAATGCTGACGAGATTCCGGCTGATGACGTTCTCTATGAGTTTTTTGCGTGGATTTGGCTGCTTTCTTCCACGAGGACATCTTGCACGAATTATATATCTGCAAAAATAACGACAAATTGGGCAAAGGTTATTGATGCAACATATAGGTTTTACCGCGTAAACACTTACCTTATTTGAGTTTGTAAGCTAATTATTGTATTTTAAATTTTTAATGAAAACTTTGAAATTTCTGTTGGAATTCACGTACCTTTCAACATTAAACGATTTTGGGACAAGGCAATACAGAAATAAATTGCTAGCGAAATCAGAGATCAAGTGAAACTGAAGAGTTTATACGTCTATAACCTCAAAAATCCATTTACATGGATTGACATGTGCGCGTTTAGCGTCCCTATAGTTTATACAGGCAAATTGTCAAAGGTATACTTGCCCGTACGCCGTCAGTCTATTAAGGCGATCCTATCGGCCACATACGGAACTATGGCAAGCCAGCTGAAAGGAAGGCGGGAGATAAACAAGCCGATCCACGAGGCGAACTATATAATCTAACTGAACCATTTTTTTTAAATTCATTGATGCCGTTCTAGTTAATGCATATTAAAAAGTAATGATACTTACAGAAAGAGAAAATTACCACGAACATTTGGCTAGCACCTTCATAATTGTGCAAAGATAATTCTACACTAAGATTATAAATAATAACGTGCTGCCAGCAGCAACTACCATTTTATCGATGATCTCACATTAGCAGTAAAAACAGAAAAATATTAAATATGAAATTTGTAAAAAAAGGGCGTTAAAAGTTCTCTCGGCCAATAATTTTTGTATCTTTCTAAATCTTTAGTTGCCATAAGTCGACGGAACTAGTGCAGGTCTGACACGAGATAATAATATAACGAGCATATTATCATCGATACTTCTTACCTTGATAGTATTATGAATTCAGAAAACATAACCTACTTGGTAAATAATTCGATAGCATGTTAAAAATGTTTTCTCAAAACAATTTCAATCGTAATCTTTGGTTTAAATAACTGTGATAAAGAAACGGAAACAATAAACGTGTGTAAAATTATTAGAAATTCAATTTTGAAAATTTTATTGACTAGTTGACGTAAAATTGGTGTCTTTAACGTTTACTTTCAGAACAAAATGACAAGACCTATAGATTTACCTACGTGGAGGAAAGTTAAATCTCTGCTTGCAGTAACTGGTGGTGCAACAGTCATTTTTACCGGAATTTCTTTGTATCAAGGAAATGAAAAATTCTACAACGAGATTTGTATGCCTCTGGTTCGCTTAATAGATCCAGAAATCGCTCACAGAATCGCTATTTTAACAACGAAAGTGGGTTTAGTACCCATACAAAAACATGCAGACCTACCCATATTGCGTACAAATTTATGGGGTTTACATTTTCAAAACCCCCTGGGTATGGCTGCTGGTTTTGACAAACATGCTGAAGCCGTTGAGGGACTCCATAAAATGGGCTTTGGTTTTGTAGAAATAGGTAAGCGTACGTATTTGTAATCATTGTGACATTTTGAAAAACTTTGTGAACTTATTATAACTATGTCAATCTACAAATTGCACAATACTTATTACACATATTCCACATTGTCATTTGCAAACATTAAAAGTCCACAACTAAAAGTATTCCAATATGTATAAGTTTCTCAGAAAGAAATATTTATGCTATAAAATAACGAGATTAGAATCCTTATATCTTTAAATGTGATTTGAATTGAGCAAGAGTATTTATTTATATCGTGCCTAGATTTGCATAAATATCTCAAAAATTCTATTGATTGAACATTTATAGAAAAAAATTTTGATTATAATTTGCATTGAATTAGTAATTTACTGCCATTTTATAATTTACAGTACACTATTTTAGCATATATTCAATTAATGAAATTCAAATATGTTGTTAAACTTTTGCCATACTTAATTGGGGTTAGTGGGTAATATAAACGAATAACTGGTTTCGAGTGGAAAAGTTAAGTCCAGAGTTAAGTTTTTGATTGTTTGTATTGATATATATTTTTCTGCGTGAAACCTTTCGAAATTAAGCTGAATAAAATACAACAACTTTCAGGTTCTGTGACACCTGAACCACAGCCAGGCAACCCAAGACCTAGAGTATTTCGATTACCAGAGGACCGAGCTATCATTAACCGTTATGGTTTTAATAGTGAAGGTCATGAGGTTGTACATTCACGCTTGCAAATTCTGAAAAATTCCAAGTTCAATGGTATTATTGGTGTCAATCTTGGAAAAAACAAGTTGGCAACAGACCCCGTCCACGATTACGTTGAAGGCATACGCAAATTTTCCGATGTAGCTGATTACTTCGTTGTCAATGTGTCCAGTCCCAATACTCCGGGTTTACGGAATCTTCAGGGTAAACGTGAGCTAGAGGAATTGTTACAGAAGGTCAACGAAACCAGAGCGACAATCGAAAGGAAGACACCGCTTTTACTGAAAATAGCGCCAGACCTTTCCAAAGAGGAGCAAAAGGACATTGCTGAAGTTGTACAAAATACGAAAACCAAAGTTGACGGAATTATTGTCTCGAACACAACGCTAAATCGTGACAATCTGATAAACAACACCGTAAGCTATAAGCCCACTGTGAATATTTATATGCGTGTGCAAAAATCTCGTCTTCGAGCTATTTTGCCTTCACGAATCTTATTTTATATTTGATGTCAGTATTCCAGTATTTTACTATTTTTCTCTTCTCATTGAAGTGATTTCTGACATCATTCAAAACTAATCATATGCCACTCGTTGAAGTTGCATAGTTCCAGAACATACACCAATTTTCGATTTTACAATTGGCTAACTTTATTTTACAGGCGAAAAATGAAGTTGGTGGGTTGAGTGGAGCACCGGTATCCGATTTGTCGACCGAAGTAATTGCCAATATGCATAAACTCACCAAAGGCCGCATTCCAATTATTGGAGTCGGCGGGATATTCGACGGCGAAGATGCTTATGCCAAAATCAAAGCTGGAGCGTCTCTGATACAGATTTATACGTCGTTTGCATACCATGGTCCACCAATCGTTTCGAAAATTAAGAATCAACTTGCGCAACTACTTGAAAAAGACGGTCACACATCAGTTGCCGATGCAGTCGGAATAGAGGCACAACAAGTTTTGTCAAAAGTAAAGTAATAGAAGATGATGTTGATGTCTTTCTTGAAACTGTTTCATTTGGTATTTCAGAATGTTAATTTACTTTTTACATTAAAAATTAGTCTGGAAGGATTACTGTAAATAGTTCTATAATTATTTAGTTGTGATTATTTTGAAAATCAGCTTTCAATGAAATTTAACATCTGTCAGAATTTCAAACTGTTCTAATAATAAAGATCCAAAACTCTTGAGTCAAGCGGATATACGTATAAAATGTTATAAAAAATTATTTTCATGGTTTCGTTTTCCTTTAATTCTGTGTGAATATTATCAATGTTAATAGTACATTAAAAGCGCAAATATGTAAATAATATTTTTTACTACATTTCCAAAAATGCTATGATTTAATTTTATAATTGTTACAATAAATACAATTACCAAAAAATTATGCTTTATTCTCAATTGCACGAGGAAAAACACTGTTATAAGATCACTTTTGTTACTCCAACCTATAGATTTCCTTGAAAATATTTCTTCTTTTGCAAGTATCCAACAGCTATGTAGTTACACTTATGGTATATGCATCTAAGTAGCTATTAAATCTACGTAAGTAGTATACGGTGAAGTTATGACAAGAGTTGTTTTAGTGATAAATAATTTATGATTTCTTTAATTTCACAAGATATAAACCTAAAATAAATATAGTTTTGATAAGAATTGATTTCATTGATTTATTGAATCAAGCGAAAGCGAAAATAAGGTTTAGGCAAGATCTCGAAAAAGGACTTTTATCATTGAATACTCCACTAGATGAAATCATGTCATTTCATATTTTTAGTAAATACGGATTTTTTAATTTGGTAATTATACATATATTTAAGACACTTTCTTTTTAGAATGAAAACTACTTTTATTTAATGTAATTAATAACAATTGTTGACGATTATAGTAAATTTGAGAATTATTCGAAAAATAACAACAGGCTCTAATCATTCGGCTTTAGATTAAACAATTTAGTACACCTTTTCTTGTTTTCAATCAAATTTGCCGCTATCGCGCAACCGAGTTTCAGACCTAGAAAGTATTCTACCGTTGTATTGCTGTCACCTTGACCGAGGCACGTGATGTTACAACGTAAACATAAAAAATTAAAGTTCACAATCTTTTAAAAATCGATTTGACTTAGCAATTTAGCAAGGTTGTTAATATGATTGTACGAAAAGGAATTATACCAAAGGCTATTAGTGACTTTATTTCAATGACATTTTTACTAATAATAGTGCCATTAATCTATTGGTTTGAATTGTGGATTGTTTTACCTGAATTGTATGAAACTGGATCACTATCATACACATTCCATTTTTGTTTGGGAACTTTCATAATGGTTAATATAGTTGGAAATTTTACATACACAGTATTATGTGACACTAGTGTTCATCAAGTTATGATACCAGTTACTAAAGCCAATGCTAAAGAGGGATGGAGACTTTGCACAGTTTGTGAATCTATAGGGCCCCCTCGCTCTTGGCACTGTAATACTTGCAACACTTGCATACTGAAAAGGGATCACCATTGTATTTTTACAGCATGTTGCGTTGGCTATTACAATCATCGATACTTTTTAATGTTTGTCTTTTATCTATTTGCATCGACTTTATACTCATTTGCATACAATAATTATTTTATATGGAGTAGAATAGAATTTGAGTTTCCTATGACAATTATAAAACTCGTTTTTCCAGTAGCCATATTTACTTTTGGATTTGATGGTTCGATAAATCAATTTTACTTGATGCTGTATATTGTAACTGTAATAGGAATGTTATTTACTGGTGCTCTTTTCTTTTATCATTTTAATCTAGTCTTCGCAGGATGTACTTCAAACGAAAGGAATAAAAACAATTATATATATAATTTGGGGTGGAAACAAAATGTTAAGAATGTATTTGGAGAAAGATGGTATTTGACATGGATTCTTCCTTATGTTCCATCCAAATTACCACAAGATGGAACGATTTGGAAAATAAATAATAAGGAAAACATGAATAACATGAAATCTAAGTAAAATATGACTGTCACTTTATTATTAGTACATATATATATATATATATATATTAAGTACTTATTTTACAGAATTACAATACAATTATTTTCAAAATAGGACCAAAAAAAAAACCTAAATGTTATAAAAAATTCCATTCTACATGTTCAATTAGAAAAAATAAAACAGTTCAGACTTAGTTTAAATTCTACAAAAATTATTGAGAATTGAATCAATAGGACATTCTACTTGCAATATATGAGATGAATCCTATATGTATCTATCTATAAGTAGAAATGCGTATGAAAATTAAATTTGTACAAAGTACTAATGGTTTTTGTACAGAATATTATATCGCTATTGTACATATGTATGTTGAAATAAATTGCTTAAATATTGTGAATGAAGAATGTTTGTGAGTGTACTCTTAGGGATCGATGATAAAAATATATTAATTTTGATCATCTTTTTGATTAAAGAAAACTACAAATACCATATAATTAGTACAACTTTTCAGTAGTAATATATACATAAATGTGTATATTTTTCACAACTTTACAAAAAACTTATGACTTAACCTAAGTCATATACTCGTACATTTTATTACATACAAACGTTGCTGGAATATTTACTTGTATAAGCTGTGATATGCACATTTTTTGTATCGCCTGAACAATGTTTTTTCACCACTGTAAGAGTATAAGTCGACATACATAAAGTTAAAATATATAATGATGTTTTAAAGTCTTATGTTGTTATTTGTCACAATTTATTACAAATACATTTACCTGAAGAAATTTATCTGAAGTGGCAACATAATCTGAAATGTAATTTTTCAAATTCTCAGTCACGATTGGTAGTCATCTCGTATGCTTGGATATATATATATATTTTCAAATTCTCAGTTTAGGTTGGAATGACTGTTTTAATTACACTCGGCAAATTCTTTATGAATTGCAACGCATTTGAGGAAATGATTTAATGTTATTAGGCATATTGTAAATACTTATTTTTAACATTATTAAGTACCATTAGATTCTAAAATGGCTTCGCCAGCTTCTAAGTCGCCTGAACCGTCGGAGAAGAGTAGAAAATATGATAGGCAATTGAGGTAATGTTTATCAAAGTGACATTGCTACTTGTTATTTGTAGTTGAAGTTTGCAAGTATGTTTAGTTTATAATATTGACTTCCTGCAACAGCAATCCCTTTATTTATGTGTTATAGCTACAAATTTTAATCTATTATAAACTTATTGAAATATACAGGTTATGGAATGACCATGGTCAGAAATTGCTCGAAGATGCCCACATTTGCCTAATAAATGCAAATGCACTAGGTACAGAGATTTTGAAATCACTGGTACTGCCAGGAATCGGTTCATTTACCATTATCGATGGGCAAAAAGTGACTGATGAAGACATTGGATCAAAGTAAGTCATGCTTAAAAAAAGCTGGTATTAATTACTTATTTATCATACATTATTGAATTTAAATTGTTATAACATTTATAATACTTATTAATTATTTATTATTCTGTTTTGATTAAACTTGTCTGTTCTGGCAAAATATTAGCAAGTATGAAAATATAAGATTCATTCAAATGAATTAGTTTTTGTTAAGTTTCTTTCTAGATGCTGATAGTGCTGGGAAACCCAGAGCACAGGTAGCACGAGATCAGCTTTCTGAGCTCAATCCAGATGTACGAGGAGAGCATATTGATGAAGGAATCGAACAAATTTTGAATAATGATCCAGATTTCTTAAATAAATTCACTCTAGTGATTGGATGTGCAATGCCAGAAAAGTGAGATATCCTTATCTTAACGAAAAATATCTAGTAATTTACTTATCTTAAAATCAATACTTTGTTACTATTTTTGTAAGGTCACTTATTATACTGTCTAAAAAACTATGGGAGCTTGATATTCCCTTGATAGTGTGTAGAACAATAGGATTTGTAGGATATATTAGAGTACAAATGAAAGAACACACTATTATAGAAACACATCCAGACAATGAAATTCCTGATTTGAGGCTTGATAAACCATTTGAAGGGTTAAAAAGTCATTGCGACTCTATAGACTTAGATACTCTTGATTTGAAAGATCATTCTCACACACCTTATGTGATTATACTCTATAAATATTTACAAAAATGGCTTCAAACCCATGAAGATATACCAAAGAATAGGATTGAAAAAGAGGAATTTAAAACTATGATTAAAGATGGTATAAAAAGAGATGAAAATGACGATCCTGTCGATGAAGAAAATTTCCAAGAAGCACTCAAAGCAGTCAATTCTTGCATCTGCAAAACAACTGTATCAAGTTCCACAAAAGAAATTCTCAATGACAATAGTTGTGTTAATCTGAATGCAAAAGTAATAATTTATTATAATTTCTTCTTTCTTTGTTTAATTTAAGTCATGTATTTTTATAAATGCCAAGTAAAACTAATATACATGAAAATACTAATTCAAATGATGTATTTTCATGTTGAAATTTAGAGGTGTCCAATAATAACATATTACATCTTTATTTTAGAGCAGTTCATTTTGGATTATAGCAAAGGCTATTAGAGATTTTATGGAAAATGAAGGAGATGGTTTACTACCTTTGAAAGGAGCATTGCCAGATATGATAGCTGATACAGAAAAATTTGTTTTACTCCAGCAAGTGTATGTATGAGTCAAATTATATTATTATTCATAGTATTCCTTGAGTTAGTTTTGTACGAGTTCGATTATGATCGTTTTAGATACCGCAAACAAGCAGTAACCGACGTTGAAGCAGTATGGCGAAGAACACTTCAATTATTAAGACAACTGGGAAAACCATCAGAAGTTATACCTGAGAAAGATGTCAAACTTTATTGCAGACATGCATCTGAGTTACGTATACAACGAGGAACGTCGATTGCAGATGAATATGATCCAAAACTGATCAATACTAATGAAATAGGTAGAGATTAACTGATAGCTTTTATATTTGGGATATTTTTCAAATAATTCTTTGTTATTTCAGCTCAAAGCTTAGAAAATCCTGAAAGTTTAATGGTTCATTATGTAGTACTGAGGGGAATAGAAAAGTTTCAAGTCGAATACAATGCCTATCCTGGGGAATTTGATGATCATGTGGAACCTGACATAGTAAAACTCAAAGTATGATCATTTGAATGTTTTTTATATTCTCTTAAATTTGATGGAAAAAGATGGATGTCCTTAATCTTTAATGTATTATAGGCATGTATATCGAAATTGCTTGGTGAGTGGGGATGTGGACCACTATCAAAAGATGACTATGTACATGAATATTGCAGATATGGGGGAGCTGAATTACATTCCGTTTCTGCCACAGTTGGAGGCCTTGTTGCTCAAGAAGCAGTAAAATTTATCACGCATCAATACGTACCGATTAACAATACTTTTATCTATGATGCCATCACATGCAATGGATCCACTTTTTTTTTTTAAAATGCGATTAAGAATGTTATTATTTTAATTATAATGTTTAAAAATGGAATTATTAAAAAATACATTACTATTTGTATATTATTGTTGTATATTAATACATTCTTAAACAGAACTTTCATTCAAAATTAATAGATGATAAGTGAATCGTTACAGTTGAAATTTTATACACTTAAATATCTTAGTAGATATATTTGGTTACAAAGTAATTAGCAAATGAAAGTAAAAAAGAAATGTTTTGCATGTATAAAAGATGCGTGGGCAAATGAACCCAACCAAATATTCTTGTATCGTTTTTGGAATGAAAATATTACATTACTATCGTCTTCCTCTACCTCTTCCTCTACCACGACCACCTCTAGCTCCTCTTCCTCCACGTCCTCTACCTCTTGCAGCTCCTACAAGTTAATTTGCATAATGAAAGTTTATATTAAAAAATCACAATATGTTTATACTAGATTGACATGAACAAACTACACTAAATAAGTTTACATGAAAATACAAACCTCTAGCTGCTTCTTTCTTTTTGGCTTTGGCTTTCGGTGTGTCATCAATTAATAATGTTTCAAGAGGTAAAGAGTCTGGCAGAATGTAATATCTTATATTGTTTCCTCGTAAACTAAGTGTATCCAATAGAACTGGCTCTCTATTTTTTATTGTCATTTTTACCGACTTCAAATGTGTATTCATGGCCACATCAACGCCTAGAATGCAGAAAAATTACTTTTTCACGTGGACATTGAATTAATAAAAATCAAAACATTGAAAGAACATCAGTACTTTAATATTAACTGTAAAACAAGTATTACAAGATGAATATTTCAATGTTTGTTACACTAGACATAAGCTAATTTGATCGATAAAATTATCTCACCAGAAATGGTTCCATGCACTTGAGTTCCATTTTTCAATTCAATTGTGACTGTTTCATGGCTCAACTTCATCAAAAACCTAAAAAGTAAAATCACAGTTTGTTGAGTACTAATATCGTAGGTTAGAAGTAACGCGTGGATATTTGTCTTAAATGCGTGTTTAAATAATGTGTGTATCTTAGCGCTTTGTTAAATAAAACAGTGGTCAAAAATTATCGTAACAGGTTTACCTGACGAGTTTCATGATGCTGGTGTATCAATGTAATATCGACGAAAATATAAATTAATGATACCGGTACATCCGCACGTAAATAGGTATCGTTTGGAGTTTGGAGCTAAGTACAGCAAACATAACCAAACTGTAGAAAGCGTCATGCGTCGTGCGCGATTGCGCGTTAATGGAAGGTTGGTAATGTTGGTATTGATGCGTTATGTTTAATGCCCACCATTAAGTTTAAAATGAATATTTGTCAAGTTGCATTTGTATTTTTCATAAATGTCAAATGCTCGATCATCTTCATTAAAACGTTGCGTTGGACATTAACATTTTTATGCGCATATACGTGATCTTTTTTTTAAATTTTGTGGTACGAATAAAATTATCATAAGACGAATAGTCGTTCTAGTCGTTCTTTATATTAAAAGTGCTCAATATTTGAACATAAAATGAATCTGTATCGAATGTAGGATGTACGAATTACTCATATCGAAATATCCAACTGCGCAGAATATTCGAATTTATTTGAACGGTGCGATTATTGCAATTCACTGCAACCTACGCGTAGAAAGTGCATCGTTCGATTACTAGTGAACAATTAGACTTCCTTTTTTGAACTATGATAAATTTGTATAATACCTATCATCGAATAAATTCGAAGTTGCAATGATTCGTATAATGTTTCAATAGCGTCACCATAATTATTGCAAAGGTACGATTTGTTTTTAAGACTGCTAGAAACAAATGACAGAGACCAATAAGATCATCGGGAAGTAGGAAAACTTTTGAAACGTGAGTCCGGCCCGTAATATAACGTTTATTCTCACTGGACTTGGCTCCTTTTGAAAAACGTTGTTCGCTAAGTTTTTGTCGATAGTCTAGACGATCAAACGTTGAAAAGCAATAAATTAACAGTGGAGGGAGGAAAAAAAGACCGGGTGGTGCAAACAAAAGATGATCGAAGAGATAAAAAATAGCGATTGATGGAGGGTGTCGAGGGGGGGGGGGAGAGATCACAGAGTACGTGTCTGTGCGTAACAGTGGATGCGCGACCGAGAGAATCGAGCTGTGCGCGTAGTCGTGTGTGTATGCGCGTGTGTGTACGAGCTTTGTAGGAGGTGCGCGCGAAAAAGCCGCTGAGCACTGAGCAGCGGAGCATCGTAGGGTATGTGTATGTACGAGCGAGCAAGCGAGAGAGAGATAGAGACGGAGTCTTAACCAACGGCAACCGACCGACCCAACCTTGTCTCTATAACAGAGTGCGCGTATCCGCGATCATTGGCGCTCGCTCGCGCTAGCGCACGTACACTGAATAGGAAAGAGACAGAAAGGAGAGGACAGTAGTGGCCACGGTCCGAGCCCGAGAGCACGCTAAAGGACTATACGCTAAATAAACGGCAGTTTGTGCAGACGAACAAGTTGCGTGCTACGTACTTTTGTCTGAGCCTTGTCTGTCAAGTGTGACTTTTCGTAAAATAACACGCGCGCGAGAGAAAGAGAGAGAGAAAACGCAAGTAAGATACGCTAGTGCCGCCTCGCAGCGGGACGGATAGCAAAGGGGACACGACGTGTTCGCTGCTCTTAGAGAGGTTATATAGTTTTTCTCGTGAGTGAGTGTTTTTCGCGCCTCCTTATCGTCCTTTGAATAGACAGTGTCTTCGTGTTGAATAGCAGTATCAACGGCACCAGTAACAGCAGGTACGAGAAGTTGTCCTGCTTTCGTCCAGATTGCAGCGCACGCGTGAGCATTTCAAGGTTTGTTTTCCTCCTACGCATCCGCGCGCGTTCTCTCTCATCCTCTCTCTCTCTCTCTCTCTCTCTCTCTCTCTCACTCACGACGTTTTCCTTGACCCAGTCAACTCTCTCCCCGTCCTGTACGTGGACGTGTTTTTTTTCTTGCCGAATCCGCGAGCCGCCGCCTGTTGTTTTTCACGAGCCTTGTATACCACTGTCCGGTCAGTCAGCTGTTTTTCTCGACAAGCGCTGCCCGCTCGCGATAAGTTTGATCCTTGCAACTCCGTCGTCTGACAATGACACATCTGTATTCTCTCCTAGTCGCCGACAACTTGCGTGGGAGGCCGGGACTCTTTCATTCGGCATTGTCTCCGACATTCACACGCTGCATCGCGGACCGCATTCTGTATTTTTCTCTTGGCGTGAATACTCGCGACACATGGGAAACGATTTTTGCGATCTTTGCATGCACTCCGTTTGGAGTCGATACCACTTGTTTTGCTGTTTCCGTCTTTTACCTCGCGATCAAGAAACGTTATCGCGACTTTTGCCAAACCACGCAGCGCACTGGTATTGTCACCGATGCATTGACAAAGTTTGAACGTTGCTCAAATTGACAGTTACACGACTGGCAGCATTACGGGAAGTTGAATTGGATATTTGGATCGAAACGAACGTTTGATGGAGTTGATTATTCGACACGGATGACAAATAACTCGTCTGGATTAACTCGTACAGTTGAGACGAACGCGCGAATAGGCTTCGAGCACGCTGAAAAGCTGAAAAGGAGAAACAGAAGAAACAGAAGAAACTCCGAGCTTGAATCGAAGGTCTTGGTCGGCCCATCTTCGCGCGCTAAAAAAGACAAGATATCGTTGCGTGCTCGGGAGAGAGAGAGAGAGATAGAGATAGAAGAAATGTCGAGAGAAAGAGCGTGTCCTCTTCACCCTCCCCCACCTTCGCCTCCTCCTCCCAACTGTGTACGTCGAGTGAAAACGAAAAGAAATGTGTTGCGTGCGTGCTTGTATGCGCGTGCGGGAGAGATTGATTAAAGTTTATTATTAGTCGCGCAGTTGATTCGAGGTTGGCCAGTGCGCGTTGTGCATCGTGGCTCCATATTCCGAGCGAGATTCCCAAGAAATGTCGCGCCACGTGAGTTTTTCAGTAGCGGACAAATTCGAGCGTCAGCGGAGCACTCGGTCCGACGAACGCCGACTAATGATCCATCGGCTCGCGCGCGAACCACGCACGCATCCCCTTTCCCCCGTATCGCCTTTGCCAATGGACACGATTTCCGTTTAATCTCAGCCTCTTTGTTTATTGCGCCAGCTCGAGTTCGGACGAACGAGAATCGTCGGCGGCAGCGCGTCGGGTGGCGCCCAACGGATCGCAAGCCAATAGCTAGACACCTTTGCACTTGCTCTTTCTTTCCGAGCATCCCCTCCCCTCCTCCTCCCCGCGATGCAACTTTCACGGCCTCCCTCGTGTACGCGCGGCGCTGTGCGAATGGGTGTGCGTGCGAAAGTATGAATGGGCGCGGATGAGAATGGAAGAGTGCCACTGGAGCCGAGCAACGAAGGAGAACTACGGCACGCGCGAATCGGACCACGATGCCCCGAGTCTCGTCGTTGGACGAAGAAGCAGCCCGAGCATACATTGGAGCCGAGAGCCGGTGAGTTGATATCGCGTGTTTCTTACCTTTGATTGATTTTTGTACAGCTACGTATCCTCGTGCAGTCCATTGATTTTTCAAGAGTCGCGTGTTTTCGTCCTCCAGACACGCCCAAGAATTAGCGCGTGATCTAGGCGATCCCTAGCGTTTAATTACGACGGCGACGCCGCATCACGTGCTCGTGGCACTGACATTGTCGTGCTTCGAATATCATCCACCTTCTTTCGATGGGGACATTCGAGCGAAATTCGGCGATAAGTAGGATTAACCGCACGCACCAGTTGGTCTTTCGTTAGGTACTACCTAGCCAACGGTTTTTCTCGTTTACTTTCCGTCGGGGTTTATGCAGGGCCGCGACGACGTCCCGTGCAAGTACGTCGCAAGCCGCAAGCCCCGACCCGCTGATCCCATACAGATATCGATGGATCTATCGAATCGCGCCGACTTGATATTTTGTCTTGCTGTCGCGATTGTTACGAGTAACGAGTAGTGTTGAGCTACGAATACTAATTTCCCTTGTCTATCTCGATAGCTAAAGTGGAAAAGGGCGTTCGAGCCGGTTTTTCCCTTTGCACTTCTCGATTGCGAGTAATCTTGAGCTTGGTCGTTGACGAAAATTCCGCTGCTTCGACGAATCGTTAGATTGTCGTATTCGTAACTACGCCGCCTGTGTCGCATCTGCGTCAGGATGGAGAGAAACTATGAAAAGAAAGTCGAAGCAGCTCTGTCGTCCGCTGATATAGTGCGATGATAACCATGTTTGTTCGTTTTGCGTACGTAGAACGCTGAAGAAAATAAACGTTCTACTTGGTTATCGGTATAGTTGTACGAAAGAGTCAAACCAATGGACTGTCCAGCAGTACCGTCTGAAGCCGTCGGATACGTTTTTGATCGATTTTAAGGAGTAATTGTGCTTTATTTCAGATTACGGAGTCAGAGGCGAATATATACGTAATAAGTAGAAACAAATCTTGGAGGGAAATATCGGACGTCCAAGGGCAGTTGTTGACAAGTTACAAATATTATTTACAACGCCCGTTGTAGATAAGCTACTTTACAAACGAATACCTAACTCGGAAAGGCTTTGTACGACTTTTCGCAGTCTCGAATAACTACCGTATCGTTTAAATTCTAATTATGATCCGATCTATGCGATAGGACAATCGATTTCGAATATTCACGCGAACAATGGTAATTAGTAGAAGCTCTCTGTACTTGTTACGCCAATTGATAACATTTGGTATTTCTGGTGGCAAAATGAATAAACTTGTAATTGATGCACAATCGATCGTTGTTCTAAAATGACCCGTTTCTGTTTTGATTACAATAAAAGCGTGCGTTAATTTTAAGCATTACAGCTGATTAAACGAGACAAAAATAAAGCGAAATTAATGACGATAACACGAATAATGATTTACGACGACAATGATATACTCCAGCCATACCAGCGACTATCGTTTCTTTTTCTCAAACTAACTGCTGAGTTAGCCAAGGCGATGCTATATAAGGTTCCATTTTTAAACGCAGCATTTTCTTTATCAGTCTTTACAGCGTTTTCCGGCAAAGAACGGTGTTGTATTTGCGTATTGTTACGCGAATCCGACGATATCGGCACGTTCTTGCTATTATTTTGGTTGTTTAAGTTGTATCTTTTTAGTCGAACGCGACGAGGTATAGAACGTGTAGGTCGATTGACAGCTGAATTGCCCAGTACACCATCCTCCGGCACTAAACCTAAAGTAGTTTGTCTTGGTTCACTGATCGTAGGGAGGGATGCGCCTTTTTTTTTCAATTCATCAACGACGACAATGCGACGTCCTCTCTTAAACGTTGGATAAATCTGATTTATCTGGTCTGTTAAGTTGTCGGGTTTGTTCGTCGTTTGCAGTTTAGCGATAAGTTCCATGTTCGTTTTGCGCGTTTAGCATTCTTTTGTATTTATTCCGACGTTCTTTATCTCGTAAGCCCCGTGCAATCAAACAAAATCAAACTTTCGAGCGAAACTTCTTGGGTGCACGCGTTTTCTTTCGACCTGGACGTATACAACTTACTAGAGTACGGTTTTATCGGGCATTTTCTTACCTTCCATTTGCGTGAATTAGGCATCCAACTATTCTGTACTTCTTGCATACGGTTACTTCCCGACTTTGGATTATTTCGATTCGCGTGAAATTTAACGAAAGTAACACGAGCTGCTATTGCTGCTCCGCGTGATGTCGAAGGTTGTTCAATCAGTCAGCCGAGGCTGCTGTCGCGCAGTCGAAGCGTTGGATTTTGATGCGTTATAATGGTTGGAGGTTCGTTGGAGGTTCGTTGGAGGTTCGTTGGAGGTTCGTTCGAGGCTCGTTCGAGGCTCGTTCGAGATTCATACAAATACGGTATTGGAATAATCCGGAAATCGTTGACGCATTCACGATTTTCTCATGAAAAACGCCGACATTAATCGAATAGAGGTTTTAGTGTATTTGCAAGTTAACTCGAAGCTCCAAATCATTTGTTTCCGGTACTTTTCTGTAGGCGTTTTCAAGTTGTGAATGTTACCAGTAGCAGTACAAAGCTGTTTAGGAATCTCGTTGCAATAGTGCACGCAGAAATGCTCGTGTATCTACAACGAAACAATGCAACAAAACCAACGTACAATGGTGTTTCAGCAAACCGTAAAACTTGGAAATTGAATCAACACGATTCGGATTACCAATGTTTGTTTCTCCGAATTCCCGGAAGGGTAGTCGTTGATGCAGTTCGCACGATACTATTATCGAGATTCTTACGAGTGGCCAACCGTGCAAACCATTTGTTCGTGTGATTTTGCCCGATCGAATTGATTATAGGATAGTTGGTAATTATTATCGGCTAATAAAACGTAGCTGCGTCCGATGAAATCGTAATAGCCGATAAACCGATACGAGGAAGGCGGTGAGCTAATTGCTGCCGACTTGTCAAGCTAATTCGTTAAAATCCAATCGGTTGAACAAAGTTTGAACGTCCGATGAATAAATGCATTGTCGCGGGCACCGTTAGGTACGTGTCGATACGCGTCAACGATCAGCATTCAACTGCTACGAATCAGTTCGTTGCTTTCTTACAAAGGGTTTGTCGCGAGAACCTTGAAGAAACGTTGCAAATAATACCCCACAACTGTGAAGGTTATTAACGATTGTGAGACGTAATTGGAATTGGTCGCTACACAACGGCAGCGCTCGAGTCTGGTCGGACATTTGTCGAAGTTTGCGAAAGTTGGCCAGGAAGAGACCAAGTTGGACCAATGGTCAGCTGCGACGGCAGAGGGAAGCTCGACCTTGTGCCGAGAGTCTCGTCTAAAACTGAGTGAAGCCGACGTAAGGAGCGTCGCAGCGGAGCGTCGGAAGAGAAGTGCACGCGCGTATCGTAGCGGATAAGGATCTCTATTTTCTCTGCGAGTGGGTGGCTCGTTGATATTCCGGAAAGCACACGGCGACTGTCTTGGGCCCCGAGCTTCCGGAGCGAGGGCGCTCGACGACCACGAGATAGCCCGAGCCAGCTCTCTTGTTTTGCACGAGGCTTGCGCACGTCGCGCGAGCTTTTTCCCCGATTCCGAGTACACGCGTACAACGTATAACACACGCGCGCCGGCACAGAGGCGTGGTCCCTTCAGCGCCTAGTGAAACAGTCCAGTCGATACGCTCGCACGCGTACACTTGTCGTTGTTTACTGCGTACCGGGAGCCGTGGTCGACCTTTCCTCGACTTTCCATTCCCTTCCTTGCGTTTTTTTGCCAGCTGTACGGGGTGAGCCCTCCGTCGGGGAGCTTTCTCCGCGGCTTTTGCCTCAAACTCCTCGACTCTTTGACCCTTTGAAAAGCCCTCTTACGCCGTGTTTTAGAGCGGAGCTCCTTATCGCGCGCTCGGCGAGCAGGAGGCCGGCCCAGCGAAGAGCGTGTCTTGAATGGAACGTGCGACAAAAACGCCTTGCGCAAACGAAAGGGACAAGAAGGAATATCGGATAACTTGCACAACGATGCCCATCCCCGCCTTCGCTATTTATACGCATCGACGCGTGTTTTATACGAAAATGTATATTACAAATCAAAGCTACAATGGCGCTGCTCTCTGTCGGACGCACTTTGTTTTCTGCTTGTTGATCTAATCAGTGCGACTCTTCGGTTTCCATGGATATTCGCATATCGCCACCGATACTCGCTGTTCGTTAAACGCATTAAACAGAAACATTGCGCAAAACAAAGTAGACGGGAGTCGGCCCAAGCGGTTCACCGCAAGCTCATTGGCCTGCTAACGAAAAGTCCACAAACGTTTGCCAGTATTCGTCTATCCATCAATGAATAGACGACCAAACTCGATTGCCACCGATCAAAATGAATTCGACTGACTTTCTAACTGTCGCTAAGGCAGTATTTAGTCGACAAGATGACGTCGCGGTGTCAGCGCTTTGCGAAGGCTACGACGACTGAACGTCGCTCGCAACGCGAGGAATTTTGCTCGTATGCACTCGTACAGCGTTTAGAGCGCATGGTTGTAAGTTTTTACGTAATGCAACTGTGAATTTTTACGTTTGACGCCAACAAATACAGTGGAATAATTATCGTAGCGTAGAAAACGCTCGGCGACTTATGCCAGTTTGATCTGTCAGGGGTGTCCATTAAGGCATCAGTCGATAGCCGCAAGCTTTCTTCTACTCTCTTTACTCCGACTTTCCGCTGTTCGTTTGGCTCTTGTATCTAAATTCCGTTTATGATCCGATCCAATTGATTAATTTTCGTTACAAGTTCACTTCGGTGCTGTTGATCCAATTAATTAACGTGTAACCAGTCATTTCAGTTCAATTTCATTTCATTTGACTAGCGTGATGAACGTCGAAAAGATGCTTGCAAGCCACCGTTTGGAAAAATTACTGGCGATTCTTGTTTGTGCAAAGATTCAACCTTTCCGTTGCGTAGCTCTTATCAACTAGTTCATTGACACGAAAAGTAGGTGATAGGTGAAAAGTGGGACTTGATATGCTGCAAATTCCAGGAAGAAAAGAATTCTGTTTTATTTTTTGACAAGGTACGAATAGTACGTTCAATAATGCTTAGTCAGTAGGTATACGATATGTTCAAAGTACGTAGAGTTTCATTTATCACGTAAAGGAGATAGAAAAAAGCGCAATCCACAGTTCGGCCGGGAATAAAAACTACATAAGCACCTTGGGACTAAAATTGATCGTACTTCGGATCATTAATAATCTTGCTTAGTTAGTTTCGCTTTTGTTGTAAATAAACCCACCCGCGGGAACAGAGTGTAACTTTATTCCCTTGTTACACAAGGTACTGTTGCACGAGTATTGGCACTGTTTGAATCAACACTGAGAAAATTATCTGCTTAAATAAATGGACGGAAAGCAAATAGCACGGCGAGTGTTTCGAATCTTTCACTCATTGGATACTGTAAAACAAAACTACGTCCGTATGGCGTTCAAAGAGCCAATTGTCGAAAAGTAAACGACAAGTGGCTGGCGTAGAGATGATCCATCGGAATAGCGAGGACTACCCTAGAAGATCTATTTTTCCGTGAGGAAATAAATTTGAAAACAAGCAAGTGTATCTGAGTTAAAGCTTGCGGATACAAGTCTGCAGTGTCGTAAGAAATAGTCATATTTTCTTGGATCAGTTAACAATTTAGATGTTTCTTTTGATAGAACATACTAAAAATCGGATTTATTAGTTGTCGAATGGACCGTTGTACATTTTCAAAGCATATCCATAGATGTTCATAGCAGTAAGGACAGGTTGGAAAATTGTATCGGAATTTGATAATATTGACTGTGCATACATTTACGAGTGTAGTCCGGGAGTCAGAGTGCAACATTGAGCGTTGAAAAACGAAAGGCAGCGGCAGCAGCAGGTTCGAGAAAATTTGATTAATTAGACGAGGCACGAGGTATACATGATCGAGTGGTCAAGGCACTTGCAGGAATTGAGTTACGTATACATATTGGCTCGCTAACGGCGCAATTCGAGTAGCCTGAAAACGAAACGGCATTCGATAATGTGCGGTGATGTTTTGCAAAGCCAAGTGGAAAAATAACTATAAGAAGATTGGGGGAAAGGGGGGGGGGGGCGGAGAAAATCGAAGCAATAAGCGGAACAGATTAAAAGAGAACGAGTGTGAGGTGGACTCGTTGTCGGTACGTATTCGTAGAACGGAGGCAACAAAAATGTGCAATTGTTGAATTTCGCCAGGGCGTAATACAAGACGCTAAAGTCGAATAAATATCTGCGTGGCATTGCCGCGTTGCCGTAGCACAATGGGAATTAATCAAATATCTGGCAAGCCTAAAAGCGTAGCGTCTGACGAGAGACAATGAGCGTCTGCGATTCTATTTCTGCTTCTACCCGACATCCCAAAATCTCGAACAATGCCTCTCTCCTCTCGTTCTCTTCCTCTTTGTAGCAGCGAGTTCAATTGGGCCTAGTGAGCGCGATGAATAATTTGTAAAGCAAACGCAAAGAGAGGGAAACCGAAAGCAACAAGTTATCCATCTGTCGTGCTAAATTTTTAACGCGCTGCCGGCGGCAGATACGGAAGACGCATAAGATCCTTAGGCGGCGATGCATGGCACTGCATGTAGGCCACGTGCGCGCGACAATCACGCTGCTAAAGTGTATATCTGTCGCTCGAGCCTAGTTGGCGACAGTGCCAAACTGCCAATTGCTGCTTCGATCGCGCTACACTACCATCTCTTTCCGTCTTATACGTATAAATATATACGTACATTCTTCCGTTGCCTTTCCCTTCGACAGCCGACAGAGACGGCTTAGTTCGGCAAACTTCGAGCCAGATGCTTCGAGACGACGGGGCTTAGCCGACGATTTCTCGCTCGGGAATACTGATGTTACAACGCTTCTCCCCCCCCCCCTCTCTCTCTCTCTCTCTCTCTGCGTTGCTAGCACTTTTCACGCTTACTTTCACTTTGTTTCTCTCTATCTCCGCAACACACCGTTTCAGCCCTTCTTGCTTCTGCTATTCTGACAACAAAGACTTGTCTCTGGTCACAGAGTTAACGAAACGATCAGTTTGTGTTTATCCTCCGATGATCTTAAAGCTTTTCGTTAAAATGGAAGTAGCGACAAATAAACCATTGTTTTCGCTTCTTTACACCGTGCACTCCGATTCTCGGGCAATCAAATACAAACTTAGTTTATCTCTAAATTTCTCGTTGCTGCTACACAAAGTGGATAGATAAAGGACGCACCCAAAATAGGACGCTCGAAACGAATACAAGTTATGATGTATCCCAGTTTGGAAAAAGAAATCCGGTCGGTCGCTCTCTTTCTCCTTTACGCATAGGCGAGAAAATACTCGTTTCGTGTTGAATCAACGCTATCAAGTCAAAATTATAACTCTAGCGCCATCGATTCGATAGTAGGAGCTCGTAAATTTGAGTAAAGTCATAACGATGCAAGTTGTAGAGCGGAGGTTATGCGCGTACATCATGCAATCTGCTTAGATTAGTCGAGCGGCTCAACCAACAGAGTGCACCGCACATACACGCGCGTGAGCTTTATAGCCAAGTGTCGGCGTATCAAAATAATTAGCTTACTTGGCTTTTACCGTCGTATATCAAGTGTTTGCTCATACGTACACGAGCATTATCGTTCTCTACCTGCTAAATAGCTTTTCGAAGAAGCCCTTCAAATGAAACTCGATTGCCCGACTCTACACGTTCGTCCCACTCCGGCTTTATCTAATCTTACCATTTCGAGTGTGCTTCTCGATCAGTTCACATTTTATTCTTACGATGTTTCCTTTCAGCGACCTGCTTTACAATTCAATTGATGTGTTTTCTTCCAACAAACACACGACAACCTTCTTTCGAAAAAGTTCGTTTCACTTAACAAACAAACGCTTACTCAATTTTGATTGTCCGATTGGATTTTCACGATATTGCTGCCTTCTACCTAATAATACCCTCTTTGATGATGCTTCCGACGTCAGTGCGCAAACAAAGTATTATTCCATTGCCGCTATGGCTCGTTTGTTCTATTTTCTCACATTTTCGCGAATGAAACGTCGACACGATGATGAAGAATAATCGAAAAAGATGATCAAAGTCATAACGATGCAAGTTGTAGTGCGGAGGTTATGCCCGTACATCGTGCTATCTGCAAAATCGCGACATTCGTTCGTTTGCGTTCGATTTTCAATGTTTAACCGAATAAATCAATTTGATCGTGAATAAATACTGCTTTTCGAGCTAAGGCGGAAACGTTTTCTCAACTGAATTCGATAAATACAATTCCTCGTGAGTTACTTGGTGTTACATATAACTGCTCTCGTTAAACGATGCTGCAACAATCGCTGCAAAGCTACGTGTATAAACAACGTATTAGTATAGAACAATAAATGCTTTTTATGACTCGCTAGTTCTCGAAGGTTACCAGGTAAATGTAAACGTTCCAAATCACTTTCTACAGTTTTACTAGACAATTTCAATGAGCAGGAACAGTGCTCAGCTCGTAAAATCTACTTGGTTATGCGCACGTCTTCAATGATTTTACTTAAAGTTTCGTCTATGGCAATTTTACCACATAATTGTTGTGAACCGATTTAATCGGGATGCCAGATATTTTGGCGGGTCTGCAAAACGCTCAAATTTCGAACGCTTATTCGGAAAACGTTGATCGATATTTCATCCTGATGAGACGCATTGGTTTATTTAGTTTTGGTTCTGGATATTTTTGGCTTTTGCTCGGATGAAAAAGTGCACCTGATTTTACGGCCAGTTTTATGGACGATAAAGCGACTTTACGACTTGTAAAATGAGCGCTTCTATAAACTTTTTTGAATTGTAATGACAAGAATTGGGGCTTTCCATCAAATATAACACAAGCCTAACCAGCGTAGCAGCTCTTTAAAACTTCGTTTCGAAAATTCGTTACCACCGTGTTATGACTAAACCACGGCGTGAGAGACGAGTTCTTGTAAACAACTAACGTGATTTGCGATCTGTTAATGAAACTGAATATCATCCGAGTCGATAGCAATAATCTGCCTAATCCCTTAACTGCGAACCGTCTTTATAAGTTACAAGCAGACACTGTAGGAAAGTGCTGAACCAATTCTCAAAAACGCTAATCTTCGTTTAGGAGGTGGGTAGCTGTTTAAAAATCACGGCGCGTAACCAACGCAAAAGAAGGTGGGAGCCAGGGAAAGGTTTCGTTAGCATAATACGTGCGGGCTTGACACGCGAGCTGAGCTTCGAGAACGCGCGCGCGTCTTGCTCTCATTCTAGCTGCAATATGGAAAGAAGAGCGCGATATACAGCCGAGCTACTTTGCCTTCTTTTTGGAGATTGTTGAGTCGAAGAGGATTCTGTTGAAGCATCCTTTGTGGTCGAACGCCTCGTTGGTGGCTGGAGCTTTGTTCTTGTACGATTCTTCGATAGCTCGTCGTTGCGCAACTCTCTATGAGGAATCTCGGGGCAGCTTTTTTTTCCTCAATGCCCACACCAGCTACTTTATGTACGCAATCTATGAAGCCCCTTGCAGCGTTGATTGTTAGTTTTTCTTTCCTCTTTTACACTTTTATTCTTCAACGTTGTTGCGACGAGATTAAGGGGTTTCATTAGAGACCGAACATTCTCTTTTTTTGCTTTTCCAATTTCTTTTTTCTTTGGAACGCAATACCACTCTACTCGCATACTGGGCATTCTTCAATTTTCTCGATTACCTGTCTCGCTTCTCGATCGTGACGCTATTCATCGGGGAAAACCTCTGGAAGTAAGCAAAGATTAGTTTGAAACGTTCGCAATTGAATCGACCAGATCTACAACTTTAACTGATTAATCTTAGAATTTCGAGGACGAGGTCCAAGTTCGACAAAGTGCTCGGGGGACTATACTAATTCCACTTCTCAAACAGTCGCATCGTTTGATCTTGGATGACATTAGAACATTGTTTTATTTGAGCCATATGCAACGAGGAGCGTTAAAGGTCAATCTATAATCGCTATTCCTCATCTGCCATCACTTTAGTTCTTAATTCTCATCACCGTTGTTCGTGATGACATTGGACTAATCCCAATGTGGATGAAGCGTACGTAGGGTAGTCCCAGAAGTACCCGATCCGACGTATAAATGGTGATTGTTGTTTGAAAAGAATGACTATGATAGAAAATATCAACCTTACAAAGCTCAAGTTTAAAGTTTCGCGATGCTGCGTTGTTCGGCATTTTTTTGGTAGCCATCAATAGCGAACGTTTTTAGCGAATTCGTAAAAATGGAAAGAATTGGTCATCGTTGTATGATGCAATAGTTTCATTTGCAAGGTCTCAGTCGAACCGATATCAAAGCGTTGCTGGATTCCACGTTGGCTAAGTCTGCTCCTTCGTGTACAACAGCAAAATATTGTCAAGACGAGCGTTGCACTAGTCGACCGAAAGAGGTGACAACGCCAGGAATGGCGAAAAAAATCCACAAAGTGGTATTAGACGACCGTCGACTAAAAGTGCACGAGCTAGCAGACATTTTATACACTGTATATAGTCTGGAAATTTGGACGTGAAAAAGCGGTACGCAAGATGAGTGTCGCGATTGCTCACAGTGGAACAAAAACGGACGAAAGCTTTACGGCAACTGACCAGTGTTTTTACGTCTATTCACGATCGTGCGTGAAACGTGGAATCGCCACCTTACACCTACGACGAAGGTACAGGCGAAACAATGGACCGAAGAGGAGCAATCGGCCCTGAAGAAGACGAAGACAGTCCCATCTGCAAGCAAGGTCACGGCGTCAGTTGTTCGGAATTGGCGTGGAATAATTTTCATTGGTTGTCTGCCGAAGGAAAAAACGATCAGTCGCGAGTATTACGCAAAATTACCGCCGCATTTAGCGAAAAAGAAAGTTTTGCTGCATAAAGAGAATGCGCCGGTTCACACACACGTATTACGATGGCTAAAATCGAGGCGCAAGCTTCGAATTGCTTGCCTACACACCCTATTCATCAGGTTTGGCCCCTTTATATTATTTTCTTTTTCCAAACCTAAACAAATTGCTCGATGGTCAAAGAATTGCCAACGATGAAGAGGTGTAGTTTGCTGTTGATGGCTATTTCGAGGAGCTCAACGAATTTTCTTTATACACAAGGTATCGAAGCTATTGAACATCGCTGGAAAAGATGTATCGAGCTAATAAGAAACTATGACGAGGAATAAAGATATTTTTTCTCGAATATTTTGTGTTTTGTTTGCTAGGTCGGGTACTTCTGTCGGTACCCTCTTACCACCTATCCTAGAGATTACGATAGCACTTTCGAGAAAACATTTATTTCGTAAAATAAATAAAAATTCAGTTTTTCGTTATCGGTGAGATAAGCGTTCCTCTTTTTGCTCATCTAAATGAGATTCTTGACGAAAATTTGAAAGTCATTCGTTATTTACTTGCTGTATAGTGAGCATCGCTGTGGAAACTTGGGTTGTATGCAAAGTTTGCTCGAAACTAAAATACGAATTATCACGATTTCGCATACAATATCACGTTGCGACCCCCCAAGTGCAGCTCCCAAATTTAGTGTAAAAAAAGCATAATACTCGGAATATGGAAGTTCAGTGAACAAACTTGAATCAAAAGCAAGCGCGAGCAAGTTTACCAATTTGCAAAAGACACTGAAGAATTTTTAACAATTTGAAATTCCTTCGTGAAATTGGTCTCAGGCGACGTAACACAGCAATATTAGTGGTGGTGGTGATGGTGGTGATGGTGGTGGTACTGCTGTAAAGCTGCGCGCGTGCTTGTGAGTGGGTCGTAATCGGCGCGTCTGGCGTTGCATAATAACGAGATATGATATAAGAAGTTTGACTCGTCAAATTTGATGTAATCCTGAGGAGGTGCTTGGCTTGTCCTCCCTTTCCGCTTTCAAGTAGAGTAAAAAATGACCTCACTCTTAATTAGGGGTGGCTGGCTGATTCTAAATGGGCGCAACTCAAATTTCTCTTTTGCTCCTTAAAAATGTTGCCACGAACACGTCTAGCTATGGCCTGCAACGTCGCGTCATTTGCAGTTTGCTCCATCTCGCTTTCTCTCTTTCTCTCTCTTTTTATAAAACCATCTCGCGTTTACGTGCTCTGCGCGTTTACTTGGGTATAGTCGTGGTATGTGTGTATGTGCGTGCGCGCGTGGGTGTAGTCTCTCGGGAAATGCAGCGAGCTTGTGTTGCTGCGCATTCGGGGCTGAATTTATGCGCTAGCTTTCGCCAGTGAAACAAAAAATAAATAAATAGAAGGTCACTTTTTTCACGTTTGACGCTTGACACGTTCTTTTTCCTGCATTCGTACTTGAGCTTCTACGCGCCCGTTGGATTTATTTACCAGTCGAGATCACTTTTAAATATCACCGATAATTATATGTATACATTCGATCAATTTTACACTTTCACATTCTACTTTATCCATTTTCACGTCAAAGCTTAACTTTTTTTTCATTTTTTTTATAGACAAGTGCACATTTTTTGGTTGGCCTCGTTACGCGTGGATAATATTTTACAGTTAACTCGATACCCTGGTAAAAGATACGGAATGCTTCGCCCAAATAGAATTGCGATTACTAACATTTGCCACGATTAAGGTAGCAAAATTCGAGCTCATTAATATGACGAACGGAAAATATATCGTTATTTCTACGCACAACGCACGTACATCTGCATCCCAAGAGAGCATTTGATAAACTTTGACGTCAGCTCTTGAAAGCTGGAATTTCACGCATGAAAAGAGAACCTCATTGACAATAAAGAATAATAAAAAACTTTGGAAAAATTGTATTCGTCGCTCATCTGGTACAGTCATTTGGACATTTTTAACGAAGGTCATATACTGAGTAAAGTAGAGTAGACACTTCTGCATGGCGATATTTTAACGTAAAAAAAGCGAAAGGACCAAGCGGTTTATTAGAGGTACTGGCTCGCCGCTTTTATCTGACTCATGCCCATTACTCTGGTAAACTTTTTTGAGAAGAGCAAGAGTGAAATGAAAAAAAAAACAAGATAAAAATTTGCATTTACTAAAATTGTATTGTGCTGCCTGAGTGCGAACAAATCGTTTATTTATTATAAATACATATTCTTAATAACATTATTGTTTCGGTATCACTGTATCGTAATCTTTTTTCGGTAATTATCCTGATACTTTGATTGTATGATTAACGTTTTCGTATTCTGTGCTCACCGAGACATTACAAATGTTCTCGAATAATTCGAGTACTTCTTCAAGGCTTTTGCACATGACTAGTAAACCAAGACAAGTAAGCAAGAAACATCGTATGTGTTAATGATCTTTTTTTCCAGAGCGTTCGTTGTGTAAAAATGATATGACATTTTTTTATTGATCCTGATAATGCGTGATCAAAGTAATTACAGCATTTTTATGCAACGCACGATCGCGTTAGACCCTTCTTCAAGGGATATCCTGACATACTGGTGCCGAAAACTTGAAAATACATTGTTAATAACTTCTTTCCATCGCCTGAATGTGTGAAAGAAGTTTCTCCGAACAGAGCCCCCTTCAAGCCGCCCCTACGTTCATTGGAATATGCAGCATTCTTGAAATTTCTTTTTTTTCCAGCAATTTCTTATTAGGCAAATATACTTAGCTGAGCAGTGACGTTTATGATAAATAAACATGATAATAATACATGGAAAAAGTTTCGCTAGTCGAAACCCTTTAGAAGCCATCGCTCCTACGGTCATTTATTACTTCAAACGTCCATATTCATAAAAATGTCATGTTTTTTTCATAGTGGTTCCTTCTTAGGCAAATATATTTAGGCGAACGGTGATTCCTATTACAAATCGTCGCACTCCCTTTACTTGGGCTCATAGGTTTTCTAAACTGAGGGTTTATTCTTAATGTTGGCTCAACTGCTGCTCAATCTGGTCGAACAAAATCCTTACGTAAAAAAGAGATGAACTAACGAGCGAAGGAATTTTATTCGTAATCTGATCGAAGTTTGCACGCATTGAAAACGTTACTAGCATATTGTTTTGTCACTGGAATACTATATCAGTCTTGGTTCGCATAAAAAAAAACGCACGCTTAAATTGACTGCGGCTGCAAGCACGAAATGCCGCGAATCGTTACGTTCGATCAAGGAATCTCGAGATAAATACATACGTCCAAGTTTTAGTTCCGTCTCTCCCACTTTGCAAGAGTATAGGGTTTTTCCTCCCTTCCAGTTCCTTTATCGCGAAGGAATCGAATCGTTGAGCGTTGTGTTTATACGGCGTCTTGTACTAGTTTTATATTATGGTATTTAACCATAATATAGTGAATTGGCTAGTTTTTAGGCCAGAGAAGTTCATTTTTGAAACCAGAGAATCACACTGTGGGTGATTCGTAAATCTAAATAAATATTTCTTGAATCTAGTTATGATAATAGTGTAATATTATTGTAATATATTATTCTTGTTATAGAATAGAATATCAATATGAATCTTCATAAAGGTTCAAAGATATCAGTAAGGATGAGTTCAGTGGACGAGATACGCAGCTCCATATCGGCCACCACTACCGCTTACCGATCCTCAACCTCTTCAGCCTTAATTTCAATCTAAGCCACCCATACAGCGTCATGGGTCACAGTCGGTGTTTTGATTTATTACCCACAAGAATATTCGAGATCATTGCATATTACTAAAATAATACGAACGTAATACGGTATCTAAAGCATCTCGGTAAACATCCAGTACCTATAACTTATAGTTCGATGATACACGTGATTAATCGACGATTAATTTTTATACAACGAGGCGCTACTTTAAATTTATCAACGCTATTGTGAGAATGTAAAATACCCAAGCGTATCTAATTAAACGAGCGTGGAATATCATGGAAGATTTACCCCTGAAATTGCGAGAGTCGGACTTGCGTCCTTTGCAGTCGATCTTAAGGAAGACTAAGCTGGATACAACTATGCGTACAAATGACTAAGTCTTGTGGGTTAATTATATGCCCTTATAATCCCGCTAATTAGGGTCTCAATTGCGATACAGGGCTCCGCTAGGAATGCATAATTTTTTTCTCACGTGACAATGTCGTTCAGTGCGGTAATTTTGTATTATCTGGTATCGATACACGTAGTTGTTATCAGCCCAATGACACGGCAAACTTTGTAAATCGCACAGAATTAAGAGCAGGAGCAGGAGCAGGGAGGAGGTCGATTTCGATCGACCTATCCCAGCATATTTTACGACCTTTTTACCAAATTCTAAGTTCGGTAAATCAACTTGGTATTTTTATAGAACGAACAAATACATAAATCATAAAGAGTTTTCTTACTACGGAGAGTTTTCAAGCTGGCATTTTGTAAATTACACTAAGCGTTGTTTAAATCTCAGTAGGAGGCTCAGGCGTAGGTAGTCTTTTTACTCTGGAAACATTAACATGGTTTGTGGAAACTAATTTGAAACACGAGTATTTTCGATTGTTAGACGTCATCCCTGAACTAGTTAGGCCCTAGGCCTTGTTTGCTTCGGCCGTCCTCTCAGGGCACATTTTCCGCTAGGAACGCTATCGTACTAGCAAGTGAATTTCAGCTCAAGTTCTTTGGCAAATCTACCTGCTTATCTTTGCGCTGCAAGCAAGCATTTCAAGTCGACAAGGGCGTAGGCGCAGCAAGGGAAATATAAATTCGGGCGGTTTTTTTAATTAGCATAGCATGCCTATGTATAGCTAGCCTTTGGCTGGTTCGCACGAGGAGGCAATAAAACCAGCCCGCCCTCGGCTCGGAACTCGGATTATTTATATACGACAATGGCGTAGATGATTATCTCGTGAGAAAGACGTCATCAGGGCGTAATTTTTGTATAGGTGTAGGCCTAACCGAGCCGAACGAGATAGCGAGAAAGAGATAGGCATATTTCGCGACAACTCGATTTCGTTACCTTGGCATTTTACACGTATCCGTCACTGACACTTGCTCGTGCTCGACGCCGCGGAATTCGTGCTGGGCCATGGTCAGCCGAAAGCAAGCCCTGTTCGCGCGTATGCAAACGGCTCGCTGCCCATTCCAACGGATTAGATTGCCGATGCGCTACTGGCCTAGTCGTTTTTTACAGCTAATTGTCCCGGCGACTTTGCTCGACCTTACAGTACCTCCGGTATGAACGACGGGAGAGTCGTAACTGTGTTGAAAGTGACGCTTGCGTTGGTATTTTAGAAAGGTATTAAAAAATCTCACTTTTCCGAAGCGGTTGTTCTTTTGACTTCGCACACTTGCAAACTGCTTTTGTGCTTCGAGATTAATTAACACTCGAATAGTTGGTGTCGCCTGTGTGTTACGAGCAAACGACAAGTCGACTTATCGCAAAAGCGCCCAGATAATCAAATAATAAACATCGCTCTCTGCACTCCGATGATAGCCAACGACTCGCTGATCATTCAAATTTCTCTAGGTTCGCTGTTTTTCTTTTCTCTCTCGACTCGCGCGATACGTACGTTCGACATGTTAGACAATTAAACTTGCACTTGAGGGATTATTTCGAAAACTTCCAATGAACGTTTGGCAAGGACGCTTTAATCCGCTCGTATACTGGACTTTCTTGCTCAACAAAACCCACGCAATGAGTTGCAAGCTGGATAGCAGATTAATTACCAAGCTGCCACCGTATAATCTCCTTATTAACCAAACCACGCGGAAAATCAAGAAACTTTTTATACGTGCATAACTAGAGTTTGGCTTTGCTTTCCAGAAGCACGCGATACCTCGTACGTCGTACGTTGAGCAGCTAACCGTCGATATTAATTATTTGTTCGATATCAATCTTCTTTTTTTCCGAGTTGAAGGACGAGTTTGTCGGCGATGAGCTTTCTCGAACGCTCGAAACGCGTATTTTTAAAGTTATTGTTCTCTGCCCAGGCTGCGATAACGCGTGAAATAGCGAGCCGATCCTCGAGGGGGAAAACGCGAGAAAACGTTGCCTATTTTTACGCTGTCGATACTTTGAAAATAACTTGGTATAACTGGACAATACGTATTTTTATCGAGCCAATCACCGTTGGAAGCCTCATAGACAAAGTCTTCAGAATTCATCTCTTTATTGTGGCAGTTGCGCAACTTTCTCTCGTTTATAAATAATCGCGTTTCATCGAGGGTTTGCGCCCGCCAGAACAATGCGAGTTTATTATTGAAAAGCTCATAAACAAACTTTGTGACGATTGTCTTAAATTGATTTAACGCAAGGTAACTTGCTTGTCGTTCCACGTATTTTCGGTGATTCAAATGGATCGGCGAAACGAAGAGAGAGAGAGAGAGAGACGCGCAGCATCGAATGATCGCTCTCGACAAAACATGCAGTAATCTTGGACGCTTTTCAACGACAAATCATTGTTCCCGGGCTAAACGAGAAGATGAGCAACAAAATTTGTGCAACCAGGCTTACTATAAATCAGGATAAACAGTGCTTGCTAGTGAAACGTCGAGACGGGTTTGATTCAAACTGTGCGCCCGAACGACCGGCTTCGATTTACGATTTTCTTCAATCTATTTCCGTAGAGATACCGTTGCTGCTGCTGCTACTATGTTACGAGGGAATATCAAGAGTCGCCAGGCCGCACAATTAGTCATTGTGACGCGATGGCATCGTGCACCTAATTTATTCGAGTAACCTCCGGACGCAGCTGTTTTTACAAGTCGCTACTCTCGCCCGTGATTACCATCCTCATTCCGAACAAGGTCAAATTATTACCTTATTATTAATAATCTGCGACCCTCTCAGATTGTTTAACTATGCAAGTTTGAGCGCTCGAATCGCTTTCAAAGAGGCATTGGATAAATAAGTTTCGCAATTTGTAATTTCAAATAGGTAGTCTACGAGAAGTTGTTAAACAGAGCTAAGTTAGAGGAGCACGAAAAGCCTATGGATTTTTTCCGCTAATAATAGATCTCACGTTACCTACGAGATTGTTGCAGCGAGTGATTTTATCACGTAGATCAATATAAATGTATCTTTGATAAACTGGTCAAAGGCAATTTTTTTTAAGCCAACTGATATTACAACGCCCTTGCCGTCTGCAAGTTTACGCATCGATTATCACGCCTGAAAATCAATTGACGAACTTGCAATGCCTAGCCGTAAAAATATAAGTACAACGATTCCAGTTGTTATTCTAAACACTGGGTAAAGTTGAGTTTGAAAGGCGAAGGTTAAAGAAAATTTGCACGCACCTATGGCCGGGAAAGAGCGAGCAGCTAATAATAAGCTCGCTTGCAGTGCAGTAGTAGCAGTGGCAAAGAAGAAGAAGAAGAAGGTAGCACTGCGTCTCGGGGCGTAAGTGTAGGTGACAGGTAAAGCGCGCAACTAGATATGGCTCTTTGTTTTGTCAAGCTATAAACGGAGACTGGTCCGCCTCCGTCTAGGTCGCTCTCCGCTCGTCTGGCAATCGCTTCGTCAGTTTGACTGCTTAATTGCCTCGGGTGCTAACCCCGAACGCAACTTTATGCACGCGCACCTATATCATTTCCAGTTGGAGGAAGGTGCGTTATGTGTCAATCGATAGTTTTGCGCTCGAGGGAACATCGCCAGCAAATATATCCTTCGAGGCTGCACGCGTACGTGTATTTTTGCTTATTTTTTCCCTCCCAGAGGGAAAGGAGAGAGTCGTGTAGAGCGAGCGAATGGAGTGACGATAGCTTGCCTTGACGGCAGCTGCTCTCTCGCTCGGCCTTTTGCAATATCGTCAGTCGTTCGGGTCGGCTGCTGGCCCGCCGCTTTCAGGCAGCGTTTTACGAGAACCCAGCTGTTTCGCTGATCGAACGGTCAACCTCCCGTTCGCCAATTATGCTCGGCCGATGATAATGCGCGCCCAGTCCAATCGATAGTCTCTAAGCGTTGCTTTCTCTCTGCACTCGAGAATAAAGCACGCTGATCACCTTAGTGGCAACCACGAGCGGCGCACTTTAGATCGACACACTGCGTAATACTTGCTCGCTTGTTTACGCGTCCGAGTAAGTCTTTTCGCTCTTTCCCGGTCTCTCTTTTGACCGCGGAAAGCACTTTGTTGCTGCGACTAGGTTTAATTTTATCGGCCAAAGGAAAGAGAGAGAGAGAGAGAGAGGGCAAGGAACGCTCGACCACGGAAGCAAGCCAGGCGAGTACGTATCGCGACACACATGCACGTGTAGGGGGTAAAGAGAGGAGCTCCAATAAAAAACCCAACAAGAGCTCGCTGCCGATAAAATCGAGATAGCTCAAGTTTAATTAGCCGCGCCAGGTGACCGTCAAAATTCTGCTCGGCGGTTCGGCTCACGAAACCAGGCCAAAATTAGAATAGGCCTGGCTACCTTACTTGCACTCGGTCTATCTCTCCTCGAACTATAGTCGCTTTTATTTGCAATCAAGCAACTTGCTCTCTCTCTCTCTCTCTCTCTCTCTCTCTCGCTCTCTCTTATCACGCCATTCCACGTAAATTTATCGATCCCAATTTCGTTCGCACGCGTATACTCGCGACTACGCGGTTTAAGTTCGTCGAGATCATTGTGTATACGATGGGTGCATCCCCGCGCGAGATGAAGTTCTGCGGCGAAATTATTTCTCGATTTGCGCGACTAGTCACCCGTCCTCTTCCCGTTCGATAATGCACTTATGGGTCTTTTCTTCTTTGAAAACAGCCAGTTTATATGATTTTTAGTCGAAAATGGCTCGTACGTTTGTTTTCTTGTTATACGAGTCTAACTTCTCTCTTTATATTCTCTTTATTCGCTCTGAGTTTGGCTGCTATTTAAATTCGTTTTCTCTGTTTGACAGAGTAAATCGATAAATAAACATACATTCGTCAACTAGTAACCCGAGGAACATTGTGCAAATGTTTCTTATTGCTTTATTTTATTAATTCTGGTTATTTAAATTACAAAACTATTATGACGTCTGTTGTTTTTGTAATAACCCAAAAACACTTTTGGAAAACTACGTTCTCTATTAGCTTCTGTACTCTTTTCGAACATACGTCAAAGCGTTAGTTGATCGAACGTTTATCGTTCGTTTACTTCTATAATTCTTTCGCCGCTTACTGGATAGCGTTTTCGTTACTTTGCATTGTGAACGCTACGTTTGAATAATCTAACACTCGAATAGGCGAGCATGCAATGCGTTTTATTTTCTCTCCAAATTTTCTATTTTATTTTTTATTTTTGTTTTAATTTCTAAAAGGACATTATACCATTAATGACGTTTTTATTGAAACTAAGAAATGCTCGAAATGATCGAAAGCTTGTAGTATAATTGTGAAATTACTCGTAATATAGAGCTGCGCGCTTTAATTTACCGACTCTCATTATGAGCAATAGAAAATTAAATTTATCCGAATGACAAAGTTGAAGAGTATAGACGGATAATAAGAATACACGCGAATATAACAAGAATAAAAGTATGTTAGTTCGGCTCAATTTTCCAAACAATGGACCCAACAAGTATGCACATGACAAGTATGCGTAGCTGAGGCCTAATAATCACAGTTGAAAATAATAGGAAAGAATCATATTAATACACGAGTAGAGTAATTGCGGTGAATAAATTCATGATTTATCAACGGTATATGTAATCATCTCAGTTTAAATGAATATTTAAGTAGTTTATCTTTTGACAGTTGAATATTTTAAATTTATAAGCGAACAAAAATAACAGAAATAAAGAAAGATCACAAAGTATTTCTATAAAATAAATATTACAAATAACAAATAAAATTAGAAATTTTTCGGAAAAATGAAAATGAATTGCATGATCACTAATTAAAATATTAGATTTAAAACTTTCATCATTTTAAATATATTGAAAAGATCGCGATGCAAAGCAATGTAATCAAGATCCAGTGAGCTGCGAAAAAATGAGAGGAGTAATAGAATGATGAACCTTGAATCAATTAACGTCTTAAAAAATTTTGAAATTAGTACCGAAAATAATTGAAGATTGTTAATGTAAGTGTGTCATAAATATTCTTACGGATAATAAATACATTAATAAAGCTAATAAGCTTGCTTATTGAAATTTAATAGCTAAATAATATTTTGCGATATTTCATCATTCTTTTTCATTAGCTTTTCGATGAATCGTAATTTCATGAAAACTCGAATTCTATAACATTTTAAGTCCATCATGATCGATATCTTTTGTTCGGAGTTATAGACGGATTTGAGAAAAGTGTACAAACATTTGTCGAGTCTGTAGACCATGTTTTTATCCGAATTAGAGTCAGATACGTGAAACAATTTGTTAACTGTGCGTAGTACATTGAAATGATTAATACTCTGCTTATCATTTCACAAAAAAATACAACACTTATAACTTGATAAGATTTATTGCTGATCAAAATGTTTGCATTGGGTACATCATTTATTCTAAGATTACTCATTTTCTTATTATTTGAGAATTAATTCAATCGTGTCAAGATTTTCTCAGGGATAATATGAACGGTCATTCTAATTTTGTTTATGTATTTGCATTTTTTATCACGGTAATCTCGAGTATATTGCCATATATTAATCTGTTCATCTATAATTTGTTGGAATGCGTAAACTCATATTTTCAGCATTCAAATTGATGGTTAAAAATTGATTATTTTTTTTTGACATAGATTTGACCTGGCCTATACGTGTACACGAGTACAAAAAATGCTAGATCCATGGCTAAATCATGCATAGCCACCTAGGCATGTACTGTACATTGAAATACGCATGCGTGATCTAAGCATGAACGCAATTTGAACAGACAAGCTTCATTGGTCAAGCTAACTCAATTTATGCTTAAATTGGACTGTAATGAATATGTCTGTAGTGAAATATAACAAGGAAAAAGTTTAACGTTAATAATTGTAAGAGAATCAAGTTTTTAGATAATTTTTTTTTATTTCACTCCAATAATATAAGCAATGTATACAGTTACAAAATCTATGAATATAAACTACAGGCCCACGGAAGTAGATAAAGCTATTTTAGGATTTGATGTGAAAACAACTTAAAAATCAAATCGTAATAAAAAAAAATAATATCGATAAAATATAACAAAAATGCATACAAGGAAAAAAAGGTGCCATGGATATTGTGTTTCAAATCTCAATTACAGTACAATTTTGAAAGCAAAAAAAGGATAACACGTAGGATCAATCTGAACATAAGTCAATTAAGGTATCAATTACTAGATTAAGGCTATGCAGAATTAATTAAAGTAATACACGGAGAGAAATTTCTCTGGAGAATTGTAGTGTACAACCAAAATCCTCGGACGCCACGGCTACACGATCAATATTATTTTCGTATCATCATTTCAACCTCTATACACGACAAAACTATTATTTGTATTATAATTTTTCCTACAATTCAATACACAAATGTGTGAGCATATGAACGTGTTGAAGCCTATTCTTCGTATTATACATATGAGTAACGGATATACCATACAAATGTTCAAGATAAAGAACGAAGCATTGATAAATTGCAGGAGTAATATAATAAAGCACATTTCGAATGCGATTCAGATATAAAAATTATTCCTGCAAGAAGCGATAACTGAATTGTAATTGGTGAGTATTTGCGACGATATGACGTACACGAATTGCAGACCTACTCTATGCAGAGCTTTGCAATTTATAGAGCTTGATTTCCATAAAGGTTCAGCCATGCACAACTGTGATGCTTTTGTTTGTACTTACCGGGATATTTTTCATTTAAACTCTACGAGTAGTTAACAATTAAGGAACGTAATTGAGACGCTGTATTTTTCTAAACATAACTACTTACAGCTATTTCGATCGAGGAGCACAACACTTTGATCAAATTCCATTCCTTGTTGCTATCTGGAATATGACGACTAATAATAATTTTCATGCGATTAATAAGGCACACCATTTCGGAGGAAGTTTTGATTTTGCAACGAAATCTGTTCCTCTGTAATTTTTCGATTACAGAGGTGTATTTTTGTGTTTTCCACACTTAAAACCCTAGTAAGATGATTCAGTTGTTCTAATTTGAAAAACGTATAAACATTTATGACCCGATAAAGATATAGTTCTGGATAATACGGTGCGACCACCTCTAAATCATCACGCGCAGAGTATACCGCACGATTTTCGGAAACACACACTCTTCAATTATTTTTTTCTATGTTCGAAACAACGACAAGAAATTGGCACGCTTATACAACGTTTGAGTTTCGTTTGAAAACGGTCAGACTTAGAAAAACGAAATCACGACATCGTGTAGGTATCAAATTTGACCTCGGATATGACGTGTTGCCTTATCATCTCGTACACTGTAAATAGCGTGCTTTTGGATGTTTAGCAAACTCATATGCCTGTGCGTACTTACGTCTACTCGCTTGTACCTTTAAATCAATTAGAAGGAAAAATAATGTATTTGACAATTACGTTTGTCCACCAACAATCCGTATTCAAATGGCTTGAAAAGGGAAGTCAGTTTATTCGTGATTCGATTGGTTGGAGGAGAGTCACGTGTGATAGTGAACCGATAGATGTGCATGTGTATAACTTCAAATAATAGTTTGAAATTAATAATACCAGGATTTTGTGACAAATGAAATGAAAGTAGAGAAAATGTAGTTATCAAGCACATATGTAGCTTCAATTTTCCCAAAAGAAAAGAAAAGGAAACGAAGTAGGTGCGTGCACAACGCGCTTATGGATGACTAGTATACAAAAAAATGTAAAGTAATCATACTCTAATACGTAATAATTGTAATAAAAATGTGCTACTTATCATAAATATGCTCCTGAAATATATACATTTTTGAACTTATCGAAAGCTTTTAAATTAATAAAAAAATGGCATTCCAATTATTTATAACCAAGCATAATTCTGACCGGGTTATGTCTGAATTATGCTTGGTTAATCAAGCTCATTTATTCAAGCCGAGTTCATGCTTGGATCATGCATGTCCATTGCAAAGCATTATAAACCCCGGATTGCCAAATCGGTTTAGGCATAGTCAAACATTTCGAACAGATTGTCGTTTGAAGCCTCTAAAATCACAATCCGGACATCTTATTTGAACTCGTTTGAACAGAATTCCAATGGAACAACGCAAGAATGGCATATTAGCACGAGCAATATACGTATTGTTGTCATAACCTCGATATAATGTATACATACTATACTACATATACATGGACGTGAACTAGATAGATTGGTAAGGCAACATATGTTATGCTTACCTGCCCAACGACGCACGATGCGTATGTATGCACGCTATAAGTTATGGAGGTATATTGATTGAAGCTTAGAACTGCAGAAATTATTAGATAATCGCATATTGTGTACTAGAGGCGTTCACAGCATTTACTCTTTCTATAATCGTATGTTTTAAATTATGATCATTTTCCTGCCTAGTATGTTTAGTCTTTCGTATTTTTTCTAAAAATTTACTAAGACAAAAAGAAAACGTTCTGCTGTGTAAAATTTTACAAAATTACGACGTGGTAACAAACTTTTATCTCATTGTTATCTTTGTCTTTCTTTTATTAAAACGACAATAACGCACGAATAGTTTTAATTCTTTTTTTGATATCCTTTTTCACGTATTGAATTTAAAATTTTAAATAGTATTTTCTACTTAAATGCTCTTTGTTTATTATTTGTTTACACGTTCTATTTATCAAATTACAATGAAGCACCAATTGTGTTTCAATCAACTCGAGGTGGTACGTCATGACATGGAATCGATAGTAGACTTGTTCGATCGATTCGATGGTATCGTAACGGTCGGAAGAACACCAAGTTTTCGAGAAAATAGATAAATCAGAAACAAAAACTATTGAAAAAAGCCACTCTTCGACGTACAAATATCACACACGACGAGTAAGGAATCAGCACAAAAGAGTGACTTAAATACACATTTTAGATATCGCACAGAAGGTGTGAACAAAATGTCGAATCCAAGGTAGGATTTTGTCGTATACGGAACTGCAGTTGCACTTTCGACGTAGCTACAGTTAGGCGACGACTGCGGCCCTCGATAACTATCTCTTCGGAATGCCACGAGTAAAAATGTTACGTTTTGTTCTCAAAACTTATTCCGATTTGTATATTTGGCTTAAAACTTAAGTTAATTTTATTAGCTTAAATCCTGGCAGAAATACGATAAAAAAACACGCGAGTTTCATCGATGTTTCCAGTTTTATAGCAAAGAGCTTAAGGATACTTGGTAGCTCGAAATAAAGTGTGTGAAATCTGTTGTTTTATTTGCAGTTTTTTTCGTTGGCTTAGCCGGTCATTCGTTTGTTTCATTGTTTCAATGTATCTGGAAAAATCTTGAGAATTAGATCAGTGGAACGAGTGCCAACGGAAAGATATAAGAGCGGCATTGAAGCACTGCGGTAAAAAAAGTCGGTCGAAAAGTAAAGGAAAAAAAGAAGGCAAAAAAGTAGTAAACTCCAAAATCAAATTAACGACTTGGAGCGTATTAAAGGACAATTAGGAGGAGACGATGAAGAATGTGCGCTCGAAGCAGTTGGCATGGAATCTCGTCGCTGTGGCGCGGCGTTACGTAAAGCTGCTGATACGGTTTGGAAAGAGCTAGCTTTGGGAAGGGGCAGCTTTAGGATATCCGATGCATAATTCACGTTCGATGTGGCCTTGATTGGCCTCCCGCGGCGCGGGCGCCCGACGCGAGCCGACACCACCGATAGATGAACACGCCCGATAACGCGAGCCGCGTGATTTTTCCCGTGTCATCGCCTACATAAGTGTTGATTTACAAACGGCAACGTCGCTTAGCGCATAAACGCTTTGGTCGCGTTCTATTCGACTTTTGTTCGTTGACCCTTTGGCCATGGCGGCGGCGGTCTTCTTTTCCGACTTGCCAACCGATGCCCGTCGTTTGTAGCTCTTACACGTCGACTTTGCGATTCGACCTCGGCGTAATCTTAAGCGCCCATTTTTCATTTTGATTCCGCGAAGGCACCCGCTACCAACGAGCTACCGAAAAGTTAAATGTTGCGCGGCTAATTGTCATTTCGCCTATTCAGACAGCTCTGACCAAATCTATACTTTACGTATGCAGAGGATCCTATGTATTCATACATGAATTTACATTCACATATGTAAATTCCCATGTGAATACCGGAATTCAGGTGGAAGGTTATGCCTTTATACGTGGAAAAAGCGCTTCGATCATTTTTTATTTAACGTATTCGTTCGCCGCATGCATATATATGCAAGCTCAACTGCAGCTTTCGTCCGCATTCATTATCGATTACATCATACGTACGTACTATCCTTTTTTCAGACACAATACACGTTGGCTGTGAAAAAGGGAGGGAAAAAACAAGCGTCGTTGAAAAATGACTGACCAGTGAGTTTAGAAGCAGGGGTTGCACGGTAATGGCGTGGTCGCGATTTTCTCGATATTCCACGTGCCGTAACCGTGGAGCTACGTAAAACGGATGGAACTACATTTTTAAGCTTGGCGGAAAGTGTGAACGCGTCATATAGCCGTACGCGCTATTCAACGAGTAGTCTTGTCGATGAGTTTTTGACTAATCACGCGCTTGTAAGCAGACGACAAGGGTCTTACACTTTTTCAAATACCGCTCGTCTTACCGTCCAAATAGGAATGCTGGTGCTGCAGGTTAACGGGCGAATCAGCTTCAGATGGGGTTTTTCATCAAA
The DNA here is from genome assembly GCA_030064505.1 of Chouioia cunea. NCBI lineage: Eukaryota > Metazoa > Arthropoda > Insecta > Hymenoptera > Eulophidae > Chouioia > Chouioia cunea. The sequence continues at coordinate 13,577,756 of JAOPFQ010000005.1, forward strand.
ATGCCGTTAGTCCGCATTTTTCAGCTGACAAAATGAAAAAATAGCATCAGTCGTTGGAATTTCACATGGAATTTGTCAAGCTTGCGTGCGCTAGGATTGGGGCTTCGCTTGATTTTTGCACGGATAGAGCCGTACGCAACGCGACGCGTCGAACAATCGATACATATGCGTGGAGCCGAGTCGTGTCGGGTTCCCACGACTGAGATTAAGGTTAACGAGTCGGCCGATCGTGTACAGCGTCGTGCCTTCCGTATTTGCGCTTTTCATCTCGTTATAAATCCTCGATTTTCTACGACTGCCGGCCCTCTTTCCACGACGCACCAACGCCAGCAGCGCCGATCTCGGATTTCGCGAATTTTAATAAGCGGCATAATAATTGGCTTGTTGTCAAGTGGAACATTATTGCAGAAAATATACAGCGATGCTCGCGAGGCCAATACGACTATATTACGACAATGTGACGCAATTTGTCGCTCGTCAAAACGTGCAACTTGTTCTTCTCGTTGGCACGAATCGTAGAAACAATACATTGTCGGACAAGAAGAATTCAAGACATTTTTCATTGTGTTTGTGCATACCTATGTGCATTGATTTCAAGAGACAATGCTCGCAAGCTCCGTCTACAAATTTGAACTCTTAAAATATCAAAGATGCTTCGTCTTAATCGTCACGCAGAAAGAAATTTCTCTGGAAAATTGAAATGATACCCAGCGTAAACCTGGGACATCGAGAACATTTGTCCACTTTCAAAAAGTTGTGCTAAATGAATTCGTCGATACTAAAAATATTACGGTACTGCATCGTGAATGTTCGTGCTCCCAATGACGTCAGGTAAGGTGTTAGATCGTTTGAGATATAACATCTTACAGTTTATAACTACAGCAAATAATTTCTTAATTATATATTTAATTGAAATTATTATTTCTGTTCGTCATTTGATTAATAATTTCATTTTGCGCCTGTGACTCTTAAAATCGTAATCTGTTTATTGATCACTTTCTACGTTACTTATATTCGGCGTACATTGACGAATTAATGACCTGCAGTTCATTAAATCTGCTACATACCTTGAATACCTAAATAATGTGTATACAAACGAAGGAATGCGCGAGCAGTATAGTCGATTCAACAGAATGGGTGGATTTTTACGGTGCGGCGCTTACTTGTCACCGGGCGTCATTGCAAAAACTACAAGACTTGTCGGAATAATCATAATATAAATATAGTTTTTACCTGAATAAACGTGGCAACATTTCTTTCCGTGCACAAATAATAAATAAATAAAGAAGATGGAGTTCTTTGCCGTTCAGAGTCACGATAAATTTCAGAATTGTTCATACACTTGAATTACGTACAAGTCACTACATTTTTGGCAGCTCTTTCTGTTTAACAGTTAAGACGTAACGCTTACTCGAGCTGTTTGCCGAAGGTATGAACGCCAACTTGACAATTTCGAGAAAAATTTAATATCGCTCTTTGTGTCCTACGATACTTCGTGCGTTTCATAACGCAGATGTACTACGTGACCTGGAAAATGTAGAAAATTTGAAACCGCTAGCACGAAATCGTACTTTGTTGATGCTTTGTTGTTCGAATAATTTTAGACACGGTATATTCGGCCTGCAATATTGAAGTGTCTCTCGGATGATGTATCGAGAAAAGTCAAGGCCAAAACAACGAGAAGATCTGTTTTCTTTTTTTTACGCGACGACGTCCAAGACAAGTGTCGCTCGAGTCTATACTAAACTCGAGAAAACTTGGGACGTACTCAGGTGTGGTTTATTTTCTTGTCGAATCGCGTGGTCGCAACATACCCGAAAGGCGTATACATGCAGGAGTTTAGGGCGATGCGAGTAGAGTAGGCCTTGTGTGTGCATATATTGTAGAGCTGCAGCGGAAAAAGAAGCGCAGCGGTGCCGACGCGGCCTCTTATCACGAGTCAAAGAAAGATAAAGTCGGCGCGACGTGGCAACTTGCCAAAATCCCGATAATGGCACGTCCTACGCGTGGATATCCCCTCTCCCCTCCCGTTCCTTATTGCATGAAATCGTTATCAGCGAGTTCCGAGATGACTGGCACATACTTCCCACCCGTTGACCTTATAAACGTGTCAAGCCTGGCTGAGGCAGTTGTCCAATGCACGTTCGCGCGTTCTTTTCTGTATCTTTTGTTTTGTTTTGTTGTTTTTTTTGATGGGACGTAACCAACAGTTGTCGTTATTTCTCGTGTACTAATGGGACCAGTGAATTTGACGGAGAACGCGCAAGGGCGTAGTACGTCGTCGGAAATCTCTCGGCTTCTCCGCTATATATTTTGTCGTGTTTTCCATTTGCGATGCCCTGGCTCGAATTTCCATTCGATCGTTGAGCCACTGGCGCCAAACTGTGCTAGGCAATACAAGAAAGATCGCGAATAATCGTAGATCTCGTTATTTATTTTATTAGCTTTTTCCTTCGCGACATACATACCTAATAAAGAAAGCATCATTGACGTTTTATCAAGGACGGAATTGCTAGTGGCGACCCTCGTGTTTCACTTTTATCGAATCCACTTACCACCAGTTCGTTTACAGAGACGTGATCAAAATAAATCAAGCACACACGTGTGTACATTTTTGTTCCGTCGGAAAGTTCTTTTTTATCCGATAGCAAAGTCGTAACGATGTCGACAAATTAATACTCCTTGGCAAGCTTTCTCATTCCCAAAACGTTTGTTGATACGCACAAGAAATTCATGGAGAGTATTGCTCAACGTAGCGGTATAAGTTTTCAGCCCGAATACCAGCGAATCTCACTAACGAAACTTTCTCTTTGCAGGTTAGTACATTTTCCCTGACTACAATCGATCGAAGCTGTGCTACGTGAGTAACGCTAATTTCAATACGTAAGAATGAAAAACCTTATGGATTTAGCAGAAGTTTCGTTTGGATTGGCACAAACGGAACGATTTGCTTTTATGAAACATTCCTAGGCTTGATTGCACGCTCAATGTTACTTTAATTACACGTTTGGCCACTCAAGCGTTGATCGTTTCTGTTGTTGCGAATAGTTAAAATATTAACTTTGAGAACGTTTGATCCGCAAGGATACGAGTAAAAACCACGCACTCGGCATACGTCTACGCGGGAGTACAGGAATAAACGTGTTTGATGTGTAGGGCGAACCGGGGTAGAAAATTGATGAGTTGAACGCGTGCGTTATTGGTCGTGCAAAAAAAACCAGCAGAATAAGCAAGGAAAATAAGATCGCGTCGACGATCGTCGAGAGCCTCGGCGCCATTCAGCTCAATTTTTCATGGCGCATTCTAGCGGCTTGCACGTAAGATTTATGGTCGCCGTCTCCCCTTATCAGCCCCTTCGTCGCGTTCTCGCTCGCATCCTTTCTCTTTTACAGCCAGATTGTCTTGACCTTTGGTTCCATCTAACGCTACTCGAGTACTAGTCGACGCCGACGTTTGCCAATGACTCAAGTGCGAGGCAAACTTTTCGACGGTTTTCCGGTAAAGGAGAGTTCGCACGAGGCAGACGCCAGTAGGGTACAATATCAGTCAGCTGCTAGCTGCCAGCTGCCTGAGGGGGGTTATCGCTATTCCCCTTCTCGCTCCGTGTTGGCTCCCCTTGGTGGTGGGTGTATAGCTCGATAAGTCAATTTCCTCGTGCCAAGTATTTCGGCTAGCTATACGAGTGGCTCCCCGCGAATGCGAACAATCGAGGCTATAATAAGTAGCTCGCTTGGGATCTGACTGCTTGCAAGGCCAATTTCTGCACTCGTGTCGTACTGGCATGCAGGCAACTGGTCCCGCTGAAAAAGCCGAACGCCCGAGTCAAGCCGCGAGTGATAAACAAACAGTGCTGCGGCGTCGCGTCACGACCAAATGGATTCGCCATTGTTCTTTGGCAAGCAGTGCTTCGACGTCTCGTCGATCCTCGAGCCCACGGAAAACTCCCCGGATGAAAACCAGTATACGTCGGATGCTCGCCGCTCACTTTTCTTCTCTCCGCCCTTCACCTCGTTACTTTCTCGTCGCCGTGCCTTTGCATTAAACCACTCCCCTAGATAGTTAACGTAACCGTAGGGAATATCTTGGAAGAACTAACTAAGACCTACTTAAAAGGAATATTTGCTTGTGATCAAACTCGCGTGAGAACAATCAGTCCAATTAGAGCCGACGTGGCTTATGATTTAGCAAGAGGATTTTCTCAATACTTGTAATGCCGTAGTCGGCGCGATGCTGCCGCTGACACGTGGAATTTTATTCGGACGGGCGATAGCGTAGCGCTGGAATAAAGCAAATACTCCGATAAATCGCGCGGGGAAGGCTTTTCGCGAGACTGACAAAACCAGCCCAAGTTCTTTGTCCGTATAGGTAGGTGGACCAAACCGTTCTCGCAAGCTCGCGTTAACCTCGTATGCTTTAGTCGGTCGCTTTCCGAGAACGTTCTTCAACAGCGCGAATACGGCCATTCCTTACGTTTTTTTGGTAACTTGCTCGACTATCAAGTTTACCAAGTGCAGGTTATCCAAGGAATCAAAGCAGCCTGACGAGCTTTATGAAATCCACTCGAGGCAACTCTTTGCTTATGACGAGCGTCTAACGTACCCTTGCAAATCATTAGCCACTGACGACGTTTTCGAAACACCGAGATACTAGCGACCTCAAACGAATAAAAGAAGCTGCGACGATTTTTGTTGGATCATTGTCGTAACTCGAGCTAGTTAACTTTTTAGCGAAGAAAAGAAATGTTGCTAACGAACCCTTTGTCCTCGTTGTGCTGTTTTTGCGCGTACGATATTCTGTATATACGTATAAGCGCGTCTCGTGCTCGGGGCTTGGTCGCAACGTACTAATACTTGACAAGTATACGTGTGGTTTGTTCGGTGCCAGAAACGCGAGCCAAACATCGCTTTAATGCCATATCGAGCGGCAACGGGGTTGCGATTGCTCGCGATTAGACGACTCGCTCGTTTCTTCTCCCCTTTATCAACTTTATGACCAGTGGATAATGTTGACCTTGAAAAATCCGCTTGGTGGATAAGCGAAACAAAAGGAGGTAGTGGGGCGGGGGGGGGGAGGGGGAGCTCGACTTGCTGGCTTTACTGGCGTGTGTCAGGTCAATTTGCTTAGACGCCCAGTCGAGTTTGGCTCAGGAGGCAAGCACTGGCCAAAGAGAGTTGTCGGCGTTGCGCGGCTTAGCCACGTGGAAAGTTGCTAATGCGGAGCTTCGCTGGGCAAGATTCGCCAATATGCTTCGAGCGAAGCATATTGGCTTCCGATTGGCAAAACTTTTTTTACTGGATTATTCCAGTATGTGGTAAGGTCCGCCGCTGCGTTTATAGTCCGCGCGTTAAAGATCCACGCTCGAGATCTTGACCAATTTCACTTGAATGCGCATCCGAGCTACAGCGCCGGGAGAATTGGCTCGTTGTGCCGGAAGCGTATCGTAAAACTTTCAAGAACGCCACGACACACACCAGTGACGCTTTAATTAACGAGGCGGGTGTCGAAGAAAGCTCGCATTCACGGAATATGCAGAAAACAAAAAACATTTGGTCAGTTACGACCACCGATTTGTTTGGCAACATCGTCACTCGTGAGTTCACTCGTGATATTCCGATACCGAGCGATCGCAGGCGCTAGCTTTAATCGCTGCGATCTTACGCCGGCGCTGGTTTGCAAGCAACCGTGACAGCTCGAATATGAATATCGCCGAAGCTGCTAGCCCCCAGTCGTTTAATCAATCTACGATGTGTCAGGCTTATCGAGATCCGCCAATTGAGCGCCGCCGTACTTGGCGTCAAAGTCTCGGAGACTCGCTTTGCGATCGGACGTCTAAGCGATACGCATAATTGAGCCATGCGTTACCTGGAAGCTTTGGCTTTACCCCGAGGTAAAGTAACAATTGTTTCACGATTAATATTAAGTTTATCGATCGCGCCTCGCCCCAACGCATCCTTCCTACGCGGTGTTTTTCTTTGCGACTTGTTATTTTGCGATAGTCATCGCTATCCCTCTCCTCTCTCTCTCCTCTCCCTCTCCTCTCCCTCCCTCCTAATCCTTTCTACCCAAAGAAACAATTATTCATGAATTATTGATTTCACGGATCACATGCGCCGGATAAAAATAGTGGTTGCTCTCTGAGAAGGAATTGCACAAATGGAGGCTCAATCTGGTGCTCAAAAGCGATGGACGAGCAGTCAGCATAATTGTGCTTTTGGCAAAAAACTATTACGAGACTAGATTAACCCGTCGCGATGCCCGGAAATCGTTTCGATTGAGAACGCAGATGCGCTCAACTATGGCTGTTGCAGAACTTTTCAACAGTTTGCTTTTCATCGCTGGCATGGCCAGGCAATGTCCAGCTTGCAGCCAAATTAGAGCAATTTGGCTGCGATAACCAGTGAAATTGTCTGTGCGCGCAAAGAGTACCGCGTCAATCAAGTCATTGATGAAGCCGGCAGTTAATTATCCCTCTTGGCAAAAACAGAATACGAGTGCGATGTTTAACTGATTTACACGAACATTCCCAGTCTTCTTCAGTTTGTTGTTGTTGTTGTTGTTGTTGTTTTGTTGATTTGCTCAAAACTGACGCGATATTTCGCACTAATCAGTCCCCTTTGCGCCTAATTTATTACGTCGCTTATGAGAAATTACTTCGTTTATCCTTGTCTGATTGGCTTAAAGAGGTCGCTAGATTAATCTGATAAGTGTTACAGCATCGATCAAAATGTTCGTTCCAGGAAAACTCGTTGAGCTATTATATAAAAAAACTATTTTAAAAGTGCGACTCGTTAGCATCTTGAGGTCTATGTAACCTGGCATACGTTCAAAAACGACATTTCAGCGAAAACTCAAAATTTTACGTGTGCTCGTGTGCGCAAATGTTTTAGTTATTTTTCAATGAATATAGACGTCACGTTTATCACTACGTTATCTAAAAATTTGTTGAAAATTCCAGTGAAGTCTCGAGAATGACGCTATACTTACCAAATCACATAGAATTTTTAATTCCGTCTGAAATTTATAAATAACGTTGAATTTTCGAGTTATAAGTAAATAAGAAGAATCTTCTTCTCAATTACCATTGACGAGTAGTGTTGCTGGTGATAAGGAAGACTACTGCGCAGCACCCTTGAGTAAAACCTTTAGCAACGTCGTTTTGAAAAGAGTCGTTGCGTTTTTATTTTTTATTATCTTACTCGCGAATGAACTTAGAGAATGTCACGGAGTTGGCTTGAATTTGAAACGTACGGTCAGATGGTAACAGCTAGTAATGCTCAGTGGGTGCAGTAGCATCGCGTGATAAGGGATGGATCGATTCAAACAATTCCAGTGGTGGTAAGCATCGCTAGCTGTCGGGATTGCAGCTGTAGATATAGCAGATTTCTCTATCGCGTCGGTAACATTCTGCGACAGAGTGCACCACGCTGTTTTCGATCAATATTGGTTCGAACGAGTCTCCATTTTATCAGTCAGAAAGAGCACTTTTCTCTATTCTTGTTCGATTGTAATTTTACTCCAAACTGTTCAAATGAAAAAAACTGTAACTGGAAGCTGATTTTAAAGTTACCACTTGGTTTGCTTGAGCATTTATAACCACCGAACTTATTCCTCAAAGTTTTCGATTCTTAGAATCTAATTTACAAAAGTTTGCAGTCAGAAACCAAGTTTGATAAGACGCTTACGTCTATTGAAACGCTTCAGCTGGTGAATTACTCGCGGTACTTTTCTTGATTTTGTGATGTAGTAATCAGTAGGATTCGTTGATTGTAATTTTTTGTGAATTAACCACAATTGGTGTTACTAATAAATCGCTACATACCCAGTTTGGCAAACTTGAAGTATTTCAATGCTGACGTTCAAGATTGCAAAGAAAGCTATCTCAATTTATAAAGTTTGCCTTTTGATTAAACTTGTGCTCAATATTACGTTGTTATACGTATTAAACTCATCAGCACAACAAGGTTCCTTTTTCCTATTTCGCATGGGTGCGCTCCGAACATTAACATCGATTGCGATGTATAATTTGATGACCGTATGAATACCTCTAATCTACAATTACAAGTGGGTACTACCTATTGCGATGGTGGCGAGGTTCTTCGAAAAGCAGAACACTCGTTCTCATAGCTATGAATTAACGGTCAAACGAGCCTGTTAATACATAGTTTGTATGATAGACGTGTTAAATCAAATAAATTGAAAGGTGATCGACTTGCTTGGGTTGGGTTTCGTGTAGCTCTTTTCGATTTTAGCCTGGAATATTGACCTTGACACAAATGATGGGACTGTTTAGTATAAAGCAGGGCAGATATGAAGGAAAAGTCGTCGATCGGGCGTAACAAACGACGCAATCAAGAAAAGTTTCGCCAACGGTAAAAGCTATGAGAGAGAGAGAGAGAGAGAGAGAGAGAGAGAATAAGCGAGCGAGATTGTGACTGAGTTTGTTTGCGAAGTTTTAGGCCGAGGCAGAAAGAAAGAGAGAAGGATGTTGTGCACACAAATTTGCGTGGTTCAGTTGCGCACACGAGTGCGCTGGGCGTAGGGTCGATTTGCCGAGGCGCCACTCGACCCGTCACTAGTGTGCACGTGTGTGCCGTTTGGTCGACCGAAATAGCTGTAGTGAGCGGCATAATGAGCCGAGCGTTGAAATTAGGCCGCCGACAATGTTGACGGTAAATACGTCGCACCTCCGCGGGAGATCAAGCAAGCCTTGTCCTGTGTTGCCGCTCCGTTTGAATTTTAAAAGCCTGGTTTTCGATGTATTGCCTAGGAAAAACGAACTTTTGGCCGCTCTGCTGTTTCTTTCCGATCCGCAGCGAAAATTCCTTTGGTTATTACCATTTTTCTCTTTTGATTCCATTTGCCAATTGAAAATGTAGATAATTTCCTGTTTATACGTGGTCAAGCTAATTTTATCGTATTATACAGATTACTTAGTATACAGTGGTGCTTTGGATTCAGACAAGGTATTATCATACAGCTGGTTTACGCGCACCAGACTGGACATACAGCGTATACGTTCCGAACTTGTGTGCATCGCTTTGCAATATTGAATTTTATAACAAATTGTTGTCTCGAAATTTAGCTGTTAAATAATTGGTTGAGGAGGCACGGAAGTTTTACGAACCGAACTGACCGTTAGAATCAATACTATTCATGCACTCGTTGCATTATAAACATTACATTGATACGTTCGTTTCAATTGAAGCTCCAAAGGCACGTGATATTTGCGCTGTGTACGAAGTCAAGTTACGAGTTATTTAGCCATGTACAGAACGCTTAAAGAATAACTTTAAAACTCTAATCCAGCTGACATTTTCTCTGTAATTGGCTCGTGCAGCTAGTCCTAATACGTTGAAAGCTTGTCATTCCGATGCCTTTCAACTAAATACGATTAGCCACTAAAGACGAGTGTCACCGCCACCACACGCTGCAACGAGATCACGTACACCTAAGACCTCAGAGTTGAACGGATTGCGAAGAGAAAAAAATGACGTGCAAGTTATTAATGTTACTTGGAGTAAGCGACAATTGAATGTAAGTAAAGCATGAACAACCTCATTTGCATAGGCGATTACCAAAATTGGACGTGAAGTAGGTCACGTGCATTTATCGGTTTATTTCTTAAATATTCTCGAAGCCCGAGTTGTGCTGTCGAAACTTTGCTACTTGGACACATAAATTGCAAGTCGGGATTACCTGCGTAGCTTCCCGGCTATCGACGGTTTCACAAATTGAGAAACATGGATAGAAATAGAATAACTTGCGAGAGATTATGAATTTATTGATATCCCGCTGAGATGTGCATAGTGGGATTTTCACTTGCGCAATCGGGAGTTAGTTTAAATTTGTGTCAAATCCTCATTGAATTTCCCGCGGGTAAGCGTAAAACTCCTAGATTGCCGTTCATTTATTTGTTGCTTCGTTACTATATATTACTTTTATCTTTAACTCCCCACTTTTCAATGTTGCATATGAAAATTTCGCATACGAGAAATGATTTTCGATAGAAATTTGAGAATACAACAAAGTACATCGCGTACTTATTTCCAGCGAGTACCTTTTATTCCTTTAGTATCGTTTTGTGGACTAAACGAAAGATATTTCGAACAAAAATTAAATCTACGCAATCTTCCAAATGATTAATATCTTTTTGATACAAGTAAATTTTTATTTCACATCCTATTTATACGTTTAAAGTCTCTTCCATTTACACCATGACTGATATGTTATAGAGTATTCGTTTTTCAGCGTCAATTTTCAGTTCAATTCATCAAAAAGCCTTCTCACAACCGTACGGTAGACGTGTGGAAATCTGAAAAATTAGTAGACGAGATAATCGAGCTTAAAGTTTGACAACGTTATAATCAATGTTATATAAGTAAATTATAACTCAACCAATAAATACTTTAACCGACTGATATTTAAATAATGATAACGAATATATGTGATTAATAATCAGAGTACCGGTTAAGAAAAATATAGTAACATACATTATTTAAAGGATACTGCGATAGATTGATGCACCCTTGGCTTTTCTCGACGTTCTGGAGAAATTCTTCTTTTTCCTTAGCCAAATCATGTGTGCGTTTAAAAACTTGTAAGCATATATTCTTTGAATTAATTTGCGTTTACTTTTGTTTAGTCCATAAAATGATACAAAAGGAATGAAGGATACACGTGTAAAGTTGCAAACAAACACAAAGTACTCAAACTATCGAACAAAATTGGAATTGATTTGAGGAGACAAGTCATTGATCACGGACAAATTATACATGTAGTCATCAAATTAATCAAGAAACCTCTTGAATATAGCTTATGATGTAAAATTCATTAAAATGAATAAATTGGAATAGGTGCTAGTAAATATAGTCATTATCTTTGATGCTGATAAAATTAGAAGAATTATCAACTACAGTTGATATAAAATATTATTGGTGCATGCTTTTGGAAAGATTCGATGAAGGTGATCGGACGAACAAGTAAGGTTAATTAATGCATTGGTGCGTATATCATAAATATTTCACGAAAGAATTTAGTTTTCGCATCAACCGTACAGAATCTGAGATATTCACCAGTATCATCAATATCTAAGCATTTAGTTATTCAACAACTATTTTAGGTCTACGAAATTATTTATTTGTATTATACAGCTAAGCAAAGTGATCCTCCGTCTATAAGTGAGATTTACGTACTTGGCTGTTGAGCCTTCAAGTTCAGAAGGCCAAATAAGTAAAGATGTTTACTTCGAAAGCAGAGTCGGTTCGACAACTTTCTAGTTTCTTTAATACGAGCTTTTACGTTTATATCTTTGCTGTGTAGGTCATTTCCAGCTTAGAAAGCTAAATAATCAGATAGTACCTCATTCGATACGTTACTGAATTTCGGAAATTGAAAATGATGATTTAAACTAATTCGAATAGTCACAAAAAGTAAATGATGGTCAAATTTCGTAGATTAACTCATGTAATCACGGTAAAAGGTAAAAGAACGCCCGAGCCGAATCGATAGATATAAGGCTGCGTTAGTAGCGGTCTTCGGTTTACTTGCCTGGGGACGTTGCTGCGGTCCTTGATACAATAGTTTTCATAATAAACTTGAGTCATTTTGAAAACTATTCGAATCGATAAACATATCACTTTTGTTTGCTAAACTAACAAGCTTGTCAGTAATAGATCAGCGGTTGGTTCGTTGATTAACTTGAAAAGGACAGGCCTGGCAAGTATTGATGTAATACCTGTCACGAAAATAAATGATTTATCTAATAAATTGCACATCATTAGCTTTGTCTTGATTTATACCATCCGAAAAAAATTATTGAATAATTGGCATCCCCGGAAAAACAAGAGTTTGAAGTTTGGAACGTTCACTGTGAACGAAAAAATGAAAATTAAAAATTTAAATATGTAAGTTGAGTTTTGTAATTAGGATAGCAATTTATTGATACATGTGAACAATTAAGATGATTCGTTCATTACAACCCCTTAAAACTACTCTTATGTAGTCTATTAACTATGCTGCTGTTCATTTTCAAAAATATATTTGATAAACCGCATGATTTTTCATCAATGTTCTATATTTCCCGTAATTTTCAACAGTGCATTTTTACACGTTCTTTTTTTGAACTATAAGATGTTAAGTTAAAAACCTTGTGATGGCGATGCCATCTCGATATTAGGCCTATCATATTTCAACTACAAACGAACTAAAGCAGTCCGATAAGTCATTGGAGAACTATAAGCATAGCGCGGAGGGCAATGCGCCGTGAGAGAGAGAGAGAGAGAGAGACAGAGAGACAGAGAGAAAGAAAGTGCTAGTAAAACAGACGCAATTATAAATTCAATAATGGACAATAAAAGAAAACAGAAAAAAAGAAATGTTACCTTTTTGACTAAGGATTCAAAACCAATTTTATGAAAATTCACTTCTGTGAAACTTTGAACATAGTCTGCGATTATTGCAGCAACGCTATTTATAAACAAATCGTTAACCACTTTTAAAATTTATTATAAATTAATTGATTGCCACTTTCTGTACACATATTATATCACGTATTATAAACTTTTATAACTTTTATCATTTTTTATAATAATTTTCTTCTATAGCCAATTATCAATAGGTAGATAGAAATAATTGCCCGGCAAATAAGTTAGGCGAAAAAAATATAAAGTAATTTTTTTTTTTTTTAATAAAGACAAAAAGTTTAATAATACATAAATTATATTTCTTACAATTTTCAATAACAAATATTTAAAGTTGATAATTAAATATAAAAAATAAGTAATAACCACTACAATTCACCAAGATAAAATAAACTATCAATCTACCGAAGCGAAGAATAATAACATAAAAATTGTATTAAACAAATCCTGCCATAGTTTATAAAGTATGCAGGAATAAAAAAATTAATATAATTAAATAAAATAATGTCCATATCGTTATGCTTACGATCACACATGGAGATATTATTGCAATATCATTAACTTGATTTAAATTTAAAAATAAATAATAAAAATACAATTATTGTAAAAATCGATCCGATCATCAAAACTTTGTACACTGACTAGTGTTAACATTATCTACATATTGGAAAAAGAATAAACGAAAAAAATGGGTTAATAAAAATTGACGTGCGCGAAACTGGTATCGTTTTTTTTAGTGTATATAAACAAATGCCTGACAGGGTAGTTGCAAACCGTTCCGGTGGTCGAAACTTTGCATACGGACTAGTGTTAGCATTATCTATATATTGCAAAATAAATGAACGAAACAATTGGGTTAATATTGAAAAGCAAGAGAAGAATGTAGTGAGGTAGTTAATAAAAATGATTTAGAGATTGGCAAAGATAATCAAAAGCTTAGTAAAGACATTCAAGAAGTTAATGAATGTGATCAAGTGAGTGAAAATGATGAAATTACAGATGTAATGTTTGGTGATAATGAAAAAATTGAATTTTGAACACAGATGAATAGGAGTGAATTAAACCAATAACAAGAGTATATAAAGATAGTACAGAAAGAAAAATGATGCAGAATGGTTGGGGCGATGCACTGATGGAAAAAGTTTGGCAGGAAACTAAAATTCCTTGTGCCTTTGATTTTAATAACCATCACATTGGAAAGTCGTACTTTTTCTCTTTAATAGGATTTTGCAATAAATGCAAATCTAATTTATTAATAACTTTGATAAACGAACCCACCTCAGGACCTGTTTATTTTGCAGCTGTTGCAGAGAAGGTTAAATTTAAAGTATGACTAACTTAATGTAGACACTTAGCTGATTCAACAACAGAATTAATAAAGAATCAATTGTTGCATAAAGTTCGAAGAAATTGACATAGAAAAGATGCAAAGAAAATAATGAATAATAATAACAACTGTCATCCATCTCAGCTATATTAATTAGTATCAGATGAAAAAGCAAGATCTGATGCTAAAAATGATGAATTGGGAGTTATTAAAGGTCACGAGTTATTTGAGTCGTTCAATTATTCAAAAGCAAATAATCCTTTCAAGGAAATAGAAGATGATCCACATTATCCAAAATGTCTTAAAGAACGGCGGAGAAAGGTCAATTCATGGAGTCAAATATAGCTTCATTAACACTTGTGCTTGAAATTCAGATACATAATTAATTACTTATACTTGCCATAATTCATCATTATTTGAGAATTTTATTATTAATAATAGAAGCAAAGAGTTAGCTTTACAATGTAAATACAACCTTACCACAATATATAAATATACTAGTATCGGAGCATATCATTTATTACTTGTGGCTCGATATCTCAAATAGGTATATGAATCAAATGAGGTGGAGAGTACTTCTAATCAAAATAATTTATTTAAAATATTAATGAGCACATATGAGTGTACGAAGGAAATTCAAACTTGCAAGTTTTGTGTTAATTTTGACACAGGGATAATACCCGTCACACTTTTTCTAAATACATCAATTGTTATAGTAAATAGCTACCAGAATTTAGAAGAGCAATTGAACATCTATTTTTCAAAATACCATTATCTTTGTCAAGTATGCAAATGATTGGGATTGGTGTGTACATATATTTTAGGTTCTTACCTATGGCTGTATATAGAGAATGCATATAAAAGTCTGAATGGAAATAATTTTAGAATTTATCTGATAATTTAATTGGTATACCAAAACGCTTGACAATTCAGAATCAAAAATTCATTTTGCGCGGTGTAGTTGAATTCAGGCCAGGTCATTTTATAGCACATTGTTACAATACTAAATTTAAATGTTGGAAAGAAAGAAATTATATGCATGGCTGTTTAATAAGACATTATAACAATATTCCAAGCATACAAATTAATAACATTCTTTATGTAAAATGGGGAATTGATTTTATACCTAAATAAAAGATAATTAGCGAAATAATTAAAATAATATTTGCAAATATTCTTATATAAATGTTTTAAATTATAGATTTGAAACCCGAAAATATTGATAAATAAAAGAAAAATTCTGTAAATTTGTAATATTTGTAAATTTAGTAGAAAAATTTATATAGTTAGACTAAACAAATTAATTTACGTATAGTAACACAAACTTTAACTAAACAATAACGCAGAGAATATCAATTTGTTCAGATCACAGTGAAATTATTTTAACTGTACCTTTCTAGTTAAAAAACTACACTGTGGCGGAATCTAAATTCACCCTCATTACTTTGATAAAATTAATAGTCTAAGTAGAAAATAATTAACAATCTAATTCTACGGTCTGCTATACAGTTACAGTTAAGCTTTACTTTACTTTACTATAGTATGCAGCTTGATCAAACTAGTGAAACGCGGGATGATTCAAATGTTTTGTCCAAATTATAAAGTTGTTCTTAATTGTAAGTATTACATATTTTATATTTAAGAGTAATATTTATGACTTAATTAAAACGTTACCAGGTTTTTAGCTTAAGAGATTTACAACGTCGATTTTGATCTATAAATTCGTATTAATATGTATTAAAATAGAAAACCAGATTGAATTGTGGCGGAATGATTTCGGGTAAATGAGAAAACTATGGTTTCTTGGTTGCTACAGGGGTACAAATACAAATTTTCAAAAAATTGAAAATTTGTAGACGGTACACATTAAGGAGAAGCTATTCACTTTGTTATTTCTGTCAAAATCAAATATTTACGTGCCATACTATTCGGCTATGTTGAAGAAATATGAATGATCTTGGATTGCCTTTTGCACTCCCTCGTTCCATTTTCCTTTAGCTCTTTCTGGATGTACATTCTCTTCTTATTTTATCGCATCGTGTTGTAGTTTGCACATTTCATACTTTTTTACAAAGTTACTTGTATCCATCGCTTGCAACGAATATAATTATTTTAATCTAATTTGGCACCCAACATTCAAATGTTTTATAATAACTTCTTTTATCTCTAACGGTAGTACATTAACTTTGTTAGCATCAGGTTCATTTGTCTGGGGGTGAAAAATCAGAGTTATTATATAACTCTTAAGTAAAGTATATATATTAATTAGCTAAACATGAATGAGAGATCAAATTCCAACTAGATTACTTAAACGGAGTTCAAAAATGAAACGTTAGTTGAGGAATTTGCACGGAGAAATACCGAATTCTACACATGTATAATGGAAATGGTTAGTCACAGGCATTAAAAGACGTGGTTTGAGGATTAAAAAATACGCACATATTATATATGATCTTTTTTGCGATCAGCTTGAGCCCTTTTTCAATATTGTTATCCTACAACTTTTATTGCATACGTTTGTTGCGACAGTTCGACAGTTTGAGTTCATATATCGCTTCAAACTATGTTGTTTTTCTCTTTTCTTTTGTTATTGTGAATATATATTAATTTATAGATACATTAAACGAAAGAATCATTTTGAATTAATTAAATTTTCTTTAATTCGAAGCGGAATGATTTGCAGAAAAATTCACGTTAGCTATTAGCAATACTATGCTGACATCCAAATTATTTGTACATGAACATCGCAAGTCTATTTATGAAATATATATGTTTATTTGTAAAGTTGGTATTAATTGGTATGTAAATAAGTAAATTCAAATAGGCGTAGGTAGATAATGAACATATTCGACTGTAATATCCACCACGTGTACTCAAATGGATGTCATTGAAAAATGTCTTAGTTGACGAGATATGTAAAGATGATAAGTTTTTTCTTCTTCTCAAACTTCTTAGGATAAAAAAAGCTATATTAGCATTGTGACTTGACGAAACAGATTTGGAAGGTACCTCAGTAATTAAAGAATCGAACAAGTTCATTAAACAAATTTATGTACAACATGTGAAAAGATCCATCCCAAATCGCACGCTGTATCAAAAGTAAAACAAGTAAACTATTACGAAAAAGTAAAAGTTCTTATATTTAAAACTAAAGATGAAAGATAACAAGTTAAAAGCATAACAATATTTACAAGCAATTGAATATAAATAATTTTTGCAAAATCGTATGAATTATTTTTTAGAATAAATTTTGCTGATTGATATTAAGACTAAAAGGCTTCTTACTGTACAAATGAAGTCGAAACAAATTTTCTTCATAACACCCAATAAATAGTTTAATATGTAACTAAAATTAGATTTCAAAGCAACTGTTCAAAAATTTTACAAAGATTTAACGGATACGTAATACTACGATAATACCTGCAATGATTGGATATGTTTAAGTGATACATTTATCATTTAATTAACAGTGGATACAAGGACAAATTACTAATCTGTTTGAAGCGACTGTAGTCTTATTTCAAAATATAGGGTTCTACGACTGATACAATTTTCTTATTAAAGAAGTTACTCAGGAATAAAACCCCCAGATTTATGCAAACAAGAAAAAAAAAAGAAGGAACGGTCATAGATAAGAAAAGTGAAGAAATAGGATAACGAGAAAAGAATGCCGATTAAAATAAAACAACAATAAAAACTTAAATCTATTATCATTAATCATTATACTGAAAAGCATAAATCTTAATGATTATTGGCCGAAGAAAGCACCCTTTACTCTTCCCCCCATGTGTTTTTACAAACAAATATGTATGACTAATTTGTGATTTTAATGGTATCTCGTGAACACATCTTTAATTAATAATAGCTCTATTTTATCGGTTGTTATGTTCAAATAGCCGACGTGTTAGATACAAGCATTTTTTCACATCATAAAAATGTATTGCCACAAACAAACATGTAAAATAATTTCATCATCCGTACCAAACTGATCGAAGCAGACATTTTCTTTAAAATGACACGTTATTAATATCTTGCTAATTATTGATTTTTTTAAATTATATTTTAGAATTCATTGAAAGAAAATCATCTTATTTAGAATCTGACAAAATTGTCGTTATATAAGTAGAACAGAATCAATACTCTTTAATTTTGTTTGTAGAACTAAAATAAATATATAATCTTACACAAATTGAAATAATTAAAAATATATTTATTAACACAAAATTAACTTTATTTTGTATCAACATCCAAATATTTATAAGAAACCACAAAGAAAATTATGAATTATTTCTTAGTTTGTACTTTAGTAGTATAATTTTAAATTGATATAATGTTATCTTAACGTTAGAGATAACATAGATAAATCAGTGAATCAAACATTTATAATTTTTTCGAAAGTGTGAAATTTAAGAAATAAAAATTACCTTTTTCTGAGAGAGAAAACATTTTTTCTATAGCTAAGTTTGATTGGTTTTTAAATTATTAAAAACTAAAAATCAAGAACATATTTAAACAATAAACTTGTATTCAATATCAATGCTTTTGATAAAAAAATTATTTAAATTAAAATGGAATGAGTCATTATATGTATGAAAGAAGTGATTAAAAAAGAAAGTGTAACCTCTCTTAGACATAAATCGGTTTTTCGAACATATTTGTAAATATTAGTTTTAATGAAAATAGTATAACCTTACTTTCTTCACATTCGACAATATTAAAACACATCGGGAACGAGCAAATAACTATATCCAGCAGTATAAGTTCAAATATTTATAGTATAAATAAAAAATAGAAATACATGTTGCATCATCTGTGTGTTTTTAAGGTGAAAATGTATTTCTTTTCTTATAAAAACGTAGTAAAAATATGGCATTTGTATATTGTACACAATTCAACTCGTACACAATTTAAAAATTCAGTATGTTTTATGAAAACACGAACACATTCATTGTTATTGTTCTAATCTAATTAACAAAACAAGCTATAGAGTTCGATTGAGCGTCAACTAATTAAGAAAATACAGATATTTAATTATTTGTACATTATAAATAAATATATTTCTTAAAAATCAAAAATTGTTCTAGAAAGTAGATGGCAGAACTATAATACTATATCTGTATGTATAATGTATATTATATATTGGCATGTTTAGAAAAAAGAGTTCCACCTTGCGTCGAAGTATGAAAGCAGCGAGAGTTATACCAACGAAATAGGTTTCCGTGACCCTAGCATGCTTATAAAAGGAATTTTAACAATCAATATATCAAAAAAACTCCTCAGGAAGTGCGTGTTACAAATCCATTATTACAAAAATACTGCGTCCCTTAGTTGCCGAGTTATTGTTAAAAAACTTGTTTGCGCTATCAATGCAAGCAGGACAAGGGATACAAAGTACTCTGAAGAATACCTCCATCGGTGGATCTAGCTGACCTGAAATTGGTAGTAGAAAAAAAATACCCATGAAGTGATCAATATTCCAAACATCCACAATAGTAAAACGAAACTGCCTTTACCACTCTTCGTCATTGATATAGCAGTGAGTCCAAATAACTAAGCTTTTTTACGTGCAGAGCACACTTAATGTGTAAATGGTTGTAGTACGCGCGGTGCGCTCTCCTCGACTACAGTCTATTACAACTATTCAACTATTTTTCCTGGACTATATTGGTTTTTTCTTTGACTGTAATAAAGAAAATGGATTTGTATCATGAAGAAAGTGAAATAAGTGATAATAGCAGTGACGGTAATCATGATAAAGATCATAGCAAGACAATAGAAGCAAGATCAAATGCAATACCACACATTTTCGAGACATTATATATAGCACAATTCAATTTACAAAATGGCTTATGAACAGAAAATTATAAACGATCGTCTTTCATATCCTTCGTCATCTTTTCTCTGTTAATTTCTTTTTGGCTCTGTTTAGGATGTGTTTGTATCTTTAATTCTGGTAGTTTTCTAGATTCTTCTCAACTTCTTTTTAGAGATACGATGCCTACTTTTTTTAGCATACTTTGAGTTGCTTCAATACAATTATAGATACCGTTTATATAATAGGGATAAAAATAAATAAGAGCTGTTTTCATTAACTTTGTTTTTATTTATTAAGAAAGAAAAGGCATTTTTTATAATGATATTTTTCGTACAGTAATACATTTTGAGTGTGTATTATCAGAATTTCCAGTATTTACAACCAATATTTCCTACAAAATATTAACATTTTCCGAATACACCTTTATTTAAAATCTATGATTATTTTTTATAGTTTGGACATCATTGATCTTTTTTTGATTCGATAATTATTGTATTATTTTTTTTATACAAGTATACATCTTACTTAATCAACACTTTTAAATGTATTATTGTATAGTACACAACATGACCTTATTATATTAATGAAAAAGCAATGTTTTAAAGTACTTTATATGCACTTATTAAAAAATTTAAAATTAACTGACCGATAACAACGACATACTATTTCAATTAATTTTTTTTATTAAACGATGACAAAAGTATATTTTTGTACAAATTTATAACGTGGAAATAGCACCACACCACCTTACTTGCGTTATATGCTCGTGAAGCGTTAGGAGCCGTGCACATAAACTCTCTCAGTGATAAAGTAATAATTTGTAACATATAATGTGTTTGGAAAATATGTGATTAAATAGAAATATTTCAAAAAATTGTACAAAGTGTGTAAACTTGTATATTGAAAGCTTAACAGTAATTGAATATACTGTGACGTATTTATTAAAGTTTTCTAACAGTGGTCTCTTTGGTATTCGTATTCCACGTACGAGCAATTCCTTAGGTATTCCATAGCTATTGGTTATTCGTCCGAAAGTTTCTCTAATATTTTTCATGTCAATACAATAAATGACGATTGGAGAATATGAAAGGAAAAATTAAATTCAGTAAAAATATTACACATTAATAATTTTAATTCAATCTTAAACGTTATTTGTATTATTGGATATCATTAGTAAGACTATGCAGTTATCAGGAGATTCGATTGTTCCAGTAAATTCTATTTCTTGTTTTTTCAATATTAGCTGAAGTAAATTAAGCTTTTTGGACGTTAGCTTTGTAAGTGCCATCAATTATCGACCTTTTTCCCTCCAACTTATATCACCGTTCTCGTGAGTCACAACAGTGAATATTGTTTTCAGATATCATCGAATCACCGAAACAAATAAATGTAAATATTTTTTGTGCGGAAAAGAACACATAACTCTAGCAAGAGAAAATTAATCATTTTCAATAGTTTTAACGTACGTACTGGTCCGGTAATATCAGTGATACTCAAGAAATCAACTTGTTTTAGTTCTGATCTTCTTGAGGATCCACTTGACCATGTACATCGTTGTATTCTACAATGTTTTTGTCATTGATAATGTTTAGGTTGCCTAAGCTTGTACCTGTGGTGGGCGTGTGTTGCCGGGCACGTGAGACACATGCAAGCCACTACCATATCGCGAGCCCCCTTTATCTTTTTTCTCGGCAGGGGATTCCCCAAAAATAAATAAAACAGAAACAAACCAACACGTAATTGCCGGTCTGAGAGTGGGAAGCAGGGAGAAGGGCCTCGTTGGTCGGTGTGCGGCGAATCGCTGGCCCTTGCGGCAAGCGAGGCCTCAATTGTACTTGTTTGTTACTATCCGACGCGCTCATGACTCAGACCGATAAGGAGCGAACCAATGTAGAAGGTAGAGGAGGTATTTACAATAAAAAAAAGTATTTGTTTGCGTGACTAGTTTTTCTCTTAACACGTACTTCTCGACTTTATCCCGAACCAATAACTAGTTCATAAGGCGTCATTCTGTCATATTTAATATAGTTGATGTTGGCGAATCTAGCAATAACTTTCTCAATATGAAAAATCTGGAAGAGAAATTTTACTCGTATTGTTCAAAATGATTTTTAATAGGTGCAATTTTTTGGTATCCTTTCCTATTAATAAGGGCTTCAACGTACCCTAAAATTTCATTAAAATACATACGTAGAAATAAAAATGTGTTTGACAATTGTAATGGTGTTCTTTTTATTTAAAGTGACAGATCGGAATATGCACTATTTGACGTAAAATAGCGCAACGACACAGTTATTGAACAAATTAAGTTCCTTAAATTTGACGTCCCGATTCTTAAATTATTTTACTATACGTTGGCATTTAATCGCTCTACAATGATTCTCGCATATTCACTCGAACGCACAAAATTCAACGAGAAACATATACAAATTTGTATTGCCCAGTGATTAAAATATGATTAAAATAACCCTTACTCGAATATGAATTCGCAATCTGCGCAACGTTTCAGCACAAGTGCTTACTCGTCTGATTGTTCGCAATGGAGAGGGAAGGGATGTTGAACCTTCGGATTCTTCGCCCAGTAGATGTTGGTCAGTCAGCTGATCGAAGCAGAGTAATTGCTGAGTGATATTGATTGCTCAATGGGCCTCGTAATACCCGTAATACCAAAAGGGAGTTCAAACAGCGCAGTATCTAAATAGTTCCGCTTTCAGCGTTAGTTTGACATTATTGTCACGTCGCCAACGATTCTGATGTATAGTCGATACAAAATAAGACATTTATTTACACTGAATCGTGTTTATCTGTAATTTCACGTATATCCCATCTTGATTTTCTTTCTGAAATTAAATTTCAATTTCAATTAAGATAAAAATCAAACAGATTATATCATTTTAATACTGATGATAAGAGATGTACATGCTGAAAATATCGCAATATTCAAAATTTTTGTGACTTTTCTTAGAAACAAACAATCTAGAAGTTATATTGTCGTTAAATGATTCTTTAATTACGTACTAATATACGATGGTTAACACAATTTTCATGGTAGTTTGTAATTTGAACATTCAATAAAAAAAACTGGAAAAGCGTTCATGGCTGTCGTGCAATGTATCAGAGTGAAATATGTGAAATATTTTTACCGCAAATCCACGGATTTCTTTATTGGTTACAATTATGTATATGAATTATTTTTCATTACAAATGTCAAACACTTACTGCGATGTTCTATAATAATAGAATCTAAGTAAAGGATATTCGACGAAAAAGAAGGAAGAAACGTTAATCGAAACATTTGTTATACGCGATTAAGAACATTATTATAGTTTCACAAAAATATATGAAAACCCGTTGCCGGACAAAATCACACTTGCAGTTGAATAGTAGTCAGCATTCATGTTAACCTAGTTATGACTAGATTTCAGTTCGTCAATGACATTATTTGGAGTAAACTTAGCCATCCTTCGCAGTCAAAATACTCTATTCTTGTGCATTATCCGATACAAAATACTCTATTGATTAAGATTAAAAGACTAAATGTAGATTCCAAAGCAGCTCTAATATATACTTGAATAATAAAAAGACAAACTTTAATTTTTTTGAATTTTTTTTAGAAAAGATCTGAAATCAATCAGAAGATGGTTAAGTAAAAAGCTCATATTTAAGCAACCAATGTAGACGTTTATAGAAGACTATACTTGTTGATTTAGTTTATTTACCAAGCAAACTAAGTAAGTAACGTCAAAACTGCCTTCTATGTACTTTTAAATTAATAAATAATTTCATTCAAGTTATGAAAAATAAAAATAGTTAATGGCGTTCCAACAAATTGAGCTGTATGTAAGCCACGAAGTTAAATATATCTTATATTTAATTAATGTTGTTTTTATGGTATTATATTACATTTTGCGTTATAAACTTATGTTGAAATCGGAAGGTGATTTGAATTTTCGCGCTTATTTCATGAGAACCAATGCTGGATGTCGGTGGATGTCGGTGACAAAATCAAGTCTATCATTCTTTGAAGCAAGGAATAAAAAGTTACTTGACTCTATTTATCTTTTATGCGAATGACGCTTCCTGCATTAAAAGTTTTCCATTGCGTATACTGTCAATAACTAATGTATTTTTGTTTCACATCTGCTACGCGTTCGCGGCGGGAAAATTTTATTTGCAAAGCACGGTATGGAGATGCTAGGCGTAAAACCGAAGGCTGTGTTCTATATTCATCGTGCAAAAAGCCCAGCTTTTAGCCTGAAGCATTGTGCAGCAGTGCCTAGATTCCAATTCAGCGACGTGTGTACAAATTGAGTAGTTGATGAAACGAGAAGAAAATCTGATAATATCTACGTAAAATTCAACGCCGAGAAACTATGTCACCTAAAAGGCTACACGAGAACACCCCGACACTCGCTAGTTTAACTCACATTGTCTGTTTGAAGGCACAGAGATAACATCGATATGAAAATTATGTGATAAAATGGCAGCTAATTTCCAAGAAATCACTATAATCACTTGTAAACAAGACCCTTAAGCGAGGTATAATAATATATGTACTTATAGGCAATCTGAAAGGGTTGATATGCTCGACTGACAAGACGAGACACTGAAATAGTCGGACAAGGAATAAAAATTAAGCCAACGTACTGCAAAATTTTAATTAACTCCTGCGTCATTCGGTATTCGTACATATCGCGAGAAAGGTCAACATCAAATCAAAAGCACGTGAGCGAAAGACGCATGAACAAAAATATACCTGACGAGGCACACGGGGTGCAAGTATGTATACAGGTCGAACGGGTATCGTGTCCGATTAGCCCACTCGACGTACAAGTGTGAGCTCGGAGTCGAGCCAAACGCCAGAATGCCTGTAATCTCGGACGGGGCTGATAACAAGCAGAAGCGCGCTCGTGAACTTGCGAGAGAGGGCGAGAGAGGGAGAGAGCACGTTAATGATTTTCTTCGCCGCCACGTCGTTTGCAGGCCCGTGTGACTCAGCTCCATTTGTTATCAAGTATGACAATTTCCTCGTATCAATCTTTCCAAGCTTCTCTCAATATCGTTATTAAATGTTATGCTTTACTTACCCAAAACGATAATTATTTACATCCAGTTCGCCTTCGATTAACTACTAGGTTGATCAAGCTTTTACCGTGGGGAGTCAACTTACATAGATACAACATCGATGTATTTCAAAATTGAAGTAAGAGTGTAACTAAGGTTCGTTTTTTTTCGCGCGGGTCAACTTCCGAAACAGATTGGCGTTCAAAAAGCGCGAGCGGTTCTGTCGGATTGATTTGGGTAAAGGAATAATGGTCACCACGACAAGTAAGGAAAACAAGACACGCGGTGCCACGGGACACTTGGTAGAAACGATATTCCTTACATCATTTGACAACAAATAAACAATTAGTTGCGATAAATTTCAATCGTTTTTTTCAAATAAAATGTTAAATGATGTTATTTCAAAAAAGTTATTGTATTACTTGTGGCACATAGAATATTTTATTAATATGTTTCACCGCGTATAAATTTGCAGTATTATTTATTTGGATTATTTGTCAAAATAAATACAAAAATGCTTCGTTTATTATTTCAATGATCGATGATCAAGTTTAAAATACAGCGTTTAAAGATTATGAGCGTCAGTGTATATCGATAATTTCAAAAATGTATGATAAGAAACGAGGGTGCATTTAAAATCAGTTAACATTCAATTTTTGTATCCTAATACATTCGAAGAATATTGAGTATTTAAAAAGTTATCGCTATTGCAAACAGTCAAAAAATGGACGTCACTTTTCAATTTGTTCGATTACTTTTCGATTAATGATACATCGAATAGTATTGTATTTTGATTGTCCTAATAGTTTTCACATACGAGCAAGCTATGTGCTAAGGTATGATTTTGATAAAAGGTGGTCATCTATCAAAGAAATAAGGACTGATCGAAACGATTAGCAGACCATCGATATCAAACTAAATTGCTCAGTTTGATGCAACGGTATGTAGCAATAGAATATAGATGACGCGCCTAGATATGTCCCTGCGAGTGCGTGTGCGTGTATGGATCTTCATACGTTGTGGTTGGGAGTTTTGAGAAAGAAGACGAGAGAGTCCCGAGTGAGTCGACGGAAGAGTGCGCGTGAGCCTGTTGACGAGAGTGGGTTGAGGAAGCGCCGCCTTCAAAACTACCAAAAAGCCTAGCAACACTTTGAAAAAAATGGAGAAGTAACAAGTAACAAAGGAAACGGCGCATTGCAAATGGCCTATGTGTTAATCTGCAAGCTCCCAATCAAACGTACATTAATACATATGAACGTTACAGGTATATGTTCAGCGTTGGAGCTGTATCGTTACAAGAGGATTTACACTTTTATCGCAACAATTTTTTTTACGAAAATAAAATCTCAAGGTATGCTAAAATAATATTTGCTAACCAATAACTCTTTGTTGCTCTTTATTGTTAGGTGAATATAAAAATATTCAAAAGTTACAGAAATATAATTACAAAACGCGACGAAAGGGATACCTCTTGAAGAAAATAGAAACGACTAGATCCATTTATGGAGGTGAAAGAAATGTCATGATTTACAATCGATTTGATCTTGACAGCGAATATGCTTAAAAACGTAGACAATGCGACGGCGTTAATCGTATTTATCCTCGTGCGCATGCACTCGGTTCAAGTTGACAAGCTTGTAGAAGAGGCACGCGGGATATTGTTGTTGCTTGCCAAAATATTAAATGCACTGTTGGACATTACTCTCCTCGTTAGATTTATAAATAGCAGTGCTCTATATTTACCTGCGATGCTGGTCGAATTTGCGTAAAGAACTTTCATTTTGTCATCGCTAATCTGTAGAAGCCCGCTGATAATTTGCCAACTTGATCACAAGTTGAATCGCAAGTCTGAGATAGCCAATAAATACGGATCGTATTTGTGTAGAGGTGAGTTTCACCTGTGACGCATTGGCAATTTAAGCATCGCATCAAGTCTAAAAAAGAAAGTCCTTACCGGCAACGATAGAGCGGAAGAAAGCTCTGCCACGCGCGTTTCTAAAAGTGACTGTCAATTCGATTCCAATACTTGGAATGGCAAATGGCCAACCCGTGAAACATTCAATAAACGCCTTTGAGAAATCCTAGAAGCGGATTGCGCGTTTATAGCGCCCTCGTATTTCTTTTCCTTTGTCACTTTGGCCGAGCGCTCTCTTTTTCATTTTATTTTCCACTGCAACAGCAGTCTTGGTCCCCGTACGTGCATTTCTCCCTTTGACATTTGATTCTTTGATTTCGTTACTGCTCCCAGGCCACCTTTAACCTCATCTCGCTTCTTCAAAGTTTCATCTCTACTTCTCTACTTCCTTTTTTCCGCTTGTGATCTTTTTCAAATTTTTCTTCAGCCGAGAATTGTCTTGGCCAATATATTTATAAGGCGTTGGCACTTATTGTATATTGACATTATAGATCCTACTATGAAAGTGTTCATTTTACTATTAATCGATTATTTTATTCGAGATAAAGTTCACAGGAAAGAGCCGTTTTTTTTTCTTTTTTTTTGTTTCTATAGTCGACACTCGGTGATTTGGTCAAAAGTAAATAGTATTAGAGCCCGCATGAAAAGCACAGCTCGGCTTGCCAATTTTGTTGCACATAGGTATGTCGTCAAAAATAAAGTTGTTCGAGGTCTGCCTGTACGTACGAAACCTCTCGCCTCATAGGTTTCAGGTCCAATTGGCGTATTTACTAATATAGAAAATATAACTTTCGATGAAATATTTGTACAAAGTAAAATCGAACAAGGTAGTGGTAAAGCTTAGAATATATTTACATGTATATTTTTTTATACGACGTATATTAACGTGTGTTAATGCGAACTACTTAATTTTTGTATAAATGTAAAATAATTTTTTCAATTTTAACGAAACCAAAAACATGATTTTAGACGGTATTTAATAAAAGTAATCTGAGAATTAAAAAATTTTGTTTCAACCAAGCATTTCATCAACATGTTTCAGAAAGCTTTTTTTAAGGTGCGCTCCTTCCCGCTAACCAAAACGTCAGAGCAAACGTCGTTGCGCGGAAACCGAACAAGACCGATGTCATTGACGTTTGTCCGAGCTCTTGGGAACATTGTCCTAGAACCCATCTGTCCTAGGACTCATTCAGTATACTTACCGAAACATAATTTTACGGACACATAGTCCTTTACCTGCTAGGACAGGTTTGGCAGTTTACGCGTAATAAGAAGAAGGGCTCTCATCGAAAGATGTAGAAGGGACAATCTTTAATAATACCTAGATATTCATCAATGCCTGTCTAAATAGTCGATATTGCCATGTGATGTTTGTGTGAATCGCATCTAGATAATAGT
This sequence comes from Chouioia cunea, assembly GCA_030064505.1. Lineage (NCBI taxonomy): Eukaryota > Metazoa > Arthropoda > Insecta > Hymenoptera > Eulophidae > Chouioia > Chouioia cunea. The sequence goes on from JAOPFQ010000005.1 coordinate 13,605,694, forward strand.
TTCAGTATAGTTGACCTAAGTACCTTTAGAAAATGTGTACAAGATTACAAGATTTTTGTACGGTCAAACCAGAAGTGGATGAGATATATCCATAGTGAATGAAGAAGATTGACAGATGAAATTGAAGGAATAATTTTCAATAGTGTCCTGGAAACTTGCAAGGACGTCCGTTAGCTGGTGGTGGTGGAAGCCTGTTGCGCGTAAATTAGCTGGATACTCTCGTACATGCTGACCTAAAGATCTGGCGTTTATTATTGTCACGTTGAAATATTTTTTCCGCTCTTGATATTAACCCTTGTATCGCGTAATGGTGCAAAAAATGCACTTTTGCCAAAAAGCCTCCCGGCAAACATGTGAATGCGCGCGCAATTTCGAGAGTTGGAATTGGTTTTAGCGCTGTTTGTATATTTATTCAAAGTGCAAAAACGAATGGGATAGCAGACTGGCAGCATCCGCCGCGTCGCACCAACGCTCCAAATCGATTTTCGAGCTTAATTAACGAAGCTAATTTAAAGTTGCGCCCCGTCTGATTGGTAAATCGAAGCTGGCTTCTTGCTCAACGTTTGCATTAATTTTTTTTGGTTGTTCTGATTTCCGAGTTCACCATTTGGATCTAGGCCAGCAATTCCGCTAACTTGGGCACATGTATCATCTGATGGACTTCAATTTTTTGTTTTTTCTGCTTAAACATTTTCATCATGCTGAATAAACTATTTATTTGCTGTTGCACGCACATTACTTCGTAAGCAAATGTTGCGATGAAACATTCTAGAATGCCTCCGCTTGCGTTATTTGCTCGTTAATAATCGGCTTCATTAAGTTGACAAAACTACTGTAACTAATAACCGCGGGTCGCTAATAATTAACGTAATTAATGGGGTATATCAATAATGTTGGTGTTCTTGGCTCTGCTGATGTGGTTCGCGAATCGAGATGACTATAGATGCCATACCAGTAGATAAAAAATACGTGAGATTAAAAGTGTGAGGATAAAACGGTAGTAAGCTCGTGCAAGGGGAAACGAATGTAAGTTTAGCAAACCTGATTTATGCACGGGCTCGAGAGTCGTGGAAGCTTGTAAAAGCACGTAATGCTTTGTAATTGGATTTGCCAAAATATCAAACTGAAAATATGTAAATGAAGAGATGGCGCAGGTCAGCCGCAAAGAAGGAGGATGAGCAAAGGCAAAAGAGGCTAGGAGAGCAAGTGGGTGGTGGGATGAGAAAGAGAGGGACGGGAGAGAACGCATCTACCACGCCTTACGGCAGTGTCAATTTGCATTTTAATGTAATATCCAACAATTATGCTTCCGGCCATTTGCGCGCCAAGTGACGTCGCGGCTGCCTGTAACTTGAGCGTTGCCAGGTTACAGCGTTCGTCTTTAGAACCCTATAACATTGCCAAACACGTTTACAATTACTTAACTGTAGTTCGACAGTAACATGCTTTGATTCATAACCTTTCTTCTACAATAGCTATTGCAATCTCATGGTTTACAGTGATTGCTAGCGTCTTTTGATTATTCAATCGTGATTGCATCGGGGCACGTCGTTCACAGTCTGAACATTGATAATTGTCTTAATGACCAGCTCGAGTTCAATTGGTTATAGTGTGTATAAGAGCCGGCGAAATTGGCGGAAGAGATAAAAATATCGGATTGGAAAATGATTCGGCAAGGAAACCAGAAAGAAGGGTGCCAACCATTTGGACGAGCAATATTTTCTAGCGCTTTACAGTAGTCCTCGTTATACTTCAGTGTTGAACGCGTTTGTGCTATTAACGCGAACACAGTGATACAGACGATTATACTTAGGTGGCACAACACGATAAACTTGCTTGACGTATTATAGTTACTGTACTATTAAAGTGGATTGCGTCAAGTTAATCTCTTTATTCGTGCTTCATATATACTTTTGACAAAGCTGAGTACTTGCATATTTTTACACTCTATTCGTTCATCTTTTCAAAGTTATTGCGAGCTTCCTACTGACGTACTTTTGAGACATGATTAATAACTTTTATTTTATTCCGGAAACCGAGTTTTTTGTTTTATAGAACGTCGCGGTTAGTCCTGTTCGAATTTTATTTGAAAATAAAAGCAACCGATTGCAACTTGTTGACACTCTCAATTCTTCAAGTCGACCCACCATCTGATGTTACGTCTCGAACGACATGCTTGAGTAGAATGGTAGTCTACCACAGGGTCACGTGCAACTTTAGCGTAGTTCAGCTTTTGATTTTTGTAATTTTTTTCTTGGTTATTTTGCTAGCATCGTAAGATCAAATTTGCTCGAAACAAATGAATGGAAAATGAACGCTGGAAAACAATACTGGCAGTTTGATAATTGCCTCCAGGAGAATTGCCGCAGAGTGGTGAATGATGAAAGTGCGCTGTTTGATTAATTAAAAAACGATTAAACGTCACTTTTCCAAACGAAAAAGTAATAAAAAATAGAAGAGAGTTTTTTTTTATAAACGAATCATTATTATCTTCGCGATATTTATGAATGTATCACGTAATGGGAAATGAAAATTCCCTCGGTACGATAATATTTTACGTATTTATATTTTTTGTTTTACTACTGTCATCGTACAGTCATAGTGTCAGCAGTCCAATATTATTTAGCGTGTAAAAATAAAAACATTACGACTTATGACACGGCATAACTCGTAACACATGATAGTTCTTCTGTTGTGGTCACACAGAAACGGTAGTAAGTGTACAGAAGTAAGCGTAGGATAATGCAACGTATAAATAAAGTGGGTTTGGAACAAAAGTCAAATGTATTACTTGTTTAATTTTAGCTTAGAATTCCCATTAAATTTTATAACATAACTCTATAAAATTTTGTTACTAATTATTGAATATTAATTATTATATACATTTTTAATGACAATAACTATACCTAGGTTACTTTACTGTTATAGTAATATATCTTTCAGTACTGTTAACTGGAAAAACAAACGGAAAATTTCCATTATTCCATTAAAACTCAAATACTCATTTATTAAAACTTACGTTTAGGTACGCTACTTTTCATGGTATGCCACTACGTGGTGTTTTTATTTCAACTTTGCGATTGCGAATTATACAAATACATAATGAATTTGAAGTTTGAATCGTTCACCGTGAAAGAAAAAATTAAAATTAAAATGATTACTTCAACTGTTTTAGTACATCAGACGATGCGTAGGCTAAATTCATTTCCCAGGCCACATATAATTACATAAATAATTTCCATTCTTAATTGCTATCATATATTTATGTGAATGTGTATAAACTGAGGTAGCCTACTGCGTTCATAGCAGCGCTATCGCTTAGTCCAATATAATGATACCATATTTAAAATGAACAAAATCTGAAATAAAAGATTTTAGTGAAATATATGAGCATGCATTTAATGCAGGTAAAACATATCTGATAAAAAATATACAGATATATTTAATATGTTTGTTAAATATAATGGTGTAGTTTTTCAGCTTATAACTCTTTGGATTTTATTCATAGAATAGATTTTAGATATACGTTCCAAACAATAAATATCTAATAATAATTAAAAGAAATAAAAGTAAATCGTATTATTTCAATTATTGAAGATAAGATAAATATCTTTGAATAATAGTTTTTTGTAGTAATTGATTATGCATTTATATCGCTTGCTGAAAAATATAATTATTTGTTGAAATGTTTGTATGGGTGTACTAAAATGACCATCAGACAATATGAACTCGTTAATCCGTTAAGTTCTACCTTCTTGGTAAACAAATTTGAAAAAGGAGGAATTTTTGAAGCATATTTTATAACGAATTTTAAAAAAGGTATCAATATCTTTACGACTACAATTGCACATGGCGATCAGTCGAGTTCTATTCGAAACAATAGAACTATAGAACGTAGTAGAGTCTCGAAAAACAAGTCTGATTTTGTAAATATGTCATATGTTTCCGGAGACTTCCGAGCATGAACGCTTGTTCATGATAATTATTTGGATAATTATTTCGTTTCTCTCTATTTTCTTTTAATTACGGGAAATAAAATGATGAACTTACCTTAAATTTCTGAAAAAAAAACATACTATTTAGGTAATATGTATTTCGAATCGGTACAATAGACATCAATATAATCGTTCATTAATGGTAAACATAAACGAACACGCGCCACGCACGTGTTTTTTGTTTAGTTTTAGTCTCCCACTTTTTCTAACTGTGTCGTACCAGTGCAGTATTACTATTTCTAGTGGTGTATAATTTGTAGTGTAATAAAATTTTTAGTGGTGATATTAGCAACGTTGCGCATTTCAACATGGTAATGTATATTTAAAATCAGTTAAATTATCAAGTGGGTAGAATTGTTAAAATTGTTTAAATTCTTCTTTGTTTATTACATACCCCCCAAAAAAAGGCGTGGTGGTCATTGTGGAAATTGTCTACGAGAGACTCGACAGAATCAATAGAATCAACAAAATCAACAAAATCAACAAAACCTTCTGTAGAAAAGCTGAGTGAACCTCAAGAAATAACTTCCATATCAACAGATCCGGAGGCTAAGCAGTATAATACGCTACGGCCTAACAATACTGAAGAACCTGTCTCGTTACATTTTTATCAAAGCGACAGGTTAATCCCACAGCCGGAAAATTATCCTGTTTAGCAACAAAGACGGCGAGCATCTCGTTATCAGCAGCAACGACGTGAAAAATGTATAATTTCTCTATTATTATGTGATTAGATAATTGTTACATGTATTGTTTTTTCAATATAAATAATATTTTTATATATTTATTGTAGGAATACGAATGTGTATGGGCCTGAACAATCAGCGCAAGAAATATAGAGATTAAGATATGTAAATATTTTCTATTTTTATAAAGGTTAAAGCCTCTTGTACAATTATTTAATTATTTTAATACTCATTTTTTTTTGTAATTTCCATATTTTTAATGTTTAATTTGTTGTTAACACTACCATTATTATATAGAAATTATTTGCTGAGTGTCACCAAATTTAGTAGCTGAAGAATAAAGTAAGCCGATGGAAAAATCAATTCAATGCCAAATATTGGAGAAAATGACTAAATCTAATGTAAGTATTATAATGTAAAAACTACTGTTAACAAATGGTTAATCATTAAAAAATATTAATTTTAATTTTGTTCATTGCAGATGATGATCCCGATGACTAAATAATGTATTTTGTACTAAATACATAAAATAAAATTTATCATAAAGTTTTCCTCATTTTTTATAATAATTTTCCTCTATAACCTAATTGTCAATTTTATTCACAGATTAGTGTTAGCAATACCCGTGAAATGCAAAAGGAATGAACGCAAAAAAATTAGGTAATCAAAAGTTACAGGTTGAAAACATACATCATTTCACGGAGTGCTTATAAACAAATGCCTGTGAGGGATGGTTGCAAATCGTTCCAATCATCGGAATTTTCGTACACTAATTAATAATAAGATTACCGTCGTCATACAACAACGATGAATGCCTAATGTTTTAGTAATTCGTTTTATGAATAAAATAAAGGGATAATTCGTTAACTCAAATAAAATTGTGCTTAGGGGTGGTACGGGGATTTTGCGAATAATGATATTTTGTATACACATTAGTTTTAATTGTATGTTTGGAATAATTCGTCGTTCGGTTTATTATTTTTGGATAAAAATAAGCTATGACAAAAAAATGTTTACTTATAATAGTAGCATGGCTAGTACATTGCATAAGAGTAGTTATAAGGTATTGTAATGGACGAATCATCTTAATTTTTCATATACATCAATAAATTGCTGTACTAACTACAAAAATCGAGATACGTACTTATATTTTTAATTTTTATTTTTTCGTTCATAGTACACGTTCCAAACTTCAAACTCATAATATATAATCGATCTTTTAAAGAATGATGATTCCATTGGACACGCACAGTTAAAATTTTCCCATTATTCTTGATCATCCTTGTTGGAATCAGCAATTCTTGGGGGCAATAAATCAGTGTCGAATAAAAATTCAATAAATTTATGCACCTACGTTTATATATATTCCGGACATTGATGAAAACATTTTCTCATTCTATATAATTGAAAATTCTCAAAAATCTGATTTTGTCTGTAATAGCCGTTAAGTACTATTCTATTTTTGTTGTTGTTGTTAATTTCCTTTACTTTCGAAATAATTTGGATATTCATTGTAAGCATCATTATAATTTAAATTATTTTCAATCAGATTTTGGAATCAATCTGTTGTAATACTATTATTCAGTTCAATTTGATCTTTATCTATGATTTTTTCTGTAAATTCTATATATATTTTTAGACTTTTCAGATTTAATAACAACATTGATCGTTAGTAATATATTATTAAAGCATTCATTATTACTACATGAATTATTAGATCAAAGATATTGAAATATTTCATAATATGCTTCGGAATATGAAATTAAAATTTTACTTAAGTAGTATTTGGTTAAATAATTTGTACATATCTTACATAATTTTTAATGAATTTTTTACTTTTTTCTTCAGGTCACAAGTATTTTTTCAAGTTAAAATCATTAAAGTTAAAACTTTCAAAACGTAGTTGTCAATCAAAATGTCCAATCATACAAAACTATAACAAAATAACAACAAAATTACCACACAAAAATACTTTTGTTTTCAGTTAGTATTACAATGAATAGGAATTATTTAATATCTTCAAATTTCAATTTCCTATTTATTTTCAATATAAATTGTAAATTTATATAGAATGATTTTGTTTAATTCTTCTGTAGATAAAGCTTTTCGGTTAGCCACAATTTCAATTAAAATTAAATGTTTGGTAGTATTTTAATAAAATCTTGTACGTTTAATTCTGATAAATAATGTTGCATCTAAAATGAAAATTGTAGATATTCAGTGCATAAACTTTCTGTGGTATTTAAATTTCTAAAATATATTTTTAAATAAATTCAAATTTACTATATTCTTGCAGATCTCTGATTGTACCCAATTTCACGTTTGTTTTAACCAATTTGTAGAATCCGAATTGATTAATAGTAGATTAACATTTTTATTTTTGCTTAACTTTATAACAAAGTAATTTGTTAAACAATCCTTCATTTCTGAAAAATAAATAATTATCTTTCAATGATTAACTTTAACGTATATAAATATATGTATTACTTATTCATAAATCCTCTTATTAATGGGATATCAGTAAATTTTATTTTTCTCAGAGTATTATTTTTTAATAAATCAAATATTCCGAACCGCGATATTGAAGAATTTCCATTATATTGAGTTCGAAATCAAGGTTGCCTTTTGCATCACAAAAATTGTTTAAAACTTAAAGAAAAGAGTCGATTAAAAGTAATAAACACACTCGAAAACTTTACAAATAAAATAAATATTTCTAATTTTGAAAATTCTTCTGGTTATGAAGTATTGAATTCTCTTAAGGGAGGGAGACAAGGTAGACGTTGTAGTCTTGAATGTGGACATGGAGCATTTTAGTGTGTAATATATTTTGCACATTATTATACATTTCTCAAAAAACTGTTAACTTCGTTTTATAATTTATTAAGAGTACGTGAGTCATTACATTCGAGTTAAACTAATATTTTGTAAGTAAATACTTATTTAATCGTTAAAACATTCAATCATCAATAAGTTTAATTACGTTTAATTTGTAATATAAAAATTGCATTTGTAACCCAATATATGGAATTTCTATTTTATTTATAATAATAATTGCATCATAGAAACAATTTTTCATTAAAGTCATATAAATATATACACAAAATTATATAAGCGTTTTTTCCAAAAGAAATGTTTGTAAAACTCTACTAATTTCTTTAAAATTAATTTAATTGCAGTAAAAGTATTATTTTAACTTACTTATGAATCCTTTTCATAATCAGATCTTGATTATCAAATGAAAGTTGCTGGTTTTTACTATGAAATATTTATTTAATAAGAAATTTTTTATGATATACTCTTCATAATTATGTTCCATCCTGACTAATTTCAACAATATTTAGTTTGCATTTCTAAAATATATATTATTCCATAATTAGTACTTCATCATCAAATTGTCCAAATTCTGAATATCAGCTGTTTTTTTTAAGATTTTTATACTGTGAACGTTATATTTGCACGAGAAGTATTTTCTAATAACGTTTTAAAATGTTTTACATTTTACTTTTTATATTAATCCAACACATATTTTCAAATTCTCTCTCTCTCTCTCTTTGTTATTTTATGAACTTATGATTCATAAGTTAAATCGGCATATTCATATACAAGGATATGTAAATTTAATTTTTCTATAAATCCATCTGTTCATTGCTGAAGCGTCTGTCTTACTGTTTTATGATCTTCTTAATGTCATCTATTCAATTTCAATTTATTCAACGTCATCTTTGCCAACATAGATTTCTAAAATGATAGCTCTTTTGGGTTTGGAAATGGAGTGTATAGAACAATCAACATACAAAATAATGGTAAAAGTGAGGGATTTTATTCTAAAAAGAGAAGATCAGGTGAAAAAAGTTTTGTTTTTTACAATAAATTTTTATTTTTTAAATGCTACCTTTTGTTCGGGATAAGGAGGAGTGAAACAAATAGGAGATTGAGATCTGAACGCGACTTCCTTTTCATTAAAAATAGTAAGAAGACAACAGATATATTTGGCAGGAAAGTTTAGCGCTGGACTACACACTTGTTTAAGACTCAAAAGCGTTCTGAGGTACACATGGCTGAGCGAATCGACCTATGAGAACTTTTCCTTTCCCGTTTTCCTTTTTTGATTTTCCCTCTCTCGTGGCTCAAGGGCCGTGGATCGTCGCATGTTTTTACTTTGCCGCCAATGATGGTGTTTAGCCTGCTGTCCCACTCGGTATATGTTTTATTGATAGGCTTTCGGGGGCAATCCGCAGTCCCCGCTCTCCACCTTTTCCAACCTTTAATCGATTTCTCGATCAAAGGATCGACTCTTGTTGGCGTGCATCACTCAGATCGCTCGCAACAACCTATGACACTAATCTCCAATATATAAAATTTGCTTAAATTTAAACGACGAGATTAACATACTTTCTTTTACGTACTATATTCTTTTTGATAGTATTTCTCGCGCGTACATTTGTTTTGAGGGAATAGCTCGGTTCAATGTATTTTCAAGAGTATTGCATATCACTCTTTTTCATTTTGAGAACCAAAGGGATCGATTATTGCTTTGAAGAGGCTAGTGTAGGCTGAGTGAAACCACGTGGGTGTTCGTCACTCGCTGAATGCCGATTTTCTCCCAGGTACCACTTGATCGCCCGGCCATAAATCTCCTTTCGGGATTGTTCTGGGCACATTCAGCGGGTCTCGATGTAACATTAGTAAAATTTGAAAATGAGATCTATCTAAAATAAAATAGAAAAATTAGGGCAAACAAATATGTTACAGGCAAGTTTATGTTTTGCATCCTTAGAATATCTAAATAAAAGATAAATTATCAATTTAGCTATTTCATGAAAATTCAAGTCTCTTTCCATGCTACATTCATAATAACATAGATTTATGTTTATAGAAATGAATTTAACTAAAATTGTCATTTTTCGACATTGAATAAAATTTCTTTAGAAAAATAGAATAGGGGGGGGGGGCTTTTTGAGTGTGTCCGCTAACTAGATAAGATAATCAATGAAGATTACTGCAAGCGCATCACAAAAAACTGATACCATGACCTTGCCTACAGATGGAACTATTTTCATTTTCTTTGGAGTCAATTCGATCTCTTTCATTCCATTGCTTTGACTGTTCCTTTGTCTCAGATATAAAGTGATGGCCATATGTTTCAGTCGTGGTTATGAAGCGACGTAAAAATTCTGCTTTATTGACGTGAATCTTCGGAGGATGTTTACTTCCGTAAACTGAAACATTCTCACGTCGCTGTTTTTGTTCTATTGTGAGTAATGGTGGCACCCATCTTGCGTAACGTTTTTTCATGTACAAATTTTCAGGCAATATACGGTGTATGAAATACTCAAATGCCTACCACGTCTGCTAACTCGTACACTTTTAGTCGACGGTCATCCAATGTCACCTCTTTCGGTCGACTAGTGCAACGCTCGTCTTGACAGCTCATACGTCCTCGTTTAAAATCTGCCACCCAATATTTTGCTGTTGTAAACGAAGGAGCAGACTTACCCAACGTGGACTCTAGCAACGCTTTGATATCGGGTCGACTGAGACCTTGCAAATAAAACTATCGTATCTCACACCGATGACCGATTCTTTCAATTTTTACGAATTCGCTAAAAACGTTCGCTATTGACGGCTGCCAAACAAATGCCGAACAGCGCAGTATCGTGAAACTTTAAACTTAAGCTTTACACGGTTGGTACTTTGTGTCATAGTTATTCTTTTCATACAATAATCGCTACCTATCGTCAGGTCGGGTGCTTCTGGGATTACCCTCATATATATGTTTTACTTGAATAACGTATAAATAGCGCGCGTAAATTATTTACGTGGCACCGATCTATAAAATTTGAATTATTCAAATTACATTTATTGAAAGAGAACTTACGAAATGTGATTTAAATGGTTTTCATGGGATATTTAGATTGGCGAATAAGGTGGCGAGCAAGCTGTGAAATAATTAAGTATATGAATTGAAGTGACGGCAAACAAGAAGTACATAGAGATTGCCGTTGATTAGAGTCGAAACTCGTAAACAAAACGTAGTCTGTGGAATTCAAGGCTTATTTTGATTCTTATTAATTCTCTTTTCGTTGACTTCTTATCTGCGCGAAAAGACCGAACAAAACAATTGCCGCTAGAGCTTTGGCGGTGGCTGGTCTTTCAAATCCCTGTCAGACGAAAAGCCACGCTTGCGAAAACTTGCCCGGAAGCATAGCAGCCAGTAGCTTTCTCTCTCTGCCTCTCTTTCTCACTGCTCGCTAGCTTACGTGTTCATGCGTTCACGCAGTGATAAGACCAAATCGAATGAGTCAGTAAGCAAACTGTGCTTCATCTTTTTGCCAAGTTATAACAGCCATCACGACTTCCGTCATAGTGTACAATGTGTCCAGCTAGTGGAGTTGAATATAAAACGGAACTCATTGGCCGTGGCTAATGGAAGAAACTATAATTGCCAACTGACCCCTTAAGCTCTTTCTCAAACTTCTAGCAATGTACGTATATACGTACATATGAAAGACACCAGTTCAACTTTTTTACCTTCCTTTTCTGATTTTTTTCGGCTGAAGAGCTTTGCCCCATTTCCTCCTCTTGTATTCTCTGGAATCCGACCAGTGGAATCTTTAGAAGGGGCTTTTAGGGCTTACACACGGCTTCGCTACGATGTTTACCCACTTGTACACCCTTTCGGCTCTCTTTCTCGAATACGCTTGACAGATTTTTCAAGTTGGAGGGAAACGGCTTGTAAGATGGGCTTTTGGATACATCTTTTGTTTAAAACAATTTCGACGGCGCGCCACAGATTGCTTTCCTTCATTATAGAAAATAGAAATTAGACAATCGCATCGTTCTTTTTTTGTCTTATTCTTAGATTATACGTAACTGCGTCATGCATCGAACGATCAATTTCTCCAAGCCTTTGAAAGACAAAACAGAATTCAGTCTGTTGAAAACGTGAAAAAAAATTTACGCCGACATATCGCGAATGTCGTTAGCGATAAAGAACGATTGTAGCGTGCGATCAAGGATGTAACGCGAGCCAAGGATAAGCGACATGCTTGAATAATTAGACCGTCCGTAAGGTTGAGTATGAGACGTCATCCACTCTCTCGTAGCTCGATTGCTTGGGCATGAACGTGCACGAACGCATTGCGACGCTATCCTGAGCCGTGAACCCCTTTCCCAGCTTCGGGGAGGCGACTCCTCGGAGGCTACAGACCTCGCGAGGGCGGTGATCCGTCCGGGCATTGCAAGTCACCCAGGTACGGAGAGCATTAGCTATTTCTCGCTCTGGTAGGTTAACGGGCATCAGAGCGAGCGAGCGAGAGAGAGAGAGAGAAAGAGAGAGATAAAAGAAAAGAACGTCTAAGTGGGTAGCAAGACAGGGGTCAGCGGGTAAGCCCGACCGGTTAAGAAACAGCGGAAAAATTGCTGCTCACTTTAATTCTGTCGATCGAGCAAGCAAGTCGCTCTTCCTTGGAGCAATTCCGCAAACGCGCGTCTCTTGTTTGACCAAAAATTTATATTTCCAAGCGTCGTTTGTTTAAACAAATAATTTATATTACCGTGCGTTTCTTGTTCAGTGTTTGCGTAGTAACTTGAAAAATAAAATTCTTATAAAAAAAATCTGCTCAACTTCACCCCTTACACAGTCTATGAATGAAAATCCTTCATAGGAATGTTATCCGCGTGTGTCTTATGAAGATTAAGGTTATTTGTGTCGAGTACTTCATTTTATTTATACTTTTCCCCCTAGGCTTTTATTTAAATACGTTTTGCTTTGAAGCTTGAAACCAATCAAGTACAGCATATACTTAATTGTTCTTTCGGCTAAGACGCGTACCCCTGTCGTTGTTTGTTGGATCTCGCAAAGTGCCACTTAGAGTTTGTTTATATTTTAGTTTTGTAAATATGGTCAATTTGAGGCTTTAGTAGTTTGCTGAGGAAGAAAAGGGCGACAGAACATCTGCTGTTATTTTACGATTCTGCACGTAAATACATTCGTATAAAATGCTCCCTTATGTTTTCTATAGTGCAGAGCAAAACTAATAAAAACCGCCTCGAGTGCTGCTCAAACATGGAATAAGTATGCTGTCGGCAAAAGCTTTTGCACGATCACGTAAACCTTGGACATTTTTATGCTTTCCGAATGTAACATTTCTCGTGGCGATTTATCGAAAATAGGCGCGCTATCGAAGGGCTCACAGTAACGAGAAACTTTGCAATTGGAAAATGTTACAGTGCGTTGATTTTGGATGCGTTGATAAGGTTGTTCGTTAATCCTCTAACTAAAGTTCAATCCCCAACTAATGCTAAAAACTTTATTGGGAAATGCATTGGCGACTGGCATTGTGTGTCGGATAAAATGAATAAGTGACAAGTATCGATTTCCATGTATTGGTTTCTCATCGTTCGTTTCATTTTCATTCGATGTATCTCTAAGCAAGGCCACGATGCACACGCCACGCCCTATTTTGCAACTGTCGTTCCATTCAATCAGCTTTCAGTTTCATCGTCAATACGCATTGTTTGCCAGCCGTCAAGCAAGACGTTTTATTTTCACTTTCTTATCATTGTTACAGCTTCAAAACTTTTTTAAAAGAATTCGTCTACTACAACTAAAAAGATATTTACAATTTTCGTCCATCGTTAAATTCGGGTTTCTTCGTGAATGTTACCATGTTTCTTTTCAATTCGTATCATTTCAATAGTATGGAGTTACTCTCGAAGGGAAGTAAATTGCTTTTTGGTTCCAACGAAAGTTGGCCGAAGAAAATGTTTAATACGACGGTAATTCGTCACTATACTTGTATTATTATCTTGTTTGTAGAATGTACGTTCGGCTTATAAATAGTAACCAAGTACGGTATTCGTTGTTGAGGAATTCCCGATATGCTTGCATTTTACGAGCAGGTAAAACTTTCAGTTTCGAATAAATCTACGTGCACGAAATAAAACTCGGTTTATGCATACTATTGCAAACACAGCAGTCAGAGTCTTTATTCATTAGCTTCCTGATCAATGTCCAGTAGAGGGAAATTAGCCTAGTCGATTTGAATTTCTTTTTGGACTATTGGACTAAAAAGAGTAGCTCCGAAGCATTAGGTTACTTGATTGATTTTTTTAAGAATATTATTCGAACAGAGCACGGTATGGACACGGCATGATTAATTGGAAGGCAATTAAAGTTGTCGGAAGATATCGGTCTAATACGCAGTGAAACGACGTGGAAGAGTAGGTAATATCTCGACTGTACGAGCACTTGAGTCTCATGGTATCTAGCTTAGCGAGCTTGGAAAATTATGACATCTCAATGTCGATATCATTAGTCCGGGAGATTTGTAAAAGGGAAAACAATACGTAAGCCAAGTCGTTTATAATGGGATTCGGAGGATTTAACGGCGCTGTCGACTTTACGCCTGTAGCCACGACCTTGGCGTAGTACTACGTGTCGCCGCTCCAAATGGGATTTTCGATTATTTATGTTTTTTGCTCTAATCATTGTTATTGATGATTATGGTGCGCGTTTTCACGAGGGAGGGCCTATTCTGAACGGCACATATAATGGAAAGTTGCCCGAGAGACCTACTTTGCTCGTTCTACACACTGACAGCAAAACGGATGCACATCTTGGTATATTTTGGTTGGACGAATGTCTGTTTGAGCGCATATTTAACCGCAAAAGTCGATAGACATGCGGACATTTTTCTAAACTGAAAATATCTGAAAATATCTGAAATGTAGTTTTGATCGAGTTATAGCCTCGAATCCACTGGAATGAGAGGCTATATTTGTCAAACTGGATGTACGTAAGTTAAACACATGGGTCAAGACAATTGATTAATATATGTACTTATACGATGTGTGATAAAAAAAGTAAGGTGAATTTTCATATTTCGCGGGCTGCGTACCTTCGATCTTTGATTTTTTTTATTTCACGTTGGTATGCTTGTCCCAAATATATGTTTTCAGCTTCAGCTATATAGCATTATTTGTTCGTTTGTGAGAGGCATAAAGGTAGAAGTGTTTTGCGTGCTCGGCGAATTTCTGATGTCGAAAAACATGAATCGTCAAATTTTGTGTGGAAAATAGAATCAAATGCTCCAAATCACTTGAAGTCTTTGGTTGTCGGTTTTCGACAAATAAACCGGTCACAATGCCACTGTCACTTGTTGAGTGGCATTGTGAGTCTACTTTAAGTAAAAAAATGTTTATAAGTGGTAAAACTCTTCCGAGAAGGCCGGGAAGACATCAATGACGAACCTCGCTCTGGATGCCTCAGCACGTTAACAACTGACGAGAACTCTGAAGAAGTGAAGGAAAAAGTGTTGGAAAATCGTCGAAGTACCATTAGAGAAGTTACTGATGATATCGGCATCTCGTGTGGTTCATGCTAAGCAATTTTTACGGATGTTTTGGGCATGAGACGTGTGTCAACGAAGTTAGTTCTGAAATTGCTAAATTTTGATCGATAGAACCGTCGCATGAACATCGCTCGAGAACTGTTGAATGACGACAACGACGACCCAGATTTATTCAAAAGGGTCATAACAGGTGACGAAACATGTGTATAGGGCTACGACGTCGAAACTGCGGCTTAATCGCCCCAACGGAGGTATTCTGAACTATCAAGACCAAAAAAAGCACGCCAAGTTCGATCGTAAAGAAAAGTGTTACTGTTTTTTTCGATTATCGTGGCATAGTGTAGCGGGAGTTCTTATCACAAGGTCGTACAGTTAATCAGAAGTATTACCTTTAAGTTATGCACCATTTGCACGAAGCAATGCAAAAAACAACGTCCGGAATTGTGAAAAAACCAGTCAGGTTTATTTCACCACGATAACGCGCCAGCTCACACGTTATTGCTTATTTGTAATTTTTTGGCCAATAATCATGCCTCAGCCACCGTATTCACCGGATTTGGCCCCTGCGATTTTTTCTTGTTCCCAAAACTTAAAAAACCCACGAAAGGACGGCTATTTGCAACGATAGAGGAGATAAAGACCGCATCGCTGATTGAGCTCAAGGCTATATACCAAAAAGTACTTATCAGAAGTACTTTGAAGATTGGAAAAAGCGTTGCACAAGTGCATTATATCTAAGGGGGATTACTTTGAAGGGGACAATATAAATATTTTTTGATAAATATAAAAATTCACCTTATATATTGATAACACCTCGTATATAATTCAAGCAAACAAGCAATCGCAGTGCGATGCATTTGTGCTTTGAATAAGAAAAATCACAATAAAATACAGCATTGATAACGTTTCAACAGCATTGAGCTTGATGCAGCGAAATGGAAGGAGAAGAGAATGGTGAACGAGTAGTCGCACAAGATACAGTAAGTAGTAGCGATCAGGCTGGCGTCAGACAGCGGAGTGAGCGTGGTATGACTGCAAGCATGAGGGCAGCTCGCGCTGCACAAATAAACGTCAGCCGCTCTGTTGCACACAGACGCTCGAGCATCCGACCATAAGCTGCTTCGAGCTCTTTTACGGATTAACCGTACAAGTACACGTGTGTTCATGTGTTTACGCGCGCATGTCTGTGCGCAAGATTCTCGTGTTTGAATACATAACGCGTCGGATGTGTACTTTACGAATAAAATACGAGAGCCTGTGAGCTCCTTAAATTGGATTATAACTCCATAGCAACAGCGCGAGGCTCAAACTTTTGAACATATTATACCTTGTATCGTCGTTCACTCGAGTACTTGCATTTTATTTTTACACGTCAATTCAGAAAAATACTTATGCATACATATGTAAAAGCCATTGAAGGTGCTGCAGTGGAAAAAGCTCGTTGGAATAGGTATACTAGGCTCATCAAGTTGTGAAAACGAGAGTTATTTGGGGTGCTCGTGATTCGGATGTTGGATGTATCTTTATTCACGTGGCAAGATTTATCTGTAGGAGGATGAAGAAGAGAGAGAGAGAGAGAGAGAGCTTCAATTTGGTCTCCTATCGCGAGCCTCCAGCTGAATAGAAGGCTTTTGAGCAACGGTTGTCCTCCGACTGTTCGCCCTCAAAATTTAACCACTCGATCTTAATCGACGCAGGAAGCTCTCATGCTCTCGCGCATTTCTTCGTGTCCCGACTGAGCTGTTTCTTAATCCTCTTCCGAATGTCTATAATAACTAGCTTTCACGCAATCTTTATATTTATTTATTTATTTTTAAATTATCCATGCGATTCTTTTTTTGTCACTTTCAATTGCAAATTCATTTCCTCGTCAAATACCGACTTGTCAATCTTCGAGATCTCTCTTTGCTGTATTCGGGAAACCAATTTTCTACCTTTGCTTCTTGTCTGCGTGGATAAATTTTCAGCGGATGCATTGTTCACTCAGTCGTGTGCGACTCTGTCGCGCAGATTACGAAATTTCTTCTGAAAGCTTATTAAATTATGAAAGTTGAAAACAAATGAGAAAATCTTGCAAACAAGGCTGTAGCAGATGTTTGAAACTTATAAAATGGTGGTTCACTTTCCTCAACACAAACCGCAGTCATGTGTGTTTTGTTGATTTGATTAATATCAATCAGTATATTAGGCGCATATGGTACATACATGGCCATCAATTTATGTAGCGAGTGGTACTTAATTTAAAATTGCACGTCACTAACACTGGAATTGGTTGGAAACGAAGGGAGAAAATAGTATTGCAT
Source organism: Chouioia cunea (assembly GCA_030064505.1). Classification (NCBI taxonomy): domain Eukaryota; kingdom Metazoa; phylum Arthropoda; class Insecta; order Hymenoptera; family Eulophidae; genus Chouioia; species Chouioia cunea. The sequence goes on from JAOPFQ010000005.1 coordinate 13,623,036, forward strand.
AAAAAATATCTGTATGTGTACGCAAAAAGAAAGAGAGAACAAAAATTTGCTCCTATCACGAGAGCGGTGAATAGATAAATATTTCATGCGGCTTTAGGACAAGCTTGGAGCCTAGCCAAATCGAAGAGCAGATCGCGAAAACGAAGTGGGTGCGCCTTTTTCGCCCGCATCGAGAGAACGAGAAAAGACGAGAAAAGACGAGAAAAGACGAGAAAAGACGAAAAAAGCATAACGCTGACTTGGAATAAAGAAGACGTTAACGGAAATCCGCGAATAGTAACCAACTAGATTACACTAGGCTGTAACACAATGATAATTAGAGAAGAAAAGAGCCATGAATAAAGGTGGGTGAAAAGGCTGGCCGAATTGCAAAAAGAAAATAACAGGGTGTCAAGACGGTACTTGACCCTTGGCTCGGTTGCACCAGTCGCGCGTGAGCTTATGCCGTGTTGTTTGCCGAGTTTTCGCACGAGTCCCAGGTTTCCATTAATACAACTTTTCCCGAGTGCCTGTTTCCTCAATTTTGTCTTTCTTTTTTTTCATCTTACATCATTCTTATTCCGCTAAAGTAGAACTTGAGCCGCCCTTCTTTAGAGTTCACACGTTACGTCCTCGTTTTTTTCGCCAGGACCGCTATGAGTACGCTACCTGTTAATTTTACTTTCAATTTCAATAATATTAACTCATCGTACGCCAGAGTTTGCATAACTTGATACGTACAATTTCACTTTTGCAAGATTTTTCAACAACGATTAAAATTACGAAGATGTGGTTTTCTTTAACTTAAGAATTATTTTTTCTGAGTTCACACTTAAAGACTAGTTATTTATTTATTCGCTCGATTTTTACAATACATTCCAGGTATTAGTGAATAATTTTAAATGTTATCGACAATAGTATACGGAGATGTGTTTTTCTTTAACTTAAAAGAGGTAAACATGAACATTTATTCATCAGCTTTTTCAGTCTCTTCAAGATTCATCAAGGATTGGCGGAAGAACTCGCCTAGCGTTGCCCAGTGGGAATTCATAAGTTATCGGTCACCTATTATATCCAGCATTTCAGGTCAATTATACAACTCGAGTACGCGCGATTGATCTTATCGTCGATAATTATTTAGATTTTATTGGCGAATTCAACAATAACGAAAATTGCGGTATACCCAAGGATATATTGAAAACAAAAATATGAAAGTAGGCTAAGAACGCATGGTAAATAAAACGATTGCAAGCTATGGCAAAACGCCACAACAGTCCACTCAGCAGGCTTCCATGGTCCCGTCTGAAGGCCACGGAAATGGGCCTGTGATGCGAAGAGCGAGTAAGCTAAAAAGCAAACCAAGCAAAGCACCGAGAGAGAGAGAAAGCGAGCGAGAAAAGGGGGCGCAGCTTTTCCTGTAGAGAGTGCGAGAGACAGTGGTGAGGGGTGAGGGTGAGGTAGCGGGGGAGATAGCAGGTGTGGGCGAGCCCGGAGAGAGAAAGAGAGAGAGAGAGAGAGATCGATAGCCCAGCGACCCAGCTTTACCTACGCTCACCCTCTGTACGCTCTGCTCGCTTGCTGCTCGCTAGAGGTGCTGGTGATGCTGCGTCTCGATGTCTTCTTCTCTCTTTGTCAATATCTCTTTTACGTCTAACAAAACATGCATGCTTTTGTCGCAAATATTACACGTTTCTTTTACATTTTTTCTCTTCTTCTTCAAAGCAGCTTTTTCATGTGCGATATCTGCACTAGTTTCTCCAACAGACTTTGAAAACGTCAAGCAACAAATAACTCGATAAATAATTAACGTTATATCTTACAAAAAGACATAATTTTCACAAGTAAACAAACGTACAAAGACTAGATTTCATATGAAGGACAAACAGAAAAAAAATTCAGAGTGTTTAGTTACACGTGCGCACCACAACCATTGAAACGTTGAGCATACGCAATGTTTTTTAAAGTCCCCATATACTCACCATCCCAAATCATACTTTGAACTTTTTTTGAAAAGAAAGTTTTTAGCTAGGAAATATGCATTGTATACTATAATGTTCATAATCTTTCGAATACAATTATTCGAATAAACGATCCTTTCCATCAAAGTAGCTCGTTTGACTAGAAGTTTCGAGTTGAATGCTGGTAGAATTAATCATCTTAGTAACTAAAAATTTCATTTAAATTGTTCTTTGTTGGCAATTTAGCGATATAAATAAGAAATAATATAGTTTCTACAGTTAATTATATTGATTCAACTCGGAATACTTATTGGAACAATCGATGTTTATGTTAAAACTGCACCGTATTTACTGAAACGGTGTGTATTTTCGCCAATCTATTTCATTTGCAGTTCCTATTTTATTAAAATAACAGCTAATTTGTAGAAGTAAACAATTATTCAATTGTATAAAAGAGTTGTTTTGTCGAAATGAAGTGATATGGAATTTTGTGTTATGCTAATAGGTGTATAAACGCGCGATGCAATTCAGTTTACGAAGAGACTGGGGGAAAATCGAAGTAACACAAAGGCAAAAAGAGTAGGGTGACGGAACGAAGAAAAAATCGTATTTTGATTTGCAGAGGCAATATTCCTCTGGCGGCATGATTTCGCGTAATCCGGTGAAAAGCTCCGAGAGCACGGAGTTGCAGCGAATGAAAAGAATCCGCGTTACTGTTAGCCCGCGGCAGCCTTGCGAATCGACAGCTATTGTACGAGTCGACGCTTGCTAGCTCTCTTCGCGCGCGACCGTCGTACCGTCGCTGGTATTGTTTTCGCGAACGGTCAACGAATCCTGCCAATATGCCTCGTCTCTTTTCACAAACGCAAGCCTACTCAGTCTCCGCCAATGTCGCTCCACTTCGTTCACGGATCCGTTATTGTCGCTTGATAAACCTCAGCTTTGTCCACGAGTTTGCGTTTGGGATGGGAATTATCAAGTCCGTGCGGCGCTCTTTTTAATACCCAATCTTCTACTAGTACCCATAGCCGCCGACTATTTTGTTATTACTTTTTCTACGCAGTTTGCGCTTGCGCCTTGTGAGAACAGATGCGCGTGCGCTCTCTCTCTCTCTCTCTCTCTGCCTCTCATCAAGAATGTTTAAAAATATCGCGCATAGGGTAGTAGACAAGAAGCAAGCTTTTGACTGCATAAGGCTACAAATAACTCAATGGTGCAATAAAATTTGTAAAGAATAAAATTATGTGCTTGGCTATGTAAGAGATGTATTAATACTACTCGAGCAGTTTGGATAAAGTGAAAAGTTTGTCTGTGAGAAAAATCGACAGTTATGTGTGTTGACTAAAAGTTTATACAGCTTTCAAAAAATACTTTCAAAGTTGGCGTTTCACCGAGAACAATGTAAGAGTCAAAGAAACTAGATATATGTCCAGAGAATTGGAATAAAATCAGACACGGGTGAATAATTTCCGTTTTCTGCTGAAAAACACAAAGGCTTTCAGAATGTTGAAAAGACGAACGAATGAAAAAAGTAGTTGACCATTAATCAAAAGAAATAAGAACTTATCGTTATTCGTTCTACAATCGAGCAGCAGTCAACTCGACTCTATCATCGGGCGCATCGTCCAAACAAAGTTCTGATAGGCGTGAAATTGTCCAAGTTTTTCCGTCACGTTTGGCTCAGGCTCAAATTCTTAAAGCGACGAGACCGAATTCGAACGGCGCGAGTTCACGTGCGTGTAACTACTATCGATGTTTTGACGTAAATGTTCCGCTACATTTCCTCGCAAAAATGTCAGAAAACTGTTTGCATGCGTATCTCGAAAATACTGTGACCTGCCCATTGAGGAAGATTAAGTTATTCGCGTTTTGAGGTGTTCGCCATGCAAACTTTACAACCAATTATCATCGAAGAATTGTGTAAACGAGCGGAGTATTCGAATCAACAATTCTTTTTAGGGCTGGTCAAGAGATTTTCGGGGTAGAAAACGAGGTCAAGCGATCTTTCAAGTGCTTTTTCTGTGACTTCTCAGTGCTTCAGATACAGTATGTGCCAGGCGAAGAGAAATTTTGCTAAATCAAAATTTTTTAGTGAATACGCGTGCGCGTGCATGGGGCAGTGGCTTAATCGAGTTCGTTAATCGAATAAAAAGCGCACGTTGGAAATGCGAATCATCGACCGTTCGATGGACATTTTACGTAATTGCAATAGCACGAGTATGTAGCTAGAACCATTTTCCTCTTAGAATCCCGACGACCGTCAGAACGGTTTTTGATTCGGATCCTCGAAAACAAGTCGTCGCGGACTGTTCCATAGATTCAAGTTTGCTTAATGTTATTCTGAATATGCTAATAAAGAAGACTTTCTCAGTTGGTCTGCCTCGTAAATTCTCGTTTGTTTGTTGATAAACTCTTGTTTGTTACATGACAACCACGATTTATGTATAAAATTTTTGAAGTTACAACGAAATTATTAACATATTTGGCGATTCATTTTAATCAAAATAATAATATCTTGAGTTTGTATAAAAGTAATGTATTTGGACGTATGAGTTTAGTACGGCGAAATACGTAATAAAGATTTTCATTCTAAACAGATTCAGTTTAGCTAATGACCCTTCGTAAATTACCTCATACAGTGGTAATTTGAGGTTAGCCTACAAATACTGTGGTCAAAATGAGTATAATCCATTCCAAGCATTTTCCTGAAAATAGTTAGGTATTTATCGTTGTTATGCATTAATCTTTCCCGGAGTACTTCATCAAATGCTAAATGTTTTGCCAAACAGGTATTGTATTTTTCTTGTCTTTGAAGTTTTCACTAAACCGGTTATTAAATCTACTGCTTAAAGTAAAATTCGAATCGTTATAGCCGCGTTAATTCTAGCACACGACGTTGTCGAATAAAAGTTAGCCGTTCTAGAGTTTGAATCTTGGTCTTTAAAAACAGAAAGCCTTTTAACGAAATCGCTTATTCGTTAAGATATTGATACATGGGCATTTATCTTGCTGTGGATATAACCTCAATTTGAGAGGCTTCAGAAGCATCGTTGACAGTAGTTGGGAGGGATTAGATCGTCTAGTACATTTTTGGTTGAACACTTCTGAAGATTTTTAATTATCGGATTAGAGATTAGCACTTTCAGTCGGACAGAGTTGAACGTCATTCCTAAATCGATAAAACAGGCTGTCAAGCACTGAACGGGTGGATTAAGCGTTTGGCGATACGTCCTTCAGAAATGTATTGGATACATATAGTGACGATTGTCTACATATCATATCTAATTTACTACCGTTATATCTATATATATCGTTCTATATAAGAATATGTTATCATTATTACTACAGAATTTAATAAGCAATATATTAGTAAAGACTTTGAAAACGTTATTGGCCCGGTTAGACGCATATTGGCCAGTTAACACCGGGCACGTGAAGATCGTTGTCTTTTTCTTGGATTGAGGCCAAAGCTATTTTTCACCGATTCGAGGCGAATAATCATTATTAACTGAATTATTGAAAATGACAGATCACCATCTAGCCATCTGAAAGATATTTTTTAAATAGCGGTTTGATTGTTTGCAATGTACTGTTTGTAGTACTATTTGTACTTGATGCGTGCTGCGCAAAGTGTGCGAATCAAGTCTTTCGTTTATTTCGTTTGAGCCGAGATTTAATTCTTTGAGCAATCACGGGCCATGTTTTGCGAATGAAAATCTCCTACCCTTAACAATGTCTGCTACTGCGACGGAAAACATGGATCATACGTGTATGTTACCGGACCACGTGAAAAATGAGTTTTCACCTAGAAGTTTTGTTGTTCCAGTGGCAGTTCTATATCTCGTAGTTTTGCATCGCGATTATTTCTTTCGAGAGAAATCTCGGAGAAAAGAGCAGCTGGGACAAACAAGAAGGAAAATAAAAGAGAAGGCGCAAACAAACGAACGAACGAACGAATGGCCGACGAAGCGAGTGCATGCTCGCGTTGCGAAAAATTCCGGAATATAAGACAAAAGCGCGAGAACGAATGCAGATGCGCAATTTAGGTCAGGATGCTGGCGCTAAAAGGTGTGGAAGCGCGCGACGATCGCGTAGTTAGTTTCACCCGAGCGGACGGCCGAAGAGAGACGCAAGTGCTCCTCCACTTGGCGGTAAAGCGCTTCAGCTTCATAATGCCAGGGGAGATAATTTGATTTTCAAAGTCTTACGTATTATTACGAGCCGCGAGCGCTCTCTCGTGAATTCCTCCCCTCTAGGATAATAAAATTTCAGCAGCGCGCACCCGTTTCAATATATTCCTCGGTGACTGCATTGATATAGTTCCTTACAACGTCAAATGCCATCCGATCTTACTTGCAACCTCGGTTATCTGCATAATCAACGATTTCATGTCATCTCGCTCATTTTTGTCGAAAACCCTCTCATGGTCGTGTCATTCTCATAATTTTGCAATTTTTATCGCATCGTTTAATATTTGACCTTTAGGGTATGCGTATTAGTTGTAAAGTAAGTCCCGTAAAAGCTATCGCTGAAATGACTATTCGTTGTTGCAGGAACCAAAGATGAAACTGCATTCTCGAATGGAGTCTTCTTTTGCCGCGCTAAAGGTGAGTCATTGTTCCAGCTGTAACAATTTAATGATGTTCAACGATGATTTTGCGTTTATTCGAGAAATATCTTGGAACCGTTCCGGCGCTCGACAATGTTGATCTTGTCGAGCAAGGACAGGCTAATACAAAGCAAAGTTGGCTCAATTTCTCCGAATTGATGGACGAAAGCTAGTCAAACTATCTTCGAGCATACAGACGCTTGACCGTCACTTCAAAGATGATCGTTGACAAGCTATGTAGCCTATAGCTACATATATTATATAAATATACATATAGCGAGTTTCGAACTGCTACGCAGCAGTTGATGATTGAAGGGTAAATATAATCGAACGAGCGCTCAGGCTCTGTCGCACAATTTGACCGATCGTCCATTCTTCCCTCTCTCCATCTTGTCTCCGAGCAATGCAAGCCCAATGAGCCCAAAGGATCGTCTCAGACGAGCGATTGTACTCGTCTTGTCCTTGAATGACTCAGTGAAGCTTCTGAGAGAACTAATCGCAAAATGTAACTTTTAATTATGTTGACGAGTTTCCATTTTAACAGGAGTACTTGGTGAATCGTGCACGATCACAATGATAAGCTGAAATTTCGCATCTCGCATGTGCATGTCTTTTTTTACCTGCCAAACCCTTTTTTTACTATTATTTATGACCTTCCTAGACCGTAATTTTACGCGCCCATTCAGGAAAGGTTTTCGTTTCATTTTCCAAACTGAAAGTGAAAGTGGATTTTTTTATCATCCGAAAAAGTCCTTCGTCCTTTTTCCTACTACCCATACCTTTTTGACGACTATGCGAGGGCTGCGTCCCACTATGGAAGCCTGTTAAAAGAGCAGTCGCTCTTAAAATAAAGGGAGTTCAGTAACCCACCTTGTTGAACTTATTCTACCTCTGTGCGTTCCCGAATCCTCTGGTCGCGTCATTCAATTACCTCGCGATACGACAAATGACCAGTCGAACCGAATAACTCGTTACTTGGTTTATTTTTCTCGGAATATACAAAAATCTTCGTGGCACTTACATAAATGACTAAATCTACGTAGCAAAGAGTCTCTTAAATCAATGCAATTTATTGCAAATAAAGTTCGCTGATTTGCACGAGTGCCTCGAGTTTGAACGTAGCCGTTAAAGGAATACTTTGCATCCAGTTAAAAGCGTCAAACCCAATGGCGAGCGTTGTATAACTGTATTGCGAGTTTTAAAACTACGTTAGAAGGTCTTACAAGAGGGTGTTTACGAAGCGACGGAACGGAGATGATAAGGAGAGGAAATCAACTGGCCGGGATCCGGGAAATTCTGTCGATGATAGTATTACGTTGTAGTGGCAACGCCAATGGCAACTATAGTAAACTTACTTCGCTATCTCTCAGTCCGTTCAACGGAAGATGCATTTTTCAGATGAACAAGTTTCGTCTTCCACTACAAATCGAAGACAGCCCTCACGCGCGTGCGCATCAAATTCACCACTGCAATTTCGTGAAACGCTCATTTCATGCAATAGATCGGCTCAAAATATTGAAATAGTCTGATCGTAAAAGGTGCGAAGACTTGATGGTCCATAAGTTGTGGCATCGCTGGCAGAGACGGAAAACGTTGATATTCTGCTAGGTGAAGCGGTAAGCATGCAACGATAAACATTTAGACGAGGCATATGCTGCATGCAACTTACACGTGCGCGTGAGTGTGTTAAAAAGTTTGTCCATTTGCATATAAAGTTTGTCCGTATTATATAGTCTCGGTGTAGAGAAAACGTCACGCGCCAAGTGTATAACAAACGCCCTCTCGAGGTGCCACCTTCTCGATAAGCAACCGTTGGCGTACGTCACACGGACGCCTTTGTCTGTTTCTCTCTCTCTCTCTCCTACTTTCTCATTCCCTTTCTTGGCCCGCTTTCTTCTCTTCGTACTCTGGTCTCGATTAATGTCGCCTACCGATCATACCCATTGCCTATAAAATTTCGATGAACCTCCATTTTTGCCTACGACTGCACATTGATAAAACGTGCGTGTATATGTGTTTGCATTGAAATTTGTCAACATTTTGATATTGGAGCCATGATTCAAACGTTTGATTCTTTCCAGTAACAACTGACGAAGAAAGTGCTGGGGCGCTTTGCGGGTTTAATAAGTTGCTCCGTTTTAATATAAAGTGAGCTCCAGCTCCTATAAAGGGAAACTTCAATTGTGTTTCCATAAACGTTCAAATGATACGAACGAACCATCAGATTGGAAGGAATAAATAATGCTCAGTTATTTCTTACCTGTGTGTTTTTTAATTTGCTCTTTTTTCGCGCTATGCTGTTACATATGCATAAGTACAAGCTATCAAGGGTCAAGAAAATGAAAGGTCGCTGTAAATAGAAGCTACGGGCGTTAAAAAAAAGGTGTTGCGTGTATCCGTGCAAATTCTCATGTATATTTATGCCTGGTTAGTCTTAGGATACGTGCATGCAAGTTTTACGTTAGATTTTAATGCATTCTTTTACAAAAATAGCTCTTTTGTCCTGAACTTGGCGTAGATTTTCGCATTATTTGCTACAACAACAAGTAAAAATGATTCCCATCATCGGGCGCGGATATCCGCAGGAAGATATCTGCATAGAATACTCCTACCTAGATCCGAATAATGTTTATTCGCTGATTCCAGATTAAACGGATTATCGACCAAACTGTTCATATTTGTTTCTTTGCCAAATCAATCGACTTCCACTGTTTATTAAGAAAAAGAGAGCTCGAGAAGAGAATCAATACGGAGGAAAATGTCAGGTTTTGAAAATCGATTAATCCGAATGCGATTCGTCGGCGTTCCATTTAATAAGCGGCCTCGAAAAAACGTCAACTAAAAGTCTCAAGCACCGCGGAATTTCATTTCTCGTGAGACCGAACGAAGCACTTCCCGTACACGTCCACGCGCAGGCGGGGCGCCAAGTGGGAACGTACATGAAAAAAAATAGACATGCAGATTCTGGTGTATTATTGGTGCATCGACTATTGAGCACACACAGATACGCATACACGAATACACGGGCGCTGTCAGGTAGATGCAGCAGCTACGACCCTCTTCGTTCCTCTCGCTGACAGTCGTTTATTTATCACTCGGCGCTTCACGCACGAGTCACCTTTGTTGATTTGCCGATATCCGTGCTCTTTTCAATTTTCATTACTTCGATTGACTTCATCTCGCGTAAGCTCAACACACACACACACGCACTGAATCTATTTTAAGACCTTTATTTCAAATTGCTGTGCGTTCATTCAATAGCAATTGTTTCGCTGGTAAACAAATGTATTTTATTTTAAATCTTCCGAGGGATGTCGTGAATGCACGAATACATATTCAGCTCGTTTGATGAATAATTCAATCAATTAAAAATTCAGCGCTCGCTCGTTGGGTATTCACGCGTATTGATTTGGTTGAGGCTGACGTTATTGAACAGCGTCAAATATTCCAGCACGCTGCTTCTTAATTTTTTCTTTATCTAAAATTGTCGCTACTCGGCTTTGAGCCGAGTTGCTTTTATTGATTTTGGCGATCGTACATTGAAATTTGAAGTTTTTTTTATTTAACACTGATACGTTTATAATAATATAAGACCGATTAACATTTAAGGAAGGCCTTTTTTTACAGAAATCCTATGTGAGGCTAATAAAGTTAGTCGATCTCCGACTGATTGGATGCTCGCTTACGGGTTTACGAGATCGTTTGTTTAATAGCCGGCAATCAATTGGTGTAAATAACAGTAGCATCCATCAACGTAAATCCGACGCAACGAACAATTGAGAACCTCTTCTGGACGGGGAGTTCGAGACTAAAGTCGAGACTAAAGTCGAGACTTATCAATAAGCTGACGAATAATGATAGCCCAATTTCTAAAATAGTTTCGACAGATCTCCAAAGACCTGGACTTCCAATCACATTAAGAGGAGGAGTTCCGTCGCGCAATATTATCGTCCACGGCCGCGGCAATTTGTGTTTATGCTCGATCAGTATCCATTCGCATTGATTTCACGTCAAGACGTATTTACGATTTAAATTACCAAGCTTTACCGAGAGATTGGAGCCTGACTCTGCCGCCTGCCTGTGCCTTGTTTTACGTTCGTGTGATCACGTAGCGCCGGATGCTGTTCAGGCGCTCACTTTGGCGCCTTTTCGACGATTACGCCTTGTAATCGCCACAACTCTGTTTCGACTCATCTCTGTGGAATCATTTTAGCTCTCGTTCAAGCTGTCAATTGACCTGCCTCAACTCAACTATTACGCCGTTGTCCCAGCGAGACGTATTATTATGATTCGGTCTTAGTAATGACTGTATTTAATCATTTTCTTTCTTAACTCAGGAAAGCACACTGATTGCAAATTGCTGACTTGGCGGAAAAAGGGAAAGCTGTAGCTATCGCTACTTGTTCTATTTTACTTTGTGATATCACGACAAAAGCCAATATCTCGATAAGTATCTTATGGCTCTAGTCTTTGTTCCCTCGCAATCCTGTGATTTTATTGCGCTGTCCCTGTTTTCGAAAATTTGCGAGATAGATAGCTATGGGCGTACGAACGGTCGCACTCTGCGCTCTTCTTTCGTTGCCTATTTGTAAAGTGAGCATCGCTCTCGAGACGTTTAAGGAAAATCCAACTCGCGATCTGGCTTGCAAACGCGCGATTTCCCAAGGATAGCGTTGAAAGATAGCGGATCACAAGTGATTTGACATAAAATGGAAAAGGGCGAATTGTAGGTGGAAAAGGGCGCGGACGAGTAAAGGAATAAAGGGGCTCGTCCTATTGGCGCGTAACTTACGTGAGTGTCGGAAGGTCATCTGTAACGGGCTTCGCGATAAAAGCTTGTATAGCGGCTAAGGTAATATAGCCTTGGTATATCCACCATCTATACAGCAGAGCCGCTCATAAAAGTAAGCGAAGCAACGATTTGTGTAGAGGAAGCACATTCGGAGAAGACACGCGCTATTTCGCGACCTATATGTGACGTCCGAAAACCAACGATCTAGATAAAATCTAGCAAGGGAGCTACGGGGAGAACAGTCCAAAAAGTTTAAGCAAAAAAGGAAGAAAACAGCCGCGTCAACTCCAATTTGTATCATTTGTTTCATATGGATTCCTGGGAGAAGTATAAATCCAGACTCGCTGGGAATAAAGCTGGGAATGTAGAGATTGGAGTTGGAAATGAGAGAATTAGAGAAATGCGACGTCCGAGAGAGTGGAGAATCGGACGTGGAGGTATTGAAAGTGTTGTTGCTTGTCGTCGTGGGCGGGGCTTGATTTAGCGCGTGCCGCGTGCCGGATAATTGTGGCCGGCTGAGATAATCGCTGCGACGCTTATGCTGCCTTATTGCATTCGTGTCTATCGCTGTCAAACAGTTTTGTTACATTTCATTCAAACCAGATGACTAAACCTTTTGGACGATCGAATTCCAACGACACTGACCTTTGGGAGTTTTACAAAAAAGCCTGCTCATGACACTCTGAGTTTAATATCGGGATTCGTGATACGTTTCTTCCGTTTCACAAATTACCGAAACTTTAGAAGATATCAATTATATGTCAGCCTTGTATTTATCATGTTCTATTAATAGAAATAACAATTAGGAATGCGGTTTTAAAAAAATTTTCTCATCGAACTTTGTTTTTAATCGATATATTCCATGCACGCGACGATAAAGAAACACGTATACCTACATCTTTCCAAATGACAAGTACCCGGATAACTTTTTACAAACTTTATTCTATTATGGATGTTTACCAACTGTTTTCACCTAACAATTAACGACGTCAATTATAAAATACGCATGTACGAAAAGAAAAATGGCACAGCGGACTAGATTTGTAACTCAATATTAAAGGCTGAAAACGCAAGCTGCAATCAAGAACGATATGTACCGTAAGAAAAAAATAAGGACGAAAACAGGACTGATGAAGCGACTGGTTGGTGGTACTGTCACGTTTATCATTCCATTCCATGACTCGTTAAAACGTTTCCTTGATTACGATATTCAGGAAGAATTATCGTTGACTGCTGTTGTCCTTCGTGCTCGAGAAATGGCTTGAATGTAAGTTTGAAAACATAATCGGATAGCTAGTCGGAAAGCCCGACAAATTTGGCATAACTTGCATCGCATCGCAGCCTTCAAAGTTTACATCGGTTCAGCGTAACACGTTTCAAAAATAATCAACTCACTATGAAGACAAAAGTCACAGAATACTTTGGCATAGCGTAGAAGTGAGGAGGTTTTTAAATTCTGAGCATTTCTTAGAAAAAGAAAAGAAAGAAAACGTTGGTTTCTCTTTTCGAAAGAAAAAAGTCCGACAGCGCATAATTGAATGAATTTTAGGATAGCATTTGCATTGATCCCGTTTTAAGATTCAAGTCGCGCAAGAGAGAAGAAAAAGGGAATAGTCTGCGACAGGCAGAGGAAGGGATCGAAAATTGTCGAATAGAGCGAGCGGTGGATGCTTGTTTACGACGCGAAAAGAATAAGAAAATGACGAAAGCGATATAATTTAGTTGTATAGCAATGTAGAGGATGTTCGGCTGGTTGGATCGAGTATATATAGGGGGTAGGGCGCGGGCGCGAGCGCGAGCGCGGATGAAATAGAGGCCGTGTGGGGTGGCTGAATGGTGGGGTGAGCGGAGCGAAACAGAGAGAGACAGAGCTGGAGAGGGAGTTAGCTGGAGGCGCTGCTGGTGGGAAGGAGGCTATAGCCACCGAAGTGAGCTAGCGACCAGTTGACGAGTCGCGCCAGTGCGTTGATTTCCCTCGAACGGACGCTCGAGGATCAGCTCTCTGTCAGTCTCTTTGTCTGTCTATCGTTCTCTCCGTGTGTACCGTGGTGCATCATCTGACGGACAAAGTAGACTAGATCCGAGGAGCGGAGAGCAGCGCAGAAGTAGCCGCGACAGCTGCTCAAGCTGGTGTTTCATAGCGTGCGTGCGTGACATGTTAGTCCCGGCGAGTGCTGCAAACAGAAGCAACAGTAGCCTCAGGTTAATCACTGGTGTCCGTTGTGCGTGAAATCATTCGCTCTCGGTAGCACACAGTGTCAACGAGCAGCTAAGAAGCAGCAGCAGGTGAAGTGACGAGCACCGGATTCTGCTCTTCCCCTGTCTCTCGCTCTTTCTCTTCGTCCTCAGGCTGCTTGCTTGCCTGCCTGGCTGCCTGGCTGCCTGCCTGTCTGCCTGCTTGCCTGCTTGCGAGGCCGATCGATACGCACACCTCGAGGTGAGTTTTCCACGTATACGTACGTATACGATTTTAGCTACGACTCGGCTCCTTTTTTTATCAAGCTCCTTTACCATCCCTCCGCTCTGTTCTGCGCACCACCTCCGCGATCCCAATAATGCTTTGATCTGTCGTTTTGCGTGGACGACTGAGAGCTTTCAATTTCGACCGATGGCTAAAGGACAAAACTGCAGTTGCAGCCTAAAGTGAACAAAAAATTGGAAGAAAAGAACTGCAACTTGTGCACTGAGTACACAGCTTCTTCATTCGCAAAAGAGCGCGGCTTCTCGTTGTATAAACGAAATGGCTCGTCGTTATTTCGTAAATGTGCGAGCTCCCTTTATCCGTCGTCCAGGCCACGCTTTCCTCCCCCCCCCCATCTTTTCTCCTTCGTTATTATTTGCCTCCGTCGACTCTTAAATTTTTTAACGAGCTACACGGCACAACCATCCAGCGGAATTCGTGCTTCAGTGTTGTTAGTTTCCGAGCGTCTTCAATTTGTCTCTCTCTTTCGGGGGCGTACTTCTACTTTTAGCGGATGCCTCGTTACTAAAGTATACCTTTTTCGAAAAAATCTTTGAAAAGATCTCCAAATGTGGCAAGCTAATATTATCTGTCGCGTAATCTTCAAACCGGCTTCTTGCAATTTTACTGCGCCTGACTCTAACGTTGATTTGACTTATGTTGCTTCGACATTATTCCATAGTTCATCGCACAACTTCGTCAAATAGAAACGTATCACTTGTGTCTCACGTGGAAACGGAAAACTTAGGATAAAAGACACTCGAGGCACTGGAGGCACAGGAGGCAACTGTCGTAAAGAGTGCTCCCTTTATCTCTCGAAATTTTTCAAAAATGACACAACGGAAAAAAGCACAAAAATAGTTCACTGTGAATGCAAAGGCTCGCTCAAAATATGCGCTAATATCCATGAAGCTGTAAACGTACTGGACCCGACTTTAAACGAGGCACTTTACTCTCGAGAAAAAAAGAGAAAAACACTAAGGGAACTGAGAAAAGCTGCTCCAAGCCGTGCAAGTAGGCGTCGAAAAATTCGACTCTTGTACGCAACAAAATTGTCGCAACTCAGTGGAATGTCGTAATTTCGTCACTATTTAAATGTCCATAATTCGGTAAATTGTACATAAATTGTTATCGTATTAGATGCATATTTTCGGAGAGACTCCGTGTTAAATGAACAAAAGTCAGTGCCACGTCTCGGTGTCCATTTGGCCTTACTAAAAAATACGACTATTCGTCGCTTTGTCTAGAGCACCTCCATTTACTTGAAACAGCCAGGGAGATGTTTTACGCTGGCATTGTCGCAAAATTGAGAAGATCTGCGAGGGCTATTTATATTAACAAGCTTCAAAGCGCCACAGAAGGGAAGCCCTATTGGCTTCTTCTAGCTCTTTTCATGCTCGTCAATCACTCAAACGTTGGATAATGAGAATTCGTTCGTTCATAAGATTCTATCGAGTTGGTCAGGCGAAGTAATTGCTATGGAAAAGTACGGCTACCGCAATACCAAATAAAATACGTCTTGCTTCGGCATGTACTTGTTAGGATTAATCGATGTTGACAATGAATCGCGATTTTCAATATTTTTAACTGGGACCTTTTCAATTTAATTACTTGTGGCATGAACGGCCGTGAGAAAATTAAGTTAGAAATAAAAACGAAAATAGAAATGAAAAATGACGGAAGACGACCATTATTTTTATCGATCTGTTTGTCACGCAAGCTCTATTTTTTTCTTAGCTACGTGTTGCAATTAGCACTTACAAAAATGACGCTTCAAGCAAATGCGTTCTACTTGGCGCTTTCAATGCTTTGCGAAGAAATTATGTTTAAATTTTCAGTCAAATAAATATCGTAGATAGGTATACGAATTAACTGATTCGAGCAGAAAAATATCAAGTTTATCGAGTTAAAAAGTCACTTTTACAAAGTTTATTCTTATTCGTAATTGATTTGGAGCACATTGTTTCGATGTGTTGTGTACTACCAGTCCCTACACTGAATAAGTGGTTTGAGATGAATAAATTGGCGAACACAATACACAGACTTGGCGATTTAGAATACGCTGTATAACTATCTCGACATTTTTCCTTTTTCACAAAAATACGACGTATGCATAAAACGGTAAATCCACGCGCATAATTGTAGGAGAAAGGAAGATTCAACATCGTAAAAATATTATAGAACTCAATCTGCAAATCCATGCTCCATTGGATCGAATTGCAGTGGCACTGGAAATAGAACCAACGCGTACAAGTTTTAATTAAGGCTGATGCAGACTCTTACTTTAATTCAGTGAACGACGGTAATAAAATCGGCAAATGCAGCCCAAATCAACTGAAAAATCTGGTAATAAGTCTAGTGCCTACCGATAACCCATCAAAGCCTCATGCTGGCCTAACGACTACATCTAAAAACCGAGTACATTTGGTAAAGTGAGAATTGAAGTACGAATGCAAAGAATAAGTGAATGATAAATAGATAAGTCGAAATGAGAAAACATGTAAATGCAACGAATTTCGTAGTTGGACAGTCCGCAAGGTTTTGCTCGTAGCGCGAGTGTCAGGGCCTTAGCCTCGATACGTGCGAGATAGCTGAAAAAGACCGTGTGCTCTGATTCTCGCGTTGTTTGCGCGCGTGCGAATGACTGTACCGCGTGTAGGCCTGTAGCACAAGTGTAGCGAGCGAAAGAAATAGAGCTATGTACTTGCTTCGGAAACTGCGTAGTGGCGACTGGCCAAGTTTATTATCGGCTAAAATTAGTAGCTCTCTTGAAGGAACGAGGAAGTCTTTCTTCGCGATCTAGCTTAACAATGGGCTTTGATATTTATTGGTTTATTCGGATACCTAGCACTCTGTCTATCTTTGCTTGATCACGTCAGACCGAGAAATCCGATCCTACCACTACTGCTGGCCCCTACTATTAAGTAAAGTCCAAGGAAACAGTCAGCCGTGCTGGAATTTTCGACTGCGGAAAACAGGTTATATTCTCGTTTTCGTCAAACTATGAGATCCGAGAAAATGGCATCGGCAAACGCCACGTTACTATGCACGATCGACGGTTTGTTAACAAATTAACGTACAAACAACTTGGACGAGCCAGCGAAATTTGTCGGTTAAAGGATATAATAGGCCTACAAAAAGAGTTTGTTTTGGGTGCTCGACACGTGTCGAGGACACTTGATACATTGCTCTAGATCGAACGATGCTATTCCTATGGAAGCGCAAGACAAGGGGGAAGAGCGGAGAAGGAGTGTCAATCTACGTTAGCAGCAGACCGCAAAGTACAGAGTAAACGAGAGCCACAGATATACAACGGCGCCTCGTCAGCGCCCGAGAAATCGCTTCATGTGCAAATGTGTGTCGCTGTGGTATCTCGCGGGGGAGCTTTTTTTGTGCGAATTGTCTGCGGCATACACGCGAGTGTCCGTCTCTGGGGGGTCAGAAAAGTGAGAGAGAGATAGACGACACAATTGATAGAGGATACGTACACTGCGGCGGATTGCCATCGAGCCGAGTGGCCGATTTTATTTGTTCTCTTTTTTTTATTATTCCGCGTACGCGAGTAGCGTTCAAATGGACCCCTCGCGCCGACGCTTTTATCTCGACATGAAAATTGAATTTTGACGAGCTTTTTTCACGTTTGTTCGACCTACACTCACGCTTTTAATTTTTTGTTGGTATCTGTTTAGCCAAAACACTTTAATCAAGAGAGCTTCATTTACTTATCTGGCGCCGAACAAGCATTTTCCGAACGCGACAAAATACATCGATATTGATGCTATTCGTTTATTATTTAATCAATTATTTCTCCATCCTCCCTGTATAGCATTTTGGCGTATAAAGCATTTGAACTAACCAATCGTATGCAGCTTTTAAGAATCTAAACGTGTTCAAGTATATCAAGGCCTAGATCTCGATAAAGGCTACTTCTTTAATCTTCATTTATAAAATGCGAAGGTTCATACATAAATGTATTCGGCGTTCAGTCGTTTGAATCGACGAGCAAGCGCAATAAAAGTGCACTTTGTTCGCAAGTTATTGAAATAATATCGCTGAAAGCTTTATTTATCTGCAAAGAAAATGGATTTCTGTCAGATTAGCCTCGCTAATTTGCTATTCGTAATGTTCGATGTCGTCCGAGGCTTCGATGAAATTTCGGCTATCAATACCATCGTTGATAAATTTTCTGCTAAAATGGATGTGCCAGTTCATATGTGAGCGATGGATTCACAAATAAATTATTCCACTACAAAAGGCAATATTGGACGATATAGTTGGGAGTCACATAACTCATCAAATCTAGAGGTGAGAACTTTGGAAAAGTAGCGAAAGAAAAGAAACTTTTTATAAGTTTCTCTCGGCGTGGAATATTTTATTTAGGTTCCAATGTAGCGCAATGCCGTTTTACGAGAAAAAGCCCCATACATTCTGGAATTTTTCGTAGAATATATCGATAAAGTTTACAATGTCCACACGCGTTTAAACTTTAGGCACAAAGTTTTAGCCGTAAACGTAATGCCATGATTGCTACTTATTCTATTGCGGCGCTTATACGTTCCTTTCCGAGCCTTTATATTGCGGTTAATTACGCGAGGAAACGAGGCTTTAGTGCGGATTATCACGACGAACGAATGTGTCTGTCCGATACGATCGAACGACGTCGCAATAAGTCGATTGGGCGAATGTCTGGGATTGACAAAGGATGTTTCTCGTGCGAGATATCTGGCGAAATTAGATAGTCAGCATAACAGTCAAGTAGCTAGCTGTAGTTACGGAGGAGGACGTTCGATTGCAGGTAAAATATGAAATAGCGCCTATTGAATGGCAACGTCCACGAGTTGAACGTGCGCGCGTTTACGCGGCGCGTTTTTCAGCTTCTCATTGATCGTCTGAAAATTTAAGCCGAGCGATCGATGCACGAGTGCCGGGCAGGCTAAATGTGCCTTTATCAGTCTGAACAATGACGAAGTATCGAGCCGCGAGTAAAAGAGCGGGAATGACGAATGTAATAGTCGACGACGAGTTTGACGTTTGCGTGGCTCTCGCCAAGGAAACAAGCCTTCGTAAACACACACGAACACGCGCACAGAGAGAGGGAGAGAGAGAAAGAGCGCGCTGTAAAATCTATTTTTATGAATCCTACGCTCGCGAATATAAATCAAACAGTTCTTACATATATAGATTGTTGACGGGATTTAGTAATAGAGCTTCAGCCGGAGCACTTATTTCATTTCGCTCTGCCAGACTATCGATTTGCGCTTATTATAAAATATAATTGAGTTAACTAAGATCCGGCTTTCGTGAATTCTCCTTCTTTTCTCAACAATTCCCTCGCGTTTCTGACAATTTCCATAATTAAATCGCATGATTCAATCAAGAGTCGACGTGATATATCTTTCTTTCAATGTACACTGCGTCAATTACGTGGGAAATTATCTTTCTCTCGTCTTAACGGATGATTGAAAAACAGTTGAACAAAGCCAGACATTTGGCATCTTTGAATATGCATTAGCGATATTTCACTGCAATGATTTTCGTCAGTTGTCGGACGGATTTGTTGTTGAAGAAAACAGAGGAATGACGTTACTCGGAAAGATCTTGCATAATATGGTATTGCGTTGAAATTGCAAATCGACAACGAATAAATTGCATTGCAATTAACAAAATTGCAAAGCAGATGTATTTTTTCCGCGACACAACGCCAATTCGATTGTCGACAACATTGCGGCTATTATGATTTCATATAACATACGAAATAATAGCGATCAAATGGAGCCACGTTAAAAATTAGTTTACAATGAAAATAACGAGATCGACATTGATGATCTTTTTGAAGACAAAAGTCAACAGCCGAATATTTAGCCAAGCGTCAAGCGACGCGCAATTGTTGTACAATTGATTTCTCGATTATTCGAGAATAAACGATAACAGTCGAATGAAATTCGCGTGACGCTCTTCCTCCCGCGGTTGAGAGCACAGGAGCACGCGGCTGAAAGCCGGTGGCGCGTAAAGGTGTAGCGCGCGAAAGCGCACATGGATTTCAAATAATCGGATGGGAACGACGACCATCATAGACGCGCGTAAACCTATGTGTGGCTCCGATGAGAATAGCGCGATCTCGGCCTTGCGGCCGAAAATCGAGTACGTTAACGATCGATTACTATTGCTATCATAAGCGCACGCAAATGTAATCCATGCAAATTACAGCTCGGGATATCGGAGCTTCTTCTTCTTCTAATTGTCGGTTGGTCGCGCCCGTGCCACCGCCTGCACCGCCGCCACAGCCGCCTCACCTACGTGTACGCATATCCATACAACACCTACACGGGACATCGTACATCGGACTGACGCGGTGTCCCACCAACCAATGTACGCTCGCCTCCTTCCCTGCTGTGCTCTGCTGCTACCGCAGCCTTAATCGCGATGCAGAGACCTGCAAATTCAACGATTCTCGTGCTTACTTACGATTGTGCAATTCTCTCACTATTCTG
This sequence comes from Chouioia cunea, assembly GCA_030064505.1. NCBI lineage: Eukaryota > Metazoa > Arthropoda > Insecta > Hymenoptera > Eulophidae > Chouioia > Chouioia cunea. Next base: position 13,643,326 of record JAOPFQ010000005.1, read on the forward strand.
CACAGAGTCGCCTGTTGCGTATCTATACGTTTTACGAAGGGCACATCGCCGTCAGATTTCTTCATTGAATGATAGTTTGAATTGGATGATTGGATGAAATATCGATCAAATCAGAACGAGTACTAAGTGCTCGTAAAGCTGATGAAAATCAAATCAGTGGCGTGTGCTGGTGAATGCCACTAGGCGCTCGCGTGTGTTTTTACGTACAAGGGAAGGTGGATTGGCTCTTTTCGAGAGCCAGCGTACGTGTGTGTGTGTGTGTGTGTGTGTGTGTGTGTATTCTTGAATCGGTTTGACGTGCGCCTGGCAATGAGCTTCCGCATAGTTGCCGCGCTATCGTATAGTACAGTCCGAGCGCAGCAGCGTTAGGTAGCAAATCCATAGAAGTGCGCGCGCGTGCCTGACCCAACGCGAACCCTATCCACTTGCTTTTGCCCCAAGATCAAAGGATAGACCCGTTTAATTATAGTAATCGAGCCACCGCGCACTTTCACCCTTGCTATAGTTCGCGCTATTATCCGCGCTTTATATACTTCGTATACTACAACTCGTTATTCTTTTTGGCAAATTATATACAAATCGAGAGAACCGAGCGTCACAGTGTCAGTAAACAGGTCAGTTTTTTACTAGGGACTATTCGCTCTCGTTCTTTCTACGTATATGTACAGTACACGTATACCTTCAGAGTTATGGTGGGCAAATAGCTCGTTGATTTTCACTTTTTGATGTGAGTGCGCGCTTCACAATTAGGTCGGGTGAGATTTCCAAAAATAGCAGGCATTTTCAGCTTAAACTATCATGGTGTACAAAGCTACTCGGAATGCGCAGTTGTCTTTCGCATTTTTTCCGTACAAAATATTATTTGTAAACGGTGCAATATTAGAAAGGAACTTTCTGTAATAGTGTACGTATTAAATATAAGCAGAACTTGTCAACCATCCTGCTCTCGATTCCTCAACATCCAATGGCCCAAGTTCTTTTATCAATGTGCAAGTAATGTCATTGCGTTTCTGTTTAATTAATTGGGGTAATTTGTTGATTTAATCAGAATGAAAATGAAAACAGACGAAAAAATTGATTATAATTGAACGCTTGTTTTATGATAGTCAGCCACGGATACCTTATTGACCCTGTCCTCGTTCGTGTCTCGTAGAATGTTATTCCTTAAATACTACTTTGGAAATCCATCCTTGACGAAACCGTCTTGAATAGTAGTCGTCTTATTTATATATAAAAATAGACTCAAGTCAGTGAATCGTCTAATGGACAACGATCTTTTCAAAGTATGCGCATTCCATCGAAATAAAGTATTGAGAAAGTTTCAGGTACGTCAACGGTATCTCATTCGATTGTTCCCATTTGTCTTACAGGAGAGTCATTAAACCTATCACTTTACCTGATCTTCGTCGCTGGCACGTAAGTTGGTAATGCGATATTTTGATACTCGAAAGGAACAACTTTGCACGGCGCATTTCATGCTCGTACTGGCATGATCAAACAAGAACATTATTACTTGGCGAGTCAAAAAAAGTTAGTCGGATTATCACAGAGAATTGTCGATGAGACGTAGCGATATAATTGAAGATAAACTGAATAGAAAAGAGAACAAATATCGATGGCGAAGTAACATTTCAGGGATCGAGGGGAGATTCGATCATTGTCGGTTTGCTTGGCTCTTTTGGTTTGAAAATTTTAGTTACCCGTACGCTTGTGTCGTCTGGGTGTGAAGGAGCCACGTCCGTCCCCCGAGGATGCTCCTCTCAAAGGAAGAAGCTGCGAGTACCATCTCACTTATGCGCGATGGTCTCAGCTAGGCAAAGAGACAATATGTATATATTATGTGGTTTGTTCCCCACGGCCTGTCTTGTATTCGCTCTTTCCTTTTTTTATTTGTTTTACTTCAATAGGTCTTTTTCCGATACACTCTTCTCGTACGCACAATCCCTCCATTATTATCCAACTTCGTTCCGATGTTGTTTTCGTTTTGCTTGTCGGACTGATCACATCGCGCAATTAATCGAGTTAGTTCTGGAGGGGCTACAAAAACAATGCTTTTAGCCGGCCGTTTATTGTGTTCTACTACTGCATGCCATCGTATATTGATTTTCTTAGTTTATTTAGTAATGAAAGAACGAAAAACACATTACAATACGTTGACGTTTAAACATGACACAACAGCTAAAACTTGAGTAAACGGGGAAGTTTGCCTATTTCCGGAATATTAGTAGAAAAGTCAAAATTCATAAGGTCTATTTCAGGAGGATTTAGTTCCAGCGGCATAATTATATCAGCGGATATAGCCATTCTGGATTGCGAGCTCGTAGCAGCTTTCAATCACCGACTGATACGATAAGCTCCATCCTCTGCGATCACACCAGAACCCTTCTTCCGTGCTCTTCCCCCCCCCCCTCTCTATCTTTTGTTAATAAAATATAGTAGCTCTTCCACGTTCAATTTTTGTGTTTGCTTTACTTTTTCTCCATTTTTCATTTCATCGGCCTGGGCATTATTTTTTTCCGCTGCTCATCAACTCTTATCCAAGTCTTAACTCACGCTTATCAAGATTCAGTCCTCGAACTTTCAGTTCACTTGAACCTCGACCTTTTACATTACCTTTCGTTTCCTGAGCGCATATTTACTTTGACCGAGATAGCCTTTTTTATAAGTTGTTTTATTTAAAGACTCGTCTATTTATTTTCAATAGCTACGTACTGTACAATTTCTTTTCAATTGATTTTTTCAATCTCGACTGTTTCAACAGACCTTTACGAAGTTATTTTTATAATTTTTTTTTTCCGGATTCTAAACATTCTATCTCCATTGAACTCGAACGAATAACATTCCTTTGTAAACATGGCTAGAATATATCCGAACAGGTTGCGTTTGCTTAATTGTAAATGCGAAAATTCTTACAAGGCTAATAAAATCAACTCGGCCAATATTTGTGTCAAACTTTGCAAAGAGAAATATTTGCTGTAACAGGGATCTTGCGTGGTTTCTAATAAAACCGCTAAGAAAATTAAATAAAAATCGATCTTCCATTATGTTCGACGTAAAGTCGAGCATTCAGCAAAGGAAGAAGCAAGCGCAAGCACTTGCAAACGTCGACGTGTAGAAATAATTTTCTGAAAAAGGAGAAGGGAAATAGAAGCAAACTCGGCAAGCAACAGTGTCCTCGACAACTCCGTCTAGTCGGGTCCTACCGAGAGGAAGATATCGATTACTTTCTTGGTTGGTTCTCCTTTCTCTTTGGGGAATGCTAGAGCTAACTACACTCAGCGGGGAGAGAAAAACAAGAACGTAGCGAACCGGACGCACACCGCGTTCCGCCTGCGGACGTTTTGTACATGTCGTGTGCGGATCGATCGCTTCCGTTTCCTTTCTATCCCTCTCTCTCTCTCTGTTACTTCCCGACGCCTTTCTGGTAGCCTTCATTATGTAGTTATGCGCCATACTTATCAACTCGAGACCTTCGAAATAATGTTTATTTATTTGATCGTTAAACAACGAGTACATTGTGCATTGCCTGTGAATAGTTTTCAGTGCAAAAGCATTGTTCTTCGTGAAAATAAATAATTCGTTTGAACTGGAATGCCTTATTGCGAGACACACGTTGGTTAGTGCTATAACGTAACAAATGATAAAAGCCACTTTTTTGGACGCCCCGATTCACGTTAATACCGCAAAACAGACAAAAATAAAAGCCGCTCTCGCGGATACTTTGAATAATAAAAGTTTCGGTATGCTAAGCTAGCCGAAACTTGCTCCAGAGTACATTGATTATTCTAGCGTATCGACTCGTAAATCACTAAACTCGATGTCTCTAAATCAGGTTGACGAATGCATATATGCAGAACGTTCAAGTTTATGTGTAATTCTCCCCTTACAATCAATTAGCGACTTGACTCGATTTCGCAGCATCTTATACATAACGACTGCTTTCGAACAGAATTTGGCAACGTAAGCACAGCTATTTGTCACGCTTAAGCTCTCATCACGAGACGTCCGAGCGAAGTACCGTGGAATAAAATTTCGCGTGGCTTTCCTCGAGCGAATGCGAGTCTGCCTTCGTGGCCATGATCAGCAATAAAAAATGTTTTGTTTTTCATCGATATACACGTACTTAATTATCGTGACGAAGTGGAATTGGGTTATTGTGAGAGGCGAGGTGCACGTGTCGTTGATGATCCGCAGTTGCTCCTCGGTGATCTTCCTCCTTCAAGTTGAGCTATTAACCCTGCGATTGCCCTGATTTCCAGGTTCATGATTTTTTGGGTCAACGATTTGGCGTCAGGTGCTCGACAGCACGGTTGTTGAGTGTTGTGTATCGCGCGAGGTATCCAGTCTACCTTGTGTGGGTGTACAGTATACGATGCGCGTACACGTAGCTATATCTATATCTATTTGTCCTCGCAATGATCTTGCGGTGCTGTTGTGCCTCCGCGAAGCGCAATACAATTGTACGCTTTATGACGCCTCAAATTTTCGATCGGCCTTATTTTTAGCCCGATGACGACGCTCTCTATTCTTGGCGGAGCTTTTGCACGTTCGCTTTGCCTCCTTGTCATCCTCGCAACTACTTCCTTGCATGCCTTATACTCGACGTTCGATAATACGTTTATTTATATGTATATACGTATCGTCTATTCATTTTCCACTGAAAAACAGATCTCAAGGATCAAGGTAATCACTTATAACGCTTATTATTGAATTTCATCGACAGCGTTTTCCCTTTTTCGAGCAAGTAATCGTTCGACATTATTACGTTTTCCCCCTTTCGGAACGGGCCAAAATCAATTTCCTACTGTCGACTTGGCTCGATTGTAACTTATGAGCGACAATTCATTGCTAAGATGAAAAATGAAATAACGGCAGCTTAGCCGAAGATTGTCTTTTTCTCTTTCTTGCAACGCGTACGCTGTTCTCGTTGCCCTCGCTGCAGTGAATTTCAGCTTAATGTGAACGTACTTGGCAAATAGCCCACTTACGAGCGTTTACTTTTCTTTTTGTTTCGCTTCGATACCTACTTTACGTACTCGTACTTGTTTCGTCAAATCCTTGCGTCGTATCTTTTTCAAGCTGGTGCCCGGCGAATAACGCGTAATTACCTAAAGAAAGCGCCATGGTTTGTAGATACATACACACACACGTATGGATGTAGATGCATAGCTTGGACTGGTACTAGTAGCTCGTAAATCTTCATTAATTAGCACCTCTTAAATTACTCGCCTCTTTTGTAATCTTCAGGCTGTCTCATTTTATGGAGAATCCATACTGCTATCCCCGTGAAATTTGACGTTTGACAAATGTGAACACATTGCACAAGCTGTTTCGCGTGAATAACGTTCAATGAATCATTAGACGTCGAGTTGGCAGCTAAACTACGTAAAAGAACGAGACAACTATTTACTCGTTTATTTATCAATGATCCGTTAGAAAATTATATTCAGCGTTGAATTTGTTCATCGAGCACTAACGTTAACGATAACATGGACAATTGGTGAGAACGGATTTGATATTGTGACCTGATATTTGATTGTTTGATGACTCGGAGTATTTATTAAAACGGTTTTATCCTTCTCTCAGCTGCGTACAAGTGTTTGGCATCGATCGTGGTTGATTATTCCATTGGACGAGGCCAGTCAACGAGATGCAATCTCATAATGAATTACGCACTACATTATTCAGCGCTTAATCATGTAAACATTATCGATCGGCCGCTCGCGAAACAAGTGAAATTAGTTGCGCGCCTCGAATACATGCCTTGGTCGAGACGATGCATGATCGGATTGTCTGGCAAAACCTCATCCTGTAGTGGGTTGATGAGCATACTATGAATAATTTTCGAAACAGGGGAAACAGAGAATGGACGTAAACGCAACAAAGATTCCAAGAGGATCGGATAAAGCGCGTGGGCACTGTTTAGAGCGAAGCAGACTGAGTTTAGTGTAACGATGGTTGATTCAGGAGTGTGCGTGTGTAAGTCGGCGTTGGCTACCAGGCTATAAGCGGTGCCAAATAGATGGATGGTGCAAGGTAACAAAAGGGACGGGTGAATAAACGGAGCAGGGAGTTAGTTTGGGAGCAAGTAGAGAGTATATTACTCTTCGCTTGTCGTTCTGACATACGCCAGTGCCGTACGCCAATGATAGATGAACGTGCGTAAGATGGCCTTGGGCCAGTTAATAGCTCGGCGATTAATTAGGGGCCAGTATTAGCTGTCAGCTGGCACTGATATCAGTTATCGCCGCGCGGAAACGCCTGAGACGCCACTCATCCGTCCACCAAGCTCCCCGAGTTGGCTTTGTGCACATTCATCACTTGCTTAAGCATGCCGCGACGATCTTAACCTCGTTTTCTCACCCGACATTGGATTCGGGGTTTATTTGTATTTTCTTCCAGGATAATTTTTTCCTACTCTTTTCTTTTTCAGAATCCTACGTGTATTGGTTGATATCATGTTGCCTTGATTCGTATTTTGCTCGTCCAGTTGTTTACGCGTGAAAAAGGTGATCCGACAAGTCGCACGTCGTAGCCTGAGCGATACGAGCGTTGCAGAACATAAATGACGATTTGAAACCTACTATGTTCTTATAATATTTGTTGCACACAACCAAAAATAGCAATAAGTTTAGCAGAAAGCTCAACAAATTTCCTGTGAAAATTTGTACCGATTTGTAAACGCGCAGCCAGCTCTCTTCATTGTCATAGTTGCAATGCTATAAAAGTGTACGTTAGTCGGCCAATCGAACGATTCCCGCCACGTATATCAGCTCTTGTCATTAGGTCGAAACTCTGGCCGAGTTTGTCTCGTTTTTTTTATTCTACGAGAGCCGATGGATAGAGGATGAAAGAGAGAGAGAGAGAGAAAGAGCTAGCGTATTGGGTATGCCGTTTGCGCGCACGTCTCGACGGCTTCCTGTTACGTTATACACTGCCGATGCCAGCAGCGGTCGATCGATTTGGCCGGACGGACACAATGCGCCAGTACGTGGCCTGCCGATGTCGAGAGCCAATGAGCAAGCAGAAAGAAAACGACTGCATCCATTGCGGATTATCCTCGCGTAGTTTCGTACAACAATCCTATATGACCTCGTGCATCGCTTCGACAATTGGCGAATGGCTGTAGCCTAAGCTAGAATTACCATCGACGATACTAAGCCAACTTATTCCTAGCACATTCCTCTCTCTCTCTCTCTCTCTCTCTCTCTCTCTCTTGATACATTCTATATAAAATATACTGTTAATTTAGTGAATCCACAACTTACTGTACTTGAAATTGTCCCCGTACACAAGACTCGTGAGCGAGACGCCTCTTCAGCATTCGAGCCGACATTAATTTTATTCTCAAGGCGTGGATTGTGTAAAATGTGCTCTCGCTCGCTAAAGCACATGCATTTTCAGCAAGACTTTCCCAGAAGCATGCTCATTGAGATTATACGCTGTTATGGTATATTTTCACGTAATATTGGCTCGTCAATTATGTCTCGAATCCAAACACACGCACCTTCCGTGTACTTTGTTAATATTTTGTCCGTCAAAGCTCCATTGAATAAAAAAAGGCCTACAAACTGAAGCTAACGTCCTTTAAAATAGTAGCGAGCAAAACATTTGTACAGTAAGAAGCGCACTTGTTCAAGGTACACTTCATACGAGATTGTGCACTCAAGGCTCTTTCGCACACGCCGTCACCTTATTCATCAAGCGACGCGCTTTGCAATATCCTGCCGAGCGAGGACAGCCATCTAGTCGCTCACAGCGTGTTTGAAATTTTAATTAACGAATATATCTAGTGTATAGTTAAGAGTAGAAGTTTCGAGATAGGTACGTTGACGATTGTTAGCATGGAAAAATTGTATTTTCTTTCACTGAATGTCTTTCCGAAAGAAAGAAGCCAACTTGCAAACTCGCCTTCGATAAATAGCATTGTGGAGTAACGGACGAAAGTACGAAGGGATACATTGTATCATTGTAGTGCGGCATTGTTGGACTTGTATCCAAAGCTCTTACGTCAGCGTGACAGACAGACAATAAGGAGGGAGAAGGTCGGCAGCCCGAGAATGAAAGCTTCTTTGCTCGTATATGTATATACACCCGTACATACACGCATACATCCATGTAGACACGACTGACACTTATATACGTACTCGTATTTGTTTGTATCCTTTCCAATGATAGTAGCTGTACGCTGTGGATCTCCCTGGTGCTTTTCCGCTTGACCTAATAATAAATGATCTTAGGCGCTGACTGTCCACGTATTTTTTCTCCGTTACTGTTCAAAATGCTGCTTGTCTTCTGCGATTCGCGTTCACCTCAATCGTCGTTACTTTCCATCCAGATACAGATGCAGGCTGATTGATAATATTTACGTGTAATATAACGACGCGCGATTGCGACTATATTTTTCTGTTATCCATTTCAATGTTGATTCCACAAGCGCCGGACTCTTTTAAATCTTGAACATTTAAACTAATCAGGACAGTATTATTAAAACAACAAGCTAAAATAATCTTATCTTACCTTGATACTGGACGTAAAAACTTTTTTGAAAATAACTGGATTACCCGGTTAACCCCTTTTGTCGACTGCAGCAGGGCTATAATAATTGATAGAAATACCGAGGCGTAAGCCAGATCTAGTTTGAAAGAATAGTAAAGAGTGGAAAATCGAACGACTTTCCTTGTCGGCAATGGGCAACGCGTCAATAACGCGCTCGAAAAATTAAGCTGCCTATGCCGATTATCGATCTCCTGACGTCGTCGCTTCTCGTCGACTAACAGGTGGCTCGTGTCCGACTAGCCGTGTTTTTTTCCTCCGACGCAACCGCTTTTTCGTCTACCCTTCACCTGTATACGCCTGGCTAGTCCTGTTTACGGGCTTATCTACGCCAAGTTGTGATACTCGCCCGATGGTTTTATCGATTGTTAGTTTTTCCATCGACCTGTATTGGTTTTGTTTTGCTGTAATCACTCGGAATTCGATAAAAAGCGTCGTTTTGACATTCTTTCGTGGTACCAGCAAAACGAGCCAAACAATAATTTTGTTCGCTTGCAATGTTGTCTATTGCCGAAGGCAATGTTTGTTTACGGTGATGTGTAACCAAAAACACACGTATACGATAGGCCAATTTGTTGCTTCGGCAAGGAAAAGCTGCGTGTTTGTACGTTGCACTACAGTTGTGAATTTCGTTCTAAATGCTGCGTTGAACAGAATATACCCGTGTCAAAGATTAACCATGCAATTTGGGCAAGTGGGACGGATTGAATAATTCAGCAGTACACGCGTGTGATGAGTCGGTCAGTCGTGTATTGCGTCAGCGCGAAAGAAATAAAAAATAATCAAGTTATTCCCGCTCCGTAAACATGATATTTTTATCGCCAGACAACTCCTATTGGTCAAAGTAGTTTTTACACTTTGACATGTCCTAGTCGAACAAAGCTGTATGAGAGATTGCGCGCGTCCGCGCGGAATTGAAACGATAAGAACACTCACGAACGAAAGAGCGAGAGAGAGACGTTTAGCAGGTTGTAGTGCGTACGTATGTGTGCGCGCTTGGAGGCTAAGTAAATACGAAAAATAGAGGAGCTAGCTAGGCACGTTCCGCGCGTGTCAAGAATTTACGAGGTACATACCAAGCAGAATGCTCCTACGTGTATGCATATTTGTTCTTTTTCGAATAACACAGGTGTATTCGTTTATACAAGCAGGCTATCGCGTGAAGAGAGAGAAAGGTCAGACGTGTTTTGCTATCGGAATTTGACTTAGACCTTTAGAAACAACGTGTCTTCTTTCTACGTTAACAAAAGTTTGGTAGCTCGCGTTAAACCAGCAGATTGCTGGACCAAAGTCCTCGTACGAGTTCGATTGGACAAACTCGCGCGAGATATAGGGAATGGCTGGACCATGGTAGAAAGATGGTCACTATAATGATATGCGAGAAAAATAATAAAATGGCATTGTCTGATTTGTCTGTGTTGCAGCAATACCGACGCGCAAGCAAAAATGGGCTGTTTCGGGAGCAAGGACAAGCTCAGCAAAGAAGACATGGACTTCCTCAAGTCGCACACGAGGTACGACGAGGCCACGATCAAAGAATGGTACAAAGGTTTCAAAGTAAGTTACGCCCTCTTTTTTCTCATCGCGCGGACTTTCGGAGGCTCTTCCGAATGAATTTGAATTACGATGCAATCGGACCAGCGGCTTACATTATCTACTTTCAATATTCAACCTACGAAAATACCTGCTATAGCACAATGCTAGAGCAACGTACGATAAATATGGTCGTCTGTTTGGAACGTGCATCGCCTGCAGATGCGTACAATTGCCAGGTATAATTGATCGAGGGGCCGTTGAAAACGCACGAAACAACAGCAGGAAATAATCGCAGAGCACAGTACGCAAAACAGCCATGGAGAATTGGCAATTGGCAGTTAATAAGTATACAGAGCGCTCAAAGGGCACTTGCAAACAAAATGAAACGAATATCCGAAAAAGAGTTGGGCAAAAGCGAGCGAATTACGCAACTTGCTGCCGCGCGAAATCGCGTTCGTTGCCGGGTAAACAGTAGCGAACGAGGGAGGCTTTACGTAGGCAGGGGCAGCGATGGCGCTTTTGCATTTGGCGGCGCGCACCTGTTATTGTAGTTGAAGGCAAAAGTGGGACACGAGTTAGGCATTCAAGTGCTTTCAGCAGTTATCGTCGTGCGGCTTTCTCTTCTTTTCGATGTTTCTTCCATCTCGTCCCTTTTTTCCTTTCTACCACTCGAAAAACTACTACGTCTGCGTAAACTTGCCTCTCTTGCCCCTTTATCGGGCTACTTTCGAGACCACGAACATGCTTATCTTAATATCCGCAATAAATGCTGTGACGCATGGTGCCCAGTAGACGATGTTTCTAACAGATCTACCAGATACTTTAACCGTCTTTTTTACTCGCACCAATTCTCTTTTCTTCGCTGATTTTTACGCAGCATTTGTCGCTTACAAATTTTACATTTTACTGGAGTAGCTGTTCAGTCGCGCCTTTCACCAAGCTAGGCATTTCGGAATTCGAAATTCATTTCTCCGTCCCTTCGTGCAATATCTCGAAAGTAACCAGTCGTATTGTTGGACTGCAAATGCGTTGCGCTTCACACCGAACATTGTTCTTGTTCGCGTTCGCGCGCTATTCTCGCTCAAAAACAATGCCAATTCAACGCGGTTTTTCATGTCATTAATGTAACTTTGACCATTGTTCCTGCGTGTTCGCCATTCTGCTTATTTCTTCAACTTTTAAATACGGCGACACACTCTCTCATCGCGACGACCTCCAAACAACGAAACATCTTTATTAACGGTTACATTTTATTTACCATTGATCACTCCAATATCCAATAGTCACTTATCGTCGTATCTAAAATATTGCGATCCGAATGCAAACGTTACCTTTTAAGCATTTTGAAAAGCCCTCTCGAGTATCTATGGACGTTTTAAAATAAGCCCTCAAATTGCTTTCATGGGAAATATCGTCTGCACGATTATATCTGAATAATAACGTTGGGACATCGCAACGTAAACTGCGTTATTTGAAATAAGAAAATACTTCCCTTTTATTCGCCCTTCACACAACAAATTCCAAACAAATAATTGTACAGATATTATTATTTCTCTTGAACTTTTACGAAAAAGTAGCGCATCAAGCGATCAAACTGACGGATAAATGGACCGAGCGATAAACACGTAACACATTAGTCTAAATAACTCGAAGTGGAAACGGGTTTTTTCTGTTTTTTTTTTCAGGAAAATAACTCTATGGCAATTCACTTATGAATAGGCTATCGCTTTCTTACTCTCAAAAAATCAACTGCAAGTTGAATAATTTCATAACGAATACTAAAATATTTATCAAAACATGTATTTCTCGCAGTCACTTGACCTTAACTTTCTGTGTGTAAGTAAACGGATACAGCTCGGCGTGATAAAATGCAAGAAACAAGGGATTTGTAGCGAGCGTGTTCAAAAAATTGTCGTTACAACAAAACCTATGCTGGTTTTTACTTAGTATTGTGATTATAGTTTTCATTGTTGTACAGAAGCGTAAAAAACTAATTGGTTATGTATGTAATTGTCGCGTAAAATGTTGTACACTCGCAACGGACAAAGAGATGAATTAATTCTCGAAAGAGCCATCTCTTTTTAATTTCTCAATATTTTCATACTATTTTCATATTATTTTCACACTGTTTGCACATTATTTTGATTTCGTTAATTGAAACGACTCTCCTGGCTTAATTTTTCGTCGTATATTTTTGGCTACTGCATAGTAAATGTAGTCTTGAGAGTTGAACGGAACTTTTGTTCCGTTCATATTGGAAGCGAAACTATGAGTTTGAAGTTTGGAACGTTCACCGTGAACGAAAAAATGAAAATTCAAAATTTTAATATATAAGTCGATTTTCGTAATTATTGTAGCAATTTATTAAGATATGTAAACAATTAAGATGATTCGTCCATTACAACCCCTTAAAACTACCCTTATATAGTCTATTAATTATGCTGCTATGGATGGAAAAGATGTTATAGTCATAGTTTATTATTATCCCACAATAATGATCTGAAAAGCAAAATATTATGAAAATACAATTAAAGTTAGCTTGTGAACAAAATATCCTTCATTGCAAAATCACCATTCCACCCCTAAGAATAATTTTGCTCGAGTTAGCCAATTATCATTTATTTGGCTAATATATTTACATTACCTAAAAAATATGCGTTCGTCGATATAAGACTACGATGGTAATGTAATTAGTAAATAAAGTGCAAAGTTTCGACCTCCGGAACGATTTGCAACTACCCCTGTCAGGCATTTGTTTATATACATTGCGCTAACAGATAGTAGTTTAATGCCTGCCAATTGTTATTAACCCAATTTATTTTGTTCATTCTTTTTTAAATATCTAGCTCTTGCTATCACACACATGTGAGCAAAGTTTCGACCACCGGAACGATATGCAACTACCCCTGTCAGGCATTTGTTTATATACACTGCGCTAACTGACAGTAGTTTAAAGACTGCCAATTGTTATTAACCCAATTTATTTTGTACATTCTTTTTTAAATATCTAGCTCTTGCTATCACACACATGTGAGCAAAGTTTCGACCACCGGAACGATTTACAACTACCCCTGAGTGGTATTTGTTTATGCTCACTAGTATAAGCATTACCAGTTAATAGCTTGTCAATTGTTATTAACCCAATTTTTTTTCTTGATCCTTTTTTTATTGTATGAATAATTATAACACTAGTCCGTGTGCAAAGTTTCGCCCACCGGAACGATTTGCAACTACCTCTGCGCGGTATTTGTTTATGCTCACTACGATAAGCCATACTAGTTAATAGCCTGTCAATTGTTATTAACCCAATTTTTTTCTTTCATTCTTGTTTTAATGTGTAGATACTGCTAACATTAGGCCGTGAGCAAAGTTTCGACGACCGGAACGATTTATATAATAATTGTATTTATATTCTTTATAATCAAATTTAAATCTAGTTAATAATATTGTAATTATATCTCCATGTTTAATCGTAAGCACAACGACATGGACATTATTTTATTTTATTATATTTATTTTTTATTGGTTAATTTTTAGTTGTTATTACTTCTGTATTACATTTATTTATTAACTTTATATATATGTTGTTGAAAGTGTAAGAATAAATTTTATGTTTTAATAAACTTGTTGTCTTTATTTAAAAAAAAAAATTACTCATTGCCGGGTGATTTTTTCTATGTACATATTGATAATTAGGTTATAGAGGGATATTATTATACAAAATTATAAAAGTTTTAAACGTTTATAATACGTGATTTAATAAGTGCACAATTAGTTCCAATCAATTAATTTATAATAAATATTAAAATTTTTTAACGATTTGCTTATAAATAGCGGTGCTGAAATAATCGCTGACAATGTACTAAATGTTGAACTAGTCAATCCTCATAAAATTGGTTCCGAATCTTTAGTCAAGAAGGTAAAATTTTTTTTTCTTTCAATGTCAATTGCTTAAGTTAAAATTGAGTCTGTTTGACTCGCACTCCTTTTCCTTCTCTCTCTTTCTCTCTCTCTCTCTCTCTCTCTCTCTCTCTCTCTCTCTCGGCGCGTCGCTCTACGCGCTATGTTTATAGTTCTCCAATTACTTATCGGACTTCTTTAGTTCGTTTGTAGTTGAAATATGTTAGGCGTAATATGAAGATGGCAATGCCATCACAAGGTATTTAACTTATCGTCCCTTATATATGAAGAAAAGTACGTGTTAAAAGGCACTATCGCCAATTACGGGAAATATAGAATATTGATGAAAAATTATGCAGTTTATGGAATACATTTTTGAAAACGAATAGTTTTCACAATATATAACATTGTATATTTAAATGAGTGCTAATCATGAATGATATTGTATATTACATAATGTAAATTGTAATCTACAATATATTATATTACAACATATTACGATGTATACTCAAGAATTCGGATGACCAAAAACATCTAAATCAGCTATTTAATAAATTGTTAATATTTTGTAAAGTTGCAAAATAATGTTTCTCGATTGTCTATAAAATGTACTTATTTATATAATGAACCTACTTTCAAAATAAAAAAATTTTAATAAGTTTTGACAAAGACAGTTATTCTTAGAAAAGACATCTTGTAAATTAATTCACTGTCCTTGAAAGAAATGTATGTTATCAGTAATAGCTAATTTTATTATCTGAGATTTATAGTTGATTATACTTTACTCTTTTGATGGATTTATTCATTTGAACTATTTCATAATGGTTCTAAAGATGACCCGTAAAATCCTTTAATAAACTAATTAATATACACCGCTGTAGGTGAAATTTTTTGTTGTAACTATCACTATCATAGAAATAATATATTCTTAGAAATTTGAAAAAAAAATTGAATCTCTACGTGCAATAGGATTTTCTAAAATTGTTTGTTTATGTTTGAATAGTATTCGTTTATTTATAAATATTAAGAAATCGAAATTTTTAAACAGCATTGAAGTTCAATATATATAATTATACATGATCCCTCATTACACAGAAATGTGACATATGCTATGTAATCAACACATTATGTTGTCCAACGTGATAACATTTTTTGACAGCAAGCATTAGCAAGTAGTGGGAGAATAGAAGTTGAGAGACTGACATATACAATGTTATGTATTTTTGAAAATGGATAGTTTTCAAAAATATATTCGATAAACCGCATGATATTTCATCAATGTTCTATATTTCCCGTAATTGTCGATAGTGCCGTTTTCACGTTCTTTTATTCAACTATAAAGGATGTGCTGTTAAAAACCATGTGATGGCGATGCCATCTTAATATTAGGCCTATCATATTTCAACTACAAACGAACTAAATCAGTCCGATAAGTAATTCGAGAACTATAAACATAACGCGTAGAGCAACGCACAGAGAGAGAGAGAGAGAGAGAGAGAGAGAAGGATAGCAAGTACGAGTGAAATAGACTAAATTTTAAATGCAGCAATCGACATTAAAAGAAACAAAAAAAAAATTTTATTTTCATGACTAAGGATTCAGAATCAATTTTCTGAAGATTCACTTCTTATACACTTCGATCATAGTCTGCAATTATTGGAGAAACTTTATTAATACAAAAATTGTTAAAAATGTTAAAATTTATTATAAATTAAATGATTCTCACTTACTGAACAAGTATTATATCACTTACACTATACTTATTATAAGACGTATTATAAACGTTTATAACTTTTATAATTTTGTATAATAATTTCCCTCTATAACCTATTTATCAATAGGTAGATAAAGTTAATTTTCCGACAAACGATAAGACGTAATAAATATAAAGTAATTTTTTTAAATAAAAAGACACAAAGTTTATTAATATATAAATTATATTTTTACCATTTTTAATAACAAATATTTAAATTGATAATTAAATATAAAAAAGAAGTAATAACAACTCAAAAAATTCAACAAGAAAAAAAATACTATCAATCTACAGGAACGAAGAATAATAACATAAAAATTGTATTAGTACGAATCCTGCCATAGTTTATAAAGAATGAATGAAAGAAAATAAATACAATCAAATAAAATAATGTCCATATCTATATACTTACGATCACACATCGAGATATAATTACAATATTATTAACTTGAATTAAATTTACTTATAAAGAATAAAAATACAATTGTTATATAAATAGTTCCGGTGGGCGAAACTTCGCACACGGACTAGTGTTATAATTATACATACAATAAAAAAAGAATGAAGAAAAAAAATTGGGTTAATAACAATTGACAAGCTATTAACTGGTATGGCTTATAGCAGTGAGCATAAACAAATACCGCTCAGGGGTAGTTGCAAATCGTTCCGGTGGGCGAAACTTTGCACACAGACTAGTGTTAGTATTATTCACACAATAAAAAAAGAATGAAGAAAAAAAATTGGGTTAATAACAATTGACAAGCTATTAACTGGTATTGCTTATAGCACTGAGCATAAACAAATACCGCGCAGGGGTAGTTGCAAATCGTTCCGGTGGGCGAAACTTTGCACACGGACTAGTGTTAGTATTATTCATACAATAAAAAAAGAATGAAGAAAAAAAATTGGGTTAATAACAATTGGCAGGCATTAAACTACTATCAGTTATCGCAGTGTATATAAACAAATACCGCTCAGGGTTAGTTGTAATTCTTTCCGGTGGGCGAAACTTTGCTCACATATGTGTGATAGCAAGAGCTAGATATTTTAAAAAGAATGAAGAAAAAAATTGGGTTAATAACAATTGACAAGCTATTAACTGGTATTGCTTATAGCAGTGAGCATAAACAAATACCGCGCAGGGGTAGTTACAAATCGTTCCGGTGGGCGAAACTTTGCACACAGACTAGTGTTCTCATTATACATACAATAAAAAAAGAATAAAGAAAAAAAATTGGGTTAATAACAATTGACAATCTTATAACTGGTATTGCTTATAGCAGTGAGCATAAACAAATACCGCGCAGGGGTAGTTGCAAATCGTTCCGGTGGGCGAAACTTTGCACACAGACTAGTGTTAGTATTATTCACACAATAAAAAAAGAATGAAGAAAAAAAATTGGGTTAATAACAATTGACAAGCTATTAACTGGTATGGTTTATAGCAGTGAGCATAAACAAATACCGCTTAGGGGTAGTTGTAATTCGTTCCGGTGGGCGAAACTTTGCACACGGTCTAATGTTAACATTATTCACACAATAAAAAAAGAATGAAGAAAAAAAATTGGGTTAATAACAATTGACAGGCCTAAACTTGTATGTTAGCACAGTGATGATAAACAAATATCGCTCAGGGGTAGTTGTAATTCGTTCCGGTGGGTGAAACTTTGCACACGGACTAGTGTTATAATTATTCATACAATAAAAAAAGAATCAAGAAAAAAAATTGGGTTAATACCAATTGGCAAGCTATTAACTGGTATGGCTTATAGCAGTGAGCATAAACAAATACCGCGCAGGGGTAGTTGCAAATCGTTCCGGTGGGCGAAACTTTGCACACAGATTAGTGTTAGTATTATTCACACAATAAAAAAAGAATCAAGAAAAAAAATTGGGTTAATAACAATTGACAAGCTATTAACTGGTATGGTTTATAGCAGTGAGCATAAACAAATACCGCTCAGGGGTAGTTGCAAATCGTTCCGGTGGGCGAAACTTTGCACACAGACTAGTGTTAGTATTATTCACACAATAAAAAAAGAATGAAGAAAAAAAATTGGGTTAATAACAATTGACAAGCTATTAACTGGTATGGTTTATAGCAGTGAGCATAAACAAATACCGCTTAGGGGTAGTTGTAATTCTTTCCGGTGGGCGAAACTATGCACACGGACTAGTATTCTCATTATACATACAATAAAAAAAGAATGAACAAAATAAATTGGGTTAATAACAATTGGCAGGCTTTAAACTACTGTCAGTTAGCGCAGTGTATATAAACAAATACCGCTCAGGGGTAGTTGCAAATCATTCCGGTGGTCGAAACTTTGCTCACATGTGTGTGATAGCAAAAGCTATATATTTAAAAAAGAATGAACAAAATAAATTGGGTTAATAACAATTGGCAGGCATTAAACTACTGTCAGTTAGCGCAGTGTATATAAACAAATACCGCTCAGGGGTAGTTGCAAATCATTCCGGTGGTCGAAACTTTGCTCACATGTGTGTGATAGCAAAATCTAGATATTTAAAAAGAATGAACAAAATAAATTGGGTTAATAACAATTGGCAGGCATTAAACTACTATCAGTTAGCGCAGTGTATGTAAACAAATGCCTGTTAGGGGTAGTTGCAAATCGTTCCGGTGGTCGAAACTTTGCACTTTATTTACTAATTACATTACCATCGTAGTCTTGTATCGACGAACGCATATTTTTTAGGTAATGTAAATATATTAGCCAAATAAATGATAATTGGCTAACTCGAGCAAAATTATTCTTAGGGGTGGAACGGTGATTTTGCAATGAAGGATATTTTGTTCACAAGCTAACTTTAATTGTATTTTCATAATATTTTGCTTTTCAGATCATTATTGTGGGATAATAATAAACTATGACTATAACATCTTTTCCATCCATAGCAGCATAATTAATAGACTATATAAGGGTAGTTTTAAGGGGTTGTAATGGACGAATCATCTTAATTGTTTACATATCTTAATAAATTGCTATAATAATTACGAAAATCGACTTATATATTAAAATTTTGAATTTTCATTTTTTCGTTCACGGTGAACGTTCCAAACTTCAAACTCATGCGAAACTACCAAAAGTCGACAACTGCATATCGGCTAACAAACTCGTGAAATTACATAAAATTGCTACCGTTGCAGCTGCTCCACTCGCGTGGTACATGACAAAATAACGTAAATTCTGTCTTTTACGACGTAAATTTCATTCTATGATGTCGCATCCTCATTCGTAGTTTGATACGAAGGACTAAGAGTTGTGCCGAGTAACATTGGAATTTAATCTCGTAACGTTGAAAGAACTCGAGACGAAAACAATGTAAATAAGTTGTCGGAATGATGACTGGAGCGCGCAGCGTATATACAACGTCTCTCGACTAATCATATCGCTCTGCAGATTTTCGGCCGCATGGCCTTTACGAACGTACGCGGTTAATGCACTGGATAAAGTAAGAAAATTTGTTTTGTCTTTAACAATTTCTCCAACGTCAACGCGAGCATCTACTGAAGTATCATCGCCAACTTTTCAAACAACTTTACAATATTTCAAAAAATCACAAATTAATTTTCGCAAACTTGTTTGCGAACATTACCGTTTATTGCGTTTGCGCGTTCTGTGAATTTACATTCAAACAACTAAGCAAATCTGACAAAATTTCTCGTTCCATAAATGTTGACGTACGAGCCGGATAATGGACAAACTGAGGCTCGTTGTAGTGTTTTTATGGGAAATGATGTCGGACTCGTTTACGTAACGCACGGCACATGAAGAACCGCGATGGCGCAAGCGCGTTTAATCATTCAACGAGCCACTAGGCACCCTCGGCACTTTGTTGTTCCCAAGCACAAAAGTTGTTCCGTTCGTCGTTCGGCGTGTTCGCAGAGCGAGAAGCTACGTTCATATTTGTGCAGCTTGGATCAGCGATCAAATTGACGGCGGACAGCTGTCCCCCTTGGCGATCATTTCAAACAAATGCGCTCGTGCTTAGAAGTCGCATGACTCGTCGAGTAAACCCACCTGGCGAACGACTTTTTTTGCTTTATTTCCTCGTTATCAACTTGCCTTTGTACCGTCTACGAGTATACCGAAGATTCATAAAACAATCGTGAACACGATTTTGTACAGGTCGACAAATAAAAAGTCATAACGAGCAGTGAAGGTCACTTAATCATTTGGATACTCGATTTCCACGTCTATTTCAATCAATTGTTTCGCTTATGCATTGTTCAACTGGTTTTTATGTTTTCAATTGCCTATTCACGCAAAATCGCAATATACCGAATGACGTTATTTTGTCACCGGAGATACATTATTAAACGTTTATTTTTTTAATTACCGACGCATAAACGACATTGCAACGTGAGTGATGCATGCATATTTACAAATGTGTATTACACTTCATTTTGCAACATTCGAATGTAAACATTGATGACAAAATGTAAATAACGTCTTGAGTGTTATTCCGTTTTTGCTCCATTAGTATCCGACGCTAGGCACGTATAGTATACTTTGATGGCGGTATCGTTATCTTAATATGTATAATATTCGAACCCATCTGTTCAAATAATACCTGGTAGCGAGTTCACGCTCAGTGTTCGCTGTCTAGTCACGTAGTTCAACTTAAAATGAGATTCAAGCGAAAAAATATTGTAGGTGTTGCCTTGATTTTGATCGTCGTCGTACTTTTAATTAAAATACTCAGCAACGCAAAGAAACCGATTTCTAATCAACAGGACGTTACTTTTCCGTACAACGATAGGTATCATTGAGTAGAGTATTTATCTTGAATCGAGGTCGCATAATACAAGTAATTGTTTCTGTTAATCTCGATAAAGGTACGAACAATTAATACGCAATCATTCAATTGGTGCATTAGAACACAACGGCCATCTCGGAAAGCCAGTCTATTTAGCAGAAGATGAACGGGCAAAGGCAGATTTTATATACTCCAAAAAAGCAATCAACATATTGGCGTCTGATAAAATACCGTTGCGAAGGAAATTGCGAGACGTGAGAAATCCCTTGTAAGTAAAGCCCCTGAAATGATATCTAGCAGTAGCATTCTCATTTTTAGTTACAAGCTTGAACGAAATTCTAGATGCAAGGATGAAAAATACGATATGATATTGCCTACAGCTAGTGTAGTTATAATTTTTTACAATGAAGCGTGGAGTGTACTTTTACGGACGGTACATAGCGTTTTAAGCGAAACCTCATCGAACCATCTGAAAGAAATCATTCTGGTTGATGACTGCAGTGACGAAGGTACATGGGATATTTTTCTCGGTTAATCTTTTCCGTACTATCTTTGCCATTTGTTTCTAATACTACGCTTGTACTGTGCACCTTGACAGAGGATTCGAAAGGTCTGCTGGACTATTACGTTCAAACACGATTACCAAAGAGCGTGAGATTATTACGATCAGATGAGCGGCAAGGTTTGATCAAAGCACGCTTAAAAGGAGCGAAAAACGCAACCGGCGATGTATTGTTTTTTCTCGATGCCCACTGCGAAGTGACAAAAGATTGGTAAATTGTTATTATTCCTCTATTGCGCTGGACATTATACCGTCGTCCACGTGAATTGGCAATAATAATTTTTATAAGGTTATTGGAAAATCATTGAGGAAGACCAATTCTAGGCTGCCTCCGTTGCTGCAACGAATAAAAGAGAATCGTAACTCTGTGGCTATCCCGGTAATCGACGTAATATCGGAAGAAACATTGGATTATCAAGAAATCGCGGATGCGAGCGTTTTAGTCGGAGGATTCATGTGGAGTGGAGATTTCATTTGGACAAACATACAAGAAAGTGAAATACGATCTCGAACATCTCCTATTTCGCCTATAAAGACACCGACTATGTCTGGAGGATTGTTTGCAATTGACAGGAAATACTTTTGGTTGGTTGGTGCTTATGATGATAAAATGGATGGATGGGGTGGTGAAAATATAGAGATGTCATTTCGAGTAAGTACTGTACAATGCTCGAAACTTTCCATTAGTGATTGCAAATTAACAGATTATTTACTCAAATTGTTGAATTGTCGACACATCGAGTCTTTTATTTGCATTCGGGCGGCCTATAGTTTATCCATTTATGATATTTCAACGGCAATCCTTCAAGATATGGCAGTGCGGAGGAAGCCTTGAAATAATTCCTTGTTCGAGAGTTGGACACATCTTCAGAGAGTTTTTGCCTTATAAGTTACCAGGTAATAGAAATACTTACCTTATTAACACGGCAAGAGTAGCACAGGTTTGGATGGACGAGTACAAGAGATTGTTTTTCTTGCATCACAACCAACTGAAGGTATTTGTCCAACGTACACTCCTAAACAATATACAAGCAAAGTGAGGTGAAAGTTGTAACCAACGTGATGGGGGGGGGGGGTGCATATATTATGTTACTGTTAGGACAATACGACGATGATTGGAGACGTGAGCGAGCGAATAAAGCTGAGAGAAAAACTCCAGTGCAAAGGTTTCAAGTGGTATTTGCAGAATATCTATCCGGAAAAGTTCGTTCCCGATGAAAACGTGCACGTTTTCGGGCGAGCTCGCTTACGCGACAGAAACTTATGCTTGGACAGTCTTCATCACGACGTTGAGCGGCCCTACAATATAAGTATAAATAGATGTAACGATCGTCTGACGCCGAGCCAGGTATTTGATCAAGATCTCGACAATCGCTACATTCACGTAAAAACTTTATTGAAGCGATACTCTTCACGCTATTCTATTATTCCTTATTGTTAGTATTTCTCCATAACCGATTCTGAGCTGTTGAGAAAAGAGGATATGTGTGCTACCGTGATGAAGGATACTTTTACTGTTAAGATGATCACGTGCGGAAAATACACGGAACATCACAGATGGACGTTTCGTGAGGTATAGAAAAAGCAATCTACGCTTACTCAAATTTGTGAATAATACAAATACATTGGTCAACGCCATCTATTGATTTTTAGGATGGAACGATAATGCACATACAAAGTGGCTTGTGCCTAGATGCAACTGGCCTTATAGACAAGGAAACCGTCATAGCTACAGAATGTTACAAAACACCTGGTCAATTTTGGAAATTCGATTACTATGGAAACGACATTCAACTTGAATGAGAATTTCTTCGAAATCAAACAAAAGTGCCATTGGAAATAGTACGTTGGGGGGCAACAGAATTTTGTAGCGAGGTTTCAAATAAAAACTAACAAAAGCACAATGTGATTATAGCGGATGGCGTTAAAAGTCCTAATTAGATAAACTCGTTAACAGCGGCTCAATTTGTTGGTATGAGCCACCAATTCGAATAGTAACCCTTTTTTCGTTGTCGTGTCAATATTGAGACACTCGACACGACCCAGTTTACGAGGCAGCGAACGCGAATGAGTAGCCCCTATACATTGTTCGTACCAGAATTTCCTGTGTTTCGACTGCGAGGAACGCCCAACGAGATTCCCGCGGTCTACACACCTTTAGATAAGTTCAATAATTCGGTGATTACTGTAGCAGCAGTAGTCAGCGACAACTCGGTGCGTGTTAAATTAGTGACGCACGCGGCTCACCTACAATTAGTAACGCTGAACGCTGCATGGTTTCCATGTGCATTCTAAAGCCCAATGAGCTTGAACCAAGTAATTTTTGAGTTAAGCTATCGTCACCATTTAGGCATCGAACATTTGTGGTAAGAATGAACAAAAAAATGAAAAAAGCTTTATGAATTCGAGGTTACGACGATAAAGTGCGCCCATTCGAGAGCTTCGAAATAAATAAATAACAAAGGAATTACCCAAATAAAAATAGCCAAATTTCATCAATAGAGACTTGAACAAGCGTAAAGCAAATAATCTCACGTATGTAGATGAGGCAGGTGAAATGAAACGGAGGTGCATTTGCCGCCGATACGTAGAGCCAGCGTCAAGTGTACCAAGAGTTAGGTGGGGGTGTGGGGGAAGAGGACCTCGATTGTAAATATGCGAGAGAGTACGCAGAGGACTAAACTGAATTAATTCAGTCGACAGCGCTTGCTATTAATTGAAAGCTCATGCATGTACGTAGAGAACAAGGAAGAGCACTTCTAACAAGAAAAAATTCATTACTAGTTGTGTTTGGTTCAAGCGGCAACGCACGCGCTGTTGGCAAACTTTTTCTCTTATGGTTCTCTCGCTTGAGGCTCATTGAATTCATTTCAAATGCACAGCTCGTTGGCGTCAAATTTCAAAAGCCTCGCGGAAGTTGTCTGAGCGTGTGTAACTTGAAGCTCGATCACCTTGACGTTTAGCTTATTCATCGTTCAGACGCGCATTCTCTTTCGCCTTCAGTCAGTTTCGCTCCTACTCATCCTAACGAGGCAACCGTTTACTAATTTTTTTTATTTTCGTCCACAAACTAATTATGCTCGTACTCTGCAAGCTGATTTGAATGTTCATTTTGTCAGAACTAATTAATTAGTTTGCGGAACGCTGCACGCCAGTACTACATTGAAAACTAATTGAACTGTGTGCCCAGCAAGAGTTTCATTGTTTCAGCCCTATTATAGCATGTGTCACAGTGGCTTGCGAAGCGTTGTCGTTCGAACCTCCAAATGCGTTACCTACGTATCATTTGAACAATCGCGAAAATGCCGGAGCTTTGCAACCTTTCGAAATACGATTCCTTTTTTCAAATAGGCTGACGCCATGGTATGGCTCGAGGATATAATGTTTTATGAGCAATATAACGAGAGAGAGAGAGAGAGAGAGAGAGAGAGAGAGTGAGCGAGAGTGAGCTGATGCAATATCGAATCAGCCAGGGTACATCCAGCAAAAACAGGCACTTGGCCGTCGCCTCGAGTTTGCAATATTCTCCAGATCGAGTAAGGTTTCCAGGCTATCCTAAGCTAATATCGCGATTGCACGATATCAGCCGCACGATGGCCGATCGATACATTCAACATCCTTTTTGCCTCGTGCACAATACATATATACGTACATAGTCATACATCTCGCGTATTATTTGCTCTACAAACGAGTTTCCATGAGCTAACTATTGTGCTTTTTGTACGTACTCTACTTGTTTATTAGTTCCAATAGAATGACGAGCGCGACACTGGCCATGTCTCTATTTTTATTGAACTCCAACATCCAAAATTACTACTACGGCAAAAGTCGTGGGAATTCACTTTGACAAACCTTGTAAAAAGTTCACTCTGGTACAACTTTAAAAGTCGAACCAAAGATCTTAATGGAAAAAGTCGCGAAAGACGTGTCGCATAAAAAATCTCTTTCGGAATCGCGGCAAACTTGACGCGAGCTAGCGAAGGAGCGGTTGCACAGATGATCATCGATTGATTTCGGATAAAGCTTTGACAGTTTTACGACAAATTGGAAGGTCGCCTGCATTCGCGCAATTTCCCAAATGCATGTATCAAAGAATCAGTCGAGTGTGATGCATTGCCAAATAACACTTGTTCCCCGTGCGTATCGTGGTTTTCTTGTATTTCATTGTTATTATTCTTTTCGTCTTGTTTTCAGCCAGTTTTTTCGGGTCACGTGAGCTCTGAAACATTGCCAAGCGACAATCGCTTGGTTAGCCAATTCTCGAACGAGTGTCCTCTCACAACGTTAAGCAACTTCACGCTCTGAGTTTTTTCCTCCCCTTCTTTCGAGCGCTGCAAAGCAAGCAAAGGAAAGCCCTCCTCTTATACACCCTGCAGGCTTTGGGAGTGATTTCGTCGGATGAACGGAGAAATTATCTGTTTCGTCTGAAATGGAATTCTCCTCTTCCTCCAGCCCCTTCGCTCTCTCTCTCTCTCTCTCTTTTCTTTCTTTCGTCGTTGAAAAAATTCTTTTTCTTTTCTTCGACTGGTTGCTGGGTTTGTTCTACTTTCAAGGCAACTTGCCCGCCTCCCTTGCACAAAGACTCGAGATCTGCTTCGCTTGCTCTTTGGATTATCTAGAAGCTTATACGAGTTTACTGTAATCGTTTGCGCTAATTGAAAGCTCGCTTGGATTGTTTTACATTTTTTGGACTAAAATATTCGTCTAATATTTATATTCAGTGGAACCAACTACTCGGCATGAATAAATCAGTGAATAACGTAAACCCACGTCGTAAAGTGAATCGAGCAAGAAAAAGAAATAAAGTGACTCGCAATTCTCCATGCGACGCAGCTACGCTTTCGAAGCAGTCGAGCTAATGAAAAATTCAGTCGAGTGAAAAATGGCAACCTCTAAAATTCTAGAAAAATGCTCGAACTCAAGAGCAGAAATGGCGAACGCGCGTTTCGCCGCGATAAAATTTGCAACTAGTTGCGTGCCGTAAGAGAGTGCGCACGCTCGCAAAAAAACTAATCGATCGTAACGGAACAAAGCGCCCTGGGAATTGCTATCCACGAAATCACTGCTCACGCGTGCTTGAGCTTTGCGAAATTTTTGTAGCGGTAAATCAGGCCAGATGAGGCCAGAGATAGACCAGGAGATAAGATTACTTTAAACGCTGATGAGGGCGTGTCCAAGTTTACTCGGATCATTGGATAACGAATTAAACGGTAATCGCCTTTTTCTAATGAATTTGTCACGTATAGAAATGCCGTTGAAAATGTCGTTTTGACCTATTTAATCTGTTTCTAAAGCCATGTTATGTTCTCTTATCACACGTTGTTATAAAAACATTTCGACTTTACTTTAGCTATAATTTGCAGCGAATAAAAAAATATAGTTAGTAATTCACGTAATCACGCAAAGAGAAAAAAACAGTGAAATCAGAATGAAACGTGGCATGTGCAGTAGGTAAGTAAAGGTCTGTGTATGTTGAGCGCCGTGGGGCATTTTCCGCCTACTGCAGCGATGTGTAACTATGAGGTATATTGCTATGCATACGTGTGAACACCGTGCGACAACATATTCTCCGCGATCATTCGTGCCATTTTCTGAAGCGGCTGCTTATTCATGTTGACGACGTCTTCATTAAACTGTCTGTCAATTTTGTTTTTGCAATTTCAGACCTATTGACAAGGAACAAATAAAGCACAACGCAAAATCTACTTTGATCGCACGCGTGTAAAAAATTCTAAATACGCTTGAATGCAAGTGATACTTTAATTGCAAATCTTGGTGTATGTTTTAATTCTCGAAAACCCAGCTCATATTAAGAAAAATAAACGTAAACTATTTGTCCAAGTTGTCGTAGCAGTTAATTTATGTATTCGAAAAAAACTTGTTCCATTGGGGTTCTTTCGTCGACTGCAAAAATAAAACACGCAGAGTAATTGTAAAAACGCTGTGGTAGTTTTGGCGTTATCAACTTGTTTTAATCAGAGGCAGCTCGCGGTAATGAAAAATCCACGGTAAAAGTTGAGACCCCGCAGGGCAAAAAAAAAAAGCTGAGTAAAAACGAGTAATAAGGCAACGATTGCATGCAATGCGATCGTAAGCTGCGAGCTGCCCTCAAACTCGCCTCGCTATTTTTCCTCGCTCAAGGATCTGCCACGTTCATTATATAAGCTCGTAGGGACATAATTTTTGCCGCGTTCAAAACGCTATATACTCTCTATGTGCGCTTGCCTTAACCTAATTTTTGTTTTTTTTTAATTTCCATTCGTTCACCTTCGTGTCTTGATCGAGTGTTGGTCTAAATTCTAGTATAGATATCTTTGATCTTATTTTTGGCACACGATTACATACGTTGTTACCGTAATAGAGTATATAGTAACACAATTTTATTCAAATTACCAAAGTAAGCGACGATAATTCAGAATGCGTCTCAAAAAAAGTGCAATTCTTAAGACGTGAAATTTAAATTGAATACTAGATTTGACAGAGAAACCACGATAATAATTTTGAAACGGAGTGATAGGTGAAGTCTCTTAACTTGGTCGTTTGTTGTGATAAATTTACCGTGCAGCGAATATTTATCACGACTTAATACATCATTCCTAGTGTTATTCCTCGATGCTCCTGTTTTTTTATCGAACGATGGTCGTTTTCTACGATAGTAATTTTTTAATAAATATTTTTTTGTAGGAAAAGTCGCGAATTACTGAAAGATGAGTCAAATTATTTTTCTCAGAAATGAGCCAATAACTTGGGAGTAAGGTTGAAAATCTTCATTGTCAGTTTCGAAGTACGTGCTTACTTAGTTACCGTCGTAAACCTACGCAGGCGCTTGTTCCGCTGTCCTTGTCGCTCTCGACATTTCGCTGTTCACATTTCAAGAAATGGACCTCTCTGAATAGATCCGGCGTGATATAGTCTTTAAGTCCGGCTTCTGTTCACGTGAGAATAGGGTCGGGAATGGCAATATTGGTTATCGACTCTTTACAGCAAACTCGATCCCTTCTCCATCATTCGCCATCCGTCTCTCTCTTTATCTCTTATCAAGGGATTTTGAATGCGACTCGTGTTCGTCTCTCAGGCTTTCTCGCGCCAAAACTTGATTCTGCTATTTTACTATGTAAAAAACGTCATTTTCACAAGCGAACAGAGCCCGATTCTTATGCATACGAACTTTACTGCATAGATATAAGATATCGTCAAGCCTGACTCTTCGCGAACGTTTCTTTTATCGGCTGAAAAAAGTGGATGAATCGTTGCCTTGATACATCAATTCACAACTGCAGGCGTCTACATGAAATTGGAAATTTGACTAAGCCAAACTAATGTACATTCATGATAGCTTGGACTTGTGCCATTAGTTTATTACCGCTCGACATAGCGTTAAATCAACTTGGCGCAATTGTTCCTACGTGTGCATTGCTTCAGTGGTATGAGCAGTAGCAACTAGACGACAATAGAATTCAATTTGTCAGAAGTTTGGTCGAGCGTCTGATTGCATGGTCAAATCGAAAACGTCATTCGAGCAAATTTTATCATCGTGCTAATCAGCAACGTCTAATCACCTCATCAGTTGAAAGTTTGTTTGATTCAATCGTATGTGTGTGTGATTCTAATTGAAACCCCACCGTTGTCTGTTGCAGCAAGACTGTCCAAACGGCAGGTTGACGCCCGCCAAGTTTGTCGACATGTACAAAATGTTCTTTCCCTCGGGGAACGCCGAGGAGTTCTGCGACCACGTGTTCCGCACATTCGACATGGATAAAAACGGCTACATCGACTTTAAGGTAAGTCTTTATCGCTTGCATTACTCTCCTTCATACCGTACATTTGGATATTACTCGGCGTAGTTTATCCGACATTGCTTTAATTGAGATTCAGAAAGCCTAATTCACCGTTCTTGATAAGCTCAACCGGATAGAGATCTGTCAAGATGCTAAAAAATGTCCGTCTTGTCGAATAGTAACTACGCGTATGGCCGAGGGTAAAAATTTGAGGGGAACGTGTATATAGCGGTAATTGTCGCTCTATCTCTTGCCACCCTGACCTTCTTTCTTTGTTCTTGGGGCTTTTTTCGCGGCTCCCCAAAGCTCGGTAAGTAATTAATGATTCTTACGCAAGGATAAAGACGTCGTATCAGTGTCACCTACTTCTATTCATTCGGATATGATTAATTCAAATTCAAAACTAGCGGGTCATTACAACTTTATATTCCCTTTATAAAAGTTCCGCGAAACGAAAGGCACTGCTCTAATTGGAAAATTGCGGAAACTCGCTATCCTTCCGATGTATTTGTGCAGCTCTCAGCAATCGCAGTGAAAGTATTCGAATTCATTAATTACATTGGATGGCGGACTATTTGTGAATGCTCGACTTCGCTTTCCAACTCGCCATCGAGTCTGTCGAAAGAATAAAAGTCAAAGCTCATCTTAGAGAGGGTGTATTTCGTTGCATATCGAGCGTATGCTATGGGAGTCAAGCCCACAAATCTACTTTTGAACGAGACATAGAAAATACATTTGTGATGCAACGTCGACAAATATTTAACGTTGCGCGGGAATGCGAAGTAAAAGAGCTGACGCGCGTTATACGTTGTTTGGCTTAATTCCCGCTAGACAGCGCAAAAAGTGGAGTCACCAGGGACAAAGAAGATGCGACTGGCGTCGAGGGCGAGGAAGAGGGCGAGGAAGAGGGCGAGGAAGAGGGCGAGGAAGAAGGGAAGGTAGAAAGGAAGGAAAACGATAACGGGAATAGAATGACACGTCGGACGAGCGAGCCACGCCCATAAAGGAAAAAATAATCGAGCAAGAGCTGGAGAAGAGAAAGAGAGAGGAGCTTGCATTTCAGTGCTGGTCATTAATGCGAGCCGCCTGTATGCTTGCTTGCTTCAACCTTCTTGCTTGCGCGCAGTGGTGGCCGAATTGGGTCAAAAGCGGCGGCGACAATGCTGCAGCTGCGCACGACATTTACTTAGCGGAGGTTTTTCCTAGCTACGATGAGCGATGCCGGCGCTACTCCGCACTTGATTAATTACGAAGTCTCATCGATCAACTTATATCGTTCCCCGTCACGTTTTACACTAGCTCCGCCATCCCACACTTTCCTTTGTACCCTCTACGAGCTTCTTCGCCCATTTACTTTTCCCCACAACCCGTGTCTTTTCTTTATTTTGCTACCCGTAAAGACGTACGTTGTCATACGTTAGTTGCCACTTCGGCTTCGCGCGTGTTGCGGCCAACTGTATATACGTATCATTACATATATAACTATATATACGTTCAGCGATTAGACTCGCGAGTCCTCGTTAAAGTATGCTTCTTCATTTGGCACATCCCGAGCACACTATCTCTCGTTCGAATTTGCAACCGAAGCCGCGTGTACGCGTGTCGTTGAATGAAAAAGCATCGAGGCAAAAGCGATCGCGTCTACACGGCTGTATGCTTTCTGTATGCTTTAATCTGTCGGTATTCCTTGCTTGCACAGTCGTTGGATGTCAGTCTGGCGCAATAGGTGCTCTCGTATTGGTAGAAACTTTGCGAGTAAAAAGCCATGCAAATTCGCCAATGAAGAGTGCAGACGAACTGCCTTGGGGATAGCCTCGTTGTGTAGTTCTACTCGTGGCAACCTTTGGTTTTGTGCGGCGAGAGCTTGATGGAACGTTTGCTTATTCACTGAACTCTCCTGGCGCTTCGAGCCCTGTGTTCAAAACAGGGAAACGCAAGCTTGAGACGAACGAGTCGCATTATGCGGAATACATAAAAGAAACGTGTCAGTTAGAATAAAGCCGCTCGCATTAAAGTCACATTTTTCAGAGAACAGTCCTCAAGCTGCTGCCAAGTTTTATCGTTATTCCATCGAAAGTGAACGCGTGACGCTCTGGACACTGTGACAAACCGGCGGATTCTCTGGCGCCACGCCAGTAAGCCAAAATGACAGATAGTCCGCGTCAAATAACGCGTGTAAAGTGTCGAGCAAGAGCCGCTTACATACTACTATTCATTTCGCAAAGTTTGAAGCTTTTATTTACCGACCTCTAACTACGTTTCCCTGGCCCTTATCAAGACTGACGTTTATACACCGACTCGAGTATCAGTGGAGAAAAGTGCGATTCCAGTGAAACGTTGAAGGCTGAAATTAATGTCGGGCTGGAGAGCGTTGTCTGCGATCATAACTTGACAGTGTTGAAGCCTTCGCTTGCGCCAACTGTACAGTCGTCTTCGCGGTTACAACCTTAGCACGCGCGTAAATGCAGAGTATTTAACTATAAGTAGATTAAAGGTAAAGTAGCCAAACTAAATGATTTTAATGAGCAGCTACGTAGAAGTTAAAAGACGCTGATTTATCGAAGTAAATCCTAACGAGGTGTTGAATTCTTAGGTTATTCATACACTGCCATCCTCAATTCTATGAAAACATGTCAAATATACAACGTACGAAAACTCTTTTTTTTTTCAATTCAAAATATATTTTAAGTTTTCGCCGCCTTTCACCGCCAAATTCCCGTGGAATATCTCTATAACATGACATTTGTACGGTTACGTCCCTGTTTTACGGAACTATCACCGTCATTATTCCTAGATTCCTAGAGCTTTTTCTGGGTGCTACAAAAGGCAGTTCTCATTTCTTATGTATTGGCGATTTGTTGCGTGAAATATTGACAACGGTGACAGCGAAAATCATCTTCTACAAATGAATCATCGAACGAATTAGTTGTTCAAATAAATCGAGACGACAATTATGAAAATGTCAAAAACAGCTTGCTTCTAGGTGCTTCAATTAGGCCATAAACATAAGAGACTGTCTATCACGCGAAAAATGCAATGTCAATTGAAATTTGATTGGACTATTTGTTGTTAAAATTCTATCGTATCTTTGCAACATATAAAGTGCGTATAAAATATGTTGTTACATATTTGACGTTACCTCAGTTTAATTTGCTTTTAAAGTACTTTTCAGAGCCAAAACAAATGTTGTTCAAAGTTATAAAGTGAGCTTAAAAGCAATGTATCTTCATAGTAGACGTGAAATCTACAGAAAAAGGCGTAATATGCTTTGACAAATGAGTCAGAGGATCGAGTAGAAATGTAGGGAAACGAAGAAATAAATGTAAGCGATAGAAAACGAACAGATATAGGTTTGGGACGTCAGGTATAGCCTCCAAGGACGAGTCTGGGGGTCGTCGGCGCCTCGGGCAAAGAAGTCAGCGAATAATCGGGCTAGTCATAAAGAGCTCGAGCTGTATGTACAACTTTGAAAGCTTTTTAGATACTTATAGTTCGGTGGTAGGAGGGTCTGATACTGCGTTATTTTTCTGTTCAGCGCCTATTGTGAAATCCATAGTCTGCGTTACTTTTGTTGTCGATTCGAACAAGATGAGCGCCACTCCTATTTAATTTTTCCCAATCTTCGCAAATACGTCAGTCGTGTTGCGGATGTTTTTTCCGTTTATTTTTCTCACCCATGGTTGTCTAATTAAAGCTGTCCGTTTATTAATATCGGTTTACTGATGACGAAACCTACAAATTTCGTCTAGGCTGGCTTTCACATTTGCGATATTAATTATTGCGATGTCAATTAATATCAAGTCAGTAGCCGTAAGCATATGGCAGAAATGTCTTTTGTTCAGTATGGCGAGGTAAGGTTTATAGGGATGGAGCGTGTGGAAGGAAGGGATAAAAAGGCCAGCCGAAACGTACGTAGTGAAGTGAAAACATGGAGTAAACATACGTACGTGTTGTAATTGTTCAATTTAATAAAAATAGGATTTATGTTGTGTGGAGGAATGTTAAAATACAAGTTTTAATCGTCAATTTTATCGGTTTTCAATTGTTACTCATAAAATACAGCATTTAATTAAATGAATTGCTGCAACAAAAAGAATAAGACTTTGTTTAATCAACCGTAGTATCATTTTTTATTCTTAAATGATTACCGTTACATTTTTTTCTTCACAATCAACGACTGGTAACTTTGCCTAAAGCAGTGGACATAAGAATTTAACAGGTTACGGAACATATATACAGTTGATGTGTTGAGTATATAAAGTTTCATCGTACTTAATTTGTACATACTAATAATGCTTGTATTATTAAAATTGTATATTCATGAGTCACCAGATAGCGCTACATGCTTTCGCCAATTTTTCCATCTATAGTATATCCTGAGCAAGAGACCCAATTCTTTTATTTTTCTTGATTTAAATGATTTGTACGTTTGCATTCGTAAATATTCGCAATCGTCTCGCTGAATGCTACGTACCAACTACTTGATTACATCATTGTACCACAACATAGTTGAATTATTGCATTTGCAAATCCAACTACGATGGATTTCTCATAGACGTCTTTCAATTGCTTTTCAAGAAATATATTTGCTCTAAAAATATATTGAATTTCACGCAACTGCAAAATTATTTTCAAAATTTGTTTGAAATATTCAAGTTTTTCTGCTGTTTCTATTTGAGATTTCGCTAGCATACTTTTATATTTACTTCGCGACTATCTTCATCTACGAGAAGTATCCTTTTTAATGGTGATGAGCTTTCTTTGGCATTAGAAACATAACGATAAAACTACAGTCTTTCGAAAATTTTGTATGAACAAATTGACGAACAGTAGGATTGCCCTACTGCCGTTGAAAACTAATTTTGTTTAAGCTTTCATTATGGAATACGTGCTTGCATTTTGCATTTGTTTACACGGGTAGTTATGATAAACAACAATAACCATACACATAACGTTGTATTGTGAAATAGTTTTTAAATTCTATAAGATTTGTAGAAACAATTTTATAACAATACGTGTAATGGCCTACGTCGATTTGTCGAAACAAGTTAATTTTAAGTAAGTCGTTTATTCTTTGATGTCTACTACATCTGTTACCTACATGCCCAACTTTTGTCAAATTCTCTCCTTATCGTTAAGCTTGACTCTGAAATACAACGTTATGATGAATTGGTACTAATCCTGACTTTATGACAGTATCCATGCTGGCAAAACAAAACTGTAATCCCGACATTTGCAAGAAAATTGTTCAAATACGGTCAATTATTTTATGTACGTTATTTTCTACTGCACGACTTCATTTATAATTTTGATTAATTGTTAGGAGATTACATGCACGACTCGAGATTAGTCAAATCATAAGTTTATGGGGCTATATTTACGGTTTTTACTGTTGTCTATTGACCATTGAAGCTATCAATACGTTTAAATTCAAATCGACGTTCTATAACTACTTTATTTGTACGTACCAATAATGTTTACATTACTAAAATTATATATTCGTGTGTCAGCAGGTAGCGCTATATGCTTTCGTCAATGTTTCCACCGAGTTTGTAAAAATCGATTGATCGAAAAAAAAGCTTAACGTCGAAGTGAACATTTGTTCAAAAAAGTTAAAGGTGCCGAAATGCAGACGAATATTTTCCAAGCTAGTTCTGACAATCTTCATAATGCGTTTAGATTAAGCTAGCGAGCCACGGTTCGCGCGCACAAAATCGATGCAAAAGCAAATAGATGCCGACGAATCGCATGGCTTCAATTAGTATTTGAAGCTATATAGCTATACAGTGTACATCTAGTGCAAATACACACCGCAGCTATATCGATGAAACGCGCGCAGCTGCATCATCATCCCGATAAGCTTTGTGCGTGCGTGTGCACGAAGGCAGCAGATGCCCGTATCGTCGAGTCCTGCCCTCCTCCCGCTTCCACTTTCGACAGAGATAGATACCGCAGAGCCGAGTTTGCACTCGTTAACCGTTGCGGCACGAAGCGAGCGTTTTGATCACCTGCAGCGCACGCACTTCTCAATTTGAATCCCAAGTTCATTTTGCTCGGCCGTTTACAAGTTGTCTTTCGGACAGAAAGAGAGAAAGCGGAGAAATAGATAAGAGTTATTATAGTCTCTTAGGACTCTGGATTTTATTACCCGCCAGCTTTGTGCGTTATGTTCTCTGATCTTTCAACTGCCTCTCTCGCTCTCGTCTCCCTCTCGGTAACCATTTCTCCGACTGGTTAATATTTGTCGAAAAGTTACACGCTCATCACTGTAGATCTGATATCTTCGTTACCGCAACTTTTCAGACTACTGCTGATTCAAAGCATCCAATGCTTTACAAATTGTCATCAACCAGAAAGCTGTATTGTACAGAAAAATCTGAATCAGGTCATTTGTTTGCTAATAAAATGAAACTTCTCTCCTTATTCATAAACAAATATTATAAATAAGATATGTCTTTTTAAAAGAACACTTCCAGACGTGCTTTTTCTTTATTATACTTTCAAATTATTACGATATTATCATTTACCCCGCGTTATTTTTATTAGATTATGTTTATTCATTAAGCAAGTGCATATAAAGAATCTTTGAAAGCGCTTTCATCCAAATTGAAATGCACGCCGACAGTACTTGACTTACGAGTATTAATTAACCTTAGGGTGAGGTAAAATGCTCATATATATATACGTATGATTAAGCTCACTCCAATTAACGCTTTTTAATTTCTGCACATCAAGAACTACACGTTCAATTTGCTTGCTCTTGTTTAATTATTTATTTATTTGCTAGTTGTTTGGAGTAAACAGCGTCTGAATGAATGTTTACGATAGAAAGATAAACTGGATATGGCGTGTTTAAGCGCATAGCTGAACAAACGATGCATTACCGTATAAGCGATCATGGAGATCGCCCTAGCAATTGAAGTTTTGCTAACTGCGGCAACAAACACAATGCTAGCCCAACAATTTGGGGCCGATGCAATTTATGCACTTTGGAATTCCAGCCCACGGCTTCGAGGACGTCGACGATTACAACAACGGACACTAATAAATCAAGCTTGGTATTTCGGCACCTTAGCCAAGCTTCTCTATGGTCTATAGCCTCTCGAGTTTTGTCGCACATCGTCGTTAGTTGTTCCCAAGCTTTTGCTATTTTCTCTTTTCTTTGACGACGTAGGTGTACCCGTGGCGCTGTCTAATGCGCCATATAATCGTCCATCCGGACTGCATTGCGCGCTTGCTACTTTTTGCACTGGGTTCCCGTGAATTTTATTAGTTTTCTTGTTAGTTTTATTCTCAATGCGTTTTCCTTTTATAATTTTTAATTCAAGCGAAATACCGTTATTCTATAAATGCGTGAAATTGCAGGAATCCGCAAAAAAGAAAATCAGTAGTATAATCTGGTGGATGCTTTAGTGAATGCCTCGAAATATAGATCTACAGGTCTATATTGCAACTCTTGAACGATTTTTATTTAAGTTGAAATAAATCGCAAGCAATTTCAAACACTCGGTTTTTTCGGATCTTTCGTTTTGTTTGTTAGAGTCAACAAATGTAAAAACTATAAAGAGCTGTGTGCACATCTGGATCCGGGCCACATATTCTTGAAAACTGCTCACCAGGCTGGCAGAATAAAAAAGGTTGCAGCAATGCATAACCGGTTGTCGAGCACTGGCAATTCATTGTCGCATGGTGCTCTTTATTCGAGGCTGACCCGAACCGGTTACGAATGAACGATTTCTTTGATTAACAGCAACTAGAACAATTTAAAACAACGCGAACACGCTGGGTAAACGAACTGGTTTTTTCCAAAAAGTAGTTTCATTGGCTTGAAAAGCTCAGGTTAGCGTAATTCAAAAATATACTCGATGACGCAGTAAAAAATGCGATAGTTAAAAGTAGAAAGTGAGGTGGAATCTTCAGTTAAAATATTCGTCGGCCAGTAATGAATATTACATGAGCACTTAAGATGGTCGCGGTAAAGGCCGCGAGTGAAATTATCGCAGAAAAAAGGAAGGTAGCCAGGCAGGCAAGCAAGCAGACAGGAATAAAAGATGGAGATGTGAAGGAGAGAGAGCAAGAGTTGGCGCTTGCATTACGAGTCTAGTCTATTTGGCGAGGTGGGTCGAGTAGTGCAGATTCGCGCTTGCCTGGCCCTCTTCCTCCCCTCAAAGAAGCGCGCAAGTAAAGTCTTTTTTGTTTGCAGTCACTCTGATACTTCTCGACCTACTGCGCATCAGGCTGATTAGCCCCGGGTTGTTTGGCGAATACCGAATTATTAAAAGCTTGCTCGCTCGCTCGTTTCTTTTCTTTTGCTTCATTTTCTTAACGGATGCACGCTATATTTTATTTTCTATGATTTCATATCAATCAACCTCTCTTCGTGGCACAAACGTTTTATTGGTATAGAAAATAGATCGTAGCTTGGCGAAAAATCGCACGTTCAACTTTTCATCGTATTTTCACAGATTGTTTTTCTGAACAAAAACAAATATATCAATGCGAGTAATTTCTTGAATTTAAATTTGTCAGTGACATGGATGTGTCAATATTTGAAGCAAATTTGCAGTTGACGGGTCATTATTTTGCTAAAGTTACTTATATGCACATACATACACGTAACACAATGTGCAAACGAGGGTATCAATCAAGTTTGCAATAACGATAATGCTACAAGTATATCTGACTATATGTATAACAGTAAATGTCGACACAGTATAGTTATATGAAAATGTATTTGGCATTTGGTGAATTACTGCGGTTGATTGGATTTATTTCCACTCTAATTTTATGTATGGATCTAACGCTCAAGTGGCTGCGCAGAAAACATATGCGCCTCGCTAACGAGGTATTGCACTTCGAATTGGAACAGAGAGAAAGAGAGAGAGAGAGAGAGAGAGAGAGAGATGAGAGGAAGGGAGAATGAGAGGAAGGGCCAGAAGGGGATCAAAGCGTTGACAATTCGACTAACAGAAATGGGTTCAATCGACTGCAAGACATTTTACGCTCTCGCCAACTCTTGTATCATTTAGGTTATAGTTCTTTTGTCTGACTAGACTCAAATGAGGTAGAGTTTCATTCAGGCTTAACAAATGATCGCCTTCCTGCTTGTATTGGGCAAGACCGAGGGCTGCCCAGTTAACAATTTCAATCGATGAGAGAGCTTGGAAAATGAAAAATTCGTAGTTTCCGTTTGCTAAATATTCATGAAGAACTTGCAACTAGCACCGATTAATCATACAGCCCGTGTCTGTTGAGGAAAGTAAGCTACAGCAACAGCATCAACACCTCGTTAGCATATGTTTCCGCAGATAATCATTTGACAAGTCATACCCCGATCTATGACACCTAACTAGCTTAGCGTAATCAAACTTGTTCTTCTTCTCCGCGAGTTGTCGATGTCGACGTACACTACAACAGTTATGCTTCCGTACAGCTTGAATGACAAACGCTATAGAAGATTCGAAATCTTGTAGAAAAGAGCGTAGGCCCTATACCTGTCAGTGTACATGAAGCCACGGCAATAATGAACTTCGCAAAGTCGGGAATCTACCTGAAAACAACCAAACGA
Organism: Chouioia cunea; assembly: GCA_030064505.1. Classification (NCBI taxonomy): domain Eukaryota; kingdom Metazoa; phylum Arthropoda; class Insecta; order Hymenoptera; family Eulophidae; genus Chouioia; species Chouioia cunea. The sequence goes on from JAOPFQ010000005.1 coordinate 13,681,764, forward strand.
ATATCTCGAGAAAGCTCCAATATAACGCTGAACAAGCGAGGGAAAAAGCACGAACGTTGTCTTACTATACCTTTCCCGAGGGAGAGATAGTTCGAGCTAATAATTGACGTACGAGAGCCATATTTCATTATCGCTAGACTAGCATCAGCTCGTTTGCCAGCATCTGCGTGATATTCCGCTTGCCGTGCTCACCGCTGGAACGTCATGGCTTAACGTTCATCAATACTACATTATCTATAGCGCCATCTTTTTTCGCCGATGAGCATGTTCAAAGATGTTTGCCATTTTTTTTATTTGTGCGTCATGCTATGAGGCGATACCCGAAATCGAATTAATGCCAAAGCTAATTTCAGGTGTAGGGTTCAGGTAAATCCAAGTTCTAAAAACTCAAATATAACTTTCAATAGAGTTAGCCTGGTAGATGGTTGATGGTAGATGGTAGCACTAATTATGCAGTGACTTGGATGCTAATTAGAAGCAAAAAGCAGAACTTTGAAATAGTTGCTACTCAAAAATAGGCCTAGGCATGCTTACATCAAGCCTTAAATTGGCAATTATTTGATTAGAAAATTAACAATCACGGGATGAAAACTGAATCAAAATGTCAATTTCGAACTAAAATTGTTCAGAAATTGAAGAGATACGGATAAGGCTGTTTAAAAGTGCCTTTAACAGTTTCGTCTTGTACAATTGTGGAATAGGACGGTCTTATAATCGATTTTTAACTTGATTCCCAACTTATAGAATGAATGAAATTTCGAGGTTTAAACGAGGTAGAAACCTTACCAGATAAAACCGACACTTGAAGTGGCACACTGTCCCTGTTTAAAGTCTGGAATACAATTCGAAAACTCGAGAAATAAAAAATAAGTATTTCGATTGAAAACTAAATGATAATTCATTCGTTATTTTATTTAAATCTACCTTGGTTAACTCATAAAACCTTTTTCCGTTATTTAGAAATGGCATCGCGTGCAAAACTGTTTTTTCTACACTCGTGCTGTTCAAAGTGTCTTTCATGATGTTGTTTCGATGATGTCAATAAAGCAAATTACTATCTGTAAGATTCAGCATTATTGCATGAGATTGAAAAACATTGCGCTTAAATATTCGTCCGTGTATTTCGTGCAAATTGAATGACTTGTTGGCGTACGACTTTTCTACTTTGTTTACTGTGTTTTTCTCGAGCTGAACATTTACCACAACTAATCCACTTTATAATGACCCGCCTAAATGATATAGATTCGAATGCAAAAAGCAAACAGTTATAAATTTGCAGTATTCTTATTTCATCTCTCTTGGTTTTGCAGACACTGACTACTACTCGCAACTAAACTAGCGAGCTCTTTGGTTTGCCTGAAGATAAGACCACTTGCTCATTGCACGAGTTCTTTCGCTTTGAGAAAAGCAGCTAGTTTTCTTCGGGGCTTGCACTGACCCACTTTGCCGAATAACTGCTTGTGAAATAACTGCAAGTGTCGTTGACGATAGACGAGCTATGAACATTCAGAGCGCGTATATTTTTCGACAGTTTTTGGATAAATTATTCTCAACATTTTTTTTTCTTTCCTCGATCTTCCAAATTATTCGTAATTACAAGCAAAAGCAACTTCCACACAACGTTTCGTTTCATAGATGCCAGACATATCAGACTGATATTGTCCTTCGTGAATCGCGCAGAGACTGTTCTGTACCTTTTGTTTCGTAAGAATCTCAATATAAAGTATCTCTACGAAGGCTTGAACTATTTATATTTTAAAGCCTTTCTCGTTTTGAACTTATTCTCCCTTGTTTTTATGGATATTCTTCGAAAAATATGAATTTCACGTTATCTAACGTGTTTATAAAATCTTACATCGGAGTTTAGTTTTAAAAAAATGGTGTCGTAGACAAATGCGCGACATAACTGCAAATTGATTGACTTGCTCCCATTACTAATCCTTGTCTATACAAATACGTACATTTTTAATGCCAAGTAGTATTATTCCGCTACTATAGTGTCTGCGATTTTCACTAAATCTGGAATTTCAAGTAAGTCTCGAATCTAGCGTCATCTAGTGTCTTCATCTAGTGTCTTCATCTAGTGTCGAATGAAGAGATTTGCTTTGATTTTTGACGATATTGATGAGTACCCTTCATCCACACTTGAAATAATGCATCATTCGAGCAACACCCTCTCTTATTAAAGACAATTTGGTAATATTGTTCTATGAAAGTAGTACGGTGTTGAAATCATTCGTGATCACAACTAGGATAGACGCATATGTTTACGGATACGATCTGCCGTCACGCAACATTTTCAAGGCTACATGTAGCTGGGTTAGCTATAAACACCAACTGCTCTTGAATATATTCCAGACTTTTCATTCGAATAGAACACAGTAATACGTATTGCAGTACTGAATTTTAATTGCTCTATTTATAAAAACCATGTTTGTAATTATCGTTAATTTACGTGTTTCGTATTTATGTTGTAGGAATTTCTTCTGGCAATTGACGTCACATCTAGCGGCACGCCCGAGGAAAAACTCAAATGGGCGTTCAGAATGTACGATGTCGATGGCAATGGCGTCATAGACATCGGCGAAATGACAAAAATCGTTCAGGTAAATTTCCGTTATTTCTCCATAACAAATTAACTATTGTGTATACAATTGTTGAGTTTGGCACTCGGCCGTTTTTCTACATATACCTTGAAGTGTTGGTCGCGAGAATGGCCGGTAAAATCTGATATTGTTGATAAAAATATCGTCACTTCTCGCTTTCCTCGCTGTACCGATTACGTTGAAATTGCCAACGTCCAACGTAACCGTAGCGGTCCTATTGTGTTTTTGAGCAACGCCTGAAATCCATTCGCTCTTTGGAGAAGAAAAAAATGAGTTTAAATGGCGGAAAGTTCGCGATATGGCCATTTAGTCACATTTAGCGTAGCTGCGCTTCGCAAATTCAACGCCTGTCAGTCGTGGTAGAGCAGCGGTCGCCTCGGAAAATTGCGCTTAAAAGCCTTACTCAGCGTGTGGCACTATGAGAAATGCAATTCTGTATGTATCGCAACATTTTTTTATCCTTTGTCGTTTTTTTGCGGGCGTTAAACTTTTGAAATTGTCACTAATGACTTTTTTAATGGTCTTCCTGTTGCTCAGCAAAACTTTTCCGCCTCGTATTCCCGAAAATATAGGTGAAAAAGTTTTTGGGATGACGCTAGCTTGCGCAAGGATTATTGCGAGGCAGCTTTGAATTCTAGAATCAAAAATTTTCAAATTTTCAGCTGAAAAGATAGAAAAATAACAGTAAATTTGATCGGAATTAGATGTCATCTAGTTATGGCGGTAATAGAATATGTTCACGTTGAGCTTTTGGAAAGAGTAAATAAATCGAGTCACGTCACGCATAGCCTGCAAGTAGTGCATCCAAAATATGGTCAGACGCGTACATAATGTCTGGTGATGCCGCGATATGATTCCTCGTTGAGCATTCGCGTAAATGCCTTTAATTGTTACTGTTATGGTGATCATTAGATCATGAACAGAATAATATCACCGAGGAATCAATCGATTCTTATAACTGGCTCGTCACAATTGTCTCGGTTCAAACTCGACGAAAGACGCTATATACGTATGAGGCCTTTCGTTAAGTTCGCTTCTACACTCGAGCGTTGTTCGCAACATCGTAGTGTTCGGGATTGCGCGCATGCGGGCTTTAGTTTACATAACTTTACGAAACAACGATAGGCAATTGTCGGAATAATTATTGACAATTAATTCAAATAGTCCCTCGTTATGTATGCGTTTGTGCTCAATTGTAAACTGTTGATCGATCATACCAAGCGATTGCACCGCATCGGTATTCCGTTCCACTTTGGACTAGCAAAACAATTCGACGAAAAATCCAGGCTTTTTTAATTTGTCGATTATGCGCGTTGTATACCATACCTAACAGCCCAACGGACAAAAAGACGTTGTTGAGACGTACAACGTCAATACTCGATGTTTTCATGTAAATGAAATATAGGCGCAGCATCCACAGTTGAAAATCAATTATTCGTGCAATCGATTCTACGCGAGTTAACGTGCAAACGCGTACATTATTTAGGCGGGCGCTCGCGTGAGTTTGTACGTGCTACACGAATAATGCAAAAGCGTCATTGGGCTAACTGACACCTCGATGCGACTGCTTGATTCAGGCATCAGGCCTCGATATTACGGGATACACGGGGTATACATATAGTCTGGCGCATAAATGACGAATGGCCTTCAACGCTACTATACCATACCATTTGCGTTGACTCGATGGCGTCATTTAGCTTTCGGTATAAACGAACGATTCTTTTTCTGGTCCTGACGAAATAAACGTCACATTTATATTTGCTTAAAGCTAAAAGTTAACTTACAATCGCATAAAAATTAGTGCTACATATGGACGAACGTGGAATAGGATATAAACAATAGCGCACTGTCCCTTGAAAAATGTTCGCTTCGCACGACAAACTATTGAAAAATGGCGTTTCATTAAACCCGTGAGATTAATGAATTGAGCGGCTATGAAAGGCGAAACAATCCAAAGTGAACGGTACAGTTGAAATATGACTGAAAAGGCATACACGCGAATATGCTAGAAAAGGAACGAGAGAAAAATTATTCATTCACATCGGGAGATAGATTGAATGAGAGGTATGCTCTTTTCGTGTACACAACCTGAAATCAATACAGGCCTATCCTCGCTATAGTTACAAAAAAGCTCGTGACTCGATAACCTAGGGAAAAAGCTCGCTGCTGTATAAATATGACATTGACTATGACGTATGAATATGACACGGTATATATTGGATAAATATGCAACTCTGATGTCAAATATAACTAGATATTACCTCATGTTTACCTTACTTACAATTATTTGACAAGAAAATGCTTTTGAAGCGAAATACTAATATCAACGATCCGTGTGCGGGCTGTGATTTTAGGCAATATACGACATGCTTGGTGCGTGCTCGAGCAACAGGCCGGCCGACAGTGCAGAGGAGCGTGCGAAGAATATATTCGCCAAGATGGACGAGAACAACGATGGACAACTCACGCAGGACGAATTTCTCAAAGGCTGCCTTCAGGACGAGGAGCTATCAAAGATGCTTGCGCCTTAAGCCTCCAATGTCCGAAGATCGCTGTCACCACGCAACCTACCCGATCAGTTCTATCATCGGGTCGGACAAATTCAAGAAATGATGAAGAAAAAAAAGGAAAGAAAATAGAGGCGTCATTGCGTGCGTCCCAATGCAACAATTTTTCGTCTCGTAACTGCGATGTATACTCATAAACGTACACAACGTCGCACGCATACCTGCGTACGTTAACACACACACACACACACACACACACACACACACACACCGAGTGCAGTAAGACAAAGACTTTTTATCTTGACGTCACGCCACATCGATTTTAGCCGGTCTGTTGTCGTCTCAGAGACGCTCGGATAAACATTATTATTATTACTATTACTATTATTACTATTATTACTATTATTATTGTTATTATTATCAATATTATTATCATTATTATTATTACTATACGATATATTATATGAATAATATATAAATATATAAATACGTTACTACTAACCGTCGCCGTCGATGAAAAGCCGATGCGAGCACCTTCCAGACGTAACGAGCATTTTTATAAAGTAATTTCTCGATCCTTAGAAATCGAACTGCACGAACACATATTTTTCAGTCTCCCACATACACGCGTCACACACCCTCACGCACCAATAACAGACTGTTCCCCGGACTATCTGGTAAAACAGTTTTGCCCGATTTATTCTTTTGTTGGCCATACGTACTGTCTTCTCGACTTCTCCCATCTTTTTTTACACCCTAAGTGTCATAGACAACCTGCATTTACGATTGAATTAAGAGGAATAAACTCGTTACGGGTTCAAATAATAATATTAGCAGAATGTTGTGCAGAAAGTGCGAATAAGAGTCCGAATATCGAGTAAAAAAAAATTGCTGTTAGATGCCAATTAAAATCTGTGAAAATAAAGACAAATTACAAGTGAGCTTTGAGAAATGTCACCTTATTTGTTGTCTCGAGACTAACGATTGATAAACCTTGTGCACACGCAAAAAGATCAACGCAATCTATTTCGTAAGGAATGCGCGATAGGACATGAGAACAAAATCTAAAATGGGAAAACCCGACAGTAGAACTAAAGCAAACAAAACACGACTGAGAACAGTTTTTTTCTCATTTTTCTCAAACTACGTGAACATGTAATTTAAGAATAAAGTTATAAAAAAGTGACAATGACGTTTACATGAGACGATTAGAATTTTCGACACCGACAACGTAGAGAGATAGAGAACGGGGAAGAGAGAGAGAGAGAGAGGCGTACTGTTATACATACCGACAGATCTATCTTTTAATCCGATGCCATTCTTTAGACTATAAACTTTCTATCGTTGGAACGTTGTTAGGGTATTCTTTGGACGCAAATGTGTCTTGCATTTTGATAGCTGATAGTTACATACGTAGCCACAATTAATTCGTTGTTTTTTTTGTCGGCATCGTCGCATAACTTGAATTAAAATTGTAAAATGTATCTGAATGTTAGCTTAAATATTTCAGCAGGACCAGGCTTACAATATAGATTATATCATGTATCTATCCGAGTCTCTTCTTGAAAAAGAGTAGTATAAAAATGCGCTCGCAGTATTGTCTACATGGCAAGAGATAAATAAACGAGTGCGGAATAGACTTAGAAGTCTATTAGTGATAGCCTATGACCAATTGCATGTTCTAATTAGAGGATCTAGCGACGAGTGGAAGTATGATGCTACTAATGCCAGCGCAACATGGTTAAACTTTCGGCGCTTTAATCGATTCTCGCTATTTTCATTTAATTAGGAATAATCCTTCCGAAGACTCGCGGCAAGCTTTGACGAAGCAATTAGAAACTTGCAATCACACAATCATCGCTGGTGATCAATACGCTCGGCAAATTAAAAGCGTCGGAGGCCAAGTGGGACACAAGCAAAGACGACTTTCAACGACGATCACCGACCAAGTTTTTCCAACTTTTTTAATGAAATCTCTAATTAGCGCGAGCATCACTTCACTCTAGTACGCTCGATTATCGAGACAATTGCAGCAATCGAATCGTTGCAAACGTAATGCAATGCTCTTGTCTAATTCGTTTAGTCGGCCATTCGCTATAGTCGTTAACGCTCGCTCTGCGCTGCATCTTAGCGGGTTTTAGTTGCGTAATAATTTTGCCCTTATCAAAATATGTTTGGACTTGAAAGGAAATCCGACCGAAAGAGACTGGCAAAACACGCGAAAAAGTCAAACTATGCCTCGTCGCATTTCCTTAGGTTAGATACATATCATCTCGTCCTTTCGCACGCGTCGTGTTACTGTATGAGTATTCCCATAAATATAATCGTGAATATGCATAATACCTTATAAATATCTCTCTGTCGAAAATAATTAGAGTTATACGAATAAATATATCTCCTCCCAATGTACTTTGAACACAATTATGCATTTCTCGTAACTATCGTTAACGTACCGATAGTAATCTAATAATATAAGTGTAATCAATTTTCAAGTCAATTCCCAGCGGAGAACACACGTGCATATGTATATTGTCTGTCGCCTTTTATTTAATTTCCAGCATTTTTGCTAGAAATGAACGGTACAGTAGCGCGCACATGATGAACATGTTCAACTTGAACATTTTACATAATTTGGAAACTCTTACAAAATTGACGTAGGGAACGATTTTTAAATAAAATCTGTTATTTAACACGTTCGTTTTGTCCTCGAGTGTAATGGTGACATTAAGTCGCAGTTTCCAGCATGCAAATCATTTCCACGTGAATGATTAATACTATCCTAAATTAATGAGTAAATAAATAATATAAACAAAATTTCTACGGATCTACGCGTTCGTATAAAGAAAATTAACTAGGCCAGCCAAGATAATAACCGTGGCGGAAAGCGGTTGAATTGATAAAAACAATCTTTGTGACAAACAAAATCTAGGAATTGCCACATGGCAACCCCTCCAAAAGTCGAGCATTGACAATCGAAATAGTGTACACCGCGAAAAGCACTTTTATCGCGAATCCTTTGCGCGTGCAAACAAAAACTGCATCTGCCATAAAAAAAACGAGAAACGAAGTTGAGGTGAAAACCATTATAAAAAAATATTGATTGCGCACTCGTCGTACGATAAGGTAGATAAGGTTGAAAACGGGTAATTACGCGCAAAAATCATTGATCCGCAATTTGGATAATGCTTCACATTTTTGTACTTTGTATTTTTCTACTCTGCTTCTTGAGCTCACGAACCTTATCTTGAATCACACAACTTCTCGTGCTTATTTTTTCATAATTAATCATAGCTTTCCATTAGCTTTAGTTTCCATAGTTACCCAATGTTTTCCTTATACGTGTTCATTTTCACTTATACCTTCAGGTGAACTAACAGTCAATATTTAAGATGTTTATACATATTGAACAATTACAATTTACAATTATCAGAATAGTTAGCTTTGCAAAGTATAATATTCATTTCGTTCTTTTCTATTATGTTTGTCGATGTATACAATGTTTGTGTGCTTTCGAAAATTTTAAAAGAATACTAATATTGCGATTTAACAAAGAACGCGATAACGATGAAGAATACGTAAACGTATCAAAGGATTAATTGATTTGTTATTTTACGTTTGATCAAAAATGTCCGACGTATGGTGAAGAGGGTCTGTTTTCCATACGTTTCCAAAAAAATAGTGTAATCAATTAATACGTTTCTTCTTTTTTTCTATTTTGCTACTTCAGTTGATGACAGTTGTTGAAATTTAAATAAGATAATCCTTAAAATGTATACATAGTTTCGAATTGGGTGTGCGTATAAAAATCAACCTGGTTCTTTTTCATCCTCTACTCATTTGCTGGCCTTTCTTATATTTTTATTCATGGGAAGATGAGAATAGTATCTTATGATTAACGAACGAGAATAGCCGTGCGATCTTATTCTCGTGTATTTGATTTCAATATATTTTCATTTCATCCGATGTATCGTGGAAGTACTCCCTGTAAGCATTTTTTCCCGTAGTATATCTGAAATATACGATAAAATATCACTCGTTTGGTTCATGATATAGAAGTTCGTTTTTTTATTTTATTATCGTTTGTGTGTTATATTTCCAATTACATTAAGATTCAATATGGGTCATCGGATTTTCATTTGTTATTATTTCGACCGAAAACAATGCATTATCAGAATAAATAGTTGACTGTGAAACATTATTTTTCTATCTATCGAATAACAAATGTCAAGCACTCACAGTCTCGGCTTACATTAAGAAAAACTGATAAGGTGGTGACATGTTTCGTTAAAAATAAACGAAGCATTAAAATCGGTAACTGCATATAGGTCAAACGCATTTGACTCAAATGAGGCGTAAAATAATGTTGCCGATCGAGTAAATAATTTTAGCAACTCGGAGGACTTCTAATGAGACGGAAAACATTGTCGCCGAGAAATCTGATACTCCGAGCCAGATACATAAATAGAACCATTAAAAGGACGCAAACGGGCGGGAAAAAATATACGTGTACACACCAGCAAAGTAGTCAGGCAGGAAGGAAGTTGAAAAAAACGGGCGCTCCGTGATAATAAGTAATTAGCGCGCTGGATCTAATGACGAAAATGACGAGAGATAGAACGCGCCAGTCGGGAATAAGATAACGTATACGGGTGTTTTTTTTTTGCGTCGACGCTCTTGTTAATTGGGCGTCTTCTCGCGCGGCCGCCAGCACGTATATTTTAATCTGAGTTTCGCGATTAGGCGATAGCTCAACGCTCTGGAAAGAGCTTGTTGAGTTATTTTGCATTTATCTAACACAGGCAACCGTCTATTATCCAGGTGAGCCTGACTTTTTTAATTACTAATCTCATTCATTAAGCACATCCGTGTTCTTTAAAATGAGAAAATAATATTTGTTCAGAATACGACGGGTGCTTTCATAGTGTACAATTCCTTGTCATGCAGCTAGATCGTTCAGATTGTTTTCTACAATTAAATGTTGAAATCACGTATTATTTCGTAGTTGGTTATTGAAATGACATCTTGATCACGATAAAATTGTGTTGCGCGCGTTCTTAAACCCAATTCGACCTTGCTACAGATCACACGCGGCTTGGAACGGGACTGTAACGTTTGAACTTGAAGGAAGGTTATGGCGTCGGTTGTTGGCCTCAAGTGTGCAAAATGTCTCTGTATTAACGTACAACTAATTTTATTGTACAGTTTAACTAACTATTTCTTTATATTGTCGTGAAAATAAGATTAAAAAATGTTAAATTGTGCTATTTGTATCGAATACATCTCGTTTACGTCCTAAGCTTGAACGAACGTATTTGCAACCAATAGAACAACTGAATTTATCTTAGGCCTTTGAAGATTACACACATTTGCACTATTCGACATCAGTTTCATCGTAATTTTCGTGGACGTAAGCGAATTAACGTTAACGAATGAATAACGCTGCATTAATTACATGGAAAGCCCAACTGCTACGTATGATATTGTTAAAGATAGTACAAGTACATTTAAAAAAAATAACGATTTTGTTTGCCTTTCATGAACATTCCTGAAATTAATTCCCGAGATAGATTTCGTTCGTATAATAATTGCTCAAAATGTCTGCCGTCACTCGTTAGAGCATAGAAGCTCACGATATAAATAATAAAATGGAGAATCGATTAGCAGATTGATGGCGAAATGATAACGAGTAAATGCCGATAATTCGTAATCTCAGGATTAGAATACAGCATCACAAAGACATTTCCATAGCGTTTGTTAAGAGAGCATATTGCAATCATTATGTCAACGTATTTTTTGTACCCTTGTTTAAAATGTATAAACAATCATTGCGTTTTACTATGTCCTTGATTGCTATATACTGTCCACGACAAGTAGTTAGACGTAAGAATATATTCGGATGGCAATTGCTAATTTTTTACATTGTTGAGAGTTTCGAGCAAACGCTAATGTGGCATGCCCCTTTCTCGCACTCTGTTTCATAAAAATTGGTCAATATCTTTGATAACTTCGCTACAACTCAAACGGCCGTTTTCAACAATATATCGGTTGGAAATTGCGCGAAAAGATCGACATCTTTTTTAAATCTACAACGTAAATGCTGGTACGGAAACGTTTGAAAATACCCTGGAAAAAGTGCGTTAGCCGAAGTGTGTAATATTTTTATGATTGTATATACGATTTAGGAAACTAATTTCTTCCGGCTTATTTTGTCCACCCAATGTACACGCTCGGACAACCATATAAACTTCATCAAATTTAGCTATTTTCAAAAGGAAATTCAATATAGTAAGATAATTATAGTGTATTATGAGTGGGTAACCTTTTTGAATCGTACTATGTGTCTGATCAGCAAATATAACATTGAAAAGAATCAGCTCTGCACAAACAAAATACATTTTAATAACTAAGTAGTACAGATCAACTCTGCGTAATAAATCGATACTCGTCATCTACACTCATTGGTGTATGTGTATATACGATAATACACCTGTGTATATAGGTACACGTTAATTATCATTATGTGGAACCACCAAATATCAATCGACACTTCAGTGACAAAGCTCTACTTTGATCGAGTTCCAGTTGAATTTTGGTAAAGAATCTTGTTGCAGAGACATATTTATTTTATTTTTCGTCATTTTCAACGAGTGAGAGTTGAGGCAATTGGCGAATACCTCAACAAATTACACGGTGCTTCTCACGCAATCAGTTACGTTTGACAATGTTTTTCTTCCTACACGTCGTAAATCTGTACAACTGTAATATCTCTCTGACTCAATGTAGATACCGAAAAAATCACAATACATAACAATGCGTTGATAACGTTTGAAGTAGCTCAACTGGAGTTTGGTCAGACTTGTCCTTGCAAGCAGCGCGCTTACCAACTCTACCTTTGTCTTCTCACTCGTATGCCTCTTTCATCGAACTTAATACTCGACGAGATAGGCAATTAGACGAGAATACAGCGAAGCGAGCTTACGTTGCGTACCAACTTAACACAGAAACATTCATATTTTATATGTGGCCTTGTAGCCACCAACTTGATGTATCATTATCCGTTACGTTTACTATTACAGTTGATTGTACATTTTATGGTCATTGATATTATTATTACGATTATAAAAATAACGATGATGATTACTACTATTATTATAAATAAATCGCACTATGCTCCAACATTGAATTGCTTCTATTGTCTAACATTTCACCTCTTTCTGTTTTAGGTAACTGAGAGATAAAGAATGCGTGAAGTATGAACGATTGAATGCAATTATTGTTCAACCTTCTCATCCTTTCTCCCTACTTTTTCCTCCAGTCTTGAAATGCTCAGACAATTCAAAGTTTCTCTACAAAATCGTGTCATTTGATTTGATTTTTACACATTTTTTCCAGAAAAGCAATGGGTAACGTCGATTTTCACTTGAGAAACATCGACGAGATTACTGTTGCAAACACAAATAAACAATAATAAGTTGTAAAGTACGTTGGATCGTTGTAATATTGTAGGTGTAAGCTGGTGAGGGAGGTGTCGAGGGAAAAGCGCCAGTGGGGCTGACTTAAGCAGGGCTCGAGAAGAAGGGGGAGGCCGGCGCGGCAAGGAGCGCCGGCGGCCAACTCTCCAGCAGCCAACAGCAGCTCGTCTGCCAGCAGCCATGGGCAAACAGAATAGCAAGCTCAAGCCCGAGGTGCTGGAGGATCTCAAACAGAGTACCGAATTCTCAGGTAATCAAGCTGTTTTCTCAGTCGTTTCATTTCGACATTCGTTTCACGCATAACCTTTTTACGCTTAATTTTTCTCTATACCCTTAATTCAAACTTTTTCAGCGTTTCTTTTGCAAATGTTTTGTTTGTCGAAGGCACAATTGCGGCTTGGGATTCTTTTTTTCATTTCAATTCTCATAGCAAGCGTTCAATCAATAATCGATATTCGATGCCACTTTGATCGAAATAAATTGACAGCGGCGAAAGCTTCGATTTTTTCAACGGACGTTTAATCGAGAATCCCGGCGCTGCCCAAAAGCCTGTTCGTCGTAAACATTAATCCGTTTACGGACGGTCTACCTTTCCCAGTTTCGACTTCGCTCCCCTGAAACTAATTAATCGTATCTGAGCGTAGTTATGTTGCGCGTCTGTACAATCTAAATTTCACGTATTTTGCTTTAAACTCATGTTTATTAATTATACGGTTTACAGACTTTTTCAAGCTTTATACGCGCCGAACAGAACGAATGATTTATTGGCTACGACCGTGATTCCCTTGAAAATATTCGTATCCTGATGTATTGCTTTCAGTCAAAGACAAGTTACGTAACAATAAGTTGTTCAATGTTATTGCTATCGAATAATTCTCTGCAGAAGATTCGATCAAGTCCCATTTATTCATAAAATTCACGAATCGATGCTAAAAGATAAAAGTGTATAGTACGTAGCAAGCAAATATGATCAAACCGTTACGTAGGTGAATAAGATTGGAGATTTACAACGAGGTAACATTGATGTGAATGTGCTCATGTATAGAAAAATCGTAAGTTTACAACCAATGAAAGATTTAACCTGCCATCATTTTGTTCTCCACTAATCACCACGTTTTCACGTTTTGTATCCTTCACCATCGTATCGAATACACTTGCATTATATACAGCGTGACTTAACAGCACAAACAGACTCTGCCGACTTGGATTAACCTTGCACTTGATGGAATCTTGAACGACAAAGTGACTTTTGAGTCTACTGCTTTTATCGTTGATCTCAGTTGATATATTGCGAGCAACGATATTTGCTACGAGTGTCTTTGACCAAATTGCCTTGTAAATCTCACGTTATAATGTCGATGACAAGCCAATAGTCGAGTGACTGATTAGTTGAACTAAAATTCATTTGACCAACACTTCATTCGATTGCTTGATAGATCGATGTGCTGTTTACAGATGCCGAAATCCAGGAGTGGTATAAAGGCTTTCTAAAGGACTGTCCAACTGGACACCTGACTGTCGACGAATTTAAGAAGATATATGGAAACTTTTTCCCATACGGTGACGCGTCTAAGGTAAGAGGTTTAGGCCGATTATCATAGACATACGCATATATTATAGTAGGCTGGATAAAAAAATAAACAAGAAAAAAGAATTAACCAAAGAATGATCATGTAGTTGTAAAAGAAAGCCACTGATATCGTGTGATTTTTAATGTCTTCCTGTATCCGTTGAAATGATATCGATGATGACTTGGCGTGGACAAAGGTAACGCGCTTTCTCCATAAGCATGGTGCTGTCGTTTGATGGACAAACGACTGGAGAATTTTGCAACTTTCCATAGTTTTCTTAGGTCTTAACTAGATCTTTTCAACTTGTACTTTCGACTAAAATTGCTCACAAGCTCGTACTGTCCCCTATTGTGTATTTATTTAGCAATAATGTGTCTTGTGTGTTGAGTACTTTGTTCACTCTATACTAATTATATACATAGATCCTACGAGGTTCTGCCTTGACTATTGAAAGCACCTTTGATTCTATATGTTACAACGAACACTTGCAGTCTGTAATAATCCACCTTTAATAGCTCTCGCAGCACTCTTTCATCATTCTTTATTTGATGTTATAGCTTACACACTGTTCGTAGGCAGTCTGCCGCTTGGAGCTGACACATTGGAACAGTTGTACAGCTGTTAATTAAGCTTTCTACTTTCTATCGCTGCCACTGTCGTCAACCACGTCAGCTGGCCATTGATTACAACACAACAGTACAACTATTCCATGTAGCGCATGCCTTTGCCAATGGTTCAACGAAACACAGCCGATCTTATACTACAACGTACATTTACGATAAATATTCTTTAACGCTTGATACTACAATCTGATTATGGTACGAGAATAGTGATCGAGACCATATACGAGTCGCGACAAGCGATCAGTCCGCGCAAATTCCTAGAGGTTTTTCCTCGTGAATTGTTAATTAAACGGTATTATCGCGCATATCTCTTTTCTCGCGCCCTCGCCGTTCCTTTTCTTTAACAGCGCTTTTTTTCTTTCACTACCCCGTCCAACCTCTTTGTCACTCGCAAATCAGCAAATTGAGCTCGACCGCAATCACGTCACTAAAACGATCTTATTCGACTGATCAGACCTCCGAAGCGACATCTTCGTACATGCAATTACACCGCCAATTTTCCGATAGCTTTTTTACACAGCCACTCTGTAATATACACGTGTATATCAGCCTCCTACCTTTAACATTAGTAGTCTAGTCTCTTTCTCTCTTTCTATCCCTACCATTGCGATCTACATGCATTCCTTTTTCGCTTTTTCTTAGCTACACGTAGATCTATTCTATTTAAACACGGTCATGTTCAATTTCCTTTTCCTACTTCTTCCACTTTGGACTTACGTTTTCTTTTCCAAACTTCTCCGTGTAAGTACATTTCCCCCGGAATAGGATGGATGGATGAGATTTTTGCATTTTCAACAGCTTGCAAACGTTGCAATCTTGCTGGATTACTCTCACGTGTACGAAAATGGAGACGATCACGTCTTTAAATAATATAATTATTATTCAGGAAATCCGTTGTGTAACGATCGTTATAGCGTATTTTTGTTTTATTTCGATTCAAGCTACATCCAGTTTATTTGTTTTTGTATATACACGATAAATATACACGTTTTCGAAGGTGAAAACACGAATAGATTTTCAGTGATATTCAATTAAATTAGATGCTGCATATGTTTACTGTACAATTTTTTATCGCTTCAATTCAAAGAGGTTTGTTATGCAATAAGTATCACATTTACATATACAGCAAAGCTACTATTTATTTTCAGCGAACGATATAATTAGAGGCAATGCTGTTTTGCTTTATACGCGTATAGTGCGATATTTATTGTATAAAATAATAATTATAGCAGTAGACTAAAGATACGTAGTTTTTGAACGTATAATACTAGATGATAAATGATATGACTTATAATATATACATACATATTGTACGAATGACTTTATTATACGCAAAACCTTTAATTATTTAGAAGAAAAACACATATTTCGTAAAATCGTTTTTGTCAAGCTCAATTTTTTTGTTCCTTATTGTCACAAGCATAGTTGTTTTGTGGAAAATTGTTAACCAAATTCGAAATAACTAAAATTACATTTAAATACACGTTGGCCACAATAATAATTAGGTCAAAGCTTTGCGTCGCTAAAACTAAATATGTCAAACTGCATGCTGCGCCTCACTTGCAGTCTTTGAATACAGTAAAACTTTGCAAAGCCACAGCCTAGATGCTCTGTTTTACCTCCTTCTTGGAATTGTCGGCGAAAATTTATCTACTCTGTAAAATATTCGGTTTATTAACGTACACCTGCGTTCACTTCTTTCAAATGGCTCTGTAGTTTATATCGTTTGCCGAGCAACAACGAGAAAGAGCGTGTAAAAGTCTTGAATCTGCAGGTAGATATCGGGAAGCAAACGATTTAATTTACAACGCCGGTCTGCTTAAAAATCCTATTAACTTAATTCGTTTAAAAGTCAGCCACGAAATATTCGATATTGAAGGAGGTAAGACATTGTTGAAATATTTTTAGTTCTGATTGGAAGTCTCATGTTAATTCAACGAGCAAAGTACGCGAGAGTTGAACGAAAACTTTCCAGTCGGAGCTAAACCTGAAACATACATCACTTTTACAAGGGACTTATCTCAGTATATAACACCACGGTTACCATATGGCCATCACTTGATTTTTTTATTATCTCTACACAATAATCAAAATAAGAGTAGATCTCTTGATGCATTTGGAAGCATTAATTGCTGGTATAATCAGTTTGCAGAGCACGTTTTTAGGACGTTCGATGCGAATGGAGATGGGACTATCGACTTTCGGGAATTCTTGTGTGCCCTGAGCGTCACCTCGCGTGGCAAACTCGAGCAGAAACTTAAGTGGGCCTTCAGCATGTACGACCTCGATGGCAATGGCTACATCTCAAGGCAGGAGATGTTGGAAATTGTCACCGTAAGCACTCAACGTTTGTTCCTCTGCATGTGTCATTTATCATAGGAAAAGTAACGTTATCGAAATAACATAACAATAAAGTACCGATAACTTAACGATACATGTCGATGCTTGGTTTTGACACACGCCACTGTGTGTAATAATCGAAGTAACGACAGCAACAGCGCTGACTCAGAGCCGCGAGTACGAAGAATTATTGGAAATCCAAGCTCGGTTGGCTATCGTGCCAATTCGCTCTGATGTATGGTTGCGTTTGAAAATCCATTTACGTGTTATTCATGGCATTCGTACGAGCTGCAGTGGCTCATCGAACCTCTATTCTAATACGTTATCTCGTTACTTGCAACAAAGGGCATTGTTCGGGACATGATCTTTTTTAATTATAGACAAAACTTCATATTCATTCGTTGCAATTCATTAGGTTCTAATAATTGCGTGTAATATTTTGGTCATTTTTCATCGCAATCGGTCGTTGTCTTGGAGCTCTTTGGAAATAGGTTAATTTGAAAGAAATATACAAATGAATGCGATTAAAAAGTCGCATCTCTGTGTTGACAGGCAATCTACAAGATGGTCGGTACGGTGATGAAGATGCCAGAGGACGAATCGACGCCGGAGAAGCGCACGGACAAGATATTCCGGCAGATGGACAAGAACAAGGACGGCAAACTATCGCTCGAGGAGTTTATCGAAGGTGCGAAGAGCGATCCGTCGATCGTGCGACTGTTGCAGTGCGACCCAGGCGCGCAGGCTTAGGGAGACCCTGGCGGGCGCGCAGAGTTCGCGGCCGCCTCAGACAGCCCAGCATCGATCCGACGACGCAAACTCTGAAATCCTCCAACCAGCACCAACCTCACTTACACCTACACCTTCTCCTATACAGCTATGCGTACGCACACACACACGTACAACTCCAGACACTCACACGCAAGCTCCTATTATGAGCCATTCAGACACAAGCCATGCCGATTATACTCGACCGCCCGGGCCTACTCGAAAGCGTCAAAGCCCAAACTAACTGTCGAAACTTTTTTCCATGGAGATATGGCCACTATCGCGCTACGTTCAACGCCAATTGACTCCAAGTCTTTTTTTTTCGTTTTGTTCGTTTTATTATTGCGTGTGCTTCGTTCGTAATTTTTGTTTGCTTCGACGAACTTGCTGTATCTAGCTTTATCTTGCAATATCTTTGACGTACGCTTTGATTGTTAAAAATAGCTATTTATTGTGGTTTTAGAGTGCGACTGTGCTTATAGTTAAGTACGAGGCTCGGATAATTACGTTACTTTTAATAACCTAAAGTTATTTAACAAATGTTTTGGAAAATCATTAAATCCGTATCGGCGAGTGTACTACTTGCCGATTTGTACAACTACTTTTATTCTCATAGATCTGAGAGGATGGATTTTTTAATAATTTTGATAGCTGTTGTTGCGTTGGTGTCGCATCAAACAACGGTCGATGCAGCGTCAAAGTATACGTATTTGTTGAAAATGCAACTTGATCTGACGGAATTACCAGTTGTTACTCATCGAATGTTGTACACTGTGTTCATTGAGCTCGATTAAGATTTGTTTTACTTGATAGCTAGAATCAAATCGATATTCAGAAGAACTTGATAGTAAAAATATAGATTGCTAGTTCGTCAGATGAAATCTATTGTTACGATAAATTTAATAGTATTTACGTTTTCTTGTTTTATACGTTGCCAATGCTATCTCTTTGGTAACTGACAACCACAAGCCTGACTCGCTGATTACTGTGTTTTGTATGATTCGTTTATCCGTGCAGGGCAAGATCCACATCTGCCAAAAGATGTATTAATAAAGTAACGTTTATCAATACAACGTTCGTAGAACATACAAGAATTTTCATAAATTATTCAGAATTATTCGTTGAATAAGATTAATAGATTGGCGTAAGTCTTAGATTTGTTAACATTAGACGCCATCATAATCGACGCTGATATTGATAAAATGCCTTGTATATTAGGATTTGAAGTTGCTTCAATGATAAACGGATAACGAGGTATTTATTGAAGGAATTTTATCGAATAATGAAATACTCAAAAATGACAGGTGCACGTGAAGAGCGCAAGAAGTAGCTATTTCTCCTTGGAATGATCAGTCTACCTCGTGAACACGATGATTAGCTCGTATAATAAGAGCCATCCATTGGCTGAGATTGGTACGTATATTGGGCGACGCTCGATAGGCATGAGTCGCAAAGACGAGGCAATCAGATGCGATAATTACTACGAGTAGGGCCGGGAGAGGAGTTGTAAGCGGCGACGCTGTGAGCTCTCCATGGTCGCTGGGCCCTGCGTCGCTTGCGTCAACCGCAAGCTAGTCCATTATTCATCTATTTATTTGCAAAAGTGAAAATAAAATAAAAAAGTAAAATATGCTGCAAGGCTAGTCCGATTGCAGTCGCCACACTGTCTCGTGCCTCGTGAGTTTTTGTCGAGCGCAGAGAACAAGAAGACACGAGTGCATGCGCGTTTGTCCGTTGTATCGTCAGCGTCTGAATTACACATTATTGTTCACGCTTGAGCTGCGCGACGCGAGACTTTACTGACTCTCTGCGCTTCAACACTCGTCGCATCGCTGTCTCGACTCGGCAGTGCCCGCGGCGTTGCGCTTTGTTTGATCGTCGCTTTCAGAGCTTTGCTGCTGCCCCTCGCTATCGTCACCCTCCAACCAAGCGCCGTTTATGTTGGCCTTAACGAAAATGGACGTTTTTTTCACGACCGCCATTGCTTCTTCGACAAATACTAGGCAACGATATGCACAAGGTCGCGTTACGCGATTTGAAATTTTTATTTTTGTACGCTGATATTCACCGCGAAAGAATTTAACATGTAGATCCTCTTTCTCTCCTCGGAAAACTTGTTGATACGAACACAACTATATATTAACACGATTGTTATGAACCGCAACTGTTACGCAATTCACATCCTAGACAAATCTATTGGATTTCACGCCGCAATTATCGCATGTACAAAGTAAGAGTTTATCAACGCGACCCTTTTATTTTTGAAAAAAAACAAAACTCGGAAGTCGCTTATGGCAGCACGTGGGCACTGCCGCTCGAGACTCTGACCCTCGCCTCGCGCAGTAGGCGCAAGAAGCGAACGGTACGACTGATTTCAATGATAACGAGAAAAAACCACGCCGAATATACGCGTAACATTTGTACGTACTACACGAGCATTATCGAGCCTTTTCTGGTGACAGTAATGTTGTCCATTCCACTTTTTATCCTCTTCGTTCTTACTTACTCTATGTCTGTCTAACTTACCTTCTATTCTATACCATCGTCTTATCGTCGTTTGTCGCTCTTTGTCTTTATTACAATGTGATTGTCGCGTTTGAGGGGAAAAACTAGAGCGACCCGTGTAAATGCATCGCAAAAGAAGACTCGATGATGCTCGAAAAAAAAAAACAAGACAAAAGTAATTGTAAAGTTGTTTATCTTTTGCTTTTATTCAATAAAACAAACGACATGAGAGATATTTATGGAAAAAAATGACGAGATTTGGATAAGCTCGAATGGACGCCTTTTTAATGTCAATAATATTAATCATTTATAGACGTAGAATGTTCACTTTATTTATGTACCTCATCAATCGTAATAATGTTTATGTGATTACGCTTAGAATTTCCTCTAGAAGTACGCGATAAAAAGTAAAACACAATATGTAAAGCCTATTGTCAAGAGTGTTGAATGTAATTGGAACGAATTGAAGCCGAAAAGTGTATCCGCGTAATGTATAAAAAGAGGCGCTGTTCTTCAGTTTCCTTATTTTTTCGTACAACATCTCAATCATAGAATGCATGCATAAAATATGTTGTTTTTCTTCACCAAACTTAAACCTGCGTTTCCTCAATAGCCATTCTTGTTTACTTGCTCATTCTACGCATTGGTTGATTTGTTACTCGAGCGACGGAAAATGACAGCCAACTCATCAAAATAAACACGCACGTCCAATCATGCAAATGTTGAAGAAACGAATAAAAGTAAAAAAAACGTTATACTAATTAGCATGTTAATGCAAAACTGTAGCACGTAATCAACCATTTCTACTATCGTTGTATTTCTCAAATACATACGGTAGGGAAGGCAAATTTTTTTAAGCAGACTTCGACTCGATAAAATAAATAATACTATTATCTTGTTGACAAATCGTGGTTCCGTCGTCAAGTTAAATCAGTTTGGATTATAATAAAGAACTTTACAGGCGCTATTCGGTGGATCCACGATTTTTTTCATTTGTATTTTGAAGACGGCGTTATAGATTTATAATTACTCAATTGTATTTCCTAAGATGTAAGTCTGTTCGTCTCGTGCTCACTCTAGTTTAAGTCAGATGAAAGAAATGAATACAAACTATGATAGTTATATTTTAATTATATTATACATAAAGATTGTATTCGGATTGTACTGCTCAAACATTCGCGGTTAATTGGAGTGTATGAAGATAATACAATGTGTTATTGATACAGCGACACACAAACGGTTAATATTAACCATTTCAAAATTGACAGATTACTAAAGTTCACGTAAAAGAAAGGATATAACGAAAAATAAAGAAAAACATGAACAAATCGTAGGCTGTAGAAAAAAACATGAATTACTGTTATGACGAACAAACGCTTCTTCTCCTTTTTATCTCTATTCGCAATAACTGTTCTCTTACTCTATTCTTGTCATGTCTCTTATCCGTAGAAAGGAAATTCACAGCTTACAGAGGCCGCTTTTAATAAGATTCACAAAATCTATGGTTTGATAGCAACAAAACCCAATAGTGCGTTGATATTGTTGCCGAAATAGTCGTATGTACAATTGAAAGCGCCTCTATATGATTTTAGTGTATAAACATTTTCTCTTTTCTCGAATTCAATGCTGTATTGAATAATAGCACGCACTTGTATTCTTCTATTTCTAAACCTCTTGCATAAACTTTAAAGCAATAATACCTGAATCATGTTTATCAGCAGCATGATATCACAAAAGAGAAAAGATCGAAACTTCTTATTGTCTTATTTAAAAAAATAAAATAATAATAATAAGCGATGTAGATGTAATATGGAATAAACTGATACAATTGTTCTAGAAAGAGGTATTAAATTATCAATAAATGCTGCGATTTCGATGAAGTTCAATGTGTACGACTACTTTAACGAAATATACGAACGCACATGTATCGATAAATTGTACAAACAATTATTGAAGAAACGATACTATTACATGGTTTTATGACGTTGAAAACTTTTTGCATCAAATGTTCATGAATAAAGATCAATTCTGTGTTAAACTTTGTTCAATATTTATTCAGTGCGAAAACCCTTGAATTATTTTAATAAATTCTAACGTGAACAATTCCAATAATTCTGACACCTCACTATTTCGCCTTGAACGAAACTCCTTTACGGTTGATAAGACACTTGTCTTTTACAGTTGCTAAATATAATTCAGAGGTAAATACCTCTTGAGCACTATTTCACGTTACTAGATCCACAGTTTCTATTTACAAGGATTTATAGTAGAATACGCCACAAATGCGGAAGCTAGGTGATCGTCGATAAAATACTACAGTTGAGATTCAGCATTTTTTTTCGTATTTAATCTTAAGGGTAAGAGTTTTATATAAAAGTTGTCTCCCGTTGAATTATCTACAAAAATGTATCTAGAGGGGTGCCTAAACTAACTTTTTTGCAGATATTCTGATAAGAAACAACTTTTAGCAACAACATTTATCCCTAGAATTAATATTTTCTAAGCCGCAGATCTAAATACCTATTCAAAAAACGCAGGGAAAAATTATTTGCTGGTAGTAAGAAAACTGCAAATACATAGAGATGATGCATTTTTTCCGATAGTCGTCTTATTTATTTGTCAAAGCATAAACACGTAAAACTTGAGTATTTATGAAAAAGAAAGAATTGCTATAACGCAATTGATATAATTATCAAGTTGTTGACTCCATAAAACATGTATCCATACAAAGTTATGGTGGGTAACAAATAATCAAGTTTCGGGATGAGTTGGACGATGTTACAAAACTGCCGGCTCTTGCACACATTCGGCATCGAGACAAATCTGAAAAAAGTTCGAAAAATACTTTGAAAATACAATTCTGGATGTTTCAGCTTTTGAAATGTACGATGAAACTTACAGCTCCTTTGCCACAGTACGAGCCTTCCGCTGGTGGTCTAAACTCAGTCATAATAGAGTATTCAATATCCGATACAAATTTTCGGCAATATAAAGCGGCACAGTTACTCTCATAATCCTGCAAAATATTAACGAGTAATGAATGATGTCCTGCTCGTTGGATGTTTATCTACAAATAATCTCTACAATGCAGGTGCAGCACGAGCCTATTAATAATAAAGCATACCTCGTCGGAAGTCCAACCCGCTCCAAGAGATCTCGTACATTGTTCATCTCGGCTGAGCAATTTCCCAGGTAATATTTTCGAATACGGTGTACCAACGTTAGGTCGGTTTTTCATACAATTGGCATTTTCGCCCCTAGTAACAACAATATGAAAAACAATTGGAATCTGACACGCACATAGCGAATAGAATAATTATCGGGACAACTTTACTTTAAAAAGATGCTCATAGCCGCTTTGCTGCATGCAGACCAATGCATTCCTTTACTGTCTTGTCTTTGGTAACTCATTAAGTATCCGTCAGACCACGGGCAAGGGCCTCCTGGAATGACACGAGACTCATCGCCATCGTGTGGAGTGCCCATTCTAGAATCCGAATAGATGCGAAATGAGTAATATTAAATTTAACAATCTTACGGGACATCTCCGTTGAAAACTAATTATTAAAATATCAAAGATCCCGGGAAGACAACAATCAAATCTTAATCGTCATATTGTACACGTAACAAATTTAATTTGGTAGATTGCATTTGAATTTTCGCTGCCACGAATACCTACGTGTGGGCCAATTCGTGAGCAGCTGTAATCAATCCATTGAAACCTCCTTTGTCTCTAACCAGTGCAACTGATTGACCATCACTATTGCGGCAAGCTCCTCCAAGCTTAGCGATACCTGATGAAATCATTAGAAAATTGATATTATATTAAAATTGTTATTTCAATTTGTAAGATTCATTTAAAAACAAATATATTACCACTGATGTCGCTTTTGAATTGTCCAGTTGCTGTAATTTGTCCTAAGTCGAACCTGAAATACAATACGAATTAAATATGACAATTATCCTGGAAAAGTAGAGTAAAGAATCTATATAATTCTTAGAACTTACTTTGATATAGCAACAATTATATCGTACATATCGTACGAGAATCGATTTTCGTTAGCGAAAAAATTTCCAACTGCATCTAGCGTCTTTTCAGCTTCAATAGCTTCGCTAGTGACACGCTCTTTTTCGAAATAAGGCGCGCTGTCTTTCGTCTAAAGTTTGAATAAACCGTCAAATGCTAGGACCTTATCACATTAACGCTTATAAATGAAGATACATACCTTAGGGACGATTAAACCAGCAACATTCAGTCGAATTTCAGGTTGATTCAGTTCCCGAAATCGTAAATCTACCGCGTTCCAAAAGGCGGCCATGTATTTCGATAGTTCTTTAATATCTTGGCCATGAAAGCTGAAAAAATAGAATTAAAAACGGATATTAACGAAATGTATATAGATATAATTATTAGCTAGCCGAATATAAACAATGGCATCGACTTACTCATAGGTTGCGTAATCAACAGTAACCAAAAGTTCAGGATATACGACATTAGATTTTTCTACAATTGGCTTGGCGGTTGATGGAGTTTCTGCAGTTGATGGAGGTTGCGTAGTTGGAGGTTGTGTAGTTGGCCGTTGACTAGTTGGTCGTTGACTAGTTGGTCGTTGTGTAGTTGAAACATTAATAGGAGGGTATCGTGTTGGGAAAGTGTTTGACGGATTGGTTGATGGAGTTTGTGTAGTCAATGGCCGTTGGCTAGTTGGACGCTGTGTAGTTGAAACATCAATAGGAGGGTATCGTGTGGGGAATGTGTTTGACGGACTGGTTGATGAAGTTTGTGTAGTCAATGGCCGTTGACTAGTTGGACGTTGTGTAGTTGAAGTATTAATAGGAGGGTATCGTGTCGGGAATGTGTTTGACGGACTGGTTGATGGAGTTTGTGTAGTCATTGGTCGTTGACTAGTTGGACGTTGTGTACTTGGAACATTAATAGGAGGATATCGAATCGGAAATATGTTAAATGGGTTGAAGGCTGATGGCCTGTTTAGTGGAGTTTGTGTAGTTGGAACATTAATAGGAGGGTATTGTGTCGGAAATGTATGAAATGGTAAATACCAAGGTCTCTTGGTTATTGGATGGAATATGGATGGTCGTTCGGTGGTTGGTTTCAAAAACATGGGCCCTGGAGACCAGTTTAATATATGATTAAATGAACCTGTCCAATTCAAGTTCCAATAGTTTTTCTTATTTTTGGAGCTATCGATATTCTGCAATTCTTCGTCTACAATACAAATATTTAATATGCATAACTTTCTGTTTTACCGTAGAGATCCGCGTATAAGTATTGCATCCGAATTTCATTGTGACCCATCAAAGCTTGAGCCAAATTCGAACAGCCAACAGTGCCAAATTATTCAATTCATATATCGGTCGCAAAAGTACACTCGCGTTTCTTTTTCATTTGTAGTTGTTCACAAAAAATTAATTATAACGATAAACGTTGTGACTCTATTATATTGTATTTATTAAGGATTGGCTCCAATTTCAACAGATTAGACTTGTGTAGTCAGGATAAAGGAAATAGTTAATGAGCAAAAGCCGTCGTTATAATTTACTGACACACTGCGAAATATCCTATATTTACCACGAAAAGATAACTATTTAAGATATTTGAATGTTTACTCACCCTCATCTTCCCCACTATTTTCGACTGGATCATAGTAAGTTGGATTTACTGGAACTTTTGGTTTAATGATAATATGATGAGTTGGATTATAAATGTTTCCAGAAAGAGACTTTCCAGAGAAGGCGCCAGTGACGAATGGATCATCAGAAAATACGTTTGGTCGTTTAAATGAGAACGATGAGTGATAAAATTCAGGATATGTCGGTAGAATTTCTTTGTGTAATCGAGTTGGTATTGGTTTTACAATCAAATCATCTCCAATTACGCCGTACTGAAAATCAAATTTCGTTGAACTCGTTAAAGGTAATTTTTCACCTTTAAAATGAATTCTTCACGTACCACGTGAGTTTTGTTTTCTTCGTCCGTAAATACAGTTATGGCTGCTCGATTTTCCACATCGTGATATAGCTTTAAATTGTTTGGCACAGGCTAAAAGAATATTTCATTTACTTATTTCTGGTCTAGTATTAAGTTTAGACAAGTCTTGTCAAAGTTACTTCAATGATCTTACGAATTTCATTTTGTTATAGACAATTTGTGATCCCTTGCGTTCTGCCATGAAGAGCGGCGTATTGCTTCCCAATAACGAATTGTCATTTTGCAACAAGTATAGAGAAATATTTTTATCAAAAGCCTTAAAATGGATGGTAGATTGAGCTCTTTTAACTGTTTGCCCTGTATTGATCCTTCGTACCAATTGATCAACATGAAGTATGGGAGTGACTTCATAATTGACTTCATGAACTATTATAAAAATCAAGCGTCATTAAAATTTTGTTAAGTGTACCTTGGTTAAGGCTAACATTGATTTGAACTAAATGAATTCAGATTGTATTTCATATATAGTTTGATCGAAAAAAATCAACATTATTGTGATCTCACCTAAGTTATGATCGCAGTCGAAAGTTGTTTCTATTTCTCTTTTCGTCATGTGTTCATGAAGCTTTAAAAAATAGCGTATTAATTAGCATTTCGAATTAATACCATAGAAATAATAAAATCACGCATTTACCTTGATTCCGTGAGTGCATAGCACAAGACCCATAAAAATAATATTTGACAAAATCATTTTGAATAATAGTTGGTAGACCATGCGCTTTCAATTTTGGCTTACTCAATCCAATATGGTTACTAAATCATTGAGGACTTTTTGCTCGATTTATATACGTTTTATGAGTTCAAGCTCACGTTATCTTGAATATTTACTTTACTTTAGTGCGACTCGTAATATCACTTGTCAAATCTTTAAATTTACATAGGATATGTTAATAGTCTATAATGTCGCGTAACGATCATCATCTGTTGCCTTTTGAGAAGCAATTTTATTACCATTCTCAATTTAGATAAAACTATTGCTGTCAATTGCAGATACGAACAAAATTTTACTAAAGAAAGATCGAAATAAAATAGTACAAACTGTAACATCATAAAATGCATGTGTGTATTAGATGAAATAATGTAATTAATCTACTTGTATAATGGACGAGAGAGACGTTTGAAGTTTAATATAATTGTCTCAAAATGACTATTTTATGCTTCTTAATTTCTGAAACCGATCTTTCTTTTTTTAAAATAGTTTTTATCTGTTTCTTTCAGTTGTCTAATTTTGCAAATATTGGACTTGTCTGAGCTCATTTCTAGCATCTAGACTAACACTCGTTCATTTTTCGCATTCATATTCATGTATACGCTTGATTATTTTGTTTTTAATTTCCATGATACCACCACCGTATATTCCGTACTGGACCACATACTTTATGCTGTCTCTCCCCTTTAATATCGTTTTTCATTGATGCGCTGAAAAATGTCGCATCATCAATAGATGTACATTTTTTTAAATTTTTGACCAATTTAATCAAGTACTGGCTTATTTAAAATAAAACCATTTGTATTAAATATCCAGTATTACATTGGATAAATATACTGAATAAGCACTGAATTGGACACGTTTGTAAATGAAATATACAGGACCGGCTAAAAGTATACCCTTTCGACTAAAACCATCCCACTCCCATCAACTATCAAATCGGTAGAGTCATCTCACAAATATAACCTCAGATTTTCGTCTTTTTGATGTTGCTAAAATACGCACTAAAAGAAACTTATATAATCTCACAACATGTTCATCATAATCACATGTTGTACACGTAAAATATCGTTTAACAGTTCATCATTTTGAAAGCGCCGACAGTATGTTCATATATACTTTATGATGCACTTTCCCCTTGAACAATGGTCTGTCGATTGATTTATTCTATTAATTAGCAGAAAAAATGTTTGACATGAAGATTTTCTTTGCGATAATACAAGAGATAGGTGCATAAATAGGATATTACAATAACAGTAGTTTGCTATCACGAAATGGTGTGTAAACCTACAACACTAAAGCTTTTTGAGCACCTACGACGTAGACAAATAAAAATACTTTAACAGTGAATAAAACAATGAAAAAGAAATGAAAAAGTGTACGCAAATAACTATCTTTGAATCATTCAATCGAATGATCAAATATCATTAATATAACATATCCATAAGTCACGTATTTCAATATCAACAAAGAGGATAGTTAGAGAAGACGCAGACAAAGCGCCCTACTCGTGGTGTTTGTTGTTCGGTCAATTTTCATAGTAACAGAACTATCACCTATTTTTAATCATTTGAGATTGTACTCATTTTACCAATTGATCGTTAAAGATGGAAAAGTTATTACCTTTAATATCTAATACGCTTCATTTTCATAAGCCTTCCAAGCTATAGAAACACACATTATACATTGTCATATTCATGAAACGTATATCCCAGCAGTCCAGTCGCTAATAAATTAAAAAAGCAATGGACAAAAGGTGGGAAAAGCCTCCTGACACAATGCCAATTTTCTATTGTTATTTTTCACTTTACCTTGATTTGGTTTATCATTTATTAATCGTTTCGGATTATTCACGTACGAGAATACCGTGACAAACGAACGTACCAAGTATGTAATGAATTTTAAAGGATATATATTATACATGGAGTACGGTAGCAATAAAGAATCAAACATTTTCCTGGGTATCTCGCTAACTTCCGATTCGTTAAGAATCCGAATTTGAAGCAAGGCTTACGAGTATTTTCAATTGTATTCCGAATTCTTAAGTAGATAACGTTGTAATATTTTTAGAGCACGTCACGTTGATATTTTACTTTCTCCGATAAAAATAATTGGATAAATTAATGATTTTGTAATCTATTCAAATGTTGGTTGAGATAATTTTGAACTATCGGCAGATTTTAAATCTCCGAATGACAATGCATATGAAGCTACTCTATTACACAGGGAGTGTCGTCGAAAATTGAAATAAATTAAAAATATATTTCTTGAGCACGCAATTTTTGTCAGAATTCGATATTATTTAAACAGATGTCTTAAACTACTGCGACCGTGTTTTTTCGCAATATTCGTTTAAACAATATTTGCCATGCTCTATCGTCGCATTAAAGATACTTAACAACAACGACTTCATATAGCTATCGTAATGTTTACTTTATTCTTGTTATTTATTAACATGTAAGGAGAAGTCGCTTCTTCACACGTATCGCGAAGGGACGTGTGGCATGTTTTAATTATTTTGTTGTGACTTGTACTAAACGGGCATTAGCCCTTTCAAAGCTATTTTGACAATGGAATTGCTTCGGTTAAAATGAACTTTCAATATATCGCGTACCCTTATGTAAATTAAATACAAGCATAGATGGTTATGTTACATTGAATAAATCCATACATAAATGTAGAATACCATTTATTCTTGCATAAAACATCATTATTATGCTATAATATTGTAGCATCAAATCGATAAGACTCTTAGATGGTAGAACTTTTAATATCAAGCAAGTGTACAGATATATCGATAAGAACGTTGATCAACACTTAGCTACCATGGCACGACCATTAGTTATGCTTGGTTACGTTTTATAAAATAAATCAATCATTATTTCAACGTCGGTGACTTTTGAAATGACAACTGTACAATTTGTTCTCACTTTTTACGTAATTATTCAAAGAAGGTGGGTATGATAATATTTTATAGGAAATACTTGGCCAAAATGAACAGCAATGCGATTGGATTGATATCAATGACTGATAAAATGAATATCCTCGGTTACACGTGTTGAATAGCAAATCAATCTAAGAACTTCCAACTTTCGTTTTTCCGATAAAGAAAGACAAACAAAGTTTGTTTGCGTCGTTTCGTCGATCAAATTTTTATCGAATTTTTTAAGCTATTGTTGAAAAAGCAACGCATGTAAGTGTTATCGTTGCTGTCAAATTACAAATATTTAAACAAATACCCGATAAATACATAATGTACATTCACTAATGTTTGTGAGAAAAAGAAGAAATTCGTTGCATTTTAAATGAGTTTTTATCGAAGACGCAAACGTTTAAAAATTTAATTTGATGTGTTTTTTATTTGTGTTTATGAACAACGGAATAAGAGCCTTTGTATCCTTATGTGGGGCTGTTCTTTCCCTCTCCGTCTTGATCCTAGTGCTTTTTTATTAAAACAATAATTAACTCTACGCCGTATATTTTTACAGAAGAATAAACCACACTTCTGATATCTATTTTACGGATCTTTACCTAAAGTTATTTTTTGAATCATACATGCTTTGCTAGAGAGGTTGCTCTAACATCGTGTGATTTTAAGAGGATTCAATATTTCTCAAAGAATTTTGATTGTTAGGTAACAATGATTCAATGGTTTCCTTTCCATTAGTGTGTATAATTTATCGTAGTCTAATTTTTAGACATCTGTCAATGAAATCGTCCGAGAATACTAATTATTCTCTGATGAAAGATTTTTAAAATTGTTAATATTCTAGGATGTAGGTTGGCTCTGCTAATTGGATTGACTTGACAGATTAAGTTTTGTTGTATGCAAAGGAGATATAAATAAATAGAGAAGTAAAATGTAAATCGTTTAAGAAAAAATTTTATTCCAAGTCATTTAGAAACGTTTCAAATTACTATATACTTTTCAAGTATGATGGCGAACACACAAAACAGCAATGGTATAGAATTCAGCAGAGAATACTAAATATAGTAATGAACAAAATCGTATTACCGAACTAAACGTTCTTGAAAAAATAAACCGATAAAGTGATAATAATTTTTCATTTCTATAGATTATTTCAATTTCTGTAGAAATGTCACATCAAACACTTTTTAAAATTTTACGTAGATTTACTAGCAAAAACGTTCACAACACTAATATCACGTTTGATTTCGACCAGTCTGGGAATACTAATCGGTACATTGTCGGTCTATTTACTCAAATAAACAATGTGTAAGTAACTGAAAAATCTTTTCGGAATTATATCGCGTCGTTGTTTATTGAACGTTAATAGTACCAATCGTTTGTTTGCTCCTTTAATATTTTAAACAGTTCGCAGTTAACTGGACACTAGTAATCTATTAAGAATACTTTATAACGAAATATTGTCGTTGAAATTGCAACAAAATAAAGTATTGAAATTTTGACGAAACGTAATATCGTTGCGTGAGTGATGGAGATAATTTTGAAAACTGAGTTAAATTTGAACTGACATTTGTTCGTTATTCTACGCAAAGAATAACGTTCGATCCCTCCGTATCGAGGGAGTAGCTTGAAGCTTGACGTACAAAGCTGTGTTATTAATGAAAGAGAAAAGATAAACATTATAGCTGATTTCGCGTCGATTGGATCACAACCCGTCGTGTCTACAATCGATATTAAAGTGAAGTCGTAAATATGTCGTTGCAAACTTTCGATAGAGACGATTACGTGCTCAAAGAATCTTTTGATATCTGAGACTGTAATAGGCTCTAGTGTGGTAGCTGTAATGCCGGACCTTGGGCTTGTATCCTGTGAGGATGCGCATGTCGGAGGAGCGCTTGTAGCTTCTGTTTGTAATATTTTTTGAATCGTACATCCTTAACGCGCGTTCAGGCCATTCTTCCGCACGTGGTTCTTCGCGTGTAAGTCCTTTGTTCCTCTTATTCATCCAATCGATCACGTCGTTATAGTAGTTTTGCCTTGAAATAGAGGGTAAACAAACGAACGGGTTGAGCGGTAAGTAACGAGTTATAGGAAATATCGTTTTTTAAAAAAAGAAACGCTACAAAAGCTTGGGGCGTCTTAGAGCCTCGAGCTTATGCAAACAAGACGCTCAGTCAAGAATGAGACCTTGGCCAACAAATAACGTCGATTGACAAGGCCAGCTAATACTTATACATCAACGAACAGAGGCACGAGCAAGGGGAGTCTATCTCACCTGTAGTCATAGATGTAACGGTAATTGAGGAAAAGCGGGCGAACCCAGTGGTAGGTGTACTTGGGTGGGTCGGCCTTGGGCATGGTCCTCCAGTCGAAGCCGGTTTCAGGCCCGGCAGCAGCCCCGGCGGCGGGCGCGGCGCCAGCCTCTCCAGCTGGCACTGCTTCGCTACCCTCGGCCGCAGGCGTCTCGTCAACATCCCAAGGTGATGGCTCTTCGTCCCACATGCTGATCTCTTAATCTGCTGCCTGCTGTAACCATACAAGCGCAAGCGCGACTTTAAATTGCGTGCACGCCTCGAGACCTGCTGTTGCCGCTGCTGTCGAGCGAAAGAATTCGATCGGGTTAAATCGGGGACCGCCGTACTTTTTGGCGAGGGCGCGGCTATTTGAGAATGCATTTGACCTCGATTTCGTCCTTTCGCCCGCCACATCTCTCTCTCTCTCTCTCTCTCTCTCTTTGCTTCGTAAACATAATTGCCTGCCTTGATACGACTTTCTCGACATAAGTAATTTCCAATTGCTCATCTTTTATTCTAATTCATTAGCAATGATTATTTTAAAATCGATTATTGCTCCGAAAGCATTGTTCGAAAGTTTGATGTATTCGTATATTTGTAGCTATTTAACATATACGTAAACTCTTAGAGTATCTAGAGAGGGATTTTTATTTATTTAGATATATTTCAAATTATTTGGGACTTAAGCGACACCGTCTAAAATTGCAGTCATTTTTAGCGTGAATGGATACTTTAACAATGTTTCATTTATTCGTGTTAGAAATGAGTGCACGTTTTATTATATTTTTTAAATATTTAACAGCAGCTCACGGTATTAAAAACTTTGTTTGCGATCGCTCGAACTTTCTCAGTTCACTTTATTAAGTTTGACAATCAAACGTTTCCAGTGATTCTACGTATTGCCCCAAAGCTATTAGTCGTTAGCTATTTTTTTCATCGATTGAACCGTTTATGTTTGTTGCTTTGTAAAAATTGACGTTCGTTTTGAAACCAATGACTGTACGTTGATTTGTATGACAGTCACAAGGCGAATGTTCTACTTCTTACGTATGGAAATGCGTAATGTCTCATTTATAAGCATATATGTTGATAGAGGAGCAAGTACAAGTTTTTGTCAGTGAAGAAAGTTAAAGATTAAATTGTTTCAATAGTAATTGGTTAATATTTTAATTTGTATTAAAAACGTGAGCTCACCGAAAATCACTGAAAATGAGGTTTTATTTAGTTCGGTAATATTTTCCGCAAGACCAATCGTTTTTTCAACTTAAATAAAAATTGAGATTTCCGTTATCCAATACTAGAACTAAAGTAAACATGGTTTCATATCGATTGTGAGCTTTCTCCATTGGAGCGCTGTACTTTCAGAAGCTTTCAAATGCACGCAGCGGGCAAAATCCACAAATATTCACTTGCAGACACTTTTGAAAAAAGAAACATTCGTGCAAAGCTGTAACCTTCACTAATTATAAGGGTATAGTTGAGGATCAAATATCTCGAACAATCACCGTACCTCGGGTACAAAATGCACGCAACTCAAGCCGCACTGGCACTGACTGCAACAGGATGTCGACGAGCACCAACTTGGACCTGATATGCTCAGATGATCGTTGCGATCACTGCACTTGCTGAATACTCGGCGATTCTGGTAGCTTATATTATTTTAGCCGACACCCCTCTACCTGTGAAACTGCGATGGTCACTCAGGTGGGGATTTCGATTCATTGTTTTCGCAGGCTAAGGGCCGTGGTTTGTGCACGTATGCGACCACCTTACCCTGACCGCGTCAACACCTCTGAACTTCGTTTTGCGTCACGTGCCGATAAATGGTTAATTCCGACTGTATCTTAAGAAACATCGTGCAGTCGTAGAAAAAAATTTACTGTTTCTTTCTATTGCTAAACTCCTTTCTTTATTTAACTAATCTTAGTCTTTGATAATTATTTAATACGCTCTTTGAGCACCAAATTCTGTTACTCTTGTTTCGTGACTTGCATTTTCTTAGCTTCTTTTCTCTTCTCTTGCTGAGGCCTTTACGTCATGTTAAACTATCATGCCACCAGAACAACAATTAACATAACGATTACAATTTTGCCTGAAATAATGTTTGTAAGTGATGTATTTACAGAAATCGTAATTGGTCCTAATCGATAAAAAATTCGTTCACGAACTTTCTAGAAGCATTCGCATCAATTTTGTACGAATTTTTACACATTTAATCAACATTTTTTCAACAATCATTAAAATCGATAAATAAATATTTATATATTTTATTTTGCTTTAATCGGGAAAAAAGATGATTTCGTTTAATAATATGAAACTTAGTATATCGTATGTATGAACTTTCGACATTCTTTCCAAAATTGCAAATTTCGCGATGCTCTAGATTGCTTACGTTAACGTTTACCAATGTCTTTTTTAAACGAATCGGCTAAACAATCCACGTCCCAAATCAACTTTTGAGTTTATAACGTTAATTACACGAGCTGGAATTTATGAGACAATCAATCGCATCAATCAACGTTTTGGTACCAACGTCCTTTCATTGTATTTCGCTGAAAAAATATAATTAGCAAAAAGTATGAATGTTTCAGACAATGTTCATTGAGGAGGAAGTTTTTTTCTTACTTTTTTTTGTATTATTTACTTATCATCGCATCCCCTTGTAGGTATTAGCGACTAATGATGTTTAGGACATTCCTAACAATTACATTATTTCTATATTTTCTTGGATAAATATAAAGGATTAAAAATATAATTTAATAAGTAGTCAAAATATATACATAGTTTTTTTCACTCGATGCTGAATATATACTTGGTGTAATGAGAGGAAGGAATTAGACGAAGTTAATGTATTTTATTTCTTCTAAGAATTTCAAGGTATCTATGCATTGCTCTTTATGGTCAAGTAATTCGTGTGGATTATTCTTCAACTGAAATTTCTTTCTTTCTTCGGCGAAGCTTGTATAGTCTAGTGGTATGTGATTGATGTTTAATATTTTGTTACGCTCTTCACAGGAATTGGGTGCTGTGTTTTTAAGTAAATGTTCGTGGGTGACGTTTGTACGTCCGATTCGTATTCTAGTTAATATGATTTGTTCTCTGCTGTTGAATATTAGTTTTTTTAGGAGTGTAGTCACTTGTTTTCGGTTTAATAGTTTTGAAATTGTAGCTACCTGCAGATCTTTGCCATATGTTGTTCCGTTGGTTATTCATGATTTCCTCTATTATGTTTTTCAATTCTTTTTTATACCGTTTTGCGGGATTGTTATAGTGCAATTGTGTAGCTATTTATAATTTAATTTATTTTCCTGAAAATGTGTTTATTATGATTTTTCTAACATAAATTTTAATGTTGTATTTAGTGGAGAAGAAAATATCTTAGGAAACAGCGGTACTACTACGGGCGAAAGATTTTTGTCTCGTGTGCCTTTTCATCCACGTTTCATTCGGGAGTGAACATTACATTTTTATCTCATCCACATCTATGTGAAAGTGTGCAGGGAAAGAAATTTCTTTGAAAAATCACAGAGATGACCACGTGAACCTGGAACACCGAGGACATTCGTAAATTTTTATAACAATATTGACCAATTTTTAGAAATGTAAAAATTACGATACAATAATAATTTGATCAAGCAACTATGGCGTCCTAGGATTACGGCTATGTGCCCTAAGTTTTGTAATAAATTTCATTTTTCGAAGAGATTTCTTTCCGTGTGCATATAATTTTTTGAAAGAGTCTTTTATCAAATATCCAACAGTGTCGATAAATAAAAAATGTCAATGTTGTCAATGTTGTCAATGTTGGATGTTGGTACTACGAGTTTTCTATAAAACAAACTTTTTATTTGAACGGACAATGAACGACTTCAGTAGTAGAAAAGTAAGGTAAGACTGTTCTCATCGTATAATCAAATTTGATTTATTCGAATTGATAAAATTACGGGTATTTCTATTCTTATCTACGTATTGATTTTCGCCTTGCTGAGTAATTTTTAACGAACCTGATGTAAACCGTTTCAGTCTATAACAACAGCCAGATAAAAACGTACGGAAACTCTTCGAAATTCACGTACCTGAACTTACTTGTTTATGCGTTACTTATATGACTCCTTACCGTTTGTCAAACCTGTGTGAGACTGTTGTGTTAGCTTAATATTTTTGACCTTAGATATAAAACATCGCAGTCGTACCTCTTATCAGACAATTAAATGTATGAATTATTATTATGTAACTTTTAAAAGATTATTTTTAGGTACGAGGCTCTCTACTATAGAATGATATGCTCTGGCGTACGTGAGCTACGGCACAATAGAATCTCGTACTCACGAACTCGTGAAAATTATAATTTGCTCGTCCACATTGCGAAGAAATAAATACGCACAACGAACGACTTTTATTATTTAAAATCTTGTAGAAATTTGATGTTTCACATCAAGGATCTTGATGTAAAATAGTACACTACGTTTATTGATTGCTTGAGGACTCGCGAGCGGAAGACGAGTGCTATAAACACACGCGTAGAAAAAAAGTCCTTTACGTTCGTGCTGCATCATGTTTTGTTACGGCGCATTAATGCATTTTTTCATTTATTTTTCTTCTTAAAAATAAGGCAAAATTTTACGTCTCAAGACAACTATGCTCTTAGTAACATAGCAAAACGTATCTTTATTTAGGAAAAAATACCGTTATTTACAAGTTACATTGGATGGAAGACAGGTCGTATTAATTGTCACGTATAATCAGCTGATTTTTATTATTGTATAATAACTTTATCCATCGTGACAAATCTGATTATCGATGAATTCCTTAAACCCACAGATATTCACTCAAGTGTTATCAATAGGGAAGATAAGAACTTTCTATTCGCGTTATTTTTCACCTGAGTACCTTTTTTATTCGATTTTTAATAGATTATAATTATACCGATTTTGTGACAGTTAATGTAATGATACGGTCGAATGACTGCACCCACATGTACAACAGCTGATACAATGTTGATCTGGTCGAATAGTCCAATCGAAATCTTTCGTTTTCGAGAATAACTTTATATCCTTCAATTTTACGGGCTCATAGTCTGGATCAGAGTCGCTAAAGTTTGTAGATGCCAATTTCCGTCATTTAATCTCCTCGTAAGATGTATTGATTCTCATTTTTATGTAGGTCGTTTACGTTTTTTTATCATTGAAAAATAATGTGTTGTGAATAATCATGAAATTTGTTCCATGAAAATTTCATCAATCAATCGTCGATTTTTCGTTAATAGTTATTTTAATGTTGGTTCTATTGATGTAGCCGTGATTGTTACGCATTAAAAAAGTGCCTACATCGAATGAGACGACAAAGTATTTGTAATTAAAAATCGATAGATTTTGATTTAATAACGATCTACTTAGGTTTTATGAATGTTATTACGACTAGCACCAGTCTGTAACTAGACTCGTTTGAAGCACTATCAACGTGCTGTAACAGTAATAAAAAACTTTATCGTTACGGCTGTTATCCACTTGGTTATATGATATATTCTTTAGGCAGAGCATCGATCATTTTCTTGTCCATGGAAGAGTGTGATAGGCGTCAGGGGCACACGTGTAATTCGAGAGAAGTGTAAAGGATAACAATATTGGTAATAGTGCAAATAGTTGTAGAGGAGCACTCAGAAGAACAATTTGAAAGTCGCCCGCCCGCCCACAATTTGCGCAAACGCCAGTCTGTATTTGACACCTTACTCTGGTTTACTTACTATAATTTACGCACTTGCATCTGCGCATGCTTGTGGCACAAATTTAACGTCAGGGCGTTTAATTGGCCGCGAAGAAGTGTTCCGCTACGATGAAGAACCACGAGCCCCCTATGCGTGTTTAATGTTTCGATGGATGTCACGATTGTCATACGTTAATTACTTCTCGACAATCCATACTTACAACGTAGCTGTACCGAGAAATACATTTTATTAAGTCATTGTGATAAAATGGCGCGATCTCATAGGATAGAACACTTTATAAACAATGCCCGAGTAACTGAATATTCGAACAACATATTGAATAAAATTTGGACACCGAACTTATTTATTCAAGTGTTTTTCCAATGAAATCACTTCGTTTGTTATGGATCGATTTGCTTCACTTATCGGTTGTTTATTTTTTAATAAACGAATACGATCAAAACTTGGAACTTATTAAAGATTAAATATTCTAATAAATGTGGCTTTAAAAATAATACATACGTA
This sequence comes from Chouioia cunea, assembly GCA_030064505.1. NCBI lineage: Eukaryota > Metazoa > Arthropoda > Insecta > Hymenoptera > Eulophidae > Chouioia > Chouioia cunea. The sequence continues at coordinate 13,720,327 of JAOPFQ010000005.1, forward strand.
TAGATATGTTGACTTCAAAAACGGAACGAATAAATAACCATTAAATATATTTATCAATTAAAAACACGCTTCAGATAACATTGGTTTTATTGAATGTTTTCGTATTTCTATCAAATTCAAGACTGTTTTGAGCGAGTTCAATCGACTAAGCTAATAATGGCAATATGTATGTATTTGTATTATTCGTGGCTTTCTTCTCGGCGTATGAGCAATTTGTTACGCCAACTTCGCCGGAATATATCGATCAATCTTTATATTTAAATTTGGCATACGTTATCGAAAATTATAATCGGACCTTTATTGACCTTTATACGAGTAATATTTAGCTACTCAAGACATTTCTATTTTCTTGTAAAATGGTTTTAAAGTTTCATTAACTACTGTTGACCAAATGGCTATATCTTATAAGTTATTTGTCGTATTTGAATAATATTAACGTGGATTCTCTACCCTAATTTTAACGAACTAGACCTAAAATAACTACTGATCTTAAAGATGCCTGAATATATCTGTAGAATAACGATGATATTAGATTACAAATAAATGTGTATCCTGTTTCGTTAAAAAAAAATTGATTTATCAAGCTACGAATAGATGGATGTAATATCTGTATGCAGTGTTAAATATTTCATCTGAAAGGTTATGCATTATTAGATTAGAATTTTTACTTTATTAAAAGTTAGAAAAATTTTGTACAAATGATAAATTTCTTCCATTTGGAGATCTTGGAAAAAAGAAATTCATGTATCTGTAAGCAACAAAACTGAAAAAGATAGCTAGGGTGATATGAACACGACAAATATTATTTGATTTGAGAGAATAAAGATATGAATACAGTATCTTGTAGCAAACATGTTCGTTAAAAGACGCACGTGAAGGTGAAGTAATACGAATAAAATGTAAGATGTGTTTCTGATAAATTGACCGATTGAGTGGCGTACGGTATTTAAATAATCCGAAGCAATGTAATAATGAAGAAGATAATGCATTGTTTGAGCCTAGATCTAAAACGAAACGCTCTTCTTTCTCTTGGAGTAGCCTCGTTTGCCACGCGGTTCGATCTTTTCGATGTAAGGGTTGTTAGTGCCGTCAACGAGGGAGTTGAGTCGAGATCTGCGGAGCTGGGTTGGCGTGGGCTCGAGCGGCATGGCGCTCTCCTCGACCGGCACCAGTTTGGCCCACTTGACGGAGCTGGATTTAGTCTCGGGTACCTCCATGGCAGCGAGCTTACGCGCGCGCTCCAGTCGCTGAGCTAAAGACATGTTCTCCACCTCATCCGCCTCGTTGTCAAAGCGCAACGCATGGCGCCCGAACACGTTGTCCGCCTGTTCCAAAGTGTTGCGGGCCTTCTCGATCTCTGCATTCAGGTCTATCATATCGAATAGACGGTCCTGATACAGTCAACAATACACGGCTCTTTATAGCAGGCTCAACTGTCCGTTTGTTTCAAGTAATAATTATTCTTAACCTAGCTACGTATCTTTTTCAGTCTCCGGTACCTCCGAATTATTTGCAAAAGTAATTCAAGATATGATTTTTTAAAATATGATGTTACAATGTTATCTAAAATTCCTTGAACTTAAATTTTTTATCCAAATCGTTTAATAAACCATCACTTTATTGCAATTGCTAGCAAAATTGATAAAATTGTATTGCTATCGGTAAAAGTGCTGAAATTTGAGTGTCTATTTAATCCGCCCACGTATATTCATCTGAAAGTAGTTTAATCAACCTGCACATCTCGTCGCTTGCGACGTAATTCGGCCAAATCTTCCTCGAAAGCAGCAGAGGCACGCTCTTTGAAACGTCTTTGACTGGAAACAAATTCATCTTCAAACGGATCTTCGGCCTGACCGCGTCCGTAACAAAAATCGAGATCGTCGTATGAATCGCTGCGGCCTCCTAAATTTCTTGATCCTAAAATGTTTTTTTAACGTGTATTTTCGTCAAATAAAGCTGCACGCAACTACTATGATTAACCGAATCAACAATGCCAAAGCATATCGTTGGCTATACAACATGTATACCCGTATTTTTGCATTTATTAAATATAGTGGAACAGTATTCGTTGTGATTTCAGTTGAGCAAATATCGTATTTTTATAATAGTATTTTTAACGTTGTCACTCGTATTATTAATAAAAGAGAAATAACAAAAGAGTGGCGTATCTTACTTCTTAATAATCTCTCGATATGCTTTGTGATGAAGATCTGATTTTATTGCAACTTTTTTGAAAACCGTAGATATTACTTACTCACCCGTGAAATCACTCGATCGAACGCATCGAAGCATGCCCACTTATTTTCGTGTAAAACATGCTTGGGATGTAAAATCAACAGGTTGTTCAAACGACATACCAGGTATAACACTCATAGAATGGTATATTACTAACCTAGGGAGGAAAATGCATTGGCAAGTCAATGGAACGTGGAAACACGTACTATGGATTTGACAGTTTTTCTTCCCATGGTTACTATTTTATTTTTTTATCTAGGTCGTATAAAAAGTGTGTTCCGAAATCCGACATCAGGTCAATCATCTAACGCGTACTTTATTCGCCTTAGGCAAAAAACAACATGCTCGAGTTTTTCGCAACGGAATATTTCAAGTGGGATGTAATAAACACCAGTTAAAAGAGAAATGCTTGTTTGCAGAACACGAAAACAACATTTCGTGAATCCGTTTTATTGTCCTATATGAAAAAGTATACATGATTATGCGCATTATAAGCTACGAGAACACGACTATAGCTTAAATGTTTAAGAAACATATATTTTTTCTTCCTTCACAAGATAACATTACAAATCTTATACAACGAAATTGTTTAAAATCTGTTCTTCTTGGAAATAAAGGACGCTACACAACATGTATTTGTCACAACAATTAAAAGTGTTGAAAATATATTAAACAGAACAATAGTGCACAATTTATTTCGACGTGTTTCATTATGAAACAAAGAAAGTTGGTGACCGGTTACGGGAACTTAATTTTTCGTTAATCTATCGATCTCGATTGGGTAAAAGGAAAATGGTGAACGTATTGATTGTATATAGCTCATCTACATTGCTTCAGTGGGCAATGGATACCAGACGTAACGACAGACTATAGCAATGAATAATCGATTTATTGGCATACATTGAATGAAATACCGCTAAATTCTAATGAAACCTAGAATGTTCGCCATTTGAGAAATTTAAAAATAGGTAGTTGTACGACTGACGACAAGTACTTCCATAAATTTCTAAAATACATAAATAATTCAATTTAATAATTGGATTATTTTAAGTCCTCAAGAAAACACGTGATTTTTAAGTAAACAAGAAAAAAGAACGCTCGATAAACGGATTAATAAAATATTTATTGAAATCTCATTTCAATCCAGAAATATCAAGTTAGGTCAAGATGGTTGACCGAAAATGGATATGAATATTGAAAACGAAAGAATGGACTCGATGCGAGAGCAATGAAAATATAAGATGCAACAATGAGAATAGAAAAATCGATCGGTTATAGAGAAATAGAGAGTTAGAAAGAGACGTGCTTTTCGGTCTTCTCGGACCTGTGGAGCGACAGCTTGCTGGCGCTGGCGAGAGACTCGTCGGCCACGGAGCTGGTCTCGTTGATCAGGGCTCTAAGGGCGGCGGCTCTGCGTTCGCGCCTCGCCTGCTTCTCAGCCATCTCCTCCATTTCAAGCTCGAGGTCGTCGAGGCGAGCTTTGCTCACCTTGGCCCTGCTCGCGGCGGCGCTGCTCAGGTCCTCGCTCAGAGCCGGCTCCGACTCAAGTTTGGTCCACTTGGCCAGAGGGCTGGGCTTAGCCAAGTCATTGAGTATTTCCTTGGCATCGGCCTCGAAGCGCGCGCGGCGTCGACTGGAGGAGTTGCTATCCTGCTCGCTACTGGCGGCCCTCGTCTCGCCGTCGATCAGATGCATGCGCTGCTTGAGGCGGCTCGTAGTGGCGGCCACCTCGCTGGCGAAATCCTCGCCGAGGAGGTGACGGGGCCCGCGCGAGGTACGCCGCCCGTGGATGTCGAACACCGTGTCCTCGTCCTCGAAGAAGGGATCTGCCACGGACGAGCTGAGGCCTGCCAACGGGCGTCGGCCCAGCGGCTCGTAATCGGACGACTCGAGCTCGCTTCGACCGAGGGCTCCGTGTCTCGAGCCCGCGAGGTCGCGCGTTCCTGCAAGAATTACCGGCACATTGGCACATTGGCTCTTTCAACGCTCGCCGCGGCCAACTTTACAACGGACAACTAGATACTCCATTGGATACATTTATCACACAACACCTGCTTTTACGTACTTGATTCAATGATTCAAACGTCACCCTTTTTCTTATCAATCGACAACGCTCTCCCGATCCTACACGTGTGTATATCCCAACACGTTCCGACCACGGCAGACTCGGATTATTTTTAGCGACAACAAATTCTAGATACAAGTCTAGAAAAATTATTGCGGATTGATCCACGTATAGATTGGAAAGCGTCCAAATGCATTTTCACAGTAAGATATTGAACGAACCACGCTCGGAAAAAGTAAAGCGCTAGGCAGGGATTTGCCGGATATTGCTTTGGCTCGCAATTACTTTTATCGATACATGTAAAAAATATATCTGAAATTTAACGAGATCACGCCTAAGTAATCTTAAAATAGACGATTTTGCGAAACCCATTGCCACTGGAAAAGCTACTTTGTTTCACTTGATAACGCCTTTCACGCATGAGCAATTTGTTTACCAATTAGTCTTTATTCACATAAATTTTTCGAAAATATGAATTTCGCTTGCAAAACAATCCTTTATCAATGTCAAGAGAGAGAGAAAGCGAACGATATTGAACATTGAAATTATCAGAACAAATAAAAATGAGAATTAGTCAAATACTTAGATCTATTAATGGTAGAAAGCTCAAGTTTACCACAGCTCCAAACGGTTCCATATTCTCATTAATCAAGCTCTGAACTCCACGCCTACGCTCTCATCTCGGAATAAGTTCTAGTACTGCGGAAATAACCCTCGTTCCGCGAATTCTCATGGCATATCGGAAAAGTAGTTCAAGGTCATTCAACACGAGCCACCGTATAACGCGTTCTGTACTTTGACTTTATAGAACTTTCATTTATTTTTATATCGTCGTCAATCAAGTTGTGAAGGTAATATAGATGCATAATTTGCAAAGATAAAGTGCAAGCTATCATAATCTTCTCTTGCTATTGCGCCATTGTTCAACAATATTTTTTTTCATTTTTACAAATGTTTTTAAGGCATTTCGACATTTCAACTTACGCTTCGCATTAATAAAATGAATCTTTCGATCATTGATAGAACTTGACTCGATTTATAAATAATACATTTATAAATAGCATTTTTCAGTGGAAATTGTATGAATGAGGACAATTAATAAGAGTGAATGCTTGTTTAACTAGTTATACCAAAGTTCATAAGTGTAGAGTAAAATTAGTTACGTATAAAATTTAAACTTTCGTTACTTTAAGGGTCAGTTATCAAGTGATCAAATTTATTATTCATATTATAGAAGTGCAAGTTCTTTAAATTATTTGCTTTGTAAATGACAAATGTACATTTACAACAAATAATTAAATTCGACGTTAATAATTTGCACAGTACAGTTAGGTAATCTGTTTTTTAAATTGGGAAAAATTAATTTTAAATATCCTCTCGCTTCATTTATGTCCAAGTTTAAAATTTGGCACTTATTTCTATCCTATCGTTTTCATTGTTCACTCCAGAACGATTGATAGAAAAGTAAAAAGCAAGTTGCAAAGTAGAATGTGTTGCAGTCGCAAAGAGGTAGCAGCAAAAATAATATCAGATTCGCGTATAATATGTACAAAATAATAAGGTAACACACAAATCTTTCGCAAACTAAAAACCATAGAAACGATGACAAATATCAATAGTACTTATAAATTGAAAGCATAAGTAAACAATAAATTGAAGAAACTTGTGAAGAAAGAATAAGAAGATTTAATTAATCCGTAGAAATAAAAAATTTAACGTAACGCAAGGCAGTTTATAGAAAAGGATTTATTAGGTTAACTAAAAAGAACAGTTAAGATACCCGATGAAAAAAATGTAACAATAACAAAACTCATGCGACTCCAGTTGATGTTTGTAGAAAATGAGGCAAACATTTATTCAGTAAATCAGTATTCAATACAAGTACAATGGACAACAAATGGTGTGAGCCGTAAGTTGACAAACGCACAACAGAAGGGTGCACAATTTTGAGTAAGATTAAGGGCTGATAAATTGGAAACGTAAACACTCAAGTATATTATCGTACGTTTTGCAGGAAGACAATACTCGAAATTTCTTCTGTAACTTGTAGTAATCAGATTGAGTCTTCCGTAGGTCGCTTCCATTTGATATCGTTTTGAAATAAATCGTTCGAATCTATTCGATACGCGTTCAAGTGTGTGATCGTGCTCGTGATTTACGGTACATGAAACACAGAAACTAAACGAGTGTTCAAACGATTGAAAAGTTCGCGTAAACTACTCGTGACTACTCAGTAAACTCAGCGAGAGCTAATCTCTTGTTAAATTTTGTAGATGTTCGTTCACAATTGTTCAACGAAACGCTCAAGTTTCCTTATCAAAATTTCCAAGTTCATCGATTAAAACTGATGTCAGAAGAGACAAAATAATACTGATCGAAGAAACTCGACAGGTCGATCGCACGTCTCGCGAGCATGCTTTGGTCGTAGAAAGTTGTTCCGAGATGTGAGAGAGAGAGAGAGAGAGAGAGAGAGAGAGAGAGAGAGATTCAAGGCGCATATCTGAAGGTAGATTTAATCACAGGAGAGAAAGTTATAAGAACGGCTGTTGATGTGTCTGTATGTATCTCGTGCTGTATGGAGAGGGGATGGATGAAAGGGGCGATTAAAACCATTTGGGAAAACGACTGAAGATGTTACCGATGTCGCTACGGCGCGCGGCGATCTCGTCGGCGAGCGAGTTACGTGGCTCGGGGAAGAGCGGGCGTCCGCTGTACTTCCTGTTCAGGTTCTCGATCGCTGGTTTGTAGTAAGACTCGCCCTTGTCGTAATTGCAGCCGTAGACGCGCGTGCGCGGCCTGCTGAGAATCGGCCTCGACATTTTTACTTGATCAAAAATCTGACGCTGCTGTTGCTATGCTGTTGATGCTACTGCTGATACTGTTGCGGCTCTCTACCTGCAAAATCAATTAATAACACTTGTATCATTCTGTTGCGCCACACAACGACGCATACGAACACTTTCGTTCTAATTCCCAGTGCACGTTTTTCCAAAAAACACATAGTCAAAACCGTTCCTCGTTATAATACAAAAATAAAGCCCTATAACTTGTGCCGTGTCTTGACGACAGCCTATGACGTTCAAAAATGATTCTGTATTTATAAAATGCTTCAAACTCATTCCCAATTGCTAGATTCTACAAAAAATCATGCCTAAGAGACCATGAAAGAACGTGCGAATTAGTTTTATTAGCTATACAGACAGATATCGGGACTGTGCTCTTATTTACGAAATCGCTTATACGTATGCGTATGATAATAGTTGGGGTAAATACGATGAATAAGATAAGAGCGGAGTCATGACGCATTGGAAAAGCACGAGAGATGGCTGGGCAAGAGAGCGCGTACAATGAGCTATCCGAGGTGGCACGTGGGCGCGTCGATCGTCTTGCTCTCTAGGTCGGATAGTCTCGAGAGAAAAAGAAAAAAAAGAACGGATGTAGGGGAGAGAACGCGAGATTCTGTGCTCGAGGAAGCGGTAAAATGGAGCATGCCACTCTCTCGCCTTCGCGCGCGCTCGTGTTCGCTCGGCTAAAATAGATCGTATCTAATTTGGTGTCCGTGAATCGAAGTACGTCGAGGAGACGGCGGCGCTGAGGCTCTTTCTCGCAGCTCATAATTGACCAATGTCTCGCATCTGTCGTCTCTTTTGTGCCGCAAGCTTTTCAGCCCCCTCCCTTCCTCCTCTTTGAACTCCGATCGCCCGCTATTTCAGCTACATCCCAAACCGAGCGTCTGCGCGCTTGCAATTGTCTTTTTATTTATGATCGTATCCTAAATCATGTATACTTCAAGTTGTTCTCTTTTGCATTCAGATGTAACTCGATTTGGGTATCGAATCAAATAATTGTTCATTCTCTAGTGCACTATGTTAAACACTTCGTAGTTGATAAAATTAACCGACGATTAATCAATTGAACCCATTATTAAACATTTTCACATAATATTAAAAATTTGAAGTATTGGACAAAATTACTTATTTCTTGTTTATTACTGTTATCTTGACTTTTTTTTTGAAATACCATTCTATAATTTATTTATAAATACTAATTAAGTCTATGTCCTAAAAATCTATTTGTAACGTCATGCCGACAATTGATAAAAAATTGATAAAGAGACCAATTTTTTAACCATAGCAGGGAAGATATCGTTCTGATAAAAATTTACTTTAGATTTCTTTGTATAACTATTGTAGCAATAATATATTTAGTTAAAAACTCTTGGTTTAGGACGATTTGAACAAATAACGAGTGAAGGCAAGCATTTGAAATTATGATAATCGTAAGATTCATTCGTACATTTTTCTACGTAAACAATAGCGCGCGCGTGTGCGTAACGTTTTCGTCATTGGCCTGGGAATCCCATGATTTATATATAGTCTTTGCACGTTCTTCCTATACGCAAAAAATCTTGGTAATTATTAAAAGTACAAAAGAATGATCTTCTGATACATTCGTTTGTACGCTCCAATGTCTGTCTCTTACAATTCTTTAATGGCTCGTTAAGTTATAAACTATTTTCAAAGTGATTAGTAATGTATAATCGCATAAATCATTATGATGGATGGAATTGAAATGATTTAAATAGTTGCGCATTATTGACTGTCTTTTTAATTGAAAATCAGATCGAATATATATATATGTATTAAGGGTTTTTATATAAAAACTATATTACAAGAATAATCTAATACTGGGATGTTATTCGAAAACAATATAAAAAATAGATATAACGTTTTAGTTAATAATATTATTATTATTACCAAATTGATGACTTTCAACCCGTTCTAGTAATAATAGTGATATTAATTACAGTACATAGCTTATAGGCGTAATAATTTAAGCACGTTTGGCATAAGTATTATTTCACGTCTATACATGTTTGTAATGGTCAGATAAATTTTTGGCTGTCTGTTGTACATTCGATTGAGCCATTGTCTTTTCCAAATTCTTAAATTCTTCAAGCTAAAGTATGAAAAGATCATTTTCTTACATATACCGAATTAGTTATTTTATTCATGACGTTACATAAACTATCAGACAAAAAATACAAGAATGATAGACGTGAATTTTTCACGAAAAAATGACACACCTAAATATATTACTTTTAAGCGTACGTTCAAATTTTCAACAATGAGAGATTTCATGATTTCGCGTCCATCAAACTCGATGACACTGTCTTTTGACTTAAATTTGTATCTTGCGTTGCTTTAAATATTGCCATGTATTTTCTAAAGGAACCACTGTCCAAGTGACGATAGACAAAAGAGATTTAGATATTGATCTATGAATTCATCGATCTACTGTTTAATGCAGTTTTATTTTGACGAGGTTGCGACATAACGAAGGCGACACACGAAAAGAGGAAGCTCAGTAGAACAGTTCAGTGTCATGCCAGCCACGTTGAGGTGCCGGTAACAAGTTATTTAAGATATGTTAACGCTTTTAGTTTCTGAGTCACAGCTGCAAGCCAAGTTTTCGTACACTCTTGAATGTCACCTAACTCGTAAATGTTTCAACCAATTGTCTTTTTTAAGTTGATCCCTAATGACGGTAACTCAATATTCAGTTAGACCATATTAAATGTACCAGTAATTTTGTTCAACTAAACGAAACATTTGTAAAGAACAATCAGGATAATAATACTTTGGAATTGTTATTTCAATTGACGTACGAACGACTGAATATGAGGCAAAAATGAATATTACCGAATAAACCAACGACTTCATAACACAAAATTTAATGGATCACTTTTTTCGAGGCAACTAGAGAAGACTGTGATGAATGTTGTTGCAACAAGCATATATAAATACGACATCTTGTTTATAAGTCTGCGAAGTGACAGCGTGGTTCCAAATATATAAGCATCTATTTTATTTTCATTGGTGTGATGCATTTCCTGTTTTCTAATACTTCAACGTAAAATAAATCCGTATCAAATGGTGTACATGTACATCCAAATATTTAATAACTTCACTTACGATAATTGTTTGTTTGTAGAGATTCGTTATTGTACTATGAATACAATTACAATTCATCCATAGTAGACTTAGTAGACTTTTCACAAATATCTCAAAGCCTATATAAATAAACAACTTCCCTACTTATTACAAGTGATAATTATCGTTTCTTTTCTAGGCATTTGATTATAAATCGATAAACGTACGATACCTATATCAAATGGTTTGATCTTTATCAAGTCCTTTGGACATTTTAGAATGATCCAAAATAATACTTTTTCAAAGAGTCATTTCAACGTCCACGACGTGTATCAGCATGCGCGTTCTATATACAACATTTATTTTAATTCTTTCAGTCTCTAAGGCATTCAGGTCAATATTAAAAATAGCTTGAAAGAAAAAACCGAATTGTGAATAAGTCAACGATTAGCGTGTCAAGAGTAATGATTCGCTCGATTTCACGTATAACTTTGATCAAATAAATAACTTTACTCGGCACTAGTTAACGAGTGTTAATCTCTTTATGATAAAAAAAATATTGTAAAAACACAAACGACATGAATCCTCGCAAGACTTATCAAAATTAATTAAATTTCGATGAAAGGATTGCGCAACGAAATAAAGGGACAAGGAACAGAACGGAAAAAAAATGAAAAATAGTCGAACGGCTGTGGGTATGGGTATCGGGCATTACGCAACAAGTTAACGAACGCGTGCTTGCTCGCTTGCAGTAGCTGGGACGCGAGGGGACGCCAAATTTAGCTGCCAGACATTGTCTCGAATCGCCAGATATCGATTACAAAACATAATTAAATCGTCGCGCACGCGTTTCGTTATTTAAAGGACGATTTGTTAATCGTCAATGATCTGGACTGATCGTCTCTAAATGGATTTCTTGAAAATTCGCTTTATCAAAATGCATAACAGAACGTTCACATCAACGTTGAGATGCATCGAAACGACGAAACAACTATTTTTACCAATGCCTGAAGTAAAATATCGGTAAGCAAGGATTTTACTCCATTAATTGAAAATGCGACGTTACATAAATAGGTAGAAGTAGAAAGGTAGTGACGAGAGCGTCGGATAGCGTGTAGAGAAAAATGTAAAAATAGACGAATGCAAAAGGTAAAGTGGGTAAATAGAGCAAGGGGCGTTGATAATTTCAAAAGTCGAGTTGTAAGCTGGCATCGAAAAAACGTTGGGGGGCGCCGAGCGTCAGATTTTGAAACGGCATATTGGATTATCGCGACAAATCGAAGGACTGCACGATTATCGATCAACGCCCGAATAGATGAGTGAATTGAGCGACCGTCGTCGCGACCATTGCGAGCGCGTCGCGATGCTGAAAGCTCGCGATAATAAATTGACAGCTGACGAGAGAAGGCCAAAATGTATAGACGCAGTTGGCGCAACTCACCTAATAAAAAAGAAGAATGACTCGTTATTTAGCGCTCACTTGACGCGAGATCGTCTCGCGACGTACACGCGCGCGCGCGCGCACACTTGGAACAGTCATGCACAAAACTTGATCAAGCTGCATAAGGATTTTTAGAACAATGAGAAAAGCTTCCTACCTATGGAGATGTCGCTCGATATGTTTTGGCGGGCCACGGGAATTTGCCCGTCTTCGAGATGATGCTTCGTCTCTCGTAGTAGCGGAACGACTCCCACGGATGAATTTCGACGTCCGCTTTCTTCTCTCCCGTCTGCTTCTTCTCTCGACCCACCTCCTCAAGCTCTGTCCCACTACCCTCGACAAGCAGTCACACTGCCGCTTGCCAATGGAACGAGATGGAGAGATACTAAGGGAACAACTGCTAAGAAAGACGAACACGGCGAGTGTGAGCCAGAGAAAGAGGAGAGAGAGAGAGAGAGAGAGAGAGAGCTAGACAGACAGACAGACAGACAGAGGGAGAGCAGAAAATACGAAGGAAGCCAGCTCGGAGAGAATTTAGACGGATCGAAACAGAGAAACGGACTCAACGGACATCACATGCCCGCATCACTCCCGCACTCAATTTCATCGATTTCTTCTTTCCCGACCATTTTAGCGTTTTCAAACAATATGCATTCGTCCTTTACTATTACGCACACATCCATTATTTTGCCAAAACAACTGCTTCTCTTTTTATCCAAAATAAATAGATAAACTTTAGTAACAGCGAAGACAAAGCAATACTAACTTTGATATAGGTTTCACTGGTAAAACGTGCATCGTCATTCCGGACCATCGCATTTATTACATTTATATCGTCGAAATAATCAAAACGATTCGCAGACAATAAAGATATAGATAAGCGCGTGAAAACATTTTTAATTCCCACGGTAAATTCCCAAATGACAAGTCCGCTGGCAATAATTCTCAAACATATCGCAAGCTTGCAAATAACTCACATTCAAATTGTCGTCATTTTAGTCACTTAGCCAAAATCGATGCAATTTCACGATATTTTATTTTATTTTCAGATCTACTTAATTGGCTATTTCCTTTTCAGATTTCGTTTAAATTTGATGACAATTTTGACATATTATCAAGAGATCGATCGACTTTCTGCAGCAGAAGATTGATTCAATCCATACAAAGATCCTTCGAAATATATTTTTTTCCAACGAACAAACTATACAGCTTGATAGCAATAATACGTTAGAATTATTTAGAGGACTTTAACCTTAAATCCAATTCTGAATTTGGACTAATTAAATTTTTTAATTACTTAAAAAACGAGTAGGGACGCCGGTATAGTCGTCGGGGTAAGATATATGCAAGGTACAGGGTACTTTAGTGCCTTTTTCCAAATACCAGATACATTTGGCTCGTGTACAAACAAACGCACGCGCAAGATTTGACGAGATACCAATTTGAAACATCTGAAAATATTATAGATGTGACTTGTGTTACATATCTTTGGGCCGTCAAAAGACGCTCACGTGGTTTTCGTTGTTTTGAAAAAATTGATCGCTTTATTGAATGTGGTCCCTACGAATGACTCGCACGAATAATTGAGAAAAGTGTATCTATTCGCGAATGGATGAATGGACAACTTGGTTGATGACTGTTAAAATTGAACTGTAAATGAACTGAGCTGAAATACTGTTTCAGGCAGATGCATTTTCGCTGAACTTGATCGTATCTAAACATTATTTTGGTTTCTAATAAATTAACGATAGAATCGCCGTAATGTATTGTTCTGTTTTTGAATGTGGTACAACAAATATCTTAAAATTTATGAAATGTTCATTCAATAACAAATAATGTACTATTTACGGTTCTTCGAACACGTAAATTTGAAATAATTATACAATTTTTTCATTTTTGCGATTGTATCAATTTTAATATCATTTTATTATATTATAAAATAACATAATTATGAAGTAAACAAAATAGATTGAAAATAGACGGGTAGCTTTTACCACTACGAATATCGATCCGTAATTCAATTAGGAAGCTAATATCAATGTTACAAAGCTTAATATTTATCCGATATATACAGCGAAACAACACTTTTTTATGCTGTGTAAATATATACGTTATCTTACTCACTAATGTATGAAGAATATGTATCGATCTTACGAGTAACTATGACACGCATATTTGTTAATTTAACGCCATTTACCTGTCTTCAATTTGATTTATACTATTGGCGAACGGACCCAGCAAGAACGAAAATTATCGAAAAGTAGTATCAATAATTGACAATGAATTTAATTTGAACGTGCACTAAATTAATGTACATAGGCTTGACAGATCTAACGAAAAACTTAACTTACGACTTGTCATCTACCCTTTAATAAACTATTGAATCTAATCGAAATATTATACGATATTAATTGTCGTTTTAGAACTAAATAACTATGTACATAACGATTATATAAATAGAAACGAGGTGACAAAACCAGCCGAAAAGGTCGTGTAAAATCGAAAACTTTTACACGAGCTAAATGGTAACGCGCAGAGAAGCCTATACATAGAATTTATATGCCCCGTTTTGCATCACGTTGTTCTGCATAGCTAATTGTCAAAAAGAATCGTTTCCTTTCGTTATTCCATGCCAAATAAATAAGGTATCGTCGCATTATCCTGAACTATCGCGTAATAAAAATATTCAAGCGGGATTTCGTTAATATGGCATTCCGGGTACTTCAATTTATTCGTATAGAATTATCAAATCGTGGAACGTTCAACATTAAAAACATTGCAAATCTAACTGCTCACGTGAAGCGCGCCCATATAGTGTACTGTTCTGACTTTTGGAACTGTTTTATATAAATGATAACGGTTAAAAATGTTCCACGGGGATATAAAAATTATTGTCCAACTATATCTACTTAAGAATATAGGTTTTCAAGTAAAATAACAATAGTTTCGAATAAAACTTTGAATCTATTTATTAAAGAACGTTTTGAAAAAAGTTGCATAAATATGCTTTGTAACAATGCTTAGACATGTTGTAAGATATATTACGTAAACATAAAAATAAATATATTTATTTTTAAATTAGAAAAAGTATTTATTTCATGTGATAACAACAAATTCTAAATACTTGTAAGTATAAAACAGTAAACAATAGTACTGGTTTCAACACATGATACGTTTAATGTGTACTTAGTTTGTAGGGTAATTTTATAAAAATATCATGTATGAATACAATTATTTACAATGTAATGAAATTAGTAATTAAAATATTTAAAAATAAATAGACGTGGTATTTTTGGAAGGACACTTATACCATTTAATTATCAAAGATCCCATTAGCTCTGCGGTTTCTACATAATATATTTACAGTTCTTAAAAATGTACAAAACAATCATTTATGATCAATCTTATAAAAATGAATAAAGTTCGTTGTTAATTTTTATCGTTTGAAAATCACTCTTGTTCCACCTCTATGTTTGCAACTTTTTTGATACCTAAGAAACATGCTCCATTCGCGGAATTCTGCCCGCCAAAAATTACACAAATCAAACCATGTAAAGCAGTGTGTTTCCAAAGTTTTTTAACCCATTTATCTACACTAGTCAATGTTTTATCCAAGTTTTCTTCTGCAATCTGGTCTTCGCTTAATTTTATGTGACAAAAATTCAATGCATGCTCCATAGCTACTTCACTACATCTAGTGACAGCTTCTTTGTTGCTATTTGCCAATGCAAGTCTCACATTGTCATCTTTTCCAAATGCCTTATCTTCCATTATATTCAATGTGGAATTTTTCAAAATGCTAGAGTAATCATTCATAACATCTGTGCATCCGAAAATTGCTGCAGTTTTTGTTTCGAATTTTGTTAGATGTTTAAAAAGTAATGATCCAAAACTGGTTGTGTGCTTCTGTTTCCAATGAAAGTTGTTGCTATCGCTCTTATAGATAGACTCGTATGAATTTGTTTGGCATTGATCTACAAGAATAGAATCACCAAAATGTATGCTGTTTGCCAATTTTAACAGAACTAGTTTCATAGAGGCTTGAGAATCTTCGGTTGAGCAATGGCCACTTCTACCTTTTTGGATATTCTCGTTTAAAAATTCTCGAACCAAAGTTTTTAATTTTGTCTTGCGGTATCTATCTCCAGTAATATTAAAAATCACTGATGTGTCTATTATATATGGATGCATCATTTTGAGTGCATGCATATCAGAATTTAAACTTTGTCCAATAAGAATAGCATCAGGAGGTAAGAATGTTCTAATAAATTCTTGAACATCCGATAACTTTGTTGTTATGTTTTCCAACATCATTTCTGTAATACCACTGTACTGCGTGAGATAATCTGTAATTTTATTATCAGGTTTAACAAGAGTATCATACACAACATCTAATTTTTCGTCAACAATTGATATCCTAGTAAGTTCTAAAAATCCTGCTGTAGTTCTACACATTTCACAATCTATACCAAACATTGGTGATTTTGGATTTACTTCCATGTACTTGTCTTTGGTTAATACATAATCTGAATATTTTTTGGCAAGACCTCCTTTTAATGGTATAGGATAATTTTCTTCTATAAGTTGATATGGCGAAAGAATCAATTCAGTTCTTGAAAACTTATCTGTAGCTGGTAACTCAATATTACAGCTGTTTAATTTCAAAGCTGAAATTTGATAAAACAAAGATGAAAACTAAACTGTAATATATTTATTATTATTGAATATACGGATTTTCATACCTGGTTGCATAGGAAAAATTTTTTTTAGTAGCTTAATAACATCGCCGCTTGTCTTTGCTGCTGTTTCTAAAGATCCATACTTGTCAATAAGCTTTTTCCTTTGAGTTCCACTTAGTGGTACAGCTGCAAGTTCCTCAACAATCGATCCTCCGTAAAGTACTGGTGTAATTAATTCTAAGCTGTATTCAGATTTGGATTTCAAGTGTTGAAACTTGGAGTCATTCAACATATAATGTCTAACCGATAATCCTTCCACAACAAGTACTACCACGTGAGACACTTTGTTATATTTATCTAATTTACACCATCTATCTGGAACATAAGTTGCATGATGTCCAAGCATAGAATACATGAGAAGGTGTTGCAC
Organism: Chouioia cunea; assembly: GCA_030064505.1. Lineage (NCBI taxonomy): Eukaryota > Metazoa > Arthropoda > Insecta > Hymenoptera > Eulophidae > Chouioia > Chouioia cunea. The sequence goes on from JAOPFQ010000005.1 coordinate 13,737,110, forward strand.
GTCATTTAAAAAAATTGGTATTCGATCTTGACTATTAATATCGACTGTTAGACTAGCACTTTCCCCAGCTGCCAACAGTCGGAGTCTTGGAATACATGAAAGTTTTCTCTTTTTTTCACGAAGACTTTGTTTCAAATTCACAAACTCTTCTCCAGAAAGTTTGGGCTTCTTACTTTCTGGTGGGTCTAGAGAATCTAACATTTTAATAAATTTATAGATCGATAAATTTATATAGTGATAATATGTAAATATTATAGTTGAAATATTATGTCACTCAAAATAAAGACACATCACTACAGTAAGCAACAATGAGCATGTTCGTGTCATGCACGAGTCTTAACTGATAATTTATCATGTGCTATAAAACTGCTTTAGTTTCAGTTTCCAAAAAAAAGGTTATGTACGACCAGTCGCATGCACACAACCTCCATGATCACACATCACTCGCATTATGAATATCACACAATGATACACTAAAACCACTTTTCGAACACAATACAGATCAACCATCAATGGCGTTCGGTTAGAATGCCGCGTCTATATTCGTTTGTTGGTTAGAGAAATTACACACGAGGAATTATGAAAGGTGGTTTCCATGATAGCTCAATCGAAATTATTATATACTGTTATCACATTTACAATAATTATAAAATTTACTATAAACATCTGAAATTATATAAGAATATTATTACTATTCAATCTGCATATATTTAGTTCCACTAAAAATGAAATATATGCTGAGTATGCGTTATCCATTGTCGGTACAGATGTTGTATTATGCTTTTTTACATAGAACAATTATAACATAAAAATAGTGATATTATTAAAAATAATAATTTTAAATGTAATACCGGTATATAATCATTCGAATTCATCTTGACAAAATTATACATCACACTCTGTTTACAATCAAATTTGCCGCCATCGCGGAAATCTAAAAAGCGAACGGACTTGATTTAGTGAATCGAGTGAACTATGCATACGGTGTACCGAGCACGATGGTATCGATGAACATAGATTATGGGGCTACTGAGTTATAAACGAATGTGACGATTGTTTTTAGTGAAATACATATATATTACATATATATATATATATATATATATATATAGTAGTGAATATTAACCTAAAACCGTATTACAAGGTAATGATAATGAAATAAATATCTAAACAAAGTAGTAGTTGTATAAATTCAACATTGATTTTTTCAAAAGCATTCTTCATAGCAGTTATCACGATAAGAGTTTACACACATAATTTGAACTTTTTCATTATATTTTTAATTGTTTTATGCCAAAATGGATAAACGTCATCTAAATTACTTTACTGAATAATTAGATAATTACATACTTATAATTTAATTTTAAATATTACAGCAAAATATCTATAATGAATCTATCTTCACTCTACACCGCAACAAGAAAAATTTGTACTTCTGCCATAAATAGTCAGATTTTAAGAAGATCTCGACTAAGAGTTGTAGATAATAGTGAAATTGGAAAGAAAGCTATGCTTGAAGGAAAACCACCCTATGTTTTTCATGTTTATAATAAAGTTGGAGTTGGATATATTGGTAAGATAATAGAACATGTAATACCAATAATTATTAAGTATGTTGAGTTTTTTTAGTAAGAATGATTGCTTTTTTAAATATATTTTGTACTGTATTGTTTTACAATTTGAATCTATTTATAATGTTCTTCTGATAGATTTAAATCACTTCAACTTGTAGGTGACAGAGTCATGGTAGCAATAAGAGGAGAAAAGAAGAAGGGCATTCTAGTTGGCTTGAAACAATATCAAAAACCAAAAGTACCCAAGTTTGATACAAATAATATTGTTCTTATAGATGATAATGGTACTCCATTAGGTACACGCATCCATGTGCCTATCCCACATATATTAAGAACTATCTTAAAGGAAAAAACCCATTCAAAAGGAGCAGACTATACAAAATTGATTGCAATTGCTTCAAGATTTATTTGAATAACTACTTCTTAGATTATTAAATTTAGACTCTGTACAGTGAACATTATTTAATAAATACTCTTTGTTACATTATTTTTTGTTATTATGTTACATTGCATTAAAATTGTAATTCCTACTCTTTGCAAATAAACAGTATTTTCATCAAACAGATTCCTTTCTGTAATAAAAATAGGAAAATTAGAAATTGATTATTCATTTACATAATCTAAGTCTGATCTCGACTGAAACATGAGTGTAAAATTAATGTCAGTAAACGTAATTGAAATTTTATTTCGGAATTCCAATATATTTTTTCATTACTGGATATGTTTCAAATTCAAGTTATACAAGGTTCCATTTAACAATATTTTTATAAATATATACTATTCAATAGACTATAATGTAATCAAGAAACTTCAGTAGTTTATATTATTTAATAATTTTTTTAAATTCATAAGTGCTCTTTTTGTGTCAATAGTTTCTTTATGCTAGGTCACATAATATATTCTATGCATATACAAAGCCTGAAATTGTGTAAAAATAGCTTTGTACTTCAGGCGATTTTGAACAGTCTGCTCTGTACAAAGATTATTATTTTATGTGTTGCATTACATTAAAATAGCACGTGAGCAAGCAAGAGCAAGCAAGCATTATATTGGGTGAACTCGGTATTATTTATTCAGATTTGAAACTCATAAAATTAATGTGTGTATGTCAAATTAACAAAAGAGATAAATGATATAAATTAAGGAATCAAAATCAGATTAATTCTTTATTATGCATTTGATACTCATTGTGTTATTGAAACCTAATTATTAAAAACTGTAAAGACAGTATGAGAATATACGTTACTCTTTTTTAAATCAAATTTACCGCCATCGCGTAAACGAGTTTTTGAACCTTTTCCCATGTTTCCATGTGTAATACAATAAATTGAGATACGAGATAACCTCAAAACTACTCGTTGAAAAGAACGAGCACGTGAGCAAGCAAGAGCGATAGTATATATATATTGTAAAGTAATAAAAGACAGAATCGGAAACTCGTGCTAGGTTCTTTTACAAATGGCGACCTACGGTGAAGCACGCTGACTTGTGTAATCGCGCGTGTACTGTTCTCGATTCGTCGACACTGAATCCTCTTGCTGGTTTTCATTGAGGACGTGCTTCCAATCGATTTTTATAAGAACTTATTGGAGCTCTCGTCCTGGACGAGCACCCTAGGAGTATCTTTACTCGGAGAAGACGCTAACATCGGATAATCATGGGCAACGTACAAGCAGCAACCGCACCGCCTCCACCACCGATGGGCTTTCAGCCACCACCGACAGCAAATGTACCTAAAGAAAATGCCCTTGGCACTCCCGCTGAGCCTCAGGTCCTCGAGAACCCGGGAACCATGGAGGATCTTCACAAAAGATGCAAAGGTATATCATCTTTTACCTTTTTTTTCCCATTTCGGCAGCTCAGATAAGACCTAAGATTTTACCAATGAGAAATCTGCAGATCTATTCAGTAGAAAAGCTGAAGTTGCTAAGTAATATACATTGGGTTCAGTGATCAGCCCATTAAATTCCCATTTGATTTGTCAGGAAGCACAAAGAAAAGTATTCAATAATAGTCAGTGATCTTCGTTTGTAAATTATGATCTGCTTTCTTCATATTACAATACGCAATACATTAATGATATTTATTGCATAAAACTAATGTATTACATGAACAGCCATATTCAGACACCTTTCTATTCTTAGTTACCTTTTTTTTAATTTTCGCAGATATTTTGAAATTTAATGGAAAATAATGTTTTAAAGATGTTATTTTACCCCTAATGTTGATAGTGTTAAGTCAAATTATTAAATAATATATCGACTAGATTTTTATAGGATCTGCATTTGACATTTCCATAGATTTCACTGTATTTTTAATTATTTTAGAGATCTTTCCTGTCAACTTCGAAGGTGCAAAATTGATGTTAAATAAAGGACTCAGTAGTCACTTTCAAATTTCTCACACAATAAATATGAGTTCTGTCATGCCATCTGGTTACAGGTAGAATATGCTTTTATTTTTTAAGTGGGTTAAATAGATAAGCTATTACAATAAGATACATTTTATTAGATTTGGAGCTACATATGTGGGAACAAAACAGATATCTCCCACAGAAACATTTCCCGTTCTTGTGGGAGATATTGATCCATCAGGAAATTTAAATGCCAATATTATTCATCAGTTCACTGAAAGAATTCGAGGAAAATTGGCCACGCAAGTGCAAAGAAATAAATTTACTGCAGTTCAGATGACCGGAGATTATCGTGGAGACACACATTCATTATCATTGACATTGGGAAATCCAGACGTTATCAATAACTCAGGTACCAAATATGAAATTTAAAGAATTTTCATACTTTATTTTTTGCATTAATGATACCTGTATACCAATATTAAATGTTTCAAATGATTTTCAGGTTTAGCAGTTTTGCATTATTTACAGAGCATTACACCGAAGTTAGCATTAGGAGGAGAACTGATTTATCAGCAGGGACCAGGAGTTCCTGGGGGATATATTTCAATTTTTTCTCTTGCTGGTCGTTATGTTCATGGAGATTCAACTATAAGTGGAAGCTTAGGTAACAATTACAACAAATCAATATCATTTGAAAATGTGTAACTTGGATTACTAAAGTCTATATTGCATGTGTTTATTTATGTTGAATTAATATTGTTTTAAATTCAATTCTAAACTTATTTATACATAAATTTACTTGCAAGTCTTTTTATGACAATGTAATTTAATTACTCTATGGCTAGGTCTCGCTGGTTGTCACTTATGTTTTCATCAAAAGGCTAGTCAGCAAGTACAACTTGGAGTAGAATTGGAAGTTAACAGTAGAATGCAAGAAGCAGTAGCTACTATCGCATACCAGGTAGATCTACCTAAAGCAGATTTGGTTTTCAAAGGTCAGTAATACAAATAGCCCTTGTTAGAATCTTAAACTATTAATTACATAGACATAATATACAAACAACTTCAAGTCACATTTCATTTTATAGTCTTTTTTTTCTAAGTATATATTCCATAATAATATAAAATTTAGAGTATGATAAATTAGAAATTATTATAGAAATTATTTAAATTTATTTTCAAGTTATGGGTCTAATATCAGTTTCAACGATTTGAAACGTCAGTTTTTCAAATTATCATTAATTAATGACGTAAAAACACACATTTACAATTAGCAATTCAATAAATACTAGTAATTTGTCAATGTGAAAACTGTAATTGCGAAAAATTTGATTAGAACATATTGAAACGTTAGAAACTGACAAAATGTTTTTTAAAATACTAAAAATAAGACTTAAACGTGAATACATTCCTTGTAATTCAAGTAATTTATAACATTTGAATTTCGTGCATTGTCACTTTTAATCAGATCTAAATATAATGTATTGCAGGGAGTGTGGATTCAAACTGGACTGTTGGTGCTGTTTTAGAGAAGAAACTTCAGCCACTGCCTTTCACGTTTGCATTGAGTGGGATGATTAATCATCCAAAAAATCAATTCAGGCTAGGTTGTGGACTGATTATTGGTTAAATTGTTCAAGTTTCAATTGATGTGTTTTAAAATCATCTAATTCTAAAACTACTGTAATTTGCAAAACATGTAAAAACGACACAACCATCAATCCACATAACAGATGACATTGACTTACGTTTGTCACTTTAGAAGTATGTAATGATTGCTTTTAATTCAATTGCATTTTTAAACTTACACTTTGGCGTTAATACCATTCAAAAGACAAAACCAATCGATTATCAACCTTTCTTATTATTAATACAGAATAAATAATGTATATGTTGATAGTGATTTGTGTTATAGACCCATAAACGAGTGTAAATAGTACATAGGGATTTAATTTGTTATAAATTTGTTTTTTACAACTTCACATTCATGTTGTATTACATGAATAGTTCATCATACTTTACAATAAATTCTGTTGTTATTTAATGAAGAAGGTTTCGTTACTTGAATAAATATACTATATTCAAAGTATTTTACCGCGTGCGATAAGTTACATTACAGCGATTTGTGCAAGACAAAAGTGAGATAAAAAGAAGTTTTTAGTGTGGCATAAAACTATATTGTAGTTTATTGCAACAAAATTTACACTACTTTAAGCTTTGGACTGCACTAATTTGCTAATGAAATCAGCATGCAAGGATTAGTGCTTCGCGTGTAAATGTGGGTTGGCTAGGCTAGAGTAAAAACTTAAATTAACTCGAAGTTAATGACTTGTACCGTTGTTATTCTTTTCCGATGACGATCAAACGATATAAATACTTCAGATGTACAATGTATGAGAAAAATAATTGAATTGTCTCTTCGATTATTATGACGACCCTAAAAACTGCAATTCAAACGATTAAGATACGTCATAGTATTACGTGAAAATTGGCTTTGTTGTTACAACCGATAAACGCTTCTCAAGAGCAATCGAATAATCGTTACAGCATACATGATCGTTGTGCCTGGTGAATTTTGAAATATCAATCAGTCTAAGGCTATTCTGAGAAATGAGTATTTTTTTCTCTTGACATCTAGTGCACCAATTTGTATAACTTTGCGATCAATAAAACGATTGATTAATTGTTAATTGAAATCCACAAATTATTATCCCATCGCCAGTGACGTGCGAAGAATTCACTTGAGTTCGTGAAAATTGGCTATTCCTGTTTGATTTTCATACGCGTATATTGGCTCTACAGCATGGTGAAAAAGTGCCGGACACATATGCATAGCAGATACGCGATAAAATGGCTTTCCCACCCGTGCCGCACGAGTCGCGCGGGATTACGAGCGGCGCACTTGCAGTCGGAGCGCTCTCCCCGCTCTATTTCGCGCGTAATCTGCGACCCTCGAGAGTTACAGCACAGCCGAGGCTTTTTAGCGACCGATGAGGCCCTCTAGCTCTTTGTGTACTCACTCGCCAACGTTCGCGCCAGCTCTCGCTCACTCATAGAGCGCTAGCTTTCTGCCACTTGTCTAAATCGACAAGTTGCAGTGCATCCAAGACTGTCGCAAGCAAGTTTCAGTGCAGGACAGCAACACCACGTCCAACAACACCAGTGAAATTACTCGTATTTGTACCAAACTCTCGCTAATTTCACATATTTCCAGTGCATGATCTATATGTAAATTTCAAAAATAAATCCGGCTCAATCGCTAGACCAACGCGTCCATGGTTGACTTTTAGTTTGATTTTCTTTCAAGTGCGCTCAATCAAATCACATTACGTTGTTCACGTTCGAACAGAAGTACTGCTCGATCGTCTGAAAAAAGCAACGAGAAAAGAGAGCTGAACTGGCGCCAATAAAGAAACTTTAAGCCTTCGACCGAATGAATTTGGTAAGCAGTATTTCATATGCCTTCGTTCCAACATCTTTGACTTATCAAATATTCATTTCATCGCACCCGTTTATACGTGTTTTACGTGAATATTCAATGAAATCGCCGTGCAATCGTACGATATTGATTCGAACGACACCGGATTAACGGGATGTTACCGCGATAAACGAACAAATGATTTTGCAGGCGGAATTGTTGAGCCGTACAGTAGAAGGAAAGGAACCGCTGAATACACTAGTCCGTGAATGTTCTATCGCTTCATTGCGTTCTTACATTTTTGCGTTTTTCATCGTTGTGCGCCATGCTAGAATTGACAAAAGTCAATAAGCTCCATTGATTTAAGTATAACGCACTTGTACTTTATTGTAGTAGCCGTCCAATGTGCACAATATCTTCATACAGGCAAATCACCATTTCGATCGTGTAAAATACAATCGAGGCATTTTCCTCGTGTAATTTTGAACGAATGTTTTTACAAACATTTGACAAGCGCGTATACCGAGGCAGAGTTGCCAAAGTACAGCTGACGGATGAATGAACAAGTTGCCACGTGCGCCTTTACCAAGGCATCTGTGCCGATTGTTTTTAGGTAGCCCATAACATTGAACATTACACGCGACCTCTGATTCATTGAGAAGACTGCGCGTACGAGGTTTAAAAAAAGGCCGACGAATCGGTGAGAGGAGTGTGTACTATAAAGTGCGCATGACGCACTTTTGTTATTTGTTTTGGGTCTCCACGATGAAAGTGCCGCGAGAGCCAAGTCACTTATTGCATCGATCGCGTGAGCTAATTATTCGATTGTTTAGTTCAAGACAGGATGTTTTGACTTTTACCTCGGCCAGATCCGACCGCAATCACGTGTTCGAAGCTTTCGTTTCTCGAATCTCCTTTTTTTCGCAGAAGTGCTGATCGATGTCTCTAACTCGAATATCGCTTCCTTGTACATGAATATACGCGAACAGGAGCGACGTTTATTTTAGTACAATTTTCAGCTGGCAATTTTCAAACGATATATTACGGCATCAGTTACGTTCGATTCTCGTGATTTGCTTTTAACGGTGTGCTCTCTGCTGCACACTTCTTGTTCGTACATTTAACTTAGATTTAACGCTTGGTATATTTGACGGATTGTTAGCAAAAATTATCAATTTGTGTACAGACCGCACGCCAGTGAGCGTATTGACGATTTAAGATAAATCCTAATCGTATTTGATAAAGTTGAAGTGTTAAAATAATATACAGTCAAGCATTACGTGTTTTCTACCGGGTTTTCATAGCGATAAACCAGTCGTAAAGTAGCATGTGGAATGAGTTAATACTTGACACTGTAACGTATTTATAAAGTCATATTCTACCGCACGTGCTACTTTATTCAGAAGAGAAATCATAAAAATCGAACATCCGAGATTTCGTTGGATTGCCGATTTCAGACTGCAAATAGCTTCAAACAGACAACGCAGCAACAACAAATGTCTATAAGTCTAAAGAGTATAAGATTTGCTGACTTCGACCTGGAAACTGAAAAATTCTGGAATCGGACGTTTGATGTCAGAGATCACGCAAACCAGAGCATAAAGTCGCATCGTTCTTGTTTCGCGAGGCTCGCAGTTTTCTCAGACACAAATTATACGCTCAACGCTATCGTGCCATTTCTTCGACACTTCAATCGACGCTTCAACTATATCTTCGCGTACAGAACATGGCTTTGATGACAATTATCCGGGACCCTGTATGACTGTGCTCACCGCTGACTCTGTTGTAATTTGCAATTACATTATGATTCACTGACAGGATTCGAACTTTTAAGCGTTCCAATATTTTCTCACGGCCAGCGAGTAACAACGCTCGTAGGAATTCATCCAAGTATAACTATAATCGAGACGACAATATTCTCAAATACATAAAAGTGTTAGGAGGTAGTAAATAGTGATTACGTAATAAAACGATTTCGTTCCTGCCTGGCGAAACTGTTTTCTAGCAAACATGATTAATAAATAAACATATATGGCTGCTCGTTTCGTTTGAAAGTCGTACAAACAAGCTTTTTCATAGTAGTCCACTGATCACTTTCAATATAGCGTACGCTGAATATGGACCCGAAGGATCACTAAAATACAAGGGCATCATACAATTTTGACCTCTATAAAAGCCGTTTCCAGTACGACAACGACAACGATCGAAAGGAAGTGATTCATGCCCTTGACGTAAAAGAATACCTTCTTTGTTCGTACCACTCTCGTAGTGTTTTCTCGTAGTGTTCGTTACTTATTGCTACTTCAAATGTTACTTGCCATCAACTCGATTCTTTCAATACTTATATTATATTACAATATTACAATCAATTTAATCGATCAATTGATATGATTGTTGAAATTGGCGATTTGGACAGCACCAAACCATTTGATTTACACGAAATGCACGCGTGCGGTCAAGCATGCGCGTAGCTTAACTATCGAAGGGTGAGCATTTTAGTAAAATAATTAAAAAACAGCGATAAGCATTTTATTAATAACGAATAACCAACGGACGACCTTTGAGTTGTGTACATTCATAGATGGCTATAGCTGCGATTGGCAATATTCCTTCAAATAGCTTTTCGTCGAATGTTTACTCGAACGTCTGTCCAAACAAAATTAGACAAAGCGGCTTCGAACACAGGGAGGTGCATGGAGAAAGGATTCTTCAAAATGGCGCTCCGCGGTGAGCGACCGCGGAGAGATAAATTGCACCATTGCCCTCGACTCGCTAATGCTTCTCTCATCTTTATTAAGATACACTTATCAATTGCAGGATGGCTCCGCCTTCCGTACGTCTTTTTTGTGGACGTTCAACTGAATTAAGTGCTTGTTTGAACTGTTCTCTTGTCGTCTTTGCTGCTGTTGAACGTTTTGTATAACACTATAAAATAGTAACTGTAGTGCTGGGGGAGTAACATTTTTTAATTAAATGCAAGACAAATAAATATCAAACAGCACCCAGCTGTAAAGAGATTTGTTCAATTTGTTCGACAACATTTGTCGAATGAAAAAAAGAAGTTGGCAAATGGCGTGACGTGTATTTTGTTTTCAAAACGGCTTAGTCAAGTATGAGTATTTATATAATATAGCCGCCTCTTATCTCTGAACACATTTAAATTATTGTTTTTTATTTGACGTTTGCGCCCGGTTTCAAGGCCTACTACGGTGGCATCATTATTCAAGTGTGACCCTTCAGGTTTACCGCTTTTCTCTCAAGCAGATTAGACTCGTTATCTTGTGTACTTCCCCTTTTCAAAAGAGATACCGAGGGCGCATCGATAAGTACCAACAGTTTTTTCCTAAATTAATGCCTTTGAAGCGCTCTTAAGATGTTGCACTAATGACGAGCGTACGTATTCACGATAACTTTTTTTATTGATTCTCAAATGAAGAGATAAAGCTCCAATAAATCAAGAATCGTAAATATTTCAAGTGCAAACTTCGATCGTCTTTACGTAATATTGCCGGCAGTAGCTCTATTATAAACATAAATTGTTTATAAAAACGATTTTTATGAACATAAAAACATATTCATATTTCAACAATAATTACTCTCAACTTGTCGGAAACGTTTGTAAAAATTTGCGAAAGTAGAGTCAAATTAAAATTTTATACGTAAAAGGCTGAAACATGTTCACGAATAAGCTTATTGCGTTAAAAATGTGAACGTTTGTTCGCGCGGTACTTCAACTTTGGACTTTCCGCAGGAGCAGCAGCAGCGGCAGCAATATTTGCGAGCGGTGACTGCACAAAAGACAGCGTACTTATACGAGAGTGCGTTATTGTCCGTAACAGTGAAATTCATAGCGTCACGGACGGAACGAGCAAGTTGCTCGTTTTGTGTTGCTTCTATATATTTTACGGCGCTGCCCTATTCACCATTGTTTTTCCGAGTTTTCTGAAACAATCGAGTCAACTCGCGAGAATTTCTCTCGGAAAACATCTCGACATTGAGTCTGTAGTTCGCACGAAGAATGACGCAGCCTGCGTAAACTTATTAAGTTTATACGGATATAAATTTACGTTATATATTTTATATTTTTATACAAGTCTGTATTAGTTGCCGGAATTAATTTAAGCGTAGCAAATGATAGTACAACGGTAGCTGAGTCGTATCTGCGTCAAATGAACAAGAAAAAAGGACCGCGGATAAAGTGATAAAAGGAACGAAAGAATGGCTTGCATGCAAATGCAACTAGCTTGGCCACGTGAAAAAACCGATTAACATTCCGCGTTCATCGTTAGGTTGGAACTTTCAATTATGTCACTAGGTCACACAATACTTCGCGATAACGAAGTAGTCATGCTATTTTATGTGCATGCGCGCACGAACGACGAGTATGTGAGGCTGCAGTGCGAACTATACAGCACGGGCGCTGCAAGTTGGGGCCATGTATACGACGTCATAAATGTCAGTTTGCCGTTGCTGCTACATACGAACTCGCACTATTTATCACACAAATGTTTCGTTGGGTTCTCTTACAGGTATATATAGCATTTTCGAAAATTTACCACAATATCGAGCGTATATCGAGTTTTTTTACCTTGCGAGTGGCTCACAGCCTTTGGCTATTATAAGGAAACTACTTAATGCACCAACTCGATGCTGTATATTTAAGCGCGAACAGCAAGGAATCGCGGCTGTTGTTATAGCGGAGACCAGCAATGGCAGACTGAGTCAGAGGCAGCTCCTGCGCGTCGACTGATTTTACCAAATACGCAGTGATAATATGCACATACATCGTCTATATATTTGTGTGTGTGTATATATACATAAAAGCGACGACGGCTGCGTGAGCGCTGCTGATCTCTCTCTCTCTCACTCTCTCGTGCTCGCGCTCATTGTCGTATACTTTTCTCTGGACAACCTTTGGCAAAGCTGCCTTACTGCCGAATTGCTAATGCACTCTTCCTTTTATCATCTTTTGGGAAAATGTTCGCGCCTTCCTATTACATAGGTAGTCCGCTTTATCAAAGCTGCGCACTACATCATCAAGTAGTTCCAAATAAGCTGCGTTGGTATTCCTGCGGTGAACGAACGAACGAATAATCCGAAGGTGCAATACAACTAATGAGCCTGGCAGCTACAGTTTTATTAATGAAATGCTTATGAGTGCCATTGGCTCTTATCAGCCGAGATAAACCGAAGGCTTCTGATACCTGATTCTTTATAGTTTCGAATGCATATACGCACGTGGTTAGGGGATATCGGATTACTACGCACACTCGGACGCGTAATGTGCGACGCTATGTTCATTGAGAACTTGAGGATTGATTTCGTCACCTCGATGCTTACGTTTGCCAACGATCTGCCCGTTACTCTAACCCATTTTCAGCACGGTATTAATGACTTTTTTTTAACCAAGATTTCTGTTTTCGTCATGGTCGTCTTTCAACAAGCTATCCACTGGGGAGAAAGATTTTTTCTTGCAGCTACATACGCGGATTTATCATTAGGAATTATTGTCCACGCCGCAGAGTATCCGTAGACCAGGCTTCAACAAATTAACAAGTCACTAAACGAATGAAAAAACGTGAAACACCGCTAGAGATGGCTGCGTATAATATTGGCTTGCGTGAGAACGGAGGTGGGAGGAGTCTGTTTTGGTGGACGTCCCACGATGACGTTTGAGAACCACTGGCACAAGCTGCACGCAAGTGGTCGTGCAGATAAGAGGTTGCGAGTGGAGATATATATATATATCCACACATAGGTATACCATATATATGTATATGTATGCATGTATGTATCTCTCGACCAAGCGATAGCCTAGTCGCAAACCGCCTTGGCGTGTGATGTCTGTTGAGCTAAACTGAGCTGAGGGAGCGAGTGTACGCGTACGTGTGCGTGTGTGTGTGTGTGTGTGCGCGCGCCGGTATACGCATGAGTTTGCTCGGGCTTTTTACGAGCTTGCTAGTTCTATAGAGGTATACATAATACAGCGGCCCGTTGCTCCGTGTCCTCTCCAACGTGTATGCGTCCAAACAGACCAACGCTTCTGCCCATACAAACTGACAAGCATGTTCGTGCCGTTTTGCCACGATTTTGAAAACGTTGACTTGTACAAAATTTAACTTTCCAAATTAATCACGTTTAATTGTTTTCAACGGTCTTCGCGTGTCATGTTTTGCGTGAAAATCACGATTAAAAAATAATATCTTGCTTGCCAGCAGCCGTATACGACTTGAACGAATGATTATCGAAAGAAAAATATTAGCAAAAATGAGATAACCAAATTTGCGTGCAAGATAAGATCAAAGTTTACGTGGATATGCAAATAAAAGTCAGAGAGAAAGGAGAAACAAAGCATTAAAGATAAGTCGCATTCAAAGGTTGATAGGGTGCTAATCTCGTGACGGACGCCAGAGAGGGAAAGATTAGCCAAGGACGCCAAGATAAGACTTATAACGGCGAGAAAGAGCGAGTGAGAAAGAGAGAAAACAGTCGCGCTCCTCCTTTGCAAGAACAGCCAATCAGAGGAGATACAGCAATTGTAGTAGTACCGCCGTTAGCCAGTTCATCGTAGTCGTCGTCGTCGTCGTCGTCGTCGTCGTCTACGTCGTCGGCCAACGATATGACAGATGTTTGACGTCATAGCTTGGTGCACTAATCATAAGCGAGCGAACTGAATGTGCACGAGCGATAAACGATAAGCTCCCAGAGCTCGAACTCTACTGCTCAAATCTTATCCTTGGATAACCATGTGCTGTTTGCGCCCATGTTTGTCAATTTGCTTATCACGTGTACCTACATAGAATGGCGCGAGATACTCATTTTGCCTTCAATCTGGTCATCTGGCAAATCTGATTAGGTACTCTTAACGTTTGTTTTTTTCAATACTTTGCGACAACGATTCAAGTGCGACTACTCACATCGGAATAGTTTATACCGAAAGAATCATATTTACACGTTATTTCAATTGAACTTGAACTTCTGCGGAAGTAATAACAGTGAATCCGAAACGTACATCTGTGTATCTAGGTATAGGGCATCCATAAATAAGTTAAACTAGTACGCAGTTTTACCCTCATCTTCTATGACAAATCTTGAAAAGATGCTTACACATATTGACTTGCATACGACCTGTGAATGTCTTATGGCCTGTGATACTGTATAACTGCCTGCTTATCGTTGAGTTTTTTCAACTGAAATTTTTTCATTTTTTCACCTAAGCGTCGTACAATGAAAAACTAGAAAAGATATCGATATGAACGATTGCGAAGTTTCAATTGTAAATAGCGATCAACATTTTTTACCGATGCAAACGAAAAAAAAATAGATTTTTTCCCCCAAGCAATCTAGATCCATTTTGCTCTCCTAAAAATCTCCTTAGTAAACAAGCACAATGGGGCAAACAAAAAACTCCAGGTATATATATGCACATTTCGCAGCACGTCGAGTTGCCTCGAAAAAAAGCATATAACAACACGTCGTTTTGTACAGCAGGCTCGAAAATCGTCGTATATAAGGCCGTCCGAAGACAGCTGAGCCATCAGCACTCTTGTGTGTCGCTTTTGGCGATAAGAGGAAAAGAGCCGGTATTTTCTCTCTCTCTCTCTCTCTCTCTCTCTCTCCTCCACGTGTGTGCGCATATAAGCGGAAACGTAGGCGTCGCGTGGGTTCCCGCGGATTGAGCACTCCTCTAAAAAAGCACACCCCCACTTTACATGTATGCGGGCGTTATCGGTCAACAAAGCTGAACAAAATAAGTGAAAAAGAGAAAAAACACTGCGTTATAGGCATACGTGTGAATCTGCTTGGCGTCAAAGAACTCGCTCACGGTTGACTGTTAGACTCGGGACATTGTCAACAAAAGTGACTATACGCAGCGTTATGACGTCTGACAACGTATGAATTTGAAGCCAGCTCGGCACTTTACGATGAGAATTTACGTCTATCTTTATTTACAGACTTTCGCGTTTGTTTGTATTTTAACTATACATGTGCAATCATTCCCTTTCAATGCAAGAATCTTCTTTTTTTAGAACGAATCGCGATTACTTACTTTCAAGATATCGTCAAATGTAGTTCGATTGCCCAGAGCCGGATGACTGAGGTGTCACATCATTGTTAAGCAAATGTCAAAGATTCACACTATAAACAATTCCTCTTCTTCGTCTTAATAATTTTCAATTTTCTATTTTTAACTCCTTGTGTGCAATAAAAATCAATGTACGTTAAACATAATTTCGCGAGGATTTTCACGTGTATTTGTCTCGTTGACAGAAAATGCGTATATTATACATTGCTATTTCCATATTCGTCAAGACAATGATGTCAAATTTTGCCCAGGCATTCAATATCCAATGTATTAAGTTTAAAGATTATACGCCAGAACGAGTACTGCAACGAATTACGTCAAATAGCCTTTTTGCACACGGTTCGCTTGAAAACTTGCTCCTCAAACGAGTATCGATTGTACTATTTGTAAAAATGTATGCAAAATATACTATTAATTTTATTTGTTTGAATTTTTTCATATAACATGTCATATAAAAAGTGTATAATTCATAGCAGCTTATTTCCGTGAGTCCAATTTCAAATTCTTTCATAGAAGATAGACATTGTAATCTAGAGTTGAGAAAGTGACTTTGAGGTCGTTTGATCGAGAAAAAAAACTTGTAATTACTTTTCAAAAGTTTTGTTTTATATTTTACTAATTTGTGATATCATAGGTTCTAGCTGTTAGTTAGTACTTGCTTTTCTGTAGGAGTCAGTCATTTAACCATCTTGCATACCCCGGGAAAATTTTAAATCGCGAAATATTTCTTGGTACCGGCTTAATCGAATTGCTAATGGTACTATAAATTATTTATAGTAAATATATAAGAAAAACAATTATTTCACAAACGAAACTACAAGAATCGTGACATTATAAGGAAATACTCTGCCAATGCAGCTGTGAGCGTTTTATTTTATTTCATTGATTTATTTATGCATTTTTTTTTACAGCTAGAATTTAACGAACATGTATAATCCATATAAATGGTTCTTGACGTACGTATGCTAATGCAAAAAACGTTAATGCGATTGTGTAGTGACTTAAGCGTCGTTACAGTGCTTGGCGTCAAAGAACCTCGACGTAATTTCCGTTACTTTTACAGCATCTGGTGATAATCTGTCCCTCGTCGCGGACGAGAGGTCGATCAAGTGGTACCGAAGCCGGAAATTTCGGCCAATGTTTGTGTTCCTCCCCCTGGGAGTTATGACAAATTGCTTGCAGTTTAACCGAGAAAGGCTTTGGCTCTTACGTCGATTAGTTTGACTAACACGTGATTTCAAAATAAAAGATATCTGCACGTTGTCATGGGTTCAACATTTCCTTAGTCATGCGTATTGTACCAATGGAATAAAATATTCACTAAGACTACAGATGCTAGGCAACGATGTTTTCGAACTATGGATTGCGTAGAATTGCGAGAATAGGTTTTTTATTTTGACGGTGGTTAGCGAGCGAAATAGCGTGAGCAATATAAATCGAACAGTTAATGGTGGAGGCAACGTTGCGCACAATGAAGTCCATAAGTACCCTTGGCACCTTACCGAGGATCGCTCTAAACGATGTAGTTTAGCGGATATTTAATTGTTGTTTAAACTCGTAATAGAGAGTCCCGTGCAAATAGAATCCTCAAGGCAAACAATATAATGACGAAGGAAAAATAAGCGTGCGCCTACAGCAAGGCAAGAGCGCAGCAAACGATGTTCCGCTGAGGTGGGAGGATGCCTCTACAAGTTGATTGATTATCTGCGTCTCAGACTCGGGGCTTCAGCGGCCCGTCCCCGAGGAATATCGGAGACGCTGCGATGCAGTATAGAATTCGTATGAGCAGCGCGGCGGTGCGCTGCACGCTGTCTCCTCCTGCAAAATTTACTTGCGCTCACGAGCGCGCCGACAGCTTGTCAAAACATCATTAGACCCAAACCGCATGTTACACGCGCATTTCAGCAATTTTTACGCTATTTAGTCGGATTGTACACCCCATTTGCATAGCACGTGTGCGCTGTTCAGCTGCCAGTCAGTACTGCAGATGCAAGCCGCTTTATCGATCAATCTATGCGTCTAAATTGAACATTACCCAATCACGTGTAGACTTTTCACGCGTTTGTTGCAGCGATAATTGTTTATCGATAATACTCCACTTTTTCAATTATCTTGCTCAAATATTACAAGTAGACGTAATGTAACTAACCTCTTCGGATGATCGTTTGCGTTTGTTCGATGTACTTGTGCCGAAACTACGCTCATTTTTTGCTGTTCGATTTCAAAGATTGCTGTACAAAGCGATCAAGCGTCTATACTAAGAAAACATGAAAGTTCACAAAAGGCAGAACACGACTGGATGGGATGTGATTCACCTGTGTGCACGAGATGACTAATTACAGGAACGACCTAGAAAATTGCTTAAACGTCATCTATGAATCGTACTTTTGAAATATTGTAACCAGCGTAAACTTGTGCGAGAGATATTTTCATTTGACAAACGCAAAAGATCGGGGAGAGAGACCGTTCGATAGGTTATTGATCGGCGTCCACGACAACGAGAAAATTCAAAGTGCAAGGTAAGGACGTATCGCGCCAAAGAGAGGTCAAAGGCTCGAGGGCTGAACTTTATAACAAACTGCCACCTGGTGTTTTATGAGTTCCATAAGGAAATGCCGTGTGTTGCGAGACTCTCCGATTGTTTTGCTTGCCTATATATGCTCGTGTGTGTGCGCGCGTGAGTGTGTATCGAGCACAAGACTCAAGTTTTAAACCTATTGTAACCTGCACGTAACGTGCACGTATACAACGCGTTACGTAATTGCCACGGTGCGCGGTGGTAATTACGTTCGACTCACCAAGCGAGTCGACGCGTGCACTTCTATTTCGAACGTACACCTATTGTGAAGGCGACTTGCAAACTTATTAAACATTTTTTGCCCGCCTTGATACTTTTGCGTCGCAACATTGCTACGTATCACCACAACTTGCGCAATGCAACTTTGTTCGTCGATTAATGTTTAAAAAACGTTTTTTATTTACTTTTAATATTTGGTTGCTCGTAGTGAGCTTTTCCTTCGATTGGCCCCCAAAATGGGTTTGAACGACAATCGAAAAACCAAACAACGTGGCTGAAAGAAAAGTGTTGACGAATGAGCAGGCAGCATTAGTCCAGATTATATTGTTCGACCATATCACGTGAAGTTTCTCAGCATCTAGATAGTTGACTTGCACGTATAATAATTACATACAACTCATAAAAATAATCTTCATTCTCTTTATGCAAGACGATCGAATGGAGGTACTATTACGATGGATAATTTTACTTGTCGATCATTTAGCCATTCTTATAACGTAGTTTTTCACTCGCGAACAAAGTTTGCCTAGTTAGTTTAAAAAAAGATCAGCATCCATGAAGATTGATTTTAAGAGAATACAAGAAGTATAAGTAATCGTCGCGAGCTGTTGCCATCTGTGACTCGATTGCTGAACTAGTTTGTGGTATACGCGAGATTGTGGTCAATGACGTTCTTTCCACTGTTTAACTATTATTCCCGGCGATGTTTTGTTGCAAGCTTAACAATATTTTCGTTTTTACTGTACATACTGTACATACTGTATCAATACGATAAACGTTCGTTGTGGTCTGAAAACTGTTGTTTCCAATACTTCTCTCAATAATTGGTGAGTTTGACTCTTTACATTAGTGAGTTTGATAGAGCAATAGGTATTTCTTAAATGAGACCCGTCATTATGTGTAGCGCTTTGTGATACTATGCAATCGTTGACTAGCGAGCATCGGTTGCGGAAAATCAGATTCGGAGGCACGTTAAACGGTAAAAATAAAAAAAAACCGTTGTGCTAGGTTTTGGGTAAAAGAATACATAATCCAGTGAACCATTGTCGAGGAGCGGCGTCAAATAATAATGAAGTAAATATTTGCAGACGTGTTTGGGCTTCGTTCCTTATTTTTCTTTCCCTCTTTGTATGCGCGCGCGCGCGCGCGTGTATGTGTGTGTGTGTGTGTCTCTCTCTCTCTCTCTCTCTCTCTCTCTCTCTATATATATATATATATATATATATATATATATATATATATATATATATATAATATCCCATGCCAACGAAGCCCAGAAATTTCGTGAACATGTGCCACGGAAACAAACGGGCGGGCGATTCGACGATCCAAATGTACTGCCTGAGATTGTTGAAAACGCCATACTTTTAGGTGAAAAATATGCTGGTCTGCAACGGTATATGATGTAAATGATTGTTTGCGAGCCAAGTAAATTGTTATCATTACTCCTGCGGATTAAATATGTTTACTTGTTAGTCCTTGCGCGCAATTGTCTGGTTGCAGTTCCGGGCGATGCTCTGATTTTTAACGACGCTATTAGAGATAAATTTGACGGCGGACGGTTCCCCACAGTGGCTTTTCTCACGCTACCGATAGCGCGATACACGTGGTTATTCATGAATGAAGCACCTCGCTGTACTTTAAGCTGTATCAACTTTGAAGGTGATTCACCTTTCAAACTGCTCTTGATTGTAATGGCAAACGTTGCGACTTCATCCGTGCATGCATACGTCGACGGGAGTATCATATATCTCGTTAGCTTAACATTTGCTTCTATTCACATTATTTATTTATTGATTTTCTGTTCCTCCTTTTGTTGCGTATACGGTGTTTGCAGTATGCAACGTATAAATCAGACGTTTTAGCGTCAATTAAAAACCCGGAGGAGTCGATATCATTGCGTGCAACGCCTCTAATGAAGTCTCGATAAGCAATGATTAATGAGAAATTTATAGCGTGAGCAGTTGCGCTGCTCGATCAATCGGTATAAATAATTTTTGGAGGGGTAAATAAACATATTCTCGGCGGATAGGCGCTTTGTCGATCAGTTGGGCGGGCGTTATTAAAATTCCCCGATTGCGTGAATTCAGCGAAATCCGACGCCATTAGACAACTGCGAAGTAATAATAAGCTGGAAATTTTTATTTTTTAACAGCCGCTTCGTTATCGCTGTTAGCCAGGCAGGAGTCCGCGAAAGCGGACGTCCGCTCGGTGCGGCCAGGCGCAGGATGTGACGTCGTGTTCGTGGCGCGGCAACAGAGGCAGGTTTTTCGTCGTGACGGGTTATATTATATGGTAAACATTGCTCTCGATTTCTTTCCAACATCTACGCGCATATACCTACTGTGCGCGCGTGCAGCTCAGAGGTCCTTGGGTATACATCGCGCAGGTTCACTTCCTCTCACCCCCTTCGCTCTTCCTTTATTCCGTGTTTGTCGATGAGGTTTGACTTTGCTTTCCCAACACTTACTTTTATTAGCTTTGTTTGTTACAATACAAGATTTTCAAAAGGCTCGCTTTTGCTCTTCACTCGAGGAGATTAACGAACGGGAAAATCCACGCTTTTTCACTCCATGATTCTTTCATCGAGTGTTAGAGACACATATTTATTGAGTCGACGTCAACATTTTTTTATGTACGCGCTACCAAACTTGTTGTCTGCTGCATAAACAACGTACGATGAAAAAACGACTTAAAAAAATTACGATAAACAAGTGGCGAGCAGAAGATAAGGCGATCGAGGGAAAGAGAGAGAGAGACAGAGAGAGAGAGAGAGAGAGAGAGAGAGAGAGAAGACGAACAGCTTAGAGCGCGCGCAACCAAGTGGAAAGTCAAAGAAAAAAGTAAAGGATTTATTGAGTCTTTGGCAGAGTACGATGTAGTTTGGTATGAGACGAAGGGGCGGCTACGATCTCTTGCTCTCTCTCTCTCTCTCTCTCTCTCTTTCTCTTATCGACGAGATGGTGTGTTTTTCTCAAAGTCCCATTATATGTGCTTATTATTGTGAATAAGAGGCGCTTACGCGCGGGAGACTGGCTGTGTTTGCGTGTATTTTAAGAGCGATGAGCGACAAAAGGTCGTGCGATAATTCGATGTGAGCCACTTTATTGGACAGTTGTTCGTGCAGACCGGACCAAACTCAGGTCTTCGCTTCTGATAAGAAACTTTTTTCTCTTGATAACCGGCTGTTTGTTAGATTAAGCATCTTACCAAAAAATTAAAAAACTTTCTATTTTGTCTTCCGACTATTTATTACAAACGTTTACGTTAATATAAGAATACCAAACACCATATGTCAATTAAAATTGAGCCTTATAGAGCATAGCGATCTTTCTCGCGTTCAAGACATGCACGCGGCTCTATTGGTATAATAAGGTATATGGGGTGCATGTCTGCCATGCCAAAGAAATCCGAGAGCGTCAAGTACACCCACTCGGTCTTCTCCGGTTCCCCTATACCTACACATCCAGTCAACTGCGGCCCTCTGCGCGAACGCTTGTTTACTTTTCGGCTGCTTTTGTCACCTTCGTTCTCATATAGACTCTTTCCGTTTCAAGTTTGTCGTATTTTTGTTTTTTTTTCTCACAAGTGACGCTCTTATATTGCTACAGAACGTGAGATATTGCGTTTGTCACACTTTCAATTTAAATGATCGGTGAAATAGTACAATTGCACAAACATTTATCGAGTAACCAAACCACTGCAAAGAAAGCCAAACAAACAAATAAGGGTTGCAAAAGAAAAATCTGAGAATAATAGAGTTGTATTGTGCAAAAATTGTAATCTCGTGTGCGTGTGTCGTAGGTCCTTCGTTTATTCAAATAATGTTCAAAGTTTTCTTTTTATTAGTATGTGTGCTCAAATTTCCAAGTGGAGTTTGACTCCAGAAGAGAGCGGGGTTCTCGAGTGGGGAAAGCCGCGAAAATAACAGCAAAGCGCTAAATATACAATCCAGGCTAACGCGCTTAAGATGACCTATGAAGCTCGTTCACAAGTCAAGAGTCAGTTCTAAGGGATTTTGCCGCTTTCGAGAGGGGAAGACAGGGCTGGGGAGGGGGAGAGGGACCCAATGACCCGTTTCCAACATCGTACTCCCTCGCTGCCTTGGTTTTGGCAAGATTTAAATCTCAAAGCACAATGGTTAGACAATTTGCTGACTGGTCAAGTCATGAACAAAAATCTAAAGTAGATTAAGATGCTTACACACGAGGCCCGGCGCGTGGCCATAGCGAACAAGGCTCTGTCACACATGCGGCACTCGAGTACCGAGTCATGTTTTCGGTAAGCAGGATTTTATCTCGTCGAGGCCTCACACTTGTTATTATTGTCGACTTTCGGCTTGCACGCGTCGCGCTGAGACAATAAAACGAGGCACGCGCCACGTCCCTGGCCTGTTATTAATTGGCGGGACCTTTGCCTATACAGCCGGGTTTGAGCCACCTCGCCACAAGTACCGAACGTCGTGTTATGCCTTGTTTTGGTCCTACGGCTTATTTCTTGCTTTCTCTCGTTCTCTCGAGTTAATACAGCTAATTTACCTCATCCTCTGGACTGCGCCATGTGTTGCGTTGTTTTCTCTTCACACTCGGCTTATTTTGCAGGTATTTAAGTGGTTTCTGCCACGCCTAGCTGTAAGTTTCACAGGTAATGCTTTGTTTACGTAATAAGATTGCAATAAACTTTTGAACGAGCTATTAAGCAGCTAGGATGAAGGCGTGCACAAGTGCGTCGAGCAGAAGCTGTTAATCAGAAGAAAGCAAGGGAGAGGCGTGTCTCACCTCGTAAAACTTCTGATTAGTGAGCCTCCAGATTTTCCTTTTTTAGTGGAAACGAGGGTGCACGCTGGGAACGCCGTCACAAGTGTGAAAATCGAGTAGAGCCAATAATCATAAATATTTCACTGGATTCAAACAAGCGGATCGGTAGTCCAACTCCTCTCTCTCTCTCTCACTCTTCTCCTTAAGGAGACTCATCCTCTTTGATAAAAATCCGACAATGAAGGGGGCGTTGCTGGCGTTTTCACGTGAAACGCTTCGTGGCTAAGTAATTACGCTTGCATGCGCTCCTTGGTACACTCTCGTTGATATCCACCTATGATCCACGTAATACCGCAGCTTCTGTTAAGTAATCCTATATATTCGAGTCGCAAACCGATGATTGGTTTATTTTCACTTCGAGAAGCGCATGGCAAGTATATAGAAAGTTGCATGAGAAAATAAAAACACTAAAAAAACCATTTACTGTTAGTACTCAAGATTCACCATCTGTCGAATTGGATCCATGAGAACTAAGAGCGAGTGTCTTAATAAGAATGAACAAATGTCGCATAGAGCAGCGCAATTAGCGTAGATAATTGTATCTTGGACTTGGCGCGGGAAACAAGAAAAAAAAGAAGATGAAAGAAATGCACATACGTTATAAAGTTTCCACGTTGGAGGGGGTGGATCTTTGGCGGCGTTCGCACGGATTTTCTTGGGACGTTTCTTCGAGCTCACAGCCGTCCGGCTGATTTACGATCGTTACCGTCGGGACACTGGGCTTGCTAGGGCAACCGTTACGGCGCACCAACTCCTTCGTCTTTCAAGTCCTATTTTCAGGCCGATAATCAAGTTACGCCTCGGCAAGCGTGCTGCACTTGCTCGGCGCAGCGACAAGTCAATGATGATATGAATGAACACATGATTTAGGAGATCACTTCGAAGCACCAAAGCACACGGCATTTCCAGAAAATCATATATTGACTTCTATGATAAGATATATTACATGGGGATGACTTAACGAGATAACCAACAAGTAGCTCACTTGATACGATCGATTCATAAACACACATGCACACGAACATGCACACGAACATGCACACGAACATGCACACGAACATGCACACGAACATGCACACGATCTCATTTGCATGAGGCAAGATTATCTTTGAGATAGACACTTGTTGATCACGATTCATCTTAATCGATTTATAATAATTTCTTGCCAAGTTTTCGAAAGCAAATGAATCGTGATTGTATGATACTTTTGAAAAGATAAGAGACACGTTAAAAAATTCGAATTTGAACTCGATTGCAATATGTATAGTATCGCTTTTATCTGATCGAATAACCGATGACGGAATTGCCACTTGCTTCAAAAGTCATTGCCGCAGTCTTATGGCTATTCATAAGCGTTGAGAGTATAGAAAGAAGTTGGCGACGCGCGCGTGCCAGAAAGGCCAGAAGAGTCGGAGAATAAAAAAGCCATTGATCGAAGGCATCATCGTTGCCTCGTAAATGCCAAAAGACCGTCACATAGACATCGAGCTTGGCTATCTCTGCTTCGAAAGACACGCGGGCAGCCACCACTTACATGCCATAAACATTTCATCGTTCCACTCGATGATCGTCGAACGCCCCGTGGAGAAGAGAAAAAGGAAAACACAACCGCCCCAATCTCTCTTTCTCTCTCTCTAAAAAGCGACGCATCGCATGCATGCACTATCTCTGGTTTGTATTAAGTGCATTCATCACGCGTGGCGCTTGAAAATGCATCGAGTAGCAGCTATTAGGGAAGAAATTCCACAACTGAGCCGCTCCAATTTTCCACACGTGCGCTTCTTCGACCAGGCACACGCGCGCCGTTGCAGGCAAACATGTTGCGCGACATCTCTTCGGCTAGTGACTGAGCGTCGCTGACGAGGAACCGTCTAAATCGTCTACGTTGGAAATCGCGTATCCGTAACCCAACCAAGAACAAATTTGACAAATTTGCAGCTTATTCATTGCCTCAACCTTTTGCCGTTTCGAGGCTGGAATAGAAATTACCGTTCAATGACGTACATGCGGTTTCCTCACCAAAATCTATTCCATTATCGTTGTTGGAATAGACCGTGTGAGATTGAATGAAAAACAGTAAGTCTTTCAAAATTTTAGCAATGTTTTCATTCTGTTTTATAATTGAATCTTCATATATATGAAAAAATGTACGAAAATAGCGGAGAAGCCAAGCAACACGCAACTTTGATCGATGAGAGAATCTTCTTAGAATAAGTGCCGATAAGACGATAAATCGTCGCTCTTTTATCTTCCTTGCGCCCTCGGCTCAAGTGTCGTCGCGCCTTTGCTCCAATTAGGTTGCGGCCCATTAATTATAAATACAGTTTTCTCGATTTCCGAGTTAGCGTTATCGTCGTAAAAAATATCGTGTCTCTGTGTAGAGCTTGAGAAAGTACACGTCGTCTGACCAAGGACCTGTTGCACTGGGGTGGCATACCCTCAAAGCGATGTGCGTCGAAGTAAAAAATGAGCTGTGTTTGGTACATAAAACACCCCTGATGATTTATCTACCGAGCGTGTGAATGATTTTAAAATGGATCGTTTTGAAAAATATGCTCCATTGGTCATTGGAAGATTTATTTATTGCCTTGTTCGAATATAATTATACAACTATTTGTTCCTCTCGTCATCCCAAATAGCGAATTTTTTAACGAAAACTTGACTTATCCTGTGAATATAATTATAATAGAAAAGTACGTTATTTTATCTCGTGAAAATGTGTTAAGTCTTTTAAATGTACGAGACATAGAAAACCACGAGTGAATAGACAAATAATAGCGTAGGCCGCGCTATCATAAATCTGTCAAGAAAATTGCAAACATTAGGCGCGTGTGCCTTTAGAAGACTTCCGCTGTATCCGGTTTTTATAGCTCTATTCCCAACTTGTCACTTTTTTCTTTTTCTTTGCCTTGCCATGAGAACTTAGGGCCGTATTGTTCACTAGTTGCCACAAAATGTAATTATCGTTCGTGCACTACGTAATAGTAATACTACTTCGATTTTCCAAGGATCTTGATAAATGCATCAAAAATAGTATAAGATATAACAAGACAACAGGTACATATTTATCATTAACTGAACCAGTCCGTAGTAGTAACGGAATAATCTTAATGTGATCACATAGAGACGCGATTAACAGCAAAAGTGTTATGTCGTATGAATTATGCATTTATTATAAAAAAATCTGCCGAAATACGTGCAAATTTGAGATGTCACGTATTTTATTTAATAGCGTAGACCTTAACCGAATGTTAATTAAGAAGAACGCCCATCTATCGTATACCGTGTCGAACACTTTGAAGTGTTTGAAGACAAATTTTGTGCTCTCTACTAGATGATAGCGTGAAGGGCACTTTTTAAAAAGAAGATTATATTGTAATCAATCAAGATGCACTTTTAAGATTGCGATACTAAGATTCATTAACAGCTGTTCATACACCTCCAACTTAAAGCTGAACTTGCTATGAGGTACCATGTAAAATAGAAGAATAAAGATTGCAACGTTTTGTTGTGAAAGAGCCAACTTAAAAATAAAAAGTATTAAATAATCGCTTTTAAAATGAACACGTAAAAGTTTATTCATTTATCTCTTTGGTATTTCTTATTGCTATTATTGCAATTATCATTATTGTTATTATTATTAATAATATTATTATTATTGATATTGTGACGATCATCGTCATCATTTTGTAATCGACTTTGAAAGAAGATCAATGCTTAAGCCTAAGTCACTGGTGTTGTTCAGTGTAAGATCTCCCTCTCCCTCTCTTTCGCTTCCTCTCTCCCTCTCACGCTGTAACTCGATCCACATACATTTATCGTCGGTCGTCGTTTGTCAGTTGGTGACCTCGATTACCCACACGAGGGAACTTTTGAGGATGAAAAGAGCAATGAGGCTTCTTTTGGTCAACTACACTGATCGACTCTAATTTATATTTTATTATTGACATGTGGACACTTTTCGTTTGGCCGAACCGAATTTCTCCAAGTTTAACATCGTTCTTTACAGTACCGGAAACGTTGCTTTTAAACGAATATTTTTCTTTAATGCAGTCGTAACGATGGCTTTCAGATAAATATAGCTTATATATTGCGAATGAAATTATATAATTTTTTCCCTTTCTTTACCACAAATCGTCCCGATATTTGACGACCATACGATGATTTCACTCCTCTCCAAATATAGTTCTCCCAATATTTTTTATCGCATTAATAAAATATTTCACTGCTGTTGTGACCTGAACTACACCACTGCCTTATCAGAATATTACTGCTTACAAGGCGACTCGATGTGAAGTTTAATGAAATAGCATTCTTAATGTGGCAATGTCGACGCATAGCCACAAGGCTTGTAGTCGATTGCTTAGCTTTCTTGTTCCGTTTCTATGGTCTTTGTATTTTGAGAATAAATGTTTACGAATTTTAAGTTACCATGGATCTTTATTATTTTCAATTTAACGACAAAGTCTTTGTAAGTTTGTAAACAGCTTGTGCTTGTAAAGGATAGGGAGCGTTTAACGATACCCCGAGGCTAGAATGTGGGAATTTAGAACGCATGCATAGAGAATAAGAGAGGGAATACTTGATCCTTTATTCACACTTAAATACAACACATCCACACTCGAAATGGTTAAATGTACGACGCGCTTCGCTTATGTTGTTCGTACGGCGGTCCTTTAAAAACGATTCATTCTGACCATGCTTTCAGTCGCCCACCAGAGAGGGAACAAATTCCCTCGTTTCCCTTTTTCTCACGTTTTTCAATTGTTTTTTTAATAGATCTGATACCTTGTAGTCGTAGGTTTCGGCGCAAACCAAATGTGTATTAAAAACAACAGTTCGATGATTTTTGTAAGACTTAATTGACGCGTTCGTTATCGATCAAACAATTCAGAGTGTAACAAAAAATTAAATATTGTGCAATTGCAAAATTGTAACTATTACGATTGGATTAGCATTTTTTCAATCATTTTTCCACATGGTGGACGACCGCCCATGCAGGTTATTAACAAAAGATAATAAATAACGGATGGGAAGCCTCTAGCAAAGGCGAGCAAAACGTTCAAGTGTGTAGCAGTTCAGAGTTCGAATCGGGTCAGCTGGCATACTAACGAGCGCTTGGCTCGGTCGATACAATTTCTTCTCTCTCGTTGAGTGAGCATTGACGTCATGAAATTTCCACTGGTGATCGTCTTTTTCGTTTTATACCGCTTGCACAACGGCCATCACATTAACAGAACGTGAGCTTACGGCCCATTGGCTCGGTTGCTTTTTTCCTTCTCTTTTACGAGCTGTCGATCTACTATGTCAAGATCGATTCGCATCGTGCAATGTCAGATCGAGCGAAGGCACCTGCTATTCCACGTTTCGGATTTTACCGTACTTTTCGCGCATGATCAGGCACGTTGAATAAACAAAAATACCACTATTCTTTGCCCCTCATATTACGACAACGTATATGTATCACTGAGTGCGCTGAAATGAAACGAACAACATTAACGTGACATTAAATAAAAGTAGCCTGCGTTTACGAAATCACGATACAGAGCATTGATTATTAAGGAAAATAGATGTATCGAGGTGATACATAGTTGAACTTGGTCAATTGCAGCCGCGCGAGTTTGCACGTGGGTGAAGTATATCAGAAGCTCGTAATCGCAGCAGTCGCGTGCCGACAACTCGCGGCGTCTCGTATCACCTTGTCAGCCCCTTACTATCAAGGCTCTTATCGTTGGCTTGCCATTCGATAAGTCTCTTTTTCTCTCATACCACATTGTATACGCGCAGAGTTGCTTGGTAATAGACACATTAGTCACAATGCCTTGATTGACTAAAAAAACCGTTC
This sequence comes from Chouioia cunea, assembly GCA_030064505.1. Taxonomy (NCBI): domain Eukaryota; kingdom Metazoa; phylum Arthropoda; class Insecta; order Hymenoptera; family Eulophidae; genus Chouioia; species Chouioia cunea. Next base: position 13,766,003 of record JAOPFQ010000005.1, read on the forward strand.
ACGTGAGATCCACAGCGGATAATTATATTATACTTTGTCCTCACCTGAGCCATATTTAACGCCTGACTGTCGTTCCGCGAAGAAGCCACACCGTGTTATTATCATAAAGTTATCTCGTACGATAAGCAAATTAATTTGTAACTATTATACTATTCGCAATAAAATGTATCGTTAAGCAAAAACAATTACCATTTTTAGATTAACAATCCCATTTAACATTATCTCTTTCAACAAACAAACAAGATTTTTTTAGATCCTTTTTAAGTTATATTACAATTAGATTTTAGTCGTTTAACGTAAGCACATCTGTATAACTGAAATCTGCAAACCAATGATTTCTATTTAAATTTGATGAGATTTTCCTAGAAAACACGAATACGAAGTAATGGAATACCAGTAGATCGGGTTAGAATGTTATTGATTTGCTGGATATTACATTAGATTCAATATACGAAACGTTTAATTAAAGAAGAAAGGTACACAAAGAAGTGCATTCGATTGTAAATGCCAGAACGTGTTTTCGTAAATCTGTGGAAAGATAAGGAGATCAACCTCTGCCCTCTCGTCGCTCCATCGGCTTTCTACAATGTTTTCAATTCAAATAAATATTAATGTACTGATGTTTCGTTGATATTCGCTAAATATTCGGTGACTATATATAGGACACTAATATCAATAGTATGAAAATAACTCGTGGAAATCGATTACGAGATTTCGTTTTAGTAAAAATACTTTGTTACTATAACATTCAACTTGATCGTGCGATTCGTCATTTCGATAAAAAAAATCTGCATTCTGCGGAGTTTGCTAATCCTGCTGCAAATGTTTTACTTATGGTTCATCGCCGAATTCATTTACCCATGATTTATTATCCAATTCAATATTTGTCATGAGAACGTAATAATATTATCATAGGATGCGAAACTCGGATTTTCATAAATTTTACGAGTATACATCTTTGCACTTGGTATTGGTACAAAAATATTCCTCGTGTAAATTTCAACGTCAATATATTGAAACTTTATATCACGTGAGCAGACTTTGAATGGGGCATTGTTTTGCTTATCGTTTTCTTAAAAATATTTCGAAATATTGAAAAATAGGTTTATTTTCTGAATAAAAAGAGTTTTACTGCTGAACTATCCGTCACTACATGTAGACTGCATTATCAATGTAACTTGATAGTTGCCATGTGCTAGTGTGCTTCTTTGCGACGAACTTATATTGCAATAAAGCAATTGACAGCAAATCTAACGGTTGAACTGATGGCTGCATCTATGGGTTTACAATAGAGCTAAGCCAACGAGATTCCCCTTCGGCTGAAGTTTGCTGAAAAAGCTTAAAAGTCGAGCGCGTTTGGGGACTGGAGGAGGAAGTGGGCGAGGGCGGAGTTAGCGGGTCGCCAGGCGTGGCCGAGGCGGTACATCCGGACGGGGCGAAAAATGGCGGCGTCGACTCTGGCATCGAGCAGCGGCACCAGCAACAGTGGCTCGCCACCGGCTGCTTCTAACACTCGCTCGAGCAAGACACCACTTATCACGAATTGCAGGCCAGCTTTGCTCTCAGACAACTAGCTTACTTGGAGCATCAGCACACTCTTAGCAGCCAACGGTCAGAGTCTATATATATCGCTATTTTTTTCCATTTTTAGTTTATTGTGCATCTGTGTGACTTTGCATTTGTTATTGACAAACCATAGCCATCCACGCGGTTTTACATCTTATTTCAACGAACGAGTAATTCTTCGCTATTGTCATCGGAATCATTATTGTCGGGGTCTATTTATACCAGAAGTGGCTTCACGCTAGGTTATTGATTACAAAACAATAGCATAGCAAAGTATCGTTGTTTATAATGTAAAGTCTGCTACGTAATTTATGGGAACGACATTTTTTGTATCTACTTGATACATCTGGCGATATACCGAACAAGATCTTCGTATACATTTCATTATTAAGCTAATTGTTTTATCACGTGTGCGTGCGATTGCTACTATCGTTAACTATTCGATTAGGTTATATAATACAATGATAATGTTTAGACCACTAAAATAAATGAACATTCCTCAGCGCACTTCTAAAGATAATTTAATATCAGTACATTTAGAAATAAACATGACGATAATTTACGTGTTCACGGAGATTATTTCCATTCAATAATAGATATTGACTTTTAAAAAGCACTATTGATTCATCCTAATATCGTGAAACGTGCATACGTATTCCAACCTCTCAATATCGTCAGGTGCGTGATACGAGCATTTCATAAAGCCAAAATACGCGAATAATGGTTTTCTTTCATTCGTAAGCATGTCCTTTTACTAACAAACCTGATGTGAACAAAAAGCACATCAAAGCATAAGGCTTTGTGATCGTCGGCAAAAGAGTGCTATTTATTCAAAAAATTTCAGCAGCTACTTAGCCATTTCGAACTTTGTCAGAGGATAGCAGAGGGCAATGATGGTTTCTCACGAGCACTCATGCCAGATACTCGTAATTCGTTAAAAAATACACTTGTTTACAAATGATCTGGTTGCATGAAACCATAATGGATCATCGTACAAGCATTATTTATGTTAGGAGTATACGTGTAATAATAATAATCAGGCTAATAATATGCGCTTACTTCAAATATGAAATATTCAACTATCGCAGATACTCATTTTCCACTATAATTTACTGTTTCGTGGGATTCAGTACTGATATAAAGAATGAAAGCTATAAACCATTCGTACACTTATAGACCCTCAACTCAGATTTAAATGAAAAATCATTCATATATCCGACAACATTTATAAATGCTATTATAGAACGATCAGTAAATTTATGAAAAACTACTTCACTCGAGATTTCATCAGAAATAGCGAACATCCTCTTCGTCTCGATGACAGAGCGTAAAGCGTCCGTCTGCTACGAATAGATATGAGTTATCAGTCATCCTTTAACCAATGTGTGTTATACGACTGATAAGAATCACCACAAGTCTCGTGAGGCGCTAAACGTTACTTTTAGGTTGTTCGAACATCATACGATGAAAGCACAAGTTATAATATTACTTATTTAATTCATTTTAATTAAAATTAAATTCGTTTTCATATTGGCTGAAGATAACTCTACTACTAATACGTGAAAATAGCTTTCTATGTTATGTAGTTATGAGATTGTGTAACAATTAACTAATGTGCAGAGAAAGTAACTTTCCTCAGAATACGATTCCCAGAAAATAATTATTTCTAGTCTTCGTAATTCGTGAAAAGTATATAATTTTGTTTTTTTTTTACTAACAATGGTGTAGATATAATGCTTAGCTCTAATGAATAATTCGAGTCGCATAAAAAAACAATATTTTTTTTTACGTACAATGTCATTGAATGTTTAGCTCACGTGATATTTTAAATAAAGAAAAATACAAGGAATCGATTGAGTTTTAATTGCGAGATGCAAGTGCAATAGACGAAAGAAATGAATTGCATTGTAATCCATACAAATATGAGTTTGAGCAATTGACAAGGAACAATGTGTCGACTGACGAACCTTAATGCAGTTTTCAGATCGAATCGAGCGCGCCGCATTATGGCAGTTCAATAGCTGAACGCAGCTCTCATCAGCAAACTCGGATAGTCGATCCGCCGGAGTTAGTAGCGAAGTTTGAGCCTCAGCAACCGCAGCATCATAATAGCCGAGAAAACGACTCGCTTCAGCATCATCAGCCCCACCACAAGTGCTGAGCAGCGAAGGGGGCGGGAGAGGACCCTGCGGATCCCGAAGGAGGGGATAGCCCGCCGAGGCAGGCCTCAGTCCCGACGGAAGGGAAGAGCGTCGTCAGTCACATGCCTGTCGTCGCGATGCATCGATACCCCACAACAGCCGAGGCGCTCTCGCCCGAGCATCACCACCACCATCACCATCACCACCACAACACGCATCATGGCCTCGGGCGCCACGACGAGCAGCATCAACAGCACGACGAACGTACCGCTGCGATCAATCTCAATGTCTTTCTACCGAGTCTAAACAGTCAACCCGGCAGCAACTCCAGCAACGGCGGTCATCATCAACAGCAGCAGCAGCAGCAGCAGCAGCAGCAGCAGCAGCAGCAGCACCTCGACGAGGTGCTCCACGAGGACAGCTATCTGACGATGCGCGGCTCGGCCAACAGTGTCGAGGGTGTTTCGCCAGTCGCGATGCGCGCCGCCGGTAGCTCGCCAGGCTCCAGTCGCAGCCCGCACAACGGCAGTGAGCAGCCCCAGCAGGAGCTGTCGCCGCCGCCGTCGACCTCGCGGCACCCTGCGGACGCTCAGGGTTACAGCCCGGGACAGGAGCAGACCCGATTGCAGAGCTTTACCCACCTGACCAACATGCAGCCGGCCATCGTAAACGTTAATCATCTGCCGGACGACAGAGTGCAGACTGAGCAGCTCTACATCGACTCTATCTATGCGCAGCATCATCAAAATACCGCGGTTGCTGTCGCGGCCGCCGCTGTCGTACACCATCATCACGACCAAAACTCCACGACACCGCACTCGCCTACCGGCGCTGGGTAAGTCTCCATTTGCATGCTCTGCTTATTGTACTTTACGCTCTATTACGCGCAATCGTTGCACTGCAATGACTGTTGTGGCGCGAGACGTTTGTTTACGATAGTCAAGCGATAAGCTGCTGCGCCAGATAACCCACTCCGCGTGTTCACTGCAACGTTTCTCAATTTGCCGGTTTTGTTCGTGCATCTCTAGCTCAGGCGATTCACTTGTTCCGATAGACTATTGTCTTTTCATTTATTGACACATCCAAGTATTTCCCCAACGGATGGTTATTTTTATTGTCGATATCATTTCGTACTTTGTCAATAAGGATAGGAAATTTAATTTATTTCAGTAAATGTCTTTTTCCTCAACGTACATTTATTCAACCGAGTGTGAAACTGTTCACGTTATTGAAATACTGCAACAAGTTTTCTTAATGGAAATGGATCCACGTACATCTATATATCAATAACAAATATGTTAACAAGTTTTCATATATTACGTATGATTCCTATAAAAAATTGAGTGATCTATTTTAGTATCCTACGCTAATTTTATTACTTTTATCGTGCGATTGATGTAGAAAAACGTATTGATAAAAAATTTGTTTTAAAAAGTATGGCTTTATACGTTATTTTATCGAAGTTACTCCAAATTCCATTAATAGTATGATGAGCGAATAAAATTATGTCATTATTTGATAATTTGTTGTAATGGAAAATCTCTAATGGAAAAAAGGAAAAGCTGTCGCATAGTTTCACCGGGAAAAAGCAATTTCAATAGCGATTTTTTATTATTGCATTAATTTCATTGGGCTGTGATATGACTAAAACGATTCTATAATAAAATCATCCTAGATAGGTTTATGCTTTGCGAACAAAACCCAATAACCCAATAACTGCTTATATAACCAGAAATAACGTTGATTTTTCTTATACTATAGAACAATGTTTTGCTTTGTTTGACTTTGTCCATGAATCAGAATTAAAAAATTTTTTTTAATTTAATGACGAACGTGAGTGCACTCGGTGTTCAACTGTCACGAGGATTCGATGTGATTCATCGAATCCAACGAATCTACAACGCGTGGCATGAGAGACGCACAAAATCATTTCTTTTTTAATATGAACAAAGAGATTAATGTACTCTGAGCGAGCATCCTTATTTTTCACTTACTTTATTACTAAGAATTGGTTTGAACCAGTGTATTCTCCTACACTCGTGCTTTTCTTGGTAATGTTTTTATTCGGTTTTGAATTTACTGCCACCAAGAATATCGGTAGGTAGATGTGGAGTATGTGTTTGAATATTATAACTTCGTCCTTGACATTTTTGAAAATACGATGTAAGGCAAGTACTCTAGGGCTGTAGTACGTTGTCTGATTTGTATACTTACCCCCTAAGTAAATCTTGTTAGCGGATTGCTTGATTGTGAAAAATATGTGGCAAAATGTTCAGACCAAGTAAAAATAGAGTGGAGGGAGTGTGTAATCAGCATGCGTGTACGAAGCGGAAAGAGAGGGGCATCAAAAGAGCGATAGTGGGGAAGCGCATTGGACACGTCGGTTTAACGTGCGTGGTGAATCGTCAAAGAAAGAAGGCAAAAAAGTAAAGCAGGAGAGAGAGAGAGAGAGAGAGAGAGAGAGAGAGAGAAAGAATGTGACGAGACCGAGGGAGAAGGAGAAGTCCTATAGAGCCACCTTCTCGACGAGTCAAACCCCACGGCGGCGCCTCTCTTTCTCTTTCTGTCTGACGGGCGTACGCCTGCTCTCGCGACCAGATTTTCTCCTACCTCAGTTCCCGCTTGCCCAGTGACAGATACGGCACACGCAGGTCGACTCTCCGCATTGATTCCTATAATCAAATCAACCACTGCTCTCTCTCTCTCTCTCTCTCTCTCTTTCTCTTCCTCACTTTATTACTCTTTATTCATCATCGAATTCGTTGATGATCCTGACACCCTCCTCCTCCTCCTCCTCCTCCTGTGTGACTTGATTCCACACCCCTTAAGCGCTGGCTGCTGTCTCCCACATTGACTTTCAATTTTGCAATCTTCCACCAAGCCTATCGTAAGCTAATTGTGCGTCGCATCGAGGGGATATTCTACAAACTTCTGCAGATACGTTATTGTTTTTAAGATGCCTTCATCGTTCACGAACGTACAGTAAGTTTTCATTTTCTTTTTCACCGTATTGTCCTTAATAAATTATATAATGACATATGACAATTTCGGAGCGAACGTAAATTTGCTTATGATAACGTTTTGATTATGGTACGGTAGACGATGATGGAGACTACCATTTTAGCATTTCAATTTCGCGTTTTATTAGTCGAAAAGTATTCTTTTTTTCTAACTATCAAATCCTGTTAAACGTATTATTTCGAATACGGAGTTTTTTATTTTTAGTCAATTGAATCGTGAATCATCGGAAGATTTGAAAAAATTTCATTCGCTGTGATACGAAATTGAAATTTAACAATGGATCCTCATGGGTCGTTAAATTTGCTTCACCGACTAACATTTCTTTGAAAAGAAGATAATTCTGGATATCGTACGAGGCCTCAAATTTGTATTTTATCGCATTCTTATTTTCAACAGCAAAGTCGTTGATTTTTATTTATTCCATAAAATAGTTAAACAATTCAATCGGTAACTCTAATATTTTACGAATACATATACCAATAATTCTAATATTTGCTAATACAGCACACATTCAAGCGAAATAAGTACAGTACAAGTTGCGTATAAAAGATCCTGACTGTTAATAGTTTAGCCATAAGATAGCCCGCTCTCTCCTACTCGAGGCAACAATAATAAATTGTGATCCGGTGTTGAGTTTCTTTGCGCTCTCCGCCCCCACGATTTGGTTAGAAATACAGTCGAGGTACTGTGTTACGCCACGTTTCGACAGATGTGTATTGTACTTGATTATTACTTTGAACCTATGGATCGTTTTATCAAAACATAAGACATTCATCAAGTTTGAGTGCATGGGAATGAGTGAGCGATGAATAATTGGTTTTCACGCAAACGTCTTGATCGTTATCATTGCCGCATCGTAGCGAACAAACAGAAAAACAGATAAAAATTGAAAATAAAGAAGAGTTTGACGGGCCCGACTGAGCAAATACAGGATTCCAAACGCACATTCGCTTATCTGGGCCGATATTTATCGGGGGTCCACTGAGGATTATATCGGACCGAGGAGCGCGCGCGAGAGAGCATACATGCATGCGTTGTTCACGTATACTTATAAGCGTAAGCGCCTCGCTCTTTTTCTCTCTGTGTGTAAACGTTGAGGGAAGCGGCGACGCTGACAACGCAGCGGACGAGCCTGCAAATATTTGTCCCTTTGTCGCGCTTGCGTTCATCGGCATTTGCAAAGAATGATGCATCGCGCACTCGTAGTTCGTCGTGCATGTTTTCGATAAAATTTGGCTCCCCAGACGAAATTGCTTAGACGTATGAACGTATGAATATATACATTTATGTATCCTCGCTTGTCTCCCTCGTCTCGCTTACCAACTCAAAAGAAGAACGTGAGAAGAGAGAGAGAGAGAGAGAGAGAGAGAGAGAGAGAGAGAGAGAGAGAGAGCAGTCGTCGTGTTGCTCAGGACGTCGGGAGGCCATAACCTTTTCTCGAGTCGTCGCGGCGCGTATTGTATTTCGCGGTTCGCGCATTCCGGCTTTGGCAGCAGTTCGCGCCGGTGAAGAACCTTGCCGCTCTGCTCTGGCTATGCTGTGTGCCGCGTAATTGTGATACGCAAACACAACCGGAGAGATGAGTATTTTATTCGAGTACGACGACGACCGAGACTGAGAGCGAGCGTTATAAAATGTATCCTCTGCAAAAAGTGTTGAGTGCGCTTGGAAAGTTCAGTCGCCTCCTGATGCACGCGGCGGCTCGTTTTACCTAGCGGCATGCGCGCATTAATCCGGAAAAATCGGCCACACACGGGAAGGAACTAACAACTCGGCCAGCTATTCTAGCGTTTGATAGACTGCGCCGTCAGACAGGAAACGAGCGGACCGAATGCGGGTTGCGCACACGGCCTCCCGAGCGTCCTGCACTTTACAGCCGGCGCCCGAGACACAACTACTCCATTATCGTCGACGGCCATTTACCTGGCGCCCCGCAAACCTTGTCGAGGTGGGGCATCGCAGCAGATCCGATCTGCCACTGCTCTTTTCTCCTATTTTTGTCTTCGGTTTTTACCTGCGCGCTGCTCGAATCCTCGACCACCAGCCGGAAATCTCCGAATGCGGGCAGTTTAACCGTTTGATTTCTGAATTGTTGTTGTAACTGCGCGCTATGGGGTTGGTTTGCTGAGAGTAGCCGCAGCGGATGAAACAGCACAAGATTGCTTGATGCAAAAGTGAAACGTGGCGAGCGCACGTGCGACATGTTCCGTTGCAGGCGCGTGTCGTTAACATCTCTTTCCTGTGTGCGTATATGCTAATGTTTGTCTGTTTCTCGCCTCTATAAAACCTTTCCTTTCCTTTTTTTCCTTCCGCCTACGTACATCTTCTCCAGGTTTACCGATTAAATTTGTTGCTTTTTGCTCGCTACGATTAAAACACTTGTCGATAGCGACATGTGCTTTCTTTAGCGTGTCCGAAATTTCGTTAATCTTATCTTATGGACGCGTCAAGTACATACGTGACTTGCATCAAAAGTACAGCTTTGTTATTTCCCGAAACAAATTATTATTTTCGTTAAACAAAGCAATTGTCACTATACTTGAATCTACATGCAAGTAGTCTCGAGTGATACGCTAGCGAAAATTCCAGACATTTGTAGCTAGTGTTTGAAAAGCGATTTAGAGCCAATGGCTCGACGGAGGCGGCGGTGCTCGTTAAAACACCCTAAACGCTGAGTGGAAGATCGTGGGTCTCGATCTGCCGAACAACTCGCTGTCAACTAGTCTGGGGCTAAGAAAGAGAAAGCCCAAACAACCGTTCGGAGGAGTGAATGAGCGAGCGAGTGAGAGAGTGAGTAACAAGGAGAGAGAGGGAGAGAGAGAGAGAGAGAGAGAGAGAAACGGAAAGGGAGAATTCGTCGCGGTCATTAGGGGAACGAGAGACAGACTACAGAGCTAAGCTTCTTAGAAGCAATACGAGTTGCGTTATTAAGTTCCGCCAACATTTGCACGCGTATACGCGCCACGCAGCCGAGAATGCGCTGGTGCAAACGGCGACGCTATTGTTTTCAAAAAAATACGCAAGTGAAACGGAACTACCTCAATAATGTTAATAATGCGGTGGATTATCCGGATAAACACATTTTGAAAAAAGGTTGTACGTTTTCGAAGAATCCGCGTCGTGCGTACACTTTGTTGGATTGTTAAATATGATTCAATCTACCTGACCTACTAATTTCGGGCGAGTCATTGTTAAGGTAATTTAATATATGACGAGACCCAATAAATTTCGTCGAGCTCAACATTGTTATATCGGGTTTCAAACGGTGTCATGTTTTTTTTTGCTAGTGCAAAGAGAGTTCAAGAATCGACCACTTTCGCGTGTGCTCCCAAGTTTTGCTGCTGTCGCAGTTTTTCGAGCTCTTTCACGTGATGCACATGCGCCAACGCTGTCGAATCTTGAGAGCGTTGCAATATTTACTTTTGGTTTTAAATGTTCATCGTCTAATCAGGTTATTGCGTTGAAAATGTTGGGCATTTGATCGTATCGAAATGCATCAACCCGAAGGAAAATCACAGGCAATTCCTAATGGACGAAATTTGTGAATGGTTGCGCCAGCAAGAAAAATGTGGCATTTCTAGAATATATTGGAGTTTAGTTTTCAAAGCTACGCATCGATGCGTCAGCAACACACTGACCAATGACTCGAGTGGTCTTTACACACGCATCCCTGTGAAATCACTACCAGACTCCAAAGCTATTCGACGTGTATTGACATTCCTCGTGTCCTCCAATGATTCTTTCTGTTTGCAGTTTAAGCCGGCCATTTTATAGAGTTAAGTCTAGAGTGTTGATGGGCAATGTTTAATTATCGAAAGTGCATTGTCAATGTGGCCTACATTTACAACAAATTACTTATAGACGATGTAACAATGAAATAAAATAATAAAATACGATGCGTATGCAAACAAAAATGTTTACCGATATCTTGCGCGGCGCGAGCAAACAAAGCGAGGCGCGAATAAAACATAGCAGCAGCACGTGCATTATTTTGGATGCATCGCCGTGGTAGCACGGAGGCACGTATCCGTGGCGCGAAACGTGCCCCAGTCCCATCGCTGATGCCCAAGGCCAACGTCGTATTGACATTTTGGCGAACGTTTTCTGTTTTAGCCATGATAACTCCATTTTCAGTCTCGCGATTTACTTTTCGTCGCTTCTTCACGCGTGCAGTTGCGAGTCGCCTACTCAACCGTTCGACACGGTGCGCGAACGCGCGTCCCCCTCGCCTGCTCCAACTCTGCGCGTTCACTTAATATTCGCCTTCTGTTTTTTTTATTTATTTATTCATTTTTTTACGATTACCACGACTTCCTTTGCTCGGTCACGTTGCATATTCGATGGAAAGTACAAGGTAATGTACGCAGTTGTATTTTTTTTATTTTTAGTCGTTGCAACTCTTTTGTTCAACAAACAAAATTCAAAAATGTGTTTTACATTTGAATACGTTTCGCATATAGGTACTACTACGTATCTGCTGGTAGTAGCAACTCTGTGTTTGCGATTGGACGAGCTTCGCAAAAATTTGATGCAATCTGGATTCATCGGAACTCGAAAATAAAACTTGAATAACAAACGGAATATTTAAAAATTCTCATCGTTGCGCCGAGGTTGACGTACAAATATTAGTTTTATTATTTCACTCATACTATCAGAGCTAGATCGATGGACAATCAGTTACATAGGCTCACGAGCTCACGTTGGAATATGTCCTGTGGACATGCAAATTATCCTCTTTATCGAATTTTAATCCGAATAAACATTGTTCTTTTTCCTCAACAGCAATGCACTAAAAACAAAGTGTCAATAATGAGTAATCGGAATTGAGTTAAGAAGATAAGTAATCAAAGGTGTATTTATCTAAATACTTGGCAATTACATGTGAAATAAAGATAAATTTTAATTTACAATTCGAATAATCATTGTTCGTTGGAAAACTAAAAGTTACGTTAAAAGTTAAGAATAGCTGCGAGCGTGTGTGATTTGACAGCTATTTACGATTAGATTCGCATTTATTGTTCTATTTAGTGCAACATAAATTTGCCGAGTAAACGTTACAATTGCCAGTGATTCGTGGCGAAATAGAAAATACGTACAACACTGCAATGATAGCATTCGTAGAGCGTTAACGAGCGAGATGACTAATTATGACGGTGCACCGATGACACTGGTCACTCCCAACAGAAGGAAACAAATGCCCGTATAGGATAGAAAAGTGACATTAATAAAACTTGTGTTTTACAGTTCGTCTTTGTACCGGATACCTGGGGTCGGGACAATTGGCAGCAATAGTGGCTCTGCGCCGAGCTATTCGATGTACATGAATCCGTCTGCCGAGCTTGGTCCAGGCCCACAGCAAATATGGACTTCCCAAGGTAATTACTTGCTGCCAGGTATTGCATAATTAACATCATAGTCAATCTCGATACGTCGCTCAACAAATTAATCCCTAACGAATTGTGTGTGCGCGGTGTGTGTGTATACAGTGCCAAGTCTACCGCCACTTGGCGACGAGTACGTGACGAGCAAGTCGACGGCGTCGGTGGTCAGTCACCAGAGTCTACCAGCGTTCTCGCAACCGTTTCCAGCTCGGTTTCGCTACTCGCCACCTTACTCCACGCAGCAGGCAACCGCTGCGGAGGTGGTTACCTGGCCGACTTACAACGCTGCCCAGGCCGCCGCCGTCGCTGCGGCCGACTCGCAATATGGCGGCACGAATCTCGTTACTAATTCCCAACATCGAAGACAATCCACCACCGCCGTTAATTCTTCGTCCTGTGTCACCACTGCGCACCAGTTGCCGCCAGCTCTTTCGACTAGTAAGTCTTTTTTACCAGTCCACCAATCTCTTGCTATGACTCCATAGAGCTTCTTGATGATCAATTTCAATGCTTGTCACGTACTAGCTTTGATACAATTTTTATATTATACAAGCTACTACATTCATATTGACAAAACTAATTTCAAAGTTGCCGAATACCCGAAAGTTTACGAGTGTCTCTCTACGCTAGATAATCGACGTCGCAATATACGACTTTCCGTATAACGTTAAAATGCATTCCACGTAAAATGAGTTTGAAAGTAATTAGCGGCTAATTGGACATACTTTCTGTCGTGGCAAAGAAAGGTTGACTATTGGAGTGTAATTAAAAATGATGACTTTATAAACAGCTGAATGTTGTCCTTGACATTCGACACGTAGCTCGAGCGTTCGAGAACTTATCGAAATAATTAATGACCCGCCGAACTCCGCAATCATCGGCCGCCCCATGATCTTAATGAACATTTTTTTCTTATTTCTCTGAAAGATCCGCCGGCCTCCCGGATCGCCGTTAAATCGGCTCGGTTATGCGGTAATGCTTGCCTCTGATAAAAGTGTCATCCCCGCTCGATCACAACGATTCCCTCAACTTTCGCTTGCAACTGTGTACGAACGCTTGGTTTATCTTTCGATCCGGTCGACGGGCCTCTCTTATCGCTTTGCGTAGGACACGCTTTTAATTATAGAAGCTCCCAACGTTTTGCAAAAATAATGAACGCTAACGCTGATAATTTAACCCGAATCACGCTTTGTAAGAATGTTCCACTATATTGCCCAAAGTTCGCTGCCTTTTATCGTTCACTTCATGGTCTGTTTCAGCTTGTTCAGATAATATTTAATTTTAAATTCAACACTTTCTCACGACTGACCATTTGTGCTTCTTTATTATTCTTTTTTCATAAATTTTCGTTGATTCCGACGCGAGAATTGTTTTACGGGGAACGGCATGTTGAAACATTAAGAATATTAGTTATTCAGTTAATTTAGTTTATTTAGTACGGATAAAAAATTCACTCAAACGATACCTCTCAAAAGCCGTCGTATTACGGTCTTACTTAAGTGAATATCAAATAGATAGTATTTTATTAGCTGTGGACACGATAAAAACGTGTCAGAATCATCGAATAACACTAAAATTGGATTTGTTTTAAAACTATTACTTATACCGACAAAGTAGTTTACGCGGACGATTGTTCGTTAGATTTTTTAAATTTGAACCTTGTCACATGCTGTGATATTCTAACAATTTTTTAACGAGTTTTATCATTCCCAAATAGACCGATGTTCTCGTAACCATCTGTCGGTAGGTCTCAGCGTGCCATTCAATCTAAATTATGTCGAATGCAAAGAATTTTAATTTTTTCACGCCAGATAATGGGGTGAAAATAAACAAATTGAATGGCACAATGAGGAAGAGTGTAAACGTGAGATTCAATGCTGTAAGAATATCGCACGATCTGACCTTGCATCGCGTGCATCGTTATATCCGAAATAATCAGGCTGCACTCGAGAATAGATGAGTGCGCGTATCGCAATCGCGCCGATTACACCTACGCGTCGTCTAGGTCAGGGCCTCCCGATATACGTCGTCACTTGCTGCGTAATCCCAAGATTAGAAAAACGCGACGATGCTACTATCTAATGCTGATTTAGTCGGTCTGTCCGTCGCTATCCTTCTCTCCGATTGCTAACCTTGAATTCGAATTGCATTCCAGCGGCTGTCATCAAATGATTTTGACTCGTCTCACTTCAATTGTGCAATAGAAAAGTCTAGGAGCTTGCGCGTTATAAATGACTATTAGATTGTTTTATTTGCTGAAAAAGTGCACAGTCGTTGACGAAGGGGTAATCACGCAGCGCGGTTCAATGTGGAAATAACAATGAATAGAGAAGGCGAGCTGGTGTAATGCAATAATCGATGCAAAAAGAGCAGTTATCGAGCGGGGATTGGTGTGTAGTTTATTAAGTCTGGCTGATAAGCGAGCGTCGGAGCAGAGCATATAGTGTCGCTGTTCGGTAGCCGTCATTGACCCATGCCAAGCCGTTGCTATATAGCTGATAAAACCATGGACTCCGGCTGCTTACTTGCTGATAACAACGCGCGTAAAATTCCTCCGCGCGATTCTTTCGATTATTTCGTATATACTTAGTCGCCGCGCGTCTAAAGCTCCGTTCGAAGCTCTCCCCATTCGATCGAGCTCCGTTTTGTATTCAAATGACCCGATTCTTCGGTACTCCTCTTCGTTTCAGTTATTTCAAAAGCAATCTTTCAGTTTTTGCTGCACGGAATGATAGATATAGTCTCCATTCTTTGTCACAAGTTTAAGTAAACAGGTACACATTGTTGAACCAACGTCACCAGCAAATTCGACGATATTTAGACTTGAACGTGAATATTTTCACGCGTGCCAGATAAAAAGTTGCGTTTTCCGTGCCACTCGCCTTGTTTATTTTTCTTAAGAATGCACGAATAACAGTTTTATGTCTTCGATTTGAGCGCGTGATTACGCGACTTTCTGGAAACTGGAGCATTTCAAAGTAAACTGCCAAGAGAAAAAAATCCGGCCATCCACATAAACGACACGGAGCCTTTGAATTTGACGAGTTTTTGAAATAGGGCACCAACAAATAAAAAACTCAATCGTACAATACATCCAAACGCGTGACTCTGTAGTATAAAAAAAGAAAAAAAGACCGCGCGCGGTATTAAAAAACAGACGTGTGCTTTTTTTCAACTTTAGATGCGTCGGCTTGCGAGCTCGTGGTAACTGTCAAACGATCGGTGGGCGTGTGCCGCAGTGCTTAGGAGCCCCCACTGGAGGCTATTATAACAGTTATAGAAAAACAGACCAGCAGCTACGAGGACTGGCATGCGCTGCGATTTTTTTTGTTCCTGCAAATTGATGTCTGTCTTTTATTTTTTATTTTTATTTTTTTAGATCAAAATACAAGCTGCGTATTTAATAAACGATCGATAACTATTTTAGCGAAAATATCAGATTCTGGTGTTAACTAGTCGTTGACATGTCGTTTTAGTGATCGATTCATAAATGTATTTTAAATATATAGATTAATATTTCCATTTATAACGATATATTACAATTACAAAATTACTCGAAAATGGATTATGGCGTAAATATAGACGAAACATTGATTTGGAGTGGGAAAATAGATCTGCTTACGTCGGTGAAACGAGCTTTTAAACAAAAATTCTTGTCTCATTTGGAAACTATATTGGTTCAGCGAGAGCAAGGGCCCAACATTGTATCTTTATTTGAAATCCGATTATCGCTTTTTAATAGCTTCTTCAAAATCACTTCAGTCGTTCAACCGGAAATCCAAAGTACAGTAGCCGCGATACGCCCATTAAAACAAAACTGGCTACGCTTCATGAAATTCGTTTAACTAGCCATTAATAATACTTTGAAAAGTAGCATCAAAAAAGAGAATACTATGTATCGGAGAAACAACTTCGAATGCAGGGGGTGCCAGGAAGCTCGTAAATTTCAAACGCTACGAGAAGTTCGTCGAGAAGCATTGCGGGACTCAGCAGTGCAGTTTGAAGCGTGTGTCGAAAGTTTGGGGTCGGTTATAGCCTTCACACTAGGCCCTAACAAATTTTGTCGCGGCCAAGAGATGACGCGATGCGTAGTTACCGAGGGATCACGTTACACTGCATGGGCGGTCGGAAAAATCAGAGCGGGAAAACATTATTCTTGCCGAAGGAGAAAAATCTGTTTCGATAAAAACCCGAGACGTGGCATTTTTGACCAAAATATTGTCGATTTTTTACGTAGTCACACGACTGTGAAAAAGTTGGAAGCGTCTTGATCTTTATCCCGTGTAACGATTCCGTGGACAAACGTATGACTTATTCGTCCCGTAATACGCGCATATGGAATGATGCTGCCGCTTTAAGATTTTAACAGAGTAGTATCGTTCAATGCGAACGTAAGTTGAGCAGCGAATAAGAGTCATGTAAAGTACGTAAGCGGTAAGCACTTGGTGCGCATTAAGGTCGATTTGAGTGGCCCTTGGGGCTGCTGCAATGCGCGCAGCTCTTTCTTTGGTCGTGGAACGTCTGGTGCGAGGCCGATTTTAGAGGAGTTACGTGCGCCAGAACACCGTGATCAGCCATAGGACGAGAAGAAGAGCCATTTGAAAGAAAGAGAAAGAGAGAGCAGGCTTTTTCTTTGGTAAGCGCTGTCGTGCATCATTCCTGAGTACCTCTCAGACCACGTGCAGCTTCAAATAGCTACGCGCTTGCTTGCGTGCGTGTGAGTGTACACCTCTTTTTATTTTTGGCCAAAGAAGCGTTCTTTCGCTCGAATCGACGATAAGTCGCGTTTCGTAAAACGCTCGAGATTGTTTGATTCATCTCGGCATGGCTATTCGCCCGAATGTCACAGCTGCGGAACCTTCTCACAAGAACGGCCAAGTTGGAAAACTGAAATTACAGCTGCGTCAGGCATACCGTCGCTCATCTTTCTCTCCATGTTGGGAGAGTATATGGGATCGGAGGCTAGTTGGCGCCGTCGGAGCTAGCAAATACCGCAGACGAGAAGGGGGAGACGATATACGTATACGCGCGTGTCTATCAGCCCTTCTCGTTCCAGCGAATCGCAGTGACACTCGATCGTTTCCTCCGCCTCGTTTTTCTCCGTAAATATAGGCGCGCTGCTAATTGTATTATAAGTGCGCGCAGTTCGCAGTTGGAGGAGAGGGTAACTCGATATACGCGCGCGCGCCATTTACTATGCCTGCAAGGTTGATTCAATTACCGACTAAATGCGCGCATGTTGCAAGCCGAGCGTTGAACTTTCAGCAGTGGCGCGGCTTTTTCCTTACGCACACTTCTATTCGTCTGCATTATACTTCTGTGGAGGAATGGGGGCATAACGGATTGTATGAGGCCACTCTATAAGTAGTACACCGTGGCAGTTCGCGTATTAATGGCATTTCGAAGGGGGTGTGCGTCGTGTATAACCCACAAACTACAGACTATGTAGCGGGTCGAGAGAGCCGCGCGAGCAGTGGCCTTATCGCCGGAAGCCCCCTGCGATAAACCGCATGTCCTCTTCCTCCTTTTCTCCGTGCCCGCGCCTCGCTATGTACGCTCTTTCCGCCTAAGTGGCTCGGATCTCTTCCTTCTCTCGTGTTTTATGCCCTCTCTCTCTCTCTCTCTCTCTCTCTCTCTCTCTCTCGCCCATTCCGCCTTTCTCTCGTTTTTCTCTATGAATAATATCGGATTAGGCATCGGGCCATTAGTTTAAACGCACTGTTGTGGAACCGCTTACCAACTCTGCCGTTGAAAAGTCATCAAAAATAGTTTAGCGCGAAGCTCGTTAAATTTTGAGCAGCTTGCATAGGCAATCGTGTCACAATTGTCCAAGGAAAATTGCGCTTTGTGGAAAAACAAGAATAGGTCATTTCAAAAATAATTACATGCAAGTGCCTCGACAAAAGCGTATTCGATGACTCCTTTTCGACGTTTCATTTTTGTTAGAGCCATGTTCGATTCTCGTATATATAGATGTACACGATACGCGTCAACCACACGCACGATGCTAGACAAAAACACGAGAGCTTAATTTTTTTTGTCCAGCATAGCCACGGAGACGGCACCGTGTGCAAGCGTAATGCATATTCACGTCTCTCTATTTCTTCTTATCGCAGTAAAAAAACTGCTGCGGGTATCCGGACAATTGTTTAGAAGCAAACCATAGCGTATGTATATATAGTATATACTAACTATAGCGCATGAAAAGGGGGCCACGCGCCGATATCGCCAACCGTGCGCTTAGGAACTTTCTGCGCATTCGCGTTTCTTTGTAAAATACATTAGTATTTATCTATTAGAAACCGTTGAATCGTGGAGCACGTACAAGGGTGCAATGTTTTCTTTTCGTTTGATATCGCTGTATATACTTGTATGATACATGTGTATAATAGTACTTGTTACGAACAGTTGGAAATTACATGAAAAATATCGATTAAACGTAAGAAATAAAGTAGGTAAATAAAAGAAAATGTACATGAAAAACAGTGCACAACATCGAGGCTGAATACTTTACGGAAGGCCGTGAGTGCGTCAATTGCGGGGCGGTGTCGACTCCGCTCTGGCGGCGCGATGGCACCGGACACTACCTCTGCAACGCCTGTGGCCTCTACCACAAGATGAACGGCATGAATCGGCCACTGGTCAAGCAGTCACGGCGTATGGTAAGCACGGAGAGCGATCGATTCCTCCCTCCGATACTCGTAACTTTTGCTCAAGATCGACCAGAGAAAAGCAGCAAAATTACTTGATTGATTATTCATTACTCCATGCCTTTTCATCGAGTAGCATGGATGAGGTGTGTAGCGAGTGACGCCTGCGCTCAGGCAATCCGTCGCTCGTTCACGCACCACCTGCCTGCGCGCAGGCAACCAGGAGCCTATGTGGATATTCGCCCTTGGCCGAATTGCTCAAATATCTAACGAACGATCGCAATCTCAAAATTAATTGATCGAAAGCAATACCTTACTTTCAATGAATAGCAAAATAACGGAAAGCCAACTTTGTTTGCTCGAAAGTAATACGTATAAAGAGGAAAAAGCAGAAAAGCTTAGTTTGAGAAAAAGAAACGCCCTAACTTTTGGCCTCATGTCTGTTTCAGTTCAATCGGACCAAAGCGATATCTACAAAGGCTTCTGTGGGTATAGTGGCGTCCCTCGCAACCTCGAAGAGAAATCGACAAACCGTCGTTTGGTAGGTGTCATCCCCGTATCTCCCGATCCAGTCCACAACACGTTCTCTTTCTATACCAATCTCTCTGCTACTTTTCTTCTCTATTTTCTTTCTATCACTTATTGTCACTTATCTTCTTGATTTTTTACTCTGGCTATTCACACCCCACAATTCATTGCGTGTTATAATTCATGAATCGACACAAACATATCTATCGTTACAAGTCTATTCGTTGAATTAGATGCTAGCGCTGCTCTACGAAACTCAACACATAGAAAAATTGATCACTCATAATTCATAAAACGACATTCATATCACGTCAGCACGTTACTTGTTAACTATACCCTTCGCAGTAGCTTCATTATTACTGTAGAAATATCATGATCATATGTGTAGCTTGAGGTGCCACTATACCCATGGTATAAGCTTACACGAAATCACACTCCTGAAGTCACGCCTCCAACCTGGGACTTAAATTTTAACGTCATTGGAAAATACATCTTTTAAAAGATTTGATTATTTATGTTGTTGATATGAGTTTTCCAGGCCAATAGCGTGACCTTAGGAATGTGTGGCTCTGCTTCCCTTCTCTGGTAGATCTTTCAAATCTTTTTTGAGGTATTTGGCATAAAAATGGTAATATCGTATCTGCTATTAAGTGGTCCGTTCTTTTCAGTTGAAAGTTTCCTTTAGTGAGTATTTTTATCAACTGTTACAACAATTGACATTTACCTTTGAAGGCCCAAATATGACCTAGAGTAGTTGCCATTTTTGCCAGTACATCAATGAATTTGCAGATAATTATGGCTAAGCAAATCGAAAGTTTGCCAATGAAACTGATCCGCTTGTTTTCTTTTTACAAACAGTCAGCCTCTAGACGAGCTGGCTTGTCCTGCAGCAACTGCCATACGGCGACCACATCGTTATGGCGTCGTAACGCCCAGGGTGATCCGGTCTGCAATGCTTGCGGGCTCTACTACAAATTACACGGCGTCAACAGGCCACTCACCATGAAGAAGGACGCTATTCAGACGCGTAAACGCAAGCCTAAGAACGTCAAGATTGGAGACACCCCCATCTCCGGCTCTGTTGCTCCTTGCTCCATTTCTCACAATAACAACAACAACAACAACAACAACAACAACAACAACAACAACAACAACAGTCTCAAAATCGATCCCGGTAATTATTCTTCGGCAAAAGTGCTACACCGTATGAGTTTGTTTCGCCAAACTTTTTCATACTGTATAATGTGCAATTAAGCAATATTAACGTTTACAGATAACTTGAATTTCAACTGTAACGACTTGCGCCTTAATCATGCCGGCGTTACGCAGTCGAGTTACGGTTTGTACGGTAGTCAAACACCGGTGAACCGGATACAAACGATATACCACCAGCCGACAGAACTGTACTACGACGCGATACAACAGCCGCTTCAGCAGCAGCAACACCACCACCACCACCACCATCAGGATCAGCAGCAAAGCCATGTGCCGGATAATCATCATTCACCAAAGGAGGAATGCCCGTCGCCGCCGTGCGCTACTCGCTCGCCAGTGCATCTAGCCTCGGCTGGACAATCGCCTGACCGCCATCAGACTTCGCACATTGTCTCGCCAGGTCCCAATGGCAAACTTCTCATCGACACGATAGACCGTCCAACCGTCGTCTCCATATCCTCGTAGATTGTTCGGCGCTCAACGCATACCCTAAGCGGGCTTTTAACCATTATGTGATCAATTAGATTTTTTTTCAATTTAAGCAAAGTCCTACTTTCTCAGTCAATTTTCGCTCGTCTCTCACAAGCGAATATAGAGCGAAGATCGTTTACAATCATGACATAGATGGACTGTATTTTCAATTACAATGAAACTTCGCGTGCAAGTTTTAAGCTACGTTTATGTGTGATGCATCTTAGCTTGAATCTCGTTAATTTTATCAAATATCGTTGGGCACAGGCCATTTCTTTATCATTTATTATTACTATAAGTAGTATTCTTAAGTTGATTATCTTTCTACTCTTTGTGTGTATGTATATACATACACACGTGTATACACTTCGCGAATTCGCGAACGACATTTTGATAACGTACATTTTCAAATTTTACCTTTATTAGTTTACGAACGACGCAGTTCGAGTAGTCTTGTTTGTACATTATGTAAGTTTAAAAGGTTGAAGTTACGAAGGAGACGCTACGAATACAAATAGGATAAATCTACTGTTGGATTTAAATATTCTACAAAACATATTGCGAAGATATTACGATTCATGAAATGGTTATCTTTAAGATATTTGCAACTAATAACGAATCGAAAGTAATATTTTTCAGAAATTTAAGTTATTGCCAGAAACGTTCTACGAATTTTAAACTCTACACGTATAGTTATTTCTGTGTTTAACGAATTTTGCATTTTATAACGGGCGTTAAGGTCTACCTGTAAAAATAGAAGACCTCATTAAAAGTTTCATAGGTTTAACATTTATATTGTTTGAACTTTTTCGTTTCAACGTTATTCAATAGATTGGGATGATTTTTAATAATAACATTTTGAATACTTCTATGAATTGACGATTGTCTGATGGTTAGCCAGCGATTATGCAATCATATAATAATATTAATCAATTAATTGTTTAACTTAAGAAACTTCAATTCTGCAATCTTTGTCTTTATTATTAGTAAAGACACCAAGTATTGACAGTCGAAGTCAAGCAGCACAATACCAAATTGTAAGTGACAATATTTTGTAAATATATAAGTTTTGTAAAGAATATTTTAAGATAATAAAAAGCACTTATTGTAAGTATGAACATTTACAATACTGTTTGTCTGTATACTACCCATGAAATAATTTCGACATTTATGTATTTTTTGATAAAAATAATACTTTCCTACTGATTTGTATTAGAATGTATAATATGGGATTATACGTTGTTTTTGTAAGAAGAGTGCCCGATCTGTCGTTTTTTTAAATCTGTTCGTTATCAATGTACCGCCCATACTTTTTGTTTGAAGGTAGGTAGGGATCCAACGCGAAACGAAAGAATGAATTTTTACAATTTTGAATGTGTACGCATTTAAAAGCAACTTTTTATTTATACGGAGGGAAACTAACTGCTATTATATCGCGAGATAACGATTTTACTTACGGATATTCGAATAAAAAAGGTCCTTTAGAAAATTATCCATCTTCTTACAACTAACCACGACAGATCATTTTACAAATCACGATAAGTTTTTTGTTTGTCTTATGCATAGTTTGATATTTAGACGAGCAGTAAAATTACTTAAGTTTTGTATTCAACAACTCGAATTGAGGTACAAAAGTTCATGATCGTGTAGCTATTCAACATTGTTTTCAGTTAAATGTTAGGCTGTATGGCGAGCCTGTATGGTTAGACTGACCGAAGGTTCTTGCATCTATTTACGAATAGTACTTTGTATACGTATCGGACAGATTCGAATGTTATTTTACAAATACGATTTTCGTCATTAATATTCAATTGAATCCTCTTCATGTTTTCCGAATAACTTGTTCTACTAGCATCATGTGTTATTTTTACCTACACGAAATCTTCTTGATACGTTTTATTCCTGAAAAGTTTTACTGCTATGATATGATTTAATAATGATGACTACATAATTGAAAGTGCAATGTAACCAAATTTTTAGGATATAACTGTAATACGTTATGCATCTATATCAAACATTGTTATAGATCACTCGAGTGACTGATGCAACGAGCAATTTATAAATAGCGTGACAGTAATTTCGCAGGTTTCACAAAACGTTACTGTAATTGATAAAATAGGAGTGCTAATTGTGTACTTATACATCAATTTTCAAAATTAATTTTACACTTACATTTTTAAACTTCAAAATGGATGTTTAATGCTGACTTGATCTTTGGACGTGTGCCTCTTTTTGATGTATTTTACTGCAAAGAACTTTATGCATTTTGAATTTTAAAACATCAACAAACGTAATACCTATAATTTTAAGGTGTATTTTAAATAAAGCCTGCCGCTGCAATTATCCTCTAGTTCGTAAACGTAAAATTAAATTATAAACGTAACATTGTCGATTAAAATGTCTTATCGAAAATAATCAATAAAACCTCCTGCCTACTGACCTTGAATTGGCTTTTGAGACTTGTTATCAGAGTTTGAGTCAAGATCATCTAAGATAGAGAAGTACAAAGTTCGTTCAATTCAAAAGTGATAAAAATATGTGCAATAGATTAGCCGACAAAGATAAACAGAATTTTTTCCGTCAGCATTTTTCTATGTAGTATATTATCAAGCGGTTATTGAAAAATAACTCTTTTTTTCGTCGATGGCTATTGGTATTACCAAGTCAAAAATTGAATATTCGAATACACTTATGTATTTTGTTGAACGAAACATATATACATATTACTTTATAATTAACGAATAAGTTCTCTCTGTTTATAATTATTCAACATCCATTAGCAAAAATGTATGTTAACTTAATAGCGATAAACAAAGTAAATAAACTAAAGATATGATTACGTTAATCGCATTGTCGCAATGCTAATTATGATAAGATATTGATAAAGTTTCTTGAAAACGGAGATAATTATTCAAATCGTAATTTCTGTTGCATCTTCGGCTTTATCACTATCAAAGACAAACAATCACAACTATGAATCTAACAATAAATGATAAATATGTCGATAAATTTATCTAATCAATCAGATTTAAAAGTTCGTGCATTGCACCCATTCAATAAACATGATTATTTGAAATGCCCGTGCAAATAATAGTGATAATATTTTATGTGCAATTCAGGCTTGTTTTTTCGGTGTATTTCTGTATAATAAACATGAAAAAATGTAAATAGAATATTATATATTATTGTGTGTAATGTTTTAAAGTGTTTTCAAATTTATACAAACATTTCTATCTTCCATCAAGACCAACACAGCCAACCTGTTGCAAATTCCATTTGTAATTAAAGTTTGGAAACAATTAAACATCCATTACGTCGTAAATTAAATTTTTTATTATGTGCATTACAATGCAACAAACAATATTCTACGAACTATGTATAAGCCGTGTCCAAAACTTGACTGTTTGAAAGCTGATTGTTTTTCCATTGCTTGTACGATCATTGCTGAATGGATAGCAATGCTTGAGTTGTGTGGATTAGATAATTTGTTGTCTCAAGAACCGAAAAGAAAATAGCAGTCGTGTATTAGACACCATACACGTGCAGAGCTTAATGTGATCTCGTTTCGAAATCTCGCGGCTAGACGGCGTGGGCGTCTTCCTCGCTCGTACACCTTGGCGTAAGTGCGCACCTGTGTCAAGTAGCAGCGGCAACAGCAGGAGAAACGACGGCAACGCAACGTGTGCTTGCTGTCGCGGCACTGAGTATATTACTAGTCCAAATATTTCAGCCTTTGTCTTTCGGCAGCCAATCTGACCATTAAATATATATCATCACTGCAATTTCATAACGCTGCCTGAAAATTCAGAACATCAGGAAGTTTAGGTGGCTTCGAGCTTCTGAGGTACGTTACTGTTTTTTACTTAATTTTACTTCGTTCATTAAGGAAACGCATCTAAGCATCACTTTTCGCCTAAACTTCTCAATATTATTCCTTGAAATTTGTGTTGCTGGTAATGGTATTTTATTGAAATTCAACTGTTAACATACGAACGTTGAATCTCACATATTCATAGGGGACTTGTGTTTTGCGGCTGCATTAGTAATCGTGTTTGGTAAATTTAGTTTGTTTTTTGATCATTTTTAAGGAATTCTCCAGTTTTTTTAAAGTTTAATTTTATAATAATTCACCTAAGTCATTCCCAAAACGGAGCAGTGGAATAAACGAGACTTATTACAACTCGTATAATGCGAGGTTTGTTCAAACATACGCGAACAAGCTGGCAATGGCAAACGAAATGGAAATGCCGCTGAAAGCATTCAATTGGAACATTGGAATCCAAACGAAACGTAATGTAGGTCCTCGGCGTAATTTTCATAAAAAACACAGGTGGTCCCGACACTGGATTTTTCATGCGCGTCTCGCGAAACTCTTCTGGCGTTTCGATCAGCTTGGCTCTACGGCGGAAAAAAACTGATGATCGCTGTTGCTGCTTCTGCTGCTGTTTGTTTAAATGTCCAAACATTGAGTTATAATCGTACGAATATTAATGAAAACTTATAACCAAAAGAACATATTAGCGTTGTAGCACATATGCGAGTGCGCCAATGACGATTTCTTTCGCTCATTTTTTCCCCTTGAATTCACATTCGCACTGTCTACTGTAGTACAACAGACAAGCTTAAAGTATTTTGCGAACAAGTATTAAAGGTTGCACCAACACTTGATTTTTCAGCGTCCAATTCACGTGCATTCAAATAAAATGTTCACGAGAATATCGTAGCAAAGTCCACACACAAACACCAGCAATTAATGAACATTTGAACATCTTGGCTCAACTATGCACACGACACTTTTTCTTTCACGTTTCAAGAGCTCAAATTCGTAAGCAATTTGAGCAAAGTTCGTGACTTTGTTTTAATAAATCATATGTACACAAACGTGCGCGGCAGTGAAGACTTCTATAAACGCGCGTGTTCTTGTCGCTCATAGCGACGTATTATTTCGACGAATATCTACTTGTTGAACGAGTTGCCGAATTACAAAATTGTTGACACTGGTTAGCATTTGTGCACACATTAAATGACAAAAAAATCAAATTGAGAACGAAAGAGAGAGAGAGAGAGAGAGAGAGAGAGAGAGAGAAAGAGAGACAGAGAAAGAGAGAGAGAGACAGAAAGAAAGAAAGAGAGAGAGAGACGTAGAAAAGCACGAGGTCACACTTTTATGCTCGAGTTTTGATTCGACTGCGAGAGCGACGGCACAGTAAGTCGCGCGCGCGTGCTCATCGAGCAGATACACTGCGGCGGCGAGCTGCTTGATAAAATGTTTTATTAATGATTAGGGAATCGTAGCTGCAGATTACAATACGTGGTAGATAATGAAAATTAAGTCATTAGACGATAACGACCAACGTTTGTCCCGCCATAATCGATGATACTACGGGGAAGCTTCTATTGTATTGCATGTATCGAATATTGGACCATCTAATTCATCCTTTAGAGTCATGTCATTTTGTTTTGAGTACTGTCAAATGGCTCCAACCACGTTCAAAATATGAATCATGTTCAACATTTTTGTTGATGAGCTCATCAATTCCTATCGATCAGGATCAAATAAACGTTTCACTTTAAACTATCTACTGCCCAAATCAATTACCAAAACGTTATCGCTAATTTATTATTTGCTTCTGGGCTTCTTGTTTTGATCGGTACACTTATTTGCACCTACATTCCACGTTACTGTTGAAAATTGTTTTAGAGTAATTCTTTTGAATGATCGCGTATCGAAGCAAAATTTATTTCCAGAGACTTGCTATAGTTAAGGCAATTTTTATCACGCGATAAAAGCAAGGGCATAAAACGTTTCAATGGCCGAAATAATAGAATATTCGGTTGTATTCTCTGTTATTCACTGTTTATATATATATTGAATATATTTATAAGTATAGTTGGATCCTGATACAAGCCTCAAAAATCATGAAATGATAATTTTTTGGTCAACTTTTGAAAGAAAAAGTGGAAAAATTATTTAACTATGAGAATCAATGTATATATCATAAATATTTTCTATAGTAATATCTTTTGATGACACGCGTTTACATTATATTCTTGCATGAATTAATTGAAGGCAGTCCTATGGTTAAATTGAAACAGGAGGAGTTACATATTCAGCAGCTGATAAATGGACCGTTAGGTAATTACATGTAGTCCATCAAGCCATTTAGTTTTTGTCCATTTTCGTGTGATTAGAAGTAAAAGAAATAATTGATTAAGTATATTACAATAATAATAGTAGATTATTGTGATTTATTGACAGTACTTACATCCTGACGTTCGTACACCGATATGTATATAGCGATGGAAAATTCTGCAAAACCATTGCCGTGTGCTCACCTTCAAAATATTCCAATTTTTATTAAAGATACTTGCAGACTGTGAATAAAAAATTATTCTAATAAACTCAAAGATTGCTAATATTGTTTATATACCTTGAAACTCGATTCATAATTTAACGTTTGCAATTTTGAACGGTTGCACACTACTTAATAAGCGTGCGATTTCGATTTGTATATATTTTGGAGACACTGTAATGTAAAAGTGCGACTCGTTTAGTTGAAATCAAAGTAAAGAGTCTAATGAAATAAGATGCAGAAAAAATCTGTAATTTATAACGATCAAGTAATCCGTTAATTTTGTTAAAAGGTAATTCAGTTTTTGCAGTTTTTTTTGAATCATAAACGAAATATATTGCACCAATAAAACAACCACCACAAATATTCGACTTAAATCTAGGCTTCCTCTGCTTCGAAAATTTCAAGTTTAATGAACCGTAGTTTTGCTTGGTGGTTGTAAAAATTTTACATTTTTTAATCGCTTGATTCATTGTATTATTTATTTAGACAAGGAATTACTTGTAAACCAAGCTTTGCATCAACAATGATTTTCTTTTATGTCTGCAAATTTTGATGTCTGTACGCCTGATACAATGAGACGAACAAGAAAACCATTTAAAAGCAATCGTGTAATTGTAGAAATAACGTAAAAGGTTAGTCGTGAAATACCTACATGTAAATACACAGAAAAAAATCGTGTCGAGTATCATTCCATTAATAATTCACTCATTTTTCATAAATTTTTGTGGCTCAATGTGACAAGTCTTGCAAGATGACAAACGAGTTAATTATCTGTTTACAAAAAGATCTCCATAAGATGAATTGCTTGAAGTCGAGTTACGATGAGAGCAGAGGAGAGGAAAACAAAAATCTATCCTTCGTATTCTTCGAATTACGACTTCATATAAGTTCGTATGAAATCACGTGTCTTGACGAATGAAAATTCAGAACTATTTGTTGCATTTGAGATCATTCGAATACTGAAACAATAAAAATATTCCTTTTTAACGAGTAGGCTCAAAGAATCATAAACCGTTTGACTGTCAGAGAAGTTCCTTAAACTGCAATTCATGAGTAAATACGAAAAGCATTTTTATAACGATATATTCTTGAAATTTCTGATGCATTGCAATTATTCTCTAAAACTCTTATTATCGATAAATACAAAAAAAAGTGTTGTATATAACTCATTTCTCAATTATGTTCATGCAACTGAAGTGAAGTTGTCTTTGACGCAGATAATTGTCACAATTTATTTAAATTTATAATTTTCAAAATGTGTAATTTCATTCATGGTATCTCGGAATTAGAACTGAAAGGCTTACGTTTAATTAAATAAAAATAGTTCATAATTCCAATTTCGAACTGTATAACGGTTTCGATTTTGCCACGGCAAAATGAAGTGATATAAATCAATGCAAGTAAAATATCCACGACTTAACTTTTTCTTCCAAAGTTAAATCTGTTACAACTTATTACCTAAATGGGGTAAAATGATACTTATCGCGCATAATGTGAATACCAATTACCGTATAAATACACTTTTAATAACAAATAATACTTATTTTCATGGACATCCCATTGTTATTGTTAGAGGGTTGGAGGTAGGGAGTAAAAATGGTTGTTTTTAGACGTTAAAAAGCTATTTTGTTATGGTAAATTAATCAGTCTCGTACATAAATAATTATACGAAACATGACGAAGCCGATTATCGAATTTCAGTTTTCATGTATAGTCGATTAAATCGTTGAAATTCATCACTTTCAACTTGATTAATATTGTTGAGCGCAGACGCTTTGCTCGTGGAATTTTACATCGTATAGCCTCATAAAGGCAGCCAAGAAAACACACAAAAGAGGCACGAGGTGCGCGCTAATTACGCAAGAGCACTTGCGATAGAGAGAGAGAGAGAGAGAGAGAGAGAGAGAGAAGAAGAGAGACAGCGATATTTATTTGCTCCCAGAAACGTTCTCAGCGTGATGGACACTTGTCTACAAAAGCTTACACTGATGGAAAACACATATACACGCACATCTTCACGCACACACACACATACACGCATAGGGGGATACGTATGCGTAGCGTAGTGATTGCATGGCAACATGTTTTTCTGTCGATACGATATCGCTCGGCGCGATCTCTTCATTAGGCTGACCGCTCGGTTGTCACGTCGACACCGAGGAGTGAGCGCGATAACGTCGAAAAATGTTCTATCAGCACCTACATCTAGCCACCTCTCCCTTCCCTCCCGCCCCGCTCCCTCTCTCTTTTTCTCTTTATACATTGGTGCGCTTTCGCTCTTCAGCCCTGAAAGAGATAAGACTGAACGCGCTGGATTACCGTTCGCAATTCGCATGATGACGCAAGCTCTACTCGAGAGCTCCACAACCAGCGACAAGGACGGAGGAAGCTTTGGCGCTTCGGTTCAGTTTATACACTTTACACTTGTACGATTTGTCTCACTTTGCACGAGCATACTCATCGTAGCAGCCATTGTTGCGCTTCAACACTCGTGACCCATGTGCAGGATTATATTGCTTGCGAAACCCAATGAGCAATCGAGACAAAAAAAAAAGCGTCAAGTCATTGCTTGGCTTTATCTTCGTCGCATTCGCACACCACACTTTTAAATTTTATTCTTTTTCCTCGTTCACTTTTTTATTTTTTTCCTACTTTTTCTTTAATAGTTACTCGCATTCATTCACAACGTTTTTCTTTTACACGTTTTTTACAACTGACCTTACATATCTACGCAGTTTTATATACTTTCAAGGCGTATGAATCTTCTATATGTATAGTTATACTACTATTTTATGTTTAACAGTTCACTTTCTAGGCAACATTTAAGATCTGATATTTTCAAAGCATACATTCAAAAATAAAATTCTTCGATATTTAAATCATACAAACGTCAAGTAATTAATTAATTTCACGGCACAAACTTTTCTTTTCGATAGATGCATTTATTGGACCCAAATAACAGAATTCTACAGCAATTCGGCTAGCGCACTTTTATTTATTTGCATGGGTACTCGGTAATAATAGAATCATTTCGATAAATGCAAATTACATATATGTAGGAATGGAATACAAAAGGAGAATCGAAATTTCTCAATTGGAAATCCAATATACCCTGCATATTTCCGTATTCACAATTAGGAAAAGAACAAATAACTTAATATTACTGTAGTATAAGAAAAAATATATAACTGCTAATATTGAAAAAAGCATAATTATTGCAACATCGATGCGAAGAATAACCTGAGTAGAGGAGAGAAATTAAATATAACTTAATAAATGAACAAATATTTACAACAGTCCAGATAAACATCATGAGTCTGTGTCTCAACAAATCGCACAAGATATCACACTTTCACATGCACACGAACAAATGTCTGTAAAGTTGTGTGACGGTAACACAAGTATCATGATACGCGCAAGACGTAGCGAAAGCACGGTCAATAGAAGTTTGAATCAGGACGAAACAGAGGGTTACGTACGGCATTGGCGGCTGCTGCTGACTGCCTGGTGCCGTGACATCAACCGCAGGTACCACTCGCTGGAAATTATCATTTTAGCTGATAATAGCTAATGTAATGATGCAGTTTTATCTCTTATTATCATGGGAAACGAGATAAATCGCGATAGTGCCGTTTATTTTGACAACGAGAAAGAGAAAGAGTAGCACTTTACTAATATATATATATATATATACCGTTCCCATCATTATACAATATGATAATCAATTCAAGTAGCTACATATTTTTAATCATTGCTTGACAATTTCTCGTAGTTTCGTAGTTTTGTGAATTTGCATCACCGTTTGCATTCTGTTCGGAAGTATTTTGTAAATTAGTCAATTATTTGACTCGGAATTTCGTTATTGTCATAGAAGACAGAGAGAACATAAGTAGTGAAGACAAGTAGAATGTATTTATATGTAACTTATTACCAATGAGTATGTCGTTTTACCCCGCCAAATACTATGTATAACAAGGCTGTTTTTGTCAAGTTTTGACAAAATAAGTCGATACGCATTGCATGAATGCGTTTTAAAGCTCAAAGGATAATACTATATGTACGTAGATTTAACGAATCTCAGTGTTTCAATTATAAAATTGGCAAAGTTCACTATTACAAGAGTGAAATTAGTACAAATCTGTTGGTTTAATGAAGTACGTATTCACTTAAATATTTGCAATAAATTACAAGACTAGACAATTGTTGCCACTACTATTCACATTTTTAGAATGCTCAACGAACCCCCGCACAATTAATCCGTATACTGCGGTATACGCGTGCACGTACAATTTCACGTCACATCCATGTTGCTATTCGAGCACTAATACATCTTCGGTGTTGTATCTTGTCTTCTTTTTCTATTACCTACCAGAATCGTATAGTTTGAAATGTTCAATTGGAACATTTGAAGTAACTAGATTTAGCTTAAATATATTTGACAGGCCAGGTGTCAAACTGGATATTTTATTACAAGCGTTAAATTATTGTGGATCGAATGAAACGATTGATTAACCATCATTATTGCTCGAGATGCGTCGGCATTTCATTGTAGCCATGTTAACCGAGACTAGATGTTATTGCACTTTAATTTTAATTTTACAAACCGATAAATCATCGGTCGACTAAAAATTGGTTTCTGATTGTATCATTCAAGCTTTTATACTTTCATCACATAATACCTGTATAGCTGTATAGTAGCGGCTTATCACTGACAGGCGATCATTGTTACCAGCGCAATCTTTTTAATTTCCTAAGTGTAATAAACAAGGCGACAGTTCGATGAATTGACGTATAATAAACCACTGAATCATAGAAGTTAAGGTGATGTGTATCGCAATAAAAGTAATACTGGTATGCCTTTATTCCGCGTAATAATGTACAATGTATATTCAGTCTCCGAAAAAGCTGAACATTAAAGATTTTTCATAAAATCGTTCATGTTTACCTAGGTTTACCCTCGTTGTTAAAAACAGAGAACACACACACACACACACACATACATATATATATATATTATATGGGTGAGAGCTTATCGGTCGTCCAACATTTTCTCAGAGACGAGAGGCGCATCAACAGATAAATCGAAGACTGCGGGCTAACGCAGGTACATTCGAGGTGATAGCCAATGTGTATAAAAGTATATGCACACAGGCACACACACTTGTGTGCGCGTCAAAGTGTCGCGCCTCCGCGAGTGTTCGTATTACGCAGCCATCGTCCAGACGAGAGCCGTTTAACAAACACCTGAGGGAGATAGTGGATATTTCGGATTTATTGATCGACCATCGATGCACGTGAGAATTGGAGCTCTCGCGTGTGTGTGCGTTCGCGCGCGTCTATTCTTGAATTTTTGATAACGAAAAATATGTCGGGTTCACGTATGGAGGCAGCAATCGAGAATAAATGCGTGCAGTATATCTGTATATATAGGGTGTATATAAATATATCTATCCGTGCGCGTGTGTATTTTCAAGTTTCGGATCGAGGATTTCGTGCGGTTGTTGACTCGCTGGATTACGACCTGAAGTATCTTGTATAAATAATAAAAAGTCTGTACTCCAAATTTTCAATTTAATCCTAAGTCGACGAGAATTCGATTAGTAATAAATTGTTCAATGATATAACGTATATGCAATGAAATATTTAAAAACTAAAATATTTTGTGAAAATAACTAATGTTATTATTACCGTTTTTTTCTTCAAAATATCATTCGATGAAATCATTGTAAAAATATGTTGTTTCCGAATGCTTCGCAAGTAAGCAAAGAGAAACGTTCGACACAAAAAAGAGCATCAATCATTATCAATGAAAGAAAGAACTGAACCGAGACAAGGCTCCAAGTATACACGTATTTTTACATATAGTAAGCAAAGCGAGCGTCACTGTTGGGAGTATAATGTAAAGCAAAAACCGCGGGGAGTCAGTGGCAGTCTGGAAACTGTCATCAACGGTAACAAGCCAAAATACCGGCCAGCGCCACGTGGTCTTTCATCTCTCATTCGGTTTTTCTCAATTGGGCGTGCACACACGCGTGTCTAAAGGAGGCCATTGTTCGTAATCGAGGTCCTGCATGGGCATAGTAGCCGAAGCGCAAACATCCTCGGGCGCCGAGTATGACGCACGCGCTGAATCAGTCGCTGCCACTGCTGCGACCCTATTCGCCCAAAGACACCGCGCCCTCCTGCAGGGAAGCTCCTGTTTACGCACGCAATAAAGTTGTTTAGTTGTCTAAGTGGCCGGCCGACTGACTCAACGATTCGTTTTGTTTCCTTCACATTTTTTTCAATTTGCAACCTCATTATTACTCGATGGCCTTTTGCATCCTGCCATTATTTTAAATCACCTTCAATGAGAATAATACTTGCAGCGATGTTCGACTCCACATTTAAACATTGTGTATAAATCTTACGTTATCGTTATTATAAATATTATCTTATTTCAGTATTCCACACGATAATAGACTTTTTTTAACTTAAGGCTTCGGTTTGCATGATAGCTCGATCAACGTATCTCTTACTAAATCTGTACAGGAGAGGGCGGGGCAAATTAGCCCCTGCGGCGAACCGACCTCCTCGGATTTTTCCATGAAGGGCTTCACCGAAAATGTGGTTTTTGAATATTTTGTCAAGGCTAACGCAACAGCCATTTCACACTAGTCGGTAATATATAAAATGTTATCCTTTCATTTTTAGGGAAGATAGACATTTTAGTATATTTTCTTACGATATTTCGCGAAGTTTATTCCACGTGCATCGAGTGCAAAAGTGCATACTTAATTTCGAAGACTTACTGGTTATGCCCAAAAAGACTGTATATCTGCGGTCTATTCAAACCATTCGTCCGACACACAAAACAGCTCTCCGAAAAATCTCAACAAATTTCAATTTTCTCACGAATTCTTATTTTTTGGACCTTGCTGTATCTGGAAATACTGTCGTTTAATTTTTGGAGCCGATGGTATGATTCTAATAATTAAAAGTAAAACTGACGTGATAGAGTACATTTAGTGAGTGAAAGCATGCAAAATATTGACATTATTATTCTGGCGTTTGCGATTATTTCCTGTATTTATAGAGTAAGTTTTAAGAGAGATCCTCATCCCATCCCACCCCACTGTAACGAAATTGCTCCACCCTATCCAACATACGAAGTATGAAAGACAAGTGTTTCTTAGTTCAGACAAACGTACAATTGGAGAGTCAAACTCCAAATGTTGTTTTTGGCAAAGCAA
The DNA here is from genome assembly GCA_030064505.1 of Chouioia cunea. Lineage (NCBI taxonomy): Eukaryota > Metazoa > Arthropoda > Insecta > Hymenoptera > Eulophidae > Chouioia > Chouioia cunea. Next base: position 13,800,564 of record JAOPFQ010000005.1, read on the forward strand.
AACGATTTTATATTGTTACTGATTCGGTTCCGTAATGTGAATTTCCTGTGAAATCTTTTGTATTTTTTGTGGAATGATAAATTGTAACTAGGCCAGTTGAAAAGCTACTCCCTATACGTATAAATGTGTTGAGGCACGATTGAAAGTATCAGAAAATATCTTTTAGCAAGCGATATAGGAATAAATCTTAGTTTAGGCGATACCATAAATTTATTATTCTTGGTGTCTTATAGTTTTTATACCTTTCCGGCACGTCTATTTCCACCAAATAGACAATGCGACTGCACATAGAGCGCAGTCACAAATTTAATTATCTTTGTTGTTTAAATATAATAACTGAGGAAAATAACGGTAGTTTAGTAAGATATGTGTTTGATTGCTCATGTTCTATAACGTTCTTTTCATCATAAAATCTACCGGCATTGTTACAAATATTTGTCGTAAAAGCCGGATTCGGATGATAACATATTATCCCCATTTTAAAGTAGTTTTAATTAACAAATTCATATATAGTTAACGTGAATTAAGTTACAGTATCAGTCGTACGAGTTTCTCTCAACGACTTTGTTAGTCAGGGTTTCTCGCAAGAATAGACGAATAGAGTAAAACTGCTAGTGTGTTGGCGTAGAATGAAGGACGTTCGATTTGAAATAAAATATACGGTGGGTCGCTAGTGTGCACGAAAACTAGGTGAACCCACGTAGTGAGGCAGATCACGAGCGTTGCGCATGAGCTGAGCCATTCGATGAAAGTGTATACGTCGGTGTACACTCGTGTAACTATAGAACAAAGTGCTATTATAGATCGTGAAGATGGCGTCGAAAATTGTGCGAGAGAGTGGGAGGGGAGCTGCATATACGACGCGATGGCACCGTATGGCATACATATATAGGTACAACGAGCCCTGCACGAGCTCAGCACTCTTATCTCGTTTGCCCGGCAACTCGCCAACCTTATCAGTCGAGCAAGCAAACAAGCTCCTCTCTCTCTCTCTCTCTCTCAACACACACGCAAGCACAACTCGTAGCTCTCCCGCCACCGCCACCGTCGCACCACACCGCTGTGTCAATCACCAGCGATTTTATATTTTACGCGTCTCGTCGCCGCTGCCTCACCTGCGTGCTTCCCCGCAACCGCTCCCGCGCCGTGAAAAATACTCGACGCTGCACGCTGCCCGAGCGCAATCGATTTTACTATTGTATCCATACGCTTCTATAAGTCTTTTTAATATTGCTGTTTTACCACTTACAAAGAACACGTGCAATTATTCGAATCAATGTGCTCATGAGGAATCTCCAATTAGACTTTTCCAAGCCTATTATTTCTTGGAACATTAGTTTTACTCCGATAAAATTGCCTTTCTTGGATTTCACAGAGATATAGTTTTAATTAACGTACGTTTTGATCTTATCGTTACTCGCAATGATCGCGCCTTCTAATGCACTTTTTTTTACTCTACGCGCACAGTGTAAACAATGCAAGTTTTTACAATAGACTTATGAATATTAACAATATACTCTACGAGTTCTTTTTTCATTTTCTATATGGCTTTAAAATAACTACCAACATACCCACGTACATGCAGTTACACACGCTGGACGGAGCTTCATTTATTTTGCAGTTTTGGCATTGATCTCGCGACGACATGTGTATTTAATTATAACACAAAAAGTGTCAAAGTATCGAAATACTTGAAAACTGGTCGAAATGCGCATGACTTCGTCTAGCCGCAGTTCGTTGAAAATATATCGATCAAGTTAGCTTTAATTTGAAAATTATAAAAGGAAATAATCGAACGATCGAAAAGAGCCGAAAATCGACGTTCGTTGTTCTTTGTTAAACGCATGTGTGCTTGATTGTCGGTAATTATGGCGAGCGCGCTAAAAAGGAAATAAGAGTAAGTCGGAGAGGAGACAATTTAATTGCATTGGCGACCAAGACGAATGAGTGCGCAGAGTCAAACAGCGTTGACCAATGAGAAAGAAGGGGACGTTCCATCCAAGTGGCTGTTGAGCACGAGGTAGCCGTAGCTATAGTACATTTGATGGCCTGAGTATTGCACCTTTCTCTCTTTCTCTCTCTCCCTCGACAGGCGGGCGGCTCTAGCCGGGACGAGTCATCGGTTGACGCTTCCCTGTTACGCTCGTCGGCTACCCCCACTCTTGTGCCACGCGTGTTATTTTTTTCGCCAACTCGTTGTTTTCTCTGTCGCGCTGTTGGCGGTTCTCTCGGGTGAGTCTGCACGACCGGCCGTCGCCGTCCGTCCTCCCTTGTTGTCGCGGCTTTAGCCCTCTCTCACTCCCCCTCCCTCACTCGTTCTCGTTGAGACACGTCCCGTCATGTATCCCGCGTGCGCGTGCGAGATCCCGCGCCGTAGGCGCAGTTCCACCTCCAGTCCGACGGACGCTTATCTGCGCCCAGCGCCGGCTATTCTCCGTCAGTTCGATTTCGTGCTCCAGTGTCGGCGCATCGCCTACGCCTTGCTCGACTTGATGATACCCGCGTGTGAACGGCGATCCTTTATATATTCCGTCGTCGTATCTCATTAATCTCGACGCTTCGATATAATCAAGATAGCAATTCACGCGACACCTACTTCAACGACCCAAGTGCACGCTGTTTTATCGTTTTTTCCTGCCCCGCGGGCCGCTGTTCTGCGCGATAGAAGCGCGAATTTTCCGCGAGTTTGACAATACATCAACTACGATTGTCTCCCCAGCTAAATGAGGCTGACACCGATGGAGGTAATTGGATTTCCTTGACTTACTTTTTATTCATTTAGAAACGTTCAATTTTGATACAAAACGCTTGTACAAAGAAACCTACAACGAAAGCGTACAGTTTGCTAATTTGCCGTAATAACATTTTCCTTGAGGAATAGTTTCAGTCTCTTGTTTTGTACATCTCCGTAATATTCACGCAGTTTTGACGATCATACGCTTCTCTCTCACGGACAATTATTAAAGGATTTTCAAACAATTTTAAGTTAAGTCGTTTATCGAAAATATTCGTCAATCGTTAGGTTGCAGCGTTATACTCGAACGGCTGATATCGTTCTTCACATCGTTATTTACGCGAACGTAAATGAGTATGCGTGTGATTTTATATCGTTGGACGGTCTCGTATTCAGTGGGTATTTAAAGCGTACCCAATATCTACTCTTGTTCGTTAATATTATTTTGACGAGAATAAGTGCTAGTGAATATTTCATACAAATGGGATAATTCCATTTGTCGTAAAAACGGAATAGTACATGGAACAAGCACGACGGGACGGTATGGTATAATTTATACGTAATCGGATAAATGTAGAAATAAGCGAGTAGTTTGTATAATTATCCTCGCGAGTTGTCACAGCAAGAGTTAGAAATATTCAGTCGACAATACTCTCGAGAAAAACGAGTTCGAGAAGAATAATAGACGGGCGGTATGCGGTGACGGTGGTGCATTAATAAGCTCCACGTGTGTTCCATTCAGACAATTTTGCCTCATATACATTTGAACATGAGGCAACTTAAAAAAAAAACAAAAAAAACCCAAATTCTCTGGTCGACACAACTGTGCGCCAGGCCCCGAGTCGACCTGCACCGTATAGATATGTATATACATATGTGTATGCGTATTATAAGTTTACCTTCGCTGCGCGCGCGTTCAACTCCTCCGTTTTATGAACGGTCTGACAAGCGCTCTCGCTCTTGCTGTCGCTTTAGTCACTATAATATCCGTATATCCGTATACATATGGTAACCAAGACGTACATTCGTTTCAACTTTCGTATGCTTTTCGTCAATCGCGATTCATTGCTCGCGAGAAATTTGACTACGTCTAGGAAAGTGAATTGGTGTTGTTGTACGTTGTTGGCGGTAATAGGCGACTTTCCGCATAAATCGATGCGAAAAATAGAGCGCTCTCTGTTGTACGGAGGCTTACGTGTTACGAAGCGCCAAGCATAAATAAATTAACGACAGTTGAGAGCAGGTACGTGATGGCTAAAGGACACGAAAGGTGTATAAACAGTAGAGAGGTAGGTCTCGTGGCACGCGACAGATTCAAAAGCATATGAACGGCTCCTCATCGCCGAGCGTCACACCGGCTTTGGACACACCTCGTCCGTCTCGAGAAAAATGTGAGAGATCTATTTGCTCTCGCGCGCTCTATACTCGTCACTTCCGCTCGACAATGTCAAGTTTCGACTTCCGCTGCCGTTAGAGCATCTCGCGCGCAATCCATTGCACTCAATGGAACTTCCTTCCCTTTGTTTTCCCTTTCTAGTGTTTTTTCTCCTTTCTCCCATCTTGTGTTCCTCTTCTTAGTTGGCTTCTATTTGCCAAGCGATTTCTTTTTCGCTTGTTTACTGGATTGAACAATCATACAATCGATACCTTCTTTTTCTTTAATTAAAAGGCTCGCGCGGATCTCGCAAAAAAAGTCAGCTCTGCGCGATTCCATTATTACGATCTTTCTATTTTGTATTGTGCGGTATCTATTTACGACCGAAAAGCACTTACAATTTGGACGTGGGTACGCGTGGCAAAATTTTACTGGCGTCTGACAAAGGCATTTACCTACTTTTTGACGTTCGAAAGTTCAGTTTTAAGACAATGGTTTCGCAACAAAAGACGCCAATGCCAAATCGGCTGTATTGCGTTAAGCGTCCGGAAAACAGCGATGACTCCTTCCGATCTTTTGCTCTTCTATTGATGTCATAAGAGCCATGTATGTCTTACATGTTCCTGTCCTAGTTACCTCCTTTTCAACTACATTTTATTTTCAAATGACAAAATTCGGATGATTCATTTGTCATCGTACAATGTCAACGTTTCCATTCGATCAAGTTTTATTCTCAAACGTTTCGAGCAGACGTTCCGTCTTCGGCTCGTTTCATTATTGTCCGTACACAATTATCATAGGGTATTGGTCGGAAACATGACTTACAAGTAACTGTATAATTTGTATATTAAGCATGCAGTGAGCAAAATTCGTCTATCAATATGGCGCACGTGATTCAACGTTTGTTTATCAATAAAATTGATGACAATGCAGTTGTAAAAAGTTAATTGAACTATTAAGCCTGAAATGTGAAGTAAAATATAATACAAGTATGATGTAGCGTTTGAAAAATTGAGAGGCCAGTTCAGCAAGCTGGCGAAGTGAAATGGTAGAAGATAAAATGCAGTGTGAGAGATCGCGATTTGAAATGAATGTAAAAAAAGATATTAGTTTTTCCCGTTCCAGGAGACAATGAAGGAAAACCTGCAGAAGCAGGAGGTGAAGTTGGAGTGGGAGGCCAATAACCACCGGCCAGAGGAGAGCTCCCCTCAGCGGGCTGGGCAGCGTGTTACTGTTATGGACGAGTCTCCGCAGTCACAGCCACAGCCACAGTCACAACATCAAACGCCGGTCGGCAGTCCACACAGCGTTATCACCAGCCGTCGGCACGTGCGCACTATTACGACCGCAGGCCATATCACGGAAACTCTGATCGAACCTGAGGTCCCGTCATCGCCGCCAGAAGCCAACAATAACAATAACAGCGAGCTCTCTATCGTGCAGCAGCAGCAGCAACACAGGCTCATCAAGCAAGAGACGACCCCACCCCCGCCTTATTCCACCTCCGAGGAGCCAGCCCAGCAGCATTATCAGATTCACATAACTCAGCAGCACAGTCCACCCGATGAGCAGCAGCACAAGCATCACGTCATTTATGCCACGGCCAACGGACAGGAGATACAGGTCGAGGCTTCCGAACCCACTGAATCGACCATCACTATGACTGTCGACGGCTCCCCCAGGTTTGTCGTCTCTCATTTGTACTTAACACTCCAACTATACGATGTAATTATTCTGGGTCTTCTTTTACCTTTTCCTGTGCTCATTTGAAACTTTCACGTTATTGTACCAAAAACCTTTCATTGCTGTACGTGAATGTTTCAAAACAACATTTTCTTCTGCTTTTTAATTTTTTACAAATATGTTGGATAGTGGTTTTAGAATAGTTGTGTACGTGTACGTAGTGAATTTATTTAATCCATTAACATTATTTTACTAAAAACTCAACTCTTTTTTTACACTTATTCAAGTATGTACACAACATCCATTTCAAAGTTATATACGTAAAATACGCAAAGATTTTTTACGAATCAAGTAACATTTTCTAATTCTTGCTTGGTATTTCCTAGCACAGTTGCCCAAATCTACCCACAATATTAGTCAAATAAACATAGATTTGCCAATAGTAGATAGATAATGGATTCATTATTTTACGGATTAAATCATTTTGAGTTTTTAATAAATTGATAAAGTTTAAACTAATGTCGTAATCATCGGAAGGATAAATATGATATTTTTATATACAACCAATGATATTCTTAGTTGCTACGTCAGGTCAAATAAAACATAGCACGAGGTCGTAGCATATTATGAAAGACATTTACAGTACTGTGAAGTAGATGAAATGAAATTTAAAAAAATGGCTCAGCGTACACTCGTTGAAGAAATGAATGAATTATTATAAAGTTGGTTACTGTAAAAATTGGCAGCGTGATAAACAGTCTATGTATATTTTATTAGAAATTTTTCATCAGCTTCTTCCAAGAAGTGCATAAATCCCGTAAAATTAACGAATTCTTTTACTTGTAACGTTGATACATCGTAGATGTGTGTCCAGGTACAGAGTGATTAACGTATACGATTATCGCACTGACTAGTAAGTAGAAGCAGTGCACATAGGTGGCGTGAAGTGCGAAATGACGTTCCTAAAATAATGCTTACTAATGAAATTGTTGAAAAAAGCTACCTGTATTACTTTAGATACGAAACGCCCGTGGGTGAGCGCGTGGAGTCCGAGCGGTCGACATTGGTGAGCTACGCCGACGAGTCGGAGCTGAGGCGCGAGAGCCACGTGATAAACGTGCAGGAACAGCAACAGCAGCGTCACGCTCAAGTGGTCAGCGCACAGCAACGGTACAGTCCCCATGAGACCGTGTCGAATCACCAACAGCAGCATCAGCAGCATCGTTATCAAGCTTCCCCGCAATCGACAGCCGAAAGTTACGAGGCGTCGGCTCAGTCGCTCGTATCTCAGCAGTGTGCCAACGCCGGCATTCAGCTTGGCTCACCCGCTGCTCATCAAAACTACTCGCCGCCTCTGGAGAGTATTCGACAGACTGCTAGTGTAGTCCATCATCAGCATCAGCAGCAGCAGCATCAGCAGCATCAGCAACAGCAACAGCAGCAGCAGCATCTCGTCGCCACCACCTATACGGACGGTAGCGTCAAGTACAGCACCGAAGTGAACGTTGCCCCCGAGAACCTCAAGGCTTCGAGTACCTACACAACGCTCGAGACCGTACCTCTGACCCCGACTCAGGCGGTACCCTACACCCAGTACATTGCGGCCTCGGAAGCTTTCCAGCAGGCTCCTACCTACAGCTATTCCAAGCACCAGGAAATTTTTATTTACCCCGCTGCATCTAGTCAAGCCCCGAGACCAGTCGAGGTAGGATTCAAGCCATCGTTGTTGTAAATAGAGGGAGCATGGTGAAAAAGGGGGCGGGGGGAGGGATGAAAGAAAACAAGAAATAACGAACTGATTTGAAATTGCAGATCGAGCACGCGGGCGTGTACATAAAGAGCGACCCGACGCTGGCCTCCTCGTCGTTGATGCGTTCGGCCTCGTTACAGTACGAGCAGTCGCCAAGCTCGCCGTCGCAAGTAAACCTCTACCCTGGGGGCACAGTTACCTACCAATTCGCGGCAAAACCCGGCCAGGAGCAGTATTGGGCGGGACCGGCAGGCGGCGCCTCGCCTCCGACCAACTATGATTATGTACACCAGGCGAGTTACGCTGGCGTACCAATCTCGGCCCCCGAGGCCACTGGCATGCTCTTCCCCGGTGGGTCGTACGCAGTGGCCAACGGACCCAGTTCGCCCTGGGCAGCACTCCCGCTACCGGGCGTGGCCCCTGCTGCCACTGCCGATGACGCTGCAGCTGCCGCAGCCGCAGTCGTGGCCTTCGAAGCCGCCTCCCTCGGCGCCGAGACCAAGGAGTGCGTCAACTGTGGGGCCAACACCACGCCTCTCTGGCGTAAGGATGGCACCGGCCTCTTCCTTTGCAGTGCCTGTGGCATCTACTGCAAGGCCAATGGTATCAACAGGCCCCCAGCTCAGCGTGTCAAGCCTAAACCCGCCGCCCCACCCGTCAGCGTGAGTACCTCGTCTGCTTTTTTCTTGTCGTTCTTGTTATCCCACTAGTAAAAAAATTTCCAAATTAAAAAATAAAAAATTAAGATGAAAAAGATAGATCTTGGTGAGAACTAGGATGTAATTATATTTGTCGGACAATTAATCACCCAGTGAACATTTACTTTAATCTGGAATCACCTATGCGGACTACTTGCAACTTAAAATTTCTAAATTTATATTTTTTATTTCAATTCCAACAAAATTCCCGTACGTTATGCTCAGATAATTTATTATTCAAATAACATCTGCTGATATGTGCAATGAATTATGCTGCGAACAAAATAGAACGGTAGCCGAATCAGGAATAAGAACACTAAAATAATTTGAAGAAGCTGAAAAAGATGTAAATAAAGCAAAGGTGAAAAAAGAAAAAAAAGAACGAGAGAATCGTCTTATCATATTCGTCGAGCAAATAATAACTTTGTGACACAGCAAGGCGTTGTTTGCTCTAGTTTTCTGACTCGAGCACTCCTCTTTTTCATGTTCGTTGATCCTCGGGTACATTTATCATTTCAATCTTTTTATATTCTCTACTCTTTCTTGCACACTTATACGATGTATTCTAAAATATACGTCACCGGAGTACCGTTTTCCATTTCAAACTTCACTCGTTATCAAATCTGATCATTGTGCAACAGAAATGGGGAGTTGCGACAAGGCCGAGTGCATACAAAATTCATTTGATAAGACAGTTGCCGAGCTACTCGTAAAAAAGTTACACATTGCCAAATGTTGATATTAGAGTTGCATTTCTTCAGTGTGCCTCACAATACTGCAAGTACTCCTGTACTCCTCGGTATTATTATCTTTTATAATATTTTGTTAAAATTGTCAATTCAGGCTGGCGGTAGAAGGATAGGAGTGAGATGTGCAAATTGTTCAACGACCACAACGACACTTTGGCGACGGAATAACAATGGCGAACCAGTGTGCAATGCATGCGGACTCTACTTTAAACTTCATAACGTAAGTGAAATCCGTTTACTTTCTTGTATTACATTACGAGTAATTCCACGCTATTATAGTTAGTTTGAAAATATATTATTATCGATTAGATGAAATAGCACAAGAACGTAGTTTTGTCAGAAAAAATCTCAAGGAATCCCTATTTGCTTTTTTGGAATTTCGCAATATCCGAGCAAAAAATATACAGATTTACCGCAAAAAACTTATATATACCTCGTGAACTCATTACTTCTGGAAAGAAACAGTCGGCAAACAGTTAACAAGAGAAGCACTTCCGATAGCTCTTTTCTTCCGACTAAAAAGTGACGACTAAACGGAAATTGCTTCCTCTAAGCGCTCTATTGACGCACATCTAATGTGCACTAGTACCTTGCGTCATCCTTTTACGTCTATGAGGATAACTGTTTCTGGTAAAAAACGTTTTCAACTCATTTGTAATAAAGTTGTTGCGAGTTCACCAAAACGGTGTAAGCGTTTGAATATTAAAATATTGTTGTATCGTTTTTATTATGAATTGTTTATAATTCACTTCTATTGAATAACGATTAATCAAGACAAGCTTCTAGGCTTTATCATTATCGAGGAATTCCTATGGTTCAATTGACTCTTTGATAAAAGGAATATTTCTATTGATTGTCGATTTCGAAACGGTGTGATTGTGCGGCTAAATAATCTAGAAAACAATCATAGCGGATTGAGAAATGGATGTATGCATTTCATAACGCGTTAAGTTGAGTATTGAAAAAAATAAAAACTTGCGTTAACACGGATAAATGGTACAAAGGTTCATTTGGTATACATACTTGCGTAATATTGTTCGAATTAAGAACGAGGCGTCCAAGCGCGGACTACATTATAATTTAGCTCTATGTAATAGAGAGTACCGGAAGTGAGAAGAAGTGTTTGGAAGGTGTTCCTTTCTTATTTTCTGACTGTTTGTCGAAGGTTTTCTCGCGCGCATAAAGAGGAAAGGCCTGCGACGAGGCGCACAGCGTGCTTTCGGGTACATACACACACACATATATAAACATGGAACATTCTTGCGAGTGTCGCGTATACGCGGACCATATAACTGTCTTGAAAAAAGTCGCGGCGGCGGCGGCGGCGGCGGCGTTGGCAGCGACAGTGGGCTTGTGTTTGCCGCTTTTACTGCATTTGTTTTAGCTTCGTCCCGACTTTTTTTCTTTTTTTACGTTTTATTGTTCCGCTTTTTGTCGGCTTATCGACAATTTTTTCCAAAATTGCCTCTATCAAATTTTTGACTGATCCTTTAGTTGGTATATGCGTTCTCAGTTTTGCAAGATTTGTTGTTATTAACGAACTTGATATATTCACTAATGTAGCTTATTAAAGAACTCGGTGGGAATACGTAAACATTTTTTTGTTATAAGCAAACTTTTGTTACAGGTGAACAGACCGATGAGTATGAAAAAAGAAGGCATTCAAACGAGAAAGAGAAAACCCAAGAACCATGCAAATGTAAATACACAAATAAAACAATTACTTAAATAAATAGACATTATTTTTCTAGTGAATATATATATATATATATATATATATATATATATGTGTGTATGTATGTATGTATGTATATATGTATACACACACACACACAAACATATATACATATATATGCATATATATAATTATAGATTGCTTTAAGCAATTGTATTTATTTAGATTTTAGAGCATTTATTGGAAATAATGTACTTGATGACTATATGATTTATTTTTAATGAAATAGTGAGTTAGTTGTAGTTAAGAGAACTGTTGACTAAACCTTTTTACCTTAATTATACTATATGTTAATTGTTTTTAAAGTGTGATCAATCATGTAATTAAATCGTGTAAATAAATCTTATTTAAATAGACAATACATTTCAATATTATTTTGTAAACTCATATAATATCTTTATATAGATTTTTTCATCATGAATAGCTATTTCTATTTTCACGTAATTGTCATTTCATATTGCCATAACACATCAACATTCAATAATTATGCACATTACCCAATTGATGTCATTTCTAATATGCAGTTATTCAATTTCATTTCAAAAGAATATTAATTAACAATCTTGAATAAAATATGTATAGCGATTAGAATTTACTCTAAACTTACACATTGCTATTATATTTACCAAGTCTTAGATTAACATTGATTTAAATTACATAAATCATCACTAAACGCCTGCATATTTTTCTATTTACTGCAACATACAAATGATTTACTATCGAAGCTCTTCTAGCGAATCAAACAACTGTATTTTGGTTTATGAAAAATTTGAGTTACGAGTAAATAATCGCAATTTTGTTTGCAGTATAATAACCATGGACTATCCAATGCTATTCATAAACAAGAAATCAAGTCTAATCTACTTGGTGAGTCTATGGTGAGCAAGTTAATCATGAATAAAGTTCATATGCATGATACGTATCTTAAAAATAGAAGATTTTCTGAGAATTTATTTCTACTAGCTAAAAAAATAAAATGTTCAACTCGTTGTCCTAGTATTACGTGAACAAATATTTTCGTAAAATGGACAGATTTTGCAGGAACATGTTTGACGTGAGATGTTACGGTGAACATGCTACGGTAATCGGATAATTTGGGTATACGTGGGTAAACGGGTTATGCTAATTTTCTGTAAACAATAATAAGATGAGGTTTAGCATTTTCTTGACTCTCTTAGTATATAGTCTCAATCGTACTCTATTATTCGATGACCACTGCGCACGGTTCTTTTGTTTCTTGTTTTTTTTATATAACGTCGGCAGTTACCGTTTTATTATTTGCCAGGACAAAACGATATGCTATCGTAAAAAATAAACATATCATTGATATTTTCGTATAGTAAGTTTCTTATAATGAAAAATGTGTATGCATATCAACTTATAACGTAATTTTAATATTACGATACAATTTATAGTTGACCATTTTAAAACGCATGTTTTAGTTATTTTTAAGTTTTTGGAAATTTCCGAATATTTAAAAATCTGCCATAATAAAACTCGGAGTGAGATCGTTCTTTCAGAGATACGAAAGATCTTAAAATATAACAAATATTCACTCTCGTTTCGTAATTCTGTATGAAAATGCTTATAAACCTTATAAAAGTGATTAAGCAAGATTAACGTTAAATAATTATCACTATGCATATAATATTTCAAAATTTCGACTAAGTCAAACAATAGTGTCACTATATTTCATTACTAGCGCGCGCAATTGAATTATATCTTGTCATACGACCACGATTTTGAGTACTGTTTCATTTCAAGTACGTACAAGTACGTACAAAATCAAGCTTTCTAAATGGTTATGTACATCACTAAAAGCAAGCTTTCTGAATGGTGAGGGAAGTACCATAAAAAACCTGTTGTGACTCATAAAGCAATGTATCAATAATTATATCGTCGGGTGGTTATTTCGGAAAAAATATCATGTTCTTTATTTCAAAGAATGAACAATCTAAACGTCGAGTATCACATTTTGATATCTACAGGAAAATTAGTACAACAATTTTTTATTGGATTGAGCTTCAATCATTCAACAAATTCGGAAAAACCTTCGACATTTAGTCCTACGTGAATTACGTTGTTATAAAATTGAACGTTATTCAAAAAGCTACTATTGTGAATGTTTTTTAAGTCTAAAATTCATCAGTAAGAGAAGTTTTATTAAATTTTGCAGTGGACTCGAAGGTACAGTTGAGCATACACGCTGGAGAAGGTGAAGATTACAGGGCGAATGATAAATGTTTACCCACAAATTATAAATCATCGCCAGCCATTCATGTACCGATGACTTTGCCACCTTACGGTGCTTCGCATTCGCCCTTAACTTTACCTTCCGCCGCTGTTCTCAATAGACAGGCTACACTTATGTAAGTTAATGAGATTCATACATTTTTATTTAATTCGTTGGTAAACCTAACGATTGTCACAAACAAAGATTAATAAAAGAAAAATTTTGACAAGTATTAATGAGTATAGATCTTAAGGATTTGTTTGATGAAAATATTATGTATTATATTTCACAATACTTCATAGTTGAGACCTTTATACTCAACGTTTAAAAAAACAATTATTTGTTTATAAATATTTAGTTTTTATTTTTTTTAACTGATTACATTTTGTTATATTATTTTGATTCAATAAAAATTGCGTATGTTTGTACTAAAGCATACGTTTTAAATCTTATTACTTTGGTAATTTTAGAGTGCCGCCGTTGGAACCAGTTCGTAGTCGATCAAACAAAGATCTGACATCGGTGATAATATCAACAACTGCGGCAAATTTAATTGAAAGGCCTTGAAATACCTTCATTGCCGACTGTTTTCTATATTGCCGAGGTATGAGAAAATCGATATTTTTCAAAGGACCCTGGATATGTTCGCCATCTACTGCTCAAAAATCCAATCGTCCTCGATTCACTGCATATATCTTAAATTATAATGTTATTGTTAATTTCTCCAAGTGATAATTGTGATAGTAGTATATTTAAATTCATCACATTTTTAATATATATATATATATATATATATATATATATATATATATATGTTCAGATAATATTCGATTTATGTAATTTATATTAAGCAAATCTTGAAATAACAAAATTATTAAGGTTTTTTTATTTTATGATTCAAAAGGTAGTATATTTTAAGATAGTTTCATGTGACATCTTCTAGTATTATATCTTTACATAGTGTAATTACAATCTTCAATTATAACGATAGATCAGAAGATACGCTAGTAATCTTTTTCAATATGTGTATAATCCAGTCCATTTTAAGTTTTTATTTGTATTTTCATATTCACTAATAAACAACAAATACTATATCATACATGTAGAAAAAGAGTAAATCGTCATAACAAATATGATCAACAAGTGTCTCCGTTCGTTTAATTTGAGTATGCTTTTGTAGTATAAGAGATTCTTATCAGATTAATATAAAAATATTGAAATAGTACAAGATTGATATTGGTATATTTAACCCATTGACTTGTTTTAATAATTGTAAATGAATACAAAAAGTATGACGTTTTTATTGAACAAAAAATTAAATATCGCGTGTCGTAATCTAATAACTTTTTAACATATAATTTTTGACGATGTATGTACAATCCTAAACGAGCGAAATTTCGCTCTTATTTGATTAATATAAATTAAAACTAAAATTAAAATTTCTCTCCAAAGTAAATGTATAAAAACAAATATTTGTTCATTATAAATATTTATGACTACACGTTTTTAATTTTATTTATAGGTTAAATTGACTTGTGGAGTCAACACCTTAGTCAACATATATACTACGGTCATACTCAATTAAGAAGTTTCGAACAATGTCGATAAGTCAGGAATGGCACTTTGTAGATTTCTACAATGCCATCATACTTTTATACGTAGATGCGTCGGATATATTCTATCTTTAACAAATTAAACAACAATGTTCTTATTAGAGGACATTTATTTAGTTGTTCTAGTGGAATGGGATATTCAAATAGCTGAAAATTGATAAGAATCTGAAAATATGAGAGATATTGGATATTTATTTGTATTTATAAATTTCTAATATTACAATGTGATTCTCGGCCTATCACTAGTTACACCGATTTTAATTACGTAGGATTTTTATACTCGGATAGCAAAATTTGTGAAAAGTGACATCGTACTTGATTACATCACTTTATGAATTTTAATGATGTTGACCTCACCAAACACATTGAGCTCTAAAACCGTAAATGATTTCTTTTCTCAATTTCCGGTAACACAGAACGTTCCAGTTCGAAATTTTTTTTATTGTTTTACCAAGATTAAATACTAACAAGAAAAGGATACAAGAAGAATCTGAAAAAAAATTGAAAGAAAGAGCATGTTTAAAGGATTTCTTCCTAAAATGTTACATTCATACATAGAATTTTCGAATCTATAATTGTTTGATATAATGAAAGCCCAGGTCTACGTATTTTGTACATGAATCGTGTCTTTTCGCCATTTTTCAGATGTTTGTGATTATAAAGCAAAGGTTTAGAGTAATTCAAATTATCTTTCATGGATTTAAGAAGACACGTTTGTTTGCAAGAAAACAGAAAATAATATTTTTTGACATGATTAATCAATTACATGGCATGATAATGAATTACACATTTTTATATTTCTAAATAAATTGGAACTTCTGTTACGAATCTGGTTATGTATTGATCGACAGAAGACATTATTAGATGGATAATTTGTACAAGTGAAAAGATTGTTATCAAAACTTGGGTCGTCGATCATTATTAGTAACTGAAAAAGGCTCTTTGAATACACAAAATTGTTAATCTCCTCTGCAATGATAAAGGATATGAGCAAGCTACAATCCAGATAATTGCTGAGATTGTGTATTGCACCACATTTCCCAAATATTATTTATCAAGAATTCGGCTAACTATTATTTTTGTTAATTTAGTGGATTTTTTGTTTATTTAAAAATTTTTTAAAATAATGGTTATTTTAAAAATTAGTCAAATTGCACTACAATATTACTAACTATTGAAATTTTAAAAATTCTAGTTCGGTAGATATTGATAACATTTCGACATTTTTGTGTAACAAATCTTTATTCAAATAAATTAATTAGTCAGACAGTTAAATATAATCATTTTAAAGCGAATGACTGTTTAAGGTCTTCAAAAAAAAGATAATTCTAACATACATTTATAATTGTATAATTGTATGACCGATAAATTGCCGCGAACAATACATGTTCATTTATGTAATAGCGGGACGTATACTTATGCATATTATTGGAATCACTGGACATTACAGTATAATATATAAACAATGCAAAGAGAATGATCCTTAATTACGATATATATCTACGACTTAAAAGTATACAACAATAATAAATGGAGGCGTTTTGGAAATATAATGGAGTGTAGTATTTACGAGTCAAAAATTGGCACAGGAATAAATAAATTTAAAATACAATTGTTACTCATATAATAAAAATCGGTTAAGTGTTTGTATAAATATTTCTTTCATGATTGTATTAACCCACCAAGGTCTAAAAGTGGAACAATTTCAAGTGTTACACGTAAGATAACATATTTTAAAGCTAAATCGTTCTTGAGCATGACACAATAAATTTCATTGTGTTCTAAAAATATAGTAAATAATTAGGACAATAAATACACCCGTACGCATAAGCAGAAACATTTTAGCACATCAGAATACCTATTAATGTTCCACATTTCTTATTTTTACATTTTTATCATGTTTTAATATAAACAATGTTTGTCGCTAAAACAAAACTTTCTCTATGAGGAAGTCAAATAGATAGATAGATAGAGAGAGAGAGAGAGAGAGAGAGAGAGAGAGAGAGACGAGAGTTAGAGGAAGAGAAAGGGTTAGGCCAGACGCGTCCATCAGGCTAAAGACTCGTGGCGTTGGACTATCATGATCTGCTAAGGGCCATTTCATGTTAGATGTTCCTTTTTCCATTTTTGTTTTATTCTCTCTTTGCCCTGTAGGCTTTCTAAACCTAGAACATTTTTATTCTAATGTTGGTTTAACCTCTGCTCAGTGTAGCTGCACAAAATATACTTAAATATGCCATGAAGTTCGTTTATTAAGAACTAAGTTTAATCAATGCTGTCATGCGTGGATAAACGATATGGTGGAGCCGGCTTTGTTTGTTTCAAACTGTTTTTACAATAACATCGCGATAACAAAATTCATGTGACAAGAATTCGAGAGTGTTTGTGCTGAGGCCAAATAGATCACCACTCAAAAATTCACTATTTCTTTAAAGAACTGTCAAAACGACTACAATACGTTTTCCAATAGCTATTGCAGCTCGAAAATTCGTATTCTTCTGTTCCATCAAGGGTCTCAAGTCATTGCATAGTTTATTGAAACAACTTCGACTCGTTCTACATTTGTAGAAAAATCTGTCTATCTGAAAAGGGTAATATAATTTGTAAGAATGACATTAACTATAACAGAAAAAGCAAAATTTCGACGTGGAAAATTTGATATCCTCTATGAAATATCTGCTATCATTAGCACGATGGGTTGTATTAAATAAAAATGTGTGTTTTGTGTACTGATAAACTACAATTAGAAAATCATTATTAAATTTTGGTGTAAAAGTACATGCAGCGCCCTACAATATTGTACAATAAATAAATCTAATGCAAAAATAGAAAACTAATGAAAAGAGAATGATCGTTAATGCAATTCTCATTAAAAATTATAGACGAAAATGACGCAATATTCAAGCATAAGATATAAAAATATACATTCCAATTTTGAATTTTAATGTCATTACTCAATATTAATGTTCGTGACTTAATAAGGGTTTGCATAAAAAAGTTGAAAACCAAAGTATTGAAGATAAGTATTACATTTATATATTTAACAAAATTCGATACAAAATTTTCAATGCAATAATTACTTACTAAAAAATTGAATATAAATATCGATATTAATCAATTTATTGAATTGAATTATTGTTTACTCAAAATTCAATAAAGTTTGGTGTGAGAAGGATGATATTTCAAATTCTAATGTATGACGTCCCAGAAAGATACGTGAATGTTTCGGAATATCAATATGAATGTATTAAAGATGAGTATAAGATTGTGAAACTTGTTGATTACGACTGATATTTATATGTAAAGTAAATGCAATAAAGAATTTCCAAAGCAATTTAGATCTTATACGTATGAATTTTTTTTTCGGTATAAGTACATTTCAGCAATAGAATTATCCAACTACGTTTGCGTGATAATAGCTCTCTGAAATAATCGTTCTTTATAAAATATTTGGCATTTTTTAAATGATTTACTATTGTTAATGTGAAGTTTGGAAATGTACAAGGGAACATGGGAAAGCCATTGAGTGTTGCGTGTTTGTCCAACACTGTACATGAATGATTTACGATTGTAGCGTGTTTTTGGTTTTGGAAAGTGTTCACACCTTGTGCTGGTCATCGGCACAATTTGTATTTCAAACAAACGTCCATGTTGAATGCCATGAGAAAACCTATTTTTTGGAAGGAATATAAACATGGAAAAAACGCTATACTGAATGTATCGAGTGGAAAGGCGATTATGTTGACAAATAAAACACTTAAAATGTCTTTTATTTAAAAAGGTACTGATTTATCAAACTGCCCTCGTATGAATAACAGCTTATCTCTCTCACCTTATTGAAAATAAACATAATACTTCAATAGTTTTGGCTTTTCGTATGCTTTTTATACGTATAACTTGATGGTACGTCACAATTTACGACCATATTCGTAATTATTTCATATAGCCATAAGAGATTAACGATGCATGTATCTGTGTAACTCAAACTCTTACCGAGTAAATCGAATCTGGAAAAGTTCATTTATAAAGAATTGTGTGCATGACTTTAAGTATGGCGGTTTTAATTGGGATCCCAGGTTAATAGTCATGAATACTTACATGTTTATGAATAGAGAGGATGGAAACGTTGAATGTCTACAAAGTGGGGTGCATCTAGATTTTGGTAGAGACAATAGAGCAAGCTTGGTTTTGGTCAGCATTTGTTCTGTATGTGTAAGGCGAGTTTAAACAGGACTTTGGGAATATCATTAATAAAAGGAAAAACGTGGTTTGAATTTATACGTACAAATTTATACGTACCTATTCCTTTAATTCGCCTATCACATCAATCAATTCATAACATTAATCACACAACATGAATGATTAATCATAATTAACTACGGAAAATACTAAATGTCGTTGCTATACAAATAGAATAACATTTCAGAAATAAATGTTATAATTATTAATAAATACAAACAAATATTTATTATATAAATATATTAATTACTGAAATATTTATACTGGTATAGACTGAAAGTATGTTGATGTTCATGCATTATATTTTTTAAGAGTACATTTAATTTGATAAATTACATAGAATCCATAAATGTCGTCAAATTCACAAATTTAAGTACAAAAAAATGTCTATCATACCGAAGCTACGCATTAGCACAAAATTATGAATATTTATTCATTAATACATTAACTTTCAAATATCGTATATTATACCGATGCATAAAATTTCATTAAATTATTGTTAAAATTTCCCTCAGTATCTTTATATTTGATGTAACTATGCATAAATTATTACTGATAACTCAAAAATAACATTGATTCTAAAGTACCGTTTCTAAAGTATTTCTGATAGGTTCATTAAATATCATAGAATTATGCACTAAAAATATTCATTACACAATAATTTATTTTAAGAGATAATATAGCGATTTTTCCGTCATGTACATTAGTTTCGATGTATATATTATTAGACTTCGTTTGAATAAGCATTAAAATTGAAATAATACAAATATGCAAGAGCTAATATTACATTTAAAATCAGAGTAATAAATAATTGTACTTCGTTGATTTGAATAAGTTATGAAAATTCAGTAAGAAATTGAATAAAAAATATAATAATAATAACGAGTGAAAGATCGTTCAAATAAAGTGAACGAAAATTATTTTGTCGGAGATTTTTCGCACATTTGAACATTTTGATATGAAGTTTTGAAATATGGAGCAATTAATTTAATCCCACTTGTTCTTACTTTTACTTTGCCAGTAATACGTGATATTCCTTTCTAAGCTCTATTAGGAAAATTATCAAATCCGTAATACCAATGAATTCGCAATTTGCTAGCTTGTTGTAAAAAAGGAATCATGGTTCTAAAATAATGTTCAATTGAATATCGTGCAAAGTGCGTTATTAAGATATTTTGTCGATAAAATCGACTGTGGAAACAGTAAATATATAGTTGTATTCATAGAACATTCGCGTTACAATTCTCAGTCAATCAATAATTTGAATTTTTCAATTCTGAATAGTATTTTGACATTTGTAACATTATTTCGCTTGTTTGGCCTTGTGAAATATACATTTTTGCAATACATTC
Organism: Chouioia cunea; assembly: GCA_030064505.1. Classification (NCBI taxonomy): domain Eukaryota; kingdom Metazoa; phylum Arthropoda; class Insecta; order Hymenoptera; family Eulophidae; genus Chouioia; species Chouioia cunea. The sequence goes on from JAOPFQ010000005.1 coordinate 13,820,725, forward strand.
GATATTGATTTTTGCGGAAAGAAAGTTAATTTTTTTAACATTCGTGCCTACAATTATGCAAAATATTTGACGTAGACAATGAGTTACACGTCCATTATCTATGAAAAAAGTAAATTTAGTATATTATTATATTTCTAGCGGGCGTCGTAATATTTAGTAACAATAAAATTAATAACATCGATTCTATCTCTAAAGTACAATTGAATAAACGTCTAATCGAAAGAATAAAATAATAAAACATAACAATGTAACTAAACTGAGCAAATATATTTTCGAAAACGTAATCCGTTTTTCAGATTTAAATCTATTTTAGTTCCGTCCTTTAGAAAAATAGCAATGTTTCTTTGGTGGATAAAAACGGTACGTTTAGATTTAGTAGTTGAGCGGTCTAAAATACTAGAGAATAACAATTATTCGTTCTTAGATACAGTAGATTGTACATGGTGGCTTTATACACCTTTGGACTAAGTCGCGGTTGCTATTGTATCTTTAAAAATGCAATCCTACCCACGACAGGAATCGACTTTTCTGTTCTCTCCTACTGAAGAGAGAGAGAGAGAGAGAGAGAGAGAGAGAGAGAGAGAGAGCCACTTATGCAGGTGTGAATGGTTTCAATACAATAGCTATAAGCAGCTACTCTCTGTTTCAATTCTCTGCTACGCAAATTGCATATGCGCCTGATATAAGCTGATTGTAACAATAAAATATCTTCGTTCAATCTGTATGCTAATCCATTGTAATTTACCTCGATTTATTCAGCGTTGGCAACGTCGCTGATTACAAATACAGGGTGGAAATGATGTACTATCTGGCTGTATTTTTCATTTAGTGAATTAGTTTATTACACAATGCGCTTCGCGCACTCATTTTATTCTTGTCCATACCGATATTAATTATTGTACGTTACGACACTGGAGCAGGAACGTCAATTTTCGCGTGACGCTTACGCTGGAGCGAAGCGAGGTAGGAAAGGTACACAAGACGAGTGTATTTTCCCGAACACGTATCGTACAGCAGTTTTTTATGCAACCTGAGGAAGGTATACCGAAAATGTCAAAATACTGCCGCGTCGGCCTCAGCTGCGTAGGTAAATTAGTCACTCGGTATTCCTTTTGCAATACAGTTCAATATAGAAACACGAAACTTCTAAAAAATATAAATAAGACGTATTCATCAGTGGTAATCCGTTGAGTCTAGAAATTGTTTTCACGCTGAGTCGGATTACTATCGACACCTGAGCTAATCTCGAACTCGAAGCACCCCAGGAGGCCTGGCTCTTGGCGGATCTTTTCGAATGACTTTCCTTTCCTGACTTTCCTGACTTTTATTGTTGGAACATTGATAAATATACGCAACGAATAAAACAACGAAACTTTTTAACTAATCTCTAAGGCATGTTAAAGTCTTATCATTTTCAAACGTTTTGGAGTACACGGAAACTTTCTACGAATTATAGCTTTTTACATATTTTTCTGTTGCAATTGCTTTATATTGTATTAGAATGTTCATTTTACGCGAAACTCTATTTCAAATTAAAATGATGTGCATTGATTACATCCCATTCAAATTTCAAATTGAAACAGTTGGTCACTGCTTTATTTATACAACGTCACGGAAGAAAAGGAAGTCGTACCAGGATTTTCACATGATGGTCGTTTTTTTTCTCACTCAAATGTCATCTTCCCGAATGCTCTAATTTTGATAGCATTTAGATTCGTTTAAAATCGACTTTTCAGAGACTGAAGCCCCGGTACATTAGTAACGTAAGTCAATGGATCCACTTTCGAGATTGAGAATTTCTCCAGAAATAACATCGATCATGTTCGTGTAAATGAAGGTAAATGCAATAAATCGTAAAAACGATGTAATTGTCGATTGTGTGATTTAGTAAGAATTTAACAAGATATTTTTAACGAAGTATTTGAATGTTTTTAATCTCTCTACAAAACATATTAAATGAATTGAAAAACATTAATTTATCTTATTGCGAGTAAAGTTCAACGTTTCCGCCAGCGCGATACCGTTTGCATTATAGCTTAGGTAACTTTTGTATGAAGAAATTTCACATATTCGTATCGCGCTATACTCCTCATCGCTAAAGCTTATGCAAAAACAGCACTTGCATGTAAAATCGAGGTTCGCTGATAAATTCGATTTAAAAAATTTTAAAGAGATAACGACAACTTTATGTCGATTGTTCCAATGAATATTTTAAAATCGAAAATTCAACGAACATATCACTTCATAAAACTGGTATCCTCAAATGAATAAGTGAGTGTAAAATTAATCGAGAGTTTTGTTTCATTGGTAACATAAAAGAATTTCTCAATGCAAGTTTATGAACTGACACTGGTTATGAGTCTCGTGACCGACATGCATAGCTAAAGACTTGGACAGCACGCAATGAATGCGTCAAACATTTTACATACAATACAAAAAGAGGCTTTATTTCTCAAAACTGAAAACTGAGCCTGATTGATTGCTTAGTTTTGTAAGAAACTCGTAGAAATATCAAATATCATACAAGGTATAGCTAATTAAGTGTAAAAAGTAATAAGTAGTCTAGTATGCTAGTTTTACAATTTGTGCCGTATAATATCTAGAAGATATTGTTGTTTTCGAACGTTTAAAGACAACTAATTTTCTTAATAACTGTATTGACTCGATAAAAAGAGAAAGAGTATGTACGAGGTCACGAAACAAAAATGAAAATGAAAAACTAATTTGATAACATTGCTTATTTATAGTTTGTCGTAAACGCATATTTGATTATCGAATACCTGCAGTATTGTAATATTAAAAATATGCATTGGTAGAATCGCCAGTATTTGCACAATGTGACAATTGTTACTAAAAAAAATGTTTGTAAACGATAGTTGTTTTCTTTCAAATAAGAGAGACCTGCAGTCATACCACAAAGCCAGGAAAATACCTTGCCATTATTCAATATTATTCGCTTGTGATTCGTCTCATTGTCCCCCCACTACGGGTAAGATTGTTATAGCGACTTGTGGGAATACCTTTGTAAGTTTTCTGTCAGTCAAGTTCCTGGCTGCGCGACAGAACTACCGAAAGCGCAGCTTATAAGATATTTAATTGCATTGAACATTAACTTTTGTGAGTGCCCAAAATGGCCGGTCAAAATACAGAGATTTTAGAAAACAAGGTTGTCATATCAGGAATTGCAGGAAGATTTCCGAATTCAAATAATATTACTGAGTTACAAAACAACCTGTTGAACAAAGTTGACTGTACTACTACTGAACATAAGCGATGGACTATAGGTAAATATGTTTTCAGATAACATTTTTCAAAAGTTTAAGTTGACATCACATTCAGTTATAGTGAAATTTCATAATATATGGCTTTAATAATGCCATCTTAAATGTAATAATTACATTGTAAGTGCCATTTTATAATTGAGGTAAATATTTTTTCAACAAGACAAATACCCTAATTCAGAGAGTTTTTATTTTTTGATCAAAAATAAGAGCCGCGGAAATCAACTTTTGAAGATGAATTAGCTGTGAAAATGTGCACATTGTTGATTACCGGTGGTTAAGTCGTTCAATTTATTACAATAATGTTTGTATACTTTCGATTGAATTTTTATAACATTGATATTCATCTTGAAATATTAAAATATGTTTTGCGTTTAATTATTCAAAAAGTTTATTGAAATTTACTTTCTTCCATAAAGAGACTTTCACGTACAAAAAATCTGATAAAGTGAACAAAATTTTAAATAACATTTCGTTCTTATGAATCAGTTATTCTAATAATCCGGGAATGAAAACAAAATATCGATAAGGTGAAAAACTTGTTCGTAGAAGTCAATATTTTCAGAAAGCGTTCGCTTTAAAAATTTTGGACGGCATCGTACAACATATCTATGCACCGCTGTAACAATGTGTAATACATATTCATAGGATTGGCACTGTGCGAAAATATTTTTGAAAAATCAACGTTTTCCTATTATCGCAGTGGATGTTAAAAGTTTGCAAGCTCTACATAATCAATTATTGTCAGAAAAAGGCTGCGATTTCTTTTGCATAGTTAATGCATAGAATAGTCAATTTATGAAAAAGTTAATTTTTATGTTTTTTTGGAAGAATGAAATAATCAGATCTGCATAATTAATAGCTATTTTCTGAATATCACTTTCAAATCTTGTACGTACATTCAAAGTTACTACAATAATTTACTTGAGGTTTTACATTTGCATACACTCGATTTAACTATGCGTGACATAGGTAGGTTCTTCTGAATAATACATCGATTTCCTATAGACTGAAACTCTTTTGCAATTGAAAATTAAGCGAAACAGACGAAATCGATAATTTCTTTTACCTCGAAGTGAATGAAAACAGCCGTGGTTGCAAAGTAAAGAACATAACATGCGTATTTTACCTCGCGAAATGTGAAGTCTTTATTAAAAACGTTTCTTAATATGCTATCGATTTTTACATTAGTTTCGATATTTATTGTAATTATTAATATTTATTATCGTTCGTTACCATTTTCCAAGCTGCTCTTATTTTTATCGAAAGATCGGTACAGCCTAATTTTATAGTCTACTTAATAAAAACCCGAATGGCCGTTGTACATGTTTAACACATAGGCCTTGTTATATACATTTTAAAACAATTACTAATTTTTATTGGTTTCTTCAAAACTCAAACTAAAGGCATCTCTAGTTTCTCGCAGATTATACTCAAGACCTTCTTTACCGTATCACCTAGAGAATGTAACCGTGAAAAAACATGATTTCCAAACTAAGATTTTTTAATGCATGAACAAATTAACGAAGCAGATATCAATACCTTAGATCTACATAAAACAACCTTGTATTAGTTACACATATCATTTTGCAATCGCTTAGATGTAAAAAATGTAATATACCGTTGATACAATTCTGACTCACAATTATTAAAGTAACAATTTTCTTAAAAAGAAATGACAAAATGCAAGCTTTTGCACAAGCACGAATAGAAAAATTCTTGATTTGATTGTAAATGACTTTGATTGACTTAAACGTAAATCTCGTTAAAAACTTATCAATTAGTTATTTAAATGTAAAAATATTATTTGAGTAAAAATTACGGACAATTTGAAAACAACGAGAATGGAAAAGACATTAACTTATTACTCATTCCAAGAACTTCATAAGTCAGAAGTTGAAAGATTTCGATTTTCATATTTGAGTGTAATGCTTTCATTTCACGATCCAATATGTTTGTAATACGGATAATTACTATATTTTAAATATTCGGAATAAATATCTGTCTGCTCAAACTTCATCGTAATAAAAATGTTATATTATACTTATAAATACAATTATAAATACCTTAATTTTTATGCATGTATCCTGACAAATGTATTCAATAATCAACTATAATTTCTTTTCCTTGAACAATATTTCACTAGAGCATTTGACTTGATGATTATTTCAGATGATCCGAGAATTCCTAATCGCTTAGGGATATGTAATGATATTGAAAAGTTTGACCGAATTTTTTTCGGTATCCATACCGCTTTGACTGATATTATGGACCCTGTATCAAGAATGTTACTGGAACATAGTTTTGAAGCAATTATGGATGCTGGTATTAATCCTCGTAGTTTGAGAGGTGAAAAAATTGCGGTCTATTCTGCTACAAACTTGTCAGAATCAGAGAAACGGGCTTATGATCCAAAAGCAAAGGTATACAAGTACTGCTATATAAAAAATTACTAAAATAACATTTTGTTTGATAGCTTTTACCTTTATTTCGTGGACACGATGAAAATAAAATGATTATAAATACAGCTCCATCTGTAAATGGGAAATGTTATCATATCTATAAGTTGAATTAGTGATACACGCATATTGAAAATGTTTTTATATATCGCACAAAATTATTATGTTTTTGCATAATACTTTGATAACATGGAAGTGATATTGGCAACCGAACTCGGACATTGCTGACGCGATAACTGTTATTTCTCACGATTTGCTTTTACAAGAGTTAATTGGGCTATACAATATATTGTTCACGATGATACAAAGGAATGTTTGAAGTAACATGCTATTGTCTGTATTACAGAAAAGTGGCTTTGGTATAATGGGTGGAAGTAAAGCCATGATTGCAAACCGTATATCATTTTTTTTGGGTTTAACTGGACCAAGTATAAATATAGATTGTGATACTACTAGCGCTGCCGTCGCTATCGAAAGAGCCTACATGGGAATAAAAAATGGAGAATTCAATGGTGCCATCGTGGCAGGTGGAGTAATGGCTCTACATCCCCATGTATCTTTTCAGTTACATGCTATAGGTATGTAGAGTAAGAGTTTCTATTAGTTTTCTAAACTATGCATTAAGTCTCCCCCCCCCCCCCTTCCAGACTTTGTTGCTCCAATATAGCACTTAAAAATATAAATAGACGTATGGTGAATGGGCAATTGAAAAAATATAACAAATATTTTGTGATAGATAATTTGTGGTAGAGTAATACAGAAACATTCAATACAGTCATTTTATTAGAAAAATAAATAAAAATTCGAACAATAAGTCCAACTATGATTGATGTTAATAAACAAAAATTATATAGTGCCATATACTATAATGGTAAATATACTATATTTACCCTTGGTCAATACCGATAGTATAGGCCTCAAAGTAGCTTATTTCTTATCTTTGGTTTTCTAGTTTTCCTTTAAGTAAAGAAATTGTGAAGAAGTATTAAGATAAATGTTGATGTTATTAATATCCCAAAATTATAAAAATTAAATAAGTGTAATTTTTAAATATGTTTGTAAATAAAACATATATTTTTATTTTAAAGGCATAAAGATTAATTTTGTAGTTAAAAAAATTACGTATAATCATAATGCTTGATGCCGATGACAAAATAACAAGAATATATACATTTTTATTTATAGTAATAAGTAAAAGCTAGAAAATGTCAAGTAAAAAGATTTGCTTGAAATAAACAGCCAAATTAAAATGTATTAATTATTCATTTTCTTTGGAATAAAAGGCCGGCTATCCCCGGATGGTGTGACTAGAAGTTTTGACGATGACGCTGATGGGCACACTCGCAGTGATGGGATTGCTGTAATTTTTCTTCAGCGAGCTCAAGATGCAAAACGTATCTACATAGAAATCCTTAACGTACGCGCTGCCCACGCAGCACCTTTTTGTTACACAACCATGACTGATATTATTCCGACGCGGGCACCGCAAGTAGAGTTGATGATGCAACTATTGCAAGAATCTGGGTTATCACCTGATGACATTTCATTCTTAGAAGCTAGTGGTATGGGCTTTAAAGATATCGATGCCGAAGAACTTGAAGCTATAGCTGAAGTTTATAATAAAAGAAAAAAGCCCTTACTTGTTGGAGCCATCCAGTCAAATTTAGGAAATACAATTCCAATCAACAGTGCTGCAGGAATAATAAAGGTAAGCATCCATATCGCGCAGCAAGGGAGTAAAGCCAAAAATTGTTCTCATGGGCAGTAATTAATCTTGAATAAATGTATTCATTTGAAAAGTAGGATCCTAAATAATTGGCTAGAGTTTTGGTATGTTATCAAGTAAACTATCAGAATTTTCTAAAGTTTCATTATATTAAAATGAAACTAATTTCTGCGTTTACGAAATGAACGAGAAAAATTTGATTATGAAATAAATAAAAAAATGAGTTCTATATATTTTACCAGATGATTATTGCATCAGAAACTGGACAAATTCCACCAAATCTAAACTACGATACCCCAAATTCCAAAGCAAAATGTTTAGAAGATGGTAAAGTCGAAATTCTAACTGAAATGACGCCATGGACCGGAGAGTATTCTTCTGTTCACACTATAAGTATTACTGGAACGGTTTCAAATATATTGCTGAAAACTCATAATATTGAGAAGAAAAATGATGGAATACCTGATGATGATTTGCCAAGACTGGTTGTAGTATCTGGACGTACCGAAGAGGCTGTTGATACACTTCTGAGTTATGTTAGTCGATTGAAAGATATTTCACAACCTTATAGATACTATGTCTATTTAGATGGTGACATTCAAGTAAATATTTCATTTCAGATGGAAAATAGACCTGTCGATACTGAATTATTACAAATGTTTTATGACATTTTTGAATCTGGAATAGACGGCCATCTGTACCGTGGATATACAACTGTACCTGCTAAAGGTTTGCTACCACCCGATGTAAGAAAACGTGAAACGTTTTTTAACTCTGGTGAAATGCGAGAAATTTGGTGGGTGTTTTCTGGAATGGGTTCGCAATGGGTCGGCATGGGTAAGTTTGTAATTTTAATTTTACTGCACGATAAAAATCAAATTTTTTTTCGTTGAACGGAAAGAAAGTAGTTGTTTAATCGTTTGATTTGAACTGTCACTACTTTTCACATTCTGTGTCGTAAAATCAATAAATTTGTAAATGGCATTTTAAATGAAGGGAATGTTTGATTATAGTGAAAATATTCTATCTTTAGTCGAAATGCAATAAAAATGATCGAAACTTACTGCAGCCTATTGAAAATGAAAATTGAGCCTATTGGAAATATTTGTATAACTATATTTTCCTATAATTGTTTGCAGGTGAAGCTTTGTTGAAAATTCCTGTGTTTGACGCTGCAATACGGAGGTGCGACACGGTTTTGAAACCGCGAGGATATGATATTTATAAAATTATCTGTGAAAAAGACGAGAAAATGTTTGACAATATTGTTCATTCATTCATTGGCATTGCCGCTATACAGGTAATAAATTATTGATATCTGTATGCTGCTTTTAAAATGAAAAACTGCGGATATTTTTGTTAAAACTGTAAATATTGCAGATTGCCTTGGTTGATGTACTTAGATCCCTTGGAATGAAACCCGATTTTATCATTGGTCACTCTGTTGGGGAGCTTGGTTGTGCTTACGCAGATGATTGTTTCACTGCTGAGCAAATGATTTTAGCAGCTCTGTCTCGCGGGTTGGCTTCGAAAGAAGTGGATTTAATCCGTGGTGCAATGGCAGCGGTGGGGCTTGGCTACAACGACATAAAACCTCTTTGTCCACCAGATATCGACGTTGCGTGTCATAATGGCCCGGACAGTACGACAATCAGTGGACCTGCAGAGTCCCTAAGAGCGTTCGTTGCTAGTTTGACGGTATTGCCAATGTTATAAACCGTTTGCTAAATGTACAATGATCTCGTAAGCCCATTCTGGTAATAATATGATTTGTCTCTTAGGCTAAAAAGATTTTCGCAAAAGAAGTAGCTAGCAGTAATATAGCTTATCACAGTCGATACATTGCACCAGCTGGCCCGAAACTTTTAGAATACCTGCAAAAGGTTATTCCAAAACCAAATCCTCGAAGCGAGAAATGGCTAAGTACTTCGGTTCCTCGAAGTGAATGGAACACTGTGAAAGCACGTCTTTGTTCGGCCGAGTATCATACCAACAATCTCTTGAGTCCCGTCTTGTTTGAAGAAACATCACGCATGATACCGCAAAATGCTATTTGTATAGAAATTGCCCCACATGGTTTGTTGCAAGCTATTCTTAAGAAATCTCTGTCGCCAAATTGTATTAACGTACCACTAACGAAAAGAGGACATCCTGATAATGTTGAGTTCATGTTGACTGGACTGGGCAAATTATACAACGTCGGACTGCAACCTAAAATATCAAATTTATATCCGAAAATCAGATATCCAGTTGGAAAAGGAACACCTTCGATATCTTCTATGGTTAAATGGGACCATAATGCTGACTGGTAAAAGAATATTTTCACATTTTATATTTATTAGGGAATTATGTATTATACCTCTTTGTAAAATTAATTTCTCAATCTGATCTGATCAGGTACGTTACTTACTTTGTTCCGATACAGAGGAAGGTTGAAGGAGAAATAACATTTGAGATTAATCTCAATAAAACTGAATATGAATACTTGAAAGGATGTAAAATCAATGGTGAAATTAGTATTCCGATTTCTTTATGCTTAATCAAAGCGTGGGAAATTCTCAAGACATATGGTGAAGACCCAACGCACGATGTTGTGTTTGAAGACATTCACATTCATAGATTACGTGTTCCTGCTCGAGAAGACAATGTTGTGAAATTCACAATCACGGTTACTAAAGGTGTGTGAATTTTAACTATTTAATTTTCATTTGATTTCAGTATGCACGTATTATATCAGAAAATAATGTAAAGTTGAATTAATTGAAAAAATAATGTTCTCTGAATATATATTTTCAAGGAAACGGAAAATTTGAAATAGTTGAGTCTGATACACTAGTAGCCACTGGTACAATAAAATCTGTAGAAGCAGCTAACGTTGAATGTTCGGGTACTAGTAGATCAAATTCACAGCAAGATATTAAATACGACATTCAGAAAGAGGATTTTTATAAAGAAATGGAAATGCGTGGATTCCAATACTCAGCAAACTTCAAAAACGTGCTAAAGTCATCGATGACTGGTAGAAATGGCTTAATAAAATGGAATAATAACTGGGTGACCTTTATAGACAGTGCCATTCAATTATATACTTTTAGAAATGACCTACGCCAGGTTCAAGTCCCATTCGCGATACGAAAAATTATAATTGACCGTAAAAAACAAGAAACCACTCTTCAAGATTCAGGTATAGAAAATATTCTCATTGAATTTACGCATCTGGTCAAATTAAAATTTCATTGACATTGTATTTTTATATTGTTAATAATAATGGCAATAACAATAGCAATTTTTATTTGCATCTATTTTCAGAAGTACCAACTTTTATCGACGAAAATATGAATTATATAACTGCTGGAGGATTAGAAATACAAGGTTTGAGATTAGCAACTTTACCTAAAACTTTAGAACAGAATAGATTAAGCAGCGATACATTAGCTGTCATGCCTAACATAGATAGATCAAATAAATCGATTTTGGAGAGTTTGCGAGTGATACTGCAGTTGGTTTTAGAAAATAGCTTTTCAAATAACATTCAGGTAATTCAGATGATCGAGAATGATGGATCAGAGGCGTCAAAAGCCTACAAATCACTGATGTGTAACGTACCTGAAATTTGCCTCTTTAAACAAGAAAGTACTACTTGCGAAAAAGCCACGTTCAATAAAGCTCTCACAATACTGGTAGAAGATTTGAACGAGTATAAAGCTTCTTACATTTTTCAAAAGTTGGGTTCCAATAAATTCTTGTTGACCAACATCAGGAATGAACACGAAGACAGTTTTATAAAATTAGCCGAATCATCAAACATGAACGTGGTTTTGTTACGCAAATTTATAAATAATAACAACTTAGTTTTATTTAGAAAAAGACGATTGTTTGCGAACACTCAAGTCATCAATGTAAATGGAAATGTGAAAGATGCTATAAATAAAATTAAAGCCATAGGAGTTCCATCGGACGATGAACGAATCGTCATTGTTACGAAAGCCAAAGATAACGTGAACATTGCTGATCTCGTTAATCATTTGGAGCAATCAACAAAGTTGGACAAAATTAGGATATTTGATATTCAAGACACAAATGCAAATGAAAATCTATTTACCGATCAAGTATATAAAAAACAATTAGAAATAGATTTATTGATGAACGTGTTAACATCAAAGAAAACATGGGCTACGTTGAGACGTACTACAGCCGCCCAGACATTACAACCGTGTAATATTTGGACAGCTAATCAATGTCGTTCGAACGATCCAACAACGTTGACCTGGACAGAAGGCCCCTGTGTCGAACAAACTGAAAATATGATCAAAGTTGAATATTCGAGTTTCAATTCTCAAGACGTTTTGTTGGCCAATAATACCTTCTTTTCAGAAACTTCTGAAATATCTGGTATAAACAGGATAGTCCCTGCAACATTTGGATTTGAATATTCCGGCACAAATGTCAAAGGTAAGAGAGTTATGGGTGTAAGTTGTGGCAATGCTATGTCGACCTATGTCAAATCTAATCCGATATGGACTTGGGATGTACCGCAATCTTGGAGTTTTGAGGATGGGGCCACCGTTCCACTGTCTTACATTATTGCATACGCGGCTCTCTTCGTCAAGGCAGAAATAGAACAAGGCGAAAGAGTTTTACTTCATAAAATTTCCGATGGACCTGGTCTAGCAATGTTGAATATAGCGCTACATAGAAAATGTGACGTTTTTGCAACTTATCGAACGGAGCAAGAAAGAAAATTAATAAAACTCACTTCCAATCTACCGGACAACCGTTTATTCGATTCATCAAAAGAAAGTTTTACGGATGATATTCTCTTGAAATCGGGGGGTGAAGGTGTAGACGTTGTTATTTGTAACCAATGTGGAGCTAGAAAGACCGAATTACTATTTGCTGCGTGTAGACGTAAAGCGCGAGTTGTGCTTTTAAGCGATATGAATGATAATAAATTCCATGAAAGTATAGGAATGGAGATTTTTCTGCGAGAATTCAACTTTTTCTCTGTCGTACCAAAGCAGATCCTTATGTCTGACTCTAATACCAAGCGACTATTGTCCAACATGTTAGTGACTGGTATGAAAACGGGTTGTGTCAAGCCTTTAGCTCGAAATATTTATGATAACAAAGCGCTGAATGAAGCTTTCCATGCCTGTTTATCGAAATCTAACCTTGGAAAGGTAAGTCATTTGTTTTTGAAGCAACTTAACTAATAGAGCTTATTTTATTACATAATTACTTTCATATATATAATAGTCCTGAATTTTACAACAAGTTTTCAATAACTATTCTGCCAATTTTATTCCAAAAATTTTTAATAGTGTAGTTTTGATTTTGCCATCAATTCAATTTCGTTTTTCAAACACTTAAAATCCGTTTTTTTATAAACAACTTACGAGGTTCAAGGCAATTTAATTAATTTGAATTGATACAATGAATTTTTACGTTACAATATTACTACGGAAGTTGTCATACCGTGTTAATATTTTTTCCAGATTCTCGTGAAAGTATCTGCAGGCAAAGGCGAAAGTAATCAAATGATGGCATTGCAACGTTTGTACTGCTCAAGCTCAAAAACTTACGTGGTTATTGAAGGTTTAAACGCGTTTGGTTTGGAGTTGATTGACTGGCTGGTAACTCGTGGTGCCAAGCGTATAATGTTAGTATCATATTCAGAGGTTACCGGTGGATATACGAATTTGCGTTTGAGTTTGTGGCAGAAATATGGAGTGAAAATCATTTTACGAACGAAAGTTGATGTCTTCCAGCCACAAAATATCAAAGTACTCCTCAAGGAAGCTTCATCTTTTGGAGCTATAGATGCGATATTCGATTTACAACGTATGATTTCAACACCAGAAAAGTCTAATTCAATCGATTTAACGACGAAAACCGCAGACCAAGAATCAAGATTACTATGTCCAAATCTTCGTTTATTCGCTGTGTTTTCAGCTGTAATAAACGCTGGAGTACTACCGTCGAAAATGAAATTAAGTAAATCTTATAGTATCGATGATATGCAAGATCAATCATTGAAAGAACTCTTAGCAAAACGGAAGAAAGATGGACTACACAGTGTATTAATAAGATTGGGACTTAAAGATGACGATTCTGCTTCAAAGTCAACCATACCACCAATGAATAAATATTTAGAGAAACTCGATGACGTTTTAACGATAAAGGAAACTGCCGTCGAAATATCTTATGCAGTGTCACTCACGGATGAGGTAAGAAACAGTCATGAGAAACTTGTTCCTAATAATTTCATACAATCGTGCTATATAGGTAACAGCGGATAGTATATTTTGTTAACATATTAAGAATATTGTTTATTTTCAGGTTGAAAAAGATACAATAGAGATGCAAATAAATCAGCTGGATTCTGAGAAATTAGAAAAGGACGCTTTTGTAGCAAGTCTCAACATGCCACTCATGGAAAACATATTCGTTCTTGGTGTCTAAATTTTTTCGTAATAAGTGTACTTTACATGATATGTACGTTATTTATTGATTTTAGTAGTTTCAAAAATAGATACTAAACTTAAAAATTGATTTGGTACTTATTGAAATCCACTCGGCAAATATTATTGCGACATTTTACATTGCTTATATAAATAAAATAAATTAAACATTTATTTAAAATTAGGTGTTGGCGAATACTTTTTTAAACAAAATTATCGTTGACTATTCGTCACATTCAGTTCATTATTTTGAAATTCAAAGCTTCTATGAGATTTAGAGTTGTGCTTGTAGAAATTCCTTTTTCTGAGAAACACGTTGAAAATTCCGAGAATTCTTAGTCTTGCCGGCGCCAACTGCACAGTGATTCTGGCGTCTAGCGTGACTAACGTCCGCCGACGATATCCAAATACAAAAAATGTTCATTTAGAAAACTAAAACGAGATCATCGTCATCATTGTATAAAAAATGATTTGTGAAAATTAGTTTTAAAAGATCAAACTTTTTAAAGTTATATTCGAGCTTATTAGCTTTAGCAAAAATCAATAAATTAGTAATAAAGATAAAGCCAGTACACCAATCGGCTAAGTACTTTTTGACGTGCACATTCTTAAGCTTCAACTATTGCTCGAAGTTGTACTTGAAAATTGGCTTGAAAATGTATATTTGGCATCCGTAACGGGGTACTAAAAGAATTATTTTATAAAAAGCTCCCGAAAATAGGAAGCCAAATCAAAAACTATAGATTAATAGAAAAAACATCACAATTAAGGCGCCCGCTGCTAGTCTAAGCCATAATTCATCGAATTTTTCTCTGTCGCACTCAGCTCGTTTATTCAGCTCGTTCTAATGGATTTCGGCCACACTATATTCCGGACACACCTTAATGGAACGAAAAGGTCACTATCTGCAGAAACTATCAACGATGTCCAAAACACGAAACTTGGTTATTAACCAAGATACCGCATTTTATTTCTTACTGTGACTTTGAGACTAAAGACTTATACATTTGAACAGTCAAAGTGAGTATGACACGAAAGAAAAGAACGAAAGTTTTATTTCTCTCGCATTGTCTAAATTCAGTTTAGCCAACAGCTGCAATAAGACGTCTCGTATTTCATTTTTTGAAAAGGCATGCGGTTTTTTTCTTTTTGGCAATTTGTAAATACGAATGAAATGAACTTGAGTGGCGAATATTGCGTACGTTTAATTAATGTCCAAACAAATCTACAATGGATTCAGTTAAAATTATATATTTTCTATCTAGATATACAACATGATTTTACTGATTTTATTGCGATACTCACAATATCATATAGAGTACACGAAATGAATATAGTTGCTATCTCAATCTATAATAGAGGGTGATTTATTTGAAAAGATATTATCGGACTAATAAGATATTGAGTAAAACAAAAATCTAGAAAATATTTGTTGTGGGAATTATCCGAATAACGTTTATTAGTTTGCGATTCAGTCTATGGATGCATAATTTATTTCGTAACGTATTATCATTTTAAGAGCTTGATAACTTTATTTTGACATTATACAATCACGTATATCTATACAACAGAAAAAGTGCTCTTTGGTCAAAAAGAATCAATGGTAACTCTTAGTACGACTTTTCAGACTAAATTTGTCTATTTCAATGAAAAATCTTGAAAATTAAGTAGTCTAAGGTTCCGATGTAGATGCCAAAAATACGACAATAAATACTGTTCTTTCTGAATCTTAATGCATGTCGTATAGTGAGTATTGAATAAAATGAAAATATATATTTTCAAATGACTCTTAGTGTGAAAATCAAGGGGTATCGGTAAAGCCTATTGTATAGATGTTAAACTAAAATTGGCAATATAAATAAACGGAGTAAAACCCGTTTGAGCCGGAGTATACATAGTTCTCGTTTATGTGGAGTAAGCGCGAGATACTGGAAAAATTGCGTAGCGAATGTAACGTATAGTGGTGTACTTATCAGAGTGGTACCTTCGCCGCCTCTCAGCAGCTTTATTCCGTATAAACTTTGCGTGGCCGATAAAGTCTAGCCGGTGTAAATATTCGTAGCTTAACGAACGAGCAATTAAGCATCGGGTTTCGATTAAGAATGCGTGCATGGCTCTCTACCGTAAAAGGTGCACTCGCATTTCATACGCGCCATCACGAGAAGAGCAAACTCTCTTTCTCTTTCTTCTCCTCTTTCCCTCTCATTGCTTGTGCGCGCGATACAAAGATTCGATATAGACGCCTGCCGCGTTCTTTTATTGCTCGCTCAAATTACTCGAACTCACTTAATTGGTCGGATTGGTGCTTGGGGCCCACAGGCTATTCATATTTTCGGACAGGAGTTGCAATCTTATGGGTATGCGTCGCGTGCACCAATACCGTGCCGCCCGGCGCAACCACACGATAACTCGTCGGTGACGATACCGCGCAGACTCATTTAACTGTTAACCGTATGCACATTTTTCAAAAGACCGCCTCGCAAGCCATACACGATAAATTCCTTCCATTACTCTTCATTAATCGAAGATTATAGCTTGCTGACGTTTCTACGACGTTTACCGAGCAAACTTTATTAGCAAAATAATTAGAGCACACTGCATTTTTATTACGCTCTAATTTACTCGATTTCCATGTAATTTGTTGGCCACGAATTATACGTATATTTATTTGCGCACTGAGCAAAAGTAAGGATGAACAAATTGAAAATCGAGTATTTTAATTCGTTTACTGCAGTAAATTACATTCCTTTCAGTTATTTAAAACAGTCGCCTTTGAATGCACACTTTATTAAACATCGCAAGTTTTTGATTGAAATACTCAAAATTTATCGTTAACGTTTAGTTGGGATTTGAGTCAAGTAATTAACTTTGTAATAATTAATTTGCAACACAACTGAACGTTCAGGATCCTCGTTAATTAACGGACAGACGGATAATTAGCTGATATTTTCATTTTCAAATAAGATATTAAAAACAAAGGTTGCAATTATTTAAACCTACAATTTAATATAACAGCTGTGCTGACAAGTTAGGATTGGTAACAAGCCGTATTAATAGGACAATAACGTTAACAGGCCACAAAGACGTCGAATAGACGGCTTGGAAATTCTAAAATGCTTAAAAAGTTGAATACCTCAAAGTATGATATGTACGCAACTACTTATGATGTATGGTTTTTTACAATTATTGCGTAATATACATATAACGCGTACAACAGATTATCAGGTTAATACTAAACTTGGATAAATTTATCGCGGCAAATGTAACTATTCACGCATATAAAAGCATTGGTAAATACACGCAAGAATATGTGATAATATATTTTAAAATCGAACATCATTCGACGAACATAAAGAGAATTGTATCTACGTTGCGTATAGACTTCGTGAGTTTCAAAAGTGATAAGAATTAAAGAAAGTTATGTCTGATAACAATGTTGTGCAACATACTACGAATATTCCTTGAAATAAAAGTATGAAAATCTAACTTAATATTTGTCTATAGTTTAATAACAAGCATCGCATTTTTTTCTTGAGAAACTGATATATGTATATACTCGTACATGCGAAAATTTACACTGATACAATAAGTAAATTAAATAAAAAAATAGAACAATATTACAATAATCAGTATATAAGCATATGTAGACCTAAAAATTAAGAGTACAACAGAAGAAGAGTGATCTATAAGAAGGTGGTGCGCGTATGTTATTATTAGTTGAGAGCATGTTACGTTATATAGGGTTATCGAAAACTATGTTAATGTGATTGTTGGAATTACACACGTCAACTGGTTTTTAAACTTTCGTCACACCTGTTTGAGTTTTACAAAGCCTTAATATAATTTCTTTTGTGTTAAGTACATGCCTATACTTACTTGTTAAAAACTTAGGATCATTTGTAAGGGCAAGAAGGAACAACTGTTGTATCTTTTCTTCTATTTAATATTTTTCAGTTACATGATTTTTCCTTTACCTAGACTCTCAAATGAATGAATATTTTATGTGCGCCTACAAAAAATAATATTTGCCTTTGAAAATAACAGGGTGGTGTAATAAAGATAATCGTCGTATTTATTCCAGAACGATTAAGCAATTATACTTCCAGTTTGAATGTTGTATTCTCATTTCCAAGACTTAAAAGCAACTGTGAATACAATAGATTGACTTATAGGACTTGGCCCGATTCGAAATAATCGCCGAAACTTACAAACCTTAAAACTACTCATTTATTACAAAAAAATGAAACCGTAATAACTTTTGAAGGGACGAGTGTATTTATGACAATTTTCATTTTAAAATATCACATATTTCATTCTAGCCGTCCATTGAATGTATTCATCAGAACGATGATTTGTTCACGTTGGAAGAGATGTTTTGGTTTAAAGGCAGATTCGATTTTCCAAGATTATTGTTATAAAGTTCTATAAGGTCCAAACGAACACCTGTGGAAGAGAATCCTTAAAGAAACTTGCATTACAATGTAAAAGGGAATCAATTCACAAAGTTTAGGTAAAGTCCAACGGTTAACTGATACTTAAAGGGGTGTAGTATTGATTGAACTATGCGAGAGCGTGAAAATGAAGAGAGTTTACGTAATTCACCTTTAATTTAAGGATCTGTTCTATTTTATATTATACTATTTTTATCCGAATGATGGAAAATTTTTATATTTTGACGAATGGAATAGTTCACTGTATAGAATAAAATGAAAATTGGAGTGAAATTCGAAGTACGTGATAGCTCTTCACTTGGAGCTTTCATTAATCTGGGGAATTCCACGATGCAACTCGTTGAGCGAAGTTGCCGCTCACATACCACTCAGTAGCATTTTTTGTCCTTATTCATCGAACTCCTCGTACAACAATGCGATCTTCTCTTTGGACTCGTTAGCTACAATCCGCTGTATGTAAGGAGAATAAGACAGTGCGTATGTGTGCCAATGTATGTGCTTGTGCTGTATTAGTTCAACTGTAGCCATGGGTGAACCAATCAGCTTTGAGAGGTGTGTTCGGACCGATGAAACCACGCCTCCATCGAGTTGAGGTAATAATACTATAGAAACGCTATACTCAAGGTGTGAACGCCCTCGGCGAGTTATCTAGCTGGCGTAGCTCGAGTGGCTTGCTGGATCGATGGAAAAAAAGTCGCGCCGTCTATCTCTCTCTCTCTCTCTCTCTCTCTTACACAACGAACACTCACCAACAACTCCTTCCCTCCGCCCCTCGTTTCACAAGCTCTCCCTCTTTGCAGACCTCCTCCTTCTCCGTAGTGAGCGAGCACGCGAGAAAGAGCGAGAGAGAACGAGAGAGAGAGAGAGAGAGAGAGAGAGAGAGAGAGAGGTAGGTGTTCAGGACAGTTGGAGCAGCGCAGTCAGCGACTGCACCACGATTGTCGAGGATCCTGTCTGTGCGTTCCTAACCTCTCGCGAGGACGCGCCACTGATTTCGCTTATCTCAAAGGCGGTCTCTCTTCGCTCTCACTCTCTCTCTCTCTCTCTCTTTCTCTCTCTCTCTCTTCTCCTTCTCTCGCACTTTTGTTTTCTTTTTATCCCCTTTTCTCGTCGTTGCACTCGCCTTGAACAGGCTAATGCAACAGTGCGCTCAATGGACTATCGATCAACTGTTTACGTGCGTCTTATGCCAATCGATGGATTTTGTGCTCCAATTGTGATCATTGTGTTAGTTTGTGCTAGTGTTTTCTACCTGCAATAACCTATATATTTATTATGTACACTTATCTACACTGCCTGATATGCATACATTGTTCGAAACTACACTATCAGTTCGAGGCTAATGAGTTATTTTAACTGTTAAATATTTATTTATTACTAGTCGTGACATGTGTTGTGTCCGGAAGAGTCACAGAGAATATTTAAAAATCCATTTCTTTTGCCGCCAACTAAGGGTCAAACTGTAGACTGATATTTAGCAGTATTCTGTGTTATATTTTTCTAATAATTACAAGAATGCATTGATAACGTAGTGAATGATTATTGACGCAAAGACCGCGAGAAGTGCAAGTTTTGTTTGACGGTTATTCGCCATTTTACCAGACTGCAAAGCATGCTGAGCGATTGTTGATTATGCGTGAGTATTACGTTGTAGTGTCTCCACACATATACACACACACACACACACACACACACACACACAAACGCGCGCGCGCACGCACAGAGCATTATGCACGTGTCATCAGCGCTCGCAGCACGCGACGCACGTTCTTTCAATACACGCGAAGCAAGTTATTGCTCAAAAAACCAACCAGCTTAATTTCCAGAATTTCAATCATAGGGCTCTGCATTATTTACATCGATGATTTGTAATTGTACACTGATAGTGAGTGAATCGCGAAAATAACAATCTCAATGTGTACATAACATATTGTCTATTTTTCAATTGATTCATATTGTAAAACCGTATCTGATGTACGGTAATACATACACTTGTAAAAAAATGGTTTTTGATTTTACGTATTCGGGTTTTCTTTTATGTACAAATAAATAAGCACGAGAACCTTTGGTTATTTCAAACTATATAAATCTTTGTAGATATCTTGATTGCAAAATATAATAATGATGGTTGTCGCAAAAACTCCGCCAAAAAAGTAATTTCAACAACCCGGGATTTTAACTATGAGTTATTATTGTAAAAATGTTAAAAGTGAGGTATTTTTCAATCAATAGCTTGCAACATTGACAAAGTCCTTCATAGGTTATCTATTGAATTGCATAATTAGTATGATCCTATACTTCCCATGCTTGATAGTAAAATTTATTTTGTATCGGTCTAGATTATTAAAAATAATTTAAAGCGACCAACTAGACTGATCGACTACTGAAGGCAAAGTCAAAGTTGAACGTTACACTACGATCATTGACATTACCATTAATTCTACGAATAAAATTTTCTTTTTCTATTTTACTATAGTTTACGGTTGCCTTTGAAAAATGAAATAAATAACTGAATCGGTTCGTCAAAGATAGTGTTGGATGCTAAAGATAATGGAGCTAATTCCAAGCTTCGAGAAGTCGAATATTTTGTGATTAGTGCGAGTAGCCGAAGAAAAATAATATTTACTCGTTTTATTATTGCTACAATTACAGCTATTTTATGAAAATGAGGCTGCGCGCAGCATATATCAAAGTAGGCTACACGCATTTTCGCGAATAATAAATTCACTCTCGACGATTATTTATTCATTGAATAACTTTCCAGGATTAGCAAAGACTCCATTCAAATGGCTGCTCCAATTTTCACCTACAGGAAACGAGGCGGTTGGGCTTCTGCATGGGCTGTGGCACAAGCTGCAAGGCTTTGCTCAATTATTATTCTCGTATTCATAAAAAAATGTATAAACTTGCCCCTGCACGAGCTGCGCAGCAGCTTTTAAATCACTTATCTATTCGAAAATAATTGCTCAATTGATTGATTTATTGGCGCAGTAGTCGCCTAATAAATAAACGAGCTTTCCCGATGACAAATGCTATATATAAATATACGAGTATCGCGAATATTGAGGTAAAATCGCTGTATGTTGCCAGCGATCAATCCGAAGGAGGATAGCCGCCCGTTTCCGAGCGTTCAACCTGTAACCTTCAATATGAAAACTCTCCCGCACCGTTGACGATCTTACCATTTTGTACGATCTCTTAATTATATTTGCCTCCCGATCAAGTTTATTATACAAGAGTATAGGCCCATTGTCCTAATAAACATTTCCATTAAACCGCAATCACCGTGATACTGCAGTTTTAACAAGTATCTCAATTACATACGGCTTGGCACTTCATTGTCAACATAGAAAATACACAAATTCTCGCTTTTCACATTGATACTTCATCACGCTATCGGCAAAAATTTAATAATTTTTTTTAAAGACGCCATTTTTATTATTGCACTCTGCTTATTGTCGCTAGTCGCAAAATGTTAGAAAACATCGATGCTTACGTAGATCCGCGGTTATCATGAATAAATCAAATATATGATAAAAATACCTGATCTGCATTATTCGAGACTTGTTCGGTATGAATCAAAGATACGAAGTCGATTATTTTTGTGACTACGTTATAATTGTCATTATTTCATATTTTTACAATAGAAAGTATAAGTACAAGTAAAGATCTGTATAAAAATTATCCGAGAAATTATTAACCTACTGAGAAATTATCGTCGCATTGGACTTTCTCTTGCCATGATTTAAGAATAAACTGAACAAATACTGTAGAAATCAACGAGAAAGGAGATAGATATGCAAACGAATCGCAGGCCTCCCAATCATTATTTTCCCTTTCTAAGATTTATGAAGTCACATAATGCCGTCGGAATAATCCCTTTTAGTACCTTCAGACTTATCATTGTGATTATTCGTTATATTACTAAAACGTAAAGGCGAAAACCCCAACCCTAGTAAATATATAGACTAGCCAATATATAATTTTATATTAAAACGACATGTTTCAAATGTTATTAACTTGCATTGCGGAAGGGGGTACTCGAAATCGGAATTAATTTAGTCCGTCAACGAATATTTTAAATATATTTATACATCAAGCTAGCGTGACAGTAAAATGTATCGTGACTATATGATGGAATTATTTTTGTTGATACATTTAAAGTATGTTTGCAAATGTCATATTTCGCGCTACGTTTGATTCCTCCTTAATTAACGTCTCGTCAAAATTATTTATCATGCGTCAAAGCACAGTGGCTTGTGCTTGATGTGCAATTTGTTATTGGCCATGCATGTGGATTGCAGAATAGGCTATAGCTATATTTGAATTCGCTAAGTAACTATGTGAAAATGAACGCATCGTGGAGTTTCTTCAAGTACTTAAGCAATAAGTCTTGTTCGGTTATACAGGATCCCTTAATTTTTACGTTTCCAAAGCTTTCTACTAAATTAACGAACTTTTTCATCAAACTTATCCGTTCCTTTATGCATGTATACGTGTATGTACACGCGCGCGCATGTGTGTTATATAGTAATAAAAGTGGCTACGAAGCGTACAGCAAGGTAAAATAAATGTATCGGTCTAACGCGAAAATAGAGCTAGGCAAGTGCGCAAGAGACACGTAATCACCAAGAGCGATAAATCCTCGATAAGTCGACGGTCGACGTGGGAAATGCCTCGCCGAAAGTGCATTAAGTTCGCCTGCTTCGCTTTTGTTTAGGGTGGAAAGTTTTTTTCGAGTGTCTCGATAAACATCGCGACCGCGGCACGTCATGCACATCCGAGTAACGACCTAAGTGCACGCGAAGACGCGCGGCCTGACGAAAGCTTCTTTCTTCCAGACGAAAGTTATTCATTGCGAGGTCCGCTCACGTGTTTTTTACATGATCAAGTCATAGCGATGGCTTGGATGGCATTCGATTTTGATTCGTTGTTCATGATTTATTAATATGGTGTCAATATTTGTATCATTTCCTTTAGTGATTATCTATACAAATATATCCGTTCCTCGTATGATTTCAAAATTACATTTCGTTTAGAGTATCTCTTTTATTAACGACAATTGGTGCCAATTTTACGAGATTTAACGTTATTAGTGTTCGGTAAAAAGAACCAAGAACGTTGAAACGGTGATCTTCGTAGTAAATGTCACTTTCTTTAGCGGCTTATCGTTTGTCAAATAATCTGCATAAGAGTAATACACTTAAAAACGTTAGTTGTAACGATTTGATTTCGTGATAAAATGAGTTGATTTTCTCGCGATGATTGAACATTCTATTATCTGTGAGAGACTGGCGTTTTAGACATAATCATTTGTTATTGTGAAAATGTGTGATATGACCTTAACAATCCTGAAAATTTTTGTTCTGGATCAACGCGGGCACCGTCATATCGTCTCGTTGTCTTGCCTCTTTTTTCGCGGTTGAGTACTCCGTTGTACAAACGCAGTGGTGTTATCTAAACAGCCGTTTCCCGCACTAAAAAGTTCTGCGTAGATAAGCGCTCTTCGCTAGATTCTGATTGTGTGTGCGTAAATGGAACCCCCATGTTTGTGAATTAGTGCGACGCGGAGTTCCACGTTCACGACTAAACGAGTTTCGTTTTGAAAACATGCTCAAAATCATATTGTTTTTTACCGTTAGAACTTTACGTGAAAACGCTTAGTAAGAAGGAAAAGTTTCGAATTTGAACAAGCAAATAACATTAGGCGAATTAATTTTCTGAATCAATGTTACGAAATGCTTGATTCAACTTTGTTTCTTTTCTAATCAATATACAACAATTGATTGTTTGGAAAATAAACTTGATATCATTTATACATTATGAAAAAAAAGTGTCAAAATCCTTGAAAATTAATCTGCGGTGATTAGTACATTTAATTGTCATATGCGATGTGATAACATTTTCAAAATATAAATGTATTTTAATTGAGTTTAATCGGATAATTATCGAAGTGCTTTACTTTATTTAATTCACCAAAACAGTTTCATTATCTATTCGAATGATTTGAATCGTTAGAAACGCCATTTTATGCGTTCAAATGTAGATCTTAATGCGAAACTATTATGAAACATGTTGTTCTTCGGTTCTTAACTATGTATTTTCTTATCGGATTATGCAAAAATTTACATCTGTTGATACAAAGTCTAAATTAATCTATTAATATGACTTAATTACGTTTAAATCGATAACAAATCTCACTGTACTATTAGGAATGTTACTTTAAAATATTCTTATAAAAATACGTCGTCACCATAAACTTCAATCATCTGTACAATATAAAATTATTTTCGATCCATTATAGGTTTATACAAAAAAATTATTTGATATAAAACTTGAAACTTAATTCATACGACAACGTTACATTTTACACGACAGTACTGTACTAGATTAAATTGATTGATCAGTTGTCAATATTCAACAAACATTGTGGTTAAATTGAACGGTAAATGAAAGTAAGTTTTCAAAACACACTGAATG
Organism: Chouioia cunea; assembly: GCA_030064505.1. Lineage (NCBI taxonomy): Eukaryota > Metazoa > Arthropoda > Insecta > Hymenoptera > Eulophidae > Chouioia > Chouioia cunea. The sequence continues at coordinate 13,845,583 of JAOPFQ010000005.1, forward strand.
ACATTTTCGTGACTATCTGATCGATTGTTTTTTGTAATTTGAACGGATAAAGCATTATTTCCATGATAGACAAGTAATAATTGAAAAACAGAATTGCAGGAAGTTGATCTCGGGGATGATGTACAATGGTTAATACATTAGCTTGTCGATAGATTCAGCACAGCGTCAAATTGACTGTAAAATTGTTCTCATTGAGATAACACATCGTGAGATAGTGCAGGACAAGCGAAACAATATCAATAGCTCGTAACACAACGAGCATCAACTGTCAAAACTGTAGACAATGGTCTGCGTAAGTATTCATATCGTGGCTGAGACCCTGACTCTTACGATATCAACCGGTCGACTTATCGTCAACCGCTCGCTCTTCCGCTCGAGCCGTCGGGCTTCGAGCACGTACGCTTGCGGCATATGTCGAGTTAGCTATGGCAAGCACTAAGTAAAAATATTACTTTTCTACTTTAATTTTTTCCTATAGATTTTTCAGTATCAATTCGCCCCTCTGCATCGTTCATTTGCGAACGAATCGACACATCTTTTACTATTCTATCAAAAAAACATTTTTTCAACTTTGTGATACGTTGAAAAGTTGACAAAAATGACATTTTAAGGATACAAATTAGAAAAGAGGACGTAATAAGAAATCATATACGTTTCAAATCTGTGAAGTCAGGCACGCTAAAACGTTGTAAATTTATTCAAAGAACACGAAATAGATAAAAGCAGGTGACAAGGGATGGAAGCTTCAAGCGGAAGTGAAGTAATCGCTCTAAAATGAGTTGATAAGTTATCAGTTGCACGCCGATAGAATACCCGCTAGTTTTTTTATGCCTTGAAGCTTCACACAGTCAAGCTCATTCGGTGACCGACTTACTCGCAATCAAAAATAAATACGCGTAGTGTACTAACAGTTCTTTTTGCTAGCTCTGTAGTTGGAATAGAAGTAAGATTTTTTAAATACTAATTATTCATATTTTTTTTAAATATATTCAAATATAATTTAATTTGATTTTCAATCAAAGATTACAAACACACACACACACACACACACACACACACACACGTATGTATACATATTTCACACATTTTTTTCAGTGTCCTTAAAATTGTTATAGAACTTTCCTAAATACATCAGTACCTTTTGCGCGTTGATGATACTGCTTTGTAGGAAATGGTCAAATACTATTAATATATCTGGTTAATAAAGTGTATGTACATTGTTTTTGCTTTACGAAGGGGATCTCGCTATATGACGGTGCATGTAAAGAAGCAAGCTACAGAAAAAATGTCATTCACTATGAAAAGAAAAAAGAGAGTCGAAACAGATACAGGAGTTTGATGTTGGAAAGAGGTAAACTGCAGGAGGGATATGAGGAAAGGAAAGCCACTTGACGTCGGCAACGCATGGCCTGATAGAGAGAGATAGAGATAGAGAGAGAGAGAGAGAGAGAGAGAGAAACAGACGGCGAATGCGATCTCTGGCAAGCGCGCGGGTTTTTAGGCCTAATTAGTTGTCGCCAGGCGTCTTGTCTCTCGAGCCCAAAGAGGCCGACTCCATTTCACGGGCTTATACGGCTGAGCACCTTGCCCTCCCCCTCATTCTCTCTCTCGTTCGCTCGTTCTCCATTTCACGATGTCGTGCTCGCCCCATCTCTCGAACTCTGCTTCTCTTCTTTCTTTTTGTCGGATTTCTTCATTTTGGCTCTCTTTATTTCGAGTCACAGCCGACACTCTTTTTCGATTCTGATTGCTCAATCCTCAGCTTCTATCAAAATCACGTATCTGGCTAGTTGTTTCACTTGACTTTAACCGAGTAGGCTTTGACTACTCATAAACCCATAATGTACAAGTACTAAATCTACATCACTCAATATTTTAATTCAAAAATTTTAAATGAACTGTACATCATGAGGGCATTGTTATATTCTGTTTTTATTGCGAAACTATGATTAGCTGTAGAATTTTAATAAAACTTAATCTGACAACTTTTGACATATGGTATGTTTTGATGTTTCAGAAAATTTCCAAGTTTTCTACTAATGTGGGATATAGCGATCATCGGCAAAAAATGGTGAATGTTTTATAGTATATTATATTAATTGTTGTTACATTCTATAGGTATATTCATATTGTCGCATATTTCGAAAATCATTGATACTAATGTAGATAACCAATTTAATTATAAGCATTTCTTACTGAGTAATTATATGTCTGGTTATGCAGACTGACTGTACAAAAGTATACAAACAATGTATGTAATAGTAGTAAGTAAAGTGGAAAAAATAATGCAAGATCGTGAGCTAATGACGGAAAAGTAAGAAAATAGTCAGTTGGAAAATTACGAAATTTCCAAGGGGCTAGTAAGTTAAGGTCCTCACTGCTCAAATAAGTTCATAACCAAAGCTTTAACGATCCCAAATAAATGGCTTAGGGTTTCACTTTCCCGTTGGCATGCTTTTTTTACACCCCCGAGTTTGCCGACAGTCGTTTGTCCGTTCAGCTTCGAAACCCGAAAACCTGTCTGTCTGCCCCTGGTATACACATCCTTCCTCTCCATTCACGCCGGCCGAGTTCATTCACGAGTCAGGCTAGCTTTACGTCTCTCTCTCTTTCTTTCTCGAAATTACCAGGAATTCGGTTGAGACTACGGCGAATTCCTACTATGAGCTCGTTGGTTGTTGTACGTGTGTGTGCGTGTGTTTTTTTCGTTTGACCGGGACCCATTGACGAAACGAGCTTAGACGAGGTCGCCGCCGGAACACGATCCCGGAAAGTGATCTTCCTGGCCACAGACGCCGAGCCGCGGCTGATCGGATCGCAAGATCTAAGATCTCCGAGAAGATAGCCAGGGCGTGACGCTTCTTCCCGCGTAGCGCCTCCAGAGATCCTATATTACTGCTAACGAGCCGCTTGACATACCCCATAGGATTTACAGTTAAATTAATTGGAAATTAGTCGCGATCCGATGAGTTTCATTTCATTTTAATGTTCCTGCATCTCGATACCACCGAGACTTTGCCAGATCTTGTTGACTTCATATATGTATAAAACGGGTCTTCACCTCACTTCCACAGTAGTATGCATATCTACTATCGTTGCGTAAACTTATTTGCTCGGTGCAACTGACAGCTTATTCCCTACATGTGTAGATGATCGTTTTCAATAGTTTTAATTTAAAATGTCTTTTTGAACAATATTTAAGCATATAATAGGCACTCAATTTGTCGCGAAAAAAATATGTTGGATTTAATAAATTTGAATAATTGAAAAGACTATTTTCTTCGAAAAATGTGCGGGAAAATAATCAATAGGAAAAATAAAAGAAAATTTATGTGTACAGCTATGATGGCAACGGTGGCAACGAACGGTGATGTATCAAGGTCCATCGAGAGAGGAACGTGTCGCTTGTAATTTCGTCTCTCCGTCTCTTTCCCCTCGCACATCTCTCTCTCTCTCTCTCTCTCTCTCTCTCTCTCTCTCTCTCTCTCTCTCTTTGGTTGTATCTTGTCGAAGTGTTGGTGTGTGCTTCTCGTGGGTACGGCAAATTAATGTCCTTCATTTACAAACCAAAATAGGGAGGCACAAGAGAAAGAGAGTGAGACTATACCGTGTCTCGTCCGGCGCTTTGCCAACTATCATTATTGGAACTCGGGAAATAGCGATGAGATGACGCGCATTATATTCGCGCGTCAGCTGCTATATATTATACCGTGTTGGTTTTTGTCGAATGACACGGGCCTGCTACATCACGCCGACACTCTAGCACATTATTTGGTAGCTCTCTCAGCCCAAATTAATTGATGATAAATTATTTATTTATGAAGATATTAAGTCGAAAAAGAGAGGGAACAAGTCGCAGTGGCGGGTGTTGATTGAAACTTGAGAATTCCAAAAGAAGGACTAAATGCCGAAACATTTGACCGAGACTTTTTATGGCCTATGCCAAAGTAGTTTCACTTTATAATGGACAAACCCGATAAAACTAGTGATGATGTGCCTATAGTGGACATTTTCGTAAACTAAGCTTATTCTCAACGGATATCGTCGATTTATTTAAAATGCGATCTAATGTGCTTTTTTTTGTACTTTTTTCCCATTTTGACATCATGTGCAGCCCCGTTTCAGTATAACAATGTGCCGAATCCAGTATATAACATGTTGCGCACTGTACACTGGCACACGCGTGAAACGTTACACATCGCTGCCTTTTCATTTTCAGTTCATTGAATACGTCGGATTCGATTAAATTATTTGCATGTTTTATTCCTTCAATAACAACGAAATTGTAAATCTACCTTCGCGTTGAATATACTTAGTTATATAATCGTTTGTAAAAATGTGACTGGCAAAGAAAAATTAAAAACGTAAACACAATGAAAGCTAATCGCTACTTAAAAAATATCATCAGCGACGTTACAATATCGAAGGTTTGTGTAGTTTGAACATTAGTATTGAATCTCGTAATACTAGAAGCTAAATAGTACGGCCACTCGACAGAGAGCCGTGTATAGAAGGCCAGTTTGGTCGATCGCGTCTTGACCGAATGACCGAAGGCCGCTGGCGCGCATAGTGTCGCCCACGCGATCAATGTTCGATGGTCATCGATTGAGTTGCCTCGCGTGCGATAACGATCTCGATCTCTTCCTACCCTACCTGACCAACTAAAAAGAAAGTGACTATTCGACGCACAATCCAACAGAGAAAAACTATTTATTCTATATCTCTGATCCCTGTACCGAAAGCAAAACACTCTTTCGGGTTTAAAATCTTGCCGATGGTTGATTAAACGCGTGTCTATCTTGAACTATAGTTTTTTCGTTGAGCGTCTTAAATGGAAAAAGATCAAACGCACACTAGCAATAGAAAGAGAAGTTCTTGCAGAAATCGATTTCGTTGAAACGTACATAGTAGTGGCTAAGAGGACCTGCGATACGAGAGTCAGTGAACGTGTAGAAGAAATTTTTACTCGCGCCTCGCTGGTTCCCATGACATGATCTTTAACTTTATGCTCCCACAACTCTACGACTTTACTCGAGCTCAGGCGTAGTACGCACCGGCTGCTTCAGTGCCTGGATAATCTCTTGGCTTCGTCTCTCGTTGTCTCATCTTTTTTTTCTTTTATTTTATCAGATCACTTTTTTGCTTGGGGTTGGCGCCTTGGCTCTCGGTTGAGTCCACTCTGTAACAAAAGTAATTCAGTTATTGAAAATTAACACATTAATTATGAACGCTTGACGAGTTATGGAAAGAGGGTAAGAAGGGGCTTTTAAATAAATTACATTGATTATTACAATGTACAAGATCAATAAGTGATATGAGTATTACAATTCTACGAGTATTATATGCAATTTGGAAGAACTTCACTCGAATATGTATACACATTGGAGTGTTCATGTTTCCGTGTTAGAAACCAAAAGAGAAAAAGTCAGTGTGTTATACGCCGACAGTTATAAGAGCCTGAGCCATTTACGGAATCGTTTGGACTGGAGTCGCAGTGCTTAAATAACGATGGAGAGATGCCGCTATGAGAAGTTGCGAGGAGGGGAAAATAGCAAAACTCGCAAACGCTTAATCGCGAGCATCCATTGATCGGCAAACAGGCGGATCCCCAGCAATGCAAGCCAACTTTCTGGAATTCAAGTATAAGACCGACCCTAACATACTCTTGCATATTAAACAGATAGGTTTGTTAGTTTTATTGATATCTCTTACGGTGCACTGGCATACGAATTATCCGAGATTACGAGCACTTGACTTTACACGGATCTAGCTATTGAAAAGTGCCTTAACTATTATTTGCTAGAGAGTATCAGCCATTGAGCCTAATTTTTATCGCATATAGACACGTGAAATTAATTATAATTAGATTGATCTACCAAGCCCAGAAGTTGACTAGCAGAAAGTTCGATATGGTACAGTTCAGTATTAGTAATGCAATATCGTATTGAAACAACAATCGAAGGGGATTTGTCGCATAAGTATAGTGTGACGGTGTGGCCGATAGCCATTTGTCAGACTAATTTGAATGAGCTTGACAGTTTATTGTCTGTAATTGAGGGCGCGCGTTATAGCAACTTAAAAATGTCGATTTTCCGTACGAGCTGTAGCTCTGTATAGGCACGGACGGAGCGTTCAAGTCATAAAAGTGGTTGCTGCGATTGCGCCAACCTGTGTCCGCGCTTTTCCACATATCAGTCGTCGTGGTCGTCTATGCCGTAGCTGTAAATCATTGCGAACACTTTAGAGCCCATTTGTCCGGTAATGCAGCCCCCTCTCTCTACCCTCCATCGGTCTCTCCTGCTCTGGACGTCGACGGCGGCGGCCAAGCGGCAGTAAATTATATCAACACCTTCGAGCTGAAGTCGTGTGGACTGAGATGCGCCCACGTGTGAGCGCGACCGCGGATAAAGAGCACTACTCACAGATAGAATGCTTACTAGTTGATATATTGCTCTCTTTCTCTCTCTCTCTCTCTCTCTCTTTCTTTCTCTCTTTCTCTCCACTTCGCCAACTCTTTATAACAACGACTAGTGAGCGTGTGTATACGTCTTACCTTTTTATTTTACAATGATTATACGTTTGAATTAAGCTAAGGTTCAGATCTGTAACATGTGACACTATGTTACAGACGAATAGAAGAGATTAGCATGGATTGCTGAAAAATCCAACCTTTCAATAATCTATACCATTATATTCAACTGAATGGAAAAAAATCGATTGTTATGAGTTGAGTGACAGATAATTGTTGTAAAAAAATATTTAAAACCATTCCATCAGCACAAGTATATCGATTGATAATTTTTAATCAAAGAAAACCTGGCTTTGAAAGGCATTGTGAATTTATGTGCTCATTAGTGTCCACGTACATTGAGGACTTGAACAAACTTTTACTGCTTCAGGTATCGTAGAGTCTTCTCTTAATGTATTCTCAATGCTAATCAGAACGCAACTTCAAAATTTAATTACGTAAGTAGAATGAAATTTACGTTAAAGTCATTTTATTGGTACGATTTTTTTATTTGTACTAACTGACTTTTGCAAATCGATGTGTTTCTTCGTTAGACCAAGTGGTTCTTGTTTATAATACTCGCACGTAAGCTATGCAATTTTCATCGATAATCTTAAAAAACCAAGCTGTTTACCATTCACGTGGATTTTCATGTCTAATTAAAATTCCGTTTTAAGTAGCTCATGTGATTCATAAATAGGGAAACGATTTTAGCCGATAGATATATTAGTGCGCATACGAAATCGCGTTACCAATATCTATGTTATAAGAAAATGCCAATAAAAAGTCAATAATAATTTTAAAATCACTTAAAACTTTGACAAATGTGTCGTAAAGCAGGTGCTGTCGTCTATTCCAACTTTTTTTTCACAATATTTTTTATAATTTTGTATTCTAATCAAGAAGTCGAAAATCCGTAAATAGATATACAATGCCGCGCAATGCAGCCTTCAGTATCTTATAATACAACCGTTCCCGAGCTCACGCACGCGCGCGCGCACACACATAGCCATAAAGACGCGCGCCTTCGTTCCAAAGGCAAAGCGAATCGAACCGAACGGAATGGCAATGCCCGCCGTGTACCTATGCACACGCGTATGTGCGTGACTGAGCGTCGCGACACGATCTATAGATCAGATTTATGGTCGATTATCGGCCACTACAACGGCCACACTGTACTGGCTCTGCTAATTCTTTAGCCTCTCTTTAGCTTGCATCCAGTTACTTATTCTCAAAGCAATATTGCTGTTATCATTTTTACATAATCACGTGGTATAAGTCACGGTGGGATTCAATTCGATAGTTTTGGTTGAAGCGCTTGATCATTAATTAAAAAGCCATTGTAAAGATCGAAATAGCAATAATCTAGAAACCAAAAGCTCTTATATTAAGAAATTGAGGTATTGCACAATATCAGTTTGATAATTAAAAAAGGACGAAAAGTTTTAGATGTAAAAGCCGAATTGTCTAGTTGGTGATTCGATTACATAGAGTATAATATACTTAATTCATACCATATATTATTTGAACGTAGCATATTCAATTTGCTAATAATCTATTTTATTGCCAGCTCGCGATAAAGTTTAACACAACTACTTAATTTTATAGTGCAAATCATGGTAATATAAATATATACTTGACGTATCTTGTTAATTTCTCAATAATTGACTAATTTCACATGTTTTTCTTTTTCTCTTTCTCTATGTTTAACTATCGTATTGTTATTGCGAATAAAACGAGAAAGGAATGTTACTATCGGATTATTTCGTAATATTAGCGGAAAAAATAAATAGAAAGAAATTGGGAACGAAGTGTGCGCATAAGTAAAGATCGGCAGCTGTGCATGCATTCCAGTCGAGCATCGCCTCAGAAATCTTACACTATACTACAAGACACGGTCTCCTTCTCCCGCTCTCTCTCTCTCTCTCTCTCTCTCTCTCTGTCTCTTTGTCTCTTTTTCTCTTGCTCGGAGACTCGCGTGCGCGCGTTTAATCCGCTGCTCTGGTGCACATTTGAAATCGAGCCGTTTCACCTGCGCACACACGCGCACGATCATACCTATATATACAGGATTCGAGCTGATCTGCAGGGAGACCCGTTACTAGCTTCAGCAATGCAACTGACTCAAGGTAATTAATTTTGTAAGCACTAGGCCAATGCAAACACCTTCACCGCGAGCCAAAGCTGCTCGGCGCTCTGCCTTACCCTCCGACGCCGCTGCCGTGTGTTCATTCGTTCGTTAGCTCCTTCGTTTCATCGTCATTTTTTCACTGATATCTCCGACGCTACATATTACACGAAGAGATTCTCTATGTATTTACGTATTTTTGTGCTATTTGTCGACAGCTGCTTGCTCGCTGTGTTAAGATGTTATACTGCGCACATCGTTAATTTAACTATACTGCAAAAGAAGTTTCCGACTAAAAATCCCGAAATAGATGCCTTGCGTTAATACGAGGATGTCCTCTTCTTTTCGTCTACGTGGTTACTTCGCCAAATAGACTCTTTGACAGAATATGCTCATATTTCAAGAAATACCACTTTCAGTTCTTTCAGAAATTCCCAAGACCGCGTCCATTGAAAGCTCAAATGACAAATCTGTCTGTTTCAATTCAATGTTGTGATGTACATGAACATCGACTGAGTAATCCATAAATTATTTAACTTCTCGTTTGCACAATTTGTTTCAGTATAGCGTGTCGATAGATAAGCTCATAAAACATTAGCTATTAAAATAGTATGCGATATGCTAATTGGTATCAATACATCTTGATTATCATAATAGACAATAAACTATTTCAAATAACATACGTAAATCAATAACTATAATTTGGAGCGATAAATTACTACTATTGATCGGTGAATCAAATTGTCAATAAATTTCGTTTTTTTCTATTTTTTTTTGCAAAACTTCCATCGTGTTATGCGTGTGCAGTTGAAGTGAATGTAACGAATGAAATAATGAAAAGTATAGCGAATAGCCGAGTTGGTTTATCAAAGCATTTCACAGAGGATTTGTGAGTGTATAATGATAAAAATCAAGAGTAAAACCGTTCTCGCAGATAAAGAAAAAAGTGAATCCTTGCAATAAGTGTAGTCTCACGATCGGCTGCAAGAATGGCAGATGCGTTTGCAGCACGTTACGTGTAAAATGTAAATGTCTAGACGAGGTGTGAGTGCGGCAGGTGAACGATCTTTATGAAAGAGCTATATCCTTGCGCGTTTGAGAGCGGCGAGTGTGTATGTGTATCTGTTACGCGTTGCACAGTGAATCATTCCGAGGGGAAAAAAGTTCGCGCCTCGAGAGTGAGAGAGAGAGAGAGAAAGAGATAGAGTACGATCGCGTTAATTAATTAAGAAAGCTTCGAGGTTCGTTCTTTGGTTTCGTCCCGCGTCTAACGGGTTCACTACAAATAGAAGACTCGTTCATCGGGAACTTTTTAACTTAGGCCAACTAGGCTGAATGCGTAAGCCCTCATACGCACATAAATATATATGACACGAAGCACTATGACAGCGTTTTTTAAAACTCTTTATTAACCAACATTCGCATATACTTTTCATGCAAAGAAGGCAATTAACTAATAATGTCGCGATAATTAGTTAGGCATTATGCAACAATTACTTATTTATTGCTTAGTAAGCCAATTAATATTGTAGATCAACCAATTGGTCCCGACTAAAGCGTTCATTAAAAAATAACGACTTTGTGTCAGGGAGTTGATGTTCAGTTTGAAAAACAACAGAAAATCGTTAAGAAAAATGATCTCATGACGAGTTTATTAATTGAAAATCAGTTGATCGGGCATCGCCGAGTTGAAAACGATCGATGATTGGATTGCAACTGCACTGCGGGTCTTCCGTCCAATGGGGTTAATTACCGGTCGAAAGTGCGAGCTTTTAATAGTTTTCATATAGACTTGTTCTCTCTTTCACGGCATGAGCTGCTACGTGCCAAAGGCCTTTTAATTGAACCCGTTTGAATTATAGCAAGCCACTAATTGCGCTTGCCGAGCGAAAGGAAAAGAGAGAGAAAGAGAGAGAGGCTGTAATGACTTCTGGGCGCATCGAAACTCAAACTTCAATTATACACACACACAGTCTTGTACGTACATAGCTATGCCATTGGTCTTCATCATTTCAACACCCCAACTTGAGTTGCTACATCTTTAAATAAATAAAATATCAGTGACATAAAAAGATTTTTTTACTTTACACTTAGAACATTAGTCGTAAAAAAAAGTCATTCTTGGCAAATATTTCACACACATGATATTCTATTACTCACTCCACATCCCACTTTCGAATTTTTATCCGTAGTTTAGAAAAAAACACCGATTAAACATTCTAATAAATCAAAACTAAGTTTGTTTTACAACACCAATCCAATAATGAACTTGGATGGCCAAAATGAGGTGTACGGTGAGTTTTATTGTAAAAGATGCAATTAAAATATCATACTTTTCGTTTGAATGTATAAGGATTAATGGAACATTAAAACAAATTCTTGAGCATCGTGTCGTATGTGCAAGTACACAGTTCGCGAATTCCAAAGTGTAGAGACGATGACTATCGTAAATTTATAGCAGACACTTCATAGCGTAAATGATTTCTTTACATTCTCTTAGATTTTTCAAAGGACTATGATTCCGATTCAAATATAAAAACATTTGGTTATCAATTTTCACTTTTATAACATAAATTATAGTAACATAAGCTATATCCAGTAATCAATCGACCAAAAAATGCTCTTGTATAATATGCGATTACACAGGGACTCTTTTTCTCCTGGCACAGGTCAGGACTAAGATTATTTGGAACCTTGATTTCATGAATAATCCTAAGCACCCATAAATTTCGAAAAATATCGAGACTTTGTATGATGTTGAAACTCAATGGTTTAAAATATAGTCTATCATTTTGATGAAGATGTAGGCATACAACGGAGGTGTAAATTATTCGAATAGCGTAAAATATTCATTTTCAGTGATATGAAGTGTCGTGTAGTTGGCATGGAATTTCGCAATATCAATAATAAATTAGATCAGTTTGCACCTATAAATTAAGTTATAATTAACACATTAGAGTGATTTTAATAGCTAAATGACATCGCCCGAATTGATAAGATCTATGTCAAACGTTCAACACAAATATAATGACAAACTGTTTGCCGATAAGCATTACCTCTTTTCACATCGGGTTCAACGAAACAGTTATTGGTACAATTGAAAAATAAACGAGCAATTAAATGTAGTGGAGGCCAATTGCATCCTAATAATTTTGAGTTAGCCGTATAAACGAAACTGCACTCGGTATTAGCGCACGTGTAAATATTACGAAAACGAGAGGAATAAAGTTGCGGCGAAAGACAGAAGTGCATGCTTGCATGCGACAGATTTGCGGTAATCATATATTGAGTTCGAGAGCGGTCGTCGTGCTGTGGTATTAAGGTGGAGTCGTATCGTGCGTTGCAAGAGAGAGACTAAGAGAGGGAGAAAGAGATAGAGAGAGAGAGAGAGAGAGAGAGAGAGACAGAGCGAGGATGAGGAACTCGTATTAATGAACCTGGGCGAATATAACCCCGACAGGGCGCGGGCGAGCCTAGGCTGTGCCCGTTATTCGGGATTTATGGGTTTGCGTTGAAGCAAGCGAAAGAGAGCAAAGCCAAGCTGCTGCTGCGACTGCTGGTCCTTGACCGGTTTTAATACACAAAATGAGAACGCTCGAGGTACGTATAGTATGAGCACACCGCACTACATATTGCACTGCACGCGGAAATCTCACTTATATTCAAGGGAACCAGCGCAGCCTCTATGTAAGCCTTCAGCTTATATAGCTTCTTACCTCACCGCATCTCTCTGCTCTCTTTTCATCGTGCACGCGATCCCGCAGAAATCGCTTGATTTATTGCCCATTTCTCGGCTTCTCAGCTCAGCCTGCATGCCTGCCTACTCAGTTTCACTCATTAGTTGCAGATTGCTCCCATTACGCGTTCTAATTGGGTCATTCCATTATTTTACTCTTCAGCCGTCGATGGTTTCCTCCTCCTCCCTCGGTTGTCTACCCCAAACAATCAATTGTCGCATATCCGTGCATCTATTATCCCATAGCGTCGCATTTATTCAGTTACATCTCCTATAGGGCTCGTTGTAATTCGTCATATTGTAGCTTTTCATAGGGTTTTTTCATTAGGAGGTTATCAATTGAGCCATCAATAGACATAAACGTTGTGCATTTCTTCATTAAAATTAATATCTACAATATATGCAGCCGAATATTCACCAACAATCAATACTTGGATCATTACTAAGATATTTCATGCAGTTCAGAAGAGTTACACTTACATCTCTCTAGTGATGTTAGTTACGAATTGTTAGTAACTCCAATACATTACGCGTGCATAACAGGAGAAAATCTCTTTTCAAAGAAACGAATCTAGAAGAGGGACGATTTAACGAAAAGGTAGTGTTGATAGAACTTGACAAATCAGGCACCATCGGACAAAGGACACGAATGTATTTCCATTTGGCGAGCATAGATTGTAATCGGTGATAGTTACCGCGTGAGCTACGCGGGACGTCAATCGGTGTGGATCGAAGGTACGCTCTACTGGATAATACAGGAGATAGAGCGCACTACCGCTGCGCTTCTGCCCGCCGCGGTTAATTAGACAGCGAGCATAAAGTTTGCGGCTCGCGCGCGCGCAAATCTTGGAGCCCGTTATATATTCGCGGCGCCTGGATTTATGAGAACGCGAGGCGCGAGTGATCTGGTCCGGTACTACTACCACAGTTGCTACTACTACACTACTATAAATGTTACTAGAAGCCGCAGTAGCAACAGCAGCATATACGCCTGATTAGTTACTGCTATGACCGGTTATATTGCAAAGCGCCGTAATGTTTATACGCATTGCTTCTACGCTATGGTTTTTATGAAAATGTGCGACGCAAGCGAGTCTGGAGTGCAAACAAGTCGAAGATTCACCAGACTCGTTGTTGTAACACGACGAAAACGAGTTGCTAATGCACGCTCGATCAATCGCTCGATCCGTATTACCCGGGCCTGATTGAGATATATATATATACACGCGCGAATTCGGATAATTTACTTGGTCGCTACCCAATAAGTATCGCGTAATCAACCTTAGCCGAGATCGCTATCTTGCCATTAACCGTATCATGTACCGGTCTTTCCAACAAATATTGACTTTTTGTCCATTGCTCGAAAACAACATCGATTAAATATTCTTACAAACTAAAATTGAGTTTTCTTGTACAACATTGATCCTACAACAAAGTTGATTCATCCACCATGATGCGTTTATTACTATTGTTGGTAGAGATTTCGCGAAACCTAAACGATAATGCAGTATTTGTACAAACTCGTCCAGTTCGAGAAAAATCTCAAATATTGCTGCTTATCAGGAGTTTCACCGTTCAATAATACACGTGAGACCCGTACAAGCAATTTTTTGACTTGTAACAAGAGCCCTAACTTCGCAATAAGCATGATATAATATTTCGTTGAATATTTCCAATGCTATTTCTTTTGAAGTTAAACCAAAAACTTATATTCGATTGTTAAAATTTGTCGAACCGTTCCGGTAAAATAATACGATTAGCCTGCGACTTGTTAAAAGCTTTGTAAATATGCTATTTTTCTTTCGAAATTCTGAGGCAAAGAAAGACGAAAGTACAATCACTCGAATTGATTTTGAGAACCACTAGGAACAAGCGACACACAGTCGAGTCGTTCCTCGCAGGAAGTGGGCGACTGTGGAATTTGGGAGAGATGTTAAAGGCAGCGACAGGACACGGCGAGTTTTATATTATAATTACCTCTATCGAAGATTCACCCGTTCAATGTCACCTTTTATTTTCTTCTTTTTCGAATGCTTTCATCGATATCCCAACATTTTTTTCTCCATAATTAATAATAGAAAAGTATGAACAATCGTTTTTTTCTTTAATAAGAAATACTTTACTATTTCCAATAGACTATTACGAATAACAAATTATAGTTTATAAGAATAAGTTTTGATCTACAGTAGAACAAGTATTTGTATGATTAAACAATTTATTATAAATTGCAAGAGCAATCAAAAATCAAATTTGAGAATGAATCATTGACTTGAAAACAATGAACGATGAGTATCGATTGCTCATACGTTAACAAAGTAAAAAAACGAAAGCTTTTGAGGTATTATGAAAAGTGTCATTCGGACGGCCAATTAGGTGAATAAATTATCATAAGTGTCGGCAAGATAAGATCGGAGCTAGATAAACATTTTTAATTCGCTATAAAGAAGGACCTCCGACAACGCTTAGGGCGGCCGCCTTGGCAACGTATGTGGGACAGTAGCCGGGCGCGCCAGCGATCCGTAGGGGAGCGGAATAATGACAGGTTGGATAATAGAATTGGAAGGGTCGTGGGTAATATTAGATATGGAGGTCACTTCGAAAATGGCGCTCCCGTATTTTCGTGCATTTTTATGACCGTTATAGAAGTAAAAAACAAACAATGGAATTTCTGGACTTTTATTACGCTTGTGTGACTTTTCTTGAGTGAACGATACGGATTGTTACATTCGTTTGGGTCATTAATCTAAATGCTTTGTGAGAAATCAAACCACGCTCAACAAAACATATATCTTTATCATGCAGCGAGTTTTTCCTCGATGTCGTCAAATTAGAAGCTTAATTGAAAGATTTTTTTCTTTATAATTGCAAAACGCTCTCTACTAATTGGTCCGTTACTTAAGCTAACACTGTACAAAACTCTGTTGAGTAAAGCGCACGACGCTTGATTACACAAATTAGACAAGCATTGACAAGTTGCCGTGAAATGAAAAAGTAAAAAAAAATTGGACGAGTAAAAATAGGCATGCAGAATTCATAAAATAGGTAAGACTCGCAGTAAACATACGAAGTGCTTGCAAAGGAGAGTCGCATAATAAAATCCCATTAATTCTCGTTTGACCTCGGACAATAAATCAAAAGACAGACCGGAGACACGGATGGAGAGCGAGAGAGTTAGCGTTACTCTAGTGCCTTCTCTCTCTCTCTCTCTCTCTCTTTCTTTCCCCGATATATAGCCGCGAGCAATTTTGCAGTTTAAGCCGCGTATGCATTATCCATTCGCGCCTTCACGTGCGCGCACTTTTATAACGAGCTATGCGGCTGCTGAGTGAGAGGCTGACTCCGCGGGCCGGGGGACAGATTGAAGGCGAGCGATTAGCTGCTGCTAGATAGATGAACGGATAGATAGGATGTTATACGTATGGGCAGCTCCCTTGGACTTCCGGTTTGAGTGACCTAACACGACTTTCCAATAAAGACTAAAAACCCGCCACCGTTTGCGTCCTCGCGCGACGTGTCTCTCAAGGCATCTGCAGTCTACCGTTTGACCTGGAACGCACTTATCTGCGCGCAATATCGCCGACTCGTATAGCTCCATAGTTGTCTACATAGTTGTCTTCCGTCGTCACTATAACGTATGGCTTTTCAAATTCAACGTTCCTCGCGCACATATGGCCTACTGTACGTCAGCCCTAAAAAATGCTGCTGCTTTTGCTGCTGTTGCTGTTCGATCGCGCCAGTTCCAGATAAGGAACAACAACGTGAGTAAATTGAGCGACGCCACTTTTACTCTATCGCTTTTGTTCGACTGCTGTCTGCTCGATTAGCCACGACTAAGCGTATGCCGTCTGTGAGTCAGACGCACTTTTGTCAGTTCCATCTTAAGTCAACGACTTTTGTTACGTATATACAGGTATATAATATATGTATCCCTCGTCGTTCGTTTAGGAAAAACGGCGATAGAATTCGAGGCGAAACGACACCGAGGTCAACGATTTTACATAATATCCTTATGTTAGTCCCGTGCTCCAAAGGACGAGCATATTAACGATATCGCGCGCTATCGTATAAACATATGGATGTAAGTGGCCGATATCGGTATATCGTGCTTTTATGCAGAGTTGCGATTTGCCATCCCGCGAAACAAGGAGAAGGCACAGTCGCGAAACAAGCCGTGCCGATCCCGTAAGATCGCGCTTATTCGGAGCACACTCGGCCAAGCTGGTACCCGGTTTGCCTACTTACGCCTACTTAGCTCGTCCGCACATAGATTCGCACTGAAAAGCCAACCATGGGCAAACCTTGTGAAACAACCCCACTAGCCGACCAGTAAAACATACTGCTATCAAGTTAATATCACTTACCAACAAATATTTTTCACTTTCTAACCGTTCGTGTTATTCATTCAAACGTTGTCATTGCAATTTGACCGAGATTCAAAAGAATTAAAAACGATTCGACAGTAAACTGATGTACGGCGTGAATGATTCGTTTAAATAAATAGCTGTTTTATTATGCCTCTCGATCTGAATAACGAATTTTCCGAGAAATTGAAAACCAAAAAAGTCAAGTCAAGCTGAAGTAGAATTGGTGGTATATATGAATAAATCGTGAAAAAGGTAGGTGATATCCGAAAGACATTTTCTTTACGAGCATGCAGCCGCAAAATTAACATAGTCACGTGTTCGGAGGAACCAAAAAATGCCTGCGCCCAGGACGACACGAGTTTTTGCTTTCAATATGTTCCGAGCTTTTTTGCTCGATGACTGCTAGGCCAAACAGTATTAATCAAAATGCGGGCGTGGACCGGCTCCTTTAATGCCCAAGTGCCTTTTCGTTTTTCTGGCTTTTACACGAAACACCGCTAACGGACTTGCCCAAAATAACCCCGATAAGAGTTTGTTTTTACTCATTTATTTATCACTCTTTCACTTTTTTTGTTCCACCATCAATATCAAGAACAACATCTTTTTAACGGGCTAGTCCAGAGAAATGACGAGCCTTAAAAAGCGGATAAGTCGTGCGCATATTTTAGCTGCTTTTTATTTGTTTATCTTTAGTTTTCTAAAAAATAATTATTATCAAACCGAGCAAAGTTATCGATTTAAATGGTTAATGACGTACAACAATATAACGAATAGTAAGACAGAATGTGATCGCTTAATCGCACTACAAACACGACTACTAATGTTTTATTCTTCTTGATCATATTTCACTGATGTAAACAATAACTGCGATAAATATTGTAAGCGAAACGGAGAAAGAGAGAGATCATAATTGGTGGAGATGAAGGTCCATTGTTGATTATTGTGAAGCTGGTGTTGATAATAAAGTGGAAACATTTAAAAAAGACTAAAGTGGCCATTAGCGACAGTGGTGGCGGCTGTTGGATTGGTTAATTAAAAAATGAAAGTACGAGCGTGGCAATCAGAAAAAAGAATAAGGTGCGGGCGCGATGCAAACGGAGAGGGAGTTTAAATTTTCCAAAGAGAGCCGCGCTTGGGGCTCGATTATTTCGAAAAAGCCTCATAAATCGTGTGGCGCGCGCACTCTTGAGAGAGGGACCATGATAACAGTATTTCTTTCTATTTTTACACGATAAGTCACTTCGGGATTCCGTGACGCTCGATAAGGCGCTCGCCGAGAAAGAGAGGGCATGGTGAGGGAGGAAGGGTGAGAGAGAGAGAGAGAGAGAGAGAGAGAGAGAGAGAGAGAGAAAGGTGGCTTTGCCAAGTAAGCGAGGAAGGGGAGAGATTGCGCCAAGGGCTGGCCGAATTAATTACAAGGTGAATTATTAGCTGCGGCGAGCGCCTCGTATCACGCTATGCCTCTATTACGCGTCGGCAAACGTGCAGAGGCGCGCAAGCACAAGCGCGCGTTCGTTTTGCGAGGTCCGAACACTATATAGAACGACACGCGTATCTCCTGTGTACCACATAAATTATGACTCGTTATGATAAGCTACAAGTTTTTTCTCTTACACCAAAGTGATTTTCTTCAACTTATTTCATTCTTTCTTCGTTCACAATTGCCTTTTGAACTGTTCTGCTATAACCATTTCTTTCTTTTTACAAACGCCCTCTACACTCGTGCAAGATTTCGTACAAACTAAAGCTTCTTGATTGACGCATTTGCATTTAATATTTTCACTTCATCTTATCGTTTTTAACAGCGGCAAATGAGCACACGCGGAAAAACTTAACTCAAACTGATAAACGATAAATTTAATTAAATTATGCAAGTGAATTTCGATTGGTGAACTGCTCAGTGCGCTATGTACTGTACGCCGATGAAAGGACAGAGACAAGAGTCGAGTGAACGTGAAGAATACAATAAGGTATATATGGCATAGTGAGTTCGAGCCACAGGTTCGCTCGGTCGCGCGTAATATCGTTTACACGGAGAAGCACTCGCGCGATTCGCCAAGCTTTAGCTACCGCCGATCTAGCTTCTACGGCTATGTACACGTATGTATGTATGTATGTATATATGTATGTATGTGTGTATGTATGTATGTATATGTATGCGTATATGTATATGTGTTTGGCAGTAGAGAATTCTTTCTGGTCTGGCAGTATTGCGCGAGAGCCGTCGCTTCGCTTTTCGCGTCGCAGAGTCCCGCTTTATTTGCTCGCTCGCTACAGGCCTCATAGCCACATGCAAGTTTGCTATAATTTACGAGTACCGCCGCTGCAGGATATTTGTGTAAGCGCTGATTTATCGGCTTTTCCGTTAATTTATTGCACGCCTTCCCAAGGAATTCCAGTATATATCAGCTTTTCCATTTGTAGAGCATTTTTCCGCGGATCGGGCCGACGCGTTCTTAAAAAGTTCTACTTTTTTGCCAACTATTTCTCATTGTAGCAACAGGCACAAGGCGATTATTACTCATGTTTTTATCCTACTTAATCCGACAACATCCGTATGTACAGACAGAAACAAATGTTTAAAATGCTTCGATGAGAGGAATATTCTTTTACGAGAAATTAATACTAATTGTGAAGAAATCATCTTGTCGTACGAGAAATTGATCTAAAACCTGGATCTTTTTACTTTGTGACAAGAGTATTTCTTTTTGAGACGAGAAACTTGCTTTTATTATTACAACAAGAATCCTCTTGGTCCAAGAGACAATCATATTAGTTATTTCGGCGACTCAAATCATTTGTTTTATTCGTATAAGGAGACTTTATTTTCACTAGTTTGACATGAACAATAGAATAATCTCCATCGTGAATTATATTTTCAAGTACCGATATTACTGAAGCTTAAAAGTGCAAAATTGGTCCAGTAACCATTGAGCGTCCCATCGTCAGAAACTACTATGCTAGTCAGGTTTGCATGTCACACATTGAGTACAATCAGAACGACATTTCTTTAAGTAAAGATGCGTTGTATTTGAGATTTCCAGCAAGGGCACAAGCATCTGTCCCTGACTAATATCCGCGAGTATCGTTGTGAAGTCATCATATGTAACTTGTATGATGTTTGTGCCTGAAGATATTATGACGTGTAAGTTGAAAAGTATTTTGAGCCGTGAAATGGTTCTTAGCTACTGATACTTGAGCCCTTTGATCTTTTGTATTCAAAATCAACAGCTCTCCTCTTAAAGCAGCGTGGTAATCCTTTAAGGTTTATAAGCGATGACGCATTCCTTTCTGGCGCCAGAGTTAATGCATTGAAAAAATAATAGACCGGAGTAGAAGAGCTCTGTAACTTGATAACTCGTAACGAGAACTCGACGTTATTTTCAGAGTGGTCGATGACAACGAAATAAAAAACAAGTAGATATTTGCGCTTTGAAAGTTGAACGATGCTCAATGATATTGGCGAAACAAACATATATAATATCTAAAATTTCTTTTTCTGAACAAAATTTCCGTCGAATTGTATGAAAATATAAAGTTAGCGGCATTAGTGGGCGAAGAGCATTCTTGGCCGAAGGCCAAAGAGAAAGAGCATTAAAAAGTCGAAAAATCGAGAGATGTGGCCAAGAAGTAAAATGGTTGGTGGAGCAGCACTTAAGTTATTTGAAAAATAAAACACCAACGTCCATAATGAAATTAAGGCTTTATCTGAAGCTAAAATAAAGTAAAAACAACAAGTTCTGGCTCTCGCGATCGCACAGTGCAGAGCGCTGCAGAGGAACGAGAGGATCGCGCGTTCGCCGCCGCCGCCGCTGATCTCAGTTTTTAGAGAGCCAGCTGCTATATAGGTGCAATGCTATCGTCCCTTGAGCGGTGAGTGTGCGTGAGGGCCGCGGCAGTGTGTGCGATCGACAAGGAAACCCTTCTACGATCTCGGCGCCATGGCGCCTCGTCGCGTCGCCAGGCCGTCGTCCTGCCCGACTCTACATCTTTCTTTCTTACTCTACCTCCTTCTCTCGTTCTCTTTCTCGATTCCTGATCTCGCGCTTGTCCTCGTGCCCACCACTCCTTAATGCTGCATCTGCATACGTGTGTGTTTCATACGCCTACATACGTACACAGCTACAGCGAGCTCTGATATGTTACCGAGGCCTCGATGATTCGTTGGAATTCAGAATAAAGCTCAACTGATAGCATGCGACCATCGAAAACTCACTGTGATGCACTCTGTATTGTTTGCCTTGGTTGCACAGTACGATGACACTATATGTTATGAAATCACTACAAATAGCTTACTAGCGCATATACTCGTATTTTTTATTTTTCTACGCATATCACGTGTACTTTATCGTCTTTTTATTTCACTTGATCAAATCGATTACGTAATGAGTTGTTGTATGATTTTAGATATTGTTTTTCATGCGAAATTGAGGGACTGATATTAAAAAATTGGTTCAACTTTTCGTCAGAATCCAGGTTACTTGTCCATAAACGTTTGATTTTACACAAAAATCCAACAGCCCGAAACAGCGCATCTGTTTAATGCTGCGTAAATTCCACAAATGTTGTAAACTAATTTATACGTGTTCAGGAGCAATAGCACTTACTTAATTTCCAACAAGACCAAGATTTCTACAAAAGTTTTTACAGCCTTGATAGTTAGAATGGTGAATTGCTTGATGTAATAAGAAGCCAACATTGCTACCCATCAAAGGTGATGCCTATATTACAATGTGATTATAAAAGAAATGATCCAAAGTAAATGTTAAAATCTTAATAATAACCGTATTATGCAACTTTTGATCATGATCATCATTCCCATTTCTCTATGAAAGTATAGCATGTATTACATGCCAGTAGTGACTGTTTGATAAAAATTAAATAGGTATACTTTATTTCATACAGTTCTCCACTTCTTATTTAATACATAGTACAGGCAGAACAATTACCTCATTTCTGTCTACGCACATAAGGGTTGTTTCATTTGAACCAGTTATTGGTCGTAAAAAGGGAGCTAATGACATAGATTTGATTATCTTTTTTACATCCTCTTTATCAGTTATAACGATGTCATCCGCTTATAGCCACTTTTAAACGAGCCCCTATTTAACTTTATCGTAAAAAGAAATTACGAATATAGCATCGAATAGAAATGATCACCAACGCAGGTCGTTTGCGTTTTTCATGCTACAATTCCGTTGAAAAGTCATATTTTATATTTTGAAGATTAGAAGAAATCTTTTTATCATTAAAATTAGATGCTCAACAGACAACTGTATTATGATCAGGTTGAAACTGCCGACAGATTTAACTTGTAGGTTGAAATGTAACAAAAACTTTCTTAAAAAAGGAAATACATTTTTAAGAAAGACTCGATAGCCCAACTGAATCTCACAGTTTGGCTGGGTTTGATGAAGCTTCGAGTCGTTATGAGATTTAGCAGCAACTTATAAGTTATATATTATAAACTGTTTATTTACATATTTACAAATGTGAATTGAACCTCAAAATTTAATTGTTTTTCTTTTAACATATATCTACCCACATCGATACGAAATGTTTATAAAAAACGCAATTGTATAAAAATAAAACTACAAACATTGTAATTAACGATCTAATTTCCACGACTTTTATCTTGAATCATAAATTTATGCAAACATTCAGGTATAAATGACTGTATTTTTTTTGGCCATATTCAAACGTTATTCCAAATAATAGGGTTATTAAATAAAATAAGTGTTTCTTTGCTGATTATAACCAATAGTAAAATTTATAGTTGTTAATTGAAAATAAAAACGTTAGTTTAAAAAATGTTGAAAATATTATTATTCTGTAAATCGTATTATATTCAATGTAAAATATGCTCGTGTCATATCTAAAATATACTCGTATATGAAACGTTATTGAATACTTATACTCAGATGTATTGGTGAAAACTATAGCATGCTACGAATGGCAGATTAGATAATGTGACTATATGTTGAAAGCTTGCACGTTATGACTTTATTATTCTCGTAATGTGGGCACTCAATGTACATCATAAAATGTCGCTGAGTTCTATAAAGTGCAACGTGAATTCTTTCTTCTTTCTTCTATAAAGACCGGTGGCAGTAAACGGCTGATAAAAGTTTATAGAGACAGTCTTATGTCTAATGAACCAATAAATACACAGCAAATATCACGAGCGATTCATTTATTTTTCTTATAATCGTAAAATTATAAATGCTCGACCATTTTGTTTGAGTATTTTAATCATCTAAAATAATAGATGCACAATTTGGTCGATATATGTTAAATGATTTATTCACAATAAGAAGCATTGAACAAAAGAACAAGTTGAATAGAATATTTTTATTAGTACCTCGTCTTTCCCCAAAAGTGATTTTATCAAATTTCCAAAGTAATAAGATATCATTATCAAAAATTTCCATAGTATATCCAAAGATACAAATAATCAGGATTAATGAAAATGGAAGTCACACGTTTTTAAAGATGTACTACGGTTTCCGATTTACTGTTGTCTACGTTATTCACTGTACTTGTAAGTAAACACAGTAAAATTCGCAATAACTAATTACGACCGGCAAATCGGCATCATTTTCCGATACACTCCAAAATCAATTGAAAGGTATATAATGAAAGGGTGATTAATCCCGCTTGGATAAAATCAACCAAACAACAAATATTACAAGTACCCATGAACAAACGTGAATAGTATTTGTACAGAGGATCAAAAATGAGATATAAAGTAAACTTACGTCATTGATGTTTTCATTGCTCTGTTAAACATACAATCGACGAACATTGTGACATTCAGCTACACAGTCCAGTTACACTGAGCAGGGCTTGAGCCAATATTAGATTGAACCCTCGGTATAGAAAGCATTATACATGTTAAAATAAAAATAAGAAATTACAATTAAAGCATATCGATAACAAATACACTTATTACCGCGTACTTTTCACAAGGTTTTTTGCAAACAAAATTTTAATCTAGCCTTGTAGATTTACAGAAATGTAACCCCCGTATAACAAATATTATTTGTTTTTTGTTTCTTATTACCATTGGAAATTTGGATCTTTCAGATATTACACCAATTGCACCAATTTTCAGTAGAAATTGGTGTTCGAGGAGCGCGTATTGTATATGTTACTTCGTATAATGATTCAGATACTCTCTTCAACTGCTATTTTGTCTTTCTATTAGTTGTGACTGAATTTCTGATATAACAAGATGCATTAGGAAATCCTCAAAGCCATGTTTTTTATCGGTATAAGCTCGACTCTTATGTTGGAGAATGGAGTTGTTGAAATTCATGAAAATAAGTGAAGTAACACACCTGTCAGTATTCGACAGTTTCAAAATATCAAATAATTTTAACTGTTGTATGTGTAGTCCATTATATTATGTTTTTTAGATGTATAGTATGCACATTTTTTCTAAAAATAAGCTAAGAAATCGATTTATATTCGTAAACTATTTATGTCCTTTCTTAATACATTTTTATCAGAAACCATTCTAAAACTCTCCGTGATGGTAAGCAATTGTTGGATAGTAAGTTTTTATTTAGTACACTGATCAGAAGAAGCCTTTTGCAGTTTTTAACATCTCATTATTGAAAATCAACATATCGCGTCTAAGTACGTCAATAGTACCAAAGACTATTTCATAAAGATTACATTGACAAAGATGATTATGAGCAGTTTACTTGCAGTTATAATTCAAAAGACAGCGGCTGCTAACATTATTTTCTTGGACCCCTATAATTTGTTTATGTTTAGCGTGTATAGAACTACCATAATAATTTTACGTCTAAAAGAAACTGTGAAAAATCAAACTTTAAATCTGTATGTTATACAGAAATAGTACAGTTTACAATGTAAGTATGAGCATAGATTTTTGACATAACCATATGTTCATACTGCAAGACTAAATTTATTATAAATGTTGTAGGTTTGTTAGTTTCTTCATATGAAGACTAGAGATGTACTATGGATTTTTTAAACTATACGGTATTTATGGGATTTATAATATGAAAAATAAGAGGTGAAAAATACATTATTGGAATTTAAGCATGCAGAATTCGTTGCTCATATTCGAACGCAGTTTAAAAGATTCATTCATATCACATTCATTTTCCTAAACTACCTATGTTTCGTCAGAATTTTTTACCTCTCTATTTCGTCAATTATTATTTACCATTCGTTATAATAGAACCAATTAAACATAATGTTAATTTAATCATTTTAAATGTATTTCATTTAGTGTCATATGTGACTATAACATGTATTTTGAGAACTTTTATATCACAGAATGAGTTGGACCATGATGTGTACATATAAGTAATTCCACCATAACAGACTTTTTCCTTGTTATTGATTTCAGATTTTTAATTTTATTTCTGTATGATTCTCGTTTTTTCTACAGAAACAGTTGCATAGAATCATTCATCAGTGCCTCGGTACAAACTACGTATTGAAATATACGTTGGAAAACTTTTCCGAATTTCAACTTTGCATTCATTCACTGTATACCTAATTTTTAGTCTGGTATATTGAAGTTTAAGGAAACTTTAGTATTCTTCAGCCAGAGAATTACTCACATAGATCTAAATATCTCAATGTACCATACAAACAACAGGCGTAAAACATGATGAATAAGCATCTTATACAACAGCCGATTACGTGTAGTGTTGTACAGATTTATAATTATAATTTCTAATCCCTTGGTTGTGATAAGATCTAATCATTTAACTCAAGACCATTTACATTTTTATAATCTTAATTGTACTTATACGCAATTAAGACTATATGTTTTCTATAAAATCTCCATAGCATGTTGTGCACGTTTAAAACGAATTGCCATTACGAAGTTATTTTAACAATAACATTATTTTTCACTGGTACTGTGTATCCTTTCTTTTTGCGAACGGCAGTTTTCACATAGTTATCGATATATTATTACTTTATCGGTATATTTTCAACCACAACTTCACTTAATAATTTAGTTGTATATATTTATAGGAAAACATCGATGTACGTGTTTTCTTGCTGTAGAAACTTTATTGTGTATTTAGCCTGTCAAACAATATTTGACGATATAGTCTCGACACGAAAAATAAATGAAGTTAAAACTTTTTACTGACAACAGTCACGATAAAACTTCTCGGAATTTGATCCAGAGGGGCGCACGAATTAGTGCGTGCACTGGGGAAGAACAGTAAAAACAAGAAAATAATCTGGCGATGTATCGAGTGCATTATATGTATACAAAGGTAAAACAGCCATTGGTTAAGCCTCCAGTTCTCTATCTGGGGGAGAAAGGCGCAATCCCAAGCGAGAGACGCAAAAAAGAGAAAGAGGGAGAGAGAGTAAATCCCGATGTTTTTTTATCGTCGTGCAATTTTAAACAAGTTTTTCGAAATCGCCCGGAGCGACGCGGCTCGCAGTCAAACGAATTCTACTCGTACGTGATTTGCGCACAGACGTACTCTCGCACACGTGGAGCGAGCGAGATAGCAAGGGTATAGAGGGAGAGAAAGAGCTTCGGTGCAAGTCCCGCCCACGCGAAACCGTCGCGTGATGGCTGCTATCGCGTACGTGGCGCGGAGGTGGAAGTGCGTCTGCGCTCTCTACCTCTTCCGTCTGGCTCTCTCCCCCCTTATCGTATCATTATCCTTCTCGAGCCGACTCTCTTTCTCGATCGCCGTTGCAATCGCTTCCCATTTCGAGTGGTTGCAGTAAATAACTCTCTCTCTCTTTCTCTCTTTAGCTCGTTTGTGCTCTTCTTTTCTCTTCATTGGATAGCCGGCGTAGATGGCGAGGAGGTGGAAAAAAGGAAGAAATCCGTCGAGGTACCATGGCGGATCTTAATTCTCAGCGCAGGGCCGTCCCTCTAGTACGCGATTGTGGGCGTCACAGTCGAGCCCCATTCGACGCTCTCTCTCTCTCTCCCTCGCCTCGTGCATACCTTTGCTCGAACGACTCAATTTTTTCAGGTTGTTTTTATCGTCCGACTACATCTTGTATTTATGCATGCTCGAAAGTGTCTTTGTCTCCGCGCTGTATCGTCCCTCTACTTCCACAGCTCCATTCCAACAGTCTGTAAAAGCTTTTGTCTGGCTTGTTAAATTTATTGGAAGCGATGCTCTCTCTCTTTATACTTTCTTTCTTTTACACTCGCGCACAAAGAGATGCAACATTCTTTGATAACCGCTGTAATCTCATTACGCGTCTTACTATAGTATGCTACTATTCGTCGTTCGAATGCTATATATCATATCGTACTTTTCTATTTCTCTATATAGCAACTGATACGAGTCCGTTGTATCGATCATGAAAACCAATGCAAATAAACATGTACATTAATTAATGATCTTATAAACATTGATTGTTAATGTATTGTTCGCAGCAAATGATGCGACGGTAGTTATCGCCGAGGGATAATGTTCCACGGCAGCGGAAGCGGTGGCTACGGCGCAAGCTCCGAGTACCAACAACAGTCGCAACAAGCTCAACAGCAGCAACAACAACAGCAGCACACTCAACAACTTCAATCTCCCGTCTATGTACCGTCCTCTAGGCCAACGATACCTTCTTCTACCACGGCTGCCCAATATCATTCGTTTCCCACTTCCGCTTCGCCGGCTTGGTAAGCTATTTTCAGAAAACATATGCTAATACGCTGTTTTATAATCAGCTATGATCGTTTACTGAACTACATTGAGGCATTTTAACTATAAGGCGTATTTAAAAAAAGGAATTTCCTTCCAAACTTTGTTAAGATAAATAACATGCAAATCGTTCCATTAACGAAAAAATGCCATCCATCAAAGTAATAACGAGAAATAACGAAACTTATCAATTAATTTTTTATTTGAGAACGAAATATTAAATATTCTGCATTTGATAGAAACTTGGAAATTTTGAGTAATTGATCAATTTCGCTGGAATTTGTGAGTAAGATGTTAGAATTTAATTAAGACAAAAACCATGCTTTACATTAGTATAGAGTTTTTTTATTTCACATTAGTATAGAGATATTAGTATATTCGTAATAACCATAATTCTAATTAAATTCAGTACTTATCTACTTGTTTGTTACAATATACTAAGTTGTACTTTCTATTATTCGGAATACAGCAATAATTATTATCGTAACAAATCAAATCAGTTTTTTTATTATTTTAATTGTTTAATTCTTGACAAGTTAATCGTTACCAATGTAATGATCAAGATATGGTTACGCAAATTCGACATTTTTTAGTGAAAGAGTTTAATCTGTATTTATCTTGTGTATCGTGTATTTTAACAGCGATGATTTGTAAATTGATAATGTACATATAAGAGAATTGGAGGAGCAGCCTTGTCAGTTTTTTTCATATAATTTTTCAAAATGATATTATGTTTACGAGAATGATAAACATAACTCATTTCATATTCATATGGTGAGCGTAACTTATTATAAAACATTCGTTTCGAAACAATCATTGTTTTATTTATTAATGCACTTTTCTTGATACACTTAAGAAAATAATTCGCTTACAATATTCAAATCTGTCCTCACTTTGTACAATATTTCACCTACAATGCGGGAACAAGTTTTCAGATAACATCTATTTATAATTACAGAATTACCGATGAATTATTGAAGAGCAAAAACAATTTTACTATCTTCAAAACTACTGAAATACCAATGTGCACTCGACATTTTTTTAAACATGAGCTGTGCCGTCGGTAATCCTTCTATTTTAAGAAAACGATTTCAACAGTAAAGTCAGCAAATAAAAAAGTTAAGCAGAGAAAATTTAATAACAAAAATTTATTTTGAAAAATAAAACAATTTCACTATTCTTCAACATTTTACCAACAATTGACAGATATTACCGACGTAGCTTATTAATCCACAAATATAGCATTACTGAATAATCTTTTGCGGTATTACTTAGATTTATAGTGTTGCTAAGGCATTTCACTTCCTCATTCAGATGCAGAATTTTATTTATATGAACATTCGCCACCCTTTTCTTTTATTTATAATTTTACGATAGAATGAACAATCTCTTCCGAGGAATTCACAAGTACTCATAATACAATATTGTTTACTGAGGAATTTAGAAGTTTCAAAGGTTTAGGTTGACTTACAAATATAATTATAATTCCGCTGTTATTGAAAGAATTTCTTCTTAATAGGTCTCTTAATTTATTAACGAAGCTTAACTCTGCTACATTAGATCCCGTTATCAGCTTGTTCTTTTGGAGTTTTGTCTAATGAAAAATACCAATCAAAGTTATATTTTCCTATTACATCTGATTGTTGTGTCCCTCGTCACTTCAATTTCCGAAAATAATACAGGGTATCAGAGGTAAATATTCTATTTTAATTTTCTGTCCAGTGCTTTTTTGTATATATTTATCGTTCGAATAGAAACTATAACCTTGTGTTCATATACTTATATGAGTATTTGTTATGTTGTCACTATTGAAAGTTCTCTTCTTTTTCTCTTTATTTCATACACGTAAGGATTATAAATAATTATTTACGGTTGATATTTTGGCATTTGTAATAAAAACAGGATGCTTAACCCGTTATAGAAGACTGCTTTACTAGTACTTTTTATATAAATCATTTCAGAAGTCAAAAGGTTTTCTCAATCGCATTCGAAATCGAAAGTCTGTGTATCGTTCCAATTAACGTTGTAGACTCTCGTTTTTATTATTGTTATGTTCCTTGAATCGTATCAGCGTAAGATAAGTTATAAAAAAGCATTACGATTCTCTAAAATCGGTTAAAATCTTTAAAACTTTTATATTGGGGTTATAGTTTATTGTTGATATGTTTAAATTTTGTATTATAATGGTTACATCTAAAAAATTTAAATTCATTTTATCGTTTGCTTCATTTTCAAATTTGCATCATGTTCATCGTACATTTTCTGAGGTACATCGATTTGGTGATGTTTTATTATAAAAATAACAATTGAAACCAAAAAAAACTCGAATACAACTTCGGTACGCGATTATGAACAACCATACTTGTGTATTAATTAGTTTGTTATTTTTTTATAATTAAATCTAATTTTTGATATGTCTTGCATCGGAGATAAGTTTTTAATTTTGTTTCTACCAAAGATCACTAAAGTTTGATTGTTTACTGAACCTGTTCACCAGTTTGATTACAACCTTGGCGTCAGCTAAAATCGCAGAGTTTTTCGATAACATTGATGTAAACAATTCATGGTTTGAGTTTATCAATTTTCCGAGATATTTAGCGTAGTGTTGTTATTACTGTTGTGTTCGCAATGCAGTCGATGACAACGTAGCATATTCTTATGTTGCCAAAGATGACAATTGCAATTTCGGTATAGTTATTAATTGTTATCAATACAGGGGCATTTTAAGTTGTACCTGCATTGTGGCCATCGTTGCCGGTAGTAATCCTGTTAATTAGGCTTAACACTTGTATACGTTCGTTAAATTCAACAATTTCCGTAGCTTACGCATAGTTATGTACACGATATTATTTGAATACATAGGTACAATTGTATATTCCAAGATCTTTCAGGAATATGCAAATACCTGAGTCTTTTCTTTAAGCTGTTTTACAAATGCTATTAAATAAATATTTAGTGGTTATATAAGAGATTTTTAAATGATTTAGGGAAAAAACGGCATCGTGGCAACACAGCGTGGATACTTACGCACATCATGCCCTGACTAGTCACACAGGCAGTTCGACGGGAGGCATGGGGCCCCACACGGGTCATACACACCCGCATGCCGGGCATCCACATACTGCTCACCCACATACGAGTCTCGCTGCCGCCGCAGCGTCGCCATTTTATGCCCAGAACGCTGCAATGATATCGTCCTGGCGTGTCTACGACAGCGCTGGCTTTCAGCGGGCTTCTCCTTACGGTAATACCTTATTTTGTTATTTCCTACAATCTATGCATTATGAAACGTTTTCGGGTGTTATGTTGCGTATTGCATTATCAATACATAAAATAATTCAACCTTTTCATTATCATTTATCACGATAAATACACACTTGATAGTATTATTATGATATTTCATAACGTTTTAAGCCAAAGTAACAGTTAAAATTTCATCAAATTTTTCAAGAAGGAAAGGCGAGAGTAGGGCAATGCGATGTGGACGGTAAAGTTGATGTTTATTATAAGTATCTTTCATTTGGTTTTTCTCTTATTATCGATTTTTACACATTTATGTTCAGTAATTGTTATATTTTAACTACAATTTTTTTCGTAGTTCTACGGATATTTAGAAGTCTTCTCATAGATCGTTGAACCTATAGTACATGCATGGATGCATACGCATGACCAATAATCAAGCAAAATACGTATATCGTATAAAGATTATCTTGAAGTTAACGAAATTGAATTTTTATTCAAAAACATTTTTCACGCACGTATATGTATATACTTACATTTATGTCACACATGTATACGCAAAAGTTATATGAATGAAAACTTTACTTGCACCGTAGCATTATTTATTTTAGGATATAAATATAAATTACAATGGCTCAATATTATAAGGATACAGTAATTATGATATACTTTACTCTACATCACTCGAAATCGTTACATTAAAATGGTATGCGAAAAGCTCCATTGTTCATAATGCCAGTATTATTCAAATAAGTAAACAACCAGTCAGTCGCCGTCGCATTTTGTAATTTGTCATTTTTATGACTGTTTCTTATTTGTTTCTATGAATTTCTTAAAGAAATAATTTATATAGATTTTTATTTCAATTGTGAATAGTGAACAGTGGAGTATATTTTACGTAGAAAAGAATCAGGTATCAATTTTGACACTGCATTGGTATCGAATCTGAATCAGCGGACGACGCTATCTCATGGCTAAGGCACGAGTAAAAGAAAGAGAAAAGAAAAATCAAAATGAAAAAAACGTAATAAAAAAGATGATAAATTTGATTAGAGTGCAGAAGCAGAAGAAGGGGAGCCGGGAAAGAAGATATTTTTCCTTTCCCGAAGACTGCGAGGCAATGAATCGCTGCCGTTGCACGTGGGCCATGTGCATGGAATAAGTGATAGCGGCTCTCCTTTGAAGAGAAATCCTGTCGAATCTCTGGTCAAGTGTTTCTCCTCTTCTGGCGTCATTACAAGCCATCACATATCTCCCCCTCCTCCCCACCCTCGTCGTTCTTTCTCTGCCTGCCCTGCTCATTAGTATATGTATATATATACACGAGTATATCTGCCTTTGTTTTTTCCTTTTTTCCTCTGCATCTGCTTTTTCCTGCTGACGATCCATCGTATCGTATACTTTTATTGAGCTGTTTTTTATTTTCTTTCTCGAAGTATCGTCTTTACAACTTTATCGCGTTTGTTTCAGCTTATTCGTGTTGCTACTGAGTATAGATACTGTCATTTGGATTTCCTTTTTGTGCCAATCAATCAAAATCAGCCTTCTAACACACATAATTTCACGTTAAGAAAGAAAAAAACAACATTAAAATCGTGCAATGAAAAATAACAAAAGCTCTCCGTGTAGTTTAGCAAAAATTTTGAATAATGTTGTTTTATAACACGTTAAAGTAAAAAAGTTGACGAACATTAGAAATTCATGGTAATTCATCAGGTGTTGTCGCCATAAAACCGTTGATGGAATAATAATCATGAATATCGAGATTCCGCCAGTATGGCGTGCACGTAGACTAGAGATCGCTTTTGGTGCTCCGAGAACGAATGTGCGTGCCAAAGATAAAGCGCAGACGCGTCTGGACCGTCTAAGCGGCACAAAGGCGCCTCGATCTTAAAAGCACTCGACTGGATCCTATAGATCATCGTCCTCTCTTAAATCTCTCTTTTCTTTTTATTTCGTTTCTACTTCTTCTTTTTCGTATAGAAGCACCTAACGCATAAATGAATTCTCGTTATCAAATTCCACTAAAGTTTTATTGCTTGTCCTTCACATTTAGAGCAGCGTCAAAGATTTATCATAAGATTCAACGTATTAATATCGACAAAACACGTTGTTCTAATTAAACGAGATGAAAAGAAAAGAAAATTAAAATAATACTTTGAGTGATGTATTATTGAACAGTCGTACTGGTATTAATTAACGTTGGACTCACGTATTAAGAATAAAGTAAAATTTAT
Source organism: Chouioia cunea (assembly GCA_030064505.1). NCBI lineage: Eukaryota > Metazoa > Arthropoda > Insecta > Hymenoptera > Eulophidae > Chouioia > Chouioia cunea. The sequence continues at coordinate 13,878,469 of JAOPFQ010000005.1, forward strand.
AATTTTTCTATACAGATTTTATCATAATTGGCTTCTAGTATCAAAATAAAAAGAGTGCAGTGGGAGAATTAAATCATGAATTCAATTTGTATTAGATTGTGTAATTTATCAAATTTATATTAAATTGTACGTTGTATTTTAATTGTTAATATCCGTCTATAATTCTTACGCGTCTAACGTGGATTGCAGTCACCCCCCACTTAATTAGGTCTTATATTAGGTTTAGACAAGTAATTAAGCATTACATAGACCTGATCGAGCTTTCTCATACGATTTCACTGTCGATTGCTTTTGTATCATATACGGGTATGCATTATTTGCAACCATGCAGTAGACATGATTTATAGTGATTTTCTGACATTTTATTTAACACTGTAAGTTCTTACTTTTCACAGAGTGAATTTGATTTTGTCATCACGTTTGATTAACAGTGCTTTGCAGATGCATTTCTTTATGCGCAGGCATTTATTCACTGTAGATGGTAAATCATTCGCAGCGGGAGCGATTGGATTACACACTTAGAAATATGATAATGATATTTCCTGAATTGTTCCACTCACGCTGAGGTTTATTAACTAGCATATTTAATACGCTTACTTTCTCCTGGATATTAATCGAGAAATATTTTTTATTCGTTTCATCGCAAATAACAAGTGTTAATGTTCAAATAACTGCGCATAGATTAAATGATTAGTCTTAATGCTATAGAAGCTAAACTAGTTATGAATAATAATTTTTTAAGCAATATCTCGAGCGAATTCACAGAATGAAATATAAAATTTGGAGGAATTATTGCTCTATTACTAAGTTGTAAATGTAAAACGGAATCGGAATATAAAGAAAGCGTGCAATGTTCTCTATTCTTTCTAGATACGGCCATGGATTTTCAATTTAGCGAAGGCCGAGAATGCGTGAATTGCGGAGCCATTTCAACGCCTCTGTGGCGACGTGACGGCACCGGCCATTATCTGTGCAATGCTTGCGGTCTCTATCACAAAATTAACGGGATGAATCGTCCTCTGATCAAGCCAACAAAGCGCCTTGTAAGTTCTTTACAACTTCATTATATTTGTCGAGCTTTAATACGCTTCACCGTTCGCCAGCTATTTGTCAAAGATAATCGCTAACTGCATATAAGTGCATAATGTGTGTAGGTACATTCTAATCGTTGATCGAGTCGAGCGCGATAGTTGAATAGTTGTTAAAAGTATATAACTGGTGATAAGGTCCCATTTAGAGAGTGAGAGTAGATGCATGCGTTAAAAATGAGTTTTGTAAACGGCATAACAGGTACGCTACGTAGTTCGCGGGAGGAAACGGGTTTCGGTGTAGACTTATCTAGTGATAAAATCATATAATGTATAAGAATATGCAGCATTAATTGTCGTTATACGTAAGCAAATGGGACAGATCTCCGAATTCCAGACGGCGACCAGACGGCTGGGTCTTTGCTGCACGAATTGCGGCACTCGTACCACCACCCTCTGGAGGCGCAACAACGAGGGTGAACCCGTGTGCAACGCCTGTGGTCTTTACTTCAAGCTACACGGAGTTAATCGGCCGCTTGCCATGAGGAAAGACGGCATACAAACTCGTAAGCGCAAGCCCAAGAAGACGCCAGAGTCTAGCGCCAGACAGTCCGCTCAGGATCACGACAACGGTACTTCCTCCGCCTCTTCGCCTGGCAATGGTAACCGAATCAATCGGACAATCTCAATGGTTATGCTCGCTTAACGCCGCGGACGATCGCAAAAACAATTAATCCTTATTCGCATTACAGAATTGAAAAGTAGCCATCATCAGTCGCATGGGCCGCAGCATCAGCAGCAGCAACCGCACCAGCTAGATAATAAAGCGTCGTCGACGAACTCGGCGTCCTCGTCTTCGGAACGACCAGTCTACTTAGGGCACACGTCGTTGCTGTCGTCGAGTGTAGGTACCGCGGCAGCAGCGGCTAGCAGCAATAGTGCCGTGAGTGTCGGTATACCCACCGTCAAAACGGAGCCACGTAGCTGCGACGGAGGTGTGATAAGTCAAGCCTACTCGGCTTACTACCAGCATCCCCATCAACTGACTGTGCCGGTGAGCGAGCACCAGCAGGTTAACTACTACGGGGCACAGGAGACACCCTATCACCATCAGCACATCGTCAACTCGACCACCAAGATTATCGCTTCTACGTGAATATCGTCGTCCTCTCTCCTGCGTTTCATTCAGGTGCAAACCCATTATCCGTATGTTCTGCGATGGCTCAAATTTTTTGGCGCTTATGCGACAAGATTATGTGAACGTTTGTCAACGTTCCTATTTAATATTACTACGTGTTTTTCATCATTGTACATCGCGTTATCACGAACTTCTATGTTTCCATTGGTTACACTTTTCACCCAGAACACTTATAGAATCAAAATGTATGTAGAATAGTCACATATTGACACTGAACTAAGCCACCTTTGAGTCATGCTTTATCCCTTTACATCTAAGATACCTCATTCTGATTGTAGCTTACAGAGCGAATCACCATTCTTTGCAATATTCGCAATATTGTCACCTCCTCCACTTACATTTTGATCGAACACTGACATTTTCTCATTCTTAGAACACTCACCTTGTTAGTTCGATACGATGTGTATTTACTCATTTTAAATTAAGTGTGCTATTAGTTAATTGTGACAAAAGCAGTCATGAATAATTCTATAGTTTAAGTTATTATTGTAAAAAGTTTATCTTTTAATCAATAGTTTTGTGAGTAGTGTAATGATTAGAATCGACAAAATCTTATCGGCAGTTTTTCCAGAATAAGCAAATAAATTACATTTTCAAGTTTAAGATATAAGCAATTTCAGTCTACGCGTGATCTAATTTTTCATGTAAATCGACAAAAACCCAACTTTTATATCGTTATATTTCTGTACACGTACCCGTCCTAGTTGATTAGAATCAATAAATTAATTATTGAAACTCAATTATTACAAATCTATGTTTTGTATACTCTGTCCAGAAAGCCATAATTACGTGTTACGGTCGCAAAGATTGAATCCCAAAATGATTCCATATAATTTGTCATTATTCATATTTTCGTTTCTCAATCTTTGAATACTCCTTTGAAGCTATCAATTGCTACAATTTGAATTTCATCGAGCGTTCTCGCTTACTTACATAATTAAAAACAAATCAAAATATTAAATGTTACTACTGAACAATAACCTGGAGTATCGTGAATAGTGATCAGAAAAAATACCGTAAAAGATGGTTTGAGACTTGCTTATTTTTTCCAAAGGTTATCGCAAATGCCGAAATATAGATATTCTTTTACAAAATATACAACCCTGAAACAGATTAATCCACAAATTTTCCTCTAATCTAATAAATAATAGACCGGCGTAACATTTATATTTCGAAAACCGAAGTAACGTCAATGCTTCAATTTCTGAATTTAAATAAGATTTCCGAAATTCGATTATGGTACGTATAATTGGTTGCATATTTTTCTTCCGCTTTATGAAAATATACGAACACGTATGAATCATCGAGAGATACAATTTCCATTCTACTCTCAAAATGTTATGCATTTAAATACATGTATACTTTTTCGTTGTATTCAAGCCATCTTGTCTTGTTGAGTGTCAATCAAGACTGATAAAGGCACGTCTTTCTTCCTGGAATGCATCTGAATTTAAAAATTTGGGACTTTATCATTCATTACCGGTTTTCCGTAGTATTTTGTATAGTATATTTTCCGATGAATACTTGCATTATTACATGTACTGTGATGTCGAGAAAAACGGGACTTTATGGTACACCCTTTAGCCACATGTCTATGTACAGTATATATTTATATACTTTCGTAGTCTAAATCGGGGCGAGCGTTTGCAGCTATGTGGAAGAAGTTCACGGCGGCGAAATGTCAAAGGTATTCTTAATCGGTAGTTTACTAAAAAATAGACGCGAGTTTCATAATAAACGAGAATTGAAGTGACAAATATTTGTTTATATTTTCAAAGGCATATAAAATTAATATTCTATACACACGAAAGAAAATAAAAAAGAACAAAAAAATCTTATATTAAGTATAATTTAAATAATTTACACAAATTCGGAATAGTATACATTTTTATGCGAGTTACAAACTGCAATTGTAAGAAAATGTGTGATGTCGTGGTGAAGAATGTGCGATTATTAAAAGTAAAAAAATTTAACATTTTTTTTCAATTAAAGATTATTGATATTCGACAAGTGAAAAGTGATTGCTATTATGTTAATGTTGAAAATGTAAATTGCAAATATGTCATAAAATCGGTTAATAGACTTGAAAAAGAATAAGTATTTACTTTAATCTATGAATTGCATCTTACAATAACGTTTATTCATGTAAATATGCAACGAGAAAATTCTAACAAAAGCAAGTTGCACTTAAAATAAAAATACATCTTAAAATGAGTCATTGTTGTAAATTAATATAAGTGTAATAAAAAATTGGATCGATATTGTCAAAATATTGATAAGTATTTTAATCGAAACTATTGTCAACGCATTGCCGCAAAATTGGGGACGTATTAAAAAAATCGACGTCGCCAATATGTTGTCGATAGCTAGTAAAGGCAAGGTTCATTTTGTAACTATTGGAAACAAATTGCTAATCGTAACCAAGGTTCAATACATGCCTAATACGTTCCCAACAGTCTCGGCAATCATATGCGCAATATATTACCAGTAGTTTCAAATTTTAACGAGAAATCTTTGTTTGAACTAAATAATCTTTATGTTTACACAAAAGTGAATAGTGCAGATTAGATTTATCTCAATAAAGCAATATGTGTTCACAGAATCAGTCAATCATTCTAGAAATAAATGTTTCAGTATGTTACAATTTTGGGCGTAGCCTATATCGTCTGAGGAACGAAAATATCTAAATCATAGAATTAATCATTGTTTTTAAATATGTTATTTTTATTAAAAATACTATTATACTACGTAAAAGAGTTATATCAAATAATTACAAATGATTTTTTTTATAATCAGTAATGTCAATAATTTTCACTTACCTAAGGTCGACTTGAAATACCTGTTACAAACCACACATTTATCAATCCGTGTTACGTGGTAATTTTATCCGCATGTTACTGAGGAGTTATCTATATTACATGTATGAAGAGGGTCTCTATCTTACCGACGATGGAGAATGCAGCTAATTTATTTGCTCAACCTCATCAGTAGTTATTGAAACACGTAGCGATCGATTTAATTCATACTATGATAAGAACGAATGTTACATTTTTGAGTAGTGAACATAAAACTAGTAAAATTATATATTACGGCTTGTTGATTTAAAATACTATTGACCTAAGGGAATCAATGTTCGGAATATGGGAGAAAATAAAGTAAAATAACCCTCACGTTCTAACCCTTTAATTTTGTTTATTTTGAAATGACGTATTAATGGGGCACTCATTATAAAATCCCATTATTCATTATATTTCTCTCAATTTCAACTATGGTAGACAAGTTAAATATTCACAATGATTTATAATGCCCCACTGACATGCCATCTCATAGATAAATCGCCCCTATTGAATAAATTTGCTTGATATTTTTCTGCATTTTCTATTATATCTCCAAGATCACATAATTATATCTTTATTACTTGTCTGCACGATATCTTTAAAAATACAGTTGAAGGCGTTATTTAATATATCTATTCTATGCTGGGTGCACTAAAAGGAGCCTTAACAAAAATAATGAACAATCCTTGAACGGGTGAAGCTTTAAGTGTCATTAAAAGAACAAGTTTTGGGAATGCCAAAAATCATTCCACTGAATAAGTGCACTCTTAGATAGTATATGTAAACACGAACAATATGCTCTTCATTATGACATTGGGAATTGCAACGAGATTCGGATGTGTCTTACTTCTACCATAATGGATTTTGAACATATTGTAAATTAATTTTGTTCGATATAATTTTAGTTTTCATTATTTAACAATCTTGTCCTGCAAATAAAATGAACCATGTTATTAGATTATTGTTACTGAAGTGTTACAGCTATTGCTTTTATGCGATAGTGTTCAAAAAAGAAAATTAAGTTAATCTGTGAAATTGAAATGTTAAAAAATTCATGAATTTAACTATGTTTTTTGTTTTTGGAATAAATAACTATGCCTAATTTTTTAAATTATTATGAATTTTTGGAATTAACATTTATTTTGAGAATTTGCAATTTACAGTATGAAGTTTTTTAACTATAAAAAAATGTATCATATTTTCGTATTCGTGTAGAGAGCCGTTAACCAAGATAACAACCTCGTCTTCCCAGATAGAAGTTTATATTCCGAGGACTTCAATACAATACAAAAAGAAAATTTACCAGAATCTCATTGATAATAGCGAGTCTGAAACAGGCAACTTATTTATCTCTGTACAATGACATAACATGTGTTTCAGAAATATCAATTTGATTAATAACAAATACTACACGAAGAGATATTTCTCAAAAAAATTACAATGAAATTCATGTAAAAAATTACGGTGCATAACCCTAATTCTGGGACGCCATAACTGATTGAATAAAAATTATTATCGTATCATAATTTTTACCTTTATTCACCTAAGAACTATATTTTTATTATAATTTTCTCAGAAGTCTTGGAATTTTTGCAATGACGCTTGATAACATTTCAAGTGCAGCATCATAAAACCCCCCACTCTGCTGAATCGTCTAAGCTATTCGTTCTTTTCTTCAAATTAAATACACATTATACAGTTATTCAAAGTATCCAGCAAGTTTAATCTACTACAAGTTATTCATTAACTAATGTGAAAAATTACTATGTAACTAACACAAATATAATTAATATCTCGTACAAAGTGTTCAATAAATACATTTTGGAGGTTAGAAGTCATAGGCGCAAAATGTCGATTGTACGCAAGCATGTTATTAATCAAACAATGAGCAGAAATAATTAGTAAAACATTATTTGTTATACTTATAAACTATAAGATTTTATATCTTAAATGATCTGCATATGCTTCATGTCAGCTAATCACAAAAAAAAACGTTAAAATGCTTCTCTATTGTATCGATGGAACGGAATTTCTGCATTAACCGTAAACTAAATATTACCGTGGCAGAACATCAAAATTAATATGCAAAATATAAAAATTCTTGAAAATCTTTCAATTTTATTAACATTTTTGTTACAGAAATTATTAGCACCAACATATACGATGCCGTGCTAAAAATGTTTGTATGAATTTTGTACTAAAATTGTATGAAAATCCATACGAAATTTATGTAAAATTCATATAAAATCTACATAAAATTTGTACAAATATCTTGCTCCGATTATCCGAAAATTAGTATGCAAAGTTTCTACGAATTTTGCATCGATTTTGCATGAATTCCGAATAAATTTTGATTGAATTTCATAGGGACCCCACATAAATTTAGTTCACATTTTGTATAAATATGTTATATAATTCGAACAATACAAATGAAAAAGTTATTAAATTTTTATTTTTAAGCATATAGTATACTAAATTAAATAAAACACATTTTATTTTACAAATAACATTTTTTACAAATACTATCTATACATATTCTATAGATACATCAAAATAATAAATCGCATCGACATACTTCTCAGATTATGGTTCTCTTATCATTTAATATTTTATCAAATAACATTAATACTTCAGCATATTAGACACTGCGTTAACATAACGTTCAGTTTTTGATGTTTCTATACAAATTGTAATATGAAAAATATCATTCTTGTTTTTGTTATTTTCGTGCAATTGTTGAAAAAAATGTCTGTTTCAATTAAATTGTAAAGCATGTAATTTATAATGACGCCTTCCAAAACTTTTGGAAAAATTATAATATAAATATAGTTCTTACGTGAATAAAGGTAAAAATTATGATACGATAATAATTTCTATTCAATCAGTTATGGCGCCCCAGGATTAGAGCCATGCACCGTAATTTTTTTAATGAATTTCACTGTAATTTTTTTGAGAAATATCTCTTCGTGTAGTATTTGTTATTAATCAAATTGATATTTCTGAAATACAATATATTATTTTTTTGCAATTCGGCAACGATAAACTCGACAATGTTTATCAAAATACCATTTTTTGTTATAGCGAAAGAATTGTGATGCGTATACACTTTTTCTCATTGGATGTGAATAAACATTGAATTTTAACTATTGGATCACACGAGTCCGTATAATCTAACGAAAGTGAATGCAAATTTATCCATCTATCATCAGTAGAACGAGCCTTTTAAAAATATCGATTTTCCAATATTTGAATGGATTTTCCAATAAATTCATTTTTCAGTTGATGACAATATTTTATTAGTGGTGATTCTTCGGGACGTTCAAAAATATATTTTTCTAGAATGATTGCACTTTGACTGTACTCAATTTTCTGACATATATTGTATAACATCCTTTTACTTACTTTTATAATACCTACGATTTTCCCATTACTAGACTCAAAAGAATAACCGTTACGTATAAAAGTAGGCCCCAGTTTATTATACTATCAAAAATATGCAGAAGTTGATGCATGGTATATATATAATATCTGTATAATATTCTTTAGTAAAATAAATAAAGTCCTTTTGCAATTTATCAAATTTTGATAAATCGTTTTGCGGAATACATTTGCTTTCCATGACATAAGTTGTCTCTACAAGTAACTCCCAATATTTCGGGTATTTTTCGAAACCAGAAATTGTTTTCAAAATTGGTAAGCTATAAATGAGTAACCAATTTTCATTATGTTAACCCTAACAATGTTTCCTGTCTTCTAATGGATGGTATTAACGGCCTGTATTTGTTCTGTAACTCGCATACTGTGCAACATTTCGTCCATATCTTCAATATGTTTATTTATTGAATAAGGTTGCGTACGCTCGTCAAGCCACAATACAAACCATGTTTCGCAACTCCCATAAGAACAACGTGCAATTCATCAGGTTCGAAGCCATCTATAATATCAAAACAATCAAGATCAAGTAAGAGTGATTTCCTCTTGGCACCACCTACTGAACCCTTAGACGTTAACCTTCCATATACACTTCAATGTTGTAATGTGAGTACGTTTTTCTGGTATCTCATCAAGGAGAGGATACATGATTACTTTTTTTTTCTTATGCTTAATAGGTACGCTTGGATGATAACACCAGTTACAGCCGTACCAGCCATTAATGTGTATTAAACCTTGTATGGGTACGCGAGCAACTAAATCATAGCAAGAAGAAATTGGAAAGAGACTAATAAACTTTACGTTATTATTAATTACACATTCAATATTTTCGACGTTCATGTTATTAATTTTTGAAACAAATGCATTGAATAATCTGTCCATATTAGGTTTGCTTTTACCAAATCACAGCGCGCAAGTAACAGTTTCGTCGAATCGGACATTTTAAGGTAATTTATCTATTATAAGTTGAATAGGCCATATTGTAACTTTTAAAAACCGGAGATCCATCACTATTAAATATACAAGTAACATAAGAGTTTTTGTAAGGCAATTAATAATAATTTAATAAATTGTTTGTATTTGAAGCCATTATATGTAGCTTCAAACTAAAAATTATTCACTTGCTTTTGCTTTTGTTCATTTACAATTAGTTGCTTCCTATAATACTGTTCATTCGTTTCTAGTAAACGTTTAATTCTATCTTCTATTTTTAGTATTATGAAAAAGTTTACGACATTGTCTTTTACTTCAACATCCTTTTTACATTTACTACAATTTACTACTTATTTACTTGGATCGAACTTTCTAAGATAAATTTTACATTTAAGGTACACCACATAATATTCAAGATATCTGTTAGATCGTAATAATTTGTCTAACGTGTATCGAGTTTCTGGCAGAAATTTATAATTTAAAAAACTATTAAACATTTTGCATAAACATTTTGCATATATGTCTAACCGTAAATTATATGCAAGAGAGCTTAGTGTGTAACAAAGACGAACGTTTATAGATAAAGGGTTTTTGTAGTCTTTGAAAGGATATTCTTGATTCTGTGACAAGGTTTTCGACCTGCCGGCCGATTAGGGCATATGATTAGTTAGTTAGTTGCCAGATTGGGCGCGTTTGCACGGCTACGGATGCTCTCGCCAGGTTGGCGCGATTGGCAATTTGGTGAGTGTTATAATTTGTATTAACAAAGCAAAGGCCGTCCGCGAGGAGAAGGCGCGGACCGTATACATGTGTATGAGTGTATGTATGATGGACCGAATCGTATGTTGCGATTGTGCTGAGGCGCGTATGCGCGGACATCGCGTAATCCGAGTCGTAACGTGAATATGTCGGCCTAAAGTTTAATAACAGGAATAACGTGTGTTAACAGACAAATCGGATTATTTATTTGTTGTTGTCTTTCTCTCTGTTTCCTCTGTAATCAATTAATCCGAAATTTATTGAATAATAAAAGTGTGTTTCTGAATGATTAATGATTAGTTATAATCTGCTGCTGATGTGAGTTGCGACTTTGAGAGTGTTGTGAATCGAAGTAGGGCGTTTAAATTATTTAGGGGTTGACTGATTTAATAGATCAAGAGTTTAGGGGGTTTAATGGTCTATTAATTGAGGTATTTAGCAGTTTAGTTTAGGGCGATATAGGAGGTTGTGAGCCCTTATTGGAGCTGAAGCACCCCCCCCCTTATCAACACAAATTAAATGGTTTTTCCCCTTCTAGTTTATTATTTCTCTCTTGTTCTCAGATTTATGTATCAAGATGGATGATATCAGGACAAATAAGAGTCCAGCTACCAACTCTCGCTCGGAAGGATAGAGAACCCTCGTCGCGAGTGAGAGCATGAATCACCCTTCGGGAAAAGTCTACCGCGTCTGCATTGAACGTAAGGGTGATGGTCTCTAGACTGAAGTTTGGGAACCGGTGGTCGAACATCTGGTGGGAGTCGGCGGTTGTACTATTGGATGAGTTCTTGCCGGTAGATGATAGAGTCCCTGCTCTTGAATACGCTAATGGGGCATCTCCTGGGGACGCGCTGTCCGGGAGTAGGATTTCTAAACAGTCAACGCAAGGGTGCGCGCAGGAATCGATATTCGGACCAATAGGGTGGATAATTGGGTTCGATCCGATACTTAAGATCATCAAGAAGATAATAGGGGAGAACTTCTCGGTTTATGCCGACGATGTCTCTGATGAAAAGCAAAGCGATAAGCAGAGAAGAGTCGGAAACAAAGACAGAGGGCATCTTCTATAAACTGAAGACTAGGAACAGTTCATGTTAGAAAAAATAGGAAGTGTGGAACCCTTCGTCAACAAGATTCGGAAGCTCGCGGGTCCTACCTGGGGTTTAAATTTCAAAATCCTCCTCACGCTCTAACGCGGAGTGTTCGCTCCACCGATCACCCACGCGGCCGAAGTGTGGGAGGACATAGCTAACGAAAAGGACAGGGGGGCACTTAGATCTGCGCATAGACTAGCCTTAATGCGATTACCAGGATATATAGGACGACGTCGTACGATGCCCTATGCGTTATAGCTGGAGATCTGCCATTGGATCTCTAGCTCAAACAACGGTCGGCCATGTGTAAATCAAAATTAGGACTTTCTTTCACGACTTTGGTAGAGTACGCGTAAAAGTATCTCTTTATGTAAAGGCAGGTGTCGAGTAGAAATTACACCTGCCGAATTTTTCCTATCCTTCTAATCTATTCTGTCCTGCGTCTCTTCCAGCTCGCGTTAAGCGGACTTTCTCTCCGGCTACGCTTCAAGCGTAACCTCGACAGGCGCACACTCCTGTGAACACGGGGTTCGTGGTATCAGGTGTGACGGAGCTCCTGGCCATCGGCCGGAGCTTGTCAATGACAATAGCCCAGGGTCAGGGCATGTTGACGTTTCCGAGGTCGTTGATCACGGAAAATCGGCTCGCCTTGTTGGCATGAATTAGAGAGAGAGAGAGAAAGAGAGAGGTAAGTGACACTCATTGTGAGTTAGTTGGCCTTTAGCCTTTGAAGAGAGCAGTAGAGTTTTTTTTTCGTTTGTTCAGTGTTTGCGAGTGATTGAGGTATCGTGAGTTGGTTTTTCGTGTTTGTGCCAAATATTTCGTTTGCGCTTCGTTGTTGTCGCCGTTTCGCCGTCACATTTATTTTGTTTCTCTTTCGCTGCACTTTCTAATTTAAATATAATTTAATTTCTTTCGTTGTTGCCTAGCGTAATAAAGTTTTGTTTTTTTTATATTAATTTGCGCGTTCGTTTATTTAAACGCCTGCCTACTCACCTGTCCTCGACCTTTCAAGGTCATCGATCCTGGTGCATATTAGGCCGTAAATGCGCCTCTTATCTTCCCTTTTTATTAGTTTTGGCAATTCGAATATTACTCGAATTATTAAATTTCAACGCGATTGGAGGTGACTACCCTTGACAAACGAGGTAAGTTTTCCCTTCCTTAACAATTGGGTTGTTTCGCATTGCACAGGATGGACAAGAAGGAAGCAAACCGAGGTAAACTGAAACCTTGGTCTGGGTCCGGTACGAACGAGAGCGGCGAGTGTGATAGAGGAGTGGAAATACGAGTGTTGGCGCGAAAACACAAAAATACGCAAGCACACTAATACACACACACCCACATGCACAAAAATAAATCGAAGGATGCAAGGTGCGCCGCAGTAAAACGGGAAACTGGGCGAGGGTTAAAACGAAACACAAGAGTAGGAATGTGAGCGTATCTAGGAGTTGCGCTTTCACGTGGTTCCCCGCAGGTACATTCAGCCAAGAGAAAGTATGATTACCCACAGCCGGATGTAGCGAAAGCAACTCTCCTGTGGTAGCCTCAATTCATGCGAGAAATCGTATGGGATAGGTCTATCACTTCCAAACCTGCTGCCGTGATATTGGTGACCGGGAGTTATATAGTGTGTGGTCTTCGTGATCGATGTATTCAAATTCGGATATTCTGGGGACGCACTGGCGGCTGACGTGAGCAATATGAGTAGGTCGGAACTCGTTTACTCAGTTTCCAGGATGCGAATGGGCAGGATTCCGGGGATGAACGGAATCACCAATGAGATGGTCAAGCATGTATGGCTGGACATACCCGCATATAAGCGAAAGCGATAAACTACCCTACAACCTCCGCAGAAGTGAACGCCATAGAGCGGAAGAAGTAGGTGATACCGAAATACCGAATGGTTACCACGTGCCGAGCAGTTAGCTCCACACCCAGATGTGGGGGATTTTTGGCGCGAAACTATTGGGGGTTTCGAATTGCTAAGACCCACAGATGGACTGGGTAAAGTCTTGATGGTTGCGCATGCGCCGTCAGCCTTGGAGTGGTCGAAGGCCGTGGAGGAGACAGTTAAACCTTCGTATGACCAGGACGTATCAGTTACGGTAACGAATCCTGTGATTTTACCGTCTCCAACTAGCAATAACGTGCCGTTGGTAACTGCGCATGCTCAGAAATCGATGACTCAGCATGAGGTAATGGAACATGGTCATGGAGATGGCATAGTTCTTGAGGATATTGTAGAGCCCGTGACTGTGAAAGTTTCTGTGATGGAAAATCGGCGCCTGTCGGTGGTAAGCATTGGAAACAAACCATATTCGGCTTTGCTGAACCAAGACGCGCAGGTGACCGTTGTGGGCAGTAGGATTGCTGAGGAATACGCTCAAAGGCTCTCGCCATGCACTGTGCCTCTTGCAAATGCCTCGAATGGGATGACGAGGACGGCTGGTAACCTCAAATTAATTTTTTAAATCGATGGGGTGGTAAGAGTCATTGAGGCGTGTGCAGTACTTGAGGACCTCGCCTACGAGATTTATTTGGGTTCGTATTTTTATGACGAATATGACTTGTCACAAGCGGCCAGCGTTAGGGCAAATATTGCTGGTTTGTCATTATTGAAAAATAGTAGGAAAGACCAAATTAGCTGATTGGTAGAGAGAATAATTCCAAAAAAATCATAGGCTTTCGCGAACTTATAAGGGCACGTGATAGAGGTTATAGATGAGCACCCTAAGAAGGCAGCGCCTCGCCCAACACTGAGCCCATGCATAGCTTCATGAGGAAGGAAGTTAAGGAATGGTGAGAGAAAAGCTTGGTTAAGCCCTCTAAGAGTAGTTGGAGTAGCACATCTGTGGTGCTCTGTAAATAAGACGGATAAAACAGGTTTTGTATCCACTTTCGTGAACTGAATAAAGTCACGAGAGTCGACTCGTATCCATCGCCAAGTGTGGACAGTATCCTCGACAAGCTACGGGAAGCCGTGTGTTCGCGCCATGTGCGCTCCTTATATAGAAGGGTGTCAATTTACAATCCTAGCCATTAGGAGTCCGGTAATAATGTCCCATTACATGTCCAGCTCGTAAAGAACTTGTGAAACAAGGATGAACAAAAGGGCGAAACCGACAGGCCCCGACAAGTTCGTACCCGAATGAATATCCATATAAACGCTGTCTTGTGGGTCTGTGGGGCACGTGTGGGGGGAACCCGATGTATGCTCGTCATATGTCCGGCATGCTCTTCACGTGTACCCATAAACGGCTATTACGAGTTGCACGATGGACCCTACATTGCGTGTGTTTTGTGTGTGTGTGTGTGCGTGTTGCGTGTGCGCTAGTGTGCACTACGTCCGTTGCTCACCCCACGTTGGACGCCTTGGAGCAGAGCTAAGGACAGGAATGCCTGTTGCCTTAGCAGAGGAAGCGCAGCGTCCTCTGGGGGGTCTTCCGTCTTTTCTCTTTGGATCACCGCAGCTAGGGACGTTAGCGAGGGCTGTCCCCGTTTGAGCTAACGTCCGCGCTACCCCCTCTTTTGGATTACCGCAGGTAGGGACGTTAGCGAAGGCTGTCCCCGTTTGAGCTAACGTTCACGCTACCAAGGCAGAGACACTTCTCACCGCTCCCCATACACCTATCCATCGGTGGTATCGGGCGTACGTCCAGCTGGTAAGCGAGCAACTTAATTCTTCCATCCGCTCATTCTGTTCCAACGAGAACCTAGACTTGTACAGGTTAAGCGAACCTAATCGACCTCACCGTGTTGGGTTGTAACTGCGTTAACTAGTTTCGGGTTGCGATCAATGTACCGTCTTTTATAATCATTTATTCTGTAAGCATTGCATTCAGAAGGCTTTTTCCCCACTCAGGTCTGGGGTTTTTTATGCCGGATGAATAGCATATGCAATAAATACTCATCTTCCAGCTAATTTGTGTTCTTGTTTGTACTGTACCGCCCTCCCCTCACTCGTATGGTATTATTTCAATCGAACTCTAATACCTAAGTTGAGATTTATTACAATCATCCAATTCCCTTACCTTCACAACCTTAGCAACAAGTTAAACACCGTGTATATTTCGAAAATCGACGTACGTAGTGCCTACCTATACATTGGTATGGCAGAGTCGAGTAAAAAGTATACAGTTTTCCCTGTTCCTGGTTATGAATTGTGGGAATTTGAGTGAATAGCCTTCGGCTTGATGAACACAGGCACTACGTTCAATTGATTAATGGATGCTCTATTTGAACCAGAGTTCTAGCCGTACATTTTCATGTACCTCAATGACTTGATTATAGTTAGCGGCACGTTCTTTGATCACCTGTTCTGGCTTGAAAGAGGCTAGTAGAGAATGGCATTAAGATAAATGTGGAGAAGAGTAAATTCGGTTGCTCTTTGGTAACATTTATCGGCTACCTCCTCGATGCTGAGGGTTTAAGACCTGAACCAGATCCAGTTAACCCAGTCCTCGACTACCCAATACTAGGGAAAGTGAAGCAGCTCAGACGTATTCTTAGGCATGGTTGGGTGGTAGGCTAGATTCATTGAGCATGAGAGCGACATGAAGGTGCCTCTCACAAAACTAATAAAAAAATCATATGGCTTGGGATTGGGGCTCGGAGCAACAAAAGGCTTTCGAGAAGCTAAAAAATCGTTTAACTTAGACCCCTGTACTTGCGAGGCTAGATTTTAGTAAAGAATTTTTCGTTCATTGTAATGGGTCGTCCTTTGCGCTGGGGGCTTACCTAGTGTAGAGTGATGATGTTGGCTATGAGCATTCTATCTGCTATGCCAGAAGAATGCTCAATGAGTATGAGCGTAATTACTCGGTATCGGAAATCGAATGTTTCGTGCTCTTATTCGCCATCAAGAAGTTTCGACCACACATCGAGAGGACGAAATTTACGGCAGTAACCGACCACTCTGTTTCGAGTTGGTTCATATAAAAATTATAGTTTTGTACCGTGAAAAAAGTATGATTAGGTACAATAACGAAGAAGTTTGCACTAACCACATAAAATAAAAAATAAATGCTACTATTTCTAGTAGTGCAAAATAAAAGACACGATTATCATCTTTAAATAAAACTTCGTCAATTCAATTAATGGTGTTAGGGACGGGGTGAGCAGGAATAATTACACTTTTACTTGATGAGGACAAAGAAATATCTATTCTAACAACCGAGAGGTATACAAACTCCCCATGGGGGAAAAGCCGGAAAACGAAATATTATTATGGCATTAACAAGCCAAACGCTGCCAAAAACAACTCTTGTAGGCGAGTTAACAAACGAGTGATCCTCAGATAAGGTTTCGAGTTCGCGATGGCAAGAGTGACACACCTATTTCGACTGCAAAACTAAGTGAAGTCCAAAAATAGTCGAAAACCATCACAGAGCATGACCCCTTCTTGCTGCCGAGACAGTTTTTCGGGGAGGGCCTTCCTCATTGGGATTTACGCGTCGCATGCAATTAGCCATTCCCTCGCGTACTCTTACATGCTTTTTCGTTCGCTCTCATGCTAGCCAGCCTACCGGACCACAGGTCAGCTTTGCAGCTTCCTCGTCCCGTTTATGGGTGACCTACAAAACCTGGAAACCGAGCTTCCCGCGAGGACTAACGGCCTCCAAGAGTAAAACTCGCCTTGATCTGAATCAGCATGTCCATCGACAGACACCGTATCGCTAGGAATACAGATTATGATAATTTATAAATATTAAAAAAATTCTCTTCGATGACTTTTTTTATTACAGGCTTCACATGAATTTCCTGTATTTGTTTTATATGTCAATATTCAAAATATTTGCCATATGGAATTCAGATTCAAGATCAGCGACCCTAAAAACTTCTGTATACCAATTATCATGAAAATTCATTCCCCTGAAAAATGTATGCCGCAAAGGGTTAATGTTAATGTTGCATTCCCACAACTCGATGCACGTCTGAGCTCCGATACGGCATCAAAGGTGGAAATGATGGAGACAAGTTTACCTACACGGAACACTTATAAATATGTGAACCCGTAAGGGAGGAGCTCTGTCAATTCAAAAATAAAGATCTAAGTAACAGTTACTTGCGTTACTTTTATTAGCATATTCCGATGCCAGGATTCCTACAAGTACCCGTGCGCGTATTAAAACTTCGACCATCGCTACCGTAGCGTGCAAAACTTGTGAAATTTATAATCCTCATCGAAATAACCGATGGCAGGCTCTTAAAAGGGATTCCATTATGTTCACTAAGCATGGATTTTTTCAATGCTTATACACATGAAACATTTGACCTTTTTTACAGATGTGGAGGAAGGGGGAAGGGGGTAGAGTACGGATTTTATTATTACAATCTAATTGGAATAAAATAAAGACTGCGTGGAAAATGGGATTTTAAAATATTTATTAAAGACCTCGATACATTTGACTCTTTATAATACTATCGCTAATCATCATACATTTTATTTACACATGTTTTATCCAATAGAAGGATATTGATATATCGTGACCCAAGTTTCTTATTCTACGAAAATCTTAAGAATAAGTAAAGTGACGCACGATCAGGAGGAGAAATTAATACTACGTTCGTAAAATATTTAATATGAGAATTTCGATTGATTTCAACATTCGTATGTTTTGTGATTTTATTTATTATATTTTTATCTATTTTTAATTCGACCTGAATGTTGCGTTAATTAATTATCAATCGCATTGTGAATATTATTTAATCCTCACTGACCGTACATATGAATTTGTTTTTAGTATGTAGATGAACAATAGATTGGTTAATTATTAATTTGTTATACATGCATTTATGATCTATCTTAATGAGTAAAATTGTTTATAGTAATTATTATTCGCAGCAATTTTGCGCGAGTTTGTCTGCAAATTGATACGACGCCGTAGCAAAAAGATACGGAAGGTATTACTTTATTTTGCCATATTTTCAAACACATTTTCGTCAAACATTCGAGTATTGAGACATTGGCATCTTATTAATACATGAAAATCCTAAACTTGATTTCATCTCCTTATTTTAGTAATTTTTATAAGCCATGCTCAATCATTCGTAACATTTTCTTGGATCCTCGGTTTTTTTAAAATATATATTTAAATGCGTTGTGAAAGAAATATTTGTAAATAAATCGTCTTATTAAGTGATCAAAAATATTTCGCACATAGATTCTGAAACGAGGATGAATGTCAAACAATTGGCAATTCTGAAGATGCTGAATAATGCCAATAATTAATGATAATAATGATTCTTAAAAGATAAGTGCTACGACATTATACTACAAATATTCTTGTAAATTTAAAAGTAAGAAACTGCAACGTCATATATAGCATATACAATGCATCATTGAGTGTTGCAATCCCCTCGAAAAATTGCCTGCTTAATTTTTTATGAAGGATGATTGACTATGTTTTTTCTTTTCGACTTTTAAAATATCAGTAGTATTATATTATATTATTTTTTAAGTACGTGATCAAAAGTATATTTTTCAATCAGCGCTTGATTCACAGTGCGGAACAAATATGACTTTTCCCTTTTATTGAAAATAAAATATCAACAGGCAAATCTTCTGTCTAAATAGAATAGTCAGTGTGAATCTATGCACACGTAGGTAGCGCACATCTATAGATTATCTTTTACATGTACTCTAAAAATCTTTAAATAGTCGAATTTTTTATAAGTTGGATTTGTATTGCACAGATTATGTATTATTTTTGACGAATAATACGTATTAAAACGTATGCATGCAGAAGTTAACATTATTTATTTGACTGAAAATTATCTTCCAGTATCTAACTTATTTTCTACTTTTATATGCATATCTAATGTTTTGTGCTATCCGTAAATTCTCGCATTCAGAAATTCGTATTCTCATTGTCATTCTGGTATTTTCCATTTTTACGGTACTTTAAAAATAATATTATAGAATCGGCCAAATTATTTACAAATGTTGACTTTCTTTTGAATAATCGACAAGATAATGAAACGCCAATTCTCCCATTTTAAGTTCTTAAAATAAATCTGCGGTTGAACGAATTTTCTTAGTTTAGTCAACTGTAGTAAAAGCGCTTGATTTGGAACAGAGGCTTGCTTCATGCAACTGTACTTGAGTCTACAGACAACTAGTTTATATTTTTTGTGTTAGAAATAAGTATTTTTGCTATAGGATTTCTCTCAGTTTCACTAAGTCGGATGCAAAACTACGTAAATACGGGAGTGAAAATCCGAGTGTTAGAGAGCTTGATTGAAGAGAATAGAAGTCATAGTTCTATCTTCCGATGATGATGTAGAAATGGCGATGATGAAAGGATGAGAGTAAGGAACCCTCGTTGTATGATTTTTCAAGTCGTCCTAATTGATGCGACCTTTATGAGTCATATAGCTTATGCTGTCGGAAAGCAGTTTTTCACGTGCAACTCGTCGCATTCTAGAGCACATGGCTAGCATTGTGCCTGCCATTATGCACAATATTCCGCAGCTTAGGCCCACAATGGTACTAACAACAGTTGGTCGTAAACACACTCGATCTGAGTTGGCATCGTTGAGATCTGTTTAAATAAGATTCAATTAATTAGTTCTTCTCTTCTTATTATTATGAATTTGAGAAAACTTATACTTCTTCTTATGACGCTTATCGTTATATCGAAAAACTAAATATTATATTTGTACCTCGTGAAACTTACAAAATGACGTCTTTATTTAAGAATTTAAATTATTCCTGATTACTGATTTTGGTATAATAAAATTAATGGGATTGGCATTTACTTTTAAGAAGTCTAATCCGTACTGTAATATGTCAAATCGGTATCGAATTGATAAAAAAATCAACTTATGCCTGTGTTAATTGCAATCGAACTTACTGCTACGTGATGGCGTTGTAATATTCTGGAAGAGTTCTGTATCAGCTTCACCCTCTTGTAAGACTCGGAGAGATTGGAAGAGATTCACGTTTTCTGATAAAGCTGTAGCTGGAGTTGATGGGCCTTCGATCGCGTCCACAGATCTCTTTGCCACGGACTTGGCATTTCTCCAGTGACATGGTTGACTCTGAAATTACAAGTTTCAGTGTCAGTGAAGATCAAGAAGAAGGATACGTGAATCTAATATGAGAAAGAAGCGAATATGAATTTTGTCTGCAATTCGGAACGAAAGATAATTGAATGTCAGTTTCAAGATGGAAAAGTGACTTTAACGATTATCGTAAAAAAAATGACAAAAAAACCGTTAAGAGAAATAAAGAAGCTGTTGGTAGTTATTTTCGGGTGTGTTGACAGATTAATTAGACATTATCGCGACAATAAAATTCGATACATCAAGCGACACATCGTAACAAGTTGGCTACAAAAGACGATAGAAACAGGCAAAACTATAACCATCAATTGCACTGGTAGCAACTTACCGGGCAGCGACCATGGCACATCCGGACGTCACACTCGATGTAGAGAGCCGGCGAGCCAGTGAACCTGAAGGTCTTCATGTAGGCAAAAACTTGCGTCTCGAAGAGACCACTGTCCGACCAAGAGCCTCGGAATCGACTAATCAATTTGTCGTCCACCGGACAGCCATATCCATCGATTAGCTGGATGCGTTTATTGCCACCGTTGTGCGCATAGCAGTCGTTCACCACAATGTCAAAACCATCTAATGAATGAAAAATTCGTATCTACTTTTCTGAGCTGAATTTTCTATCAAATTCTATCAATAATTAGCTGAGTCTATTGAACAAAAATAAATATTTAGTACTGACAATCTCGTAATTTTAACGAGACGTACCGTATTTACTGCGCATGTAAATAATTAGCGTCAATGGATCTCCAACTCGAACTGGTCCGGTTACTCTTGTACCTGTTGTCCCGTAGCCGTACCTTATCTCCATATAGCATTCTGGAGGTTGCAACGTAAACACTACGGGATTACCCGTCGCAACTCTGTAATTCATTCAATAATTGCCCATTGGTCATTTATAAAAATGCAATTAGTCAGTTATAACACAGATAACGAGTAACATTGTGCCAAAGATTTGTGAGGAGAATTTCATATTCACGTAGAAAAGATTCTATCCTCCGTTGGATTGAACGAAAATAACGATAATATCATAATACGTACTCGACGTCAAGAAAGGGAAATGTAACGGTTTTCCAAAAATCGTAGCCGTATTCACAGGTGACCTTGAAATGTTCGTCAAATTCTTCTTCAATTAGTGGGTTGTATTGCACGGTTACGGTGTTCCACATGAGATTCTTCTGTGGACAGTTAAGATAAAAACAAAATAAACGAGGTGAAGATTGGAATTGGTGATGAAAATCTGTTCTGACGGCGGAGAGCATTGTAAATTAAAAAAACCCAAAGATCTAATTTATCGCTCCACTGTTATATTTACTAACCGTGGGATTTTTCCTACTGTCCTGATGATGCGTGTTCTCACCGAGAGTGCCGCATCGATTCAGCTGAATAAAGAATTCATAATAGTCTCGTCCCGTTCCGTTAACGTACATGCAATCGGGATCGTAGGAATAACCTGTAATTAAAAAAGCAACGTTCTTGAATACAATCATCTCATCGCAGATTTCTGGGCTTTAGCTCGCAGCTAATACCGCAACGTCGTCAACTTGATCAATCTGCGTTATTAATTATTTAGCTTATTTCTCCTAGCGCACAGTATAATCATCTGGGCCAATATTTTGATGTCGTTCGATTCGCAAAAAAACCCGTTGACGTGCAATGGAACGACAGCATTCGAGTAAAAAGAGTATATTACTGTTAATAGTGAGAATAGAGTCGTAAGAGAATTCACTGCTCTCAGCGAGGGAAGTGTCGGAAGCGCGCGAGCCTACAAACAGAAACGCGCACACTGATTTGTAAGTAGTTGTGGGAGGTTCAAGCAATTCTAAGGTTAAACGCGATTGATGCGAATGACTCTGTTTGAGAATAACACGCGGGCCAGAGTTCCTTCCGGGATGCAGATCGCGATTTAAACGGGCACCTTTTTATCTGCAAGCAATAATCGTTCATTTATCCAAGTCCGGTGCGGAGCGACCGCCCTATCGGGCATATTCCGTAAGTTATCGATCCATTTATTTTTATTATTTACTCGCCGAGAAAGCTAGCGAGCACCCGAGAGTGCTCAATCGGATTGAATTCGTGATCGTCGGTCGCCGCTGCACATTCAAACGAAAGCAATAATTCATAGAACCCAACGAGCTGAATGTAAGCTGTACGAACGATTCGCGTATCATCAGCACTGCCATCACTTGTAATTTGCGATCAGGTGGAGAATTGTGATTCTTCCCTATGTCTCGACCCGCCGATTTCCACAAGCCTTTCAGCTAATCGCAATAATGAGCCAGCGCACATCACAGGGAAGGACAAACATAGATTTGCGATTTCAATCGTCGCGATGCATGTGTTATTCACTTTACCCTAGCATCTGCTAGCAAATACTCTGTACTAATTTAATGTTTCATTCACGTACTATCGCGTGCTCAACAAGCATTAAAGTAGCCTGATCGGATATAAACATTCCTTACCATGATAGAGTAGCTCACTTCTTGACTCAAAACTATTTGACTTAAAGAGCTTGATTTAAAGTGTTGATTTACGATTGAGAAAAATTTTGGAAGTATTTAGTGTTAGCGTGGGATTACAAGTTGGAAAATGCGAGTGATCAAGAAAAAGGAAATAATAGTAATAAGTCAGGGTAAGAAAATTACGAGTCGAGGGTTAATTGGAACTCACCCGCTGAGTATAACAAGCCGTTGAAGGATCCATTAAAGCCGATGCGGATTTTCATATAGTCATCTTGGCATTCGGCTTCGATATCTGTAACGAAAGGATGTTATTAAATCGTGAATTGTAATTTTAATTATCATATTTCGTGAATCTGTATTTACAGTCGTGCCACAACCAAACTCGCGCGTAGCCAAACAAAGACTATAACTTGGTTTTACTCGTTATTAGAGCGTGGGTCGGATGCAGCTCGAGGATTACTCGCTTCGCTTTACTTAGCTTTGCACGAACAAGCAACAACGAGATTGCATCGACATCCTGCGCCACTATCATAATTGTCCTATCTATAGATACTTTATTAATTTTAATTTCCCATCTATCATCTATCGAGAAATCGCAGTGAGGCCAAGCGTTACTCGGACTGCGACAAAAAAGTCCCTCGGATCATCACAGTCGAGTAACAATCTGGAAGAAGATATTAGGCAAGGTTCTCAAAGCTTTGTGGAATCGACGAAAATAGCCGTAATTCTCAAGGCTCGTTAATTACCGCATTCGAGAAGAGTATTACATCCGAGAGAGTTTGAGAGGGGAGAGAACGACGAACAATCGAAATCTCCCGAAGCATGCACGTCGGTGGAAGGCAGGGTGACGAAATAGTGGAAACGTAAAATAAGAGTCATCGCTACTGAAGTTGTCGAGGGTACGACACGAGGGGTCGTTGAAAAGAGTATGTGATGTATAGACATCACATGCTATAGCCGCAAGAGATATCCGGTGAGGGATGACGAGTGAAAGTCTTTGGCGGGCTGCTCTTTGTGGTAACGCACCAGCGACGGTGGCGGCAGCACGATGGGCCGTCCGATAGTCACACTCGCTGCCACTCGCGCGCGCTGCCGATGATACAACAAGGCACTTCGTTATCGCGCTCCCCAATGCCAGTAGCGCCCCGGGCTTATTGGCTCTTTCGCGCTCTCTCTTTCTCTCTCTCTCTCGCTTTGTGTTCATCACCCGGTAAAACGCTTCTGCATACGCTCACACAATGAAACGTTTGCTGTTGCGCAAAACATCCTCGCCCGTTGCCGACTTATTTATAAAGCTGCGCACCCGATGCTCGCTTGGTTCGTTGTTTCTCCAACTCTAAGCCACTATGTACTTGCTCTCGTTTCTAGTTCTTGGCGCGATGTCTATCAATGAGCTCGCTTCTCCGATTTCTATTCTTCCTCCACGTGTGCGTTTCCGTCAACTAGACAATATTACTACAAAGACTATCCCCGTCGAATCTGCCTGCTTGCTGCTTAATTTTCGTCTACCCATTTTCAACCCAGTCCACTGTGCTACAGTTATCGCACATACTTGTGCAATAAACGGATATTACCATGATCAACGAAGAAAATCTGTATCCTGTTACTCGCAGATTTGATGTATACACCGCGACCTTCACACCGCGTGGCGTTACTTTTTTACGTTACTTTTTCGCCTCGCGTC
The DNA here is from genome assembly GCA_030064505.1 of Chouioia cunea. Classification (NCBI taxonomy): domain Eukaryota; kingdom Metazoa; phylum Arthropoda; class Insecta; order Hymenoptera; family Eulophidae; genus Chouioia; species Chouioia cunea. The sequence continues at coordinate 13,902,959 of JAOPFQ010000005.1, forward strand.
CGGTAACGATCTCTCCTTATGATTAATAGAGCTGCGATTAAAGACTAACGATCGCCAACTTGGCCAACACTCGCGCGGCGCTGGCAATAAGTGAATGAAAGTTACATAGGAAGGCATTGCTAATGCGCAACGAAAAGTGAATACGTGAAGGGTAGCTGCGCGTACAGCGCTCCCGCGGAGAATAATGACAAGGTAGGCTACAGTCGAGAGGCCGTAATCGATAATTTTACGGGTGGTCATGGGACCAGTCGACGATCCACCTCTCCGTGCAGAAAGCAGACGAAAAAGAGAGAAAGAGAGAGCCGAAGCTGTATGACACCCGGTTTTACGACTTCATTGAACTTGTGGCGCGTAGAGTTCACGACACTCGCATCGCCGCCAGCTTTTACTTTTTGTTTGCTCTCCGAGTTAAATATACTATGAAATCCCGACACGATCTTACCAGCCAGCCTCCCTCCACTTATACACCATTACGACCATACTTGTAGATTATCTGAAACTTTTTGCATCCCACGTCCGAATTATTGACATTCTTATCGCATTGCTCGTCCTGATATAGTTATAACAAACTACCTTCCATATCCATTTCCAATTGACAATTTTTTACAATTACATTCGCCGTTGCGTTCTTCGCAATGAGCATAATTGTGCTAATAAGTCAGATGTCATTCAACATGCAAATTATGGCGTTACACACACAATAACGATCCTCGCGATATCGTTATAATAGAACAGAATGAAATTTGAAATCCGCGCATAATCTTAACATTGACTTTATCGGGAAAAAACGCAAAATCATATATTTACCTAACCTTCTCTGCTTGAATTAGAATACAATGAAACGTGCGCGGTGTTTTTTCATCACGAGTATAATATCTTGCATCATTTCCACTTTCACTACTCAGAAAATGAGAAGCCATTAAATGCTTGGCAGCTCTAGAGATACCGATATATTCCGCGGGAGGAAGAAAGAAAGAAAAAAGACGAGAAAAAGAAAAAGAAAAAGATTGGAGATCGTTTCGTTAGCGCCAACCTCGATTTGATCTAGCCAGCGTAGAGCCGAATTTCGCAATGCGAGCTACACTACGGCACATAACAGCATACGCTCGCGTCCGAACCTTCGGCAGCAGCCAGTCCTCGCGCAGGCAAGATGCCTTTCGCTGTTAGACGGGTGGATCGGCGAGGTTATTCTAAATAAACAACGAGACTCGGCGTGCAGAAGGTGTGAGCGAAACCGGCAGAAGTGATAGACGTAGGTCTAGGTACTCGCACACACCCACACGTGCGTGCATGCGCAAACGCGTACAGTCTAGCAGAGTACCTCGCAATAAAGCTTGAAAGATCAAGGCCGTTACGTCATACTCGTCGTGCGCGACGTGGCTGGCATTGGGGCTGAATACACCGATTTTATAAGCCATCGCGCGAGCCAGCTATGAGGATAATGAAGAAGATGACGGCTGACGACGATAATAACGACGGGTGCATTGAGCCAGCGGTCGGCGCGGCGTCTAGCACGGCTCGTCCGTACGACTTCCGACACCGTTTTAATTGCCAGACTAACGGGAGCCGCTGCTACTGGTGGTGGTGGTGGTGGTGGTGATGGTGGTGGTGTTGCTGCTACTGCTCCCATTACTTTTGCTGGCATCAGCCATGGCCTCTCCGATGACGCTACAGTTGTACTCGATCGCACCTCCGGAATTTCGCCGAGAGAGTGATTATGCGGACTCGATGTCTCATCGGTTCAAACAGTGCACTTCTTTTACCGAGCGTGTATATATATATATGCGTTTGATGCAATGTATATCAAGCTGGCACGATCCTCGCAAAATATATACCACGCAACTTCTATATTTACACGACCGGTTGAGCCTGTACGCCACACACTGCTGTTTGGTCTCTTTTACGCATTCGTTGCCGATATTTTCATTGGGATTAATGATACTCAAACGAATATATCAGTATCTGCCATTTACGTATTTTATGCTCGCGGAAAAACATCGTTATGATTTTGCATCTGAATCGTACAAAAAAATATCGCGAAAATTTCAATAACTGAACATTCCTTTTCAAATGAAGATTTAATGATCCAGGATAAAACTTTTTGAGAAAAATCAGAAATAAATATTGGAATAACGTGAAACTTTGATTACAGCGAGCGCTGACTTTGCACGATATCAACGCAAATACTCGAATACTGCGCAGCTGAGCACGGGGCATGTGACAAAATTTATTTCATTTCGTATAAATTCGCGATGTTAGTGATGACTCATGCTTGTTCATTTTGCTCCTTCTATTTCGTTACTTTTTGCACTTATACGTATGCGAACGTGTTTGCTGTAATCAAACATTAAGCTTTAATTAGAAATTGTGAGTTTGCAAAGATTTCATAAGAAATACGAGCTGGCGATCTTTCCATCTTTTTATTTGACTTGTCCTACGGTAAATTACTAGTTTCAAGGAGAAACAGCGCTGTAAGGAAATTATACGTCCACAACGCGATTTAGGCGCAGTCGTTTGTGTACAGAGCTACGTTACAACTGTAAAAGTATCAATGTAACATGTGATTTCGAGTAATTAGGAAAAACGTTCAGAAGCATTGTCAGATAAAAATATATCGACAAGCCACCATGGATCTTTAATTTTTATCGTGCAGGTCTAACGAATATCTGAATGCATCGTAATGCATGATGTATAATACGATAATATCGACAATGGGTATCCTGTTTGTAACGGGTCTATCGCCATAAGACTCTTTTTTCCCGATTGTTTTTCACTTTTTGTGACTTTAATGATAAGGCTGGTGCAGCCTGATCCGCTTTCAGTACAAGTATACCTATAATAATTTTACTTGATGTTCATCGATAATTGAAGGCGATCCAGGCCGAACGAATACTTTTTTCTTACCATAATGTCAATTAATAGCAAAAATGTCACGCGTATTCTCTGCCGAGTAAATTGGTCGGATTGAATGTTTGGCGGCGAATACTATCCAAAATAACAGCATCGCATTAAAATAATGGCCAAAAGGGGATGAAAAACAACGAAGAAAAGAAAGGAAGAGATAGAGAATTGTCGAGCTGATAATAATAGAATCGATCCGAGGTAAATAATACGTTGACCCCGAGGGCTCTAGGCTTTTAGTGGGGGATAATCTAAGCCATGGCTACAACGACAATGGGCCTCGTGTACACACATATAGATATAGATGTAACTATGTAGAGGCGCGTACACGAAGCCTTAGCGTCTAATATAATATAATGAAGCGAGCTTGGCTGGAGGCTCGGTATTGCGAAATATGAAAAATATATAGATGTATGTAGAGAGACAGAGTGAGAGGCAGAGAGTGTATATGAAATGAACTTACGTTGTACTCTAGTAGTATTAGGCCTATAGCGCCTGTGCTCCCGATCCCAGGACTCGGGGTGTCGTCGCCAATCCTCCTCGGTAGCAAGCCCAGTGCCCGCGGTAGCAGGTGGTGCTGAGCCGCTGGACAACGCTTGTAGACCCTGCAACGTTTGTAGCGCTTGGAGGTTCGGGCTGAGGGGCCGGTTTTTCAGCGAGGGTACCGGCACGTATGCCGCGCCTCCACCATTCTCGCCCACGTACACCACCTGGAACACGAGCCAAACTTAAAATACGACGTATAAGCACAATGCCGCGCGATTGAGTGGTTGGCTCGTTAGTGTATTTCTCTTGTCGATTAGTTAACCTACGGACAATTTTAAATACTCATCCATCCTGCGTGGCTCTTGTCCGTTTTCTTCTTGGTATTAATTATTTTACGTGTTCGACAGCAGCGCGTACACATTTTTTACACGCGGCGATACAGATTCACTGGAGACGGAAGTCTCACGAGCTCGTGAGTATCCGATAGTTTATATTTCGCGAGAAAAAGCTTTGATTGAAATGTGTTATTAGAGTTGGATGTTGTTTGGATTTACATGATTGATGAGAGAAGGAGAGAACAGCGTTGAGTGATTAGCCGCAGCTAAGTGATTGTACGCTTGATAGTACTATGTGCGCGCGTGTGTATGCTATCTAATTAATAATGACCGCTCGTATCATAAATGGGCTTCATTTCGTTCTCAATTAACTCTCCTAATGTCCGCAAGAATCGCGTATAATAGCGATGCTGCTCGGTGAAGCGGACGAGGATTCGGATCGATATAGATAGCGATGTGCACTTTATTGAGCCACTCGCATACTCGCATGCGTAAGTAGGTGTCGCAAGGAGTAGAGCTGATCGATAATTGAAAAAACACTCGCCACAGGAACATCCGATGGATAGTTGAGTAGGATTACTGCAAACGGGACCTAGGCTCTGTCATTGAAGACGTTTCGGAAGCGCTCGTCATGGCGGGGGTGCCACATCAATCACCCGCGTACGGGCGGACGGCGCGCGAGAATCGATGCATTCTTTTACGAGGTGGCTGCAGCTGTTACACGCCAGCAACAACAGCAGACTGCCGTGCGAATCGCGAGCCCGACGTGCGCGCGAGGTCGAAGTACTCGAGAGAGAGAGAGAGAGGAGATTAGAGCATTTACTTTCTCAGAGACTGACCTCTCCCACGTTGAGCTCTTCACCGCCACCGAGAGCTCTCTTTCGCCTTCTGCTATTTCTCTCTTTCTCTCAGGCGCGCGAGCTCTTGGATCTCTTTGCTATCTTCGTTTCATCATTTTTTTGTTGGTTAATGCACTTCCACTCTCGCGCGAATCCCCCCACCCTATTCTTCCTCTTCTCGTCAGCGCAACATACCGCAGATGCTGCACTAATTTTTTTATCAGGCTGGGGTCCCCGTCTTTTGTTACTCTGCGATACTACTCACGCGCGCACATTATAGCCATTAAGGTATACAAGCGTAAGAGACGGGAGAAGGGAAAGAAGTTCCCTCAAAAATCATAATAGCTTGCGAAGAAGCGGTGCGCGTAGAAAAACCTGCCGCACGACTCGCGCGTGACAAACGATTTACGAGTCTATTTCCCTTGCGCTCACATGCATTGGTACATCAGCATCAACTCTCGTCTCACCTCTCGTCCTCTTCCCTCCTTTCCTCTCTTTGCTCTACGGCTCCTCACTGCATTGTCGGGTGACTGTGCGAAAAGTGGCACTTTTTTACGTGCGCTACTCACTGGTAGACGCGCAGCCAAGTCAAGCCAAAAAAAAGAAAAAGAAAAGAAAATCCATAGCCACGAAGTACGCCTGGACACGAAAGAGGAAGATTCAAGATTATAAACACTCATGGGGCATCGCGTGACGCTGTACAATCGTCTCGTCGTTTGGCCAATACATCTCTTTTCTTTTTGCCGCGACAAGACCGCAGCCACTTTATCTCGACGAAGCTACTTCGTTCCTAGGCGAATACTTATGAGTGCTTCTGCTTATTTGCTCTTTTGTATGTATATACTCCTCGTACGTGCTCGTAGGAATGACGCAATAATTTTAATTCGGTAGGCGACATCGCTATTTTGATCGTGTTTTATAGGTGACGGAAGCTACAGCAGCGAGCATCAATGTTAACTAGAACGATGTCGACTTGACTGACATAAACGCACGTGCGCGAACCTACCCCTTTCTCTTCCTCGAATGCGTATAGCGTGTATAGAAAAAGAAGAGACGCGTACGGGATAAAAGAAGAAGAAGAGCTGGGTGAAGGACGAGCGCGAAACGAACGCGAGCCCGAGCGAAAAATGTAAAAATCCGGCTCTTTTCAAGTCGGTATAGCGCGTATACGTGTACTTCCGCATGCTTGCGATCTGCCTCTGTATGTATTTACGCACACACACACACACACACACATCAAGTGGCTGGTGCGATTGGTGCAAACGCAGCACTCGTTATTTTTCCTGTTTTTTTTCTAATGTAACGCGCTAACGCGATAGAATCGTTTCCGCTCGACTCGGTTTTTGCTGCCCCGCAAGATAGCGTCAGCGCGACAAGGTTGCCCAGATTACGGGAAATCTCGCCTTACCGGGCGCCTGCCTGTCTACTTGCAATGTTAACGATATTCAGCGTGGCTCTAATGCAAGCATGCCTACAAGATACGTCATTAACGCGAGTAAGCAAGCATCAGAGCATGCTTTCGAATCGTCTTTATTGGCAGCTCAACGACGCACCATGAAATTAATTACGCTTATTGAGTTTGGCTTTGGACGTCTTGCGTGCACAAATTTTACTTTAGAGTTTAAAGAAAAAAAGATTAACTTAGTATTTCAAAATCGTTCAAGAACAAAATAGCCGATTGACGATAAACGGTATCCGATGGTGTTTGTTATAGTAAAACAGAAGGATAAGCCTGGAAGCAGCATCGATAAGGACTAACGATGATCAGTTTAAAAGTCAGGCGCAAGCGCACTAATTAGACTCATTTGAAAGTTTAGGTTTAACAACGTGCTCCAGCTTCGTGATAGAAAAGCGAAACCACGGCAGTGGCGGATCCGTTTAAGGAGAGTCCTTGCAAGGTAGTGACCAACCAGCAACTCGAAGAAAGTCCGGCTCGTGTAGAGAGGCTCGTCACGTTTACCTTCTCATCGGCTCTAATCGTTTTGCTCGTTCTCCTCTCGATGCCCCGGCTTCTGCTCCCTAATAAAGCTATTAGCAAGCGCCTTACACATTCTGCAATGTCAAGCTGCTGTCTCTCTGCAACAGTTCATAATACGCGGCGCAAATTCAACTTTTACCGGTGAGCAGAATGGCCTTTTGTTCTCCAACATGCGACAAGGTGTTTGCCTGCTTTACAAACAATTCATACTATTTACTATCTGCTTTCACATAATGCACCATACGTATTACCGAGTCGCAAAAGTCATCTAAAAGTCAAATTAATTCAGCACTTCGACCGTCAAAGAAACTTAATTAGAGCCGATGAATATGCGCATCATGCTAAGCATACCGAGGTGCACAGATATAGAACGCGTTTGTCAAGAAGACGCTCTTTATCGATGTACGCGTTTCAAAGTGCTTGGTCTCTCATTTTTTCTGCATCATATAGATCGCGAGGCGCGAGATAGAAAAACGAAAGCTTGCAATAGCACCGTTAGCACTCACGCGAGCCACATCCTACGGATGATTGTTTACTAAATCATGAAAAAGCGTCGAAAGAGCAAACACCTATAAAGGTATGGTTTGAGTTAGCCAAGAACAGCTTAACTCTCTTTGCGTTTGCGCCGCTTGGTATTTATGTGAGTGTAAATAAGCGGATGATTCGCAAGGGCGAGGAAGTTTCAGTTGTAGCGCGTGATAAACAAGGCAATCCATATGATCAGCCATAAAGCAGCCTTTTCTTTGGTAGGCTATCGGCTGCATGCGCCGAGATAGCCGTGGAGCTAACGGCTCTCGTCGAGCCGATCGAGAAACTGCCCTCGCGCCGTATAACTTTGCCCCTCGGAAACAAACAGACCTGTGATTACGAGCTCCGGTGTTTCTCTGGGCAAAAACAAACAGGGGGCCGATGCCATTTTCACGGGTCTCGTGCACAGCCGCGAGGTGTCAATTAGACGGCCTTGATGATTCAGCAGCGCGATCGAGCGTTGCGGGCGGAGGGCTGTCGCCCTGTCGCTACTCATTAGCCAACCGAGATACAAGCCGATTCCGAAGTAATAGCGCGGAGAGCGGAATGCACGCACGTGCTCGCGCGTTCAATTTTATTGGCGGTGTAGCCGTAGCTTTATGCCGAGGTTAACTGTTTGCGAGCTACACTGCAGCTTTTTCTCGCCGACTTTTTACGGACCATCCGTATAGTATAAATACGCGAAGGGCTGGCCTACGAGTTGACCCCTCGCCTCTCGAACGTCTGCGCTACATCCGCGAGTGCACGCGGTCCGACGATTCATGTACGTCAAGGGCGCGCGCGCTTGTATACGTACGTAATGCAGCTCGCTTTTATTGGCACGAGCGACTTGTTATCTTTTCATTTTTCCACGAACAAGCTCGCCAGAAATGTTTCGACTAACGGTACCATTGTTGTAACTGTCGTTTATTCCTACATCTCCGAGCTGTCCAAGCGCGAGCTTTCGCAGATTTTCAAAGAACGCTCGCTAACGCTACAGGTTCCTCCGCTTCCTTTCTTCTGTCTCACAAGACATGCGCCTATGTACTTGCTATATAACCTCGTCTCCGTAAGTACTTTCGGCACGGTTATTAATTTCTCTTCTAGGCTCGCTCTCGGCAAGGCAAATTTATTATCTGGCAAGAATTTGTGAAACTGGAAAACTCGACCAATGGGCACATCTTTCGAAGGAATGTGCGGTTTCGGCAGCCAGCTCGAATAAAAGCTTTGTGTCGAGCGAGCGAAAGAGGCTACTCGTTATCGATGCTGCTGTTGTACGAGCGCAGTAATCGAGTGGTTCATTAAATTGGTATCGGGACAACATCCGGCGCGGGAGCGAGAGTGGACACAATGTAGGGAAAATCGTTAACAATGAATTCGTCATTGTTGGCGATAAGTTGGGCCGTGGTGGCCGATTAGATAAGCCAAGAAGTAGCAGGCGGCAATAACGCGCTCGAGGGCAGAGCAGAAAACACGCGTCGCAAGAGCGCGGTAGGTGATAACGAAGGGGAAGAAGCAAATTGGCTAATAAGCGTGCCCGATCGCTATCGCGCCGCAGAATCTCACTGATAATATAAGGCGCAAGCAAGCGCTCGAGTAAATCATTAGAGCCGCCCGGAAGCGCACGCCTTTACCTGCGCCTTTATTTCTGCGTGTACTTTCTTAGCCTACCTGTGCAGTGCCCACTCCCTTCAGCGCTCGCCTCGCGCGCACGTGTGCTCTCTTCCCCTGTATATTTCTCAATCTCGCTGGCTAGTCGCGCGCGTTGTACTTCTTGCCACGTCTAGTACTCCGCCTTCATATATTATATGCACCACCAGACCACTCCAATTACGTTACACTTCTTCTGCCGGTTCCAAGATCCAGCCTATTGATATTTGAGTTATCGATGCAGTTACTTCCCTCTCTCTCTCTCTCTCTCTCTCTCTCTCTCTACTTTGTATTGCGTATCCGTAGTTATTTGTCCGCTTCCGAGTAACACGTGTCAGCTTGTTCATCTTTAATTATTCGTTATACACTGTTCACACGTATCGCTGCAGCTCTAATCAAATTCATATTCATCACGCTCGGAAGAGCCCTCGGACACTTTGGTCGGCGGCCAGTGTCTTCTGAAAATCCCACTTAGCTTGGAACGAGGAGTGGGCATTTCCGAGAGAGGGAATTTTCTTAAGTATCTATGAACAAATTACCCAAGCGTATTGTGGCGTTTTTCATACTGACTGGTTATCGCTTTTCCCATATATCATTCCATCACGTACGATCGTTCTCTTTTTTGCTGATGCACGCCAAGCTGCAGGCAGACTCGCGCCCCTCTCTCTCTTTTTCTATACGTAATTTTCACGTGAGCCGCGCTTCTCACACTCGCGCACTTTTGTAATCATCGTTATGGTGTTGGCTTTCCGCGAGAGCCGAGAAAATCAGAGCCTCATCGAGAGCTATGCGGATGCACGATACTTTATGTAGTCACTAAGGTGTCGATGCACCGAAATTAATACCAACCCGGACATTTTCCAGCATCGTCTAATTGAACCACTTGAGCGCTCACCTCTTCTCGCCTCCTTTGTTCTCTTTATACACTTTTCGTACCGATAATAACCTTGTCTAACGAGCTTTCTAGCGCTCACGGCTGCCAAGTCTAATCTCAAAAAAGAACAAATTTGTGTACTGTCATTTCAACGAATAAAGTCGATTGTGTGTCAACGCCGCGAAACGGAAAATTACTCTTCGTGTTTTGTATAGTATTTCACGAGATATCAATCGAATAGAAAAGTACTCGGACTTGATAAAAGCGTAAAGTCCTAATTGACACGTATGATTCTACGCTGCACGTTTCATACTACACTAGCATGCCACCTAAGATTACTTTATCTCGGACGGGAAACTCGTTTTCAATCCCTCATCCGAGTTGTCCGCCTAAGTAATAGAACAAAACGCATGCAAATATTTACTTTTACCATTTATCATTTTTTCGGTATTCGCCTCACCGAGTTTGTAATAGCGAGAAAAAAAACTAATACTAACGGCTTATTACCATCAGCAGCAGAAGCAGCTGCAGTCACAAATCAAAATCAATCGCGGTAGCTGACTGCGTAGCGCAGCCACTCGTTGCGGTAGAGACGTAGTAGCCTCCCTTGGGTCGCACATTGGAATCACTGCGTAGTGCCCGTTCTTCGATTCTCGCGGGTAATTGCATTGCACCATGAGAGTGTCAGGACTCAAAGAAAAGCGGAAAGCGATTGTCTTTTTGCTCGAAGCGTGCGCTCGTAAAGCATGCAGACTGCATTTTTAACGCTCGACCGAGCTGCTTCTCGAGCAGGAGCTGCATTTTATGAAATAGCTTATGCCTGAAAACAGGTGCTAAAGTGTCGAAGTGGCTGTTTTTTCTGTTTTCCTTTTTTTCTATTTTTGTTTGGTTTTGTTTGCAATATTATAGACTTACCGCGTCATGATCACTGGCTTCGTGCGCGAGTGCCTCCTTGGTTTCGTTGCGGCCAGCGTCTTCCTCGTCCGGACCCGTACCGCTTCCAGCCCAGTAGTCCTCCGTAGCGTCTTCCATCGAAGATTCTTCGGCCGTCGATTCAAGTTCGGCGTTCTCAGCGCTTGCCGCCTGCACTCAAAAATCCACGTTACTCTGCTAATCTAAATGCTATTTTTTTGTTTTTACGATTATTAAGATCGCGTCGATTTTCCAAAGTTTCGTGCACAATCCAAGGCAAAGAGCTTGTAAATATAGTTTTGGAATGATACCGATATTTCACGTACGTTATCAATATTATTGGTCGTATCTAGTATGAGATAATTGACTCGAAACTTTCCGAGACACCTTATGCTATCTCAATTGGACGGAGCAATGCACATTACGTAGCGATTTATAATTTCAACATACCGTACTAACGAGTTAATCATGAGATTCTCTATCGCGTAACAAAAATTTTTCGCTCTGTACGAGAAAATACTTCTCCAACGGGTTCTGAGATATTTTTAGCAGTGTTTCAATTGCTCTACGAGCAAGATTAATATTACAAGATAAATTTACATATCAAGTTATGAAGTTGTTCAAGAAATTACGAGGATCTGGAGCGTTTGTCAAGCCAGCTTCGATATAAAACATTATTACAACAATTACACAGCATTTTCGAAACGCGCAAAGTCCAAGACAAATAAAATACGCTACACTTAGTGGTTGAATTAACAATAAGACATAAATCAATTGATCGGAAGGGAAATCACGTTAGTAATTTCCCGTGCGTCGAGTACAGTAATTAAGGAAGACGCGGTGGAGCGCGCAGTTGGCGACGCAGAGGTAGAGAGAGCGTCTAAGCCATCAACTTACCCGTGACCTTGTCGAAAGTGCCGCCAGCATCCAAACAACGATGAATCTGCAACAGATAAGCACGATGGGCCTTTAGTAAGAGAAACATTAATGCGCGGAGGGGCTTTCGGAGTGAATGTGAAATCGTGTGCAGTCAGCTGGGAAATTAAAAACAACTGCACAGTTCAAAGTAGTCGCGGAATCGTAGCTACGTACATATACAACATGTATACAAGGTGGTCTCCTCCTCTCTCTACGTCACACTCTCGACAAATTCAATCTAATGCTCAAACATCCCTAGGCCACTTGTTGCTACAACCCATAATACACTTGTTTTATTTGCACCAGCGCGCTACCTACACACTTACGATATACAGGAAGTCGTCAGTGGTGGCAATATTGTAGGTATATACGTATATATGGATTTCTGCCGAGTCGTCGCAACATCGACTATGCTCGATTTTTGCCAAGCGCGCGCAATACTGGTATAGTTACGCGCATTTGCTTGTGAGACGTGCGCGAGCCACTATGTACTGCGCGTTTCCCACATAATTTGTCGTATTAATTTATTATAAATTTGATCCAGCTGACAAAGTATCCAATACAGCTGTAGACGTTGAACCGGTTATCGAAGACAAGACGCTTTGAGAGCAAGAGACGTTTGTCAAAAACAAACGCGAACGCATAGATTATATAACTGGACGGAGGAGGAAAGTACTCTTGTGAAACAGAAGTTCTCACGCAGACTACAAAGATGGAAGGTAGGTACGCGCGACCGCTATCAATGAGTCGCGGGAAAAGCGTGTAAATATTGGTGTATCGAGCACCAATCAACGTCCGTAGTACCAATTGCAGCATCTACGATGTTCCGGACAGCTGAGCACGTAAAGTCCAAGAAAAGGCAGAACGTAACGGGTCCCACGAGGGAATCTCGCGGATATCGGCGTCGACGCGGCGGAGTTAAAAACAGAGCAAACCTCCCTCCATCCGGCTGACGCCCGACGTCAGTCGTACGAGTGCGAGTTAATTCCCTATGCAGTATTGGCGGTGCATGCCAGCCGTTTGGTGGATGACGAGGCAACGAGGCTCAGCTCGAACGCTTCACTAGAGAGCGACTTATCAGGGTTCGAATATCAACTGGTCTTCCCTCGTCATGAGAGCCGCAGCGGACAAGTCACGTGGGCTGCCCCATCGATTATGTAAAGGATCGACTACTCGGATGAGCCAATAGCAGACTGATGACTCGCTCGTTTATTTTTTCTGGTTTTCTTTCGTTAGCCTCGATGAATGAGAGACGCGCAGATGACTTGATTAGCGTTCATTCTCCCGCTGCTGACACTTTGTCGGGAAATTAATGCGCTACTCGCCACTCGATGAAAGTCGATCGAGCCCTCGGTTAACATCGATCTTTATATCTTAGCCTGATAAAGATAACGCACGTCGCATTAGTAGCTGGAATGCCTGCCACCATGCAGACAACTGTGATTTCGATCGGAATCCGGCTCTGCCAACTTTTTTCTCTCTTGGCTCTCGAAACTTTTAACAAACGGACCCATAACTATATCCTCTAAATCACGGTCAACGACTGGACTGGATAAAACGACCATGATCTGTGAATTAATTACAAGCAACTGCCATGTATTTGCAGCTTAACTGGTAAGAAATATAAAGGGCAGGAATCGCGTTGATCTACATGAAAGCTTAAAGCCCGGTTAAAAAATTTGCACCGACTCATTTCGAAATACCTGCGTGCTATTAATCTACGACGAAGAAAAATGAAATCGTCGGCATCGTAGCGATAAATCTTGAAAATCGAGTCATCGCAAGAAGCGAGCAAGCGCCGCCAGCACAGGTTATTTGAAGAAATTGGAGGAGAGTACTCAGTTTTTCATCGCGACTTACCTGCTTCCTCCAGCAACATCAGACGGGAACTATATAGTCTCGGCTCTCTAGCCTACGAAATACGTAAGTGGTGAATGGTAATTAATGAAAAACAATCGGAAGAAACCGTTGTTATTGTATAACAGTATAAAGGTTGTCGTAAGTAGTGCAAAGTAGAGCTGGGCAATGAGAGAAACAAAGTGAAGAAAAAACGAGTGGCAGGTTATTACTCCGGTAAAGCCGCGAGCACAGAAAAAGGAATAGTTGGAGCTCAGCGATGAGGCTGTGTGCGCGTGCGAGAGAGAGAGAGCGAGATGGGGGGAGGGGGGAAGTGAGCGCAAAAGTGATTGATTATCACTAAGAACGTAAGGATATAGCTATTAAATCTACAAAAAGCATTAGCGCTAGAACAAGGCGCCTCCGTACACACACGTTTTTGCAGCACGCAGAAATGTATCTCAAGCTGCTGTCTCGTTTCTCCTACTCTGTTTAGTGCACTGCGGGTTGACTTTAATTGCCGATTAATTACGAAACGCCTGCATGGGACGCGCAAAAATTAACAGCCAGAAATCACATTTATTGAGAACAACCGGAGCAACAGTTGCAGCGCCGTCTATTTATTATTAAACAGCCTGTACCGCAATTCGCAGCTTCTTTGCTAAACCGTAGAGTACCGCTAAGCCGCAGCAGAAAACAAGGCCACATGAAATTAATCTCCCGCTGATGATCGTCCTTCAATTGAACCAACTCGAGCTATACATACTCTGCTGAGCTGACCACTTCTATTTTTTACCGCACTAATTCAACTGACGCAAACTCGCTTCCACAGCAATGAAACTTGCTTTACTCAGCGTGTGATTGGCGCCTCCCGTCACAACTACAAATTAATTCCCCACTTATCTGGAACACTCGAAAGTGGCGAAAAAGATAAGAAATAGCAAAAATTAAAACTTTTGCATTAAAATGCAGTTCATAAGAAGATGTTAAATCGTCGTTTACGTTGAAAGTACAGTAAAGTAAAGTAAAGAGATTCCGAGATTGGAATCACGTGGTCCTCGCTAATTATATCCAAATATCCCATGTGTTTGGCTACTCCTGGAGTGTATTCAGTGCGCGTGAGCCGTTCACGCTCTCGTTATTTTTCAAGAGTGAAAGTACTTTCACTAAAATAACAGCTGTTGATCAGTAATTGATAGCTGGAAGGTGAGAGATACCGAAAAGAGAGAAAAGAATAGGCGTAAAGAGGGGCGCCAACGATATTGCGTTTGCGAACGATAGTTGTAAATGTAAACGAATGACGATGTATACGAGGGAGATGAAGCGACGACGGTTCATGCATTTGAAAGAGGATAAAGGCGCAGTGCACGAGATAGAGCAAAAAGCGTACAGCTATAGGTTCACGTCTGTTAGATCGCCGCACTCTAGTCGAGTACACAGGTACGTCACTAAGTGCTCTCGTCTGATAGATATACAGCGGCCGAATGTATAGAGACGACTTCCTGATCCGCAACTCGTTAGGTGCGTGCAAAAGGTGAAAATCTGTTCGGAGGAGTAAGGAATAAGGTAAAAGGAACGAAGGGCTCGCGTGTACGTACAGAACGCGTTGCTTTGTTAAATTGCTACGGCTCTTCTATGTAGGCAAAACATGGATATGTCCTAACCATGCACGATACACACATACACTCGGGCGCAGCTCATTTCTTTTCTCTCTCTCTCTCTCTCTCTCTCTGTCTGCTTGTGCTGAGCACGATTTAACGTTGCAACTATCGGCTGTGCGAGCCTTTAGAGCACTTATTTAGCAGCACAAAAGTGAACCTCAGCTCTTTGCTCTATTTGGCTTGAGAACCGTCGGGAGCGGTGGTGGTGAGGAGAGAGATCAAGAGGATGAGAGCGCCAAACGGCTAGACCTCGTGGATCTTTATGCGCGCGAGATGGAGAATAAAGATGTTTTATCGACGAGACACGCGGATATAGGCTCGGCTACTATTGCTCTTCGGTCTAATGCTCTCTCTTTCTCTATCCTCTCGCCTCGCAACCGACGATATTTATGAGCCAAACATTTTACTAACGCACTCGATGTATCTTTGCAAAGCTTCTAATTACGCGAACAGGCCGCCGCCGCATATAAACCCCATATATCACTCTCTACGAGCGCCACTTTCTTTGTCTAGTGCTCCAAAGTTTTCTTCATATGCTATACCTATATCCGTATGTACTCTTGTTCGTATCTAATAACTAATGCATCCTCAGCCCTCTCGGTTTCACGCCTTGCATGTACCGCTCATCCTCCATATCTCATTATTACGAATGAATTCAAAATTATCTGCCTGCTTGCCAGTGTGTGCCTGTGTACATATGTTACTACTCGCTCGGTACTATTTGTTCAACGTCAATTACGCGAATTACACTAACAGCACGCGATCAATTATAATATACCGCTGATTATATTTTCTTGGCAACAAGTTTTCAACTCAGCCTGCGCTTCGACTAAACAGCTACTCTGCATATCCACGTAGCCGAGCTTTCAACCTCATGATCGAATATTCAGTTTTTACGAGGTTTTCACAGAATCTTGATTTTAGACTGCGTAGAATTTATACCGTCTAATTAAACTTATTTCTTCCTGTGCTATAACTATATCCGCATATACTCTTGTACTTAGGCAATAAGGCCATTTTTCGCATACGTTAATTAAATAAGCGGAGAATATTGAAAAGGAATTAACAGTTATCTAACGCATAATGAATTTAGTAAATTCGAGTAGTTGAAGTCAAGATTGTTCAGAGAGAGAGAGAGAGAGAGAGAGAGAGAGAGAGAGAGAGAGAGAGAGAGAGAGAGAGGGAGAGAGCGAGAAAGCGAGAGATGGTTAAATTGAGCCAATGAATTTGTGTAATATGTTGCAAACAATAATAATGACCTATCATGTCTGCTATATAGATCTATAAGTGCTCGAGGCCGATTAACGAACTCAAGCGTATTCACACAATAGAAGCTTGGAGGCAATAAATCTCAAGCGTCAATGAATGCGTTTTGGCGAATACTTACGGCGGTAGGATTGATTCAATCGATTAGTGAGTGAACCCTTGTGCTCTCATAAAGCGATTTACCTTGACTGAATAAATCGATAAATTTCTGCTATTGTCACGTGCAACGGCGTTTCAATGGTGCAGAGGTGGGGGAGGGGGCAACGTATGGTGTGTGGCACGCCGTCATTATCGTTTTTTCGGGCTTACTTCTCTTTCCCTCTCTCGCTCGCACCCGGTAACAAAGTCTCTGTTAGCGCATCGGCAGCAACGGCAGCAAACAAGCTGAACGAGCTGGGCCGCCTCTAATCGTGGAGATGCATATCGGGAGGCGCGCGTCGATACTCGATAGCTCTCATGAGTTCAACGAAGAGAGTTAGTTGGGTCCGAGGAAAAATGAGTCCGGAGGCGCTACTGGCGGCGTCATCGCCGGCACGGTCGGCACTGCCACTGGTTTTACTTGGCCCTGGGTCGTGAGTCACGTTGCAAGCTGAAGTCTGCCCCTCTACCAGTTTACACGTGTTCGGCTTCGCATAGCGGACCGCGTCGCCGTCGTCTTCGACCTCCTCCTCCTCCTTTTACCTCTTGTTGGCTCTTGGTACAGCGACTGGCTTGCTTTTTTCTCTCTCTCTTTTCCTCTACTTCTCTCTACTTT
This sequence comes from Chouioia cunea, assembly GCA_030064505.1. NCBI lineage: Eukaryota > Metazoa > Arthropoda > Insecta > Hymenoptera > Eulophidae > Chouioia > Chouioia cunea. Next base: position 13,919,876 of record JAOPFQ010000005.1, read on the forward strand.
TCTCTACTTCTCTGCTCGTTTTGCGAGTGGGACGCAGGCGCAGCGAATACGTGCGACGACGGAAGTGTCCCAGGCCGAGGCTGACACGTTGATCGTAGCTGATAACCCTTCGCTTTGTTTTATGCACTCGGTTGATAAGATGTAACGACTATAAGGATCAGCCGTAAGGCTAGATCACATTCAATTTTCGAGCTCCCTCCCGCTACTCCCGCACTCCAGCGTGACCAGTCGGCTTCATTGTCAAGACGCATACACATTGTCCCGAGCAATACCAATTTCCGTTTTGCTGGGATTACTGTTAGTCTCGACTTTCGTACTCTTCGTCACTTTCAACCTTTACTCAAATAAAAATTGAAATAAACGTTAACACTCTGAGATATCACAGTTGAAACTTCAAATAATAAACTAACGATTCCTCCAGGATCTTGCATCGTTTTGCACAAAACGTTATAGCCGCGCTTCTCTTGCTTCCCATATTTACAGCTCGTTTGCATTTCGAAACATTTCGAATTTGTAATCAATTTCATGACCTCGTCTATTCAAGTCGGCTCGAAGCTATTCCGTGGCATAGTTTTTGGACTTCGCATACACGTGCATGGGAATATAACTGACGAATATAGCTGGAATTTGACAGAATATAGTTTTAGCCTTCACTCCATCCGTCAGTTAGTTCTCAATAGAAGCACAAATCATTACGATTAATCCATCTTCAAACATACGATATCGTATTTATTTGATAGACATAAACTACGCCGGAAAGAAAATCTTCCCATACTAATACAAAAAGCTATACATCGATAGACCAACACATTGATTTAGAATGATTTTCGCTTGGGGAATGATTCCATGTCATGTATTTTTGGCGGCAGCTACGTTTAGCCTGACGAAGAAAAGATTTACTCCGCTAGATAAATCTTCTGCAACGATATCTCTCAACGTTACTTAGTTTTATAAAAGTACGTAGTGCCGCTCTCTCGAGAAATGGAACGGAACACATTGGACTACGTGGCTTAAAAGTATCTTGCAATAAAATCCATGCGAGCTTCAAAACGTACTCCGTTAACGACGATGAATGCTTGCCCTTAATTTCTAGCGCCCCGCGATCTGACAAGTAACGACTGTATTTATATCAAAAGTGCTTCAAACTAATCAGTCGTTGCATTCGCAATTATTGTTTGTTTCCATCTGTCCTGAATCCTGATTTTACGCGGCATCGCGTACTAAACCGTTTGAATTTTTTACTTCAATGTACATTTCAATCACACTGTACGTTTGCAACGAATGTCAAAGAATTCAAAACAAAATTCACGCACGAATACATACGTCGGTTGGCGATGCAAGTACTCGTCAAAATGTTAACATTATTTGCACAGCAATTACCCGACAAATGTTGTCGGGATATTCTAACAATCTTGGTTCGTTCTCGCTGGCGATGCAACATAACGAGGTAAGTTCGCTGAATATTAAGTCAGCCACTTAATACGTGAGCATGTAGCTAGGGAGCTATTTACTTATATTATCAAGAAAGAACGTCTTGATAAAGTTGAGTCCGGTGGTTATTATTTCAGTCGGTTGTCTCTCGCTTACACCTGCATGCTCATGTGTGCGCGCGTACATGCAGATTGTTGGAACAAAAGCGCAACCTGTCACTTAAAACTCAAGACTACGTATTAACCAAAGGCTCTCGAATTCTTATCGATGGCAGCTACGATTTTCGTGCGCGCGTTTCTGTTTGTTATTATTATGGTCATTTTGAGCGTGGCGTCCGATTTCATAATTGAACGGCCAGTGGATATATATATTGCCGCAACCGTTAGAGAGAAAGATGCGTAGGGCGATAGCATGCGAATACGCATTACACGTGTTACGGCAACAAGAGGAATGATTCAGATTGCATTATCCCGATTAGAATCGACTATGATTTAACATCGTACATCCATGGCTGTAGGTTAGCAAGAGTGTATTAGCAGTGTAGTTTTTCAGTTGGTTCCGTCTGGAGCTTTTGCAAAGGAATATTAATCGCGACTTTTACGTGCTAGGCGCCACCAGAGACAGCGCACCACTAAGACTAAGACTCTTTATCCCTCGGTAATTTTATCGTACTGGCATTAAAATATCCACGTATACTTGTGCTTTTATCACATAACTTCTGGCATTTTATTGAGCCGAGAAAAGTCATCTGGGAAGCAAGTCTGTAGCCTTTTATCTTTTACGACGTATAAATTGGTTTTTCAATGGCTATTATTTGTTGTAATGCACTCCTACAATACGATTTCTCCGTTAAATAAAAAAAAGATTTTATCAATTACGCACGTAACAAATACTGTGCGCAAGTGACTTTAGCTTTAACCAATAAATATCTATTAATTTCACGATTTGAATCAGCATTTTGCCGACTGCAAGGACAATAATATAATTCGTTTTATCGACTATACTGAAAGTAGTGAAAGAACCTGCTAGTGATAAATTAGATATTACGTGCGAGCATTGTGCTAAAAGCTAGCAAATACCGACAAAAAGATGAATTTGAGGTAAGAAACCAATCGGATCGCAGAGAGGATTGTCAAGAGAAAGACAGCAGTTCTCTAAACGTTTATCTGGAGCTAGTTGATGGTGAAGTGATAATTGATTAAAAGTATAGTAAAATTATGTCGTTTGAGTAAAAGTCGACGATGCGAAAAGGCATGTTTAGCTAATCTTGATGAGGTCGTAGCTAATTTATAGCCGTTCTGTCAGCTGGACTCGGCTAGACTGCGATCGTTTTAGCGCGTATAATAACGGCAGATCTGAGCGCATTCGCGCGAGTATAGTCAGTTGCTAAAGTATGCGACGAGCGTGTGTCTACGTGGGTGTGTGCCGCTCGCAGTTGCATGCAGCGCGATGCTGCCAATTGCTCTAATTGTGCGTCTCGGAGACACGTAAGTAGCGAGCTCATAATCCTCAAGTTCAGCGTTCGGCCGCAAACCGATCGTCAGCTCAGCCAGCCCCACTATTTCAATGAACAAAGGAGAGCTTTTCATACTGCTGGCCAGGCACACGGCCATGGTAATTAGATCACTATCGAAATACGGAGCCACTCCAGCCGCGGACAATCAATCGCACGCGCGCGAGGGCAGACGCGCAGCAACGTTAACAGCGCGTAGTTGGCAGCGTGATGGATGAGTATTTCGCACATTAGAAATAATGAATTCGGCTGCGGGTAGCTGGCGTAATGACAAATGTCATCAGGCAAGAAGGCAAAGTGACCTAATAACTTGCGATTGCAATATTTACTTAGTGCGCACGCGGACTATTGCAGCTGGCTGCATCGCAATGATGAATTATCGTACAAATCTCATACATCATAAGCGTGTAGTTATAGTTGGCTGAGTGAAACTCACTAGGGATATATACATTACATGCACCTACCGCCTGGTTTCTTAACGGCGTTTGTTCGCAGTGATTTTTATTTATATTTTCTGTTAATCTGCCATCGAGAAATTGATTTCGCGGGCGGACGCAAGCCCGTTAGGTAAGCCGAAGATATAGTTAGCGAAGTCGGTCGGTCGGGTTGGTCAAGATGCTTGGTTGCGTATTAGCAGCGGTTAATTGAGCTGCGTCAATTATCGAGTCGGTAGTGCACACACAGGGACTGATAGTTAAGCTACGCACACAGTTGAAAGCCGTGTCAGGCATCGACGAGGAGAGTGAGATTTGTATCGGGTGGTCGATCTGCCGTGTGGCACGCACCGCTGACAAATTAACGCGACGCACTAATGTCTTTGATTGCGTGCGACTTACGTGCGAAATCAGCTCTCTTGTCGGCGCAAGCGCATGCGCGTCTCCGCTGCGCCATCTTTCTATCCGCTATTGTCTGTCTCGCTCTCTATCTGCCATTGAATTTAATTAGTTGCGAGTCGCCGAAGCTGCCGAGGGGCGCCGAGCCGCACGGGAATTCCAGCGCAGTTTTTGCGCGCTACAACAGCCCCGCTGGAATGCAGCACGCTTTAGTGTGAGATTCAACACGGTTTTCTTTGGTGGCTCGTGTGAATTCCTCGCTGACAGCTCAATTGTTTAGGCTGCTGGCTGTTTCTCAATTAATTTCAATAATCAGCCACAGCAGTTCCACTGACCCAAATCCGCGCTTGCTAATTAGCGCATTTCGACGCTGAAACTTAGTAACGATCGATTAAACGGTCCTTCGTTGCGTACCAGCTCAGAGATTGCTTGCATGCAGGATTGTCTCTAATTAGAAAATAATGGAGCGGTAAGATGCGTCCGATAAAATTGCTAGATTACAAACATTAACGGACTCGAGAATGGCCGCAAGCAAGTAAATACGCGTGTGATAATTGTCAAGAGAGCGAGAAAGCACGTGCATTGCACTCAATTGAACGACGCAGCAGCAGACCAGTGCAGTACTTGTACAAACGCATACAACTACGAAGTGTACAGGTGTATAGCAGCAGAGCTCCCGGAGAGATGACGCTACGCAGCATTCGCACGCCGGATATTTGCATGTAACTGCAATTAAGATCGGCGTTAAGCCTATATTACCGCGAAGGAGAAAGAGAGGCGAACTGTTTCTTACCTCCTACGTAAATACTTTCCTCTGCTGCCGAGAAGTACACACACGGGAATTTATAGTTACCTACGGGCTACTCGTATGCAACAGCACTTTAACAAAGATGTTGTACAACTTTATAAAGTATTTGCTTCTGCTTCTACTTCTCCGTCTCCTTCTCCTTCTTCTTCTTCTTCTTCTTCTTCTTCTTCTTCTTCTTCTTCTTCTTCTTCGTCTTCGTCGTCTTCTTCTTCCTTTTCTTCTTTTTCTTCTTCTCCTTCCTCTTCTTCTTGACTACATTAATACCCTCGTCGTCTTTCCTCGGTATACAAATAACAAATCGTTATTTTACCGCGCGTTACTAATATACTTTATGTTTTTATCAACTGCATACAACGGTCGAACCATTTCACATTCATACATCTTCAAAGAAAATAAATCAAACCTGCTTTTATCGAGTATTCATTAGCACTGTACTTTGTCGCGCTATCGTTATATCGGTACAATTATCTGAAAGGACATACGGATAATATACGGTTCCGCTTCTCCGATATTGTTTCAAACGGTTGAAAAAAGTATTTTTGCAATATGGAAACCCACTTGTCATGGCTTTTCCCTATGAGCACATGTATGAATATACGCGTTACAAGTAATCCAACATCTGATACACTGTATTGGTACGTAACTGTTGTTGAACTTGTGGATTGATTTTCTTACAACATTTCAGTAGGGTAATAGTTCGGTTTGTATGATTTCGAAAAAGAATACTGCTCTAGTGAAAGATACTTGAAATGTTATTTATCGGAACTCGGTTTACGACTAGGCACTTTGTCTACAAAGAAAAAGCAAAAATGAACCGAGTGCTATTTATTTTTTAAAGCAGGAAGTGCACAGCCTGCAAACAAGAATGTAAATAGAAGAGCGTGCGCCGGTGTGGCGCAATATTACAGTTAAACATTTGAGGTTCATATGCAGGCTCAACCGAGTTATTCTTATAGTTATTTGTCCCGTTGAGAGAAAAAAAGAGCGCTACGTTTGTGTGTTTTTACTCGTGAAAAGACGAGCAAGCGAGCGAAAGAAAAATAAATAAATAGCTGCTGGGCGCAATTTTGAGTTGGCTGCACGCAGCGAGAAGAGAAAAATAAGAGCTGCTCTTGCCATAGAGAGGGAAGAAGATCGCGGGCGCGAGTTACCGTTGCGGTTAAGTGAACCCGATGTAACGACGAGATTAGGATAACGCACCGCTCATAATAATTATTGCCGCGTGCAAGCGCAAACGTAAGCCACGCCGCCAGTTAGACCTCTTCAAAGAAAGGAACAAACGGTGTAAGCGCGCTTGCTTTCTTGTGCCATGGGACCGCCGGAAAAACTGCCACTCGAAAAAAAACCCAACTCGATTGTCTGCTGCCGCTGTTATGCTTATACTTCTTTTCCGAAAAGATTGCTTTGCAAGAGACTTCGGTTTTTCTTGCTGCACTTTCTATACAATCTTCGATTTTTTGCTACGGTCCCGTTCATTTTGCGCGCTCTCTCTCTCTCTCTCTCTCTCTCTCTCTCTCACTATTTCTATACTTCCACGCAACATTTTCACCATTCTTTTCCGAAGATCATCTATTGTCTAATATTTTACTAGAACAAAACATATTTTGTCGTAACTTTATCGTCCTACGAGTTCCAACACCTCTCGAATATCGAGCTGGAACAGCTGGATAATCGGTAGAGTACTGGTACAGTAGAGGACACAATGACAGGCAGGGTACTTCGTTTGGTGCAACAAAATATCAACGTAGTATGAAACATGCGATAAAATTCCTGGTTGAACGAAACCGGCCCGATACCAATGTTCACACGCATATCCTAAATACTTCTAGTGGCGATCAAACAAGATAAACTAAGCATTTTTTCTCGTGTGCTGCGTGGCGTGTGCAATGAGACTTATCGTAAGGCCCACATCTCGAGCAATTGGCAAAATATCGATAGGGCAAGAGAAATAGCTAGTGCTTATCGCGCAAGGTATCGGTGGAAAATCAGCCTATTCCCGTACATGGTGTCGCCGTGGCGAGAGATGGCGAGCATGATTGCGAAGAAGCCTTTATCTCGGATAAACACTTAACACGTATTAACCGCTTATCACTGCATCCTCACCACCCGCCACGACCTTTCGGCAACAAACCTGTAGTCTCGGGTAACCCGCCAAGCCGTATCGCATCGCCCAACTCGATATTTATCCAGATTTCAAGAGTCACATTCTCAAGGACTTTTACAATCGCGATGAAGAGCTATTTTAACGGTTAATTTTCCGTCTTTCGATTACTTACCTACAATCAACTTTTATTTCAACCGATTCAATCAAAATCGTGCTATTCTCAAGCTGGCGTGCCAACTAATTACTTTGGCCCTCCTTCAATGTTATATTATAACGTTAGAGAACTACAGAACTGCAGCGATTTTTCCCGATCTGCTTGTTATTCATCCTCGAATGATCGAGCGCAAAGTATCAATGCTTATCTTATTGTGCGCTCGCAAAAGGCAGGCAATTAAAATCAATATCGGCGCAATGGCATAATAGCATTGAATAATACAAACGCGGCGCGTAGCTACGTTGCTTTGGCTGCGAGATTATATCATTGCCGAGCAAATACACTTACAATGCGATCTTTTGCAAGCTCGCGAGCGAACGAACGAGCGAGAAGTGAAATTCTCTGCTTTGGTATCGAGCGTCCCGTTACGTGGCAAAAGCCCGAGTGAAAAGCGGCGAAAAAGTACAGTTTGCTGGATGGGGAGATGGTTACGTTCAGCGAAATTCCGAATTCCTCCGCCGAAGCTAACAGTCAACATAGAGTGAGAGAGAGAGAGAGAGAGAGAGAGCCAACAACGAATGCGAAAACTATTTACAACCTTGCACCTACAAGTTGGTGACGAGCTCGTAAAGGCGCACCAGACTATTTGCGCATACAAGACTTATGGCCAAGTAATGAAGCGAGTTTCCAATTTTCTCCTTGAAATTGATTTGAGCCCATAGTGGCGACAGTTGCGTATACACTGAAACTGCGGCGGGGAGATACATCGCGCCTGCATTGAACAGGGCAACGGCACTTTCAGCGCCTCGATCGACGATCGGGATGGGCGCACCAGATTTCTCGACTATTATCTGAATTTGATCAGTGAATGGAGCGAGCGGCTCTGATTCTGAATAAAGACGCATTCAGACCTTTAAGTCGAAACAGATTGCAGTGCCAGCAAAAATGGCTGCACGAGGCAGATCGAGACATTAGTGGAGTTGCTGCTGCGGCTCGACAAAAGAGCAATATATTTAGCTTGGGGCGCGATAAAAAAAGATAAGAAAAAAAAGACAGAAGAGAAAAAGGAAACGGAGCGGAGCGGAATCGCTAATGGTCCAATCAGATTAGGTATTGTACTTATGCGACATAAATTGAGCGGGGCCAGGTGCTAAACTATGCGGTTCCCGTAGGCACCGTAGCAGCGCGGCACGAAAATTCGTGCGACCTGAGTAAAATAAAGTGCACGTGAGAGAGAGAGAGAGAGAGAGAGAGAGCTGCGATAGGGGAGGAACGTTGGCACGTTAAAATTAGGAGATTTCGCAGCGGAGTAAGAACGATCGTTTGGCTGCGATAGCTGCGCAGCTCAGTGGTCTAACGTAACGGCAATCCCTATAGTAGCTGCGCGTCTCTCTGGCGGCGCATCGAGATTCACGAGCGTGTACGTATAGGCTCCACCACCACCGCCGACCGCTCGTCATTCGGTATACCCTGCACTTCCAAGAGAACTACAAAGAAGAGAATAAGAGTAACGGGCGACAGCCCGTAAAGGAGCGGACCGACGAGATAAAGATAGAGTCTGCGGAAGGAGCGAAGGTCGCACGGATTGGAGCGGAGCAGAATATACCGGAAGAGGTAGCTGCGCAGTAGCTAACCAATGTGTACGTTGACTTATGCCGAATAAGATTATTGCCCGAGCTGCTTTGCCATATTTATCGGAGGTATGCTTCTATTATTCTAATAGTAATCATCCCTAAGCCGGCGCTTATTGTTGCGCTTTACATTGCGAAAGTGAAAACCACTATCTTCACTAGCAAACGAAAACTCAATACGTTATTAGCGAGTACCGTTGGACATCTAAATTAATTAAAAGAGCCGAGGGTGTGGTTATCTGTTGGAAAGAATGAGGAGAAAAGACGAGACGGAGTCGGAGATTCATTGAAACGAGTTAATCCCGTTGTTGTTATGGCTAGCTCTCATAATCGTTCGAATAAATAATGCCGCGGCCGATACGTGAATTGCTCTACATACTATGTAGATCAATCGCGAGTGAACGATTTATTAAGATCGTATGGAAAAGCTACTGGGCCGAGCGCGAGCATTAGCATGGAAAGATCGAGCTAGCGAGGAAGCTACGTTTTATTCCTGATACATCTCGTAAAACGTCAATTGGCGAAGTTGCATGAAGCAGTTTGCAGAGCCTGACGGAATTAGCATAACCGGCGACGGCGGCGGTAGCAGCAGCGGCAACAGCAGCGGTGCTACGATATCATGCCATGGTGAGGCGGGAAGGGACAAGGGAGAGAGAGAGAGAGAGAGAGAGAGAGAAGGACGGGAAATAGGAGCACGGAAGGGAGAATGTTACGGTCACACGTGGCCGCTCGGACGCACTGTAGCTCTATAGAGCTTAACATTGAGAGTCGAGAGTGGTTAGCTGCGTCTGGACCAAAGCAGGCATGAAAAAGAGCCAAGGATGAGCTCGACGCGTGCGAGCGCGCGTATATACCAACATGTTCGAGATAACTAGCTGTACGTGTTCGCCTTACGAGAAGTGCCAACTTGCCATTGCCACTGCCACTGCGCTGCAGACGCCCAATCACGGATACTGTTAGATATCTTAGTTTAACCTCCTTACACAACTAGGTGCCAATTGCTACAATCAAGCTCTCGTTTTTCCATCTATTTCGCTATTTGCTCAACTACAATCTTGTCTACTACCCATGTACTCCACTTGTCAATCACAATCATACCACTGTTCCGTATCCTCTCCAACGCCGGAGAACGATGCCCTAAACACCCCTCGTTATAAGCGAACCACTTCAATTTTCAACTCCAAATCCAAACAAATAACATTAGTTTCGTGCAAACCGAGTCATTTTCACTAGGATAACCCGTTAACAAAGGAATGGTAATTCAGTAGTAACAAACGAGTTGCGTCAGACGATCGCGATTTTATCGAAAATTAAAAATAAGCAACAGGCCTTGTCGGAAGGAGGAAGAGGAAATGAGAGTAAGTACAGGGGAGATGCCAAGAACAAACGAGAAAAACAAAATAGTACAGAAAGAAGATCACGACAACGACGACGTCGGCGTCGGCCACACGTAGACATTAACATTCGACGTTCGCTATTTGCTATTTGCTTTGATCCCCGACCGCGATTCCGTTAAGTATACACGTCACATCGATAGCGGCTCTTTTTCCTTATTCTCTTTTGCGACTCTCCTACATATAAAAGCTGCACTGTGTCTCCCCGCCAATTCTAATCAGAAATAATTAGAAAATAAATAGCACTGCCCTGCCAAGGATGAATTACGTAGCTAATTAAAAGCGTGCAATATTTTACACGCGCCACCTCGGCACTTCTAATCACGTCCTTGTATCATCGACGTTTTTGATGGAGGATGTGCCACTCATTAGCTGAAATAAACGCTCCTTTCGGTTACATAAATTAAGTTGACACCGTTATCAACCTGTCTTGTTCGTGTTGCGTAAATTAGTGTTAACTATCTTGATGTACGGCTGGAGAAGAAAACAAGGTTTGTGGTCTAGATGACGTGCGTTTGCACGGTATATTTTACATGCCTTTGTATCGGCTAAAATCAGAATTACGAATTTTCAAAACGACGTGTCACCTGATTAGGCTTGAGAAACGTTACAAAAAATACAATTGCACTTTATAATTATGACAGATAGAAGGCTAGCTTGGTAAAAGCAACGTACTTACGCGAAGATCTAGTTAGAACGATTAGTCTCGTTGCGTGCGAGATTTCAGTAATAATTGTTATTATTTGGAGTTTAACGCCTTTGTGGGCTCTATCAAATAGATTAGACGTTTATACGCAATTAGCGAGAAGAAAAATTAATCCATTAATACAGTTCGAGAGATTTGCTAGTACGCCGTGGCAAACTATCGTTGCAGCGAGCAAGAGAGAGAACGAGCCAAAGAGAAGAGGATGTAGAGGATGTGTCGTTGCTCCTGTGGTTGGAGGTACACGCGCGCAGTACCCGGCGCGGCCTTGCGTGAGTTGCCGAGCCACGCGAACGTCGGCTGCAGCAGCGCGGGCGTAAGTAGGTCAGCACGATCTGCGATGCTAATCGCTTTGAGAGGCTCCACTGCGAGCTCATAGATATACAGCACACAGCAGATATACATCCTTCGCCAGCGAGCGAAATTTCCTTTTATTCGAGCAAGAATGCGAGAATCAGGCAACTCGATTTCTCGAATACAATCGAGAAAAGGGGCACCCTGCTATCGCAGAAAATTGCAGCCTCCTCCCTCTCTCAGCTCGGCGGCTAATGGACCACTCTTTGAAATGTGCAAAACGCCGAGCTGCCGGTGGTAAGCAGCTTAGCTGCAAGCATTAACGTGTGCGCGTCTCAGCCAACTCCACGCGAGTAGATGCACCCGCCATACCGTTAGCCCGAGGTAGCTCGGACTCTCTTTTCTCTTCTTCTCGCATGCTCAGCAGCAGTAATAGCCACCGGATTATTCAATCTTGCCCATGGCGAACGTTCGAGCGACGCTGCACACTGCACTTTTTTCCCGATCTCATTACCGCGGCACCCGATCAGAGCCCCCTTCGAACTTTGCGAATCCGATTTGACTCCTCGCCACGATTACCAATTCATTTGACTGCGATTATGCGGCTACAGACAGAAACAAAAAGAGATAAAGGGGAGACTGGGGGGGGGGGGGGGAGAGAGAGAGAGAGAGAGAGAGAAAGGGAGCCTTTATTGCCGATCGAATGGATACTTATCGCAAACGACTTTTAAAGGATCGTCAATATCTTGAACACATAACGCCCGGTGCTTGCAATCGTAAATAAACAGTAAACGTGTAAAGATACAGTTAAGCTTCTTTTAACTTGGCCCGAGGCAATAAGCTTCCAAAGTTCTGCGTGCTTGAGATTTACTACTGGTAATCTACTTAATTTCAGATCCACACTAATGCGTGCTTCCAATGTATAATATTCAAATCAGGAGACCGTTTGAAAATTCATATTTTCTAGCAAACTAGATTCAATTGTCTAATTGATAAAAACGCAGCTGCGTGTGTATGATTTGACGTTTTACGAGATAAAAATTGCAAGTAGCAAGAAATGTTGATCAAAATGGCCGAATGTTAGGGAAATCTCGGAAAATGTCGCACCCTCGATGGATTATCGAGAAAGCAAGTGTAAAAAGAACAGCAGCGGCAGCATAGCAGCCGGGAATCGGTTAAGTGGCAACGACAGTCGCGAGCACTCGAGCACTCGCTTCGGATCAACAAATAAATCTTTCAATCAGCCTGGCACGCAGGGAGGGCATTATGCATGACTCGGCGCGCGAGTTAATAAGGGCCCGAATGAAGACGGATCTGTCAGTGGCTGCCGCTGCCGCTGCGATCCGCCATCAAGCGAACAATTATTGTGCCGTGTCGTGGCTACGGCATTGGACTCGCGTGACAAGTCACTCGGGACTTAGGCGTCCGTTAATCTGGCGCACGCAACCCTCGGCCCCGTTTTTTGCGCGCGCGCATAATGAGCCCTACGATTGCACGCGACTTGACGCGATAACTAAATTAAGCTTTACTGGAAATTGAAAATTCCTCGAAACTCGCAACAAAATACGCGCAATGGAGATCATTTGCGGCTTTTAATTAATGTTCCCAACTCACACACAAGACATCTTCATTTAAGTGTACCTGCTCGAACGCGCCGTTGACTTAATTCGCACCCGTGTTGCCGTTAAATTAAATCGCCAAATTAAAGCAACAGTAGCGAGTACGCGCTGACACGGCTTTGCGATGGAACTTCGAATGGATGGATGACGGCAAGATCCCAGCGAGCTAATAAGTTTTGGTCAAAAACGTCAGTGGATTGCTAAAGGGCTCAAAAACACGTTAAGATGATAGGAGGTGTGAAGCCTTGAAAAAGTCCGTACGATAGATCAGCGACTGACCGAAAGAGAGAGAGAGTCGACAAAGAAACAAGTGTAAGGCCTGCAGTTTGCGTTGTAGCAGTATTGTACATAACTGTGTGGTCGCGAGTATGCGTGTGTGCGTGCGTGCGTGTGAATTCTCAAACGAACCGCCTGCTACACTCGACGCGACGTAATGTCGTACATCCGCAGCACGCGAGAGCTCGAACTTTATTGACTTGCTGCAAAAAATGAACCGAGGAGACAGCTATGTCGAGCTTATAGCGCGTCTCATCTCTTATTTTCCGAATGAGCGAGCTGCAAAAGCAACGACTGCAACGAGCGGCACCCCGCATCAACGGACGACTTGACGACGATAGATCAGCTGCCCGGACAAATCGATCGAGAACCTCTCGGCGGCTCGACCGTTAGACAAGCAGATATCTCATCAGCACCTGCTCTCCTTTCCTATTCGTCCATTACTATCATTGTTATTATTGTTGATGCTGTTGTTTTTATTATCATAATTCCTTTAGAATGCCGACACAATCGTATTCTCGTGTAAGTACACACTGCTTGCATAAAAAAGAGTTGACCGAGATGAAAGTCGCGCTAGACACGACTGGTGTAATCTGATCTTTCATCCAGAGCTTGGGCTAATTGTTCAATAACGACAACAAGTGTGGAGAGGCACAAAACAGCAAAATAATTCGAATATCCTTTACATGGCATTCAAAAACGAAAAATCCCTGTCAAGTGTAAAAAAATCAAGTTGCGCGTGCAAACGACTAAAGTGAGAAATTTGAATAATTTAGTCATCCCGGTAGAACCCGTCAGTTGACATCAACCAAGCGAGACTTCAATGCGGGCAGGGTGCTCGGGAAAGAAAACGAAGGAAAAATGTCACAGCTAAGAGGCGAGCAAGAGAGCGAGAGCAGAACATTTATCAGATCTCAAGCAGGCAGGCATTTATAACAGTGCAGCTCTCACTCCCTCCCTCTTCTCTATCTTGCACGAGTTGTTGCGCGAATACAAGGTAGCTGCAGCAACGTAAGCATGACGTCGGTTGCGCCGGCAAGAGCGAGCATATTACGAGCTGTGGCATAATGCTCAGAGTCAAGATCAACGGGTGAAAGTCACGAGTGCTTTTTTCTCACGCACTAATTTACCTGTGCTTTTCGACATCGCTTTGTCTCGCTCACTTGGTTGCTTCTACGGGCAAATTATTGCCCGTTTCCGTGTGAAGTTTCGCAAGGGTTTTATCAAAAGTGCAGCAATTGCGGTCCGTCCGCTAGTCCGTAAAAGCCGTGATGTAGCAGCTGCAAATGAAAAAAAGAAACAAAGAAAAACAAAGAAAAGAAAAGAAAAATCAATGTTGGGATCGTTGAAGCGAGCACTGCGCTTGACCTTTGCTACCGCAATTCCAAAACAGATCGACGAGCTGATTCCTTTTTTCTCTCACTCTCGCAGTTGTCCGATCAGTTTTGCTTATTTATGGCCTCGCTGCATATTCGTGCCCCCGCCATGATAATCTATCGTTATCCGCAATTATCCGTCCGCGTTGACTATACGATTAAATGAGAATCTCCTTGCTATTATACGTACATTCGTTTGGAATGCGCTGTTTGTGCCACGCATCTTTATCATTACCACTTGTTTGATTTCATTGTATTTTGTTTAGCCATAAATAAGCCGGCCTGTGCCAGAGCCCGCATAACGTGGATATAACTCATCGCTTAAAAAGAAACACAACATCCGACTGCCAATGAGCAGACAAAAGAATTACAAGCGAGAGTATATTATTCAATTGTATAGAGCGTGCTAATGACTCGCGGATTTTTCCCCCGATGGCGTATCGCTCGGAAAGGAAAAGCTTATAGTTCTTGGCATAGATAATTTTTACGATGCTGTAAGTTGCTTACGAGCCTCTACGGCCATTCTTGGAGGATTCTTCAGCGCTGCACAGCGCTCGATGACGCTCGCAAGGCATATGTCGAACATTTAAATCAAAGCCTTTTATTTTCTTCTTCTTCGTCCTTCTTTGCTGCGCATCGACGTTGGGCGCGCTACTGGAACAATGTTAATAATCGCGCAGTCAAAGTAGAGTGGCGAAGAACAGGCGAACCGTTAGTCAATTTTTGCGCCAAGGCGCAATTACAATGCTCCTTCCGCGAAGGCAAACCTTCGGAGAATTCATTGACACATTTTCGCCAAGTTGGATTGCAGCAGAATGCGTATCAGTTATTCCGCAGTAAAAGCCTATAGCTGCTGATGCGGCTACTACTGCGGCAGCTATACACGTATACATGCTAAAAGTGGCCTTGCAAGCCTAAGCTAGGAGATTAATTTGCGCGCATCTCGTTAAATTCTCACAAAGCCCGTGGATTTTTTTCTGGAGCGTCGAGGCCGGCGGCAGCAGCAGCAGCGCGGGCCTATGGCACTATTGTTAAACAAATTTGTTCTAGCGGACTAAAGAAACTGCCGTTTTCAGCGGCACTAGCGAAGCGAGACCAGCGTGCGAAAGAAGGATCGCACGAGCGCCCCCGAGGAGTCGGAGTGGGAGGTGAGACGCCGAGGAAACGCGCGCGGGGATGTAGTTAATCAATTGGCAAATTGTTGCCCGTTACTCCCGTGACCCCGTCCAATCGATTGGGCTCGCGCGTATACAGCCGCCGGCCTCGAGCGAGTCGGGGCCCTCTGAGAGAGAGAGAGAGAGAGAGAGAGAGAGAGAGAGATCAAAGCGCATGTAGCAACGATCGATCCCCAACGTCTTTATTGATCGCCCAGCGAGATCAACTGGCCAGCTTTCACAGCCGCACGTCGCTCACTTATCCAGAGCTCCAAACCTTTCATTACAACCGTACGATCGCATCGCTTTTTTGCCACTTTCCTCCCCTAGGAGCGCTCTTAATTAAATAATTGTGCCTCCGATCCTCGTCTCCCATTACGCGCGGCCTTGCCATCTCAACGGCCAAGAAAAAATGCTTCTTTGCACTCGACTTCCTTTTCCTTTTACAAGCGATCATCTCCACAGATTTTCAGGATGCCTTTCTTACGTCATTGCGCGCCGATAAAACCATTCGGTCGCTCCGCAAACAGTGCACAGCAAAGTGTTTTTACTCACCTACAACAAAACTCAAGCGAGTACGACATGAGATAACGGTGAAACGTAGAATTAGAATATTGGCAGCAATAAAAAAGGCGCGAGCCGAGCATAAGTATAGGGTAGGCCGAGTATGCAGATAGAAAAAAGAATCGAATAATAGAGAGGCTAGATCGGTAAACAGTGGAAAAGAATCGGCGGATAATTCCATAAACATAAAACAGTTAGACTGTGGCCGAGTGCTACGGAATGCAATCTGCTCGTTTACTCGCCACTCGACTCATCAATTATCGGCTGCGCGCGCCCGGCCATAGTTAAATCCGCCATCGAGGGAGAGTCGAGCCAAAGCTGTAGCCGCATGCTATAAAGCAGGAGCACAATGGCACGGGCAAGCGCTCGCCCATTCCAATTCAATCGGCGCAGGCCGTTTTTCACACTCGAGCCAAACAAATGGTCGATAGGGTCGCGCGCTCGCACCCGCTTTCAGCCGTATGCCGCATGTACGCATGCAGTGTCAGAGCTTGATCGATAGAAGAAAGCCAAGCCAAGGAGCTGAGCGCGGCGCGTATACAGCGCGCTTGTCGCAATTAGTCATCGGCGCTCTCGTGACTCCCGGCGGCTCTGCTCGAGCTGTAACCGTGCGCGCGGACTCCTCCCAACGCGCGTTAACCTCACGATCGATGACGCAATCGCCTTGCAGCTGCCAGAGCGCGCCGCCTCCGGCCTCCAAAAGCAATATTAATGCCGTCTTAATCGGCCCCCATACCGCGAGACACTCTTCATTTACCTATCTCCATTCTCCATTTGCTATGCGCGCTCTGCTTTTTTGCCTCTCTCCTCTACGCTCTGCCGATGCTGCAGACCTCTTGATGGACTTCCCCCCCCCCTCTCCGCCCCGATAAATAAACTGCTTCTTCTCTTCTGTTCTGTTTGTGTTTCTTTATCTTTTCCTTTTTTCGACATGGCGGCTCATTGATTTCTACAATCCTCTGTGCTTATTAAACGCGCTTATCCCATGACGAAAAGCTTGCGACAACCATGAATCTTTCTCGGCGTGTAATTAAAACGGTATACATACTCTGCTACCGAATTTCAACGATTCCCCGCCTGATTGGACGTACTTGCCAGCGGATATTTCAATTTACGACTTGTTTGTTTAATGGGCCTGAAGAAGGCAAAGAGAAAAAATCATTGTTCCAGGCAAAGCTACTTAGCGCTCGGAGAAATAATTAACTACACTACGTAGATGAGAGCGCGCTACACCAGGTAGCAATATTATGATGGATGGAATTTCCGTTACCGTTATCGACTACAGCGCACTATCAAAGCCCTCCATCTTGCAATTGTCGTTTGTGCATTTTTACCGTCAAGATGCAAATCTACATTGTTTGACTTCGCCCAACGACGAGTCTTACAATAGTTTCGCTAAAGAATATTTAATAGCGCTTTGAAGAATCGGCTCATGAGTTTTATCCTTATCATCGAGCCTGCAAAACGTTCGCAGCTACTTATGATGAATATTCGGCCAAGTATGTATGCGGAAACAAATTAAGCGGATACGTGGCAGCTCTATCGGTACATCTCATTGTCTTTGGCTGCGCTTCGAGTCAGCAGGAGACAAAAGCGCGCAGAATCGTGAGAGGTATAGTTGAGCATATTCGCGAGAACAGAAGTGTGATAATTTACGAGCTTCCACGAATCTCGAGCAATCCGATCAACTGATATACTGGTAAAATTATTAAGTGAGCTGCTTGCCTTGGCTCGCGCACACGCAGCGGGAATTTCTGATGGGAGTACATAGTTATACAGGTATATATGTATAGGAAGTTTCTTATGCAGAGACTCGTACTTGTAAAGCATGCAAGATTGGCTCGATCGCAGCGACTATAAGCTGCTGCGTATAAGATGTATACAGTATTTCTCGTGACGTCGCCCAAGGGCTCAGCAAGGCCGATTGCCCAGCCTAGAACTGCATCGAGGGACTCTATATACAGCTGTACAGCGAAGAAGCTGTTTTATTTTCATATTATTCATTCATACGCGCAGCTCTCATGCAGATAGCTGCATGCTGAAATTCATGCGCGGTGTTTGCTTTGTGCGTGAAGAGCAGTCAAGAGATTATTTCACATATTCATTGCCCGCCCAGAAGACGATTTCTATATTTTATTCAAATTGAAGCTTGTCCCCTTTCAACAAACATTCTAAGCATACAGTCATCCTGAATTAGGCAGCCAATCATTTGGTTAGCTTGATACCTAATAGCGCCCAATTCGTCGCCTGAGCAATGTCGTTTTGCTCCACTGACGCGGGGGTAAAAGAGAAGAGATAGCTCGAGATATCGAATTGGCTTGAGCAATCGTGTACACACATACACATGCTCATATTGTATTTTATTTATTATATTAATACCGATCCTTGGAATCTAGGTTGATAACCGTTAATTAGCGATGTGTGTACTAGGAAATGGCCGCGCGTATATCATGCCAGCTGACGCATTGTTAATCAATAAAGTCGGTTGCGATAAATGTCAGAGGCGAATAAGAAACGGTTTATCGGGCGTGTACAGTGCCGTCGTGGGCTCGTTGTTTTGTCTGATACCGATCTACAGCTTGGCGATCTCACCTACTTGTCAGCGTCAGAATGGCGAATGTGTCGCTGCGGTCTATAGCCATACCGGACTGCTACTCATGCTCGAGCGAGCTGCTCGTCATCTTCGGTAATACGATATCGGCATTCGCATAACTGGGTAACGGCTAGCATTAAATGCACAAGCCTGTGGATGACCGACGTGCGATCGATCGGATAACGGGTGCGATGTATAACAGTCTCGGCCAGCAATACAGCGAAAGAGCCAGCGAGCGGCTCCTTTGCATACGGTCAGATGGAGATACCGCATCACGACGTCGTCGCCTCAGTCGCTACCTTTGGCCCTCGCACGCTCTCTCTCTCTCTCTCTCTCTCTGGCGGCGCGTGCTCGGGCCACGAGAACTGTACTCGTTGTAAAGCGGTACTCCGCGTTACTCGCTAGCCGCTACCGTGTCCGCACACCTGGAATTTTGCGAGGGTGGCTACTCTCTGCACTGTATTCCTGTTTTTTCTTTATTTTTCCTAGACTTTATCAGGCCCATAGTTACAGCTAGTCAGATACCAAGCGGGATTTGCGGTGTGCGTGCGTGCATTCTTTATGGCAGGATGCAAGTTTATCATATGTAGCTACTTGCTAGCACTCAATGAGCGGAATCGCGCGCTCTTTCTCCTTTAGCTTGCCGGAGATGTGCCAAGTCAGATAAGCCAAATGGGATTTATTCGACAAAAAAGGCAAGCAGTCAATTTCGATTTTTTCATCGAGTAATAATAATAGAAATGTCACCAACGTAAAATAGAGAGATAGAGAGGGCGAGAGCGAGTGCGCGAGGCGACGACGAACAGCAGAAGGTCATCCCATTGGGCGAAATTACTTTCATTGTTCGGTACGTATGCGGCGTACGGGCAACCACACGCGCGCGATCAATTAAAAACGCCCATTGCGCATGCACGATATCTATTAATCTGTAGTCTGTAGTACAGTCGAGTCGTCCCACGTGAGAGAGCCACCCAGGCTCGGCAAAATCCATCGATTACAGTGACACTCCTATACCCCTGTTCCTCAGCGCGAGTGTCCTTCTTCTTCTTCATCTTCTCCTTCCTCCTCCTCCTCTTCTACCTCTTCTCAGTCTTCTTCCTCCCCTTCATCTCGTTCTTGTTCCTCTTTTCCTTCTTATTTTACTTATTCTTGTTGTTCTTGTTGAAGGGACCCAAGGGCTGCTCACACGGGCGGTCCGATCACGCTTCTTCGATTCCCTTCATTGTACGTATAAGAGCCGCGCGGCTCCACGCTCTTTGCTCAACAAATTAACACAACTTTGCGCGGAAACATGTTTATGCGCGAGTATTAGCTTTGTCTATGATATATCGCGTTGTGATTGTGTCTTGGAGATTTTTCACTATTAGCCCGTGGCTCAAGTTTTATTGGGCTTTTTTTCTCTTCCTCAGTCCGAGATAAGCGTGTGTGCGCGCGTTCGAGTAATAGTAGTAATGAAAAACGAGCGGCTTATCGTGTTTGCGAAGCATTAGTTTTGCAAGCAACTAATCTATTCAATTTTCAGCGATGATCGGGTGTGCCATTACGAGCTGATATAGCCCCTACGATCCTCAATGAGAGAGGTCAAGCAGCGTCGAAGAAGAGGGATGAGTTATACGCCGGATGATCGGCTATCGAAGCTGCATATCTGAATCCCTTCTGGCAATAGTGCCCGAGCGATAAAAGCTATTGAAAGACGTCAACGCCGCGAGGTTACTCGATTCCCAGGATAAATTCGTTGTTGTCGTCGTCGTCATCATTGACGATGCAGATCGGCTCACCGCGTATTAACAACTGACCGCAGCCACTGCGTATCGGACTGTAGGCATCGGACAAAGATGGGAGATTGAGAGTTATCGCTCGATAGCTATCATGAGCGATGATGGGCGGACATTGGCCGCTATGATGGATAAACGCTCGCCTATTTATTGATTTAATTGTCCGGGCTGCAGCCGCCTGAATTTACTTGGCTCCGGGCTCTTCGCCCCTCGTTCCAGCATCGCGATCGTATTAATCACGGAAACGCCGAATTAATAAATGCCAGTGCGGCGATAAAGTTCAGATCATAACTCTCGCTCCTCTTTTCCCGACCACATCTCCCTTTTAATCAACGTCGGTGTGCGGCCGACTCTTGGCTGCTTTGACGCCCTGCTCGCGCAGAGCGACAACATGCCCATGCGCGGGAAACGTGTTTTGCTCGATGCTACATTCTCGATGCATAATAAGCGATGATTGCTTTTGGCTCGCATTGGCAAATTAACGTCGATCTTGTGATCTCGTGATGTACGATGCAGCACACCTCACCTACGTACGATCTTCGGCAAAGGCGCTCGATATTTCCAAAGCCAGTGTCCGTGTCGGTTCGCGGAATGGCAGTGAAGCGTTGGCTGGCTTCGGAGAGAAAGCAAATCGGTTAATTGCAGGATGCTAAGCTTGGAATAATTAGCAGAGACGAATTTTCGTAAAAAGAAGCTGCGCAGAAGCAGCATCGGCAGCATCGGCAGCATCGGCAGCATCAGCAGCATCAGCTGCATCAGCTGCATCAGCTGCAAGAGCCTCGCAGCGATAGAGTGCCAACGAACGGGACCCTTTCCTCCCATTAGAGCATCGCCACAAAGAGCGAAAGATTGCTTCTTAGATTTTCATAGTATATGTATTTCCGGAAGAAAGTTTTCCCACTGCATGCAGCGCCCCATCCCGCAAGTATTAAGTTGAGCACACGTAATAGCGATCGCAGCTAAAAATACGTGCGCAAGTAGGCGCCCGCGCTCGCGCCCCCGGATGGAACCAATTACTCATATTTTCCGGCTTATCCCTCTGCTATGCGGCTTTGTCTGTTCATTCAAAGAAGCACCAGCTAATCCTTCAAAAAAAGACAACGGAAAAACATCCGTTAGAATCGACCTTGCCTTTTTCACATTGCATTTGCCGTGCTTGAGCTTCCAACGCCACCTCGTAAATTAAACCCATTACGTTTAAAGCCCTTGACAACTTAACACGTTTGAACCTGGCCTTAATATATTTTAATTAATTGAAGAAATGTACATGCATATGCATTGCTTGATTTCCATTGACTGACCGACAACTGCTGATACTGTTGCATCTCTTAAAAGCCTTCGAGCGGCTATCAAATACCAATTAATGTTATTCAAGGGGATCCGCTTGTTGGCTTTTTAAGACCGCAAATTAATTGGCAAAGGTCGAGCACAAACCAATTTAGTCGCAACTACTCACTTACAAAAGATTCGAACGCGCACCAGCTGCGCTCGCTTAAAGCGGAGAACAATTAGTAAGAGGCGTTTTGCTAATTGAAAATAATCATAGATTGCAGCGAATAGAATAGCCCGTGGACATCGTAAAGATCAAAAAAGTGCATTACGAAGAATGAGCTAGGACGCGCATTAAGTAACGTTAGGCCGTCAGGGAGATAGAAATGTGTGCCAGCGTAGCACGTAGCACATCTAATCATTCAGCGAGTTAGCAACAAACCTCGGCTTCATACTTGAAGCTGCTTGAAGCCGCTTGAAGCTGCTATACTACGCTGCGCTAACTTGTCTCGTGACGAGTCGTGTAAGGTAAATTGAAATTGTTAAAGTTTAACGTCCGACTAGTTTGAGTAGGAGTCGAGCGACCGAATGAAAAAAGTAACGATACTTGATAGGCGAGGCGGAGAGGAGCACGAAGCAGAATAAGTAAAAGATGAATTTGAAGAAATAACCGAACGGT
This sequence comes from Chouioia cunea, assembly GCA_030064505.1. Taxonomy (NCBI): domain Eukaryota; kingdom Metazoa; phylum Arthropoda; class Insecta; order Hymenoptera; family Eulophidae; genus Chouioia; species Chouioia cunea. Next base: position 13,942,046 of record JAOPFQ010000005.1, read on the forward strand.
AGCAGTCGATTTATCCGTCGAAACAGAGCGCAAACAAATCGACCTGATTGTTTTTGGTTTAGCCGCAGAAGCGTTTATATCGGAGATAAAGCAAAGCGCATGGAAAAGTTAAGAGCGCTCAGAGCAATAAAACGAGAGGCATTAGCGAGGCAGAGAAACGAAGCATCAAAAATGCTTGAGAGTAACGGGCGGGTTTTTGCATTTGTCGAGGCCGATAATATAAGTTATAAGCTCAGCTAAACCAAGCAAACTTAAGACCAGGCTAAAGGCAAGCGGCGTAATCGCTCTTTGCAGGAACGGCGCGTTGATAGTCGGATCGTTAAAAGCGCGTCCATCGGAATATCGCGTGCTCGCTGGAGCGTTTAGTTTCGCCTCGGTATCGGCCTACAACGGCCCGCGCCGGGGCTGTCGCGCACGCGCGAATAATTTGCCAGGCGCGGCCCTATACGCTGCTTGCACGGTTCAGTCCGGCTCGGCGGCAGGTGCACAGCTGCAGCTATTATTAATGGGCCTGGGGCCGCGATTAACGACCTTGACATTGCATAATATCGCTGCTTCCAAATCGAATGGGGGTAAATAATGGCACGAGAAGAAGTAAAATGTGAAAAAACAGAAAGCAACAATTGGCGTGCCCTTTGAGAGGTGGTTGGATGGTGCGCGATGGTGTGCACGCTCCGATACGCATAATGAAGCATAGACGTTACTCGCGCTGAAGGCTTTCGAGGCGCGATCACGCCTACTTTAATGACTTTGATATTGTTAAATTACATGGCATACGCAATATCGGTTGTAATGCGTTTGCTCGTGCGCGGCGGCGGCCGCGCGCGTTCCGTCTCTGCCTGCCAGCCACGAGACAGCTGCATTTATACGTTCAATTATAAGGGAAAAATAGTTAAACGCGCCGAACAATCAGTGAATATACACGTGGCGTGTTGTACACACGTCCAACCATAAATACAGACGTTATAACGCCGCGTGGAAAAAAGCCTCGAATGAGCAGCTATTTCAATCGCCGATTCAACACCTTCGACAGCTACGCGTGGAGTTGCAAGTACAAGGGCGTAAAAAGCGGGCATTAAAGTCTCTTTAGCGCGTCCAATACGTCAGCATGGAGCACGGGAGAAAAACTTGAAAACATCTGGTCGGACGGACAGGTCCGTAAATTAATGTCGTTGTACGTCAATGCCACGCACCACTCGTACGCGGCACTTTCCACTTAGCACGACAGCAGCGTATACGTCAAAGAAGCTGATAAACGCTTTTGCTCGTTGCTTTTTCTCCGCGGTGCCTCGCATTCTCGAAGCGAGAACCTTGCGATGCCTCTCCTCGTTCTAGCGATGTACCCGACGGTGATTAGCATTGGATATCTCGCGTTGTTCGTTCAATTTTAGCGAGAAGAAGAATCGCCGCGTTGCATGCAACGGTTCGCTCGAAAGCGGGCTCGAAAGTGGCCTCGAAAGCGGCCTCGAAAGCGGGCCGCACGAAGCTGAGCAAACAAAGTGACGGGCGACCTTTGCCGAGGAAGTCGAATGAAGTTGGGAGAAAGAAGCGATTTCCGCGAGGGCAACTGCCGCAGTCGAGTGGAGCTTGTCAAGCTTGGCAATTACGCGAGTCGCGCAGTAGCAGCAGGGCCGCTGTCGAGCCGACAAAAGGTCGTGGACGTTTTCCCATCGATGAGCGTCGGCACTTTGTCGCTCGCTGCCGATTGGCGCGCTACTGAGTCGCTGCCTGCTGTTATCTAGCCGTCCGTATAATGAGAGAATGGCCCATGACGTAGGTACGCCTAAGCTTATGCTCGAGCCTGTGCATGCAGCAAAGGGAGTGGGTTTACGAGAAGGCGCCACACGACGGACCCGTTACTCATGAGTGTTGTTGTCGCGGCGCAGCTGCACTGCAATGCTACCGCTACTGCTGGCTACTTTACCTCCCTACTACCGGGCGATGTCTTCACTCGCGCCTCTCGATTATTCGCACTCGCTTATACTCGCACGGCTACGTAGAAGCCTAGGTACATCCTTGCAAGACAAATGTTTGTCCATTGTCTGCCTACAGCACCTATGCCGCTTAGCTGCCTCGGGTGCTTTTCTCAAGGAAATGCTGTAGCCACCAACCGCTAGCTCTTCTGCTCGCTAAGCCTCGTGCTAATACCTTCCTCGTACACGCTCATCCGGCAGTTTAATCCTCGAATTCCTCTCAAAACCGTTTCACTTTTTTATCTGTTGTCCATTATTTAAAATTCGCGCCCGCGATCCCGCTTCGTTGCAATGTACCCATCGTTTCGTTGATATCAATGAAATGCTGGAGGTTCTCGAAAAAATGACAAGCACGCGCGTTGTGCGACTGCTATCGGTGACTGAATTGACTGCAAAACAATTAGAGGTACATCAATCGAAGTAAAAACGGCGCTCCCTTAATTGGCGAACGCAGAGTTTTCATATCAAAAGATTACAGTGTTCTTGATGCAGTCGTATTATCTGGCAATCAAAGCCGAAGAAGAAGAGAACAGAGACGGATAAGGAGAAGAAGAAGGAAAAAGATGGATAAGAGAAAGAAGAAGAAGAAGAAGAAGAAGAAGAAGAAGAAGAAGAAGAAGAAGAAGAAGAAGAAGAGGAAGAAGAAGAAAAAGAAGAGGAAGAAGAAGAAGCAGAAGAAGCAGCAGCTCGTCATAACGAATGTGGCGAGGCGTGGCTGTATGCACGTATATACCATACACAAGTCGTAAGCTTGCATAGCGCATACTCTGATTTTTCGAGAGCGCAAACGCATATAGTTTGCGGCAAGTTTTCTAATTATTCGGAGCCGTTAGTATAGTAGCAAGTGCAGCAACTGCTATGGAGAGTGCGCATCGCGGTGCCGAGGCGTAGGCGATCGAATCCGGCAGGTGCTAAAAGTGCAGAAGTGGCATATCGTACGTCATTCGGCTCTTGTCCGTGGCAAGGCAATCCGACCGCAATCCAATCGCGATTTACGAGGTTGCTGCTGCCGCTTTTTACGCCTCACGGCCGAGATTCGCCGCGAATGGATGGCGCACAACCAACAGAGCGTCCTTGCCGCAGCCGCAACGCACTCTTCCCTCTCTGCCTCGATCGCTTGAATAAGGGTTTGCCGCTACCGCTGCTCTGTACTTAGGTTACGCGCGCACCTCTAGCCGCTTCTACAACTCATTTACGACTTTGTCGTGGGACGAGCAGCGACTAGCCACTCGAGCTGACAACCGACGACAAGCCACTATTTTATTATTTTGCCCGAGTAGTATTAGTATCTTGTGCATTTTCCAATCACGCGAACACGTACCAAATTCATCCTGTCAACCTCGTTATTCAATGTTCATGACCAACAGGTTTACAGCCCTATAGGCCGAGTCTCGAGCAAGTATAACACAGATATATCTTATTAAAACGCGTATATTTCATGTTTGTTTTTTGCTTTTGTTCTGTTTTGCCTTGTTGCTGTTTTCAGAATGTGCGAGATCTTGAGTGTTATTGTTACAAACCGCATCGTTTGTCAGCTTCTTTTTCACGTTCATTAGCGAAATGCATGCTTCCAATACGTATACATTGGGCGAGGGCTACGAGGCATACCATGCGAGCGTTGCTACGACTAATGCGCGTGGTCAGTAGTGCGCACAAGCAAGAAAGTTGTAATATAGTACTAGCAGTACTAGCGTGCAATAGGAATCTGAGAATCGGTGGCACTCTGTTAACATAATCAAGCGGTTTACGGTAAAGTTAGCAGACATGCACCAGTAGTAAAAGCTGACGTGAGTACGAGCAAGCACTGTGCCAAGTACTTGGCCGCGCTGCAACTATACGAAATCACGAGTAAGCGAGTCAATTACTCGGCCAAGCCACGTATGGGGCTCTTGGAAACATCATTGAAACGAGTCCCGTGTCAGCTGCGCTTTTTTATTAACCCGCCATAGCTCCGATTTCTTTATTGACTATTTATACCGTTTATGCTCTCTCATTATACTCCCCATCTTTTCTCTCTCTCACTATCTCTTTCGCACTAGCGAATCGTATTGTTCTTTGTTCCGAGGCACAGAGCAGATAGAATGCAGCCATCCCATTTTCCCGACTCCCCAGCAGTTGTTGTGTGCTCGGGAGAGGCGCCGATGATCGCATAAGCCGCAAGCGCGAGAATCGCGGAATCTTCAACCTCCTTAACTTGGCTCTAGCTGTACAGGGATTACGCCAGGGATCGAAAGAGGACTATTCGGTCGAGCAGCAATGTAACTTTGACAAGCTAGCGAGCTCAAATGAAGCGCTGAAATTCATCAAGTTGTACGAAATGCAATTTACTTGGAGCACCGCAGCGCCAACAGCATCGTGGCGTCCGTGACTCGGGCAAGCCAATGACAGTTCTCAGCTCGCACTAACCACGCTATTATTTACACTTTGCCGCGCGAGTGCCTCTCTCGCTTACGGATGCATAGCGCCGCGCAACCTTACAATTAGTCCAGGGCTTTTCATCGGAGCTGGGACAGACCTTCCGTCGCCTCGGACTCGGCCTACGAATCCGGAGCAACTGCGTCCACTCGAAAAAGAGCCAACCGAAGAGGAACAAAAAGGTTCGAGTGGCCGAACGTAGGAGCGAAGGAAATGGCAATGCATCGTTTACCGCAAGCAAAACCGAGCTGACTAGAAATGCGGCCAAATGTGACGGCCAGATATGACGCGAAAAGCATATGCTGCTCGAGTCCGAGCGCATCAATAAATAAACAAACAGCTGCACATCTGAGCGTTTTTTATGACCGAGAGCGGGCTGCGCGTGGCAGGTCTGACTGGAGCCGGTCGTTCTCACTTACTGATTTGTACTAGTACATTATGTATGTAGAGTTGGTTCGACCGTAGCCCGAGGATACTCGAGTCTAACTGTTCGAAAATGATTCTAATCAAATAGCGATGATCCCCGTGCACACGCAGGATGTTTGGAGTGCCGTTAGCACGCGCAGCGCGAGTGTGAAAATCATCGGCTCTCGAAAATCAACTTGATGCTCAAAGACGGAGCTGCCAGTCTCGTTAAAAATCCATTTGGAGCCACGCCATTGTCTTGTCCGTCAATCAGTCAGCGCGCGCGCGCGATAATAGAAGAAGTCGGCTGCGTAGGATACGTAGGCGCAAGATATCCTGGCAAAAACTAATCTAGCAAGGCTGCGGCGACGGCAAGCCGTCAGTACCTCTCGACACGCGAAATTATGACAAATTTCCGCAATTACGCGCCAAGCGCAATAATCCGAATAACGCACGCAGCGCGCTGTAGTCGTTAATCAATAGTAATTGCAATCGGAATACGGTGACCTACAAGGCCGAGAGCGAAAGAGAGCGAGAGAGAAAGAGAACTATAAGAAAACTCTCCACTACAAGATTAACTGGAGTCTGGCTGCGATGCGCAATACACCTAGCACTGCCAGCTACCTCTTTGTCTCGCGGTAAGCGGAGCAACAGCATTCTCGTTTCGGGCTGCATTTGCGTCTTGGGCTAACGACGGCCAGTCGCTGATTCGCAAGCAGTCCTACGTGTATTGACGGACAGCAATTGGTGGATTACAAGAGGCTTATCCAGACGTTTATTGCATTGCCCGTTCGTGTGCCTTAATTCATTTGAACGGACAAATCGCGACGAGATCCAGACTTGTATCGCGCTCGGTGTCTCCTGGTGGTGCGCCTCGCCAATTCTCCCGAGCGCATTTCTCTCTTCACGTTCATCAACGCATTGAGATTACGCTTGGCTGCGACGCTGCGAGAAAGTGTTCTGTCGGAACTCGGCATGGCTACGTAGCTCTTTAGCTGCGACTCAATCAACTGTAGCTCGCAATATTGCGAGAGTAGGCTGAAATTAGAGGATGCCTCGTTGTAGCTCAAGGGAAACAATGCAGATTGCAATGGGCGATGGGAAGTGGCGTAGAGCGCAGGCCCGATGGGAAAGCGTTATGCGCACGAGCGTTCTCATTCTCGCGCGTGGATAAGCCCGTAATCGATCGGCAAGAGCCATCACTAGGCCACCCGGACTAGCCAGCCATACGATATCTATAGCAGGCCCAGAGGATCAAAGTCGTACACTGCACGAACCCGCGGCTTGTCTATTCGGCGGAGTTGGACTCTCACGAACGACACGGCCGCGGAGCACAAGACGGCATAAAGGTACACGCAGCCGAAGATAAATGGAGAAGCGAACTCATGGCAACTAATTGTTTGGAGAACGAGGTGCAAGGCCCCGTTAGAACAACTGACACGTCGTGTTACCAAGGCCTCTTATTCGCCCGTAAAACTCGACCTGATCAATGCATCTCTTCCGACCCTGCCCTGCTGCTAGCCCTGCTCGATTGCGCTCGTTAACAATCTCAGGACGTGAGACCCGCTCACTGGCGCGCGTCGTTATTTTCGCGCCAGCTAAACAGATCGCGAGTTGATCCTCCACAGCATTATAGGTGCACACGCGCACCACCCGTACTGTTATAGTCATACCCGCGCTGCTATTGCTGCTGCTGTTGCTGCTGTTGTATACTTAGCGCCTTCCTCTTTCTCATTGTTACAGTGCACAATTCAATATCACAGCTCATCCGCAGATAAGCTGGCAGCGTGGCTATCTTTATAAGCCCTATTTATTGATGCGTTCCTACCTGTACACTCTCTGTTTACGTTTGTCCTCTGCGAAGCCACTTTGCTTTCAAAGCAATTGCCTCTATACTCGTTGTTCTTGGTCTATCTTTCTCGCGAGATTGTTGGCTTGCTCCACCGACTGCTCGACGATCGGGCTGCGCTTATTGCAGGGAAACAATGTTATCGAATCACTATCCCTTTCAGATACAATCGGCAGCGCGCGCGCGCTCTCTCTCTCTCTCTCTCTCTTCTCTCGTACGCCAACAGTAAGGCTATAGTGGAACGTACTATGACGCACAAATTCCTGCGACAGGACTTAATAACGACATAATAATTAATAACTGCATCGCAGCAAAGACTTTCGGACAATCATCGATCTGTAATAAAGAGATCAACTCTTACTTTTTCGATCTAGAGGCCCTGATGCTATTCAACGTAGCGTGGCGGCCCGACTTCACGGTAAAAATGCTCGCGAGACTGCGAGCGAGCGCCCGATAACGAAGGCCGCTTCGATCAGGCTGTCCGACTACCTCGCTTGGCAGCAACGAGGCAAGTGGAATTTACCGAGACGTCCTTGCGTCTCGCCAAGCCAACGACAACTAAACAATAAAAAAAAAGGATAGACGCCACGATACATTACGATGCCGATACCGGCGTCCAGATAAAGAATTGCGAGCTTCAAAACATGTAATACTAATATGAATGCTACATTGTCTGCAACGATGAGATTGCACTTAGACATCATCTTCTCTCTACTTTGTCTTTCGCTCCCTTTTCCTTTTCGTTCCCCTTTTTCTGTTTTTCCATGCAAACACGCGAGCGTGCGAAATACGCTGTTTTTTAAACACGACTTACCTCGGCCGGTATGTTTAAACAATTTGCTTTTGTAACGTTTAGATGTACGCTTGTTTGCCACTTTTAAGCAGAACTCCTCAACCCTCGTACGCGTCATAATTAATGGTTAACGATCTACAATGTTCCATTGTTTGCGCCTCGCTCGAGCACTGAGTGGGATGGCAAGTAGTGCGAGGAAAGTTGCGAGAACAGCAGAAGCAATAGCATACATCATCGGTCGGAGAAATACACACAGACTAATCTTGCGTGTTAACAGTTATTAAATAATTAGCCTGAAGCTTATTGAATCACGGCCGTAAGATTTCAATTTGAGCGTAGGCACCTCGTAGCCTAGCGCACAGCTGAAAATACCGCAAAAGAGATGCAATTTGCGGTCGAGGGCAGCGCGTGCGCGAACATTCCCTTGACATGACTATGCGTACGCATACGGATACGCGCTCGCACATAGATAGGCGCGCCTGTGTTGTAACTGCACGCGAACGCACATGTCCGAGAAAAGGCCCTCGCTTAATAAGGTCGCCGCGAGCGAGAGCGTCAACCTCGAGCGCTAATCTGATTCGCGGACTACGCGCTCGCGACAACGAAACATCCGAAAGGACAAAAAGGTGGCGCGACGCGACGACGAGGAGGACGGCAGAACGTGATGCATAAACGGTAGCCTTAGCTCGCTCGATCAAGGAACGACTACCATGCAGTTGGCATATTCGCGGGCGTACGCGTGCCGCGAATGCGCGCGCGCGAGTCCTTGCGGAAAAATCATCTTTCTCTGTATGGGACGTGCGCTCAAATGACAGGGAGTAATGCACGCACGCTTCCGACTATTTATGGTGCTTAATTGTATGCGTATAGCCGTCTCAGCCTCGAAGAATTAGGGATTCTTTATGCTACACGCGAGTCTAATGCGGAGGACGTGATGGAATTGAATACTCCGTGTATTTTCCAACTAATGATACACACGCTGAAAGCCTCTGCAATTCAATAACACTCGGCTCTTTCGTTCCAACCTTCCCTTCCGAGCCCTCGGCCCCCGACAAATTAAATGCTCGCACGCATATATCGCTTGCGATTCAATCGACTCTTATTCGCTCTTTTTCCATACATTGTTGCGTAACAAGAAGGAGATCGACAGAAAAAGCAGAAAGAGGAGAAAGAAGAAAGCACTTTGTCGAGGCAGTGAATAAAGTAATTTTGTAACGATGCGGTTTTGTGTGTAAGGTGAGCAAATTGTTGGAACATGCACTCTCACGTTGGCAACTGGGCATCAGAGCTGCAACAAAAAGTCGCGCGATATATCCCAAGGCAAATAGTCGGCGGCTGTAGAATGTTGTAGCAGCTCGAGCGGCTACAGGCATACGCGATAAAATTAGATTAGAACGCGAAGAATGCGATATTCCATTTTCCATCGGGGCTTCGAGGCAGAAAGAGAGAGAGAAAGAGAGAGAAAGAGAGAGAGAGGGAGAGAGAACTCTGCTCGGACTGACACAAAAAATGGCGAGCTCGCGGCAAATCGCATCCGCAATTTATTCGGGCAGTAAGTTGATTGCGGCAAAAAAAGGAGCAAGAAGAAAAGAGAAGAGGAACAAGTAGAAGGTGGATAAGGAAGAGAACCGATCTCTGGACGCGTACTGAACATGCACGAAAGTGAGAGGGCCGTTAGCGTATAAAGCGAGCGTGCGCGAGAAAGAGAGAGTGTTCAGCCAAGCGACGCATTGCTGTCCGACGCGCCAAGGAGGCTAAGGTCAACGTACAGCGCAACCGTCGGTCAACTGGTTTCGTGTCTTTTGGCAATCGAATGACCGACACCTCAAAACCATCACTCGCTGTTGATCGAGCTGCTGCTGCTGCTGCTGCTGCTGCTGATGCGACATAAGCTTGCTTCGACTCTGATTTCAGCCATACATCATACATGCGAGCTGCTAAATAAACGTCGCTGATGATCCCGCAGCCGTGGCGACGATACCGATTTATTGGACAAAATATTAGCAGTCAGTTGATATGCCTTAGGCCGTCCATCAGTGACTGATAAGTTAATGACTACGTATAAATCGACAAGTACTCGCAGAATTATCCTAGGGATTGCACTAATCGAAAGATAAAAGAAAAAGACGGTAATGCGGCTCGGCTGGGCTCGACGCCCCCCTCCCCAAAGGAAATCAGATAGTCAGAGCGCGAGCACGCGTACCACCCTCGATCACAGTCGACTCTCCTATCGGTGGTAGCCCCTCTCCTTCTGCTTCCCCTTCTCCGCCTTACACCCGGCAACACAATGCGCCTCGGAAATAATCGGCACTCGATTACCCGCCAGTTAAATAAACATTAACAGCAGCGGGTTCACGCTGAGATCTTGGCACGTAGCCTCTCGTCTTTCTCTGCATCACGTGTGTAAGTATAGGTGCATACGCATACGTACGTGGCGCAGATTGATGGGATTCACGGCTCCGTCGCCTCTGAAACACGCTCGCTTTTCTACGTGCTCAAGAGTACGCTTCGGTCGATTAATGAAAATTAAGTAATCAGTAGGTAGTTTTTAGCGAACGCGCACGTATATTCTCACACTCTCGCTTGTGTTATTTATGCAGCCGATTTGCTCGCTGCGCTCCGGCTGTCGGCGCAGCGAATCTGGCAGCGAGCCGCCGAGAATTCTCGATGGCTTCGCGCTCTCTCTCTCTCTCTCTCTCTGAATAATGAGCTGCTTTTCAGAATGTTGTTTATCTTGCCTCCGCGATCGCGCTTGCCTTCCAGACGAATTTACGGCTCTCAGAAGTCTTAATGCACTCTCGATCGGCCGGCTACCCAACACTTCTCCCCCTTGCTCCATTCATTTCCTACATCATTAGCTGGGCTTTTTTCCGAAAGAAAACATCAGCTCCAAAATAAAATTAATAGACAATTTGAAGCGAGGACGATGAAGCCGGAGCGCAATGGACTGGGTTATACAGTTAGCAAACAAGTTCATAAAGACGTTTAAATACGCGCACTTTGCACGTTCTGGAAGATAAAATCGCGGCAAGGAAAATCCGAAGCGACATTTAACGACGCGTTCTGATGAACGAGCAAGTTGTCCAATCCGACGAATAACCGAATGCTACGTAGAAGCAAAGGACAGGTACGCCCGAAGCAACAATAGCTTATATAAAGCTGTAACTCGATTCACGGCTGCTGCCGGACAAATGGGCTTTTCGCTGGTCGCAATGCAGCGAAAACGGAGTCGAGGTCTTGCTTGGGCTGCATCAAGGATCAGCCGGACGTACGCAGCGTCGCGCGACCGAGTGTCAACGTGCAATTCCGAGGTCGCGAATTTGCTCTGCAGTGGCGGCTTTTGCGGTACTTTTATTTCGCGGAGTTGGCCTGCTATATAACGTATAACGAGCGCTGCAGTCTTTTCGCAAACTGGCGACGCGATGCGAATATGCCGGAGAGCTACCGGTGTCATTAAGCAACAGCGCAAGCGCGAAACATCATTGTTGAGCCGTTGACTTTTATACTCGAGAGCGGCTGCTTGAGCATTCATCTGGCCTAGTAAAAACTAGCAGTAAACTCGATAATACCATGTGTCAAGCTTACAATTGGCTGACGATTAATGCACCATAGGTTTACAGCGCGGCGATCCCCTTACGGCGATTTCATTGTACGTTATAGCGTCTCGCTCGACCAGACCTCTACAGCACATCTTGCGTCGCCCGTTATTTTACAGTTCGGCCCAAGTAGCGAATCAAAGAAAACGTACGTCGAACCCAATTAATTGTACGCAACGCAATGAGCGGCTGATGGAACATCGAATAGGGCCAAACTCACGATAGCCGTACCCTGCAGACTCACCCGAGCAAGTTGAATTGCAAATGCCGAGCATTTGTAATATGCTGATTCGGTAGCACTCGGATTTTCTCCGCGTACCCTTGCAGCGAGGCTCAAAAGCCCAACAACGTGAAATTCGCTTGCGAGCTTGCGCATGAATTATACGCGGCATAACTCGACTCGTAACCGACCTCATCTTATTTACGATTATTGCTGCTCAGGTCGACAGGGGAAGAGATAAGGCACGAAAAGAAAATATGGCTATTCACGTGGAAATAAAAGCACGCCGCGCGTTACGGGGCAATTATGATGGTGAACTAAAGCCAACGCGGCGCGAGAACATAGAATCATGCGGCTGCAGCAACTTTTTTTTACGCGCCAAGCGTAAGCGTTAATAAGCCACTCGAAAATAAGAAAACAATTGAGTTTCGCGGTACAAGCGTGCAAGACGATTAGAATGATGATTACGATGATGAGGAACGGCAAGAAGAAAACGAAGGAGAAGAAGTTGGCCGCGAGTCACTTTAGGCTGTTGACCGAGCGATCGCTACAAGAACGCAACTTATTCGAGATAGACGCCACATCGATGATACGTATACCAGTTTACGAGCGACAAATGAACTCAAATTATGCCCGGAGCTGACATGCTTGTAACTTTAGATTGAATGCAAACGAGGAATTTCAAACGGTAGCTGACTTGAAACTCGGGGCCAACGGAAGCTATAAGATTTTTTACGATAGCTTCTTTTTAACGATGAGGCCTAGCTGTAGCGCACAATCCTGCAACTTATTGTCGTTTCCAATCGTAGCTTCACCAATGTCCTCGCAATAACGATCGATGGAGCAACTACTATCACATTGGTCACAAAGCTGCGTGTACTGCTTCAAAGAAGCTTGTCCAAGGCGCAACGTCAAAGCGCAACCTTAAATGACGCAAGTCCCGAGAAAGCCAATGAATTTTGCAGGAAAATTTCAGTCCGGCCAATGTTATCCATTTCTACTGCTTGATTTTACGATACAGCGTTTAGGAATGCTATTATTTCTTTAGTCGAATATCTATATCCGCGCGGGTATTCACGCCAAGTCGATGGCCTTTCGCCGATATCAAATAAAACATGCAACTATGCAAAATGGACTTTGTGACGGAAGAGCAGCAAAAAGACGAAAGAGGGAGAAAGATGCAGTGTAGAAGAGCAGTGCTTATAAGAAAAAGTCGAAAGCAAGGAAGTAGGCAAGAAGTGCATTTAGCTGTGGGCAATAATAAAGGTGGAATCTGCAGATGCTACGAGGAAGTGGTATTTTTTCCGGAGTAGCGAGAGGAGGGGGGGGGATAGGAGAATGGTGGGGAAAAGTCAAGTTCCCGGAAAATTTGTCAGCCAGCGGATAGGAGACAAAGAGCGGATCGGAATAGAGCGTCGTCGTTTTACAGTCCAATTATGAGGCGTTCGCGTCCACCCGCGAGAAGTAAAAGAAAAAAAGGTGCTAGAGGTGAGCTAGCGAGCCGAGGAGGCGGACAAGAAAGAAAAAGAGCGAGAGAGGCTCAGTCGTAAAAGTAATCATAGCCTGGGAAAAGCCGGCCGGTAGCGCTGAGCTAGTAGGTAGCGGCGGCAGGAGCATAGCGTACCGAATGGTGTCAGTCTCCTCTCGCCATTAGAGATGCTGCTGGCTTCTTATTCAATTTGAGCATCGCGATTTTCGACAAGAAGCGCGCGAACGCGCCAGTCACTTCGTCCCCATTGCGTCGTCCCCGTGCACCTATGCACGGCCTCGCGTTGAGCTTGGTGCGATGCTAATTCGTTTAGCTAGATTAGCGTTTTGTTTTATTCCTTTTTATTTATTTTTTTTTCGGCTGGACGCACTTATCAAGGTGGGTGTTTCCCATTGGGCGGCTGTGGGAGAATGACGATGGCAAATACTCGACTCGCCGCAAATACTCCAATGTAGCCGGCGGCCCGGTACAGTTAGTTCGTTTATTGTTTTTCCAGTGAATTCATTGCAGCTCTAGCAGTTGGAGATGGCGCTGTTCGGTAATTCATCTGCGAAAGGCCATCGTAAAAATACGCGAAAGAACGTTGGCTCCGTTCGTCTTTTTTTTACCCAGACTACCAAACCTGATTGTTGGCTTTTGATGTTTTGAATAGGCGCTGATGCGTGATTTATCGCGAAGCTGGGAATTTAGGAGGCGCGCAGCGTCGGATATCGGGGGAGAGGAGTCCGGGACAATTTGACGTGACGGCACGTGTGAACGATAAGCTACAATCGAGGGAGCCGTCGGCTTCGGCGAGGAGGCCGAGGGAAAGAATGAGATCTGCAGAAACGCCCGCGCCACAGCGTATGGTTCTAGTCGTAATTTAGCCTGTCCCCTGTACTTAGTCGGCTGGGATGGCGTGTGAGGCTGCGGCTGCAGTGGCGGTGGTGGCGGCACTGCGCGCTGGCGAATGTCAAGGGGAAGGGCTCCGATTTACGGATTTACGGCCCCGCGCAGCGTGAAGCGTTCTCGCTTATCGATCAAGCCACTGATCGAGCGTGTCCCTAGTCCGCGCGCACTCGCCAATCGTCAGAGTGAGAGCGGCTTGGCTAATTAGATGTGCAACCATCAGCTGGCTGGCTGGCTAGCTGCCTGCTGCCCGATACGAGGAGGCTAAAGAAATCCTCTTCGTATCGACATCGCGCAATCTTTCGTCCAGCGCGAGCGCTCGTATTATTGCAGAGGCTGCTCATTTCTTACTAGTCGGTTGTTAATCATGGGCCTCTATCGCCTCGACGCTTTACGAAGCGCTCGCACCGCGCAGTTTCTTCCTCGAGCGAGCCATCGCCCGGACGACAGAATAGCACGATTATTGTCATTATCCAGCAAGGAATGTACAAGTTCCTCTGAGCAGCCGCCCAGTTTGTTCTACGCTCATTTGGCGCGATACCTCGGCGCATCGTCGCCCGGTACCTTCGCTCGCGTTCACTCGCGTGCGTGCGAGATCTCGGCTGCTTTCCCCGAATAACACTCAAGCCGACGTGCTCGCAAGCTTCAATTGCCGACTGTCGCTTTTTATTGTCCCCAGACTCTAACTAGCTACGCCAGTATCACCTACCGCCTCGGACCGGCACGGCTATATTTAAAATCAGTCTGCTCTTGCAGCTCGTTAGTCATTGCTCGAAACGCAACGTAGCTTCAATCGTGCGAGATGAAGAGAACAGCAAACCATGCGGTGCAATGCTGTGGGCGGAAAAGGGCTTTTATACAACGATGGTCAATGCCCTAAGCGCGCTCGTCGTCGACAAATAATAAAATGTTATTTATTGGAGAGTAATGATAGCTGCAGAAGATGACTTTGAGCGATGCCTAGGTTAATGCTAATGCTAGAGTTTAGAGATCGAGCGTAAGAGTCCGTAAAAGTTGGCGTGCATTGCTAATAACCGGCAGGTTTTTCGCGAGTAGAGGAGGGCAGAGAGCAGGCCAGGCAAACGTGCGCGCGGGCGCACGTATAAAAGGGAGCTCGGGCTTCTCTCGGCTCTCGCTCGGGGGATGCGAGGAGGGCGGGAAAAAGGGCCGGAAGATCTGTCCTTAACAACAACGTGCGAGGCTAATTTGCGCATTAAAGAACATATGCTAATCAAATATTTAAAAACGACCGGCAAGCGGCATAAACATTCAAATTGCGCCGTAAACGTCAGGGGCGCACTACGTACACGCCGAGGCGGTTGCGGAACGAACGAACGAACAAACGTACGGCGAGTGTTGCTTTCATCTTGGCAGGCCTGCAGCTTTTAGACGAAAGGGGTCGCGCTGGAAAAAAGGGAAAATGGCGCTGAATATTTATCACGCTCTCTCGCGCCAGAAGAAAATGGGCAAAACGAGAAAGTGAAGGAATGCACTCCGGTCGAAAGAGAAAGGGTTGGACTTTGAGAGAGAGAGAGAGAGAGCGTTTGCAACTGGAATGCAAAAAGAGCAAGGTGCGCTAGAAAGGTGCACTGTATAAGGGCGGCACGTCGTTAAAAGAGTTCTGCGGCACGAGCTCGCGGGCTAGACCGGAAACGGAAGCAACTGCATGCTAAATCGCCCGCCCCATCAACCGTCCTACTGCACTTGCGCGCTACTATACTCCTCTCCTCTCGACTCACTCTTCCTCCATTTTACTGAGATTTTACCTTCGGCTTTTACATAATAGCGCGATTTTCAGCTCCCCACCGACAATATTATACTCGACTCGCGAGCTACTCTTATTTTTTATTTTTCAAATGCCTTTGGATGCTTTTATGCAGCCTCGGCTTAGAAACAATCATCCTCAAAATATGTACATTTTTAGCTGCTATTACTACGATAATTGGCTCGGCTAAGGCCATATACGCGCCTCTACGCACAGTGCAGCCAAGAAACTCCCTCTAAATCTACAGAGACAGTGGGCAACTTTAAGTGCATCAATGCTTAATGTTAAGGCTTCAATGCATATCGCTTTTTGCCAGCTCATGCACGGGCGCGCATCTCGAGCTGCCTTGCGCTTTATGCGTTTATGCGTTGCGTTTTACACTCTTGATTGCTCTTTGGTCGCGCAACGAGCGCATTTAGTCCATTACGAGCTAGCAGCAGCAACAACAGCGGCAACGGCAGTGAGCGAGAGAGAGAGAGAGAGAGAGAGAGAGCAGCGAGTGCGTTACAACCTCCTCTTTCTTGAAGTCGATGGACCGAGAGAGTTGGAGCGCGATCATGAGAGAAAACCTGAGCTCCGACTCGACGGCCAAGGCAATTTTCAAGCGCGCTCGCCCTCTCTCTCTCTCTCTCTCTCTCTCTTTCTCTTTCTCCCTCTGTTGATGCACTCACCGCCGCGCATATAAACTGAGTCTTCCGGTTAAAGGGCCGAGCCAACTATGCAGGAAGAAAGTAAGTCCGCACCGAAAGTGAACGTCCTTACAAACTCATAAGCTAGGGAAGCACGTAGGAATTTCTTTATTAAAAGCGTACGCAGCTCCAGCTTTTAATACATTGCCTAAGCTAATGTCTATTCTACTCGATTCACAGGGCTCACATCCCGACAAATTCCATTTGAATTTTTTTTAATTTCATCCAATTTTTCAACAGCGCCGCTAAATGTGTAATCAGATTTTCCAGATTTTTCTTACGAGTACAAGTTCAAGGTCCGCTGAAACCTTTAACCGTCTGCAGTGGATAATAACTCGCAGCGACAGTCGCGAAACCCGTAAGCAGTGCGAATTAAACAACGCAGCCTCGTTGGAGACCTCGCGAAGATACATCTGGCGGCAGTGTAAACAATCCGTTGAGCTGCAGCTGGTTGTGTCATAAGAGGAAAAAAAAGCGAGACAAACAAATCGATTAGCCGCAAAGTGGCATATAGAGACTCTGATTCCGCAGCATCATCGGGCTAATGTACGGGCGCGAATCTAGAAGACAATGCAGCATCGCTGGCTGGTTCATTGCACCCTAATGAAGCGTCTGTGGCTGCGGCTACGACGGCGGCGATGGCAAAAAGCGCATCGATTGATTGTCGGCCGTTGCTGCGATTAGCACTGAGATAAAAGGTTCTAGCTCGGAAGAATAAGATTTTCTGCTAGCAAGAGTGCGAAAGTGAGTCTTTCATTTGTGCAGCGAGAGGAGGGGAAGAGGGAGGTAGATCATCTTTCCACGATACACGATGAAAGGAATGCTTCGCGCATTGGTGTACGGAACAGCGAGAAATGAGGAGGAAAACGAGAAGGAAGTGGTGGCGAAAACGGAACGATTAAAGTGCTATCTACACCCCGCAAGCAAGCGAGTGAGCCAGCTCATGCAGCAAATTGCGCGAGATTAGTGTTCGGCCATCTCCCTCCTGTGCAACGACTGCCCGACGATCGTGCCGGATCATCCTACTACTAATTCCAGCCACGCGATCTTAAACTGAAACAAAATACCGAATAATAAAACCTTTATTTTATCGCGCCTGTAATAAGTAGCTCCTACTCCCTCCTTCGGCTTCTCAAGTAATCGTCGCCTCAAGATTACACACTATTACTGCTGCCGGTTCTGCCGATGCTGCTGATGCTGCCGATGCTGCCGATGCTACTTCGCGATTTTGGCATCAGCCACGCGAGACACCATTTTTACCATACGCTAATGAAGCAACGTAACGATCGGCCAGACGTTACATTGTCTTAATGAATAAATGCAGACACAACGACTCTTCGCCGTAAATTCCCTATCGGCAGAAGCTCAATTTTTCGTCTCCGACTCGCTAACGAAAGTCACGATCTCACCTCGTGACCTCGCAACGATATATTGTAGCCAGCGCTTTTCGCATCTCATTCTCGACACGTGCGCCACCGATGACACGTCAGATTTTTCTCTCCCTCGCCAAACTACCAATAATCAATCCACAACGACCTCTTGCCTTTACCAATGATTTATTAGTCAGTTTTCCGCAGTCGCGGCTCCTCCCTTTCAAGCTCTTTCTTATTTTCAGCCTAATTCTCGAGTGAAGCACCTGCCGATGCGTACAGAGCTGTTCGAGCGCACGACTCGCTCGCACGCGCCGCAGAGTTATTCGTTTGCCTCGTAATTCAAAGAGTGCATGCCAAGAGGATCGTAGTGGCTACTGTTGCAAGCTCGAAGACGAATAAAAAATACACCAGAAAAAGAAAGCGTCACGAGAGCTACTTGGCAACCGATGGCTCCGCCAAGTTACGTGTAGCATTAACATTCTTCGAGTTTCAGCTGCTAGCAACGTTAACCGCGGCCGGCAAAAAGCACTCGCATAAAAATGTAATCTATTATCGCTCGCCTAGCTCGCTTCCCAGCCGAACAATTGTCTTAGCTTCGATTTGGATTTCACGCTTTTTTGCGCGCACCCAACCACCAATCTCAATCGCGGTTAAAAGTCCTCTGCTCGCAGAAGCGAGGAAGCCTCAATTAGAACACGATGAATCACTGAAATCGGCATTATTTCATAGTTCTCAACGACCAGCCAACGTTTGTTTCCCCTTCAACGAATCGTCCGATCGATTGATTCATGCCTCACAGCACGCGAAGCTCGTCTCAATTCAATTAAAGTTATATTGATATCAAAGCATCTCCGGTGTCGATTTCCACTTGTTTGTGTTTTCAATGAGAATCATATGGGTATAAGCCGTGAGACGATGACAGCTCGTGGCCTCATCAATCTTAACCGCGGATTTGAAAGTTATAATTTGTTACCCCGCCTTCGGAATATATTAGTCATAAACATATCAAATTTTTACTGGAAAAATAAATGTTCATCGACGAGCAGCGCATAGTAAGAAGAAGAAGAAGAAGATGAAGGAAACAAGAAGAAAAAGAAAAAGAAGAAGAAGCAGTAGAAACAGCAATGACGGCAGCGTCGGCGAAGCTCGTTAGCATTTAAAACGAAAATATCGAGAGCGACGTCGCGCTGGTAAGACGCATATTATATTAAAGGGAAAAGGGATAAGAAGTGCGAGCGGAGCAGAGCAAAGCAGCAGAGCGCTGCTCAGTGTGGTGGCTTATCTGAGATTCTTTGGAGGCATAAAAACTGAAAGTTAGTGGCTGCGGAGAGTGTATCGAGCGATAGCCGGGCTTTCAAACAAAAAGTCTGAAACAAGCTTGAGCTGGAGCTTGGAGAGCTGACGACCGTTAACGAGTCGCTGGATTACACAGATTTTGCGAAATCTCGCGGGGATCGCGAGAGAAGGAAAGGCTTGCGTGTTCTCTCTCTCTCTCTCTCTCTCTCTCTCTCTCTCGTTCACATATATACACGCATACAGCAGACCAGCTGAATTTTGTCAGAGGAAGAGAGATACTCGCGCATGCACAGCAGAGGACGGTGTTAACGGGACCGCAGGAGACAGGAGGCAGAGTAAAGCCGCGCGAGCGTCTGCTTTTCTTTCAACGGCTAGTTGAACGCTTTAATCGCTCTCCGAGAGCGGCCCGCGCGCACACACCATTATTGTACGTATATACATGTGTATGTATGGCTTGGTTTTTTCTCTCTCGAATATCTGTTGTCGACGAGGTCTCATCTAAGTACGCCTATCTACGACCAATTTACATACAGCTTATATAACTGAACACTGGCAGCAAGTTGACTAGGAGCGGAGCTGTGCGAGCGTATATTTGTTCTCGTATATATAAAATGCCGAGTATACAAGAGAGAACTGCTGGGGCAAACTAGGAGGGACAAGGTCAAGGCCCTAGAGGCGTCTTGGCTTGACATTATTGTCACGAGTAGTGGACAAGCACTGGTGCACGACGTTGTACCTACAAACAAGAAAAATAAGTGTGAGAGCCGAAGCAAAGCTTAGTTGCGCGAGGCGTCGATGCGAGGAAATTTTGCCCGTGAGGCGCACTGAGAAAAAGAGAAAAAGAGAGCGAACTGAGCATACCAACAAGTTGCGATGAAGGGAAATAATACTGACTTGTAACTTGTAACCCCTCGGCGAGCTTTCCTATAACAGCAGCAACAGACCAAGCTCTCCTCTTCCGTCGCGACTGATCTGCCTCAATCTACCAGAGAAATGACGCTTGACGACGCGTTAAAGGAGGGACGACCATAAGCCATTTACGAACAATTATAAATGCGTACGCGCTTCGACATCGTCGTTGCTCTATCCACACACCGGAAAAGACAGAATCAACACAGTAGCAATATGAGTCTATGGTAGTCATAAAATGAAATGGACCGACTTTTCATCGTCTATATATGTCTGTGTGTGTGTGTGTCGTTATCAGTCATTGTTTAGTTTATTCTAGAGAAGTAGATCAGTTTAGTTGAAAGTACGAAGAGCACGGATGACAAGAGCGTATCCGACTGAAAATCGATCGAAAATGACTGGGTTTCCATGAAATAAACGAGTTGACACAATTCCCGTTTATTGCTCGCTCAAACTCGACCCCGAGCGACTGATTAATCTGACTGATGATCTTCCCCCCCCCCCTACCACGTCATATCGGCTCAAGGGGGTTCATTACGAGCGCTGGGCTTATCCCCCCATGCAGAGTGAAAAATCGGCGGATCGATATAGCGCACAGCTGAACGCCCGGACTGCAGCACGCGCCGCTGTACGCGGGTCATAATGGAAGATCCGTGAGGCCAGTCACGTTTTATAATAATTCCGTGGCCTCTCACTCTCTCTTTACACACATGCACACACACTTCGATTAATTAACACCAACTGACCGGACAGTCCCCACTCGCAAGCTAAGCGCACTGCTGGCAGCGTTCGCTTGATTAATTCAATTCCGCGAACCAAGCACATGAGCATCGCCGCGCATTTATAGACTCTCGGCATGTGGTGGCGCGCGGCGATTTTAGCGCTTTATCATGGAGCAAAGCTTGGTCGGGCAGCCACTTGACCAAAGCATCGCTCTATCTGATGGATGTTATTCGTTTGTATATGGCCAATCTCAAGCCTCGGGGCCACTGCAAGTATACTCCGAACGCTTAACCAAATTGATCTTTTACGCAAATAAAACGGCTTCTCGATAAGACTTCATCCCAGACTTAATGATTTTCTCCGAAACCTCGACTATCGGTTTGAATTAAAAATGACAATCGAGCCACGGCTCGGGACTGTCCGCCTGATGGAAAACGGCTTCCTAGAGAAACAAATCAAAAATGCTTGGAGAAGCAAATAAAGGAGCAACGTCAAGTAGCCAACGAAAAAACCCGACGGATAAGTTGAACTGACACAGTTTGCGGGCTGACAAACTTTTTTATCACAGTCATGCTCCAGGAGTTTCCAAATAAACCTTGCACAACATTTGTCCGTGGACGACAATATCGTGCTCGCGGAATCTCGCTGTGATCTCGAAAGCGAGCCTCGTTTTATGGCTAGACAGCCGCTAGTATCTATGTGCTCGAACGCCCTTTGAGCATCACCAACAGATAGATTGATGCTTCCGTCGAGCACAAATAGAAGCATTGGAATGGTGAGTTCGATGCACGGACCATTTGAAAAAAAGGCGATTGTTGGAAAAATGCAGGTATTAGAATGTCTCGGAGGGATAAGCCGTCGTCGCTTGCGAACCTCGCCGGAAGAGAAGTAAAGGACGAGAGGGGGGAGGGGGGGGAGCGCCGGCAAGTCAGCGATCCGAGTCTTTACGTCCCTTCCTGGAGCAGCCGCGAGCGCGAGTTGCCTCAATCGTATAATGCCGAGCGGCTATGCACTAATTTGACGCAAACAGCCTGTCCGCAGAGTCGAAGGGATCTTTGAAATATTTATGGTTAATCGGCACTTTCACGACGAGCGTAATAAAAATAAGTTGTAGGGAAAGCTCGCGGTTGCCGTGACTATGGCGCGGGGTCATTGATCGCTTGTGCGCGTAAGCATATAGCTGTATAATAGTGATAGGTGGACAGGGGGTGGAGAGCCGCACAGTCGTCACGACTGGTTATGTTTTTTGGAAGCGCACGATCGCGCGGCTACACGCGGCTTTTTGCCGATCATCATTTGCCGCTGTAAGCGTGTCCACACGCTACTTGTGTCCCTGGTCATACGGTACTTGCCTCCAATACTAGTCGCCCGCCTCTATCACGAACTTGCCACTTTTCTGCCAGCTACATAGAGAAAGAACAACGGTCAACCGAGAGCTAAGACAAACAACAAAAAACAGACAGTTTAGTCGAGTTTACCGCTTTTAACGACGGTGGCGACGACGACGACGACGTCAGTCGCCTAAAAATCATTTTGCTGTAGTATTAGCCGCTCGAATGAACCGTTTGAATCCCCAGTGATTTTTCATCTACGGGCAATATGGGTTTTTGTTGCGCA
This sequence comes from Chouioia cunea, assembly GCA_030064505.1. Lineage (NCBI taxonomy): Eukaryota > Metazoa > Arthropoda > Insecta > Hymenoptera > Eulophidae > Chouioia > Chouioia cunea. Next base: position 13,964,046 of record JAOPFQ010000005.1, read on the forward strand.
GCTAATTACTGCGGTTGGTCAGCGTTGTCGTGTCGAGTAGCTTATAGTTGGCTGCCCGGCCGCTCGGCTGCATGCGCGGGCTTAAGAGATATGCATAGTTGAGCAATTAGAGCTGTTAACATCGAGATTGGATATGATGTTTGTCGTATGCGCGACCAAGCAAAGAGGGGCACGGGAGACGAGCGAGAGGAATGCCCCCCAACGTCGTAGAAAAGTCAATTTGTCCGTTGAAATGAGCATCCGCGGTGACTTATCTGTGCTACGTGAGCCACTTATTAGTGGCAGCGCATGTAGTACATGCACTTGACTTCCGTATAAGTCCATAAAGTCTCCTCTGCCTTGTGCTCTGCTGCAGCTGAGTCCTCCGCTAGTCGCGAAGATCGGCAAGGAAAGAGAGCGATCAAAGGAAATTGCGAGTGAGCGAGCGAGAGTGCAGAAATAAGAAACGAGCCAGAGCGAGCGAAGGACAAGTCTTGCGCAAGAGAGAGCGAGAGAGACATGCAGCCGGCGAGAGCGCGACCTTGACCGTGGCCAACAGCAGCAGCGGCAACGGCAGCGGCAGCAACAGCAGCAGCAACAATCGCTTCCTCGGCGCTTGCTCTCTCTCTTTCTCTCTCTCTCTCTCTCTCTCTCTCTCTCTCTCTCTCGCTCACTCGTCAGGGGATTATACGCGCTGCGTTGCCCATGGGCTGCTAGCACCGACCTCCCGTGAGTCCACTTTTACTTTGGCGCCGATAAATATACAGCGCTCTAACGGCTCCAACGACCTGCACGCACTCGCTTATCGGTGCAACAACGCAAGTCTAACGCAAGCTCCGCAGAGAGATAATTGTTAGAGCGAATCGCCTGCAAAGTTAAGCCTAATTCCATTTCATTTCGTCTCTTCAGCACTTTGGCAGTTCGAGAAAGATGAGAAGCAGACGGAGAGTCTTCGACTTCCGGGATGAGAGCGTTGATGAGCCACTACCGGCGCTGCCGGCGGCAACTCTTCGCGCGACAGAAGTGCAATCAGCCAACCCTAGCGAATATCCCGTGAGAAACTAAATATTTAATTAGGACGAGGATGAGGACGGCTGCAGTCTTGGCAATCGCATTACATTGCTCCTGCGGCTATACTCACATGGAGATTGTCTTGCTTTGCGCTTGCTCTCGATTGAATGTTTATTTATCGAATAATTTCATGTCCCTGACCGCTTCGCCTACTTTGCCTGCTACATGTCAGTTCATGCTCGTGTAAAATATATCTTTCCTTTTTTCCTTTTCGGCAAAAGCTACCAGCCAAGCTCGGACGGGACTTTAGCTGTAAATTAACCGCAACGCCGACCAACCCGCGAGATATGATACATAGGTAAGTATGGGCAAAGTTTGATTGCCTTGACTTTCTGCCCATGTGTCACTAAGCAGCCGAGTTGCATTTTCCTTGACCTAGCTCATTGCTGTGCCTATGAGGACGGAATCAAAGGGACTCGTGAATATTTTGGCTTCGCGCTGGACGAGCGGGTAGGGGAGGGGGGGGGGCGATATGACCATATTGCGAGCTCTCGTTCCAGAATCCAACCGAGATCTACTCGCGACTCAAGAGCCAACTCGTCGAGTTGAGCTGTGGTTAATGTCCCGTTTGATTGGTCGATGTTGGTTTCTGCGCGCGTCGTGCGACTCGCGACTCGCCATACAGTCAAAGAGAGAAAGAGGTAGAGCCGCCGCCGCTGCCGCTGCACGTAATCGCGACAAAAGGACAATACACCCGCGATGACAATGTCGAGAACGGAACTTAGCCTCTTCCCGCGCGAGTCAGAGAGGCTGCGCTCGGCCGAGCGGATAATGCTTGTACGTGACTCGCTGCGCTTCAACTCTCTGCCCTTTAAATCGGCGCGACTCTCTCTTTTCTCCCCGTATGAGCAATGTGCTTACATGCATACATCACCATACATTACCTTATGCACGTTCCGTTGTACGGATTAGTTTTACCTAATCACTCCATTTTGTCCCTTTTTCTTCACTCTCAACATTGCTCTCTATTCCTTCTCTTCTCCCGTCCCTCTCCTTTCCTTGTCTTCCGCCTCTCACGCACTCTCTCTCTCTCTCTCTCTCTCCGTCTTTCTCTCTGTAATCTGCCATTATTCATATTTATCCCTTGTATGTTAATGCCTACTCGGCTATAACTATAATTAAACTGTTTTTTGTCTTTCTTCATTCTATGTGCTATTTTCAAATCATTCGAATGTCGGCTTCGTCAACTTTTATAGTATCAGCATAAATTCGTATACTCCTCAATTATTTTAATTAAATTCGAATGAAACTGTTTATCCTTATTTACGAACACGTGTTTTAACCTATGCCGTATGTAGGTAATCCACCCAAATAAAAGCTACGGAAACTTGCTTCTTCGTTAAGGTCGCATTCTGTAATATTCGATATTTATAACACAATATTGATCGCCGAGGGTTGTCTCAAAAATTGCTATGCTAGATTTCCTCAAATACTTTGAATTGAAAAATTGTATCGTATTCTTATAATATTTCAAAAAATATAACATGTCAAGCGTTTATTTTTACAATAAAGTCTTGAAATAGTCTATTCAAATTGAATTCCCAATAAAGAAAATTTCGTTTGTTGAAAGATGATATATTGTTTACCTTGTGTAAAGCAAACGAATCAATCATTCGTTATAAATACCACCCTATACCCGCTCTTCCTTTATAGATCAAAACATAACAGGAAGACAACAAATCGTATGTCTCATTAAAATTATCAATGAATTTAAATTATCAAATATTTAACTAGACATATTATATAGAGATAGTCGTGGAAAAAAAACGATGACTGTATGTAATTTTAGAAAATGCAATTCACTAGATTAGGTAGGTAGAATAACTCATTAATGCGTATGCTATGCCATAAACTACGCTTAGATATATACTTGTGTATTCATAATAGCGAACATGCGACGGGGATGATCTAATTATTTGTACTGCAATTATATGTTTTAAAATAAATAATTGAAGAAAAAACTGTTTGCTAATTCAATTTCATTGGTTGCCTTGATCCATTAATGCGTTTAGCATCTTGATCAGTATAACAGTGGTTGCTGTCGCAGATAATGCAAAATATATAATAACGACTGTACGAAACAAACATTTTTTAATCGTTATAAAATTCATGCCAAGTGGAACATTTAACTGCGGCTCGTTCCACTCAATCGCTAATCCATAATTTTCAAGCTGAAGTAGACTAATTCATTAATCGAATTGCAATTTCTTCAAGTATAAAGTTCACTTGGAAAAGTGTATGTTGCGAAATATTAGTTTATAAATTACATCATATTTTACTTTTATCTTGTTTTGTAGTGGTTGCTTGACTAACTATGGCAACGATTTGATTTGGCTGTAAATTGAACGCCTGCTTATGAGGGTGCGTGGTAATCTGTCGTTTCATTTCTTAACATTTTTTCTTGAATTAATAATTTTGTTGAAGTTTTACAAACAAGTAGATATAATCAAGCTTCCTCCTACTAAAAAGTCGCCATTGGTGTTTGGTAATTGAGTTTCTTGCACGAAATAATGAACGAGTGGTTGCATTTGGAGATCGTTAAAAAGGAAATCATTATTTCTTTCGCAAGTTCCATACCGTGCTTTTCAAGGTACACCGAAGCGACGAGTATGAAGGTGTTGCAAGTCCGGACGAATCCTAATTGCGCACAACACTACTTTGCTTCGATTTTATACTTTTTACTTTTAGCCACGAGACTCGCATCCGCTTTGCGATCTCGCACTGATTACTTATATCATTTTTTAATCTGCCAGTGTTGTATGAGAGTGAAAGTTGACTGAACATTTCGTAACATTTTTAAAGGTAAGTTTAAAACGAAAGGATTGTAGTTATCATCGTAGCTTTCTTAAATTTACCTAATGTATACATCGAAACTCAACACAAAACATACATCTTATCCAGTTGTAAGTTTAACAAATATTAATTTTATCAATATATACGATCATAAATAAATTGGCAACAGTAGCGAACGATCAATGAAATAAAAATAATTCAAGTAAACATAGCGTAGTAAACTCACGTTTTGAAAACTTGGTTCTTCCTCGTGGTCTCCATGATACGGCACGTCGCAATCGTTGGACACACGTTGATGAATGACAAACAACTCACTAGCACCGATCGTTTGAAAATAACGTAGGATACGCGATCACTTTCGGTTGTTTAGTAAACAAAATAAGAAGAGAACAATCGGCTGTTTGCTTTATATTCGACACTCCGGCACGGTGGATAATGTCATCGAAAACTGGCAATTCGTCCGTTTATAACGTGCAGACAACAAACGAGTTAAGCGAGAAGCCAATTAACCGAGGTCGAAGATCTGTTGAAAACAATAGAGAGCCTCGACCGGCTCTAGGCGCACTCGGCGCAGGACTTGAGACGTACGAGGTGCGCGCTAGTAGATCGTTCCGTTCACCAGGCAGCACTGCGCCCAGCCAGGAGACGAGACGAGACGAGTGCACGACGTACTTTGCACTACTACTACTACTACTATGACTACTACTACGGAACTACGAGGAAGAGAGAGAGAGAGAGAGAGAGAGAGAGAGAGAGGGCGAGAGGGAAAGAGAGTCAGAGAGAAAAAGAAAAGGGAGGAAGAAGGAGGAGGAGGAGAAGGAGGACGAAGCGGTCGGGCAGGAGTACAGGCTCTGTGGCACAGCAAGGTGTGCAAGCAAGAGGATGCTCGCCGCGTGGAGCACTGCGTGCTAATGACATGGTCTAGGAAATGCCCGACAGTTTTGTAATAACCACCGGTAAAAAGTGAATTTTCCCGAGGTGGGGAAACATGCCTAGGGCCAATCGCCGCCGGCGAGAGTGCCACCACTGCCGCCGCCACCACGCGGCCAATCCCCTTCCAAAGAGCCAGGACTCTCTCTCTCTCTCTCTCTCTCTCTCTCTCTCTCTCCTCTTAAGGAGATGATCCTGCCACTAGTTCCCCGGCCGCCAACAGACTAAACGAAGAGAGAAAAGGAGCATAGCATCCTTATCTATCGCTCGTAGCTCTCCGAAGAAGCTTCGTGCGATATTGTTCTGTATACAAACTCTCTCTCTCTCTCTCTCTCTCTCTCCCTCTCTCATCAACCCGAGAGTCGAGTACCTTTATGCTCTTTATCGGCAAACAACGCGTAACGCCCGAGTGCTCATAGCAATTTAATGCCAAGCTGCACTCCAGATTCGAGCCACCAAACCTTCTAACATTCAGACAGCTGCATATTTGTCTCGCCTGATTATCATCGAAGTAAACCGAAAGCATTTTTGTCTATTTTCTTGACTTCATTTCTACCTCACCGCTCATTACAATGTTTAACTGAAACTATTGATCGTTTCATCACTGAATTACACAATCTCACCACCACAAAAATTCACTGTTCGTATTACAAGTAATCGTGCTCCATATTACTTTCATTGTTTCCGACAATCACTAAGAAGCTTATCTCTGTAATAAATATCGTTTGTTAATATATATACAGTAAGATGCTTTGCTTATTTTTAATAACAATCGAATTCTAATCGGTACACAAAATTATCGACCAACTAGAAGCAATGGCCTAGCTAATAAGATTATGAGATTCAAAAGCATTCTATTTACTGGAAGTCGAATATATGTATATTACTCATTTTTTTAGTCAATACAAACATAAATAAGCTAAACACATTATCCTACAATTCTAAATCAAAATTGCAAGAAAAACGTGATTATATTTTCAAATGGGAATTTTGAATCAATGATCAAATCACCTATACAATCACGTTGTTGCTTGGAAAAGAAATATGTTCTTGGTGAATGACTACTCGTTAATATTTGCGATTAATATTTGCGACACGTTAAACGAGCGGAATTGGTTTTCTTCGACTACGTATTCGATTTACAGGATATTAATTGGGAAATGAAAGAGATAAAGATGCGCAAGTAATATTTAGGCGATATACAGTTGTCATAACCAAAAATGCAATGGAATAACAATGTTGCAAAAGCAGCTAAGCGACTAAACAAATCGTGTATACAATTTTCTGGATAGGACAATCGATATGAAGGTAAAACGAGGTGTGAAATGTACGAAGTAAAGAACGCATAAAAAGAACGTGTGCCAAACGGTACTAGTTGTTTTCCATATAAGCGCCCAAATGAATCAGCTAAAACGCAGCTGAATTGTAGATTGTTTCGCAGGTCCCATAGCAGGCTCATAGCCGTTACAAGGAGAATTTGATCGCCATAATCAGGCAGGCCAAAGGTGTGCGAGAGCCACACCCGCGCCTATCTAAATCTTGAAGCAGAGGAGAGCAGACCGAGACAACAATGAAAACCTGACTCGCAGATGAGTTTGTGTTAGCTTGACCAAGGCTCGCTGACCAATTGATCAAGACAACAATAATTTATTGGCGGCGACGGCGGAGACGGCAGCGACGAATATTGACAGCAACAGCAGCGGCTGCGACGGCAGCAGCAAGTGGTGGTGCGCGGATCGTTAGTGGATGCACCGCTGCCAAAGCCGTTTGGCGCTTACTTGGCTGTTTGCCTATACTCCCATCTAGATCTTCGGGTGGTGGAAGCGCAGCTTGGCTTTCTTGCAAACAGCCTGGGAATCGAACCCGGAACCATACAGCCAACGCCAAGCGCAACAGCGCACCTATCGTCCTTTCTCTCTTTCTCTCTCTTTCTTTCTTTCTCTTCCTCATCCGCTCCCGCTGCACTCTCTCATTCTCTCTCTTTCATCCCATTTCTTTCCTCTTTTTACTTCTAGTTCTCAAGTCGCCTTCATGTCCCAGCTCAAGCCAAGAGCGCATACTCTACCGAGTCAGCTGTGGCTCCTTCACCAATTTTCAGCCGGGACCGAGCGGTCCGTTACGCGCCTACGCGCATTTTTTCACAGACTTATATTGCCTCCCATCCATGTAGAACTCCGCTGCGGAAATAATATTTTTCTCGATAGTACTTCTCTCTCTCGCTCTCTCTTTTCTCTTGGCCACAGTTACTCCTGTGTACTGTTTGTTGCCAGTTGCACTTGGAACATCGATACCCGTATCGCGCTCCATGCAAACTAAAGTTTTTTTTCGACAACTCTTCCGTTATCTCACCACCAAGCTTCATCTTCCGTTTTCTTCTTCACAATTCCCATCAACTGCGTATAGGTACATGTTACCACCGACCTCTAACAGACTCTAAAGAATTTTTACAGTGCTCTACAAATTCGTTCTAGTGCCATTAATTTAAAACTTTTTTGGTTCATAATTAGACATCCAGTGTACGCTCGTAGCTATATTATAACCGTCATATTTATTATTGATAGTCATCTTCAAATCGAAGATTACCCATCTGATACGAAACCTTCTAATTTTCAGTCTACTCAGTTAATAAGTAAATCTACCGAATTTGCAATCCACCTTTAATATTAATTACAGAGTGAATTGAATAATAAGTATTACATATTTATATCAGACTTCATTAATTTTATACATTTTATAGAAACAAACATATTTCATTAGGCAGAAAGTGTACTCGTGTGTACATGGAATTTGAACGAAATAAAATAGTCGAATGAAAATTGGTCAGTAACGTAAACATGACTAACGAAATATGCAATAAAATGCATTATTTTATAAATTATACTTTCATCAATTCAGCATAACAGTTCAGTCAGTAAAACACCGATTCTAAGCTGGATATTTCAAGAAGTTTTAGATTTCCGTACTGTTGGCAAGTTTGATAGATTTGATTGTTATATGTAAAGAGGTTATTGCACAAAATAAGCAAGACTGCTGAATCAAACTAATTTTTTATTTACTTAGTAGTTCAAGACGGTAGGATAGGAACAATGATTCTGAGAAAAACAATGCAAAGGACACAATAAGCTGTACACAAGGACTCGATATTCTACTCACTTCAAGCTCTTTAATTATTTCCATGAAAAACAAAAGGACAAAAGGATTTTTTCAAAACCTCGATAAAATACTACGTTTCTTCATTTACTTGATGAATCTGTACAGAAAGAAATTGCGGCACATTAATAATAATTATGTTATTATTGCTTAAATGCAAGTTTTTTTTTAACAATCAGTTCACACGACTCGTAAGCTTTACCTTTATCATTTTCATTACAAATGATTTGCTTGACCTTTAAATAATTTAAAATACAAACATTCGTTCTGTAAACGAGTAGAAGTCCGTAAGTAAAATTTACAGCACAATAATCAAAAACCAGCCAGAAAAAGTAGGATATTAAGGTTGGAACATAATACAAATTATACGTTTATTGATCGTTCTAATGATATACATCAACTAAATACAGGAAGATTCATGCTTTTTCAATGTTTCCAGCTGAATGTCTGTATTTAAGGCTGAATTAATTAAAATACTTGTCGTTATAGACATCTGATTTATATAACTGAAGAAAATTTGATTAATGGAGGTCTAAGAAGTTATGAGAGCAATTCATCGGAATGCACACTCGGATTATCAAGGAGAAAATGGGCGGTGTCGAAGCAGTCTAGGGGCAAATCTTGATACAGGGTATTTTTGCCCGATACATCTTCTCCAACTACATTAATATACGAAAGTCCTGCCTCGCCACGTTCTGGTGGGTGCTAAACTGATACGTTTAAATTTGCTATGGCTTCACTGGGAGTGACTTGCCAAGCAAATGGAGCTCCAACTAGCTGTACTCACCAGCCAAAGTACTTCTTTTGGTGTTAGGTGAGAATCACTGCGCTGATAATATTCCGTAACTACATATCTATTATTAAGTATCGACTTGTGAAAAAATATTTCTATATAGATAAATACAATATAATAAAGTTGACAACAGAATAGTTGACTCGTTTAGAAATATTTTAATCTTTTTCCTCATGCTACCATTGTATTGCTTTGATAACAATTGAAAATAGATTGATTATATCATGAATTATCATGATCAATTAGCAGTATAAAAACACACCCCATACACGCTGAATAATTTACAATTGACAACTGGAAAAAGTCACGCAAAAGACTTTTAGTGATCTAAATCAGTCAGAATTATGGGCAATAGTGAACTAAAATTGGTAAAAAATATACACTAAATACGTTAAAAAATTCATCGACACACGTTTAATAGAAAAAAACGGTGCGCCGTATTACTCGCACGAGTCCCGTTCATTTTTTTCATTTCAGAGATAATCTCTAAATTCCATTTAAGCAGAAAAACACAAATACAATCGTTAGTGATTTTTCGGATAAAATTACAAAACTTCTTAAATCGTACAAAAATGAAGTAATATTACTATTAACAAGTATTACTTAATTAAAAAATGCCAACAATTGAAAACAAATGTGACTTTTTTTCAAAATACTTGCAAAAGATTGTATTTTAAGAATATGTGTATGATAACAATAAACTTATTGGCAGAAAAGTTATAAACATTGATAATAGAGTCATGTTCTAGTAATTTTTGTTCAAACTGTACCTTCAGATGGTCAAGATAGTTTTTAATATGATACGTGTGTTTTACATGATCACACTTACGGTTCATAGATTTCCATTATTTGCAATTAATCTAATCTACAGCATCTGAAATCATTCGAGCAATAATAATTAAATGGATGAATATAAAACATCGAGCTTGTTACACGTTGGCGCGAACAATTTTGCACGTTGCATTTCATCGCTAATAATTTTTCATGAATATATTTTAACTATACTTTAACTAGATATTTTTTACTGACATTGGACCAGAAAATGGATTTCTTGTAAAGCACGAATATTTTCCAAAATAATATGAAATAATTAACTTCATCTAATTTCGCCTAAATTGTGAATATTTTGGTAAATAAAACGTTCTTTATACTGATATTAATTATTTACATAATACGTAGCCGATAGTACCGAGTTACAGAACCGAACTACCTGGATACATTTGGTGTCAAACGCGACGTTACTATGGTCCAACACACGTCTGAGCGATGCAGGTAGCGCTTTAAACTATTAAATATAGAAAATGCTCTTTTTAACGAAAATCGCAAAAATGTATGTTAGTGTTTCTAGCATTACTATCAACAAATCTATTGCTACGACGTGTATACATTCTCAAAATACAATATTTTTCATATCTTTTGAAAAAAAATCATGCAGATCTGATTAATAGTTTTCGAGATATACCATTTAAAAACATTCAGAATTTGTTATTAATTGTTTATAACTTTTTAACCAACTAATACTTTAGCGTAAAACTTGACACTAGTGTTGGTTTTGATATAGACATTTGATATGCTAAACACAAAATGAAATCCGAGAGCTTGGTCGGATTTGACCTGAAACTAATTGGTTTTGTCATATATATATATATATATATATTTTTTTTTATGAAATTATTATCGTTGTTTTATGCAGAATCTTTTGACTTGTATATTCATTGTACTTGGCTTTTATTTACCGTCTTCAAAATTTCTCGTTTTAAAAAGAATGATATAATTAAGGAGAAAGACATCTATTAATTACTGGAGAAAAAATTAATATTCCAATGTCTTTATGAATATATAATGAGTAAAGACACAATATTTCGATTTCCCACGTACTCATAACAATTCATTGTTCCTCTGATACACGATGCATGAGTTCTTATGTGTAATATTTAAACTCAACAAACATTCTGGAAATAATAAGCAGTATGTAGGCGTTGCAATTTAACAGGCGCTTCTAAATAATAGTACGACATTTACATACAATCGACATCATAAAAAACAGTCTACCCTTGTGAAATGTCGTATCAAAAGAATAACTATGAAAAAATATTACATAAATATACCTCAATAGCTTTATTACAAATAGATATTAATTAACACGTTTGCTGTTTCAAACTCTTTCTTCTTTCATTTTGAATAATTAAATTTTTGATTCCCAAAAATGTGTAGTAAATTTGACCAGAATACGAGATAAGCTCGTTATATTCTTTTTTTTTAACGATAAAAATTCTGCCGACAGATTTTGAATTGGAAAAATAGAACTCGAATACCTTTGATTTATTTTCTCTATTTTCCTGTTTTTAGGAAAAGTTTAGTCTTATCGCTATATCGAGTCAAAGTATAGAAAATTTAAGCAGGATTTTAAAAAAATGTATTTTAATAGATTTTTAGTACGTAACTTTAATGTTTAATTTAGTACGGTAATTGTAATGAATTGCTTGGGAAATAATTGATTGTCTCTATAAAATCGAATTGTGCAAACCTAGAAGTATCGATTTATAAATCAATCAAAATATTGTGAGAAACAACACGATCTTTGGTTAAACAAAATCCTGAAACTGTAAGATTTTTTTACTTATGGACATATCGACGATCAAGAGAAAGGAATAAAATTGTAATCACTTTATCTTACAGGAAATTTCTTAAATATACACCAATTTTTATTTGGTTATACCGTACGAATAAAAATAAATAAATATTACCGTTAATCGAATATATTAATCTATTCTAGCACGTTTTGTAAATATTTGATTTAAAAAATTGTATCATATACATATATATCGAAATTTCTCAAATGATTCATTAGATAGTCTTGAAATAACTTTATATTACAGAAGAAATACACGAATACTTAGCATTTACAATGGTATTTTCAGTTGGATTAATGGGTTGCATTGAAACGTTAATCTTATTATCATAGACGCCACTTGATACTAATTTTATCGTTGAAGAAGAGCAATTAATCGAGTCTTCACGAGCATCTGAAACATAGTCATTTTCCAATACCACTAAATATAAGAATTTTTCTCAGTAATCCATAGACAATCTAACAGATTAAATACCGTTAGCACTGGATGTACCACAAATAGTGCCAAGAATTTGAATACGATTTGTATCCAAGCTACCTCCTCCAATTTCGATATGATCCATAGCATGAGTGCACTATGGAAAAAATGAAGATCAAATTATTTTAATTCATTTATTTTCTAACGTTTGATTTGCTTTATTTAAAAACGATATCGTTTGAACTATAACGTATATTTTTATGAAAGCTCTGTATAACGAGTTTTTATCGTGTTTATAACAAACCTGTAAACTACTAGCAGCCTTCCTTTTAATATCTCCTACATTATACGAATTAAAGTAGATAGCAGTCGGATACGAGGCCCAAATAGAACAATTCTTTTTCTTTCCATGGTTTTGTAAAAGATAATATGGTTCGTCGAAGTGTATAATGTTGCAAGCTGGAGATGGAATAATCGAAAGTATTATTTTACAATTTACAACTCTCGTATGATATCGAAATAATCAATGCATACGAGATGGATGCTTCTTATGATTAACGAATATTGTAAATCCTTTTCCAATTTGCGGTATTCTATACAATATTTGAGCACCATTCTGAGAACTTTTAAATGTCCTGTGTAAAGGTTTGTTATCGGAGCAAAACTCTGTTTCGGCGACTGCATTTCTAGATAGATCTTCCATGCTCGGGAAAACTTCTTTTTGAAGCTCCCAGCCATCGAGATACTGAAATAAAAATAAATAATTATTTTTTAACTGATTTCTTGTGGAATCAGGGGCAGTGATTTATGGACAAAGAAGCCACTATTTTGCTACGTTATTTATTATTCGCAAACGTTTAACTAATCTAATACTTGGCCATTTACCTGCACTAGGCCACCATCTCCTTCATTGTTATCGCACGGCACATCAAATCTTGTAAAAGTTATTTCTATCAAATTTTGCGAATCAGTGATCAAATAGATACCACAAACGGTCGTGCTGTTAGTGGAAGATATATAACTAAAATACCCAGTTTCCGACGAAACAAATATGCAGTCTTCAAGAATTAAGTAGTCCATTATTCACGTATAAACATTACACTTATTAATATTTATTTATTTTCTTAGCTTACTTTCAGGCGTATCCGGGACGCTTGTAGGTTCGATTTGTTGATTGTACATAGAACTGTCTTCAATCTTGGCCTACAAAATTTAAATTTAACGTATGACCCAAACTCCATTGAAATTGATTCGAAACTTGAAGAAATTAATCGGTCCAATTATTATTTCGTTGCTAAATACACGTTGCTACGAACACCCAGCATTGTGCAAGGAAGCATGCCAAATTCGAACAAAAGACACTGACAAATCTGCCGTTATAAATTAATTATGTGCGTGTACAACATAATTCTGGGCCTTGACGAGCTCCTAACTATCAACATACATCATTGACGAAAAATTCTTTGATCGACATTGTTAAGGAATACGGAAACAATTCCGAGGCAATGCCCAGTGCTAAAAACTTGTTTTAACAAATATATATTTTTTACGAGATAGCGAAACCTTTGTTTTGTTCTTGAAAAATAGAGCTACATCGTTAGAATATATATTTGTCTATTTTTGCAAGGATATTTGCTTGAAGAGCATCAAGATTGTCTTATGTTGAAACGTGTGCGATAAGATTCATTAACATAATACAGGGTAAGAATCATAAAAACGATCAACAATACTATGTCGTCATGAGTTCTTATCTAGTTTACGAAATCAGACTTGGAAGATTTTTATTTTTCTCGCCATAAATCATGACGTAGAGCACGGATTAATTTGAAAAGCATACAAAACATATTTGCTCGAAAACATATCGTCTTGCAAATAAATTTCGAATAATGTTACTTTCATAAGGTCATGATAATTAGAGATTTTTATAGCAGCACACACACGCGCTCGCGCGCGCATATAGTTATTTTAATAATATACATATTCATACTTACATCGACGCCCATGTCGTGTAAATGGATAAATAGCAACAACACTACGGAGAAAGTCCACATATTTCAATCTGAAAATATTGGTGTATCAAAGACTTTTGAGCAATAATTAGTTTTCGTGATCTACTCTTACAACTTGAAACTTCGATTATTCAAATTATGTAAAAAAAGACGAGTTTCATAACGCCTCCGTACTTCGAGTCGCGTGTTTCATTAGCAAATGGCTGTAGTATATATACCAGCGGAGACACGACACCGCAAGAAGATAATGATGATAAATTTTAAAGAACGGACACGAATGAACGATAAAACTAGTACCTCAGGTGTTTGCACGCGTTGTATATGAAACGAATACCTTCGGTACCGATTAATAATTTTTGAAATTTTCGATCCCTCTATACTTAAGATACTTACCAAACGTTATCAATAAGATTTTTATTAATTTCCCAATGCCTAATTAATTATCTGATCTCGACCCTTACTCAAATTCATTGCTTTTGTACAACGTGTACATTCGAGCAAAGCTGTAGTTCGAACAACTCGAAATATTATACATCTAAGATACTTACGAGGAAGTAGTACAGTAATTTGATTAGCGAATGCAAATAAACGAAACTAACGATACTAATTTCATCGTCCAATCTCTGTTCACGTGAAACGCTATAATGAAAATATTCACTTTTTGCATGTGACAAGTCGAATACGTGAGCAAATCATGCAATCTAAACCGATCGGCTAAAGTTGTATAAGAATTATGATTTCTTATTCAGTAGTCATTCGGATTGTTTAAACTGCTTGATATAACAAGTGAAAACGAGAGAGTTTGATTAAGTTTTGATTCAAAAGCAGGAATCTTTGAAAGATCCACACAACAGTTGCAACGAAGCACATCCAAGTATATAAAGGTATATGCAATGCGGCCTAAACTACTTCCCCCTCCATACACACACACACACACACACACACACACACACACACACACACACACACAATCGCACGCGCGTGCGCACCTATATCGAGCATTGTGCTATTACTGATTCTAATATTTCACCATAAACTTTGCAAACGCCACGAAAAGTATCTGTGTAAGGTTATCTTCAACAAGTACGCCAGACGGCGCATATGTAGAATTTATACGACACGAAACGTGAGCATGTAAAGTAATAATACAGAGAGCGACATGTACCGTGCGCATGATGTGGAATGATATATTTCTTTTTCTCTTACAAAATGGCCCAAATCATTTTCATTTTCATTTTCACTCGTCCAACTTATTGAATTCAAGTTGAGAGGTAAATTGAGTGAAAAGAAGCGACATTTTTTCACAATCCAATTGATGCTTGGTGTATGGTCTTTGCCATAATTTCTAAGTGGCTTAATCAATATGATTTAGTTTAATTTTTCTAAATAACTACATTTTATTTCCTACAATTGCATTACCTATAGCCCCCTCCATGTACCGACAGAGGTACCCGTGGGAGAGTCTATTTGATTTTACGGCCAGATGCTGTCATGCTTCAATAATTGCTAACGTTCGTCATTTCTCCAACAGCTGTATTGAACTCTGATAATGATAATGATTTAAATTCAACAGCTTATCGTGATTCAATCTATCAATTATTGATAATTGCCGTTGAAAAAGTAAAATATTTTATTTTTTCAAGTAGTTATTTACGGCAGAACTAATGAATTTCTCGTGTAACATCTACCTTATGCCATCAAATAATCTAAACAAGTCATTACTGTCGTTATTTTTATTTCGAAGCTCTCAATCATCGGTTACAATATTGCTTGTATACCAACCAAACGTGAGATATAATTGGTCGTCTGAAGTTTTTAAATAGGTGATTTATGAATTATTTAGTTGACAATTTTTTACGAAGCATTGCCACAATCATAGTAGCGAAGGCATTGTTATTAATCTCCAAGAAATCATGATCAGATGATCGATTGAGTCACGCTGAGTTCATACCGGCGTACGCGCAGCTGCAAGAAAGCGAAGTGAACTCTAGAGTAACGATGATCCTGAGGTCGATCACCTGCTGCAGTGCTCACTGCGAAGGTCGATTGTATTTTATATCTGATTCTCTCGACTCTTGCCCTTCATTGCTTTGATCTAGCTTACGGAATCTTTCACGCTACATGTACCAAGCATTCAACCAAATGCGAGCTCATTTTCGTACTCTACTTAAATCATCAATTAAGAATGGGTGATGTGCACTCTTAACGTATGAACGTCCATAGACTTTGACGAATACCTATCCAAACGTATATCTACGCTCGTTAACGAATCGAATAAAACAAAACAACAATGATAACAATAACTAAAAGCTGCAGTTTTCAATTTGTCAAGAAATGTCACGTCTAATAATTATTGAATCGTGACAAAGTTTTCCCATCTCTTTAATCATTGCGGTTGAGACGGTATTGCAACGTATAGAGTTGATCAATCAATTGCTACAAAATACTTACAAACTTTTTCTAAAGCTCATCCAATCCAATTAACTTTGAAGCGACCACGTATTTTTAATCAGCTCTTGTGCTTTTTTTACCGATGCTCTGATATTTTTTTCCGACGTAACGTTCAAAATGACATTGCCAATTATCCTAACGTTAACTTAACCTCTGGTATCGAACGACTTTGCCTCTTGGACTATGTTTTCAAGACGTTTATTTTTCTTCTAAATATACGAGTGTATTAACGAGAGCGTACACGGTTACTTGATGAAGTGCTACCATTATTGCATTAAATATTTATATACTACTTTGAAACATGACAGCCAAATCAAACGCTTACTGTTTTGAATATTTTCAGATAGAGCATAACTTATCGTCTATTCATCTCCATAAAAAATTGATAGTATATCACCAAATATTATACTTTATTCAATTTTATTACACATTCTAAACTCAATCTCGACGAAACTTGCGTCGACAATGATGTTTTTTTAAATCATTATCCAACAATATAGATTACACAAGTCAAATTCAGGATCACTTTCGAATAGAGTTAATGATTTGGCATAGCCCTTCGAATAGTTTCTCGTCAATCAGGAAACTGATATGAATAATGTACATGGCTAGTATTAATAAATAGTAAATAAAGAGACGATTAATAGCACTCAATTTTCCGGATAACTCGCCATCTATTTTAGAAGACAGTATGGCCTTTTAAGAAAGAAAATATAATCAAATAGAAATAACGTATTGGTAACCTGAATTCCAGATGCATCGAATCTCATAAAAAGCATCTTCGGTTTCGTAATTTACATCTGTATACCAATTTTTTAAAAGCTGAGTCGCTACGGGGATTGTCAATGCTGCAAAATTAATACCGACCATTAATGTATGCTGAATATATTCAAAATTGTACGCTACTTGGCCTTATCGCGATATTTGATGGGCTTTCACTTATGAAGACAATTTTATAAAATAATACTGTTATTGTGGCTCAAACTATTCATCGTTTTTATGTACTCGAAATCATTATCAAACGACACTCACTGAATAGAAAGTGACTTTTTTAATCAACTAATGAACTACTTTTCCTGCCAATACTTACAAATATTTGTACTTTCTCCGCTTTTTCCGGGATTACCAATGCAAAGTCTAAAATTAATTTCGGAAAAGATCAGTTTGTACGCCGTAGAATGAACCGTCAGAAAATGCACGACAATCAAATATCATTATTCTCTATTATTATTTTTCATAGAGCGAAACGTTGTCAGCAGCTGGTCAAATTGTTTAGTAGACAATAGATACACGACAATTACTTATCAAGTTGCAAGGTAGCTTGCGTTTTGCCGCCTAAAACCACGGCATTGGCTTTTTCCACAATAGCGGCGTCGTTTGTACCTTCCATGAGCAACCGTAGTAACTACTAGTAAAGGACAATTTGAACACAATTTCTTTCCGACGACACCTTTGAGCGCTAAACGAAGCCAAGCAGCTTTCGTGGCTTTTATTTTGTACGATTAATGCTTTGGACAAATTCCATTGACTAACTGAATGGACTAATTTCAGAACTGATTTGACTTAACTTTATGAATCGAGATAGTCCAATTCGTTGCTAATAACTGTAGCGTGCGATATATTGTATAGTGGACGGTTAAGTAATTATAGTCGTGCTATAAAACGGATAATTTTTTGGTTATGTATGACATACGAAAATATATATGACTAAATGCATAATCAAACGTGTTATTTTACCATTAGTTGTACAAACGAAACAATTGACGTTTTGAAATCAACGGGTAAAGCATTTCATTGCTATCTTTTCCATCGTTTCGACATTTAATTCCATTACAATTGAATGTAATATATTAACCATTTATAGTTCTGGAAAGATTTGGCATTGATTCAGTTACAACTTGAGATAGCTTGGAATAGCGTATCACAATTTTAAAAGAATTTAAATACTGGTTAATTATAATCGTGCATTTCGATATTATACTATTCGAAAAATAACTAATAAAAATAAATTTACCTAATAAATTCAGAATAAATATTCCGTGGCAAACGGTCTTTTTTTCAACGGTCGAAATGTCGTTCCGACAGCGAAGATTACGTAAAGTCTCGTCATTGATTTTATATATATCGCATTGTATTCTACATATTGTAGAATACAATGTATCGAATGTGTATATGAATACATGAATATATATTGTATTCCATAAAAAAAGTACTTACGCGTGACACAGCTAAAGTAATAACGTGATCCGATATCTTTTATGATGAGTATAGTGTGGTTATTATAATGGAATGAAGCAGTACGACAACATTTGCATATTTGTACACTTTTAAACTTTGAAAGGCAGTTTACGTATCGAGTTATTTTTTGTTATTTTTTACCGATGAAAACGACGAACCTCAATCGGAACTCACTCTCATTGGTTGCACAAATGTCATTGTTTTATGATCTCTAGATCTCTGAAAAATTCATTTGAGTTTGGTCCATTGTCGTGCTAGAACAAGCCACGCGACAAAGTACAAAACGAGTCGAGGTCAGTTTACAAGGTGACTCCGTAAGATCATTTGGATAAGGCAGAATGCGCTGCCACTGGATTTTAGCACGAGTTTGCGCGAGTATGTTAGCACAACGAGCTCTTGTAATTATTAAATTGCTCGAGTAACGAAGAATTTAATTAAGCCTCGAATTATTCAGTAACGTTTGTTCGTATGAGCCCCGTTTGGACATTACTTGACAAAGAATTGATGAGCAGTACACAGATTTCACGTTACTATACTCTTTATTGTTCAGTTTTATCCTTCGTTGTTTACTGTGCTTGTTTCTATCAAAGTCTTTCGGTCGAACATACATAATCCATGGAATATCCATGAGCCTATCTATTCATCTTTTAAACGAAGGAAAATCAATGTGGATTTATATGGCCAAATTGCACGAATAAGGTTACAAAATACGTACGTACGTACATACAAACATACGAACATACGAACATACGAACATACGAACATACACAGGGGAATGTGGTCGACATTGAAAGTTGTGGAAAGCGGTACTTTAAGGGTAACGGTGTTAGCCGTAATTAAGTAAATTGCGTAGCTAAGCTCGCGTGCTCGTCTTGTATTATGTCACGTGTGTGGTATAAGCACTTTCGTGCTTACCTGACGATTAGCTTCTAGATTAGCGAGGGAAGCAATTCGGAAGAAAGTTCAAGCCGCCTATATTTACGTTTTTCTCTTTCACTCTCCATACCTCCTTTACTGAATGCTCGTGAAACGCCACCTTTTCGTTCTCGCTGTCTGTTTCTTTACGCGAGTACGTCAGTGAGGCCTCATTGTTGTCCTAACTACATACGAAAAAGTCTGGTAAAGAAAATAACTTGTCACTATACGCTTCATTTCATAATATTCATCTTTACTTGCTAAACAAATGTCTATAGCGCATTGCCCGTTGATCGCAACAAGCTAAGCAGAGCCTCCACAACTGTCCTTGTCCATTTTTATTACTAGATCAATTCGTAAGTAGAGTACTTTAGCAGTTGCTATACACACGCACACGTGTACGCACATGCACGTTCGTTATCACTAATATTCTACGAGTAAACCAAATGATATCGATATCGACCCAGTCGTTTTTTATAACATAAAATATAAAATCTACTTTGCTCAATTTCGATACTCGTCGCTTCTACTTAAACGTTCTGCATCATATTGCAATATTCTTACGTGGACGCCTTAAAAATTTGTGAATAGCAACAACAGTCGAACAGTAACACTTCTGAATACTTGGTCTGATCATCGTTGTATACAGTAAAGTTCATCTAGGAATATGTTGGTCTCGGTTAACTGACTATTCCTTTCGGTTTCGGAATGAACAGTGTCAATATAAAGGCAGCTGAAAACGACACAACGAATTAGTAGTTTGTACAAAATAAACAACTTTGTAACTCACCTGCGACAAAAGATGCAATGGACAACAGAGCAACGTTACATCCATACTGAAGAAAGACCGGAAATAATATGTTTCCTATCAAAGAACCGATACGCCCAATCATCATTGTCAGACTCACAGCCATAGTTCTAAGAAAAACAATTATGGTAATTTGAAGTAAACACTCCAAATTAAAATGTCTAAAATTTCGATCCATTTTTTTCCTTACCTCATTGTCGTAGGAAACAACGTGACGACTACACTTGCCACCAAGTTAACTGTAGCACTTAAGCAGCCAACGAAAAGGCTCATCAAAATTAACGTCAAGATCCCGCTTTCGGACCAAATCAAAGCTATTGTAGAACTCGCAGCCACGAAATAACACGTCACTGCAATAATTCAATCTAGTGAAAATTATCCACCGAAAACACATTAAGGACACTTACGTAAAAGGTATTTGTTTCTTTTGACACTGACAAGCGTTCCAGCCAGAAAAGTGAAAAATAAAGACGCAGATGCAATTATCATGGTGTTAGTGTAGACCGAATCACTAACAATTTTCTACAAATGTCAATTGGTTAAGGTTGAGTAATCTAAAATTAATAATATTCAATTATTTGTACCTTAATGCATATAGGATCCCCCGCTATATTGGCAGTAACATTTGTAACGTTGCTTTGTACGCGTGAAAACGTAGATTGATCAATAATTTGACAGAACGCTAAGTTGGCTTCATTTGCCTGGTTTTCATTCTTTTGATCCGATTGGCCTAACATTGCAAATAACTGAGGCTGCCACAGGCGTAGAGTGTTTGTACTGAAATGAAAATCATGCAAATATTTTTTTAATTTGTCTACTCCTCAAATGTCACCATTTGTGTTGTTTTACACAGCTTTTATTCAGTGATCGTTCTTTTTTCCATAATTATGTTAGATTTCTTCTTTTTCTTTTCAATTCGTTAATTTCTTTTACATTCTTACAAAAACTATTGTATCCACGCATACGAGATTCAAACAAGCAGAATAACCATATTCCGATGAATTTTATGATACAAGGATATCATTTACAACGAAAATGTAACTTCAACATTCAAAAATACAATAAATTACTGACCTTAACATACCACCAAATTGAATAGTGACCACTAACAACAGCCTGAAGAAATACGATCCGAAAAATAGTGGCTTCATTTGCAAGAGTCCATCATGGATACAAGCTCTAAAATTTTTCTTTTGGTATTCGACTCTGTTGTGTGAAACAGTGGTAGATTTAGTCATGATTTCGTTCTCCAATATCTTTATCTGAGAAAAATATAAACATAATCTTTCTGCTGGGGCTAGTCAAACGATGGAATATCTTGGTAATATTTTCGCCAATAAAAAATAACTGATTCAAACAAAGAAATATAGATTACTTGCACATACATAGCCCCAGAAATACACGACCTAACGATGAAATATTTTTATTTCTCTACATGGTCACCTTGTAGCTCAATTTACTTCTCTCAGGAATGTTTCGATAGCTTCGATACCTTGTTTATAGTAATAATCGTCGATCTCCTTAAGATAGCCATCAACCCACCTCTTTATTGTTGGCAAATCTTCAACCAATGGGAATTAATCTGAAAGAGCCAAATCTTGTCAAATTCGAACTCCTTGATGGAACAAAACTTTCTCATTCGCTAAATGGGGACGTTTTTCTTGATTTCATCACTCAAACGCTGCAATAAATGTGCGTAATACTCGCCGTTGCTCGTTTTTTTCGATCGTAAGATAAACTCAACAAACTGACGCCATGATCTTGCCTGCTGATCGAAGTGTCTTTATTGGCGTTTTCTTTAGAGGCGACCTCCCCCCCCCCCCTCTGCCAGTCCATTTTTTAAACTCTTCCTTTGTTTTAGATGTAAAATTACGAACCCACGCTACGTTCACAATTATGAAT
This sequence comes from Chouioia cunea, assembly GCA_030064505.1. Taxonomy (NCBI): domain Eukaryota; kingdom Metazoa; phylum Arthropoda; class Insecta; order Hymenoptera; family Eulophidae; genus Chouioia; species Chouioia cunea. The sequence goes on from JAOPFQ010000005.1 coordinate 13,986,135, forward strand.
CGACCTAAAAACTCTGTTCTGTAACCGTAAAGCTTCGTCAAGCATTCGACTGAAACATCCTCACGACGCTGTTATTGTTCCATTGTGAGTGATCGTAACGCCCATCTTGCGCATAACTTTTTCACGTCCAAATTTTCAGTCAAAATAGGAAGAATAACACTTTTCGAAATGCCTATAATGTGTACTAGCTCGCACACTTTTAACGGACGGTCATCCAATACCATTTTGTGGAGTTTCGTCACCATTTCTGACGTTTTCATCAGATTTGGTCGAGCACTGCGATGGTCGTCTTGGCAGTCGTACAAACTCCATTACGTTGTAAACAAAGGAGCAGACTTACTCTAAGTGGGATTTAGCTTCGCTCTGATGTCGGCTGGACTGAGACTATTCAAATTATAGTATTGGATGCCATAACGATGACTAATTTTGTAAATTTTTGCAAATCCACTAAAAGCGTTCACTATTGATGGCTGCCAATCGAATATTGAACAAGGTATCGTCGCGAAGCTATACACTTGAGCTATACAAGATTGTTCGTTTTTATCGCAGTCATTTTTTTAAAACAACCATCACCATCTATACATTAGGTCGCATACTTCTGGAACTACCCTCGTACATAATAACAACCAGACTAAATTAAAACAAAAATAACAATTTCATGGATCGTAGGACTGAAGAAGAAATGTAATGATTATCATTTTTCAATACCAAAAGCCTTTTACACACTTTTGTTTGCATCGCGAAAATAGTTTGAAATAAAAAAATTTCGCGCTTAAATATTTGCTTTTCGAGACGATAGATTTTGAGAGATTAAACGAGTATCTCTTGTTTTGCAACAAATCAATCTATTCCTATTTCCACAACGATAAATGTTGAGGTGATGCGAAGTTTGAATATATTGCAATATTTTCGTTAATTCAACATTATTTCAAGGCAATTACTTGCTAGCATTACTTACTGGATACGATTCGTACGATTTACCCGTGTTAATTGCATAAATCTTTTGAAAAACTTGAAGAGCCTCTTCGTTGCGACCTTGACTCATTAAAAATTTCGGACTTTCTGGGAAAAAGCCAATGCATATTGATCCAAAAAGCACAGGCAAACCGCAAATCATTAGATATATTTGCCAAGAATGTATCTCGTAGTTAATAAAAATAAATGACCAATTTTGTGGTATAACGACCAGTCCTATAGCTGAGAATAACAGATTATTTGATTAAATTTAAGAGTATTTTATTCCTGTTTATTATCCAAAGAAATGAAGGCTCACCTGGACTGGCAATGCTACCCATTGTAAGGAGAAATCCGACAAGCATAGTTACTCTTGGTCTTTCTTTGGTACAATGAAATTCTGCACAATACGTCATGACAGAGGCATATGGTCCACTAACACTGTTATATGCGATATTGATTTATCGTATTTTCAAAAAACGATACAATTATGTATAGCCGAATCAATGTTAAAATATTATAAGTGATTGACTTACATGAAGCCAGTTGCAAATTTAAAAAAAGCGAGAACGTAAAAATTCGGTGAAAAGCCACTCAAAATATTTAATAACGAATCAATAATGTAACCATAAAAAACAATAGGTTTTCGTCCAAACGAGTCTGCTATAAACCCCCACATCAAAGCGCTGCTCACCATTCCTTAAACAAACGATTATGGCCGTATTGTTTGCAATACAACATTTTTATTATGGCTGTAGAGATTTATCGTTGCTATTATCATTATTATTATTAGTGTTGTTGTTATTGTTGTTATTGTTACTATTGTTGGTTTTAATAGCTAGTACATATCAAAATCAAAGAGCGAACAACTTGCATAAAATGTACATTCGCCAATGTTGTTTGTTTTGTTCGCTTAATTAAATCAGTCAAATAAAAGTATTATTTACCTGCATAAACAATTGCATTTAAAACGCCTTTCTGAAAAAGATTGAGATTTAAGTCGCATTCTGCAGACGGTAATATCATAGAGACTGTAGATGTATCCAGACCAGACGCCCACGAAGCAGGAATTACAGCCAGATACAGGAGATAATGAAATTTTCCATAGCCAGTAGCTGCTACAGCTTGTTCAAAGCTTGCCTTTTTCGGAGACGTACTTGTTCCAGCTTTTATCAAAACATAGATTGACAATATTTCCAAAAAATATTACAAAAATCAGAACCATGCTCCTTGTACATGCTCCTTGAAATTGTACGAAGCCATGTTTTTTTCATAGAATCGGATAACAATAATAAATCGAAATCATCTATGGAATTTGTTTCGAAAGCATGTGATGTCAATTAAATATGAGAATAAATTGCGAGTAAGGGGATCCTATAATTACCGATATCGGAGCGCTTACGTGTTTCGCAGGAATTATGCGGAATTGTGTCAGCTGATATTTCATCAGGCGTCTCCATTTTGATTAGAAGCGACAGCTTGAATGAACCATGAAAATTTGGGTCACTTGTATTTTAGTGATATGAGAGATCGCGATTGTATTCACGTGAAAAGAAGTTATGGTGAAATTATTTCGTACAAAGAACAGTAAAACTTGTGCGTGCTATCTTTGCCAGTGCGTACAATGAGCTAACTGGTTCGTTAGTTTCAGAGCGTTCTCATGCAGTTCACTCTAGACTTTGTGACGTACACTTGTCAACATTGTTATCATAAAAACTTGATTTCCATATTCAAACAAGAATGATATTCGTACCATCTGTAGTATTTTCACATTTATCGTTCATTCCTCTATCCTCCATGTATTACTGGAGTCTTGCCAAGTTGAAAAATGTACTTAATATAAAATTTGGAAAAATGTACGTATTATTTGTAAACTTACTTGGAAATTTCTTTCAAAACTGCACTTGAAATGTTCACCTGAACGTTCTACTTGAAATATTAACTCGAAAATGTATCTTGACTAGAAAATAATTTTGAATCCAGTTAACAAATACTGGAAAATTACGGTTCGATTAATTATGACAATTAATTATGATAACCGGCAGGGAATTCATCGATATATTTTCGAGAGAGACAGGTCATTAAATAAACAGTTGAGTAAAAAACGATTTCACTAGTTAAGTAAATACTTCAAAAATGTTCAATTGCGAATTTCAAATAGAATTACGAAACAAATTATCAGGTACTATTTTCAAACGAACATTTTGAGTAAATATTTTGAACAGAGTGGTTAAGCAGTTTATTTTCATTATTCATTTTCGCACATTACATTTGATATCCTCACTCGAAAAAGAAAGAAGTCTCAGAGTCAGAATCGTATGACATATTATTATATAGGAAAAATTAACATGCGTTCGTTTTAATCTTGTGCAAAATCCGCTATCACTTTTTTATTTCTAAAAACTATCATAATTTCGATTGCTTGTTATGGATGAAAGACTAGAACAAAATCGTAAATCTCACATCCGGATCAGTCCATGTATTCTCGATGTATAGCAAAGTATCGAAAAATCCTATTTCTCTTCTACGATGATTCTAAACCTTGCCTTTATTCCAAGTTTTTCTTTGTACTCTCTCATCTCTCGTGCATAAATAATTCATCGATCTTTTCCTCCCTCTTTTTTCTTCCTTCTTCTCCTATTGTATTTACTACTTATTTCCGAAATATCCTTCTATTGATTCTCCTTCTTCTTCGTCTCCTTACCAGCTTTTTCTGTAATCTTCATACATTTAACAATTTAACAAGCTTTTCGCTTCCTCTTCTTTCTTCCGCGTACTTTCTCAATCTCTTGAATAGCCTCGTAGCATATCGTCCGCGATTTCTACAATTAACTATATTAATTTCCGCAAAGCATGCGAGTAGTATACTTAAAAAGAATTTTGGAAAAGGACTAATTCCAACCAAAATTTTAATTGAATCGATTTTAAACAGTGAACGTCATAAAGTAAACGGCACGCATATCGCACGTACTACGAAGCTATACGCAATGTACGAAACCATGATTGAGCGGCTCAGCGATAGAATTAGTGAAAGCCGTTCCGATTTGAACTTGTTTGTATAATAAGTGTAGTGTGTAAAACGTATAAGTGAATAACACGATGACTGATACACTTAAAGACTGTGCTTTGTTCAACGAATTACTGGTCGATGAGGCCAGTATCAACGAAATTCAAGTTAAATCCTTGGCAACTATCATCCATGCAAGTATCAAACGATAAGATAAAGGACATCCAATGATAGAAAAGTACGCAATCGTTAACGTCCACGAGAATCTTTGAAAAAGTTATGCACAAAGCGCCAAATTCGCGATATTATCTCCTATTATCAGATATCTGATACACATCTGATACAAGAGGAAAATCAAATCCGAAAGCTGAGTCTTCGTTAACCACGCGCTCGATGCGTACCAATTTCAATGTCATTTTGGGGATGATACGCTCTAAAGTGTTATCAATAAACAAACAGACTATTCTGTAGATGTAATTAACAACGATATGAGAATATCTGAATGTGTTAAATAAATGTCCCGCATACCGAAGTAAACCAACCTTTAGAATATTGTCTCTGATTAAAGGCATTGATGATTTAGTCGTAGTTAGAGCTAGGTATCTCGAAAATTGCCGCGTACTGTTTAACAATGCCAATGAAAATTCTTCGGATGAAACAAGTTGCATTGCAAAAACAACTGATCCTACTAGTAACAAATTAGATCAAAGCAAGGAAACACGTCGGCTCAGTGTAAAATTAATATTGAAAACGTTGCTAGAGCTAAACCGATCGTCGTTACGTGTGAATTCAAAAGAACACGCTCGTTGTATTATCCCACGCTAAAAACAACATCCGAAACCCTTGATCACGCGAAATTCGCTCGTGATGCTTAAACAATTGTTCGGTCGTGCGAGGGACATGCGAGGTTTATCCAATTATTATTTCATATACAAGAAATAAACATGTATACGTGAAATATTAGCTCTTTAACTAGAAAAATGTACTACTCTGTACCAGTTTTCTAAGACATATTTTATATACATATGTATATTTCTCATACATAAAATAATCTATCATTGAACCTGAAACGCTATTGGAAAAATCTCGCAAGTCCCTGCCAAGATCGAACAATTGTTTAAGCATCATGGGCGAATTGCGCGCGATTAGACGCTTCCGGATACTTCGAGCAAGCTTCGCTGCCTCGACGTTATATTGTCCCATACTGAAAACATCCTCCTCCAAGCGTAATCGCACACGGTTCGCTCAGGATACATTAATAACTAGTTTAAATCCCAATACCGCTTTGTTAAAAAATATTCATGGCTTGTAGAATCACTGTTATACTAATAATAACTAAAGAAATACAATAAACTATATATATATATATATATATATATATATATATATATATAGACAATTACACAAATTATATCAATAACTAATATTTATTTTATACAAGAACAAACGCACCCTTTGAAACAATCTATTCCCCTCATTGGTCTTCTCTTATTGAATTTATCCAGGTAAAACATTGACCGGTTATTTAAGAACTATAAATGACATTGAGAAAGCATTAACTTTCTCAATGAACAATATCGTACGAAATTTCAAATAATCTGAATTACTCTTTCGATGGACAACATTTGATGATTCCAACAAAATGGCAACAATTATGTCGTCGCAATTAACACTCGTTTACTATATTTTTTTTCTAGAAAAATAAATGTACTGAATAATCGCTCATCGTTATGTTAATACAATGCGTCAATGAAAATGTACAAAGTAAAACAACCACGGTCAGAAATCATTTATTGTGAGATAAAAGGAGCATTGGCCGCATTTCTTAAAGCATATGTACATAACGAATCGCAATCGCTCTTTCGCTCGTAATCCATAGGAATACCACCCAAATAAAACTTGATGCTCTTATATCTTACGATGATTGTTCGTTTGCCGTTACACCTCACTTCCTCGTAGATCAATATGGTACGTTTCTATTTCTTATGTCTCTTATTCTTCGGAATGAATATTATAAATACTATTGAAACTGAAAAAAAAACCATTAGGTTAAATTGAAAATATGCATATGATTTTGTAAGATGTATCGAAGACTAATAGTAAATATTTTTAAAGATACTTTGTTATACGATATAAATTTACAGATGACAATTAAGTGATTAATAAAAATTATACACTATGCAACAACAAATAAACGATTTACTTTCAAGGATTTTGAAGGCCCAATTATTTGATAAAAGTACAACTTTATAACAAAATTGACGTGTACGTACAATTTATTTATAGCCTGTTTGCCCGAAAAACCAAGTGATTCAGTAGCGAAAATAGTGAAACGGACCTATCTAGTTTCGTTATTTTGAATTATCAAGGCGACAACAAGGATAAATAGCGAAAAGACCGTTATTTTTCAATAAAAAATTATACAACTCCGGTTACAGTTTGATATTAGTTTCAACAGCAAACGTGCTTATTATCGTACAAAACATCGAAACGAACAACGTTGCCGCACATTTAACCTATTGAGAGAAAAAGCTTTGCTCGAGTAGTTACAACAAAATAAAGTGCAATACATGACCGAGAAGGAGATTTCGTCGACGTGTGTACCAAATCGTATTTAGTAGCAAAACGTAATGCGCCCTTATGAAATACACTAAAGTAGCCAAATCAATAATCTTAAGAAAATAATAAACGCTTTTGTACGATTTGTACTACTGAAATGAAGCTGTAATGTTCGTTTTGAATACCTGTCAAAATAACAGCAAAGGAAACAATCGCAACCAGACAGCCTGAGTCGAGTAGTACTGGAAATAAGAGATTGCCTAAAAGAGCCCCAACACGTCCTATCATCATTGCCAAGCTCACAGCCATAGTTCTAAATGAAAATCAACGAACAACGTTATTTTCATTTCATAATACAGACGATTTTGCGAACAGTCGAAATTTTCGAAGTTATAAAAAACTTTACTCGATATCTCTTTATTTATTTTCTGAAACTCTCAATGAAGCAGAATATTTTCTCAAAATGTCCGTGACAGCCTATATAGTTTTTCGAAATGGAAAAGAATAACACCCTTCTTGGCTTAGATACATAAAACGTGGTGTAAACCTTGCAAAATTTCGATTTTTTTAACAACTTTACAACTTTCTCAATACATAAAATGAGACGTTATGGGGCTTTACTCGGAGTGTTTAATTATAAAGAATTCATTCAAAATAGACTGCGAACTTAATAAAAATGACTAAGCAATTCATTTTTAAGCCAAAATCAATTCTTAATAAATCAGTTCCCATTCATGGTACGTTAAATTCAGCAAAAGGGATCGATTTGCATATTTTACTACACAAAATTTTACCGGCAACGTTTGTTGACCCCCGCACGAGGTCTCTTTCTTAAATCTACTTGCATCGCCCACTTACGTTTGTACAGTTGATTTCACTTTGTTTCACTTGTTAACGTGATCTAAAAGAAGAATAATTTACCTGAGTGATGTGGGAAATAAATCAACACATACGCTAATGACTAAAGTGCATGTGGTACACATCAAACCAACAAAAAGACAAGTCAAAGTTATTATAAGAGTATAATAACTTGTCCAATGCAACACCAGTACGGCACACGTCGACACAGCGAAACAAGTCACTGAAAAACAAAATGAAGAAAATCAGTGAACGAATATCAACGTTCGTACAACGAACAATATTAGTATTACGCGTGCCTTCTTCAGAGATCACAACATCAATTCATTTGTTTCGAAGTGACGGACAATTGTTTCGTACATTCCAATGCATGAAATATTTATCATTTCAAATAAATAAAATAATAAATGCTTACAAAGCACCGCAGCAGAGGTGTTAAATAAACTTTTTTAATAATTAATCAATGTATTCGTTTATACGACGCTACGTGTATTTCCCTCGAAAGAAAACGCACGTAGACATTTATTTCGGTAAATATTTCAACAAAGGATTCAAGTAAAGGGATTCTTTTTAACTGACGTTTTCCATTTAAATTGAGTGGTCGATGAAGGAGGTTTAGCACAATGCACTTAATATCCAGATATGCGCATGGATTAAAAATGAGGGTAGATTCTGTACGCACCGTAATCTGTAATAATTATTCAAGCGACCAATTACGTTTGTATACTTACACAACAGATTTTTATTTCCCAAAATGTTGACAAATACAGCCGCTAGAAACAGACAAATGTTTGTACTTATGGAGACAAATATCGTAAACAAGTAAACACTTCCGTCAACGGATTTCTGAAATGAAATGCAAAATACAAATGATTCGTTTGGTTACCATGATTTTGAATTTGACTTTCCACCCACTTAATATTCATAATAACTGGGGCATTTTCACGCTTGTAAACAGAATAGTACGCAGTATGGAAAGAAAAAGCAGTTCGGATTCAGATAACGATTTTGTACATAATCACCACCCTCACGATAAGGCTTATTAGTTGTTTTCTCCTTCGCGCATAATCTACCGTTTGTATTCATCGCGTTGAAAAATGTGTTTTTCCCCAAACTATCCCCGCTTATATCCAACGTTTTTTAATTAATAATGAAAATCTATCTAATAAAACTGTACATTTGAAAGTACTTGCACATTGTACATTATTTGCAGCAGTGATTTTGCATGCGGATTACATACAGTTGTTTCAATTATACGAATAGGGTGCGCATTACCGATGTACGGTTTTTTAGAGAATTTTGATTCTCTACGACTAATACGATGTCCCTTTTTTGCTTTAAATAAAACATATTTAAAGCAAAAATGCTCAGAAAGAGATTTCAACTGAAACGCAATTTATTGCAATAAGCAAGTCTATTGTTCTGGAGATATTCATTGAATACTTTTAGTGTGAAATTCGCTCTACGACAAGTGCATGATAACAGCCGGTCCTATGGATTGGTTTTTTGGAGTATTGCATAATTCCAATTGTTTCGAAGTATTTAAATTCAAAATTACGTCACTCACCACGGTGCATTCTTCGTAATTTATTAAATCGACCAGGTTATTATTTGTTTTAGGCAGATACGTCGTTGAATTATCGAGAATTTTGCAAAAGGTGCCATTTAGTTTGTCATCAGTGCCGTTTGAAAAGTCATTCAGTATTGTGAATAACTGAGGTTGCCACAATCTTAAAGTGTTTGCACTAGAAATAGAGATTGAATTCGCACATTTAACTAAAGTATTGCGTACTTTACGATACCTACCACAGCATTCCACCTGCTTGTATTAAAACTACTAGTAGCAGTCTCAGCAAATACGATCCCACAAATAGAGGTTTCATCTGTAAAAATCCTTGTTGCACAACACATTTTAAACTCTTCGAGCTGGAATCGTTCGCTATGCATTGCTCGGAAGTCAATTTATTTTCTAGTGATTTAATCTAGAAAAAAATGAGAATAGTTTACTTGAACAAAATTACAGCGATAAAGGACTGATATGTTCATCTTCATGTCAACCATAAAATATGAAGAAATCATCGCGACTGATTTTGTCCAGAGGAATTGGCTATTAACAAATCTTAAATGAATATAAATACAAATACATTTGGTACAATTTCGTTATTTTACAACGTCACGTTCTTACCGGATATTCACCTCGTGGCACTCCGTTATTGATAGAGTATATGAGTGAAAGAACATCCAAAGCTTCGTCATTACGACCCTGGTTCATCAAAAACTTGGGGCTTTCAGGGAAAAAGCTAAGCCCTATTGCTCCAATGAGGATTGGTATTCCACACGCCGATAAGTACATTCTCCATGAATTAAAAATAAACCTATTTTCACCGATCTCGAAATGCCAATCCTGAGGTACAATCGTCCAAGCTAGAGCTAGACAACCAAAGTTTTTGCAAACATTTCGTGAGATAAAACATTCTGCGACTCGTTGCTTTAAAAAGTTGTTTGTGACATAGACGCAAATTTTTTTCGTATATTTTTATTTCTTTCGTGAAATTAAAACGTGGATCAAAGTATAGAAAAGTAATTCGCCAACAAAATCATTTTGCTCTGTTGGTGTTTTATGGACGTGTAATACCTGCGTTTATAATGCAGCCTGCGAAGCACGCAAAACCAAGGGCTAGCGTAACTCTAGGTCGAGATTTCATGCAATGAAATTCTGCGCAGTATGTCATTATTGTAGCGTATGGCCCGCTTATACTGGAAATATGTTATTTTAAATGACTTAACTGTACCAACTAAAAGTATTCAAATCAATACTTACAAAAACCCACTCATGAACTTGAAAACAACGACAGTAACAAAATTTTGAGACAAACCGCACAGTATATTACAAATTCCATCAGCAAGAAGTCCAAACATGAGGATTCGTCGCCTGCCCATAACGTCAGCAATGAAACCCCATAAAAGAGCACTGCTGACCATGCCTGGAGTCAATTATTTCAATACACATTAGCGTGAAACCTAGTTATAACTAATTTGAGTCACAGTTATAGTTTTATATAAATTTCCCAGACTATTGTGCGTAATTCCAATCTCCCAATTGTTTGTCAATACAGAACACCATCGGGGTTAGACATTCAACAATAAAAGCTTGCATTGCCACGCGATAGAAATATTTGTAATTAATACAACGAGAAACTTTTCCAACTCGTGAACTTCCCGCAAATCAAATATTGCGAACAAATGTTAATATTTTATGAAAAGTGTATTTATTCGTTATTTATATATAAGTCAACGCCGTACACCACCCTGAATATCGCGGTATCCGACGAAAAAAAACAAACAAATGCTTCCTTTTTTCTTAAGAACTTATTTCGTTGCTCGTGATTTATACATACTGGAATTGAAGCAAACTAGATTTTTAGAAAGCGGAATTTTTTGAATTCATTGCTGACAGTACGTCAATTGAATCCGATGAAGATATTGTGGAAAGCATTGTCATGATATTGATTTATTAGTTACGCCACTGCGCGTATGCCACTGGTAGCCATGTCATTTTCCGCTGTAAAGTATAAATTAAACGCACGTCGTCGAATTTTTTAACCCTACACCTCAATTCAGAGTTCAGGTAGACTGTGAGCTATTGCGTGCTTCAGGTCTTATCGTATGCTTTGAGGCTCGTATGTATTAGTTTGCAAAAAACAGGAACTATACGAATAAAACATGTAGTACGCATACACCGTTGTTTATTCTGGCTCTGTGCTCATTGTGTTAACAAATAACTGAATAGACCCTTTGAATTCCGTCACTTAAGAACCATTAATTGAATTTCAGTAAATTCACTGTAGTGCTTCAATTAATAGAATGTTTAAAAAATTGTCTCGTACCTTAGCGTTATGATATATCTGTGGAATAATTTTTTGTAAAAATAACATTTGTTGGTACCTGCATAAGTTATTCCGTTAAGAATGCCTTTATGGAATAAAGTCAACTGGAGGTCACACTCAGCTGACGGCAGAATCATCGACATGTTGGAACTATCCAAAATACTTGCCCATGTCGCGGGTATAGCCGTAAGAAAGAGAAGATAGTGAAATTTTCCATGGCCACAAGTAGCAATAGCTTTTTCAAAGTCAACTCCCGTTTCTTCTGAAATATCTGCAATTTGTTAGAACTGTAATGAGAATTTACTGACCCATCGCTTACAAGATTGCGATAAATAACAATATATATATATATATTGAGCGTCTACATGTTCATCGGACATTCCTCTCGTAAAAATTAATTCAATACAAGTACCTCTGCTGTTAATACTCTATTTCAAAAAAGATGTTAAACTTGATGAAAATATATAGGCAGATACGGTTTCCGAAGACTTGATTACAGAAATACAACGGTTTCAAACGTAAAAACTCTAATGTACGTCGAGCAAAAAAAGGAATTACTTGTATATTAAATATCATTTACCTTGACTTATTACGTCAATAGTTTCTAATCGTATCGACGGTTTTTTATCAAGATCCATTTTACTTAAAGAAGCGCCTTTTATGTATTCGCAAGCGCGGGAACGCGCAATGCTAATTCTTTGAACAGGAGATAGAGCCGCAAGATCTTTCGCTCAACTGACGAAATCAATTTTCTCGTCGTAGAATCATCATACCCTTCCCGATCTCTTTTGCGTGTACTCGCTTGCTTCTCATCCACGACCTTCTATATTCTGTCGAAACCACGCGCTCAAATCAACAGTTTTATCACGATGGCTAACTTACAAACATCACCCAAACGAAAAAACAATTTCTTTCTCTTTCTCGCTCCTTCTTTCGATCTTCTCGATCAGTGGTAACTATCCGTTTGAAAGCTCGACTGAACTGGCTTCGCCTTTAAATACGAAACGCGCAAATGCTTATCAAGTTGAGGTTGCATCATGAAACTGCGAGGCTAACTTTTTCTTTCTTTCTTTTCTGTCGTAAAGCAGACGAAAAAATAGAACCAAATCTCATACAACAAAGATTAACAACTAATCATACAACTGTTCAATCTACTGTCAAACTTATATTTAAACGAATTGCCAGACTACATTATACTGTGTGGTATTAACGGATGGTCAATATTTGATTATATCACTACGTATAACGATGAATTACGCTATTGGACAAAATTGTACATCGTTTCATGTTTTATTATTTGATGCTAAATAATTAATACGTAATTAATACGTAAATTGCGTATAGAAAAGGACAAATATACCTTTGTCCTTTTATACATACGACAGATGTGTGCATTATCCGTTGTTGCTTGACACATAGGTATTCCCTGAAACGTCATAATCAGGCGTCCTATTGGAAGCTAATTATTTGTGTTCGTTACTTTTCGGAATTAGTTTCGTTTAGATTTTCAAAACTCGTAAGCTGTAGAGGAGTTTGAGTTTCAAGCAAAGAGAATAAAAGGCACAGAAGTGCTTCAAAGAAACTTTTATTTCTCCAATCAACAATCTACAACGAACTGCTCGCGGCAGCCTAGAAAATTGTAACGACAGTCGATAGGCAAAACGGCAAATGATAAAAGCACTGAAAATTAATAGCTTTTTTATTGTAATCTGAAAATTGTTTTGATAAAGATACGACTGTGGAACTTTTTTGCAGTTTGAAACGCTCGGGACAAACTTGGCTTTTCATTCCGATAGGCTCAAAAATCTCAATTATACGCCCGACACAAGTCACTGGCTACTTTTTGAGGGCTCGATTTATTCCTTGTAATGCCAACTCGAGCGATTGATCAAGTAAACGTTAATTTACGTAAAAATTAAAGTCAAAGCTTATTCCGAGTACTTTATGATAGATTTTTAGTCTAGCTTAAGAAGACTATCAATTTTCAGGGTTTAACATTGGATGGTCCTCCGAATAAACATACATAAGACGACTAATTAGTGATTAATTCGAGATAAAACAATGATATTGTTGTACGCGTTATAAAAAAGGGAATCTCATTGAATACGGAAAATAGATATGATTTATAAGTTGAATTATCACTTAGGTTAATTAGAAGAGGCTAAAATGACGAATAACCAAGACTATGCCGAAAACTACAGCATACTAATCTGACGAAATCGTGAAGCAGGAAAACCTGAAAATTCCAGATGAGTAAACGTATGAAGATGGTTAAATTCATGACGTTCGTTTAGATTATTATACGCGTATTATATGTCAATATATCAAGCTACTCTCGCGAAAAGTCAAATGTTCAATCTGTCAGTATTGTTTGAAGTTACCAAGTAACGAACGTCAAATCTCACACGTAGATCAAACCACGTGCGTCGGAAAAATCACTTGAAAACAATATAAACAGGTAATTAGAACGTTCTCTTAAATCAAAATTCTCTTAAATCAAAATTCTCTTAAATCACCATTCTCTTAAATCACTTTTCTCTTAAATCACATTAATAACCAGCAAAAGATAAGACTTGCTAGAACGTAGTTTCAAACAATACATCAGATGTTTCCACAGCTTTTTTTTCCTTTTTATTAAGATTGCCCTTGTCTTTGTACATCCAGACTACTGTACAATTCCAGAAACGTAGATTTGTCATTTGAATCGACTAACGGCAATGGCATTCAACTATTAGGGATGCAATCATTTCGTAATAACTATTCTAACGAACATCTGTCCAGTATCGCATTCGCTATTGAATTAGATTGAGAAAGTACTTTTTGCAATTGTTTTCTCTATTAGAATAATCGAAAGAAGCACAAAGCTTTAGCGTGACAAGTATCTGATTAATACGGTAGTTAAGTGAAATTTCAAATTCAATGATCCGTTCGTTGACGTTTTATACGTACTAAGCAACGTACAATAAACTTAGATACGTTAAAACGTCCAAACAGAAAATGTATTCTGGCGGTGGACGTATTTGTTCGTTTCGCAATGGAACACTATTACTCGACCAGCCGAACTAACTCAGCTATTTTAATTAATAGCTTCAATAATTCGGCTTGTAATTGAGAAGATCTAAGACACGTGTACGTAGCAAATCCAATGTCGCGTAATAATGACATCGAATAAAAACCATTGAAAGTTTTTTGTGTGTGAGCACAAATAACATTGTTTTTCTTACGTTTCAATTAGATATAATTTTTGATTTACGGTTGTCCCCAGAACGTCTCAAGCTTGAATTCTGTTTAAATGAAGCAAATGTCGTTATATATTGAGTACGTTGAACTAACATCGCTGCTCTCTGGTGTCCACTACGAAAACTCACGCCATTTGACTCAGCAGCCGGCCTCTATTAAAAATTAAATGATACGACCCAGACTTTGTTCATCGTAAATAATATCTTGCAACAGCTAGCGCCTACATTAGCTTCGTTCTATTATTTGTATTGCAATGTCTTCAATCGACTCTACACGTTTAACTCGCACACTCGTGAAAAGTCCAGTTATTTTGCTCATTTGTTTTGTTTCAGTGAAAAGTACACGTTCATTGCAACGAATATCAATGCGATATTCAAGTCATAGACAAGTAGGTCCCTCTCCGTACCCCAACCCACCTCCACACTTGATACCGAGTAAAATCAAACTTTCCGCAACTTGCGAGGGTAAACAGTGAACCTGTTACTTGTACATATCGCGTAACGTGAAATATACATTTTAATACCACGTTTATGACTTTTCACGGCTACTCGAAAGTCGCAAGTATCATCCGCACCGATAATTGTCTCTAACTTGAATTAAGACCGGACCTTCGATACAACGACCGAATTTTCTTCTCTACTCGTCGCTCGTACGAAAAGCATTTCGTCGATCCGGAATTCAACATATTTGAAATGTACACAAGAAAACAACCGTTTTCTTTGTTACAACGCAGTTGTACTTATAGTTACAAAGTCGATTGATTCGAGATATTATGTTCTAATTGTACCCGATATATTCGCGAAATCGGAACGAGCAAGGTGTTGCGTTTATTGTCTAGATTCTTTTCCAAAGTTGCATGTGAAGTATTTGAAATGCTGGTAATACTAAAACGGAAAGTAACCATGACAACTGATTACATTTATTCAAGATATAAAAATGAACGATGCGATTCGTTGGATGAATATCAAAAGTAAGTTTTCCTTTTGTCTAATAGATTAACTTATTAATTAGTTGCGCAAACAGTATATATCTGGGCTAGAACACCACTGTTCAGAGCAGATAAAACCGTGACGCATCGACTGGAATCCGAAACATCGTATGCAATCGCCCATCGTTATCGGTACCTGAGAAAAGTCTTCGGTAGAAAAAGTCGTGCTCTAATCGACCATGATCTGTTTTACCGTTAGTAGCACTGCTGCGTGAATCGTTGAATCTTGAGAAACGCCGAACCTGGAATTCCAACCACACGATGGCATCAGGAGCTTCTGGAAAATGGCGTCCGGTCAATAGCAATAACTGCAGGCGGTCGAGAAAGAGACGAGTGAAGGTGGCGCTTGAGCGTGTGCGTTACGCGAGGAGCGGAGGGCATTGTCAGTGGCTCTTTGTCGTACACTCACGTACGCAGACGCGAAAAACTGAGTTAAGAAGAATGCATCGACGACGACGTCGTTGGCGTACAGTGGCGTGACGTGGTGTTGGTGCTCGCTGCTGCTCGAAGCGTGTGTAAGTGAGAGAGAGAGAGAGAGAGAGGTAGAGATAAACGGTGCGGGCGCTGATTAGTAGGCCGGACTACGGCCGTCCACTGCCGCCCCAGCGTGGAATCCGGTGAAAGAGAGAGAGAGAGAGAGAGAGAGGGAGGGAGTGAGTAAGAACGGAGAGCGATACAACGGCGGCTAGGGTGTTCAACGTAACGGGACGGACCCGAATTTTGCAACTCGGTATCGCCGCCGCCCGCCACTGGCCTCATCGTTCTCTTGGAGCTTTTCCAGTTTCCATCTCGCTCTTACTCCACGCTAGATCCAGTGCTTGCTGTGCGCGTGTGCATGACGTATCGCCGTGCAAGTGGCGCACGAGACCAGACGTTACTCGACTCTGCAGCTGCAGCGAACAAAGTAGTGCTCCCACCGGGGCGCAGGATGCACGAGGGGCTGGCGGCCTTCCGAGGCCACGCGCGAGCCAGGCGTCTACCGTCCAGTGCCAGCCGATAATCCGCATCGATGCAAGGTCTGACCTGACACTAGCTGCAGCACGCCGACGCGCTGACAGAGAAGTCGCTGAATTGCAGCGGTGTAGTGTGTCCGTGTGTGCGTAGTGCGTGCGTGGGTGGGCGGCTGCTGGGACGACGGCCGAGTGACCGTGTGAGCCAACCGAACCTCGAGAATGTCCGGAGGGCCACGAGTGCAGCTCCAGCTGGACAGCGACGACGAGCTTCTATCCCGACGAGTGAAGCCCGGCAGTAACATGGGCGACGACGTCGACGAAATCGAAGTTGTAGAGTCAAACCTCGGCGTCCCAGGTCCGGCCAGTTCCACTGAGGACCATGGACACGACGACTCGACCGACGAGGATCGTAAGTTACTTTTCATTGATCGTCACTGTTCATCTCTCCATATACACTCCATACCAGAATGCCTCCCGTACCCGCTTGTCTTTGCCTCGTTAGCCGTTAGCCTCCACGACGGGGCTTCCCTTTTGATTCCAAAGCGACCATGTGTGTATGTGTGTGTACATATATACAAGCAAGATGGGTGTATATATATGCATATATGTATATGTGCGAAAAGGCACTCTTAATTGAACATAACCTCCAGACGTGTATATACACCATACAAAGACGTATCTCTGTCATACGTGCCATCGCGTCCGTTGCCCTCCCCTGAATAGTAAGAGGGGGCTTTCTTTTGAAATTGGTC
This sequence comes from Chouioia cunea, assembly GCA_030064505.1. NCBI lineage: Eukaryota > Metazoa > Arthropoda > Insecta > Hymenoptera > Eulophidae > Chouioia > Chouioia cunea. The sequence continues at coordinate 14,003,333 of JAOPFQ010000005.1, forward strand.
GATTCTTTTTGTTTCTTAAGACTTGTAGTATCTTTCTTTGTCCACGACTAAATTCGATTTCTAACTTTGTCCAATCGTTTTACCTTGTTTTATTTACATCTGTTTATTCACGAGTTGTTTTGTTTTTGATTAGTTGGCGCGCAGCAAAGGGAACTTCTGCAATTTAGCCTATGGTCCTCTCGTACGTGCCCGTGGGGGACACACACACACACATACACATACATATACATATATATATTTATTTGTATCGTTGCTCCCATCACCGCTTGAAATTTTATTGCAAAATACTGAAGACAATTTGAAACGAGCCAACTCGTAATGATTGCGCGATCCACGCTCAGCGAAAGAGGACCTCGATCAACATAAGAGTGAGATAATGCGAAATGTATGTTCGAAGGCTTTTACTTTGACGTCATGCTTCGAGCCGACACTCATGAATCAAGGAACGAAAGTCACCGCGATCATGCGTGGCGGCTTCGAGGCTATTTCCACAGCTGATGATGAGTCGAATAAATTTCGGAATAAATTGTAAAAAATATCAGTTTACCCTGTCCATTATAACGAACTGTGTTCGATAGATTATCTCTATGAACTCGTTGCAGGAGGCTCTAATAATAAATAAACTTTTCTAAAAATCAAATTATGCTATACTTGTGCTATTCATTTAACTACATATTTATGTAATGGATTCAGCATATCTTTCAATGTTATTTCAGATAAATCCATGGCTGGAGATCAATTTACTGCTTATGATGTAAGTGAACCTATAAAGATTATTTTAAAGAAAATCATAATGTTATTAGTTTTCTCAAGTACTCGTTCTATCAGTAGTTACACAACTACGAACATTTCAATGAATATTTATGATCTGATAAAATGCCAAATAGAAGATAAGAAGTTAGACAGTTGCTATTTGTACAATTCACTTCAAATACAATTTGTGTTTTTAAGAATATTACAAATTTAATAGAGATCTCAAGAATATTACAGAATTGAAAATCAGAAACCATATACTTCAACTTATTACTATTCTACAACCCTGTACGATTTAAACTTCATGCACTGTCATTTTCAACATTCAATTCTAAAGTCAAAATGATTATACCTCTGTAGTATGGCTCACTGATGATGCATCAGCGAATCCCAAACACTTGTGTATTTCAAGATAATATTTGTTTATTTTTATATATTTTTATATACCTGTATATTATAAATTCAAATGGATCATTTTCAATAAAAACAGCTGACATTAAAACTATGTCAGACATTTCAATGAAAACTGTAAGTGCAGTCTTAGGCCATTGTCACATTCAAGGTCTCTTGTTCCACTTTCTATTTTATAATCTATATAGATATAATTAATATAGTGCTCCTGTTTTGCTCTATTAATACAAAAATATAATACTTGAACTATCATTTTTGGATAAATATCATTTAATAAAAGAAAAAATGTATTGTAATTAAAAAGATCCATCTGATAATTTTTATTTTATTGAAACATGTAATATTGATTCTTAATTTATCTTTGCATAACCTTTTTGTAGACAAACTACTGAACTAATTGAGTAATTCTTAATTGTATGAATAAATAGTATTACAAATAATTTGATATAAAAGTATACAAGTTTATAACTAATAATTGATAACTATAGTACAAAATGAAAATAATATTTCAAAATGTACTTTAATGTAACACGTAATAAACATACATCTGTAGATTGTAAAATATTTTGTGAAACAATTGAATATTATACTTTCTTTCTAATAACTTGAATTTGCAAAAAATAATCATTATGGTTATTATAAACTTCAAAGTTTTTTGAATATAATATATGGTAAATAAGTTGTACGTTATTTTTTGTACCTTACACTTGACCCAAACATTACAATTCACAGATCTTATTAAACCTTGCAGAATAAAATGTCACATTAATTTTCTGAAAAATTATCTACCACTTTTAAGGTAATTGTATTAAAAACAAGTGTTGGATCTCTGAAATTAATAGTGTTTCGCGTTGATAGACTAATTTAACAAATATTAAGAGCTCTAAATAGTTTGACTTCTCAGCTGTAATAGAATTAGAACAACAATCAATAAATTTGTATAGTATAATAGAACATTTTTATGATACAGAATTCAACAGCCCAATATGGCAGTGGGGGCCCCAGGACATCTTTGGGTGTTTCAAGAAATAAATCAGAAAAAGAAAGGAAAATTGGTCATAGAAGAGTGGGAGTTGGAGGAGAAATCACTTACAAAAAGGTATGATTATTGACCAGCTGACTAATATGTGTGAAGTATATCATAATTTCTGAACTTGTACATTAATTATTGAGATAAATTTATAAATCAAAGGAGAACGCATTGTTTTAAAAAAATAAGCATTCACACAAAAAGTTATTTTTAAATTTGAAGCTGAGAATTATGATTGATTCTAATGATTAGCAAACCCATTTCTCTCTATTAACATTGGTTTAAGTACTACTTCAAATAATTAGACAAACATAAATAAAGTTGACTCCAGTTTGATGTGCTTCACAAACTGCTGTCGACAGTAATAAGATATGATATCAAAAGTGAAAATTAAAAGGGATGCGTTGTTATTGAATTCAATTCCATTAATGTACAATGGATAATTTTTTAATGTAGTTTTTAATTATTATTGACTGTATCCATCACTTAATTATTTATACATAATACAGGCATTCAATTTTATAATGGTTCTTTAAAATCTCTATTATTTTCAGATTCAAACTACACAAATTATGGGATCGATTCAATTGGGCATACAACATGCAATTGGTGGCCTTGCAAGTAAACCTGAACGAGATTTACTTATGCAAGATTTCATGACAGTGGAAACGACAAATTTTCCAAGTGAAGGATCAAACCATACTCCAGCTCATCATTTTTCAGAATTCAAATTTAAAAATTATGCACCAATTGCATTTCGTTATTTTAGGGATTTGTTTGGTATCCAACCAGACGACTTTTTGGTTAGTTTTATATTGTAATTTCTTCATAATATGCGATTTCCTTTTTTTTTTTTTTCCCAGATGTCAATGTGTAGTGCACCACTGCGAGAATTGTCGAATCCTGGTGCTAGTGGAAGTATCTTTTATTTGACAGATGATGATGAATTTATTATAAAAACTGTTCAACACAAGGAAGGTGAATTTTTACAGACTTTGCTGCCTGGTTATTACATGGTACATATTTCTGAAAACCACTCTTAACTTTATTAGGTCTTTTGTATACTAACAAATATCAATTTTCAGAACCTTAATCAAAACCCAAGAACGTTACTGCCAAAGTTTTTTGGTTTATACTGTTACCGATGTAATAGTAAGAATGTTCGACTTGTTGCCATGAACAATCTTCTCCCATCATCAGTTAAGCTTCATCAAAAATATGATCTCAAAGGTTCAACGTATAAAAGAAAAGTGTGTGCCAATTTATCAATAATTTACATATGAGATTCGTTTATAAAACTACATCTGTATGATTTTCTTCTGTTTTGATAGGCATCTAAGTCAGAAAGAGCAAAGAAATCACCAACATATAAAGATTTGGATTTTATGGAAATTCACCCTGAGGGTATTTTTCTAGAATCGGATACATATAATGCTCTGATTAAAACTATTCAGAGAGATTGTAGAGTTTTAGAAAGTTTCAAGATCATGGATTATTCCTTGTTATTAGCAATACACAATCTCGATCAAGCTGCGAGGGAAAAATCCGTATGTGTTTATTTTTTGTAAGATAAACAATAAGCTACATTTATGGACTAATATTAAAATACTTTGTTTTGTCAAATGAAAATAGGAGCAGAGGCTATCTACAAGTGCAGAAGAAGATGGGGGAGAGTCTGGTACGGACGGTGCCGGGCGAGCTGATAAAATGAAGGACAATAGGTTAGGAGCGATTGCATTGAACAGATCTCGTAGTATAAATCGGCAAAGGCTTGTTGCTCACAGTACGGCTATGGAAAGTATTCAAGCTGAAAGTGAGCCAATCGATGAAGAAGATGATGTACCGTGAGTAGACGATTTTCTATTTAAATATGTTGTTAAACAGCTCGAATTGCTTTGTCAGATCCATTGATTTAATTAATTGACTTAATCTTGTCGTTTTGAATTATTAATATTATTTATGCAAATATTCCCAATAGTCCGGGTGGCATTCCAGCGAGGAATGCACGAGGTGAACGTCTCCTGCTCTTTATTGGTATTATTGACATTCTTCAAAGTTATAGACTGAAGAAAAAACTTGAGCACACATTGAAGTCGATCGTTCACGATGGTGTAAGTTTGAGAATTCATTGCGACTAGCATGCATACTATGAGCAATATCTGTGACGATTTCTATTTTTGGCAGGATACAGTATCCGTGCATCGACCAGGCTTTTACGCTGAGCGCTTCCAAAAATTCATGGCACAAACTGTCTTCAAAAAAATACCATCACGTAAGTACCATCCGAATCAACCGTTAGTAGCACACTTGACCTCGATGTTAGTACTTAACAAGGCCCATTCCTAATGAATTTACATAAGAATATATCTATAATCAATTGTAGACAAAATGTAAATTAAATTCATTACGAGATAGCAGACTACTTGTAGGACGCGAATTTTAATAATGCTTAAACAAATTAATTTATTTTTAATAACTATAACAATTCAAAAACCTCGCATTTTCGCGAGTATTTTTACATAAAATGAGGTACTGTCTTCGGGAGAAAGATGTATTTCAAGAAATATGCTACTCATCCTTGAATACGCAGTAGAATATTGCGCCGTAAGCTGTAAGCTAGTTATATACTCTTTGTTACTTCCAATTAAAAAAGAGTCATCGCGATTATTGTCTGTGATTCATCAAATATCGTTGACTGGTAGAAATATTTTGAGTAAAAATTGTCATAGCATTTTGCTATTTAACATCAACTATTCTGGAAGTATGCTCCAATGTATAGCTTAATAAGTGTTTCTACCAGGCATAACGCCACATTAAATATTCTTCATTCATCTTTATTTGTATCCATTTGGAAGAAACATTTGTATAGAAAGGAGAGAATACTGACTGTTGAATGCGAAATAACGATATTAAGGAATTGTATAGTTCATGTAACACATAATCATGTACTATAAGTCTTTCATACAAAAATACTATTATAGTTTTTTTTATTTTTACATTTTTGTACATCATTGAGAAGTACATTGTATACTCTTCGTTAGTACATTCTATAATTTGTCACACATCATACACAGTAAATAATTTATTGATTTTTTAGTTTTCCCAATTTATTCAATCCTAAGTTCGGCTTTTTCTGTAAAAAATATCTCTTATAACATTTATTTTATAGCGGACTTAATATTTGCAACGTAATTTTCTACAAAGCATGGTGTCCACGAAAATAGCTGAATATTTTATAGAGAATTTCGATTGAAATATTATAGAACGTAGATTAAATTTAAATAAGATAACATTCAGAGACTAATACTCGTTCGGTAACTGACAATTACTTAGAAGTTGTAACAAAACTCTGATTTACGAAAATACTTGCTTGAATTTCTTGCCATTAAATGTTCACGTCGATTACTTATTGTTAAGATAAATAATTAATATTTTAAAATAAAGTCGGCTAGTCATTATCGTTCAATCAGATTTAAAATAAATTGATTCTGTTACCTTGAAAACCAATAATCAAATTACGTTGCATCAACAGTATTATATTTTAAGGGAATGACAATAGAAAAAAACGTAATTTGAATGTGATAAAAAGTGTTTGAAATATTCATTAATATGGTCAAGCTTATTCCCTATAGATACCGATTTTACACGATTTGATTCAACGTGAATTTTAAACAAATTTAAAATTATAATTCACTCTACTATTTAAAAAATCGTGCAAATGTATAATTATGTCGTGTAGAATATTACGTATCAACGGAGTGTCGATAAATTTCTAAGATAAAAGTTCGATTGTTCAATAACAGTTCAGATTTTATTATATATGTCGTTATATTGGTTGGTTGATAAAGCAAACGAACAAATTTGTGTCTAATCAAATATTGTAAAACAGATCGCTGTACGGAACGATCCCCATCATTAATTTAAAAATTAAAATATTACTTGTTATTTTATATTTTTCTTTGCGATTTTTCGACCACATAGTTCATGCAAAGTAAATTGCAGCGATGTTTTTGAGTATTATTAAAAATTCAATTGATTACTACAAACACATTTTTTAAACCATGACAGTGTGACGGCCGTAGGAAACAGGTGTTATAAAAAATGAATAAACTTTGAATTTAATATCGTTGTAATATTTGCATTTGTCGACGACATGAAACATAGCAGTTGCAATATAAATAGAATAATCAAACTTTGTTCATCCGCTAGGAAAATTCTAGATGTAATTGGGAATAATTTTGCATTAAATCTTTGTATAAATATAGTTAATGCTAAAACCTTCCGGTATATTTAATCTTATTATTAAACAACAATAAAAGGCACCGTGCGAAGTTAAAATAAAATGCTCAAGATTACACTATACCGTTCCGTCCTATACAAAAATGAAAAAAAGTGCATGAACTTTGAATTTTGCATACATTCATTTTTTCATTGCACCTCATCAATAACGCAGAGGTATATGATCATACAAACCGATTGCTCAATGTTTTGTTGTTCAGTTGACTGTATAATTACTTAAACTGTGTCTTGATGCAAACTTTCTGGAACGTACAATGAAGAAATAGTAGTATGTATAAAGTAAAATATCATTTGATTTCTGTTCTTTTTTTTGTTATCTATTTTTTTCCTAGTTAAACTTTGATAGAAAATAGATAGGCGACGATGGAAATTTTATACATTTTTATTTTTATGTACTGTAGTATTAGAAGCGACGCGAATTTAAACAAAATACTAATATGTTGGTAGAGCGATTTAGTGAACCAAATTTCTTCTAACATAGTTTTTTTTACAACGAACCTGTAGTATAAGTATCAATATAATGAATTACAGACAAAATAGAATAGAATAGCCGTTTATGAATTTTTGTTTAAATATTCAGCTATTGAGATCATGTGGACACCAATGTACATAATTATATTTTTTAAATAAACATTTGCTCTATTAAAAAACAACTACATTTCATTTTGTACCAGACCTATAAATAAATATCCAACAACATACAGACAGTTACTCCACTATCTTCCAACAACTTGACCTTACAATAAATTAAAAGGACATTTTCTATTCAAACAATAACTTTACATGGATATTTCGAACATTATCGACTTGAAATATTATATTACAAAAATTTTGAACTGTGTTATATGAAAATAACCAAAATAATTAACGTTTTAAATAGATGGTTGTAGTTAATCTATTTTGGTATTGCTCCATAATATAAATTTCATTTCATTCGTGACGACAATCGAGAGTCCAATTTTCCGTGATGAGTATATATTTTTCACGGTATATATACAATTAAATGGTTTACCTTTATTATATTTTTTACCGAAGCTCGATTTAAAGTCGAAAATATTTTTACCAATTTATTGACGTGATTATGTGTTTAAATATTACTATTACCATGTTTGTTACGAAGATGACTTCATAAAATAATTCTTTCGTTGGCATTTGCAAATCTATTGATGAGTTCTATTTTACTATCATTGACACTCCATTGTAATTCGATACATCGTTAAACAACGCATCTCCATATATTGAAAATGCATTGTCGTATAAATAGATACATGAACATACGAATATACATATTTGGCGTTAATTGGACATTATAAGATAATGTTGAGTACTGAGTTGGCTAAATGTGATGTTTTCTGTGTCCGTGCACTTCTCTTTCGTGTTCAACCCTTTGAACTCAACCTGCCAAATCGACAATCGAACGAAACTTGCAATAAAACTGCCACTCGCCTATTGTCATTTGGCGATGCTAATATAGTGGACCTGCCCGAGATTAAGGGGAACCATCGCAAATTCCGTAACCTCGTCACCAGCTATATAGGTAACTTTGCTCTGTCTGTCTGTCTGTCTGTCTGTCTCTCTCTCTCTCTCTCTCTCTCTCTCTCTGTCACTGTGTTTCTGTCTGTTTGTTTGTATAACTATTTTTTACTGTATACCACTCTATTTACGAGATGATTGCCCTTTTTCACTACCCAATTACAATACCACATGTCATGCTTGTGCGTTCTTAGAATTTGTCTTTTTGTTCGAATTATCGCTCTTTTTATCGAGTGTTTTCCACTTTGTTTATTTCACCTACAAAATATTTATACTGCTTGACTTTTCAATTAATCAATTTCATTAATTCATATGTGTTTTAAATATAATCTACTTTAGTCCCATTTAGTAGCAGAATCTTAAATTTGTGTGAATACTTTGGTAATTAGAGAATGCATATATTTTCATGAAACGTGATTGTTAGATTTATTCATCAGCAAGTATTTCTTTTATGCATCTTAAATAACTTATAGTGTAAATAATATTCAGAGTTTTTAATCATTGTTAAACTTATTTATGCTCATTTTCGCTTCAAAACTGAAATGTTATTCGCCTATAAGAACATACATGTTATATATAATTTGTGCTTGTTATCGTATATGTATACCTGTATATCAATGATTTCACGTCAACTCAAAAAGTCGACCATTTGCAATTTTGTTCACGAATATTCGATAGTATACTCCATGTACAGATTATCAGGACTTACAATTTAGATTCCGAAGAATTTTTTAAAATAGTTATTTTTAAATTTTGCATAAACCAAAAGCATCGATTTCACGATTTATTTAGCGACATAAAAAAGAAAGACGATTATATTTTCGACCTGACAATCGATGTTATTTAAATGGTCTTACTCGAAAAGGCATGTTTACAGACTGCAAGTGAGTTTGAGCTAAGTACTTGTCCAGTACGGTCAGTAATATTGATTACGATGAAATATTTGGTCAATTATGATGAAAATTATTCAGTCATAAACAATATGATTTCATACTTTATTAGGGTAATTAGTAATCGTTAATAAGCATTAATACCCCCTCTCCCTAGTACTTGGCGTTATTGGTCAAATTGAACAATCAGAAAAATATATATCTAACGACAATTTAAAAGCTTTAGCTCCATCAATGAATAACGACTTTAAATTCGAGAAATAACGTAAATGACTTGATCCATTATCGAATACGTGCGCTAGTACTGGATCAGTACTTGGAGATTAAACAAAACTTATCGAAATAATATATTTATGTGCATCATGTAGTGCTAAAAGGTAATACGTATCGATAGTAATTAGTTTATTATTGTTGAAATTAGACGATGAAAAAAGAATAAATAAAACATTTTTTTTTAGTAGAAGATGAAAATGATCATTTTGAAGAAGTAAATATACGTATTTGATTAAATAATATCATTTACTCTAATTATACAGTGGACGAGAAAAATAATCATGATAATAATAATAAAAAGGTCTATAAAGTAAAAATAATGTTAAACTTGAAAAAATTTCAACGCAGAATACGGTAGCAGATCAATGAAATTATTTTAATTACACAGTTGTATATGTCAAAACGATTATTTTACAACATAAAGTTTACAAATATTTATAATTTTTCATGATATATTACAAATATCTTTTTTGTCTAGAAATGTTCAAGATTTACGTCAACATCCATGTCTCATAGACTATATATCAGACTATCGCGACATATGAATATCAAATAAAATTTATTTCTAAAGACATAAATATCGCTATTATCAAAAGTTTATCAATAACAAACAAAAACAAAAATGTGGATCTTCAGGCTGTAAAAATGCATAAATGGCAAATGGTTGTGGAGGTTATTCTAAGGTATACTATCAATTGAAAGTGAAAAAAAATCAAATTCTCGACTTGTTAGTTTACGTTGAATTGCACGTATCATTGTATAAAGGCAAATCCGCAAAACTGTCGAAATAAAACTAATGTAACAATTTTAGAAGTACGTCTTTAAAAACATACTTGACTTATAAAAATCGAAGTATAGGCTAAAAAGATAAAGGATACAATTCGTCAGTTTTTGCAGTACATCTGTGATATTTGGTTTGAGCTTGCAATTGTAGCAATAATTAACAGTATATACATGGTACGGAATAGCTTCCTTATTTATCTAAGAATTCAACGTAAGACTAGAGTGTTTCTTACAGAACATGATAAATTGAACTTCTTTAGTTTGAACAATCCCATGAGATGCTCCGTTCTTTGGGGAAATGTTTCAGAAAGTGACACGCTAAGTCATTTTTCGTAATTTGAATAATGCAATTCTCATATGAGAGATCTTCATAAAATACTAATGAGATTTTGCCTAATAGTTGCGATGTATATCTGCTTTCAGAATGTAGGCAAAATACTATCTAAATAAATGTATTGGCTACATATTAATATAAAAATTAATTATTTTGTGGGTTTGTTCATACATACGTATTTGTTTACATTACTCAAATTCTAAATCAAACGATTTAAGTTAATCTAGTGTATCTTCTGAATATCATATGACTAGCCTTCTTTGCGAAATTAATTCGTTTATTTCATATTGAATGACTGCTTCTCTAAATTTTTCGAGTAATGCCATAAAAATATGCAAATATAAGCTTGGCAAATATGAGGTTTACTTTCCCTTTTACGAACTCATCTTCAGTGGTAACTAAATGAGTTGATTATTGCATTTGCTAGCCGTAACATTTAAATACCATAGTAATCATGGGTGACGAGTAACAGAAGTTGATAATCGATAAATTATTATACATTGCCATAATTTGCCTTATGATTGTTGTTATTGAATTGAAGTATCAACGTCAGGATTTTAAAATGTGGATCCCCTATTTTTTAAACGTTTACTAAATCTCGATTCTACGCTAATTTAAGAACTGATACTTATTTGAATGTAATAAATACTGAATATTTTTTATCGCTGTTTTGTATCACTACTATTATCCGTTAACCAGTTTACTTTTCAATTTATGAAAAAATTACTTGGGAAATTTCAATCTGAATTTTGAAAACATTTAATACTTTAGGAATTAAATCAAAAAGATCAAGACAACTTAAAGCTCGAAGCTCCGAAGGAACGAGTTGGGATAAAGGTCTGTTGTAAAATTTAAACGATGCTCTAATTAGTCACCGAGTTGTACGCAAAATCCATATTTTCTGGTTGACACATAAGTGCTGCGTATTTGGTTGTTCATTTTTCTGAAATAACCAAAAGTATTGATATATCGTTGCAAACGATAACGAATACTCTACATATCATAAGTAACTTTACGCAAAAGTAAATCTTGTACTTACGTTATTTAAATGAAAATAACAATACAATATTTATAAGAAAAAGCCCATATACATTACGATACAAGTAAAATGCTATGCGTATAGATGTCGTCTACTTAAACTACTTTAAAAGAGTGTGCTTTGCGTAAAGTTTGTCAATTTTCTTATTTTATGTTTCATTTTACGTGTTTTACGCTTATATAGAACATGTCATAATACATCTTCATTTAAATCTGATAACATCGTCGTAAAGTGAATTTATTTATACGCCGCAGCTTCAAGGATTAACACTATAATAGCGCAGTTTTACCACAACTCTGATAGACAATAAAAACAAACAACTATAGAAGGTGATTTGTTTAAATATCGCCAAATTAAACTTTTGATAACCTCATACAGTATGTTTAGATTCTTGCGTTTGTTATTCCGAAACAGATAGTTATTAGCATGGTTAAAATGTTGTTCGTTTAATATTCCTACACTGGAAACTCGTAGGTTAGACAAATGTCACTCAATCAAAATAAATGTAGCACACACAAACACACACGCACGCGCGCGTATAAGAAAACTAATGAATTTGTCAAGTGAGTATGCTTTTATCTCGATCATTTATCAATGTCACGGGTTAATTGTCAAAGAATATCGGATTGAAAATACGATACTTAAGATTTTTTTATTTAGAACTATACGCACATGAATTACCTTTTCAATTGTTTTTATTTTATTATTATAATTATACTATAAATAAAATACTACAAGAGACAAAGAACCGCACAATGCACACTGTTTGTTTTTTTTCTCGAACACTGACAATCAAATTTGCCTGTGTGGATCGTAATAGTCTTTTACAAATAAGTTGTTTGTGTCCAAAATTAACTTATCAGCCAATTTTTTTTAAATTGTTAAAAATTAATTCAAAGTAAAACGAATAATTAAAACCAAAAATGACGAAATTGTCAGAGTTGGAACTCGCAAGTTTTACTTCGAAAAACGTAAAATAATATTTGACACTGTTCTTAACTAACTATATATAAAGCACCAAGAGGCGTTTATGACGTGACATCGATCGAACTTGCATTGCGCGAGGATAATCTAGTGAAAAGAGCGATGGAGTAGAGGGCTTTTCACATCGAGATTTTTGTGTTGCAGCGCTGAAACATTCCCCTTCGAAAAGGAAAAGCATCTCGAAACCGGTGAGGCCTTTGGAAGGTGACTTTGACTCAACGGGTAAGTCGACCACTGATAATCTTCATTGTTTTATCTTTATGTTTCAAGTTAAAGTATATGTCACGATGGCTACGAAATACAGTTGTATATGTGCAGTCAACGTGCTTTTGAGTAATAATGCAACGTGCTGGTTGTATGTCAAGCCACTGTAATTACTAATATCTTTCTTGCTCGATGTATTTTTTAGTCAAATTTAATTATTTATGCTATTAATTATTTTTATTTCGTTAACTTAATTTTTTTATTTTGCATACACGTACACAAAATCGAACGGTAATTATTGACAATCATGAATATCGATTCGGCGTGTTATCTAGTGCTGCCACTGAATTGAATCAAACGAATTGTTGATTGTTATTAAATTTCCGAATATCTCAAATGCCCTTTTACCATTGACCCAATCGAGCTGTCATTTTAAGATCAACCGACAAAATGAACTTAGAAAAACTGCATTATTTCTTATACGTTAGAGAAGTCACAGGATCTACTTGAAACAGGAAAAACAACAGCCGTTACATATAAAGGAAAATTATCCGTGGGAATGGACACAAATATAACAAAAACTACATTTGAGTTTCAAACAAACTTGTAAGGTAAACGGCGTCTTCGAAACGTAGCAAGTTCCGATGAATCGAGGAGCGTAGGCCAGCTTCCCACCTCCAAACATTTCACGTGCCTCCCAACTATAAGTAGAACGTCAAGGCCTGAAACGCGAACGGAACGCGAAACGAGCTAAAAGACGATCGATCGATTTTTGATGCGAGAGAGAGAGAGAGAAAGAAAGAAAGAGAGAGCTGTGACCTACCCTTATCGCGTTACTCGACACCTCTTGACGATGCTGCTTTTTATCATACCTTGGTTTGCACACCTTTCTTCATTTTTCCTTTTTCTTATCAACCATCATTTTGTTTGTTATGTTTTTGTTTCATCTATTTATCAACGCATTAACGTACTTTTATTCGCGTATAACAATTTATTTCATATTTACCGAAAGCAGACAAATACAAATAAATATAAAGTTCCACTTTGAAATTTCTAGAACTAATTTAATTGTTATTATATATTCCCGGTTCAGTTGTAAAGTTACCTGCAAACCACTTTACGATAGCGATTCAATGTCGTTCTTGACAGTATTGTTCGGCTTTACTTTTGAGCTGCATAATGATCATTCGCTCGATATACGGAGTGTATTACAAAATGAGCAACTGATTATGCTTTGAAATTTATCAAATTGCGTTTTGTTTATTTAGTATACGACTTTCGAATCCATTTTGTTCTTTTACCATAAAATTAGTACTGATTGTTTAAACGATTGATGGGAAAAATTGATTTCAAACAAAAAGAACAGAATTCTTAATCTGCTAGTCTTTACATACGATTATTCGTGTGTTATATACACGAGTTTTCATAAGTATCGATAATGAATTACACTTTTTTTTGTCTGCTTTCGACTTGTCTTAACAATTGTAATGGCATGGTGTTGTAACTGATTATTTAGCGGTGACGGCTACCGGTAATTCAGCTGTGCATGTCACATCACCCACGAAGCCCGGTGAGTTTTGCGCTTGTTATCATTTACATGATCATTGATTTTTCATTACGCTTGTTCGCTCTCCCATTTAAAAAACAACATTCAAATACCACTGCAGTCAAAACATCTGCTCTTAATTTTGCAATCTTTTCTTCATATTGTCTGTATATTGTGTGTATAAAAAATTGATGACTTGGGAAGAGAAGTCAGTTTACTGTGATCTGTTTGGTTGAAGGATAGTCACGTGAGATACTATCGTGTATTGTATATCACAAGCCTAAGTATTAGCACTACATAATGCTTTGAATTTAATGATATTAGAATTTCATGAAAAGAGTAGAGATTATTTCGTTGCTTGACACGTTTATGGCCTTGAATTGCTCAAATAACAGAAAAAACAACTAAATAGGTGAGCGCTTGTTTTTCAATAGTATATATAGAAAATGGGAATGCGAGCAGTATTAATAATAATCTATCATTGACTGCTAATTCTGTTCAAACGTAGATTGATTCGCCTCAATACTTTATAAATTTATGCACAATTGTTATAAAGGTAATGCCTATTGAAATCGATAAATTTTTTTTCTGATTATTATCCATCCTTCTGCATAGAAGTAGAAATGATCCCGTATACCGATAACAAAAGTCACTCAAAGTTCAAAAGATACTTCAAAATGCACGCACAACTGTAAACTCATGTTATTGCACTGCTACTGAAAATTTCAACTTTTGGTTCTGATTGCGGTTGGTCTACTGACTCGGGCTACGTAGCCGAAAGCTTATTTCATAATGCGCCCAGTCTTTTATTATAGCGACATTTTGGATTATCGAATTGTTTCCTTGCAATGATAAAGATGTGCGTTTGTTGATTCGCTTGTAAGATATTGTGTATTTGTAAATAAAATAAGAATAAACACGCCAAGTAATCTAGAGGTGTTGCACATTTGAACTGTAATAGTTTGTTATCGGTGTACATGGACGACTGCATACACTCAGAAAAACTTGGACTAGCTGGAGGCCAGCAATAGTATTGGGATAATAGTTGGTGTGAATTCGCCAAATATTTGATGGAAAATTATATAAAAGCAGCAGTTTATCGTTAACGATTGAGTTGTAATTGTGCGCGTCCGATTTCGGATTTTTCTGAGTGTAAAACCAGGTAAAGACGAGAAAGAGGGAAGCAAAAAGGTCGGAGAGCCGCGCAGAGACTGACATAACTGATTAAGAGCGCCGCCCGGCTGCGATTGCGAGTAGCGAGATGAGATCTCGAGTATAATGGTGGGCGTGTGCTTGTTGTTGTTGTTGCCGAAGCAGCAGCAGCGAGTCAGGCAGCAGTAGGCGAGGCCGCGGCGGCGAGCCCCGCGGCACCGATCGCCACCTCGACTCCGGTGACGATACCCGCGGGCCCGCTGAGTCCGCCTCCGCTGCAGAGCCAGCCCCGGGGCCCGGCCGAGCCCTCGACCACCAGCGCCAACAACGTCGCCCACAACGGCGCCAAGTCCAACGTCAGCCTGCAGTACCCGGCGGTGCTCAAGGGCAGCGCCGCGCGCGTCGCCGCCAGCAGCATCAGCAGCGCTACCTCGTCGCCCATCACGAGCCTCGCGACCTCGGGCAAGGTGCCACCGCCGGTGCCGCCCCGCGGCAGCGCCAAGCCCAAGCAGCAAGGTGACCACCGCCACGAGCGCCAGCAGCAGCAGCAGTGCCAGCCCCAGCAGGCCGGCACGATGCATGCGCGTGCCGAGCGCCGAGCGACCCCCGTGCCCCGGCTTCGCTCGCCCCCGCTGCACCCGCCGCCGCCGCGAGTCGAGGAGCGCAGTCACCGGCGCAACCGCGACTTCGTGAGTTTCGCGAGTTACGCCGAGCTGCGAGCGCCGCCGCCACCCGCCGAGGAGGACGAGTTCGTGAGCGTGGAGCGCCTCCACGACGACTCGTACGTGATCCGTACGAGCCCCTACCCCTTTCGCCCGGAACGACGCGAACGTCGCGAGCCCCGAACGGGCGTTGGTACGGAACGCGCGGCCGCCTACACGCCGTCGATCCCCATGCCCAAGTTCACCTACTTCATCAACCCGAGGGCCAACGCGGACCTCCTCAACTGGCGCATGTCGCGCAAGGACAAGAAGCACTCGGAGACCTTTTGCGAGCGGGAGCGTCGGCTGGAGCGAGAGCGAAGTTCCAACGAGGCGCGCCCCCCGCCCGAGCTCGACCGCTTCGACCACGGTCACCGCACGCGCAACGACGTCCCGCTTCTGAGCTTCGCCCGCGAGCGTGGTCGGCGTCTGGTCGAGCGACTCGGCTGGCGGGCCTCAGCCACGTCCTTGTGTCCCTCCTACGCCGAATGACCAGTCGAGTCCGACGCCGTAGCCGAGCACCGGGACCACGCGCCTCGGCGCGACTACTTCTCTTTGCATGGGCCGACCACGTGATTGTTACGCCCGCGTAAACTACTCTGTTCCGCTTGATCCACGTCCTCGCTGTCGTTAATGGGCTTTCCCGCGGCGGCCACCCGACCCTGCAATTGATGCACGATCTGTTTGTTTTTATTGTCATCGATGTCAGCGCATTAATCAGCTTTTTCAATAATTTTATCGATCTTGCTTGCCTGGAAGCCACGATCTGCCAATTCTGCGTTTCCCGGTTCGGCTTTTTTTCTGTTTTCCCGTGAACACGCCCATATTACAGTTCGTTTCATTTTCCGCAATATATTATTGTGTCAGGTTGATCGAATCAACGCTTATTTATCTTTAACGATGCTTAATAGCCGAGTCATTATTCACAGTTATATCTTTTGACCGTTGCAAGATGTTAGCCGAGAAAAACTAGTATCGGTAGATTGTTGATGAATACCTTGAACTTTGGTTTTTCCAAAGACTATATTTATGAAATTTACTGGTGTATCGACCAATCAATTTGATCAAAGCATTTCAAGTGTACGGCCGTACAAAATATATACTTTCTCAAAAATCTTTGAATGTTCATTGTTTTGTAGCTTTTGTAATCCTTATCTATATATAATCGTCGAATCTCGAAGTTTAACATTAACGTTGAAACAGCTCCTGTAAACATCTTTACCTCGCTTTGCTAGACACGCCTTGTGAGCTTGTTTGGATATGCGCTAGAAGTACATCTTGCAGGAAAAAAGCGATGATCAATTTTTCTTTCGTGGTTCGTTGTGACTTATTTTCAGTGTGAACTGTCACGGTTCATTTTTTGGTTTCCGTTTGGTTTTTTCGTTTTCCCAATTGAAGAGCTGATCTAACATGCGTAGATTTACAATCTCACCTACTAGACTATTGTTATATATTCGTTGTCGAACAAATTTTCCAGTTTTCATCCACTGAATAATAAATAGCTCTTCAATTATTTTTCCAGGCGCAAAGTAACCCATTTTCAATCATCGATGTCTCATAATAACATAATTCACCGTTAATTTTTTT
Source organism: Chouioia cunea (assembly GCA_030064505.1). Lineage (NCBI taxonomy): Eukaryota > Metazoa > Arthropoda > Insecta > Hymenoptera > Eulophidae > Chouioia > Chouioia cunea. The sequence goes on from JAOPFQ010000005.1 coordinate 14,020,852, forward strand.
TTCAGGTAACCAACCTTAATATCAATTTTTAGAGCATGTCATTGATATCTATATATTATTGCAATAGGCAATTTTATTCGATAGTTATTTATTAATAATACCGTCAAGTTTCGTATATTTCTACTGATACTGCATATTAATGAATGTGAACACTGCGATGACTAATAGGAATAATCTCGATGTTGTCTTGTCCACCTTGTGTTTACGCGACAGGTTCAATTTTAGTCTATATCAAAGAAGCTGAAGATCCGAGTAGCCAGCTTCCTTCGTTCGAATATTCATTTGTGCAATGATTAATGGTAGATGGTAGACACAACGTGGTTGTTATATTGTCACGTATAGCTATATAAATATTGTAAATAGTGGGTAAATTTAGCGTTATCGCATTAATAACACAGGGATACGCAAGAAAAATCGCGTAGGTACCGGGGCTGCCTATTGCTGATTGAAAATGGGTAAATTCGCGGTCTTGGTCGATGTCCTGTTGACTGTTGATTGGAATGTCTGTTTGTTGCGTCGAGTTTTGATCTCTGGATATTTGCTCTGCCTGGACGCTTGACTCGATCCTTTGCTTCGTAGCAAAAAGTAGATGCAAGATAGCCGGGGAGAGCAAGAGTGTGCGAGAGAGAGAGAGAGAGAGAGAGAGAGAGAGAAAGAGAGAAAGCAAAAGAGCCTGCAAAAGATGCTAACGGTAGGCTGCGCTTTGATCCGTAGGTGGCACCCTTCCTTCCACATGTTCCACCCCGCCCCCGCCCTTTGACGACGCAGTGCGCTCGAACGACCAAACTCTGGCTTCGGGCGGTCATCATCCTCAGCATCATCAAAACCAGCAGCAGCAGCAGCAGCAGCGTTCGGCCAACGCCAGCCCGTCTATACTAACGAACAGCCTCGCGGGATCGCAGAAAGAGCGTAACAAGGTCGTGCACCACGTCAGCCTCGCCAAGAGTTACCACGACGCCGTGAGGTAAGTTGATTCCGATTCGTTCGAGCCGAACGTACACGGCCATGTGCTCCAGTTCCAAGTCGTTTCTCATGCAATTGACCCGTTGCTGCAGCATATCGGACGTGCATCTCGAGAGCAGCTGCAGCGGCGGCAGCGCCGGTAGCGGGGACGGTCGCCCGACGAGGTCCTCGCTCAGCGTCGAAAGCGGTGGCAGCAGCAGTCGCGGCGGCACTGGTGGGCCTCACACCTGGACGCCGCCTGCTGGCAGCGCCGAGGGCTCGACGCCCACCTGGACGGAGGGCACGCCCTCCTTTACCGAAAGCTCTAGCAGCGGTGACCTAGGTAAGTGCAACTTTTACGCACTACACATTTACTACGCCACCACCTGATGTGAAAACTGACGCACCGACCGACCGACCGACCTACCGACCAACCACTCGACCGACCGACCAACCAATCAACCGACCAACCAACCAGCCAACCAACCAACCAACTAATCAACCAACCTACCGACCAATTGACCAACCAACCAACCATCCAATCAACAAACCAACCGACCAACCAACCAACCAACCAACCAACCAACCATCCAATCAACAAACCAACCAACGATCCAATCAACGCGTATCATCAAGCCCAGCCGTGTCCACTCGCCACATCTTCCAACCCTGCAACCTTGTGCAGACCTCTAACTGGTGATCGAATATCAGTTGTCACTTGTGCAGACTAGCTCGATTACATCGTACTATATATGTTGTTGCTCAAATGTATACGGACATAGAGATCGAACCGTTTGCTTGTAAACGTCGCGGAAAACGTTGCGCTTGCTTTCTTCTACCATTGCTTCTGGAGTTTCGTGCGTTCGTTGCACATTTTTTCTATGTCACTGTTTAATCACGCCTAAATAGTCTTTTCTGTTGGCCTCGTTAGCCACATTCAACTGAGCAAGTGCCTCGATTTCCACGTTTGCTCATCACGCGCTTGTCACCTCTGACGCAATGAATAAATATTAAAAAATATCATGCTTCTGATCGGCGTCGCGTCGAATATTCAAATCAAACTATAGCTATCACCTACACTTGATATGTGTACGCAGCGAGCAAGTTTCATGTACTTTAGAACATTGACACAACGTAATCTCCAATTAGTGCACGAAACAATGTAAAAGCTCTGCAGAAGATCCATTACATGTAAATCTATGATCCGCCGGAAAACTCGATGAATTATTAACAATAATTCAAATATTCTTAGCTCTGTTTAGATTTCGAATACGTTTGATGTAAATACACATGTTACTCCACAGTGATTATACCTACATGTATACACGCACACGAGCATATATTGTAAAACCGACAATAAAGTTGTGTGCGTAAATATTAAAGCAGACTATGAATTCGACTTATTCACTTAAATTATTTGCAAGTCTTGTAGGTGAGTTCGGAGATAAATTACATATACCCTTATTTTATTTGTCAAATGACTATTTGATTTTTTCACATATTTCTATTAGAGAACACGCTTTTTACGCATTATACACTTATAACGCAAGAAAAGTTGTTCAAAAGATACTTTACTGCCACATTTTCGTTCGTATCTCAATTCGTTAAATTACGTTAAATGTATCTGTAGTCAAACTGAAATTAATAGAACGTGAAGCACGCGCTGAGCTTTATTTTCATCCTTATTTACATACGTGCGAGACAAAACAACTTTTCAGCAGTTATTGGAGCATAATCCTTACGATTATTTTCAAGCAAAACTTCGGAAATCAAATAAATAACTTAATGATTGGCTGCAATTCTCCTCTTTGCTCTAAATGATCTCGAATCATAGGGACCCATGAGGGTTTCGATTTCATAATAACAATAAATTTTCAGGTTGTCCCACAACACCACTTCGGGGAAGTGAACTATCGGAAAGAGATGCTAAACTTTCGGGGACCGTTGAGGAAGCATTAGTTAGTCTAACCACGGAAATGGTGAGCTTGACATTCAGAATGTATTCGTATATTCGCTGTGTTTTACGTTGGGCCTCGGGCCGCAATTTTGCATCTTCTGTCAATCTTATTTCCATCCTTAACTGACCTTTAAGGCTTAATATTTTATTTGAGTAAATTGATTATTAATGAATATTAATTCTTCACTGGCCTCACCTCAATATTCCGTTGTATTATTCGTCGTATATATATGCTTACCATATATAAAGAACGTTCTACGCTAAAGTTTAGCATAGAACAAATGTCCACAGTCTTATGTAGTTAATTACTAATCTGACAATATAATCAAACAAGCTACAATCAACTGAATGATACGTTAGCAATCGGAATATTACGATATACTTTATATAAAATAGCACCAATTTTATATTTAGTAAAAGTACAACCTTTATACGGTAATTCATGTATTCTAATTCGCTGCCGCGTCTACTGATCTTAGTTTTCTAACTTACGATTCAATGAGCTGTCAACCGCCTATTTACATCGCCAAAGTTTTACAGTTATACAGTTATAGCATTGGGTATCTATAGAATTATCAACATTTTTTTTCGACCGCTTATCATCGCTTCATCAAACAGCATTGTTCCTTTACAGATTTGACAGTTTTCGCATTTTTAACAGTGGTTCTATTTAATCTGCAAATTCGCTGTTATTGTAAATATACATACGTTCAATTTTTTTCAGGCTCATTGGAGAGAGCAGCTCAAAGAAAATGAGCTTTGAGACAAATAAATAGGAGTAACTTTAGGCATTTAAAGGTTGTAATTTTACCTATTTAATAGTTGTTGTTGGGCTTTCGTATATAATTGAATATGTGGCTTGCTTTTTTTTATATTTCAAGTATATCGTTTTTTAACACCTACATCGGCATTAAAATAATTCGATCGTTACAATAGTTACATGTAAATTGTGACCAAATCATATTTTTTGTTATTTCAAACGTTTATTTATTTTTCATAGTAGTACAAGCTCATACATATGAACAACTGAATAATCGTAGAAATTAGCTTAGATACACTTTTATGTCCCATACACTCACAATGTGTGACTGTAATAAGTATACGTATGTTCTGCATGATGCATACTTTGGCAAATTATACAAGAGCATTCGATTGCATTGCTGTGCAGTATTAAGTATATACAGTTGCACGTAAAAGTGTCCGGCGAAAAACGATTTTATGATTGAATAAACATTAAAGGATGCAACCTGGAAATACAAATATATCATCGTAAAGTTGTCTTATCGTGCATTCGAAATGTGTAGTTCGCATATTTAATGTAACTATTAAAATGTATTTATCGAGAAAGTAAAAAATTTCACTTTTTCATAACTCTCCGAGCAGGGACAGTTAGGCGTTATTTACAAAAAAATATAGTGACTGGAGAAAAATCACGAAAGTAGTTGTAAATGGATGATTTTCATTGATACTTAGTAGTCATATTCTATCTTGAGAGAGATTTTTCCGCAAACCCATTTTATTGGCACAATCTTCATTTTCTACTCTTAGTGTCAACTCTTGCCATGAATGTTTCATTGGGTTCAAGTCCGGAAATCAATTCGGACACTCTAAACATAGCTAAGCGAACGATATCTTATGGAATTTGGCCGACCATTTTCGTAGAAGCAAAATGCGTTATTTTTATTGCAAACAATTTCTAATCGCACATTTTTATTGCGTAATAAAACTATTCACGATGGTGTATTTGTGGTTCCATGTGCATCCTTTAAAAACTACTTATTCGCGAAATAATTAGTATCGCCTGTGGCTGGATACTTCTGCGTACAACTACATGTCCCCGTTCAACAATGTACAGATCATCACGCACCTACTTCTCCTTGAATAGTCGTATATGTTGTAGTTGTATATTTTGTTTTGTAGAATGCAGTCTACGCAAATTGGAATTTATCTTTCTGCCTTTTCAGTGACTATGCTTTCGCGATAGATTTCTGTTTTTAAATATCTGATATTCCATATTGTTCGAATTTGAAGTGCGGACGAGTGCTATATCTATACCGCGTTACCTTCCACGATAAATTTATTCGTAAATAGAGGATGAATTTGAGATCGTTCGAGGTCGCCGATTGCTTACCTATTTGTAGATTAAAATCTATAAAGAGTATAATTTAAAAAAATAACTTTAGGTGAGAAAACACGTTGGTAATAAGATATTGAGAATGTGCGTGTAAAATTTTAAAATTTACCGAAGAGAAGATAACTTAACGTTACAACGTTAGATTCGTGATCCGCCTCCTCGAAAGCTTAAAAATCTGCTTACGTTTAACAGTTATGCACAGTTATCACAGTTGTAACAATGTCGACCTTTACAAGTCCTTCAAAATGCATTAAACTGAAGTGAACCAGATAAGCAATTTATGCTGCGTTATTTTTAATTTCGCAAATATATCGAGTAAGAGCTTTCAAATACATGTTCTAATAGTTTCACAAACGATACGTTTTAAACGAAGTAACGCGTGCGGAAAACGATTCAACTGACGAGTAAATTCACGTACATTCCAATGAAATATCGAGATAACTCGAAGGCAGCCATCGTTATTCGTCAATGCACCTTTCGTCTATTAAATGTAATCGATGTCATATTTATTGCAAACAAGAACACTAACGGCCAATTGAAATTGCAAGTTGTGATTAGACTCTTATTATGTGTTTGTCAGAAATAATCGTGTAGATTGCAGAATGTGAACGAACAATTCTTCGTCCGTTTGTATTTACAATAGTACATCATTTTTGTGAAGCAAATAACGAAAATAATTATTTGGTAGTGTAATGTTTGGTTGCATGCATGATCGATTGGATCTGAAATACTTCTTTCCCTGATCAGGAAATTCTACAGCGAAAATGAGGACATCCGGTAGTGGTTGACGCCAAGCTTGTATCATTGCGTGCTGCAAAAATCAACGTGAACAAGAAGGGAAAACAAACTAATAGAAGCATACATTTCGCGGTACTAAGAGTGATGATATTTTCTCATCGAACTCGATGAACAATATTACTTTGTTAATGCCAATATAACAAAAAATGCTATCAGAGACTCGACGTCGATATGTAGTTATCGCGTGGAAACACGTCAAGGGGCATATTTGCATTTTTTTCATGCAAAGTTTTTAGGGCAATATTAGAGTAGCAAATGTTTTCATTGAGCTAGTCTATACTTGTTGATTGTTGAAGGAAATAATACACTTGAACAGATGCATTGACAAGTCCTGAAAAGGCACGAACGTTCTTATTTTACTCCTTGGGAGTTTGCTTGTAACACTTAACATTTGTGTGCCCGTTTTTAACGAAATATCTCGGACGAGATGCCAGAACATTTTCATCTTTAATCTTACATGTTATCAACTGATCATGTTTTATTGGGTCTTCGATAACATCGTATGACATCTCATACACCTTTGTAATTTGAGCGACAGAAATATGTTAAACGTATAATAATAGTTTCGCATATCATCAATGCCAAAGAGAAAATTATTGGTATTTCTATCGAGTGTCTTTATATCGTTTGAACTGTAAATAAGTCGCAACATAGTACATTCATTGTACAGTTATGGTTGAAAGCATTTCACCCTACATGTTAAATTTGCAAGTATATGAATTAGAGTTGCTAATGAATTATCGACGAAACAAAAGTAATGTCGTAAAAATTGCCAGTGTCGCTTGATTTTACGTGCCACTTTGCGCCAATCTTCATGTGTATCGTATCACAATATTTAAATTGCAAGTTTTCATTAAATTAAAGATATTAAGAAGCGTTGAAAGGAATTGCGAGATAAATATGCTTCAGTAGACAATGTTATGTGAATTTGAAAAATGTATAATATAATATACATTGTATATTATGAATATTACATTGCTTGCGACCGATTTTGCCATTATTTACAAAAACTCAAACATACAAGTGACGGGCGGATTTAAAATCAATGAAAGTTGGTCGCTGGATTCGTTACTTCTCGTTTAATTTTTACACGTTTCTTCTCGAACTTTACATATTTCCTTTTCCACGCTCGTTCTAAAGAAACATTGAATTAGATACGTAGTGCACTTATAAGGAACATGACAAAATCATTGCTACTTCAATGAATTATAGTATATTATGTGAATATACAAAGTCTTCTAAAATAAATCAACTGCTAATCATGCGAACGAATTTATTGTTGTAACATCAAAGTTTGCATTGATTTTAGATGCGTACTGACCAAAGGAAACATTTGTAAATATGAATTAGTCGTTTTGTAGAAACACATGGTGATAGGGTCGATTTATTTACAAAATAAAAGTGTAATTATAACAAATAATCCGTATGCGTATAATCGACCCGTACTCTTATACAGCAATTAACGAACACTAGCATACAATACGTTCGTGAATTTTATTACTCGAAGGTGGTATTATTGATATTGCTCTTTGTTTAATGCGTACATCTTTTGTCGCAATAATTTTTTTATTTTTACTTTATTCCAATGATTTTTACAATTAGACCAATAAAAAGAATCTGTTTTAATCTACAAAGCCCAGTAGAGTATTTATTTACTTTGTAGTTTTTATACTTCATTGACACACGTTGAAACGCTCGTTCTGTTCCTAACTTAGCGCGTGTAGAAGCACCGTGAGCTTACTTTTTAACGTTCATCGCATTGGATACAAATAACCAGTATTTTAATCAATTGCATAAAATGCTTTTTCCTTCAACAGAATTTTATGAGATTTTGATTTTCCACGCAAGCGTCAGTCGTACCCAATGAAAAGTCATAACTCTATTTAGATAACGTTGTAACTTTGATTGAACGTTAACCGAACCCGCTTTTTATTTCCGAAATAAATCTCAAATGAATTTGAGCATCCTCCTGAACCGAAATTCTTTCATTTTTCCGATAGAATGGTAATTAAACTATTGAAATAGGTTGCTAATGAATTTCCCGTTTGCTTTATCAACGTAAAAAATGGATTTTATCGTACGACGACTAATAGTTTGTTCCGACGCGAAGTTCCATTTGTACAAGAATCAAGATACCGTGAAGGTTGTCATAGCATCATTGGCAACATAATCGTGACACGAATGTCACTTCAAAACATAACTACAGGATCGCTATACTTTTTGTCAGGCACTAAATGCATACTACACATACGTTCATAGAAATACGTAAATCTGTGTGACTCAAACGAAGTCTATCTATTGTCATGTAATTATTATACAAAATATTCATATTCTCGAGCATATCCCTTCATATGCAGGTATACGCGCTCTCACTATTCGTTTATTACATAGCCTGCGCTTTGAAATATATCGATCTAATGTCGACGGGGCACACGTAAAATATCGAACTCTTTTACAGATTTGACGTTTTCAATGGTAAACTTATATCTTCGTTCGTTGCTATTGCTTCGTAATAATATGGACGGTATCTTATAACATAAATTTTGATCTAGCGCAGATCTTTGAATTATTTTCCTACTCCAATATCCAATTATTCGTTTCGGAATTTCCACAACCAAAATGTTCTTCAACGCTGTTATATCCATAGAATTTGCGCCAATGAGAAACTCCTTATCGGCTATCTTATACTATTAGCTACAGAATATCAAATGTTGTCTTGTTAACCAACTTGTTGTTCGAACTTGTGACATAGCAATTTTATAAATAAAATAATTTACATACTTTAGCACAGTTCAAATGTTTTGATCAAGAGTACTTTGTTTTTATCGCATTTTATTAACTCGATTTGCCGAAAAATAGACGTACGTTCGCCTACTCTGCCGAAAAAAAAGGTTATCTTATGCTTTGTGGATGTTTGATACATTTTGACTAAAAAAATGCCTAATACTATTCCTTTGATTAGTGTGTTTTAAAGTCTAAACTACATATGTATTGAAGCCACTCGTAAAATGGAGCGTGTATTACCTCTGTATCATTGAGATGCATGTTTATTGTTCCGAATCGACATTTTTCTATTTATTATTGTTGCGGATTATCATAGACAATGCATTGTTTTGGTCGCAAAAGAAATTAAATTACGCTACTTGCAATCGATCATCCGATTTTAACGTACACTACTAAAGAGCCCTATAATACTATCGTAGTAGACGTTTGTTGCAGCGTGATCAATACTTTTATATTGAATTATCAAATTTTACCTTCTGTATCGTTCGCCATCTCAATGTTACACAATGTTTGAAGAATTGTAAAATACTTGAATTGATCATACGTCTGTCATCTATAATTACGCGTAAAAATCCCGAGAATTGTTGTTATTGAAAAAAGAGAAGAAATAAAGACAAGTGCAAATGAATAAAAGCGTAATTTTAGTTGTACCGCACAAATTAATAATGTTGTTTGATTTGTATATAACTTTTATTCGAGGTTAAACAATTATTATTAATTAGACGTACAGCTAAGCCTCTGGTGCAATTATTTCTAGGAGTACGTTATTAAAAATCTCATTTCTTCGCCCTTTATTACTTTACTCTTACAATTTTACGTTTTTCATACTGTTACAAGAGCTTGTTCTGATAAAGTATCAAATACTATATTCAATTTGCTTTGGTGCCGGAATATTCATATCTTAGTATAGTTGGCATACACACTAGTCGTAGCACCTCGTCGTTTGTTATTAAACTTATCGTTCATTTTTGTTAACAAATAAATCATTCTTATTACCAAGTCCACTTGCGCTTTATCCGCAATAATCGCCACGAGGCTTTCTCAATTAGACGCTAGCGTGCACCATGAGACGTGCACCTGCCAAAATATTAATGCTCGATTGGCCAGCACTATCTAACGTTGATATACGAGCGCTTAACGTTCTGTAGATTAGTGAAACATGGAAACATCAATGGTTTGGGATACCGAATACTGATTTTCGGTTGACCGAAAATCAATGTTTTCTATTGCGAATTGAAGCCCACAATACTGCTCATGATACACGGTGCATCTTACGTGGAAAGCCTCTATAAATGACACTCGAATCGCCATTGTTCAAAGTTCATTGTTTAACCATTCTTTCAAAGAGAAACAAGCAAACAAATGAAAACTGTACTTTATCGATATCAATAGGCACGTATTACTTTGTTAATAACGCGAGCTCGTATGTTTCGATCTCTAACTGTTGCACGTAAAACATATCGATGCTTGTTTCTTTTTCTTCATCATATTACGTCGTGTACAATTTATTTCAAAATGGCCGTTTTAAATAACAAAAATATTGGCAAAATCCAAGTCAAATGATAACGATGAAAATAAAAGGCTAAACGAAATTTAGAAACGAGCGAGCTGGAGAGCCCTTGGACTGTTGAGTAACGGAAGGAGTTCTTTAATACGAAGATCTCTAAGGCGAAACTTCATCGCTACAACTACGACAGTGGGCGACAATCGTGATACATGCGACAGCAACAGCAGTCGCGCCATTGGCAGTTCGATCCAATACACAGCCGTGGTCACGTCAGATCGAGTAAAACTGGGTCTTGAACGAAGTGGCTGAACTTACTGCCTCACTGTAACCAGCTCCGATTGTTGACACTTGATATCTTAAATTAACATGCCCACTCCCTCAAACAGCAAAGGAGCTCGTTATTCTTCAAGGCAAACGACCATTTTTTCCGAAAATGGCCTATCAACTTCTTGATAACTGTCAATTTCTAAATAAACAAACGCGTACAAACAACTTTTTAATACTCTTCAGCAGACAAGTTGATATAATCTCTTATTTCGCGGGTACAAATGGCGTATCGCTATTTTATCGTCGTTTTATCTCATGCTTCGATAACGATTACTTGACGTACTGATTAATCATTTACGTACGCGGGCTTTCGCTCTCGTGCACTTGAAGAAGTGCATATTTCGATTGTTATTTCGCCAATCGCGTAAAAATTTGAAAGAGTGATCAGTAGTGATGGCTGATAATCGTTATGATGTTCTTTTCCTTCATACTGTATCTACGAAAAAGAAAAATCTCTTGAACGTTGAAAACACTTGAATTAAAGTTTGAACAATAGCCTCTCCTTTTACTAACAATCAAGTATGATTCTCGTCTGAATCAGACCTTTCTCGTTAACGTGAAATTGTTCAGAGCAAGTGTATTTTTATTTCGAATGCGATAAGCAGATGTGCGCAATGTACCTGCTCAAAATGGACAACTGAGTTTTTGTATATTTGGTATAAATACCTGAAAAACGGATTGTTGTCCCATTCCTAATTTCTCAAGAATTTAGTACCGATGTGTATACATAAAGTTCCAATTAGACGAGAAAAATATTAGTTTTTTGCTCATGTATCAACAGTATCGGTTTTACAGAATATGTACAAAACTTGATTTCGATTACGCTTCTTTATTCAAAGGTGTACAAGTTTTTGCACATGATGCGTCAAGAAAGTCTACGCAACTACTTAAAAGTCGTTGTTAATTTTAGATCCGTTTCATTTCTGTATTCAAACGTGTTGTAACTGAAAATCAGACATTTTTAAATAATCGACATATTTTTATGAAATGTGTATACATATACACCTTATAAGAGTAACGCAAATATGTAGAATTAGAATAAAATACGATTGTATAATCGAAAACAAATTTCTTTAAATCTTCATTCATTACCCGTAACATACCAGTGATAAATATGTTTGGAAGAAAACCTCTGGCATTTATTATCCGTCAATGTATTTGCAAATGTGGCTTATTCTTTTAATTGCTTTTTCTTTATTTATAAATTGTTATTTAGTTTTTTATTTCGACCCTTTTCAGACTCATCTTTGAATTCAGGCCAACGACCAGAGGCATCGTTCGCTGTACCAACCATGTAGTCGATCGCTATTGCAAATAATCCGTTATAGCTAGTACTATTGCAGTTTGCTATTTTCACGGATAAATATGTATCTTTATCGGAATGTAATTTTGTTACATTTGCTGTAAGTACTGACTAATTGGTACAAGAGACTACTTCTACGACGAACATACACTATGTTTACGAAGGTTAGTTCGTGTAAAAAAGTGGAATCGGTTCGATGAAAAAAATTGTGACTTGATTGATTAAAAAATGGCACAATTTTATAATATTTCGATTGGTCAAGCAGGCGCGAGCGTTGGCCTATTTCAATTACGACGAATGTGATACGTACGAATAATAAGTCGATATACTCGATTTGGATATTAGATCAGACGATAAATTTCACTAAATTTTCGTAGTTCGTGTAAAAATAACGAATTGGCATAGTTGAATGTTGCCGGTAGATTTAATTTGAAAGTAGCGCCGTACCCCACCAGTACAGTGACGGCAATTGATAATCGAGAATCTTAACTCTAATCCGTTTGAATAAATCTATCGCCCTGCATAATTTTAATGTAGTCAACCGTAGTTGTCCTGACTATGTGGCTTCTAAACGGGTTTTCTGCGCATTCCCTGAAAAATTCGGTGACCCGTTGGTGTTACGATGATATTAGAGACGTTCTCGTCTAAGTTTGATATTATTAGAATGTATTGTTAGACCATCTATTTAAACAAGCTTATCAATTGTAAGGACGTGTGCGAGGTAGATTAAAGGAAGAGTGCACGCGCACCCTCTGAATCACAGAACCAATTGAAACTCACCGAACGATTTGCCCGAGAAAGATAAGTAGGTGAACTCTCAGTCGCGGATCTTGTTACTTTTACAAGATCTTTGAAGTTGTAATCACACGTAACGCGTACCTGACGATAGCTAAGTAAACATGGTTGTTTGTTACCGACTGATATTTCGTTCCACGAACGAATCAAACGTACATTTTGGCATTTTATGGGAATTTTGCAAGTTTATCGCGTATCGTAATAAAAGTTCGTCATCTTGTGGCTGAAACGTAATCGCGTTATTCCTTCGTAAAACGCCTAACAGGCGGATACATCGTAAATGACTTGGCTATTTTTCTCGAACTTTTACCAGACTCGTACGAGATCAAATTAACGTTAATATGTAAAACTAATAAGTAATAATCAGCCAAACAAGGCAGTTGAACGAATAGGTAGAGAATTCTCCCCTACGGTAAATATGTACATACATTTTATTAGGTTAAATATCGTTCAGTCCCATGGATTGTTTTCTTTTTCAGCAAACACTGGCCGTTTGCTTCCTCTACGTTACGTTACGAAATGAAATCGTTGTATTGATTTGGTATGCGTGGCTTGGATCAAATATTTTTAAATCCTCTTTCCGTATACAGGCTAACGATCTAGATATATACGTGCTTTTTTTGTTTCTGCCAGTTGGAAACGAAAGTAACGCATCTCGCAATACCATAAACGAGCAATTATTTGAATCGTTTTCAACAATTACCTCACGGACATAATGCTAGTTACTTCTAGTTGATGCTAGTTGGTAAACTTCTCGCGCGGTAATAATTACAAAGCATTTTCCGATCTTCTTCGTAAATAAACGATAATAGAAATATTAGATAAAAGAACGTAATAGAAATATTAGGTTATTCTATTTATTTGTACGTCGTACGTGTAAAGTTGCATCGAAAACTGATAGATAAGAATAATAAATTATACAACGAAGTTAAGAAATTAATAGAAAATGCTCCCTTGCGATACGTAGTATATAAATTGCATTGCGTCAAATCTTGTTAAATATGTATGGACTGTTGTTACATTTTATTTGTCAATAAAATTGTTTTTACAAACATATATTTGTTTTTTTTTATGATTATCGAATCCTACCACGAGTAAGACTTATTCGGATAATGTTTGGGGTAAAACTTGTTCCAAATAATACCGTTCAAGTTAACGAATATTTCATCAAATATACCGGTTGAAACGAACGAAAATCGCCAACATCGCGTTAATTAACATTACAGATTAAAGGAATCCGCCTTTCGTGCTATCCAAATGCGAAGAGCGAACGTTGAACAATGTGAATGAAACCCGCGGAAACTCGGTCAAGGTATAAATCGTCCATTGAGTAAGATGCTTTTTTTTTATCCTCTACCAACTCGCTGAGGATGTAGCAGGCTGTCTATTTAACTTAACTTACCTATGGCTGATTGTTGGCTACTTCAATGGGTCTAGAGACATTCGTCAATGGATTCTCTTCAAATGTTGCAAACGTGTTACATATGAGTGGGTAAACATTTTCCTAAATTGTTATACCAAGATATTGATTAGGACAGAAGTTATTAACTTTAAAAGACAATTCTGCAATTTTCCAAGATGGTGGGGTCTGGTTCTTGTTCAAATACACGGAAAACCTTTAACCTAAATAGTACGCAACAAAGAAAAATAATTTTTTTTTCTTCAACAATTGTAAAGATTTCAAAACCGGTTTTTTAATTCTTACACCAAGGTGTTCCTGAGGATTTTTTCTGTCAAAATCACTAGTAAAATTTAACTGCTCGCCATTAGACGTATAGTAGCGATAAAAGAAAGCAGACGTTCCGCTCTTTTCTCTCTCGAGCAGAAAGTAACTTGGAATATTTTGCCCTTCTAAAATATTCACAGGGACTCACCGATCCAAAGGGATGAGCAGGTGCTGCTTAGAGTAAAGCACGTTGCGCTCGGAATAATCATTGGATCCTTTCACCTCAAGTATTGCATCGTCGTATCATCGTTTCACCCGTCTACCAACCCTGATTCCTGCTATCCCCCGATAAATGGCATAGACTTTAAATGATTAGTTATTACTGGGCCTGTGCATCAATATTACGTCAATCCCAATAAACCATCAGGGAAATGATTTAAGAATGAAGAAACACATGCTATAATTATCGTGTATAACTGCTATTGTTATAAGTATTATTGTCAATAGTGCGAGGTATTGGGAAAAGGTGGAAGCTATTGTGTAACAAGGAGAAACAATCTTGAACAACCTGCAGAGTCGCGTAGGAACGAGTCTAGATGCACGTGCACTTCGCACAACCTTCCCAACAATTCTGAAGATTGCACTTCCTACATTACATGCACACGATGACCAACTCGCCATGAAACGAACTCTGACAAACTCTGAGCTCCTCTGTTCTCACCTTATGCAAACATGCTTACGGCTGTCGTAAAGAATCATCAATTATTCTTCCGAAACCCACAATATTGATATTGCCAAGTATTTCGAAATTCCACAAAAGCAAACAAAGAATAGTCGAAGAAATATTCCAATCTAGCATCTAATCCCTAATCAATGCCTTGAAATTATAGCTACGTCCCCACGATGCACACCGGCACACGTTTTGTATTAATTAAACAGCGAGTTTGTTGCCAATAAGAGCGCTTATATAGATCAACAATATATCAGATTATTAGCACTGTGTGATAGAGGTGTGCGTGCCGTTAAAGAGCGCGATCCCCGCTGAGAGGGATTCGGCGAACAACGGTCAAATCCAGGCTAAAAGTAAAACGATTAAGGTTTACCGACGTCAACAAGGGCGTAGGTCCCAAAGAATGGGGAATGGAGGGGGAGTGTTCCTCATCCCTTATAAAAGCGGGAACTCGCAGAGGAAGGATATTATTCACCGTGGCGTTACTTGACGAAGCAGTGCTCGGAGGATCACCCGTCCAGAGTTAGTTTATTCATGCGGGTAAAATTTAAATAAAGGGTGCCAACATAAGTACCCATTAATTTACTCTCACCACCTGCTTCGTAATCTCCGCAAATGCCTCCACTCAACCGGGATACGCCACAAGAATAAGCCGATGTCGAATAATCAAAACCTACAAGAAACTACAGGCAGCTGCGACACGTTTCGCATAAACCGGCTCAAGCGTATCCGGCATTCGTATCGCAGGTCGCTTCTACGATTTTAATATTTCCCAATACCCCGAACTAACATACAATATTTCGAACAGAACCATGGGAATCCTTTTTTCCTCTATCCGCCCTACTGCACGATGTTTTTGCGTTCATATACAGCAGTTACGTGTTACGCCATCTGAGTTTTGTTTACAAATTATAGAACGCGTTCCTGCACGTTCTTTTTAATTGCGCTTCTTTTCACGAAGTTCTTGGAATTTTGCACGCATAGACCTATCCCATTTAGATTGTACAGACAGGCACACGTGAAATATGCTTTACGGTTAAATCTGCGCGAAACTTACGGGCAATCAAGTGTGTATAATAATACAATTTTATTTTTGTTATTCTTTTGATAACTTGTCGTAACGCATTCGAATTAATACTCCGGTAAACTTTCGATACACCATACTATTTTATTCAAGTTTTGTCTCGAAGTCGTTCACAATCTTTACAATATAGAATATCAATACGTTTATGTGGAAAATGTTAATTAAAATTCGAAACTTTAGTAACTTTAACAAAGAAACTCGGATCAAAATTTCTAAAACAGCTAGCATTGCAAGACTCAAGGTAATGGTGCCAATGTAACATGTCATTTTTCTTCTAATATATAACTACAAAATATTCACCTTTATGTTCGTTTACATGACTCCTACACACACACACACACACGCGCGCACGCACACACACATACAGGCTGAAATTGAAAAAATATTATCTATCAAACCGAACCTCCAGAGACTATATTTTGGTGGTAAACATTTAGAATTAGAAAATACTTTATATGATTATAAAGTAATTGCAAATGATGTAATCCAATTAATGGTGAAAAGTGATGTATATATATTGAATGACTTTACTTCACAAATATCTGATGAAACAAAAAATAAAACTGAGCAAACTATAAGGGAACATAAGGAAAAATATGAGAATTTAGAAAATATCAAAAGTGATTACTATATTGTTGAAGATCCAATTGATTGTCTTGATTCAGAATATGGTGCTTGGTTTGAAGCAACCATTAAAAAAATATGCAACGTGGATAATAAATTAATGTATGTTGTTAAATGGGATCTCGTTGGAGATGCCCAACTTTTTTTCACAACTGACGAATCAATAAGACCAAGAGCAAGTAAAGTTATTGCAAAGGAAAACTTGAAAGTTGGCCAAAAAGTTATGATAAATCATAATTTAGACCATCCTTTAGATATTGGATTTTGGTATGATTTTGAAATAAAGAAGATTTCTTCTACAAGTAATAGATGTATATTAACTGGTACTCTATACATAGGAAAGTAAGTATACAATTTGAAATGTATGTATACGAAACATTATTGTAAAATAATCATTGATATTTATTTTGTTTAGAAACAATGAATCACTTTACAATCGTAAAATAGTACTAAAAGAAAAGGTTTATGCTATAGAAGAACCAAAACTTTTAACGGATAAAGATTCAAGTTATGAAGTCTGTGTAACTCATATTAGACGACCGATTGCTCCAGAATGTTTACATTGTTATGACAAATTAGAAGTTAATTGTACTGAGTGTGGATGTGTAGTTTGTGGAGAGAAAAATAATCCACATCTAATCTTATTATGTGATGAATGTGAAGATGAATATCACATCAACTGTTTACAACCACCTCTTTTAGAAATACCAGAAGATGATTGGTATTGTGCAAAATGTAAAAATGATGAAAATGAAATTGTCAAGGTAAATATGGGATTAATTATTTTCACAACGATAGCCACACATTAATAAATCATAAAATTCCAGATGGGACAACTGGTAAAAAAAAGACCTTTGACTAAATCTAAAGAGACGTATCCAAAAGCTAAGAAATGTAAGAAGAGTATAAAAAAGCGTTTATCGATTGTTACTAAAAATCATGTAGGAGCTATACCTGGTATTGAAGTGGGTACTTGCTGGACAAATAGAGTTCAGGTAATCCTTTTTTTTTTTATGAAAACTATCTAGTTAGGTATTTTTATTTATATATTTCACATCTCCTCAGTTATTTAACTCAGGAATTCATGGAACATTAATATCTGGAATCCATGGACATAAGAACAAATGTGCTTATTCATTGATACTTTCTGGAAATTATAACGATATTGATAATGGAAATGAATTTGTTTACACTGGAGCTGGAGGACATGGTTGTAAAGGTGCTCTTATAGTACCAATTGCAAACCAAACACTGACTCGAGCAAATAAAGCATTAGCATTAAATTGCAAGGCTGAGTTCAATGATGAAGTAGGATCTACAGCTACTGATTGGAAAGCTGGTATACCTGTCAGAGTTATTAGAAGTTATAAGTTTTCAAAGTTTAGCCAATATGCTCCTATTGAAGGCAATCGGTAAAATAATTTTTCTTTTTTTAAATCTGTTTGTATATTTTCAATATTACATTAACTATTGATCAATCCAATTATAGATATGATGGATTATACAAAGTCGTAAAATATTATCCAGAAATAGATGAAAGTGGATTTCGCAAATGGCGCTATCTTTTAAAAAGAGATGACCCTGTACCGCCACCATGGACTCCTGAAGGTAGATCGAGATGTTTACAACTAGGTTTAACTATGAATAATCAAATCAAATCAAATCGAAGGACACGGCAAAAAATTTACAAGAAATATGAAAAATATTACATAGAGGATGAAGCATTGAAAAAAAAGAAGAAAATAGAACACTATTATTTGAATAGTAATTTATTAAAATTAATTAAGAACGATTCTGCTAATTCAAAATTGTGGGAAAATTGCAAATCGTATCTGCCAAATGGCAAAAAAATATTTTTAAATCAAGTCTTGCTATCGTAAGTATCAATAATACTATTAATGCATACATTAGATAATAGAAAAATTTAGCTCAATATGCAATTTATTATTTTTGTAGTCTACAATGTGTTTGCTGTCACGAACTAGTTACCAAACCTGTAACAACTCCATGTGCACATAATATATGTCGAAATTGTCTTGATAAAAGTTTTTCAGCTGGTCTGAAATGCTGTCCAATATGTAGATCACAGCTCCGATCCATTAGTATTCCTGTTAATCAGACTTTGACAAAAATCGTGTCCTTACTTTTTCCAAAATATAATGAAAGAGGATAATGATGAAACAATAATTTCCTAATATTTTTTTTGCATGATATTCATTTGTGATTACATTTTATATCTATTTAAATTATAACAGTAAGACACTCATTTTTAATTGTTTGAACAAAATAAAAACGAATATAGTTCATATGTTTTATGTATGGATAAATCTGTTTTACTTCAATAAAAAAATTTACATAAAATTGACATTATATTAAAATATTTGTCAGAAATATATATGTTTTATCTTTATTATATTATATTATATTACAAATATAATTTAAGTAAATTGTATTATTCTAATTAAAAATGTTGTCAAATTAATTACTCGTACACTTTACCACATTAAAAACAACACAAACGCTAACGCCATAGTAATTGAACTATTCTGCCATGTTACTAATGAGATTCATTTGCGCATGTCAAATTCGGGTCTGGAAATGTGGATGCGTAATGCAAAAACAGAATTTGAGGTTATGATATGCTCAGTTTATGGTTTGACACATGCCGAACCACGTGCCGTAGTTCTCATATTCATAATAATATAGAGGCGTAAAAATAGAAATATCTAATTAATAAAAATAAAATAGCTAAGATGGGAAAATTGGGCCCTCGTCTTGGTAGCAGAAAAAAGGCAAAAAGATGGGCTAAAGGACAAAGTTCTAGTTCAAATCCTGAAACAAAAAAATTTCGTGATCAAGCCCGATCAGCTTTCTTTCAACTTAATCCAAGTAAGGATAATTATTTAAATTACTTTGAATATCGTCTTATTTTCTTTTTATTTACAGCAAAACCATCTGATATTGTTTGTTTTAGATAATATTTATATCGTTAACTAACCTTATTTTGAAATATGTTTTTGGTTATTCCAACTACATTTTGTAATTTAAATATCTGTTCATAAATAGGCACTTGATACAGTTTAAATCTTTACTTCTTTAAATACAAAGTTCTATACTATATTCGTCATACAATATTAAATATCAATTTTTGACAGGTCCGAATTCAAAAGGACTTACAGTTGATACTTTGAAGAAACATGATGCTATGCAAACAATTCAGTCTACCGATGACAGAATAGATAATGATCAAGTAAGTTTGGATGGTGGAGAAACATTTAAAACATTTGGTACATTTGCTAGTGATTGGAGCAATTGTTCAAATATATCATTCAATCGGTAAGTTAAATACATTCATGAGAGTTTATTTAAATTCTCATAATTCATTTTATTCATTTCAGGTTTTTAAATCGCTTTCAATCAAATTCAGCAACACATAAGGAAATGCTAGCCGTGTTAGCTGCTATAACAGATGTAATTAAACAAAATGGTGGTACAGAATCATCAACTGAATATTACGCAGCTTTAGTGAGTAGTGATCTGTTAACTAAAATTTACAACAATTAGTGTTTAGTTTTTCAATCAATTATTTTATTTAAAGATGACTGCTCTGGAAGCTGCTGATACCGAAGAATCCATCTCTGCAATTCTATCTCTATTAGGAATGGGGATGAAAACAGTACCAAAAAATGTTCTGAGATTACAATTTGGCCAAGCGAGCCAAATTTTTTTACAAATATTGACGAAATTTTCATCCGAAGACAATTTTCTAATTCTTCGTCATGTAATAATAAACCTTCTTCCACCATTATAATTTTTGTATGCTATTTATTGAATTTTTTTTCATTTTCAGTGTATTGGTTGTCTGTCCATTTTATTAAGAATTCAAGAAATTGCCACATGGAAAAATTCTTCAACAGAACATATTTTAAATGCCTTGTTAGCGTTTACTGTTCATTCAAAACCTAAAGTTAGAAAAGCTGCTCAACATGCTATATGTTCTCTTTTGAAAGGTTTTACAAATCTTCTTACTTTTATTTACTTTATAAAATTAATCCTAACTCATCATAACATTATATTATTTACATTTTAGGTAGCGACATCATGAGAACTGACAATCCTCCCATAAATCATCCAGCAGCTTCACTGATTGCTAAGCACTGTATACAACAAATTCAAGCAGCCAATCAACCAGGTCAGATGACTAGTACACTCCATGTTCTAACATTGCTTAAGGATATTGTTCCTCAACTTCCAAAGTCTGACGTGAAGGTAAACTTTCTTTAACAAGTTTATTTATAGACACAAGTTGGTCACATGTAAAATATCTTATTTTCAGTCCTTGTGTGAAGGACTGCTCAGCATTATGCTTATGAAGAATGTCTTGGTTACATCTTGTTGTCTTCAAACAATGCATGGTTTATTTATATCAAAACCAAGTGAAGCTATATTGCCATGTCAATTAAATGCTCAAATTATCAACGCACTTTATGAACATCAACCTGCACCAGGAGACACTCAACCCACACTAGCTTGGCTAGCAGTTATGCAAGAAGCATATTGCAATTTGGCTGTGTAAGTAATCTAATTATCAGTATGATTTCCCATTCTTTGGTAATTATATGAGCTACTTGATTATATAATGCACGCCTATGCTAATTGACTTAATATTAAATGAGCTCTGTTTTGTTATGAATATTAAATTATTTTTAATATTTTTATATTAAGCCACAATATAGAGCTGTGTGTAGCCAATCTTCCAAGGATGGTAGAAAAATGTACCGAATTGTGGCTGTCAGATAAACAGGATGTTCTCACAAGTGCATCCCATACATTAAAAGCTCTTCTTGAGACATGCGTCGCACCCTTATGTGAAAATAAAGAGTTATCAGAAAAGTGAGAAACTTAAATTATATTAACTTGTGTTTATTATATACTTATTAAAAATGTTGTCATTCTTGTATATATCCTTTATAGATGTAAACCTATTCTTATTAAAACCATACATCTTATTCAACAAGGAATGAAATATCAGTATCATTCTGCATGGCATCATGTTCTTCATATTTTAGCTACAGTATTCACAGTAAGTCTGTCAACTTTTTTGATAAAAGTAATTTTTCTCGAACTTGAGTTAATTGAAGTTTTTTAAACAGGTTGTTGGCCCAGTTTGTCAAGCGGAGTTGACAGCTATTCTCATAGCTTTAACAGAGCTTCGAGATTCTTACAAATTCTGTTACAACGCCGAGATTGAATTTGCAGTAGGTGCTGCAGTAAAATCTTTAGGCCCAGAAGTAGTTTTGAGGGCTATCCCACTGCAGGTTCGACATATTAATAATAATCATTGAACTCTTCATTTTCACGCAACTCTTGGATCAGTAATTCCAATTTATGTTTTAGACGGCGACAGGGGACGTTGATTTGAAGCGAAGTTGGTTACTGCCAGTCTTAAAAGATTGTATAACTAATTCAACTTTGGCTTATTTCATAAATAATTTACTTCCTTTAGCAGAATTTTGCAAGTTAGTCAAACGGTTGATTTTGTTTAACGATTCTTTATATATTTTACATTATTTTATTTAACATTATGCTTCTATTCTAGTGAAAGAGCTAAAGCTCTTAAAGAAAAACATGATGAAATTGGAGCTCATAGTAATGAATTACTGACATCGCAAATATGGGCTCTTCTACCAAGTTTCTGTAACAATCCGCCAGATATAAGAGAAAACTTTGGGGTATCAGATTATTTTTTTATTTCGAAACTTTATAAAAATAAATTATGAGGTTATTTACTTGAATAATCTGTTTTTCCACAGAAAATAGCAAAAACTCTGGGTTTGGCTGTTGGTCAAAGAAAAAATTTACGTCTGTCAGCGATGGCTTCATTGCGAAAATTAATTCAGAAATCCATTGAAAACAGTAATCAAGACGGTATTGAGGAACTAGCTCGATTTGCCAAAAATTATTTACCAGTCTTATTCAACCTATATACGATCAAACCCCAAGGTTCTGACGAGGAAGGACAGAGACTTGCTTGTTATGAAACTATTAAGGTACACATGTATAATACAATTCGATTAAATACGTTATTACGAGTACTGAAATCTTAAATCGAGTGTTCATTGAAATTAATTGTGACGAAACAACTTTTTCAGACATACATGAAAATAACTAGTAAAGAACTAGTAGGAGAATTATTTGATAAAGCTTTGAATAATCTAGCTAAAGTAGACGAAACTGATTTTTTCAAAGAAAGTATTTTTGATTTAGTCAGAATTTTATGTCAGCATACCGACATTGATAGAATAAAAGTTTTGTATGAAAAATGTACACCACTATTTGAAGATACAAAACATCAAAAAGAACAGAAAAAAGCTTATAGGTAAGATATTTTGTCAGTTAATCAAATTCTTTAGTGCCAGTGTAGGATTATACAAATCTATTTTCAAGAAGTTTGATAGCAAAACCCATTTGACGGAATTTAAATTTTTGGACAATTTTAAATATTACCAAACTTTATACATACTAAAATAAGAAGTATTAGAAATATGATTGCGGGCGCGATTTCATGATTGTTTTTTTTAATTCCAATCAATATAATTATAAATATTAATCTTTAAACTGCTAGAAAATTGTTTTGTTTTTAATTTTCTTTTTTTCGAGTATTATCAGCTATTAATAGACCATAATCAACGGTATTAGTGACTATAATTCTGTGAAGGTGGCGTTCACTTTTGTTTTATAATTCGATGTCACTTTGTGAAGACATGCTATATTTTAACAAAATAATTATTAGTTACACGTTCAATTCTATAAAAATTCTGCCGTCACATTGACTTATGAATACTGAAATACTTTATAAATAATTAATTTCAGATTTTTGGAAGAAATATGTGGAAGTGAGAGTGAAGTATGTCAAGAATTTGTTAAAGAAAATCGAAAAGATATTCAAAAAGTGATTACCAAGTCCCTGGCAACAGTACAAAAAATTAGCAAAGGCGTAAGTTATCACGTAATTTTCGGAATATATATTTCAGACGCGGTGGTTTGGCAATGTAATTTTGTAACCCTCTCAAACTTGTAATCATACATATTTAGAATATTTTTTATGCCAAGTGTGTAGCGTATGTATATTTTATTTTTGGATCCTCAAAACTCAGTGGGCAAAATGGGTATTCGAAAGATATAATTAATTCTTTGGTTGTTGAAGTAATCCACTAACGAGTACAGCTTAAATGTCAGGAGTCTCATTTATGAACGCGATAGTTGTAAAAATAATTAATTAATAATCAGTACGTTTGAACCATTTCGAGATGTGCATTTGATAAACAAGGTAATAGCGCATGTATATGTGTGTGTTTTCGTGTGTACAAAAAAAGATAGATTTTTTCAATTCCATCTAAAAGAGAACTTGCACAAAAAGGAGTCATAACAAGATAATCAGAATACGTTACCTGCATTTCCCTTAGAGTACCCCGCTATGTCTTTTTTCAATAAAAAATTTCAGAATTAACAGTGAACAATTAATACACGAAAATCACAGATATTAGCGAGTACAAATGCTGGTCTTCAACAGTAGTTCTGTAAAAAAATTTGTTTTCTATTTTAACAAACATACAGACATGACTATCAACGATGAATTCAAGCACTTGTATATTTTTGTAGCGTTGAAATACAACCCGAAAACGGGCGCTTGATTCCATGCAGTAAACATTTATTTAATAGAAAGATACAGTCAGTACTGAGCGTTTTCCCTCATTTCCCTTATATGCCCGTTATTTCTAATACAATAACACAGTTTCACAATGGTATATTGAATGGATCGATCTAAATGTGCAGGCACGAATCCGGTGTATAAATCATCTTGTGGATAAACACCCTCAATTGGAAAAAACTAAATTTTTGAGAGCTATTGTACCAGAGGCTGTCATGTGTTTGAAGGAAACTAATGAGAGATGCAGGACATCTTCTTACAACCTATTAAACTCTATAGCTGGAAAATTCATTGGAAACGAAGAAAACTTTGAAGAATATATCGAAATTTTGATAGCTGGTCTTGGCGGAACTCCCATTTACTGTAATGCTTCTCTTTTAGCTCTTTCTTCCATCACTTACAATTACAATGGTATGTTTTTTAATATTTATCTTTAAAAATTGGATAAAAAGTTGAATTATTTGACACTAAAAATGGATGTTCAGGGTCTTTAGGCGTTCATACAGTGCAAAAGATTTTAGAATTGGCTTGCGCCTTCGTCGTCGGACCTACACGAGAAATTGCATTATCTGCATTGTCGTTTATTAAAGTGTATCTATCAGTTATTCCTACGCCTACAATAGCTCCCACGTTAAGTCAAATAGTAAGTTTAGTTTTACATTACGTAAAAAGCATAATAACAATGAACGTTTGTTGATTATTATATTGTCACATTTTTTTTCAGGTCAAAGCATTAACCAACATGACAGATGATTGCAAGCGGCATTTTCGACAAAAAGTTCGTGACATCATGATAAAATTGATGAGAAAATTTGGAGATAATATAATTACAAATATGGTACCAACTTCAGATCACATTATGCATAAAAGACTGAAAAATATTCGTAAGGTTGAGTCCAGAAAACAGAAGCTTAAGGAATCAAGAAAGGTAAATGTAGACGACGAAAGCGACGAAGAGTTCAATGTTAAAAGAAAGCCAAAAAGGTACTTTAAATATCTTAACTAATTAGATTGTAAGAGTAGTCCCAAAATATTGAAGTGAATAATTTAAAAAATGTTTATAGCCTTGAAGAAATATTAGCTGATAGTGATCAAGAATTCAGTGATTCTGATAATGAAGCGACAAAAACTTATAAACGCAAATCGAAAAAAAAAACTTGGATTCAAGAAGGCGAAGACGACATTGTTGATTTCAATGATCCTGCTGCAGCTAAAAATATTTCAGGTTGCTACAATCAATTTAATTTGTTTTTAATTGATACAAATTGTCATGGGTGCAGATTACTCAAAAGGACCTTTATGTATGTCCCTTTTCATTAAAATTTAATTGCAGCTACTAAACCAAGTAAATCGGCTACCTTGGATGTCAAACGTAAGAATAATGAACGTGGTTTCAAGACTGCTCCGGATGGACGTTTAATTATCGCCGACAGCGATGATGACAGTGATGATGGAAAAAACAAAAAGAAAAACAAGAAATTACCATTCTTGAATGACGACTCAGATGAAGATCTTGGTATGTGCTTTTCAAATATATATACATAACTATGATAGTATACGTAAATTAATACATTTAACTTCTAATAGCCGATCACGATGACGTCAAATCAAATAAAACGACTGAATTTGATAAAAGAAAACGAAAACTTAGTGCTACAGAAGTAGAAAGTGTTATTTCTGACACAAAGTCTTTATCTTCTAAATATCAGGGTAAGTAAAAAATGTTGTTGTGTATGTTATTATAGTATTTTCTTTGCTTAAAAACACGCAAAATTTATCTTAGTTTAATACATTCATATAAATATTCAACCTCGCAATCGATCAATTATTGAATATAGCTATTTTTAATAATATTAAAAATAAAAAAATAAATAATTGGTAAAAATATTAAATAGTACATACAAATTGATATTGTTCCAAAACGAATTCGTTTGATTCATTCGCGTGCACAAGCTCTTTATCTCGTTGATGCTCTCTACAGTCTAGACAGCTTTCCTTTGCTACAAATTCAACGACTGGTACAATAATACGTTTATTTTGTTTGAAAATCTGAGAATTTATTTTAGCAAGGTCCATTACATTAAATAGTTGATTGAGGTGAATTTTGCTAGTACCAATATAAAATGCTATTATTCATGCATTAACAATACACATTATTATGCCAGTAACGTTAACAGTACAAATATTCTTACCTAATGCTACTTTTGTATTGATAGGAAAAACATGGTTTCCACTCGAGAGATTTCTATATTGTCTTCCACATTTGACAATGCTTAGAAGCAAACATTGCTGTAATCCTACACGAAAATTCGAAGCTCGCTGTCAGTTTCTTTTTCCATTTACTGCATATGGAATTCATTTCCGAAAAATTCACAGTACATTTGCGCATCCATGTAATTCATCTCTATAATCCTGTTGCTTTGAACACAAGACGACTTCGTATTGGCTTCTTTTTCTTCTCGTTTCAATAGACGTTTTCTCAAGCAATTTCAAGCATTTTCTATTAATAAGCGTTTGATTATTACTTCAAACATTTTTTGTTTGACAAATCAATCTTTCCACTGGTACGCTTTTTCTTTTGGCATTTTGATTATTTGACTTAAACAATTAGGGTATCCAACGGCCACGGTTTTCTTTATAGAATTTCGGATTGACAAACCTTGCGCTTGCCTCCTTATGCTGTGATAACAAGAATGACCACTTCCTGAATACCAAATTCAAGCGATGTTGCTACATACCTCATTTATGGAACCAACATTTTAAAAACGCTTCTTTTTAGTCAAAGAAATGATTTGAACATACTTTTATTAATGTATTTCATATGTAGGTGTTGACAAAAAACTGTTAAATCCCAAGATATTTTATTATCTTAAGTTGGCAGTAATGACGCTTTCTTGTGTTAAAGCACCGGGTACCTGGTTGAAAAGGGATACCCCTTCAACCCCCGCAGAACACCCTCGAACATCCTTAAATTGATGATGAATGTGTATTAGTAAGTTGTGATGTTAAAAGCTAATTAATATGTTCGAAACTTCGGAAAATCGGTCTGTTCACCAGACGAATTTCCATGGGTGCAGGTTACTCAAAAGGACCTGTATGTATGAAGTCATTTTCACTATTTTATCAAAATTATGTGCATTTAGTGGAAAGGATAATGTTTTTATTTCCGATCCAAAAGAACCATTTGAGTTTATTACAAAAATGCGTTGAATATTTCATTAATAGCTTAAAATTAAAGTTGTTACAATTATTATTAATACACAATTTTGTGTTGTTTAAAATTAAAAAAAAAAATTCAGAAGAACAATAAACACGTATAGGATAATACTCAATATTCTTTTAGCTGGAGGATCTGGAATTCACCGTCCATTAAAATTACGCAAAAAGGAAAAAGATCCAGGTGAAGAATTCCGCTCTAAAAAAGCTTTCGGAGATATCAAAAAGAAAGGCAAACCAGATCCTTACGCCTATATTCCACTAAAGAGATCAACATTGAATAGAAGGTAAAATCGTAATCAATATTTTATAGACAATTTAACTGTATCAGTCACTGTATATTTTTGTAGGACATTACTAACTTGTAACTTTTATTTTTTTCTACAGGAATAGAGCCAAGAATACGGATGCATTCAAATCCGTTCTTTCACGAAGTAAGAAGGACAAACATCTACGAAAAAACACGAGAACTAAAAAAAATAAATAGAATACCAGCTTATTATGAGTATTGATAATATACTCCTGATGATTTTTGTTTTCTGTACAAACAAGTTTGTATAAATATATTTGATAAAGAATTGGTCGTTATTAAACAAATATATCTTTTATTTAGTTGATATATTATTTGACGTTGCAAATTAATCGTAATTTCTATCTTCACAACATTACGTTAAAAAGAAATAGAATAATATTAGTTGTTCAAAAATATCAAAACAACTTTTGTCACATTTTTAGTCTTAGAAATATTTTGCATATACTGGTATTAACATTTTTGGCATAATGTGTAAACATATCTAGCTAATTAAATATTTTTAAAGTAATATAGTTGTATGGAATGCTGATTAACCCTCAATGGTCCTACTTCAAACCATAATTATTTCAATAATTATTATCAGGTTTCAAATAGATTGGTGAAAATGTCCAAATCAAAGTATTAATAACTTGCAAAATTATTCCTCTTTGCTATAGCTTGAGCCCTGCTATACAGTCTCTTTGAAAAAACCATTAAACCTAATCAGTCAAAACATTCTTATTTTATTTATTAATGAACAAAAATAGTGTTTATAATGATATACTGATTCTTTTTCATAGCTTGAATATAGACAATCATGTTATCTACCATGGAATAAAATTATGTGGTGCTTGTATATGTACAATTTTTTTAAGTAATTGAAGAAATGAAATATTCAAAGGAGAAAAAGTTATGACACAGTTTTTTCATTTACAATGTATATTTACTGAAAATATATGACTGAGATTAATTAAAAATTAAAGTCCAATTTATGTTTCTTTTTTTGGCAATACACTCTCTAAGTCACCAGATTCGTTCATTTCTCGAACAATATCTAAACCACCAATCAAAGCACCATTGATATACAACTGTGGATACGTAGGCCAATCGCTATATTTCTTTAGCCCTTCACGAACCTCATTATCTTCTAAAATATCAAAGGTTTCATAATCTACCTTATGTTCATTTAGTATTGCAATAATTGTTTTTGAAAATCCACATCGCGGTGTATCTCGATTTCCTTTCATGAACAACATGCAAGGTGCTTGATTTATTAGCTGTTTAAGTCTATCATCGAGACTTCCTGCTCTTTTTGGTAACATGTTACTTAGTTCTCCCAATTCACTCATTTCCTTAACAATATCTAAACCTCCAATAAGTTCTCCTTTTATATATAACTGTGGATATGTTGGCCAATTAATGTATTTTTTCAAGCCTTCCCTAACTTCATTGTCTTCTAAAATGTCAAAAGTTTCATAGTCTGCTTTATATTGCTCTAATATAGATACAATTGTTCTTGAAAATCCACATCTTGGATTTTCTCGATTTCCTTTCATAAACAACATACATGGTGACCTGTTTATCAGTTGTTGAAGTTTTTTGTTAAGATCTTCTGGTTTTGATTTGTTTAGATTAGCTATTTCTGAATCAATTTTTTCTCTAACTTCACTAACGTTGGTACCATCTATTCTGCCAACAATTTTTTTATCTATAAACAATAAAATTGTTGGAACGGCTTCAATATTACACCCTAATGAGATTTCAGGTTGATCTTCAGCAATAATTTTTGCAAAGTTTACATCTTTGTACAAATCCTGTTTTGCCAATTGTTCAAGTACTTCGTTCATTTGAGCACATTGATCTGCCCATGGTGCATAGAAATGAATCACTGACAATGTCTCTGCCCTAAATATAAAGTAATTCCATCACTAATTTGTATGAGAAAAAATATAAAAATACTTTTAGGATGTATATTCAACGTTACAAATGATTTACATCTTAATAAAACTAATTACACAAGGTACAGTAATAAATGGAGCTGAGTTCAATCGTGTTAGAATTCTATATATAAATACAGGTTATAGTTTTACAATCAATGTTAACTTACTTTACAACATTGTTGTACTCATCAGTAGAAGTAATTTTAATAAGAGGCATCTTAAGAAAAGATGTTCAACTTGTTATTTTGGAAATTATGAAATACAACACATAAACAACTTAATGTTCTCGAGCCGGTTACAACTGAATACTGCAGTCAATAAACGTGTACAAGCCTCAAGTCATTTGATCATAGCTTGAACCCAACACTAGCGCAGCCAACAGTGTGCTAGATAGTGTGTGTGTGTGTGTGGTGTGTGTGTGTATATATATATATTATCTTTTACGTCCGAAATGGTGAGAGAGCAAGATCGAAACCAATGATGTATAATAAACTTTGCCACTGGTATTGTTACCAGACTTCTATTCACATTATTCTGATAAATAAGCTTTTTAATCGACAATTTTTCATTTACTTTACAGCATCAAATGATTAAATCTTTAATTGCATAAGTATTAATTATCGTTCTTAAAGAATTAAAATTTGAACTATTTGAAATGTTAAATTAAACATTTTAGTGATTTATATATACATATAAATAATTTAATTAACACGTATGTACTTGTAAGACTGATGTGATTTAGAAATTTTACTTATTAATATTTATAATGAAACCAAACTTAAATAATTGAATACACAATATTAAATCGATTTATTAGCAGCAAATGAATATAGTTATAGTTATCTGAATAAAATCTGCGTGGATTATAATTGATTGATCCTCATGATTATATTTTAAATTAAAATGTGCAACTCAAAGAATATTCATAATAATTTACTTTTATAGTTAAAAAATGACTATAGAACTGATGACAATTAAATTGTTAGTTATAAAATATATTATTTACCTAGAATACTCTTGATAGAAGTCAGGTAGGAAAATCAGTCGGAAAGGCCCTCAAGGTATTGCTTGACCGACCCCCGTAACGATTTGGATTCGAGGGCCCAGGTAGACGACCGCAATTCAACGTTGAATTAGGCCGTACGTGGTGACAAAGGGAAGCTTATTTACTTATACGTTCCTCAAAATCATATGTTGTGTACGCGTGAGTATATGTTTGTGTGTACACACAACTACAAGCTCATTAGTTAACCTTACATTATATCTAATCAGTAAAAAAGCTGCGAAATCTCCCTTTCTCTGTTATAAAAAAACGAATACGAATCACAGTTGCCTGTGTTTATTGAAAGTGTAGCAGTAAAAGTGCTGTACAATTATGTCACTCTACCAGAAGTACAGACTCTGAACTTTCAAGGAAATTTACGTTGTTCTTTCAGAAATTAATAAGAAAACGATAATATCTTTCGCTTCGCTCTCAAGTTGATAATAAAAAAGGTATGTAACTTATGAAAGTAAACGAATTCATCATGATAATTATTTGATAATTAACTGTACGTTTAAATTCAAGTAAATAGAATAATAGGTTTCTAATACATCAAATTGTAATACACACTTTTGAATGACATGTGATTAGAAATGTTTGAGTTAATTGTATTTATAAATAAAAAGGGCATTTGGTTATTTATCGCTAGATAAAATATAGAGCCTAAATAATTTTACTGTACAGTCATTGTCAATTTATCTTGATATACAAATACAAATAATGTATCTAATCTTTGTTAAACTGATGTCAAAATTTGCAGTAGTAGCAAGATTTTCTTTATAAACAAGAGTAAATGAAATTGATTTATGAAGCGCCTTGTATGTACTAAAACCAGAACTCTGCTTTAAACTAAAACAATGGTAATACTTATTTACACATTTTGTCTGACATTTTGAACAATTATTCAATACTTAGCATCTACTTATTTATTTTGTTATTGTAGAATGACGGAATCAGGTATAGACATCACTTGGCTCAAAGGCAACCAGAAGAAGCATTTTTCAAATCTAGAGTCATAATAAAACCAAGAATTGACCAACAAAGTGGGACACAACATTTACTATTTGCTCTTACATTTATTCTATCTGTATCTCTAACAGTTATTGTCTTGGAAAAAATATTACCTGAACCACAGTTAATTAATTCAGAAAGATTTCATCCTGACAGATTTGTTGCAGAGAGAGCCAAGAATCATATTTATAATTTGACCTCTCTTGGTCCCAGAGTAGCTGGAAGTTATGAAAATGAAATTTTAGCTGTTAAATTTTTGACTGATACTATAGACAGTATTACAAAAAATGCAAATCAAAATCATAAGATTTTAGTTGACACTACAAGACATAGTGGTAGTTTTTCATTAACATTTCTTGATGGAATGACACATGTCTATAAAAATGTTCAAAATGTTATTGTGAAAATTGGTCCTCACCAACCATCAAAATATAGTCTTTTACTGAATTGTCATTTTGACAGTTTTATTGAAAGTCCAGGTAAATAATGGTATTCTGTAAATTTAGTTATATAAAATTGTTTAAGTTAGTAATTTTGTGAATTATTATATTTTAGGAGGTTCTGATGATGCTGCAGGCTGTGCAGTTATGTTGGAAGTTTTTAGAGTTATTTCACAAAGCTCAAAGTATTTAAGATATAATATAATATTTTTATTCAACGGGGCTGAAGAAAATATTTTACAAGTAAAGTAGAGATCATCCTTATTGGCAATATTTAAAGATAAATCCATTGATGTACTTTGAAAGTAATAATTTTTTATTTTAAAAATGAATGATTTATTAAAATTTTCATATCTAGGCTTCACATGGATTTATAACTCAACATCCTTGGGCTAAAGAAGTAAGAGCTTTTATAAACTTAGAAGCATGTGGAGCTGGCGGAAGAGAATTATTATTCCAAGCTGGACCTGGTAATCCTTGGATTTTAGAAGTAGGCTCCTTGACAAAATATAAGATTTTTCTGCAAACTGATGATATTTTATTTGCATAAATGGATGTCTATTTTCAGGTGTACTCAAGATCTGTACCATACCCGTATGCCTCGTCATTGGCTCAAGAAATTTTCCAAAGCGGCATAGTACCAGGAGAAACTGATTTTCGTATCTTCAGAGATTTCGGAAATGTATCTGGTAATAAAAGAAATATTATATTTATTGTATGAAGGTTAAAAATGATCTTATAGTATCTGTATATTTTACGTATTTTAATTTATTTTCATAATGTAGGTTTAGATTTTGCTTGGTCAACAAATGGCTATGTTTATCATACCAAATTCGATTCTATTGATCAAATACCTTTGGGTTCACTACAAAGAACAGGTGACAATATTCTAGCTCTTTCTCTAGGCATAGTGACTGGCCATTACTTATCAGACGATAGTCTCCAAACTCCAGAAGGTTCACTTGTTTTCTTTGATTTTTTGGGAGCTTTTGTTATAAGGTGGCCAGAATATATGGCAAGATTTGTAAATATTGTTGGCATGGTAATTGGGATTTATTCTGTTTATATAAACATGAATAGTGTTCGAAGAGGTAATTCATAAAGTAAATTCGTAAGCTGCGAGCACAAAGTAAAAGATAATTAATACTGATTACGTTAAAAATTTTCAGACATTAAAAAATCAGCATATGTAAAGCAATTAATAATATGCATTGCGACTATGATATGTTCATGGATTGTGTCAATGATCTCAGTCACTATAATTGCTCTTTTACTAACAAAACTTGGTAAAGTAATGAGTTGGTATGCTCGCCCAGCATGGCTCTTTTTTCTTTACATTTGTCCAACTGTTGCTGTTTCAATGACTTTCTTTCTTTTCATGGCTGCTCGACAGAAAAAGGTCTGTGATAATGTCAATGTTATTGTTCATGTATAAATAATGCAGAACCTTACCAATTTAATGACAAGAAAAACAAAAACTGACGTAAAACGCTTATCTTTTCACTTAAATATATTTTTTACGAAAAAAGAGGGTTGAAAAACAAGATGTATTTAACCAAATGATAATATAGGATTGACTGCATTTTATTCTGTGATTCATGAATTTATTGAAACTATAAGTAACTTATTTACAGAGAACGAACGTATAATTTGCGTTTCTCAGCTTTTTTACTTGAGTTTTTGATTTTCTGATTCAATAAAGTTGATCTTTTTTTATCCCATTTTAGATTCAAACAATAATAATGGTAACATATGGAGTATTTTTACTCTATTTTTCAGGATGTTTATTCGTCTTGGACTTTATATCAGCTATATTTCGATGCTTATAGCGTATTTTGGATGACAGTCTTACTTTTCTGTATTTTAATGGACATACGGTCCGGTTTTATACCTTTGCATTGGGTTATATTTCTGTCACTGGGAAATATCTTGCGACAAACTTTCTTCAATAAGTGGCGAGGTAATCTAACAGACTATGACACCTGATAATTGTTTGTACGATATATCATTAAATTGTTTATATTTTTGTAGATTGGAAATGGCTGTGTTTGCATATGGGTACTTTAAGCTTACCATATATACAATCCTTTTATCTTTCTATCGGTGCTCTCTATCTATTTATTCCATTAATGGGTCGGGCTGGTGGAAGCATTAATTCTGAAATCGTTATGGCCAATATGTTATCAATTCTGTTTTGTCTACTTCTGAGTTTTACGGTAATTTTATTTATCTTCATTTTAACATACTTTCTGTAAGAATTATATTTTATAAGTTTATATACATGTACAAGTTATGCTCAAAGATCGAGCTCGGTCGATGACTATTTAAATGACCACACCGTTGTCCCGAGTGTGTCGCATTTTATCGACAAAAGGTTATAGCAAATTTAACACGGACACGTTCTAAATCGATCGATTTAAGATCTACGGAACGTCAATGTATGTAGGAAAATATGTTGACTATGATCACTTGTTAGCTATCGACTTTACTTTCACTGTTACTAATGTCGACAATAGCATTTATATACGTACATTTACATTTATACACATTTTTAAATGCAAACTATACGATTTGTTCGATTATTTCGTACCTAACAATATATTCTTTCGAAAAGTTTAGTTTTCGAAAAAAGAATTTAGTCGCAAAAAGTAATTTTTAAACTGACACTATCATTAAGCAAGTTCGTTCCATAAATCGACACGTTTCATAAAATTATCAAAAATTTAAATGTCATCGGTAAAACAAATAATAAAATAGAAACTACACTTTGATACGAAAAGCGAATCATTAATTTTTAAAGTTGCAACAATAAATAGGTATACATACGTTCATCTCTTGATTTATTATTAATTAAGAGTCAGCGCTAAAGTATAACGTATATTTTTAGATGCCCATTGTCATTCTCGTCAAAAATGCAAGCAGAGTGATAAGTGTACTAGTTGGAGTATTCTTAATTGCAACAGGTGTATTGATATTAACTCCTCTTGGATTCCCTTATAGCGGGGATCCAATGTCTCCAGCTCCAGAAAGATTTATGATAGTGGTATAATTTTTTTAAAATACGCACACACATGTCAATATGTAATAACGAAATCTACCTGAAAAGTAACGTATTTTTACTGTTGCAATTAGCACACACAAAGACAATATTACAATATGGATGGAACCGTGCGATATTTCGGTACTGGATACTGGATAGTTAACTTAGATATGAATAGTCCCCATAGTGTGCAAGCTATGGTTCCAGAAGTTGGCGCAGCCCTGTCAACAGCTGAAGATTGTAAAAATGAATTGTACTGTGGCTTACCGTATTTAGTACCAGTAACAACTTTTTTGTGGTAATTGAATTTCATTGACGATAAAATAATTATTTTGTCATTCATATAAATGTATATAAATTGCATTAATTTCTTTTTATTTATCGTTTATTATTATATTATTTATGGTAAATTAAACTAGTCTTCTACTCACTTTGGATTTGCAGGAAAACAAGTTGGATACCAGGGCCAGCTCCATTGATTACTGTACCAACAACATTGAATTTGATAGCAACATCCAGAAAAGAAAATACACAAGTTTTTTCGTTTAATATAACAGGTAATGATATCTTTTGATGGAAAACGCGAAAAAATTATTACTTATTTTGGAGGCATGTATCAAGATCCTGTGTGTTCTTTGCTCAGGACCAGATCATATCGGCATTATGTTATCCCCTCTTAAAAATTTACATGTAAGGAAGTGGAACATACTCAATGAAAAACCATTACAAGGACCATCATGGAATGAAAGAGAAACTTACTTTATATATTACTCGTGTGTTAAAGATTGTGAACCTCTGAACTTTTCTGTGGATATGGAAGTAAGTTAATTATACCGTATTTGCAATTTTAAGATTTCAAATAAGTTTAGCGTTCAGTGTAAATAGAGATCTATAATGAAAGTTTAAATCATTTTAAATCGATCGCTCCGAAATTGCTAAAAACCAACCACTAAATACTGAAACATTAATGATTTTTGAAATTTTTACAACAAACTTTCTGTACTTAAAAATGTTAAACCCAATAAAATTTAATCAGAATCAAAGCGATTCTATAAAAGTAGTAACCACGTTTATTCGTTTGTGTTTCAATACGAATAAGAGAACTTATTAATAGAACATTTTTATTGTATAGTGTTTGTTGAGAAGAATTTCAAGCAAAATTACTGTGAAGTCTCTTCTTTCAATACAATTTTCTTTCTATGTTAAGTTTTTATTTTGAAAATTGTTTAGCGTTCTTCGCTCTTTACAACTTAATCTTTTGATATTTAACGCTTCGTAAAGTTTGATATTGAATCACATTTCAAATCTTCGCCTCTTTTCATGTACACGTTAATCCAAACAATTTTTCGACATTAAAATCGACTTAAAAAAAATTATGTGAATTGGCAACTATCACGGATAATTAATATTACTTATTTGTTATAGATTCCAAAGAATCACAAAGGTCCAAGTCTATCGATTGCTTTAGCTGGCCACTTTTTACATGGTGAAAATCAACGATCTCTCAGATTTAAAAGCTTTTTATCGCAATTCCCAATGTGGTCAGTTGTAACGCCCTGGACTGCATCTTATACATCATGGCAATTTTAAATCAAATTTACCAATCTTATGAAAATTGGTAAAGGATGCGAATAATTTTGAAATACTGTTCAAGAGCGTAGAGAACAATAGTCTGAAGTATTATTGTATAGGAAGCGTAGTTTTTTGAAAATTAATGTTGAATTTATAATTTATTTATGGATTAACGAGTCCATTTTTAGCGTTATTTGTCGGGCAACTGTTGTAAATTAAATTATTCTTTTTTACAAATGTTAAGCTTGTGTGATGAAACCTAAAGAAAACAATTAAATTAAACAATTTGTATGGTTACGGAAGTTAAGTTTAATTAATTAGCGTCGAAACAGTTAATTTTCTAAGTCCAATAAAAGTTGTGACAGAAATACTAGTCCAAAATTATAAATTATAATTTGAAAATCTATATTTGTTACTATGTGTTACAATCGTACAGATTGCTATCCAAACGTTATTACCGAGAAGAGTTTTCAATCAAGCGTTTAAAAATGTTATATTTTTATTTAGCTAATCTCGAACGACAGAAATGTGATAATCGGTGCATACATTTGAGTATTCTTTTTACATAATGTATTATTGTTTTCCAAGTATACTGCAAAGATTATCATATAATTGAGATTAGATGACTTGTTTTCGAAAATTAAAAATGTAACCGTTATGATATAATCCGGAATATAATCCGGAAAAAATTAATTATTATTTAATTAAAACGGATTATTGTAGATAAACTACGCATAATATTCATTTTATTTATTGGATTCGAACGACAAAAACATTGTTTAGATATTTCGTTGAATCTAATATCTAAATGCTTTGTTGTTAGTGTTTAAAATAATTTGCGTCGATTTAAAGTAATTACTCATTTAAATAATAAAGAGGCCTATGTAAAGGATGAAAAAGTAAAACATTTTGAAATAGTTTGATGGATAACGTAGCGTTTCAAAAATTCGCAGTTACGCAAAATAATGAGCCACTTGATTATCAAAAACTGTTATGATCGCTTTATCTTATGAGAATTTAGTTGAAACATTTGAACAGTGTTTAAAAATGGATTTAAAAATGTATTATCCCTTAATCCGATACCTTCAGAAAGTTCGATTAGGTTGATTCACTGCTTTTTGACTACGTTCTCTGAAAGGTTATTGTGTTGATTAAAAACTTGATATAAATTGTTGTTGTTTCACAGTTATGACGAATCTTTGATGAAAAGCTCTGAAATTCAAATGTTAATATGGACTGTATATGCTGTCAGTTCTACAAGTACTATTCCTTTGTCGTTTTGTCCGAATTCAACCGAGATCATAATAATCTATTATTCGCTGAAATATAATTAGCGCAAAAAATAACGTTACAATACCAATGAACAATACATCGATCTTATTTTCAAGTTTTTCAAGTTTTCTTTACATGCGGTATTCTCAATTGTAGACGATTGTATCTTCAATAATAGACAAGCCAATAATGATTTAGCTGTTAACCTTCGCGTGAGTCATAACGTATTAAGAAGAAGCTTCTAATAAATGTCAGGATCACTATTATTATTATTACACGGACTAGTGTGAGATGGCACATTTTGAACGTTAATCAAACGACATCTCATGAATGTTATAATCCAATGCAGTAGATGCGTACTGCAAGAGGGTTGTTTTACACGTACTAATTTCAAATGGCATAAAGCAAATATCATCGGCTGTTGGATTTATCTGTTATTAACAGAATTCAAAGTATGATTATCAATAGATTATCTGCTTGATAACTCGTAGATAGAACAGCCATAGATAACATAAAGAAGCAGCAACAATAGCTGTTTTGGTAACGTAAGCGACAAATAATATTTATTCGATAAATTATTCATACGATGCCAAATCTAATATTTGATCTTAAAACAATCGACAAAGCAATTGAACTAAACGCTTCTATTTCAAAAGAAATATAAAAACAACAGAAATAAATGCATCAAACATATCTTTAAGGAGCTTTTGCACAACACTTTTTATACGAGATCTAGCGCTAGAGCTTCGAACGAATTTGCATTGTAATCTGATGTACTAGTGGCCTAAAGAAACTTGACTTTTTCGAAAAATTTATAGAGCATTAGTAACGATGACTTTTTTACTCAAAAGTTTGTGATAATCGTACGAATATATAAATAAAATGTTGAAAATAAGGCACTCAATTCCATAATTCTAGATTTGTTGTCGCGTTTATAGGGCTTGGGGAGCACAGATTGCGTTAGTTTGCAGCGAGATAGCGATTAGAAATAGATATTAGGAAAAAACACATTGAATCGTGCTTGCAAATTGGCACCTCGATAATTACGGAAATATTTCGATCGCGCCTTCTAGTGCAACGTTTTATGCGTAGCAATTTGAATTGGCTTTGCAATCGATCAGTTGGATTCAACCTCGATCACTGCCGTGTTACTCTCGCGCGTTATTTCACGTATAAATATAAGGCGATATTGGTCGATAACTATGGAGTACATTACAACGAAAACGAAACTATCTCCTGCTCGAACAAATGCCACGCAATACGTAATATCTATCCAGCGAAGTACATTTGACAACAAATAACAACTGTATTTATTGCAAGGGGCCCACTCAATATTTATGTCGTGATGTTTTGCGATAACTGTTGGTGCATACGAGGTTGAGGAGTTTGCGTTCAGCAATCGAAACCTATAGCGCCCTAAGTCTGTTATGGAATGCATCGCGTTATAATGTACGTCGTTGTTTTTTGTTAGATTCAAATAAAGTTGATACTATAAAACGACAGAATTCTGCAATTTGATTGTAGTTGAGTGACGAATCGATCCAACCCCGTAGCTACGCTCTCCCGAGGCCTAGCGAACAAATCATCGAACGTTTCTCAAACAGGCGACGATCTCGCTCGACAGGCCGACATTGGGAGTGGAGAGTGCCGCAAAGCGAGAAGGGAGCTGTATTACACTCAAGGTCCTGCAGTTTCGTGAGCACGCCGTAAGATTGGGCGTCGGGCGAGCAGGTCGGCGGTTATCGGCAGCACCACTTCGCCCTCGCTTACGATCTCCGAGAGCAACTCCGATCGAACGTGAGACAACGGCGACAGGGCACGTAAACGCAGGTGTACCGCGGAGAAACGCAATCAAATTGGCGAACAGCGG
The DNA here is from genome assembly GCA_030064505.1 of Chouioia cunea. Taxonomy (NCBI): domain Eukaryota; kingdom Metazoa; phylum Arthropoda; class Insecta; order Hymenoptera; family Eulophidae; genus Chouioia; species Chouioia cunea. The sequence goes on from JAOPFQ010000005.1 coordinate 14,060,909, forward strand.
CCCACCAGAGTCGTTTAACGAATCGTCGCGAAACGCTGCGACGCCCCGCGTGCGGCTGCAGCTTCTTGCCACTTGGGCTTGAACGAGGCTTAATTGCTCCCCTTGCAATTAGTGAGTAGACGCGAGGGTTTTAGCACAAATCGATCGCGAAATAAAAGCCACAGCCATGCAGTTACGCATTCTCGTACTATCTTATCGGTCGACGGCTACAGTTGCGCAATGCCCGCCGCACCGCCGACTCAATCCGGCTGCTTGTTCGCGTCCAATTAGCACCTGTCCCCCGTGCCGCCAGCTAGCATAGCTCGCGCCTGTGTCCGACCAAGGTGTGCGCACCCGAAGAACGGCCAACTTGCGTCGCTCGACCCACTTCGTACGATCGCCGCCGAGAGCTACATGCTACGTTTCGAAAGCTGCTTCGTCGAGATACGAGTACACGAGCTAGGCGCTTCCTTCTTTCTAACTAACCGCGTAAGATAAACAGCTATGGCCGGCCAAATTACTGCTCGTTGTCCTACTATTTTCACTTGGGCAACGTTACTCGACGAGGCAGTCGCCTCGAAGATAATTCCAATCGATCTTGCGCTCTCCCTCTCTCGGTTTGTCGGCCGTCACTCGCTTTCTTCTCGAGTCTCGTTGTTTTTTCCAGATCAACAAAGTACTCTTTGTTGCGGGTGGCCTAGTTTTGGCGTGAACGGGAAAGCGCCCCTTGGCCACAAATCAGATCCACTAACGTAACTCGTCGCGTTCCAAAACATACGACGCACTGGTAGTCTTTTGTTTTTTCTCTACATCTAACGTATGCACGTGTATGTCCAAGCTTGCGACCACATCGGCGACGTGGAAGCGGTATTTCGGAGCTGACGAGGCATCGAAATTCGTTAGCGTTACGCCCAGCGTAGTCACTTCTTGCCGCTCTTCTCATGCATATTGTACACGTGTCTCGACTACCGGATTCGCTCGATGTTGTCCTCGAACGGCGCTCCTCGATCTTTACACTCTCGCCTCTAGTGCTTCACGAGTGTAGCACGTACCTCGAAGATCTTCTTGACAAATTTTCTTGGGAAATTCGCAGCTGCGTTGACAGTTCGCCGTCAACGTCGTACGTTGTGGTTTGCAGAGCAAAATATAGGCCCTTCGATGCATGGCTCATTGCGCTCGAATCAAGAACAACGCGAGTTCGCTAATACGAGGGTTGCCTCGTCACGATTGACGGGACTAAATCAAAGTTGCTTTCCGTAAGTGTGGTGGTTCGACGCGCTCGAGCGCGCGGGAAGAATATTAAAGAGCTAGTTTGTCTCCTTTGAGCGATTGTCCTCGCTGCTGGGCCTCCTGTTTGAGAAATGCCACGCCACCGACGATAAAAGCCGCTTGAGAAGGATTTTTCAACGGCTTTGAACAACGCATGGGAATCCGTTTACACTCGAGTTCACTTGCAACCTGCTCCCGTACGCTCTGCCCTTCCGTACAACCACCAAAGACCGTTCCGAGTTTCCTCAAACACGTCTTTCTCGTTAGTTTCAACGCTCAACGATCGGCTCGCTGCGCGGCAAAAACAGGCGGCTACTTCGTCGTGTCGGCCACTGCCGAACGAATGGATCGCCGTGGGCTTGCGAAAACCTCGATCGTAAGCATAATCGGGCCGTGTGTGCTCGTGAACGAGTACTTTGCAGCGAAAGCAACGTTGCGAGTATCGGTTGTCGGAGTTGCAAACAAACTTTGCACGCGCGACAACCTTCGATAGCACAATGGCAACGATCGATTCTCTAAATTCCTGCGGACTACGCGCCGAGAATACGCGAGCCGAGTGGCAGAGCCCGTTGGTCGATCGCCATCTCGAGGCTTCGACCCGCATCGGCTAGCTGCCTGGCTGCACGTATCACGCGCTTACGTTTCAACTCTGTAATACGATCCTCCATTCGATTGATAAGCGCGCAGCGCGTCAGTGGCTTGAAATGTAATAAAAATCGCAAAGCTCTTCGGCATCGTCGAGAGAGCTTACGTAGCTCGTAAAGATGTGGACGGACGCATCCGACGACGGCTCGAGAGGGAGAGGGAGCGTTCAGCGCGGTGACTTCCTTTGGGGGATCGGCAACGTGACTTCCGGAGCAAGTGCGCGCTCGACGTCCATCGGCTGCCGGATATGGCCAAGAAGCGGCGCGCACCTCGTACACGACGAGGCTCGCATGCGAATCGCACGTGCGCGCGAGCACGCTGAATTAGCTCCGTCCACGAATCGCGCGTATTTGCGGTACGCCCGGCGGTATTGTCCTTAGTTCCAAGACGATCGCGCTGGCTTTGCGCTCGCTCTAGCCAAAGGCCACGCGCAAGCCGATCGCTCGACTCCACGCCGAGGCGAGGTTGAATCGATCGTCCGCAACGTTTTGTCGTCGCAGTGTGCACGGTCCCTCGCAACAAGATCGTTACTGGCCGAGTCTCGACCGTTGTAACGCACGACGACGTCGTTATTTCGGTCTACAGGGTCGATTAGCAGCGTCAACGAGTGCGACGCGCCGGCACGTCGCTTGCAAAATCATTAACGCTTCGTCGCTGTTTGAGCAACGTTATTGGATACTCGATGCTGCCGTTGGTTAACGCGGAACGATTGCGATAGTTGGAGACTCGGGCACGCCACGCGGTCGCGCCAAGCGCCTCGCGATCGGACTCTCAATTTCGTCGAAAGTCCGATCGACGTACGCGTACACCGCCAGTAACCCATGGGACGCATCGCACCGGAGCGGCGAATTAACGACGATATTTTAACGCGCTTAGCGCGCTCTCGATCCGCGCTTCGCCGACTGAAAAATACGTGGTGGCTGTAATGCAATTACCCAGCGACGCCCACTAATTACTCGACGAGCTTGCGTTGCTACGATATCGCCGCGGATGTACTTTTCCGCGCGTAGCTGCTAAGTGAGCGTAAGAGAGCGTGCACAGAGGTATCGGGAAAAAAGAACAGTGACACGCGGGCGAAAGCCATTAGAACAAGAGACTCGCGGCGCTATGAGCTATTCAACGCACGCCTCCCCTCCCCCGACCGTCCCTCCCTCCCTCTCTGCTACGTGGTCGTCGGTCCCTTTTTACCTGCGCGCCGGCAGTCGGCCGAGCCGGTATCATCGGGCCCGCTCTACGCCCACGCCGTCAGTTTCACGACGCGACTCGACGCGACTCGACGCGGCTTCACGCCCTACCTGCCGCTCGCTGCTCGCCGCTCGAACTCGCTTTTTTTCTCATGTTCTCATCATCTTTATTTCCTTCGACTCGTTATAATGGCTTCGTTTTGCATTCACCGTCGACGCGACGCTTTGACCAGTACGCGCTTTCGAGTAGCGCTGCGTCGCGCGGCCGCCGATCATTTCTTCATCCGCACTCGTCGTATTAATCATGGCTGATCTAAAGCAGTTGGAAACTCGGAAAACGAGGTAAGCTTGCCCTACGTGTATACTTGAATAGCTGCGCATTTCATTCGATTGATGTTTATCAACGAGCATCTCTGCGCGCTCGATTGATTATCAAATTGCAATCGTACGAGTAATTTCGCCGAATGACTCATTTGATTATCGATATTTCGATAAACCTATAAATAATCCCGTGAACGATGTTGAACGCGACGCATGTCCCGTCGAAGGCTCTTTGTTTATTTGTTTATTGATGCATTTTCGTATCTGAAATTCTGCGGTGGCGAACGGCTAGTCTCGAGTGCGCGATAGCAGACTGGCTGAAAGAGCGATACTGGAATTACTTGGATGCGAACGATCGACGTAAAATAGGTATGTAGGTTTGCCGTTGGTAAAGGTACGCGTATCCGAGGGCACAAGTCCGAGGCAGGCTGTGCGTCGCGTCTCAAGAAAAGAGTGCAAGAAAGGAGTGCGCATCGTTCGCAACGCATCGTTCGCAAAGATAAACTTGGATCGATTTGCCCGATCGATGCTGTTGCACGATAAAGTAGCAGCGCATATCGCGCTGGCTAGAGAGCAGAGCCGCTCGTATACTCAGCGTTCGTCGCCAAAGTGTCGAGTGTATTCCACGAGTGTTTCATCAGGCATCAGGCGATTGCTTAGTTTGCGAAACATCGCATGGGCGAGTAGGAGGCAAGATGTCGGCATAGCTGATGTGTTCGAAAATTCGGCTGTGTCACATCCAGCCAGCCAAACGCTCAAACGTCAACGTTCAATGCGGCTGCCTAGATAACCACGAGCCATCGTCAAACGCGCAGTTCGCGTCGATGGATCAGCCAATAAATCCACGAGTCCAGTCGCTGGTGAGTACGAGCTTCCGATGCTATTCGCTACGCGCATTTGAAGAAAATAACTAGTAGCCTTAGCAACGATCGAGCGACAGTTGCGCGTGTTCGAGACGACGGAAGCAAGTAGAATACCGTACACGTCGCCCAGAGTATCAACGGCAAACGGTAAGACACTTACACTTGATAAACGTACAAATACGAATCTCTTGTTGGTTTATCTGTTTTTAGAAACATGCAAAAATGCAAAAGACGCGAGAAAGGCTTCGAGCGAGGAGGGGACTTAAGAATGGTATCGATCGTATTGCCGTCGCGGAGTGTTGCGAACGTTGTTGGGCGCAATATCCTCGAATTGAGATCGCTGTCTACTGCGATCGGCGGAGGGAGCGTTCTTAGGGGTTCGATAACGTTCTCCGTCCGAGACAGAAAGAGTCTGCTGGCAGTATCGCTGGCGACTTGCACGAGCGTCTCGTAGTGGACGAGCGAAAGGTTGCAATGTTATTTCGTACGGGCTCGCTTATTTGTCTGCGCACGTGTGTTTATACCTTTTCCAGGAGGAGAACGCCCTCGTGTTTAACTCTGGCCACGTTTGGGGCCAGACCATTTGGGCTTGCCTCGATCGGTACCGGCGACGAGCGGATCTCGCGGAACGTGTCCATTAGACACCGACACCCACTTGAATTTGCAGCCAGTGAGTACCTACAACGCACAATCACAACGCTTCGTTCAATTTCGTATGTCGAGAGAGCCCATCCAAGCAGCTCTATCCTTTAATTTGAAGTTGCGCGGAATGCGTGCACCTACACAGGGGGCGTCGGCTCCTCGCGAGCGCGCGTGTCCGGCTTTTGAATGTTCCGGATATGACGACGACGCTCCTGCGACACCTTTTGCTTTATTCCTCGTTCTCTCTATCTCTCTCTCTCTCTCTCTCTCGCTCACTCCTTCTCCTCTGTTTAGCTCCTTTGTCTTTTTCTCGATTCCTCGAGCGCGCCTCTCCGGAGGAACGCGCGTGACCTGACTTGCATACGAAAAATCTCACCAACAGCGGCCCTCGCTCTCTCGCTCTCTCCTTCTCTCTCGACTTCACCTGTGTTTGACTCGCGTACACATATAAAGAGAACACCTATGACGCTCGCTTCAAGTTTTTCATTTGAAAGTCTTTCGCGTTTAATTCCCCTTGACCAAGTCGAGTATCCAGAGCGTAAGGCACTCTGGCATCTTTAATACTTTGCGTGAATGATTCGTTTATTCATTGGCTGAAGTAAAACAACCCAAAAACAACCCTCAACACTAGTGGCAAATGAAATAATTCTTGTATTATGTACCACGAACCGAGTCTTTCCGACGATATTTGAGTTGTACGAAATGGTGCACGCGCCTTGATTTTGTGTTATTTTCTTCAAGTTCATAGGAGCCAGGTATAGTTTCTTCTTCGTGATCCGCGTGACAAACTTAGGCTTCCTGTTGCTCGTAGCACCCGCCTCTCGCGTCTGCAGAGGGTAGATTGTCGTCGTCTCCTTTCCACGTGGCGTTTCACGTTGAATATTTATTGGCGAGTTACAATGGTCTGGACATAACGATCTGGTACTGTCATCTTCATCGCTAAAAGACAATACTCGTATCGTCACTGCTTTGCGCATTAAAGCGCATCGCAAAACGACTTTAATGAGGTAAAACTTGTTAGTAGCCATACCGTTACATCGTTGAGACGAAGGGAATATTTGGGACCAAGGCCACGTTGAAAGTCAGCAGACTGCGACGAAAGCGTGTTTTCTTCCGTTTCCAGATCTTCGCCGCTCGACAGAAAGCTGGAAAGAGGAACCGAGGTGAAGTTGTTGACGAGTCTCTCCATTGCAATACTGGTTTCTTTGAAGGGAACGATTCTCGTCTAAATATCAACACCGACAACCTCGTGTTCTATAAGTAAAGTTCATCTAATTTGTGTGCATGTATAATAAATCAAATAAAGGAAATCGTGAAAACCTCTGACAATGTTAATCCAAAATCGTTGCTTGTCACGGCCGTTTAGGAATCCTGGCTGCTGAAACGCTACACTATTGTACACGGCACAACGTTTGCCGTCTAATGCAGGCGCCGTCTGCTCCCATACCAATCAAGTACGCATCTAGTGTTGTAACCGTCAAACATCGATAGCTGCGTTTTGATTAGCTCGAATAATTAAATTTCGCAGCGACGGCTAGTGAGTGGTCTAAAGCTATTTTTGATCAAAAGTAATACATCTTTAACGTCACAGTAAAACACAATTGTATTATTTGTCGCTGTTCTACACCTTCAACTCTCGAGTTGTGTTTGCGGTCAAATATAACGCGACGGCATCTTCGTAATGGCCCACGAGATCCGACTATGGGAGGAATCGTCGAAATCACTCAATGGCATTATTACGCTCTGTTTCCTACCCGTAGACGCACCTCCGTGCAAAAGCGTGAAAAATCTGTATAACTTGTTACGAACTTCGTATATAGCTACTTCCCGGTGAGCTTAGTCGTATCTTGTTGAATCTCCAAGTTTGAACTTGAACAAAAGTATCGCGTCAAGACGATCTTGGATCGTTCGACCAAATTTCGTGGTACCGAATTTCAATAATTCGAATTACCAATGAAAAATACAAGTTGAGTCGAAATCGACCGATTTTTACTCGATATTTACTTGTTCTGTAATCCACTACCCGAAATTCCGATGAATCAAATAATGAGCTTCTTAAGATGTGTCTTGCAAAGCAAGCCTTGAGACCAAGAGTATATTATTATTATTATTCCAATTATTCGAACGATGTGATGCGTGACATATGCAAGTAATTGTCTGTTGTCAAAATGCCAAAGTGCATTGTTACTCGCACCGAAATTGACGTATATACATAACCGCCTCAGACAAGACCACCGTGCTAAAACCAAATAGCATTGTTGCGTTGAATAATAATTGTTTTCCGAGTATCGAAAGCACTCGATTAGAAACACGCTCTCTGACAAGTCGAAGCTACAAGCGCGGCAATTCGTTAAAAATCTCGTGAAAATGTCTCGTTGATACGCTGTCGCAAAAACAGCAAACGAAAAGAAAGTACAATAGAGGCATACGTCGTGTTATCCGTGTAGCCAAGTCGCGGGTGTTGCCGAGCGAAAACTGAGAAGCACGGGCTTGAGCGGTCGAGGCTCCCTCCGTTCGTGAGAAGGAGCGTCGCTATGGCCAAGTCCAACCTGCACGGCGGTTTTGAGCTTGTCCGAGGCGATCGTCACCCGGAAATCACAAAACTCACGGCTGCTCGACAAGTTGGCCGTCCTCGGCGAGGTGCTCGGCTCCACTTGGCACGGGCGCCTCCCGCGAATGTGGTTATCTTATCGCCGATGCCCAAGCCTAGCCATTGTGATTTGGAGCCAGTAGAACGTGGGCGTCTCTTGTGCACTCGACGGAAAATCGTGGTCTTTTGTCGCGAGTCGGATTTTCTCGCAATGGCAAAACCGGTGGTAGCCCCAACCGTTCTTGTGGAGCACGTTCGCGTCGTCGTCGCCTCGTGCTGAAATCGTCCGGTTCTCGTTGACGGGTGCACTTCCCAACAGTCTCGGTCCAGCGTTAAACGAGCACAAGCCATGTATTCCAAACGATCGAGTTGTAGCTGTACGCGAGTCGATACTCACCCGAACGGATGAACAATCAAATTGCCGTGAGACGGAGAGACGCTCCATTCGTTGATCGTTGACGACGTTCCAACCGATTTCAATCCATAGATCTCCATCGAGAGCCCGCTTATAACGAAGCGTCAGAGTGCACTCTCTTGAAATAAGCTGTACAGCAGCGGCTTCTTCGAGGAGGTACGCGACTGCGCGAGAGCGGTTTCGCGAACGACGCTCCTCTCGGCAATGGGCGCAAAACGGGTATCGAATAGCATTTTGCCTTGGGAATTCGGAAACTCGAACGAGTGACAAGTAAGCCGCGTGAAATAGCTTTTCTTGTACTTTATTTGACAAACCTACAAAACCCGACTGCGAACACGATGTTTACCGATTCCGTCAAGAATTCGAGAGAAGAACGATGAAAAGCGACAAATATGGGGTTTTTGCACGTAACCCGCCTCGTTAACGATTCAGTCGATCGTTCGCCTAGTCAAGCCTATGAACCCTACGGTATTCCTCAAACGAATATTGGAACGTAAGATAAAAAATGTGTTGAAATCGATGTTCGTTAGATTTGACGTTTCGAGCGATTTTCCGCAGGCTGTTTGGTAACAAGCAACCAATTAGTTGCAAACCAATTTCGATCGTTTTTTACAAGGTGCTAATGTTATGTTATGTTATTTTTCGTTACTTTGTCCGAAGGGGCGAGAATTCCACCTGTATGGGTTCGAACGCGCATATCGTCGCTACTGCCCTTATTTTTGAGTGCAAATATTGCAAATAAATGGCAGCCAAGAGAAGAGACTTGGATTCCAGGCATAGTCACGCGCAGTTGGGAGGTTGATCGGGAGCTTTAAACGAAATCGACCGTACGACCACAAACCTCTGTGACTCAATTATTGTACGGTTGTTGAAAGTCAGTGAAGCTGTTGAAACTAACAAAATCGTTTGTCCAAATCGATTTTCAGTAGATTCTACGAAAGATCTGCGACCCCGTGTTGCAAGTTCCTTTTTCAAATGCGTTGGCGCGCTATGCTGCCATCTTTGCGGTCGCCGTTGTACTCGTTTGCCGTTGATAAACGTGCGGTCGAATCCAAGAAATCGTCCCGACTACACCCAGTAGATGGCAAATGCAGCTTGTTCTTCTATCAACTGGATCAGAATCACGAGGTGGGGAGCCATAGGCCTCGCAGATCGACAAGTCAAATGAGTATAGGCCATTGACAAACCGTTAACAATGTCGTTGAAAGTAAAGTTTACGTAAAAATGTGATCGTTTTCCGAAAACATTCGAGCTTTCGAAATAGTAAGACTTTCCTAGCTGTGGAATATGCCTTTATTGATCTATATCAATGTTGCTTATAACGAGGCCGCAAAAACTATCTGGTTTTACTTATTACTCGATCCATAAACAATTAGTTTAATGTAAAAAGAAGGTTATGCTTTGTTGCTTTATTTTTTGGAATTTATTTTTGTAAATAAAGTTTTGAAAGTTTATTATTGTGCAATAATGGAACAGGCGAATAACAAAGAAACCATTAACCTCTTAGATTTATCAGATAATGAATCTGACATTTCTGATTTATTTATCACACCCAAGAAGAAAAAAGTTAAAAGGTACGTTCACGGATAATAAGTATATTTCATACGTATATTTTATTGCTTCCTCTTGTAAATCATGTAAATATTCTAAATAAAAAAATGAAACTTGATTGCTTCGTCGATTGCTAAAACTGTGTTTAATTGTCGATATTAATTTGACAGAAGACATCGATCAAATGGATCGTTAAAAACAAGACAGGTTAGCTCTTATGGCTATAAGGCTTCTCGAATGAGAATAGCATCGTTATGGTTTGCTGCCGTCCTTATATTTATATGGCTTGCAACTTTATCTTGGTTAGCTGTAGTTTTATACAGAGAATTGAGAAGAATGGATGTTTCCGTTAAATCTGGTAGGTTTCAAAACAATTATGCACTTATAATATTTTTAAACGAGAATCGAAATATTTAATTTAACAATTATATGATGATATACATATCCATGTGTGCGTGAGTGTGCTTTTGCACTGGAAGCCTAACATGCTTTGCCAAGTAGAAATTTTCAAGACAACTATTTTTACAATGAGAATAATGTTATTTTTACTTTATTCCGATTCAATGCAAACACCTTGGTAATATCAAATATTTTTCATTTGTTATTAAAGATACATACTTTTTTATTTGTAAAAATCATTCGTTTACTTTTGTTATCGACGCACAAGGCTACTTTGTAAACATCGATAAGTATTTAAATTGTTTAGTGAAAACAGTTTAACACGCAATATATTTGAATTTTGTTGCATTTTCATTGCATTTATATAATAGAACAATCGATTAATCTAAAGTATCACAAGATAAATAATTGATCTATTACCACAGTAGGTGGAATTGTCACAAGTACAGTAACAGTTTAATACGATTTGAAGGTGCAGAAGTAAAACTATAAATAGTCTGTAACGTAGTAAGTACAATGCTTACAAATCAAGCAACTGAGAAATGGAAACAATCTAGACATATGGGTAGTAAACGGGTTATTGTTGGTCTTGTAGACAATAGGAATGTAACGTAGCTCCTACGTTTTTAAATAGAAGTCAACCAACAAAGGCATTTCCTACGAAACCTAAGATCATATTGTTTTATATAAAAAATGGATCTTGGGACATTAGATATTATTTGGGAATCAACAATGGTATTCTAACTCTCGGAAAATTGTTTTTTCATTGATTTGGTTGAGTCGACATCATTCTGAAACTTTTCTTAAAATTGTTCAACAATTGACTAAGCAGTTGTTTAAGGGTTACATAGATGAGCGCGAACGCGGTTAATGATCACGTAACTCATTGTTGCGCACGATCAGTGACATGGATAATCGATAATTATTCAAGTCAAGCAGCAGACTCAATAATCGTCATCAATTAGCTTCGACGAGCTAAACGTGTCGTTGAAACCGACTGTTAACTGTACTTTAGCGAGATCCGAAGATTTATAACGAAATCGGCAAGTTGTGGATGTAAACGAAGTACTGGCAGTGAACGAACAGGGCCAATGCGCGTTTAACTACTCACAGCGGGCAGATAATCCTGTCCAGTGAGAATTGACGCAAGTGACGCAGAGTGAATAAGAGTGATGGGGGGAAAGGGCAAATGCCCCGGAAGGAAGTAGAACGACGGGAGGAAGGCACAGGCAGGCCCCGAGCTACGTTGATCGCGCGTCGCGCCGTGCAAGTTGGGGTGACTAGAAACCAACAACGCGGCTCAGCCCCCAGCCCCGTTACAATCGAGCAGCAAAGCAAAGCGGCGAGCGTGTACGCGTGCGTCGGCTAGTCCAGGCGCCAGCGCCGCCGACTGGCAAGCCTCCTCTAGTCGATATCAGCGCGCGCCGCGCCAGTAGTCGGCTCACTTGGCTCAATAGCGGATAGCGGACGGACCAAGCAGCCGAGCGAGCCTCTTTTCTCTCGTCGATCCTCTCGAGGCGAGTTCACACCTTCCGGCGCCTCGATAACTGCGCCCAACTCGGTACGTACTCGTTTTGCAGCTGTCGCTTACACGCGTGTCGCACTGCCGCGAAAGTGTCGGTAGCTTGCCCGTTTGCCAGTGCACTCGTTGCTGCCCCACCAACGAGCTCGGCTAGTTGTCGCTCGAGGAACGTCGCGCGTGCAATTCTAGGTCAAACGGCCGACGCGTCGAGCGACTCTCTGGATTTTCGACGGTTTGCCTCGCATAGCCGGGCTTTGCGGAGAGAGCTCGGCGCTTAATCGGCGTGTGGCAAATCCTCCAAACATTGGCCGGAGCCGCGGTTGGTCCGCTTGGCCGCTCGTCGATGGCTCTAGTCAGCGAAAAGAGCCGCTCGACGGGGCAGCTGTGCGGCCGCACATCGCAGTGGACTCGACGTAGCGAGCGTGTAAGCGTATTTTTACGCGCAAGGACAGCTCGCAAACAGCTGAATAAAACGTTATCGCCGGCAAACGATAAAGGCGATCGATTCGGTGACTAGGCAAGCTGCGCCGTGCGCAATTAGCTTTGCACGCGATTACGACGTCGCTTTGCGCGGTTCGCTCGAGAGCTCCTCGTGCTGTTCGCGGCCAAATGCTTCTTGAAAGAGCTTCGATACGCCCGTCAAACGCGTCAAGCGCGTCAAGCGCGTCAAGCGCGTCGGCCGCGAAATACCTGTGCCACGTTGATTATTCACCGGCTCCATGTCTAATCAACTTGCTCGGAAAACCCACGACGTTCGGATCTGTCGCTAGGCGTGCCATTGGCTCACGAATCGTGCCTTCCTTTCAATAAGTGTGCTGGCCAGACAAAACAACTGCTTCGTGCGCCAAAACAAAATTATCAATCGAGCTTCCACGGACGTTTCGCCAACCTTGACAACGTTTAAATCTTCCGCCGTTGGAATTTTCTGCCGAAATTGACAAACAACCGTCGAAGTGTTGTAATTATCTGGCAAGTGTTGGGCTCGGATCGAGGTTGTTGATCGAACGTAGAGCGGATAGTGGAAACAAATTGCTGAAATGGCCGTCAATGCTACTTTGGCGGCTCCGATTTTGATAAACAACGGACGAACGTGGTTTATCGCGGTAAAATATATAAAACGATAAACGACTAAGCAAATATTTCGACTTGAATAACATTACCGTAGGATCGCGAACAAATTTCTTGGCGCATTTTCAACTCGGCACAATTAAAGATTCCAACAATCGAGACGATAAAATACTTCGGTTGTATTGGCACTCGAGTCCGAACGAATAAAAAAATCTGTTTTCCACGCATCGTTAGGTCTGCACCGAGCGAAATCGCAACGCTCGTCGCCTCTAAAAAACCGAACGAGTTTACCTATTTTTAAGCTGCGCGGAAGATTGTCGAGACGTTGCGTAATCGTGCGTGCGCTTTTCAGGCGCGCGCGCTCCGTTCAATAGACGTTTAACGCGCATCCTCGTTCTGTCGCTGTAGCCAAATTGTACGTCAACTCGAGCGACCGACCGACCCACCCAACTGGAGCAGTTCGGCTAAACCTGCCCCAAACTCTCCGTTGTACGTATAGCTACGTGCAGGTGGACGATCGTACAGACGGACAAGTGCAAGCACACGCGGCAGGTGTCATCGTGCCGCTAACGTTCGAGCATGCCCAAAGCCACGCGCGTTACCTCTCGCTCGTGCGTGTCCTCGCGGCCCTTCCAGCCATATTCCCCACCTTCGTCGGCTTTTCTGCGCATATCCTGCCCTCCCCAACTACGATCTACTCTACGATCTCCTTGTTTCGTTGTTTATTCGTGTCGGCGAATACGAACGAGTCGCTGCGATGGCTTCGGTGCTCCCGATTGACCGAGTCTTCTCTACGCGTGCAGCTCGATTCTTTCCGAGTCGTTGTTACAACGCCGACCTAGCGCGCAGTGACAACGTCCAAAAGCACGTGCTTCGTTCGCCGTACGGTATTTGCGCTCTGTGCCTTCGTTATTGCACGATTAGCACGACGTTGGCGCGTGACAAAGTTTATGATTTGCCGTATACACACACGCTTGCTCTTTGTAATGTTTATACATAGGTATGTACATCCCATATCACGTAGTTGGCGTCATTTCGCTCTACAATTTCTCGCTCGCGATAACAACGCTTTCACAGGTAACCCGCGTACTCGGAGACGCAAACCTGCAAACCTGATAGCACGCATCTCGTTCTCGTCTCGCGTTAACCGTTCGTTTCGGCAGTTTAAACTTTTGTCGCTCACTTGCATTGTTATTTGCTATTGTTGACTTGACTCGTTGACTGCCTACGCTCAAGCCAATTTACAACGGTCCCTTTTCCGAAGCTCCACTTTTGCTCGATGCTCATATTTGTGATCAAGCTTTCGTCGATCTCTTCTACGAGAAGTCGTAACCGAACGTTTGATATTAGACATCCGTTGGCTCTGTTCAAACATTGCATTTACTTCTACCGATGGACTAGGAATAAAAAAATCAATCGTCATCGCGAAATTAGGGGGATTCAAGGAAAAAACGTTAACGGAATCGACGAGCCCGCGGGCATGGGTTAGAGGCAGCGGGGGTACTTGCTCGAGCTGCCGGCACGAATCACTAGCGAAAGTGTTTCGTAATTTATCGAACGCAGGACCGAGGACGTTGGCCGCGAATCGCGACGGCCAAAGGGACAGGGCCGGTTCTCGCGTGCACCAGCTCCCTTCCGCCCTTTTGTCCGTGCCTGCTGACGTTCCACTTTCGCGAGCACCCGCGGAAATTCTCTCGTTTCGCTCGTGCATCGATCGCATTGGTCTCGTAAAATATTGTGGAAACTTGCGGTATTTAGCGTGTGGTCGCTTGTCACGCCTCAAACGATACTTATTACGCTTTGATTTTCATCGAGCGCATTCGATTTAAGAATCGAAATGTCGAAATATTGATGCTAAATAATAACAATCGACGACAACTGCCCCCTACCGCCCAACCAATTGTCGACTTTAATTTGATATTCGACGTCGTTTGCGTGGCATCTCGCACCTACGTGGGTTGCGATGAATACGCAATAATATTAAAATGTGAGACGTCAAATAAGACGTATCTCGATAAAGTGGTATCTAACCGTGCACGGAATGAGTCAACAGCGAGAAAACAAATTGTTTCTTTGGCTAATCAATTGCGCTCTGCTCGATAGGATTTGAGCAAAGTTCTAGTTTCAAATCGTTCCAAAACTGGCCTTATCTTTGTTTGAGTATTTACAAATTTTCCATGCGATACGCATCGTATCTATATCGATTGGATTTTCGGGGGCAAGCGAGAATGTCATTTTCACGCGTGCAAACGCTTCCAACGGCTACTGCTGTTATTTTCGAGTGCAAATATCTGCGCGTTCGCGCAGCTCCTTGAGATTAAAAGGGATTACGTATTCGGGTTACCAGTACGTACCGTACGCGCGCTATACGCGTACCAGCTGGGGAATGGATCGACCGTAAACCCCTGGCGTTAATTTACTCTACAGTGGGTTCAAGCTGTAACCTCTGGCCGAGACTTTGCGCGAAATGAATCGGCCGAATAATCAAAAATATCAAACGTTCGAACGCACGAGAGAGACGTCGGCGTACGAGAGGCGGGCTGGCGTGTGGGAATTACCGGAGTGATTTACCGGACGAACGAACGATAAAAAAGCTGACCGTCGTTGAAATACAGGCGAAAGGCGCGAATCGTTGATTAATGGTCTAGCGCTAAGCATGAGCTGGCCACGAGTCGAGTGCAAACTAGCCGAGCTAGCGTCAGTCACGTGCACGTCGGCGTTGACACGGAAGCAAGGAACAATGCTCGTACGTTATCGACTGGGTGCTAAATTAGACGGAGTTAATCCGTATACATCGAAGCTCGCGAGTGTCTCGTCATTTGGCTAAAAATAGCTGAATTGGGAACAGCTCCATTCAAGTGTACTAGCGTGGACGCGAAAAGGTGGCCGAGGTGGTCGAGGTGTGCGCGATCGGTCGACGAGGTGGTGGATCCCGATGTCCCTCCGCGTACGAGTAAGCACGGCACGAGCGACGATTGTGGCACGCACGTACGTCTATACAGGTATACAGCGTACAGCAGAGCGGGGAGTAATCCATCGGATGAGAGGCCGTCGACAGTTCCGACTGCTGCGTCAGTCGACTACAGTGCCTTCGCGCGTTCGCGCTGTCAACGCGTATCCTTGTGCCTCTCTTGCTTCTTCTTCGCACAGAAGTGTGCTGCCGGCAACTCGGTTTCGCCCCTGGTGGCCCAGCGCGCGCACTTTGCGCGAGACGCAACACCGAGCAAAGGTACAGACCAGCGGCCTTCAGTGGCGCTCGATCGTACGTACGAGGCCTCGCGCACCGCTGCCAGCCACTCGAGCTCGTTTTTCTCTTTGCAAAGTTCTAGTGCGCGCACCTCTTTGCTCGTATGCGAATTTTGAAAAGCCGAGAGACTCTGAAAAGTGGGCTCCCGTCGTCGCGCAACAGCCCTGCACTTTTTTACTCCGCGACGCCGTTCACGTAGCAACGTAATAACCACGCACTTCTACCTACTTTTTTCCGAAAAGCGGGTACGAAGACGACCAAGTGCCGATTCTCGGCGAGTCTTCTTTTCTATTGCCGGCTTCAGCGGAGTTAGCCGTAATGAAACCAATGCAGAAAACGAGTCGACGTTCGCAGCTGAGCAAACCTACAAACGAGCCTTTCTCTGCTCGTCCGATCTACTTATCTTTTCCTTCTCTTCCCTCGTCTCTTCTCTCCTTCCGATTTTCCATGTTGTCGCTCGGATGTGACCATTGGCGAGTAGCAGTTTTGACCAAGATCAAGCGCAAATCGTCGGCAAAACTGACGCCAAAGTAAACGGTACGTAGCTTGTTGTGCAAAGATAGGACCGCATAGACAGTGGCTGGATGTAATCATGCGCGTGCGTTCATCGTCAAGCTGATTTTCCTTTCAATCCCGATCAACGCGCTGTAATCAATTGTCGTGAGTCAATTCTATCGATCCTACCCAAATCTATCGATCACTTGGCACCTCCAAACTTCTCGTTTGTCGTGAGTCATGCGTTCGTTGTGTCGTTTCATTGACGAAAATCTCATCGTCGGCACAAAGCACCCGACCAGCATTGCCTACAAAATTCGACAAATGAGTACGTAAAAATGCAAGCACTCCAAACGGAAAACGCAGCTGCCTCGAGTCCAAGCGTACATTCCAACCTCGATACTTTAATTATCTCGAAAATACGATGTACCAATGACACAGCTAAACGTGTGTGTGGAATTGACTCTTATCTTAGTAGACGGCACGAAATACGGCAGGCAAACGTAATAAAATAAACATTCTACGCCGAGCGGATGATTAAGGTCGACGTGGCGTGCAATTGGACGAATTTCCAAATAGAACAGATCGTTGTTAAGAGCCATGAAAAATACGGTGGATTTGAAAATAACGCGACAGCAATTTGGCCCACTCTATCGATATGTACATACGGACGACGGATATCGAGTAGCGCTCGTTGGGTTGAAACGGCAGCCCACTTGTACGTCTTATCCAATGATGCAATAAAAAGCCGCGGAACGCCGATAAGAGCAACGCGATGAAGGCAGTGATAACGCGCCGTAGTGGGAAAAAGGGAAATCGAGTCGAAGCAGCGAGGCTCGTTCAGAATACGACGATTATCGGGCTCAGAGCACGAACGCTTGGAAAGGTAGGAAGGAGAGACAGAATTGCAAGTACAGCGAACGGGCAAGCGAACGTTAGAATAAGTACAACGGATAACGACGATCGAAGGATCGAACAAATTGTTTGTGAAAGAGAGTTTGATCTGTTCGAAGAAGCTGGAGAAGAGGAGAAGAGAAGAGGAGAAGGGAAGCGGAGAATGCACTAGGGGCTAGGCCGCCCAGCCAGCCCGCAATCGAGATCGCGAGAGCGGATTCGAGATCAAGAAGGCGTAGCGCGGGAGGGGCGAGCGGGTGGGGCCTGTAAGGGGAGGCCCCGCTGAGGGACGATGCCAAGAAGCGGCAGGCACTGGAGAAGAAGGTGACGGAGCTGGGCTGCGCCGACGAGGACAAGCTGGTGCTTCTCGAGATGGACTCGGTGGCCGTGACGGTGCCGCTGCGCCCACCTACCAAGAAAATGAAGAAGCGCAAGGAGCTCGACGCCCTGGCGCCGCCCCACGCCATCTCGAGGCGCAGCTCCGGCAAGCGAAGCTCTCAGGTACAGTCCGCTGCTAGCGCTGCTAACGGCGCCTAATAGCGGCTAATAGCGCCGATCTTGCGCAGGAGCTGCTGTCGGAGAGCAGCGACGAGCGCTCCGAGTACTGGAACGTGTCGACGACGGGCGGCAGACTGGTCGGGCGCAAAGTCCTCGGGCGCTCGAGAACCGATGTCGGCTCGAGGGGCGCCGCCGCGGCCGCCTGCAGGGGCCTGGCCCGCGTCTGCAGCCTCTTCCTCGGAGGCGTCCTCTTCTTCGTCACCCTTGTCCTCATTTGGCTGTTCATCGACTTGCGCCAACAGCTCAGCGCGCTCAGAGTCGAGCTTGATCAAGGTGACCTCGTCAACCGACCAACCGATCTCTGTGTGCAAACGGGTTTCAGCTGGTCCCCGGCTGTTTGCCGGCGTTTCCCCCGCTAAACCAAGCGTGTTGTCTTGATTTTTTCCGCTTGCACTCCACTGTTGAGCTTCCTCGATCGCGCGCCTCTGCTCTACGATCACGCATTAATTCTACCATTCGTCAATTTCAGTGATCGCTGGGAGCGAAGGTGTTCCCGATGCCCTCCAAACGTGCCACACCCTCGATAAGAACTTTAACGCTAACATCACGCATATTAACAATGAGATCCGAAAACTCAACACGTCCCTTTCTAGTTTTTCAACTCAGGTAAGCTCCGACTTTTTTCCCCGCGCAATTATTGTACTCTTTCAAAGCTAACCTTCGTTAATAATGCATTGCGCAACGGAATAATCGTTTGGAAAGCACAACTTTACGTTGCAGACGAAACGTCAACGCTAACAAATGCGTCATTCGACAACGAACAATCGACATTCGTTCAAATACGGTTTCTTTTCAAAGCACGACTTGTGCAAAATCGATTCTGTGGCTGTTGAGTTGATTGTTGCGGAATAAACGCGTACAAAAGAGCTTGCGGCGAGTCTGTGCATAGATTTTACCGAGCGGTCCCTCGAGAAGAAGCGGCCGCCCATAGTGGCGTAATAAATTTCTCTAGGGCTACATCGTGAAGTTCATCGTGGCCATTGCCGGTGGTCGAGGTGAATCGATGCAAGGACTCGCCTAACAGTCCATTTGGCTGAGATAGTTCTAGCTCAAAAGCAGTAATTCACGTCGATTGGCTTTTTAAAACTCTTATTTTTTCGCGATAAAGATCCGAGTGCTCAAATACCTATTTGTCGATTTCGAACAAAACCAATCGATTACCAGGGAGGTATTGCACTGATAACGGGAATTGACAAAGAATCGGCTATAGTGCTGGATCGAGGAAAAGCCTACCCACTATAATCAAGCCAACACGATTCGTTTTGTTTGCAGATATCCAAATTCCAACAAGAACTTCAGCAGTTGCAAGTGTCGGTGAAATCAGCGCCAGAATTAACGAGTGTTCCTGCCACCGTTAAAGATTTACAAAACAATATTGGACAGTTGGAGCTTGAATTTAACGATCTGCAATCTAGTTTTAAGACGTTGAAGGACACTGCACAACATTCTCAGGAAGAGCAGAAAAATATTTTTAATAGAGTCGAGGTATGTCTAATATTATCATTGTTTGGTAAGTAGCCTTACTTTCTAGTAATTACAATTATGTTTCGAGTGCAAGTGCAAATTCTTTTTTTAAATCATTTGCAGAGTACGCTGATGAGTCTACAAAATGCAACTCAACAATCTCCAAAGGTGCCAACGAACGAAACTCTACTAGAGACTAAGAAATTGTGGGATGCAGTTGCGGAATTGAGCAAGAATTTGACGCACATCAATCAAACGTTAGCCATGAAAATATTATGGGCCCAAGAAGATATAACCAAGGATCATGTATGCGAAAGTTTTTGTTGATTTCTTTTGAATGTTTTAAGTAAACTGATTCTTCCTATTGAATAGTATTTATGACTGTCTCGTTTTTAACGTTACTTTTCCCAGAAAACAGTTATCTCGCTGTTGGATAAAGCGACAAACGCCAGTACCCTAATACAAACCTTGCAGCAAGAATACGTAAAGAGAAAAGATCAGAATGTCCTTCAACGTATGGTCGAGTCGTTATCGGATCGAGTTGAAAAGATTTCTAATAGCATAATACACCAAGGAATACCGCAAAACTTGGAAAGAATGTATAACACGTCTCAATCTTCTAGTGGGGCACTGATGTCTTCGTCAGTAGACTCCAACAACAATGGCTCAAATGTACCACGGTACCAAAGTAAACCAAACAGTTCAGAAGTTACAACTCAGCCAACGTACAAAACCTCAGGTACGTCGATACATCCGAAGTAATATAAAACCACATCGTGCTCACCCCACCTTCTAACTTATCAAATACATGTTATGTAAGAAATTCATGGAACATATGTATTTGCTATTTGCGTTGCAGCCTCATCACCTACAAGCTCGTCAACAATCTCCAACTAGTTTTCCATTAGAGAGGAACGCAGTGAACGATTTTAACAAATAAGCTCGTTTAATACATGGAATACCTTGTGTGCGATTTTCACTCAAATTTCGTCTGCACTTGTAAATAAGAGTCAGTTATAACGCTGTCTTTAGTACTTAATACTTATGATAATCAATTAATGAAATTTAAAATTGAATCATGTTATTCGTAAATAATTATTCACGATTGCGAAATTCGTTAGTTTTCATTGGCGTAATTCCATTCGTACAATAAAAAAGATATCGAAGTATTTACCGATGACCAATGTTACGCAAAGCTCTACATTTTATAATATAAACGAAAGCTGGGCACGAGCTTTTGAAAAATGAGTATTTTAGTACAAATCCCATGCAGCTCGATTTCTTTTCAATGGCATTTTCGAATTTCATTCAACCTGAAGCCTGAAACAGTGCAGCTGTGACTTTTTAACTGTAATACCATTACAAGTATGATTTTCCTTAATAAATAGTCGCCGCATGTTTACCTTTCTCTCTTTCTTGCAAACAGATCAGCCGTTTGATTTTGATGCAATTTTTCAGAAGTGTAACTTTAGATTTCAGGCCCATTATTACGGCCCAAAGTCTGTGATGGCACTTGATTTTCCTACCGAATCGAGTGTTCTTTGATGTTCAACATAATTTGTACGAGTATGTCAAGATCTCGTATATTATTCCAATTCGTGTACATTGTTATATTATCGGTAAAATGTCCAAAATACACTTGATCAGCTTGTCGAACGCAATTCAACGTGAGAAGATTTAAGCGATGATGTGCATATTCTTTTTATACTTTATTTCTTGTATACATCCCAAATTATTGTAGATTACGTGACTACGCAACGGATCACCGAAGCTTCTAGAGTTAAAAGGCTAAACGTGTAAGAATTAAAACACATGTAAGATAAAAAAAACATCGAACTGCAACCTGCTGACTATTCGTTGAGATAATATGCAAAAGTAGCACTGTAAAAGTGTGCCTCTATCGTAGATACCGACTTGACTGACTATGTACGTTTGACTTGCTCGATAAATTAATAATGTTAAACTATGTTATTAATAAAAATTTCAAGCAATAACAACAAATGTCGTTATTTGAGAGTCACGCGTGTATCAACATGCCCTATGTATTATTCAGATAAACTAACTTTATTTTTACTGGTCCGCCCATAGCGCGTTTAAGGCGATTCCAACGTCGCAATCCATCTAGAATACGTATCAATCATCCACCCTTCTAATTTGCAAAACGTGCGAAATCGTTGACGGAATGTTTCCGTCATAGCTTGCAACACGCACCATTCACACAATGAGTTTAAGTTATATTATTCCTATCGAATAACTTGAATAACGTTTCAGCCCCTCGTTAAATTGGAATAGCAAGGGGAATAAAGTCTGAATGAGAATAAAAACGAAAAGACTAGCAATTCGACAGTGAAGCTTGACTTGGAGTGAAATGTATTTAATGTTCCAGGGGAAAGTTGGCAAGTAATCGTTTGCATGGATAAAATAGGAAATATTTGCGCGAAACGAGACGTTGTCCACTTGTTTGTTTCATCGATTGTCGCTTGTAGGGACGAGTAGTAGTGCATCGCTGGCGCGAGTTGTTATTTTGGCATGGCTGTGGCAGTGACGGGAGGATGGGTGGCCCTCGATAGGTGCCGAAGACGACCGAGCGAACTGAAGCTACATCGTTCGGCGATACTCGGCAACAGCAGAACAAAGCCGTAGCAGAAAGCCCGTGTACTTTATAGGGACAGCGAGAGCGATCGGCTGACTGTTTGCCCCTCTCTTCGCCTCTAACTCCCTCCCTCTCCATTTGTCGCCCGCTCGCGCACGCGTTCCCCTGATCCACATCCTCTTTGTGTGCTGTTGTGTGCGCTCTCGCCGTCATCGCGTGCGCTTGTGTGTGTTTAGTTGTTGCCTGTGTCTAGCTGCATCAGGACTACTGTCACTCGATCGCTCTGCCAGCAAGCCAATGACGTGCACGAGGCTCTAGCCCTTGACAGTTCACGGCCGTAAATCAGTGGTAAACACCCCAAGCATCTTGTCGGATACGCGCTCGTCCAGCCCCAAGCAAAAGCTCCGCCACTTGCAGGTAAGCTTGTGACGCGTTGACCTCGTCATCGGGGCAGCGGGAAAGCCGCGTTCAAATCTGCCAGTTGATTATGCTCGAACAACGTCACCAAGTCCACCCCGTCGACTCGCTGTTGCGCAAAGCATTTTTGACTCGAGTTCCTTCGAACGGCCACATACATGTCAGCGAACAATGCTGCACGTATACTGCGCATTTCCTTCTTGTCCCCCTTTCCGTTCTCTTTGCACATATATGTATGTGTATATATGTATATAGCGTATGCATAGCCAATTCGCGTCCTCGCTTCCCTCCGCTTCTGCCTTTTGCGTTCCATTTTCTTTTTTTGCCTCTCTCCCTCCCACTCTCTCTCTCTCTCTCTCTATCGATCTCCGCGCACTCGTCCCCGTCTTTCTTTCAAAGCATCTCTTCGATAAGTCAAAGCTGGCTGTTGCTAGTAGCGTCGCTACTCCGTCGTTGATTCCGAGGTGAAGCTGAAAATTCGCCGAGATGCCAATGTCGGCGGTGGCCACTGCGTATATATGCAACTGCAGCTGCGCGCAACGAACGCGAACGTGAACAAAACAAAGAGACAGAAGAGACTTAACCTTTACGGCGCACTCCCTTTGGTTGGAGCTCTTTATTCCGCTTCGCGTTCGTGCTTCCTTACGGAATTTCGTTTTTTCCAAGTATCCATTCGCTGCTATGCATTTTTGTCAGCGGCCAAATTTGACGTATATTTCTACCTCAGCTTTAGCAGGCAATACGCGTCCGTAAACACAGAATGCACTTTTTGCTTACTTTTCTCTCTCTCAACTTTCGCCTGCTCTTGCGCGGAACAGCTGTTTTTTATCGTGCGCGCATTGCACGAGCAATGGCGTAATCTGCCTCTCAGTTATGCTGCTTTTTTTTTAAAATCAAACGATCGGCGAATGTGGGCGCATTGTTTGGTCCGTTACCGTATCTGATGGTACGCAAAGATTTTCTTCGCGATGCGAATTGGAATCGTGCGAACGATCACCGACGTAATCGAAACGTAACCAAACTTTACGAAACCAGTCGGAGTGCTGCATATATTACGCATATCCTCTCCGTGTGCTCTCCTCTCGGCAAGGAACTGCTCGTTGAGAACTCGTTTTACGATCCGTACGGGCCACATCGATGGGGTTGCGGCTCCGGAGCGGCATTTTTCTGCTCTCCGCGGAAAACTTATAGCCGGCTTACGAGTTGTACGGAAAGAACGAAGCTGGAAGGAAAGTCGAAGAAGCGAACCCGAGGGAAGAGACAATACGCGAGGTTGATCCTTCGACACAGTAATGAACTTTCTCGATATTTCTTTCCTTCTCTTTGTTTCTTCGAATACAGCGCAAACAACCATTATCTTCTCTTTTTCTTGTTTAGAATGAATCGCCGGAACGATCGGTCAATCAACTTGTCGTTATAGCCACCTCTCCTTTAAATGCCTGCATTCAAATTTTGTGGCCGAGTCGCTTAATGCATTCCTCCTTAAGTAGCTTCACTTTACAAACTCGGTGACTCGTTGACTCGATACGTTGATCGCATCGAGTGGTAATTATGAACCAGTTGAATCATTATTATCGTTATTATTCATCGACAAGGTTGGCCGAACGTGCTAACAAATCGGTGTAGGAGAACGATATACTGGTAGAAGGAAACGAGTGGCGAGTCACGAGATCCATGTGTAGTGGCGGTCTTTAAACGGGAAATTTAAAGGGACCGTTCCAACAACAGAGGCAGCTGCGCGCACAATCTCACGGTCGAAACTCGTTTTGCCGTAGCCCGTAGCAGACGCTCGCGACTCTCGGCTTATTTGTAAACAAAGCTGGCGGGCCAGTGGCGGTGTAGCAAGTGCACGGCTGCGCTTGCTTGCTCGACCGAGTATCAAAATTTCCAAGAAACAGAATCCGTAAAACGCAATAGTTCTTCGTTGCTTTTGCAGCTGATCGCCGAGCTCGAGAAGCCTAGCCAGAGCCGAGCTCCATCGACGGGAATCCGTGCTGATCGGCTGTCGGTGGGAGGAGAAAAAAGAAAGGGCGTGAGCGCCAGCGACAACAGGCGTAATGTCGGAGGTGTTGAGCAGCGAGGCTGCTTCGTCGAGCGGCAGCGTCGCCGCAGAGTCAACGACGACGGCGACGACGACGACTACGACGATGTCTGGTGGGTCCTCGACAGCCGAGCTCGAAAAGTCCGAGGAATTTCTCGAACCCGAGTGCAAGCGACGTAAGCAGTCGAGCGGCCAGGCCAATCAAGATGCTCAGCCGCTTGGCCTGTCACACAAACCCGAGCAGAAGCTGGAGCACCGACTCGGGGGTATACTCTGCTGCGTTGTCTGCTTCGACTTGCCTCGCTCCGCTGTCTATCAGGTACCTCGTCATCTCACGACTTTGTCTCACCCTCGCTTGCTTATTTCTCGCTTTTCTAACCTGTGCTGCACATCCCCCCCCCCCCAATCTCCTGCCATATCTCTCTCTTTCTCTCTCTCTCTCTCTCTCTCTCTCTCTCTCTCTCTCTTTCTCTCTCTTTCTCTCTTTCTCTCTCTATCTATCTATCCTTTTCTTTCTCTCTCCTTGTCCATTTTATTTTATTCAACTATTTGTACATTATCATTAGTTGGCGTTTACTACGTGCACACACCTTTGTTATCCACGGAAAATTGTGCGTGTAGTGCATGTAATGGATTTTGAGTATTAACGAATTACTGAACTCTTACAAATCGCATTACAGCAGGGGGAGGTGTGACTTACCTATTAGTTTGACAGCCCTTTGCAGGATTCCTGTAACTTTTTAGCGAAAAATTGAATGGTTTATTTATTATCAGGCGAGTGACTCAATCCTAACCTCAATTTTCCAAACTATGCACAATCATTAGCAATTACTTTAGGTTGGACTGTGGACATTTTTACATTGTTTCCGTCACTTATTTGTAGCTTACATCATCTATCTCGTTTGAAACAATCTCTAAAGAACATTTGACTTGTTCGTGTCGCTCATTATGCTGATAAATAACGAGTATACAATATGCGGAAGGAAAGTGCATTTGTCTGGCAAACAGTGCCAAGTGTCCTCGATTAACGTTAAAAAGATCGATGATATAGGAAAAAAGATGCCCTACCATGGTCGTGTTAACTGGGCAATAATACTGGAACAAGTAAGTAAGCCTACGAACGCAGATGAGAAGCCAAGAACGTCGTTGTTCAGGAAACAGCTGTTGGTTATTGACAGGTCGCGTAGGCTAGGTAGATAGGTGGGGAAAACGCAAAGGCAGAGAACACACGCACGTGTCCAACGTTGCTAGTGTTGTCCGCTCTCTACCTCGGCTCGAAAAGTCTGCACAGCCTGCCTTTTCCCTTTCATCTCGCCTCCACTGAGCCTGGTCTCATCGATTTACCCGTATGCCATCGACCCGAGATTTTTCCTTTCGTATTTCGTATTTGGTATTTCGTAATTCTTATTTCTTATTTCGTATTACGTATTTCGTACTTCAATTTTATCAATTGTTTATTTTTTCTCTTCATTCCAATAATGCTTTCAATAATTTGTTTATTATCCTATAGGTAATCTAGGGCTCTCCAAAAATTTTCCGATTCCGAGTACAAAAATAGTATAATAGGCGTGACATACACTCTTAGAGTCTTAAATAGAAACCTCTTACTTTGCTATTGGTTTGTCTTGAAACATGTACTTTGTTATTTGATCGTAGGAAAGAATTGTACGCATGGCCTTGCGTATAAAGGTAAGTAAATACACGCCTGAGGAGGGGGGGGGAGGGGGGGTTGGATTCGTTACGAGTTGACATGGTTTGAAATGTCCATGGAAATGCCAAATGACATTTTCGAGAATAGAGAAAAAAATAAATTTCGCACGAAAATGCTTTAAGTAATTGCAAATATAATTTCGAAAGGAAAAGATGACATTTTACGAGTCAACGTAAGATCCTATTGAAATGCATGTTCCGCTTCCTAAAAACCTTGAAACTCGAAGCATTATATGCGATATTAAGTGATAGTTAAGGAGAAAAACTTGATTAATGCATACTTGTCGATTGTTATATTGATATACCGCTGATTAGTATGCGCTGTCGAATAATGTTTTTATTCAATGATACAAGAGCATGTAATGTCCATCAATATCAACTAATTTAACTATAATAGTGAAGCTACCACAAACGATACATTGTGACACTGAAGAATTTGAAAGTACTAGATGAAGCTTTGCGTCAATGTGTAGACTCACGAATACATGCGTTTGTCGAAGTACGATGAATCTAACAACGGCGTAGCGTACACCATATGTAGAGAACACAACACAGCGCTGTGAGAAATAACAGTTAAGCGTATATATCTAGATTTCTAGCTCGCCTGTACCACCATGTGTAGCTTGGAACTATTATTTAAATAAAATAAACTCAAAAGTGATCAGCTATGTCAAGTCTATTTTCTCTCCCCTTACAGACGTTGTCCACGATAACTGTCCTTTCCTCGAATCCTATCTTAGTTCAGATACTCACGATAAATAGCCGAACGTTGGCAAGAAGTTGACGTGTCGATTGGAAACATGGGAACTTAAGAATACAACTGCACGTTGCTGTGAACAGTTGATACGAGCTATTAATGACAGCGATACTCTTTTGTGTTTCAGGTTGTAAAACATCCGAGTATGGGTAATGAATACGATATTAAGTTTGATTACTCTATGTTGACTAGTGCGTATCGAAGGGGTTTGCTCATAGCGATCGGACGGAAATCAATTAAGTCACAGTTAGTCACGATTGGCTTTTCCAAGTCAAATCGATGATTACCTTTCTGTCAATTATCTTTTCGATAGCCTACGTACGCATGACCGTGCGCTGGTTGGAAAACGGTTTGGCCAAAAGTCACTCGACGGATTGACCTTTGCTAGGCTCGCCGTGCAAACTAGCTCGCCAATCGAAACCCATACGATTCTTCGAGAAGCACTTACCTCTAATGCTGCTATTTGAGCTGGGACAAGATTAACAATATTTCCGACATTCGTGTTCACAGTGTGCCAACGGTCATTTAATGTGCGCCGGCTGCTTCACTCACGTGTTGGCCGATGCCAGGTTGCGAGACGAGCTGGCAACTTGCCCCAACTGTCGAATTGAAATCAGCAAAACCTCGGCTTCGCGCAATCTCGCTGTCGAAAAGGCGGTCTCCGAGTTGCCAGCCGAGTGTCAATACTGCGCCAAAGAGTTTCCCCGAAATTCATTGGAGCACCACGAGGAGGTCGTCTGCGACGAAAGGTACATCATCCGCACAATACAATCATTCATCTCGTCGTTGCCGCCGCGCCTAATCCCAGTCCACTCAATCGTCCCGCGTCACCGTTTACAGATTGTCCAGCTGCAAATACAGTAGGATTGGTTGCCCTTGGCGTGGGCCTAATCATGAGCGCCCGGAACACGAGACTCATTGCGTTCATCCAAATCGTTCGGGGGCCGATGTCATGGAAGCCCTGCGCGACATCGATTCGAAAAACCTCGAGGAACGCAAACTTTACGATACGATCTTTGATCTGCTTTCCTTTGAAAAAATCACTTTCAATGGTAATTCTGGCCAATCTCCGGGCCCAGTTATCGCATGCAGCAACGGTCCATACGCTCGATTCTTACGACATTAACATGCCTTTAAATGACAACTTGCAGATCTCCAATTGAAACCATATCGCACCGATGAATTCGTGCACAAGTTGTTTTACGAAACTTCACGTTTCTCGGCGTTCAATCTGCAATGGGTCGTTACCGCAAGAATAAACAACAGCCAACGAGATCCAACACAAAGCTCCGAGCGTGATATAACTTATCAGGTATGCCAACTCAATATCCGTATTCGTTTCACATTTTCAGTCGATACTCAATACTCGGTCGACGCTTCAAACTCACTTGTAATTTTCAGCTGATACTCAAGACAAAAACCACTTGTCCCCTACCCCTACAATACCTCATTCTCAAAGGACCATTCGGCGATATGAAGATCAACCCTAGAATCCACAAATTTGACTTCTCAGACCAAGATAACGAGAGCCCCTACTTACCGTTGTCTTTACCAGACACAGCCGAGTGCAATAGACTACTTGCTGCAAAATCTATCAATTTCCGGTAAATTAACGATCAAATTCAAACGCAATCGCCCGTTATATTTTGATCCAATGACATTTCATGCGTTCTATTTAATTTTCAGGATAATCATGTTTTTAGCTCCCAAGTAGCGAGTAAGAAGACATACGATAAATCATTTACGATTGTAATAGCTATAAACAAAACTTTGATTAGTACGTTGCTTTGCCTTCAATGACGTTAATGTTTGCAAGTATAAATTAATTGAATTATTATTTACATATTATCCGACAGTGATATTAAAATTGGCGTTTCAGTGGTAGTTTTTAGTTACTAATTATAACAGTTGCCTGCATCATGAAGATAACCGACCCGTCAAAAGCAATTTATCGACTTATGAATATCGCCAAGTAGATTTTAATATTTTTCAAACAATGTATTGAAAAAGTGTGCCGTTTTACAATGATTTCACTTGGAACGTTGACAATTTAAGGTTTTACATATGTTTTACGTATAAAAATCATAATAATATCTAAATTATTGTTTTTCTATAGTTTTAAATTAGACTAGTTTTATAAATGGCTTATTTCCACAAAAAAAAACAATGGTTGCTTTTTTGTGCTTCTATCCATGTAAATAACATAAAGAGACTCATTTTTAGTCAGGCTATGACTATGGTTAAATTATAAAATTATCATTAAGAAAAGCATAAATTATAATATCGAATATTGTATTGAAATATTTAGAATTAAATAAAATAATTGTCTTGGAAAAAACATTTTGTTGTTTGGTTTTGTAGACAATACGTGTGTACGCGTGCAAGTTTTCCTTCACTTACGAAAACAATACGCACCTTCGTAAAGCTAAATATTTGTCATTTACTGTTCGTTTTTTTCACGACACCCGAACAATGATCAGCATACGACGATCGCGTACGCCTATTCCGACTGGTGTAAATACGAATTTATTCGTAGTCTTACAATGCACCTGTTTAAACAACCCAATAATCCAAGTATGCATTACGTTAAAGATGAGGAACCCCGGGTCGTTTTTGAAACGTTGACCAGTCGATCAGTACTACTACGTTGATGTTAACAATAACATTTGTATTAAGAGGCTATCGAAACCATTAAAATAAGAGCTGTCTTTATTTATACGTTTGTCGGGAGAATTATAGACTTGATTTACAATTCTGATAAATTGATAAAAGTATTGTTGGTTGGCTTTGGTCCATTGACATTGTTCGGAGGAAATATCAGCGGATTGAGGGTAGTATTGTTCTCCTGCAAGCTCGTGCTCTGGTGCTTTGGGGACGGTGGACGAGGGTCGGGTTCGGAGCAGCCGGTCAGCCAGAACGTCGTCACCTTGCCTTTGCCTTTCAATTCGACTTCGCCCCTCAATCCGAGATCAAACGTGCCATAGACCGTGTCCAGTATTACCTTTGTCGCTTGAGACACGTGAATTTTTAGAGCTGCGAAACACACCGAATACTTGTCATTCTCTCGTTCAATCGGTCGTATCTATTGTTGGCAAATAACGTGGGCTTTAACGAGTGCCACGCGAAAATGATGGTAGGTTCGCGCGGAACAGGAAAGGAGAACGGAAGTACTTTGAAAAAAATGGCCGTGCGATTCCGATCAAGGAGACGGCTTTCTTCTTGGTTTGACCCAGAGTCTCGCAAACGCTCTCGATTCGTGCGCATCGTGTCGTTTCTTACCACTTGGGGTTTCGTTGAGAAAGCTTAAACACGTAAACAAACCAAAAGAAGAAGGGGTTTGAGCGATGAGCAGGAGCAGCAAGCATACGCGAGATACGGACGAGCGTCGGGAGGCAGAACGAAAGGGGTTGAACGTACGCAGGCCAGAAGATTCCATCCTGGAGGCCGTATTGACCGTGTCACCGAAGAGACAGTAGTGAGGCATCTTCTGTCCGACGACGCCCGCGCACACGGGCCCGCTGTGCACGCCGATTCTCACGCTCAGCTGCGCGTCCTGCTTGTGCATGATGGTGAAGCACTTGACGGCGTCGAGGATGGCCAGCGCCATCAGAGCAATCTCCTTCGCGTGCTCGTCGCCGTTTCGCTCGGGCAGACCAGACACCACCATGTAGGCGTCGCCTATCGTCTCGACCTACCCTTCGACAAACAGTCACATTCGTTTATCCTTGTACTTTGTGTGCGTGGACTTATGTACACGAGTGTCGATCGACCGCTACCTTGTACACGTCGTAAAAGCCAATGATCCGGTCGAAAGTGCTGTACAGATCGTTCAACAAATTGACCACCTCCATCGGCGTGCTGTTCGCGCAGAGTGCTGTAAAACCAACGATGTCGCTGAAATAGATGGTCACGCACTCGAATTGCTCCGGCTGCACCATCTCCCCGGCCATCAACTGACAAGCCACTTGACTGCAACAAAAGCAGCCTTTCATCGCCTACATCCATGAATCGTAGGAAAACGGAATCTCACGAACGCAGACGATACCGTGGCAGTACTTGGTACAACAGTTCTTCGCTCCTACGTTTCTCCAAACTCAGCTGCTCGGTTTTCTCCTCGACTAGGGCCTCTAAATTGTTTGCGTATTGCTCCATTCTTCTCAACAAATCGTCCATCAAGTTTTCGCAATAGCCTCTTGAAATCCGAACGTTTCGTCGTTCATGGAAAAGATCGACGCAGCATTTTAATATCACTCGAGCAACGCGCTACTCGAGCCTCGGGTTCCGACGAATGCAAATCGGAAGATACGTACTTCATTATTCCTCGTATGGTTCCTCTGATGCCGTGAAAGGTGGGCCTCTCCTCGGCTACTTCGTTCCAGCATTTTTCCATCAACGACAAAACATCGGCAGGACAATCTTTTTGCGCTACTTCGGGGCGAAAAGGCGGACATTCCGAGGCAGCAACTCTGTTGACAATCTGACAGAAGCTCAAAAGCTATCCATTATTATACAAGGGATCGAGCTATTTTTGGGAGTACTTTGAATTAGCCGTATGGATGCGTCTATAATTTTTTGACTTCGGTATTCGTAAGTCTAAGGTACAACGTACCTCTTGACAAGTCAAATAGGTCCTCGCCGTCTCGTAGGGCCCACCACGGATTACAATCTCCTCCAAAATTATAGCGAAACTATAAACGTCTCCTTTCTGCGTGGCAACGCTACCGGGTGTCACCGTCAAAGGAATTAGTTCAGGGGCCACCCACAGCAGCTCTTTAATCAAGTGTTTATACGTATATATGTGTACGGTAATAAATTGACGTGCATACGAAGAGATCGTGGGTATACTCGTGTAATATGCTTCGTCCATTATTAAGTCCGACGGAGTAGTCAGAGTCTTTAGACCGAAATCGGAGATTTTTAAAACGAAACGCCCATCGATCAAGCAATTGCAAGATCGCAATTTCCCATGCGCCGCCACATCGCTCGCGTGAAGATACGCCATTCCCTATCGACGATCAACACATTGAGTTTTCCTCAGAATTAACGTTCGATTTCGCTGGTAAATTGTCAAATTAACCAGTTTTACCTTGGCAATGTCGTGAATCAAAGACATGCGAAAGTTCCAGTCGAGTTTGATAGCCTCGTTCTCCAAAACGTCCTTGAGGGAGCCCTTGGGGCAGTACTCCGTAAGTATGAGCACCGTTGGCGACGGTGAGCAAAGGCAAGCGCCGATGAATCTGCACGTTTCAATAAGCAAACAGTGGCAACGTTCGCGTGACGCCTTATTGGTTTTGAGGACATTTTCACGTTTACCTGACGGTGTTCTCCGAAGCGACGTCCCTAGCCTGCTTGATTTCCCACAAGAGCTTCTTCGTAACGTCGACGACTTTCTTCTTGGTGATTTTTTTGATGGCCACTCGTTCTCCCTTGTAAATTCCGACTGTAGTGAAGACCGTGGTGGGTGGTAGGGATTCGCAGCTGGCTTGAGAACCGCGACGCATCCGCTGCTCCAGGCCAAAGTTCTGACGCGCGCAGCGCGTGGAGAACACGAGTGTACAGTTTGCAACAACAAATGAAGCGAGAGATGCTACAATTGCAACAACGGATGAAGCGAGAGCTCGTCGATCTTAATTACCACTTCGGTCAAGGCCTGCTCGAGATTCATCTTGGAGGAGAAGGGTCGACTGACCTCGAGCAGCAGTTCCTCGGGTCTTATTCGCCAAGTCATGTTGTTCAAATCAGCCGACAGTCGCATGTGCCTGCGTGTCATCGAGAGCGCGTTAACGGGGCTAGTCTCGTTTCGTAGCGTGGCTTCGGGTAGTGTACCTGTAGAGGAGGCAGGCGGCTGCGGCGGCGCTGGCCAGTAGGAACAGGGCAAGCGCGAGGCTGGAGTAGGCCACGTAGGTGTAGGCCTCGGCGCGGGACGAGCAGCCGGGTTCGTCGCCGAGGAAGCCGCATTCGGGCACGTCGGGTGGCGGGCCCTCCCGGCCGCCCGGCCAGTGGATCCGCTTGCCGGCGACCGGGCTGTACTCGCGGTTGAGGCCCAAGTAGTGCGCGACCACCTCGAACTTGCCGGTGATGGGGTCGAGGTCGAGGATGCTGTAGTCCGCGTCGCGATCCCCGTTGTCGTCGATCCTCACGTGGCCGGTGATGCCGATGAAGCGTCTGTCCCACATGCGCCTTGTGATCGCCATGCCGTCGCCGATGTCGCCGCCCTCCGACAGAGTCTCGTTGAGCGCCATGCCCAGCAGGTAGACGCCGTCGTAGAACGCCCCGATGAAGAAGTTCACCTCCTCGCCCTCGGAGAACGTGTAATTGTAGTCGGACTGGGCGCGCTGCCTCACGCTCTCGGCGAAGTCCTGGAAGCGAGGACTCGTCGGCTGAAGCAGCGACACCCTCAGCAGGGCCTCGTACGCCTTGCGCGCCGTGCCGTCCTCCTCGTCTCCAATTTCCCAGTCGTGGTCGCCCCAGTAAGAGCCCTGCGTTTCGAAGCATATCGCGCGTATCGCCTGATGCCCATTACTACGCGTGTAACACCGACCGACGCTCTGGCGTCGCCACCACCTACTTGAAATATCTCGACGTCGAGGAACGTCCAGTCGCCCCTCGTCATGTCCAGTCGATGAGCCGCCAGCATGAATTTCCTCACGAGAGTGCCCCGCACGCTCAAGATCACCACTGCGCCAACGTACGCTCAACTTTATCGTTACAACGAGTCGAGGGGATAGTGGAATTAGCAAACGGCCTCGACCACTCACCTCGAGCGTACATGCTGGCGTCTCTCAGGTAAAAGTGATACGGCTCCTCTTCGGAATTGCCATCGAGCTCGCGAACGAATTTCAGCAGGCCTTCTTTCCTCAGCCCGTACTCCAGATTCTTGCCCACGGTCAACGAGAACAAGTCCGATCTGTCGAGGATGAGGGCAACGTGCGACCAACCGAATTCTTTGAATATACTCGAGAACACCAGTTTCAAGCGGCACTGACAGTACGACATTCTCGTGAGTGTTGGGTACTTGCTTTTATCTTTGAATATACCCTGTAATCAGAGGTTCCGTATCACGTATTCCACCTCGAGGCCCTGCTGTTCCAGTATCAACGATCGACGTATCCCGCATTTGCGATAGCTGTCGAATCGAATGCTCCTCGCTTTCAAAACATCGCATCGCTCCGAAATCACCCGTAACGCGTTTACTCTGATGCATAGACAAAAATATCTTGAATCGAGATAACGGTGCCGCTTCTCTCGTACCGTAGAGAACCGTTTATGAAGAGTGTCATTTGAACAAGCTTAAAGCCCTAGAGGTTAATTCACGTACAACGAATTGCGACATCGTACAAAGTACATAACTTAGCAGCAAAGCTACAAAGTGGAACGCCTCGTCTGCGCTTGCTAATTAACAAGCTCGCTAGCCGCGCGAAAATCAAGTTTGTTTAAAGGCGACGGGAAAGTGTTACGTTGAAGAAACCCGACACTGACACTGACCTTTTACGTGGTAAGAAGCAAGATAACATTTTGCTATTGCGCTTGCCGTCAAATTTCGTAGTCCTTTGCATCGAATAAACCAACAGGTATATTGCTGGTATACCACTACCTACCGACGATTCGTTTTTCCACTTGTGCAGCCTTCCCAAGATTCCTGACGTGACTGATAATTCACCTTCGGATGGCGGCTAACGCATGTAGAGACATTATTAGTTATGCGTCGAACGAACTTTATACCAAGGTGGTGCCAGCTCTAAGGTTGAGATACGGAGCCGAGGAGCCAAGCGGATCAAGAGGGACGATAGGAGATGGGCCATTTGGTAGACGAAGCGGTAAAAGCAAAACAAGTCTGTGCTGGGAACTGAGGCTGAGGGTGAAGATAGCGTTTGTATACGTGCCTGGTCGCCCATGCCGGTGATTATAGGGGTGTTCCAGTAGGCGGCCAGCCTGGCGACCGGCTCGAGGGCGAACGCGCACGCTGGCCCGATAAACGCAATCACATTGTCGCGAAAGTGCATGTCCGCCGATAGTCCCGGGGCAGTTGCGCCGCTGCAGTGTGGATAGCTGCAATACAAACAAGCTCAATCGTTGCGGTCAAACTCGGAGCGTGTTGAGTTTGCTCGTGGCAGAGACGACTGCGCAGACCGCACCTCAGCCAGAGTCCGTGTCGCGATAACGAAACGACAACGAGGCACGCTTTCGAATGCGGCAAACACTGTGGAGCGTAACGCGGCGAAGCTAAGTAAGCTAATCGAGCGCGTAATGGGTAAGATGACGTCCTTTGGCGCGTTACAAGGGCCGATAATTCAGCCTAAACGTAGAACGAAACTCGAATCCTGCGATATTTTGTCGTTCGGTGCCTTCTTCCTCGCTCCCACTCAACCCGATGCGAGATGCTCATAGGCAGTTCGCTGTGAGTTCCGACGTATCGAGGAAATCCGAACGCGCAAGTGAAACTCTTTGCGATGTTTGTCAACTGGAAGAAATGCAAGCCCCCAAGCTACGGCGTCGCGCGCATCCGAAATGCCCGTGCTTTTGCTGAAGACTCGCGTAAACGCGGCTTATCGACGCGCGACGCGACGTTGTACGCGCGCAACTTGCATCCACCAGCGACCGAGAACAGGGCAGCTCGATGGTACGATGGTACGATGGGCGTCGTTGAATACGTTGTCGTGAAATGGTGTTTTTTTTCGAGGACACTTTTCGCGGATAATTGGAGCTGCAATTGAAAGGTGGCAGCGGAGTAACGAGCGTTGCGATGGCAACACGTAGAGATCATTAGGTTGGCACGCAGATTTGCGCGTGCAGCGAACGGGCAACGCGGTCGACTGCAAGCCTGGCTGCTACTCTGCAGCTGCTGTGCGCGGAGCTGTGCATGCCTCGCGCCAATCACTGCTCCATTGTTTACGCTCTGCATCCGTTATTGCCGGAGTCCTCGACTTTGCCAGTATTTCTACATTCCTACAAACGAGTAGAAAGTTCTTGGGCCAAAGCACACCCGATTGCCTCAACTTGATTCGACTGTACGCACAACGTTTCTCTCGCTCGATTACCAACATCATCAGTATCATGACCGTGTGATTTATCGCTGCCAAATATCCACGACGGTTGCGTTATCCGAACACAATATAACGCTCTTACGTGCTAATTGTAATTCGATTTGTTCAGTCCTAATGTCACGCTCGATTATCGATCAGAGTACTACGTAAATAGCCTTTAGAATAGCTTTTTTCACGTTTGCATGACTTTTCTATTCGTAGCTTATTCATAGTGTACTCGTACGACAACTGTCTCGTGTAACCTAATACTTTCGATATTTCCCTAGACGTTTCTTTCCGCTTCCTTGGA
Source organism: Chouioia cunea (assembly GCA_030064505.1). Lineage (NCBI taxonomy): Eukaryota > Metazoa > Arthropoda > Insecta > Hymenoptera > Eulophidae > Chouioia > Chouioia cunea. The sequence continues at coordinate 14,096,866 of JAOPFQ010000005.1, forward strand.
AATGCTAATGCTCAAGTCCCTCGTACCTACGGAAGCGTAAATATTGCAATCTAGTTTCGCATTTTGATTTTTCACTTTTACGTTATCCGATCCACTTATTGAATTCCAACGCTCTTGGCCGCGAGGATACAAGGCAACATTGTATAAAGTAAGGAGAAGAGGTGCTCGATAATGGACCTTCGTTTCGAGAAATATAACCGTTCAAGCTCCTAAACGATTGTCCGATAATAAACGTAGAGAAAACGACATTGACCGCCCCACGATTATCGAACGATTATCGAATAAACCTTATTTGGGCGAGTTTCGGAAGACCGTCGTACTCAAGCAGACGCATTATTCGGAAACAGTCATGGCTGGATTTTATCGCGCGCGTGATCGAGACTGCACGTAAGGAGCATCTGCGTGAATTGAACCGATGCTCACAGCGTAGTAAGCCTTTTTGCCTTTTTGCCTCGACATATCGTACGTCGCTGTTGGTAGACCTCACGGAAACATGTACGCGGCTGTAGTACCGTTTGTATTCCGTTGGAAGTGAGCCGAGAGCGTATTAAACCAACGGTCGATAGAGCTTACCTTCCCTGAACCTTTCTTAGCTGAACATTGTGAACAGAGAGGAATTCGTTGACTTCGGTTAAGGCGAGATCCACGGCTGGGCCGCAACGTTCCAAATCAAAAGGGCTGTCCAGGTGAGAAGCCATCAGCACTCCGACGTTGTACACCCTCATTGCGGACACGTCCTCAGCTGTGCAACCAAGCCATTCAGAGGCAATTCCACGGCTTTTAGCGTTCGGAATTGTACAAAGGACGCACGCGTGCGGGCAGACGCGTGAATTCATTAGCCGTTCTACCGAGGCCACGTTTATCGCACATTCATGCAAGAGAGATAGAGAGAGGGAGGGAGAAAAGTCAAAGCTAATTTAATAACTGATCTGACATCCACCGTGCATCCGTTCAATAGAGCGCTGATGTTATTTCGTAAAATCGATGCTTGTAGCATTTTGTGTTCTGTGACGTTTCACAACTGCTGGCTTCTCGCTCCAATCTCGCTGACCACTTGTGTGATCGATGTCGTAACGCGAGCACTCTGTAAAAATCGACGAACCATCCGTGTGGCGACGCTGAAACGCGCTGCACACTTGCGCGCCGATGAAATGCTCTCGGAAAGATTGATTTGGTGCGTACCAATACATCAATGTCGATAAATATCGGGTTACCGAATTCGCTCGAACTTGCTACTTATTCCGCTCGAAATAGAAGCCTGCCTTAAGAACAAAAAACAAAATAAAAGCTGATGTTTCGTGCGGGCTGCCTATTTTTGCGACAGTAGCTGTAGGATGCTTTGCAACCTTCGCTTGGCAGGAAGTTCGGAATCTTGGATAACAGTGGGAAACTTACGCGTGAAACGCTTCGAACAGGATGCCCTTTGGTTTGACGAATCAGAGTTTTTAACGAAAAAAGTTAAACGCTGCACAGGTGAGGTGCGTCAACGTCGACCCAAGTTTCATCGCTTTCACCGTGTATGGCCTTGAAACTTGGATTGCTCTGGGCAATTGCATGTTATGTCGATATTTTAGAGGATGGGAAAACAACGGTGAAAGAACAGAGCGAATTCAACGGTTGCGCAATAACCAAGCAGCGTATCGATATTACCAACGAATAACAAACAAATTCCATTACACAACAGCTCGCATGCGCCTGAAAGGGAGCTTCAGTAGTGAGAATCAACGCCAAGCCAGGCAAAAGTGCTCGAGTCCGAGATAGCGGGGTAGGGGATACGTTTTCGCGTTTTCATGACGCTGTAATTGCTGAAACGCTGTAATAATAAGCAACCGCGCCTGCACGCTCGTTTGCCCTCCGAATATCGTTAGAGCCGAAAACGTCGGTACGTAAAAAGCCCAAGTTTAACGGGTACCATTTCACCAACAACTGGAAATTGGCTGAAATCGATATCATCCTATCAAGTGCCAACGTCATTTCTGTTTAGCGGATTTAAACTGTCGAGTGATTTTCATTGTCAAGACTTTGATTGCTTAGTGCGTTACCGCGCGATACAAATTGCCTCGCGAACGTATTCCTCTGTTTGCAAGACTGCTTACTCTATTCAAGGTCAATATCGATATCAATAGAACTATCAAAAGATTGGTCGAATATCTTATTTTTTCTTTCTAACGCACGCTCGACAGTATAGTAACGTCTCAAAAATGGTGCTTTATTACCATTTTTGAGAGGTGCAAGCAAACGAGCAACAAGCATAATGTATCATTGCCTACGTACAGTGATGCACGTATCACGCTTAAAACCTACGATAATTACAACAAAAACAAAAGTTCGTGCTGTGAAACGTAAAGAAGAATGTACATAACTTGGGCGACATAGAGACGTTGATTCGTAGCAAAAGCAGGACCAATGACGAGTCATTAGGGAAAATCATTGGAATTGAGATTTGAAAGAGCAACTGGCGGACGGGGGAGGGGAGACAACAAATATCAATACGTGAAGGGAGAAGATTTCTTGGGCCAGGTATAATGTACTGCACAAAGATGGTGAAAGCACGCGTCGACGGGTTGTTTCTTTGATAGTGAACGCTGAAAAAGCTGAGATTGTACGTATTACCAGCAACAGGGGTAGCGGTTAAAGCGGCAAGGGCGCAATTGCCGACGAAGATTCTCGAGACAACGAAGAGAACAAGCCAGGCGAGAGAGCTCGAGCTGAATGGCACTGAATGGCAAACCAGTGTGACGCTCGTTTGCTTCATTTGCCTTTGGCGGGGCTCCATCGTTCTAATATTGCACAAATCTCAATCTAGATATAAGAATCCAAGCACAGAGCGAAAAGCACCGACTCTCTTAAATATCCTTGATAGCGTTTCTTTTTTCGTATCGGTGTGCGGTTCGTCAGTGAGATTAGCGCACGCGTAGCCAGTCCTTTACTTCCGCACGCCGCGACGCGTCTGATGCTGCTCCGACTGCAGAGTCTACTTCGTACGCGGCTAGCTTGGGTTTTCTCCTCAGCGGACGCGCACCCCCGTACGTGTTGTCGCTCTCCTTCTCTCTCTCTCTCTCTCTCTCTCTCTCTCTCTCTCTCTTCCTGCCGCTTGCAACCGCTGCAGATCAAATTGAGCAAATATCTTGAAATTGAGATGTTAACGAATGTAGAAAGCGGTTTATCAGCGAGGGTTGTTCGGTACACTGTCCATACAATTTGACAAAGCATTTTCAACAAAAAATGTCACTTTATGTTCGAAAACAACAAGTTATTGGGATTTCGAAGCCCATTGTTCACAATCGCACTGCGGTTTTCAATTTTCCAGTTTGTTCGTGCGAGTATACCGACCAGTATAGTCCTTTATTGGCTTCATGTTTTACCACTTGACTTAATCTTGTTCCTTAAATCTTTGGCATCTGTCGCTGCATATTTTACCTTGAAAAATGCAGATATGGAAGTATGAAAACATCTGCAAATATATCCCGTGTAGACGGGTAGATTAGTCAGGGCTTTAATACGTACAGTTGTGTACGTAAACGAAATACGACGTAACCGATGTGAACGAAAATGATAGCTGAAAATCAGGCATCATTTGTAGAATTTGTAACGAGTTGTAAAAGGACCGGACAGATAGCCTCGAGATTCGATAAATGTTGTTTTCTCTCGGATCGCTCTTTGATTGGAAAACTCAAATTATCAATACGATTAATCGATATGCAGATATGAGAAGCTGCTTGTAATTTTGAAGTTATCGTTTCGTTGTTCTCGAACATGCCCAAGTGGCTTCGTTGAAGGGAAGAAGTTAAGGAAAAAGTAGGCTGGGTACAGGCGGGCACACGGAAGCTGTCAAAAAAAGTAACAATAGCAACAAGTGCGAGGAGCAGTACCGGCAAACTTGTGAAACTCGGAACAACGCGTTGTCGTAAATAGGCAATATACACGTGTGCGTCTAAATAGGCGAGCAGTTGGCTGGCGTACGAGTGGTCTGACTCGGACGAGCCTCCGAGCAAGCCAATCGAAGCGCAGCGTACGGCGAACCGGGCCGTTGTCCAATCGAATAGCGTTGCGTCTTGGTCAAATCGCTCGTGCGCGTTGTTTACCCGATTGCTCTGCGTCGACTACGCACTACGCACTACGTGTATACGTGTACGTACGCATATGCTAGATCGAAGTAGACCTATTATCGTATCGTGTGTGCTCGACGGGAACCGAGCAAGGTCAATTTGGGTAGCGCGCAATCTCGCGTCGCCTCTGGCTGTTGTATGCGTGGGATCGCGATTTCGACGATCCGACTCGAGTGAATACGAAAACTACACGTGCCAACTGTCTCGCTGCGTCGCATCGCTCAGCGCAAACATACGTTGCGATAAATACGCTCCAAGTTTACACACAACATATACGTGGCTATAGTTGTAGGACGAACAAGCGCAGACTCGACTTGTTTGCCCGATTGTTTATTGGCGCTCTTGCTATTACAGCACGTAAACAGGGTATTGCTCCTTTGGCGAATTCCTCTCTTGATCGCACGCGTGCAAATCAGCTCATTCCTCGACTTGGCCGTCCTCGAACCATCAATGGTGTATTTCTTAGTTTTACCATTTCACATGAATTTCTGCGTTACGCCGTCCTAATTAGAAAGGTTACACGCGTCGTTGAGCCACTTTCTTACGTTGGACTGAATCGAATCGTCGCGAGAACAGTTTTTCGGCTCTTTAAACTTTTGCAGTAAAAAGTCGCAGATTCTGTCGGAGAAATCAAACTCGAGTTAAAGCACGAGTGTCTGCGAGTCAACGAGTCGTGGATTTAATAAGCAAACCTGAGCAATTCGGCGTTCTCTCGATCTTTTCGCTCCAGCTGGCCGGCAACTTGTCGAGCTTGCGTTTCGCTAGATTTCAAAGCTTCGAGCAGCGATGTGCGTTCGCGTGAGAAGCTTTTCTCGGCAAGATCGAGCTGAACGTTGGCTCTGCGAACGGGAAAAAGAGCGAAGGGGACATTTAAATGCGTAATCGGCGCTCGTCGGAGATAGAGATCGGAGATCGCTTTGGAGGATTGCAACGGGAAAGAGCAAGCTTCTAGCATCCGCCTCGGTCTGCCCATTCACGCGAGTTTGGCGCCCCTTCCAAGACTCTTTGGTGGTCCTTTCAACGAGCGTGTTAGCACGTTTGCACGAGTCAAATGAACGTTCGCGTACGTTAAATCTTCGCACGTTCATAGAGTGTACTCACTGGTTCAATCTCTCAACAGCGTGTTCCTTCAACCGATCGAATTGCAGTTGTTTTTGTTCGAAGCATTCTTCGTAATCTTGCAAGCTACTTTTTAAAATGGCTGTGTTGACGTCGGAAATCTGCAGAGCATTCTTCGCGCGTTCGTACTTCCTGGGAGAAGCCATTGTTTTCATAGTGCCTCGCCAAGCTTAGCTCGATATATTGCCGATAAGTTGCAATAACCCATACTTGTGCAGGTCGTTGAATGCGTCTTCGAGATTGAGCAAATGTCTCGAGGCCGCTTGTAACTTGTCTGTCAGCGCTATCCTATCGGCCTGGACCTTATCGTTATCGTGCCTCAGTTTCACAATCGTGGCATTCTTTTCGGAAAGCCAATCTCGTGTTTTTTTTTCGTATTCGATCATCAGTTGCCTGCAAATTTTATAAATAATCTTTAAGTTATCAAGACAATAGAGTTCGATTAACAACGCCACTTGACATTTGTCGGTGTCTGGTCATTCGTTCTTCGGTAAATTTTAGTTCTAATAGAGAAAGCTTGTCTACGTTTTGGCTGTCGTATTTGTCACGCTCGAAACAGTTAGCCTCTATCAATCGCGATACTGCAACCTATATCACATTGAACGAGCATTTATTTTGTTTATTCCACGGTAAAGGTTTGGTTACATTTGGTTTGGCGTGGTCGTCGCTTAGCGAATCACTACTGGTAGAACTCGAACAAGACCACAATTCCTAAAATTACAGCAAACGAGCTCGTTTTAAAGGCAACGCCGTTTACTCCTACGAATAGTTTAGCGATGTTATTGGCGTACCTTTTGATCGTCGTCGAGGTCGGCAAACACTTGGTCAAAAGTACGCGGAGTAGTGAGTCCGGCGCTCGATCTTGGCGTATCTAGCGACATTTATAGCAGTCCTGAATTTGAACTTGACTATGCACTGAGAGCGCGACCCTGAAGATTGAACTTGTAAGCGTTCGCTTCGTATCGCTTGTATAATACAAGTCCACCATTCGTCGAATGCTTACCTATATCGTCCATACGCGATAAACAATAACATACGTACCACGTTCAATGGGATCAAACTCCCATTTTGCTCTCCACTGATTCTCCATTTTGATCCGACTGTCCACTGAAGTTGGGTGCAAACTGCCAATTTTCTTCGTATTCTTGTGACTAGGAATTATTTTTCGACAATCGAACTCCCCCATGACTTGTTCTAACATGTGAATATTGAAATAGACCGAAAACATTCCTTGTGCAAAATCAAATGCCCACATTTCCGAGATTTGGATGGATAATACAAGCTTTGCAACGAATACTTCTCGTCTGTTTCAATCAAAACAACCTTGTATTGATTAAATAATCATTTTGGGGAATCGAAATGGAAAGAGCGAATTGATGAAAAGTTCGAAAGAAAATTCTTGCATCCGCTAAAAAGCAACGCTGTGACAAAGATTTTGACAATATTTGCAGTTTAATCGTTGAAATCGGCACAGCGTGAGAACCGATGACAGTTGTCCATTGAATTCGTTATTTTATCATTTTTTCAACAGTTGCCTTAATGGAAAAAATTTGTTCCTTAGTCTAAGATATTCGCTGCTGTTACGAGGTCATGCGTATAAGACCTAATCAAGGCCTCATTGGCAGAAATTCTGCAAAAATAGGTATTTTTGTTGTTGTTAGAGAATGGACAAGTCAAATCTAAGGGGAGAATTACTAATGACGATGTAGTAGTGATATCACTGACACACTTAAGTTTATTCTTTATCCACTGGCTCAACGTCCAAGAACGTTGAATGGGAAGGTAGGGGCGATTTTCCTTTAACGTCTCGCTTCCTTTATGGTCGGCCATTAACTGACTCTTAAGCCTTTCCTTGTAAGCTACGAGTTTGTTTGTCTGTTTTGACTACGACCCTTGGCTGTTGTCTCTGCTGCTCTCGTAGTAATACGATCTCTTTCTTTCTTTCACAAATTCCAGCAAAATCCAGCAAAATCGGGCGACCAAAGATCTGTTGTTTTTTTATCGCTAGAATACAAAGGGTATATTATTGATAGACACGCGGATGTACTGCATTTGAAATTGATCTCGATATTGCAACGGAGACCCGACGTTAAAAGTGGGTACAATGCGAGAATAAGGTATTTGCCACGATAGCTTCTATGCTGATCTATTTACTTGGATGATCGAACAACGAATCTCAGCAAATAAAGTTGATAAACGAAACGATTTGTTTACGAGTGCACCGAGTGATACGGATATGCATCCTCTGGTACATATTAAAATTGCTCGAACTCTTTCCGAAATCCCTCAAAATCCGTCATTTAAGAATCCACCAAATGAACATGGCGTCATCCATAATCAGTCATCATCAATCAGAAACGCATACAGGTCGTAGACTGAGTAGAGAAAGACAAACAAAAAACAAAACACCCACGATAACAAAGCAGCAACTGCGCCACCAAAAGTAGCGCAATTTTGCGATGCAAACAAAGTCTAATAAGCGGCTGATCGTGTGTACATGGACGTGAAAAATAGGCGGAGCTGGTATGAAAACACAAACAAAGTTTGTTATGCAAATAGTCGGGTCGTCCACTTTCTTCGGCTGTGACAGCAATGAAGTGCAGCAAGGTGCACTAATCGTAAACCACGCGACTCACGCGTTAAGTATTCTCGAGGTAGACAACAAATCGGCGTGTGCCAACTCGATGAAGCGAGTGCCTCGCGTGAATCGCGTGGCACTTATAGCTGTATATTGTCAGAGCCGCATCGTACGATCGAGCTGCGGCGGCGTATTATGAACCGCGACTACGTCAGCGCGTGCGAGCGCAGCTATAAAGAGTCGCGGACCTTTGTTACGATTCAGTGAAACATCAAAACTCGCACGATACGCTTCCTACTTTTTTGTCGTCGCGCTCGATTGTCGTTCGACCTCTCTTCGTTCTTTCTATCGATCTTGGTTAGTTTTGCTTGTTTTTCAAGCAACGTACATACCTGTATAACACACGTATAATGCGCTTGTGAATTTCATCGTTGATTTGTTTTAACCGACTAGACTTGAACGAAGCATTCTGTGTTGTTAGTCAAACAATCGAGGAAAAGCAAACCTTTCGACGAAAGCAGCACTGGGCTTTCGTCTCTCTACATCGGAGCATAACCGCTTAGCTAGCGTTCTTTACTAGTGCGTGTTAGTTATATCAATGACAGTATACAGAGAGAAAAAAGAAAAAGTAAGTTTGTTGCTTATTCAAGATAGAACATACATATGATATAATTGGATATCAGAGTCAGAAGCAATATAGAACAAGATTACATCACTTGCATTAAATACAAAGGTTCGGCGTATAGAGTTTAGACATTCGTTAGGTGAGAGAAAAATCTAGAGTACAGATAGCCAAGCCAAGCGAGTATATTTACGACTATAGCCTATAGCTGAAAATACCTCGGCAGGCTATGTCCCTAAGTAAACACGTGCGACACTGCCGAAGATGTGCTGCATTTACGAGGTACGTAACTATACATATATTGACATTACCCTAAAATAAAGCGTCATTTTTCAGAGTTTTATTCGGAATAAAACTCATTTATAACAATTTTCCGATACTTTACAATTGCTATTTTTCGTTTTTTCCGGGTCCGTGAGAAAGTGACCAATTGCATTTCGATTCATCAACTGATCATGCGCCATATGCGCCGTATATAATGCCCACCAGCTGATCGATCGATCTGTTATGTATACTTTGGTTATGGCGTCAAGAACAGCGTCTTGGAGTGTTTACCATCTACGTAGTTAACATGTAATTCCTAAATTGATAGTTTTTTTTATTTCTTTTCGTGTTCGTTATTTGATCGAAAATTCTATACGTTACGGTGGTTCAATTTCATACCGATGGCATCTGCATCGCTATGAAATTGATTGCACGGGAGACCGTTTATTGACTATATACGTAGTTGCACAACCTCGTTAATTGTCTTGACTCTTCTTTGTTCTTTGTTTTCAAATGTTCGTTATTTTGTTCGCTCCTTCTGTATTTATAATCATCCATCAATACAAAATTGCAGACCTTTGACGCAAAGTGCAGCAGACAGAGATGCTGGAGAGAATTCAAATGCAGTGGCAAATCGACTGTCTTCTACGGAAACAATAAACATCGTAAATAAAACTAAGATGTCTATTCACAACAAAATGAAGCTACTTGGCCAACTTAAAGAGTTGTTCAACAAAAACAGCTACGACAAAAATTTGCAGCTTGTATTGAATAAGGAGTGGTTAGATCTTTTTCAAAAATTAACCTATGCGCAAATTGCGACTGCGAGAAAATATCCTGTTGTTGATGGTTCAAGAATACAAGAACAAACAACAAGCAAAAGTGCAGATGAGAAAGATAAAACGGTACAAAAAAGTGTTACTACTACGTTACCTGTAGAGCAAAAACTGATTCCACAGCAGCAAACTAAAATGGTAATTGATTTAGATTAAACAACTTTGGTTTGGCATTTTCTAGAGTCATTGAATTTCATGAGTTTTTATTTAGGTTTCCAATGATATGCCAAGTACTACAGATACAAGAGATCCATATTATTACTTGCCACAAGTACTCTCAGCTTTAATGCCAAAATTAACTGGTAAAACCAAAGATGTAGCATCAGTACCTGTAGTACCTAAATGGAAAACAAATTTGAAAACTAGTGTTACAAGAAATAGTATTATGTCAAGAACAAGACATATCATAACTAGTATCGCCTATGCTGAATCAAATGCTTCAAAATGGAGAAGGATAGATGATCTATTGCAGCACATAGAGCAATATCCAGACGCAAGACATCATGCTGTCAAGGATGGGGCTATCAGAGTTCTTCTTAGAATTCGAGAATCAACCAAAGACGAACAAATTAAAGGTAGAGGCATTGGTATCTTTATAGTAAAAGCTAAATGAATTATTATGTATAAAATTAAGTTTTTGTCTCCCCAGGAACTGTACGAGAAGCTTTAGCAGTTTTAGGTCACATTGATCCTTTACCTGGTCGAGGAATAAGAATTCTTGCCATTGATGGTGGTGGCATCCGAGGTGTTTTAGTTTTAGAAATGCTCAAGAAATTAGAACAGTTGACAGGCTGCAAAGTCCATGAAATGTTTGATTACATTTGTGGAGTAAGCACAGGAGCTATTTTATCTGCAGTTTTAGGTATGTATTAAAGTCTGATTGGCCATAAAAGTATTCAAATATGATGCCAAGTAAAACATTACATGACATGAATCATTTTTTCATGCAGCTATAAATGGAGATGATGCAAAAGGTAATCATACTCCCTAATCATCTAATCTATAGTTTCTTTAATGGCTGATCTAAATTATACAGTTTATATGTGCAGTGTTCATTGAAAGGCCATCAGAGAATTCTCTGTATGACTCAACGCGTTATTCTGTAGTTGTAGTATAAACTTATTGAAATATTTGCAGGTGGTCACAAGAGGAAATCTCTGAATGAAATTTCAGAATTGTACAAGGAACTAAGTACAAGGATATTCACACAGAGTACACTGCGCGGTACTAGCAGTTTGGTTTGGAGTCATGCTTACTATGACACAGCATTATGGGAGCAAATGCTGCAAGAACACCTTGGCAACAAAAATTTAATTAAAACGTCGCGTGATCCGATTGCACCAAAGGTATTCTTCGAATTTCGCAAAATGATTGTTCATGTATAATTGGACTCGTCATTAAAAATAATAAAAATAAAATTACTCTTTTCAGTTTTCGGCCATATCAGCAGTAGTTAATCATGAACGTGTAATGGCATACGTCTTTAGAAATTACACTATTCCCATTGGTATAGAAAGTCAGTACATGGGCTCTCATAAACACAAATTATGGGAAGCAGTCAGAGCATCCGCAGCTGCTCCAAGTTATTTTGAAGAATTCAAGTGTGGAGGATATCTTCACCAAGATGGAGGTGTGAATTTCAAATTTTTTGATTTTTATTATCATTTTTATTGTTCAATGCAATTTATTATCGTCTTTGGTTGTTAGGAATCATGGTCAACAATCCTTGTGCAGTTGCGATACATGAAGCTAAACAGTTGTGGCCAAACAATCCTATACAATGTGTGGTATCGTTTGGCACTGGTAGAACTCCATTTAATATGAGCAATTCTGTGGAAGATAGAAAAGAGGCGATGGCATCTAGTTGGAAAGATAAGTTTTACAAAATTCTGGACAGTGCAACAGACACTGAAGGTATGTATTCATTAGTCAATATTAATTATGTATTAATTATTACTTATTAATTAAAATTTTTCCAATTTCAGGAGTACATATTATGCTTAATGATCTTCTACCGGATCATGCATATTATCGGTTTAACCCTTATTTAACAGAAATGTTAACAATGGTGGAGATAAGACCAGAAAAAATTGCTCAATTAGAGCAAGATGCAGCTATGTATATACGAAGAAATGAAGAAAAATTTCATAAAGCGGCAAAAGTTCTTATGCAACAAAAAACTCCTACGCAAAAAGTTATTGATTGGTTTAAATTACAGAGAAATATTATAGGTATTTAATCTCGATGTATATATGTATAGTAATCAGAAAACTTATTTAACTGATGGATAATTTTTCCATTCATTTCTATAAAGTACCATGTAAACGGTATCGCCAGCTGTGATATAGGTTTGACATAGTTATTTATTGTGTAAATTATCATCTTGGACAATTGATCAAGCATCAATGTACATGTATAGAAATTATACATAACAAGTAGAGGCTATCAATGAATCAATCATTATAATGTTTGTAAATGTCTGTGTATTCGTTACAATTTTTATTTCAACTTGTAATTCAAGTTAGTTAAAAAGTTTAGTAATAAGTATTCATTTATATTTATCGATTCATTCCTTAAAAATGGTTACTGTTCTATATTTTTTATAAAGCAAGACATCACAGTTGAAAACCTAAGAAAAAAGGATGAACTCTAAATAATAGTCTGTGAATATGAATGTCTGTGACATCCAAATAATAAAAGTATTAGCTTTTACATGTGTAAATGGCTTCTTGGAATGAAAACTGAGAATCTACTGTTCTAATTGTATTTGAACCATTTAGAAAGACTTTAGGCCAATACTTACATCTTGTTTAATTATTTTTAAGTCTTTGTAATCAAAAACTTTTTCACGTGTAATCAAAATAAACTGTATTACAAAAATGTAGATGTGCTATAATTTTACTACCATTCACTTTCGACAAAATTGACGAAGCAATTTGGCTTGCTGTATCATACTTTTTTTTTTATAAAAATTTAGGTTACATTGCGCGGTGATGGTCATAACATCTAATTTTTGCTTGTAACAATGAGTTTTATAATTGCAATAATAGGAGTTTTTAAAATCAAATGCATAAAGATGTACAGTAAATATAAAAATACTATATGCTGTACATATCAAAGTTTGGCATAATAACGCAAGATCACATTGCGCACGTGTGTGCGCTACATACATACATACGTGAATATAACACACATACACGCACAATGCATGCTAAATCTCTCTCAACGTTTATACCCGTTCATAGCTTGAGAGAAACAGAACTCGCGCGAGTATAAGATAGCGGCAATAAATAAAAGTATAAGGCGCGGTGGCATAGTATACACGTATACAAGGAAGAAAGGACATTAGTAAAAATCCGGAAAAAAGCGCGAGTGCGTGACTGTTGATTGATTTTGCCAGGCGGTTCTATTAACGTCCCACACGGCACACGGCTAAAATCGAGTCGAACTACGAATCAGGAGGTGCATTACAGTTTATCAAAACAAAAAAAATACAACAGGAATGTCGGTGCGTTACACGCACGCGGTGCTATGCCGAATTCCGCAATCTTTGCGTAGTCGGGGTGAAGTGCAACTAGACGAGGCCCGCAAACAGCATCAGGCACTGGCCCAACAGTTGCGGGAGCTTGGGATCGACGTCGTGGAGATGCCACCCGACGAGAGCTCGCCCCTTTGCGTTTTCGTTGAGGACACCGCCGTTGTCTGCAACGGCATTGCCCTCATCGCCAGACCCAATGAACCGTCCAGGCTCCGGGAAGTAAGTGCAACTTTTTTAACGATTGAAAGAAAACCGATCATGTCATGGATTTGACATTTGCTCAATTGCGCGCGTTACACATTCGTCGTGATGATCTCATCACATACGCGTCTCTTTAAATACAAGTAGCACATTACGCAGTACTCCAATTTTTCAATTGCCTGACGAGGTCGTTATAGCATTCCACCGTATATATGTATTATTATTTAATACCCAGCACCTTCTATTCGAGGTTCACTATGCTTATTGGTTGGTAATTTGATCACCGGTTTTCATCACGGCTACTTTATCTTTTATGACATGATAATTACTGGAAAACGTAAATAAATACATTAGCATTCTGAAAGTCAGTTTACAGTGTGCATTGTCAACTAGTGGCCATTGCGTAATTCCCTGTTATTTTTTGTTGTTTTGCTGCTTTAATTTATAGTAAATTTATCTTTTCAATCTAATCTTAAGCAACATTTACCAATTATCAAAATATCTATCAAAACAAATAATAGTGATTTTCTACTCCAGATTGAAATAATACGAGCAGTTTTTAAAAAGGAATTGGACATTCCACTAATCGAAATGGCAGATAAGAGTGCATGTTTAGATGGTGGAGATGTTTTATTTACAGGTATATATAAAATAACTGGTAAACACCAATATTTTGGTAATTGTTTCAAAAGCTCGAATTCACCTTACAGGAAGGGAATTCTTCGTTGGTCTATCACAATTCACAAATGAAGCTGGAGCAAGAGCTGTTGCTGCAGCTTTTCCAGAGTATCCATGTGCTCCTATTAAGGTCAACAACTAATAACTGTTCATGTTCTAATAATGATTGTTACTAGATTATCAATGTTCTGTTTATTCACAGGTAGCAGAATCTAAACGTCTCAAAGCTTTAGTGACAATGGCTGGACCTGATGTCATTTGTGTTGGTGCTGGAAAAGAATCACAAGAAGTACTCAAAGTAATTATTCTATCTTTCATCAAACTAATAATATGGACATTCTTGCAAAAGTAACTAGTTTAAATATAAAATTTGCTTTTCAGAGAATCGAAAGAGAAGCCACTTACACTTATCAAACATTGACTGTTCCTGAAGATGAAGCAGCTAATGTTTTGTACGTGAATGGAACTCTTATTCATAGAGCAAATGATGAAATACCCCAATCGAGTAAAGTTTTTACGGAAAAAGTTGAGTTTTCTACAAAAACATTGGCAATTTCTGAACTTGCAAAAGTAAGCTCTGGTTTGACCTCTTGTTGTTTATTAATACGTCGACCACGACATATAAGGAATATTTAAATAATAAGATAGCAGTTCAGATTTACCTGTTAATATTGCTTGAGATGAATTTGAAATTCATCATGCTCTTTAAAAGATGATGAATTCTATTATAGCTTAGAATTATCAAATCATTATTACAACAGTCAAATTATTCAAATTCTTCATCATGCTGAAATATCAATAAGATTTATGTTATCAAAGTTTCAATGAGCTTACTATTTCCAAAAAAATTGTTAGCAGAATTTTCACGATTTTAATTAAAATTTGAATTGCAGCATTTTTATTTAAAAGCTTGTTGGATGTCTATTTTTTATTTTCACTGTAATACTGGAAGAAAAATAATAATAGATTGCATACAAAATCATTGGACAAATGTTTAGACAATATTAATGAAACTGCAGTGACCAGTTTTATGTTTATATATTATTATTACAAAATGAAAATAAGAAAATAATAATTCATTATATTATAGCTTTTATGCATAAAATATAATATATATTTTATGAGAATTGATTAGTTTGTCATTGACTACTGATTAATATTATTGTGTAGTAGGATCCACTTACCAAAATATGCTTGGATCAACTAGTTTCATAACCAGTGGAAACTACAGTTTATTCAATTTTATTGCTATATAAAATATTTTTGTTGTACCAATTAAGAACTCTTTTACATCCGTACAGTTAATATCAATCATTATTATAGCACTTGCATTGAAAAATTCATCAGTATGGCACCAACAAATTAAATCGCGTATTAGATTTTATACTCATGCGATAGTGTACACAATTTGATTTAAGAATTTCAATTTTTTGTAAACACATATTTATTGCAAAAGAAATTACATTCTTCAAGAATGAACAATCATGACTGGCTCTTTATTATTTTATAGATTTTTAAACCTTACAAAGCTGTATTATTTGATAGTGTAAAAATATTTTTCTTAATTTAAAAATTGTCTATCTCAGTTAAACATTACTAGTCTTTACAAAAATGTGTTCAAAAACTATTCATAAAATTCTTAACAGTATACATATACATATACATCGACTATAACGTAAAACTGGTGTATAGCAGTTAAGTATCTCGAGCCATAATAAATTGTGAAGTATTATGCAAGGCACTTGAATGTATTCTAAAAGTATTAGTTTAATTTAAATATAATTAATAGAAATGTTTGAATGATGTTATGTGAGTGATTGAAACATATTTAAAATATTTCACATTGAATGTTTCTTTCAAATTTATTTTACAAATGGAATTAAAGTTTGAATTCTAATAATCATCCTTCTAATAAAATACATAAATTGAAGATTTCTGTCTTTTTTATTGAAAAATGTTTCGTAGCATACAGCCCATAAAGTTGAATAAGTAGTGGTCAAGATATCTACATTAGTTTTTATATTCTCTCTATTTTAATCTCTAATTTTTATCGTATGTACAAACTCTTTATATAATAATCATTAATAGATGTAACATGTCTCATTCGCTTTGGCGTTGATCATTTTCAATATTGTCTTCATTGATCCTTTCGATCCCATGTCAAAAGTCCTTGGAAATTTCGTACCAGCTGGCCTTTCATATATTTTATGCATTATTTGCTCCCATTTTACTGGAGAAATAATTTGTTTGATCAGATATTTATGGTTAACTTTCATATTACTGCAGTATGTATTTGTAGAGTAATTGGAGTAAACAGGAACATTTGGTTCAAATAATGGGGTTTTATGCAAAGCCTTTATAAATGATTTGAGAGCTGGTTGCATTAAATTTGTGTGAAATGCTCCAGATACTGGTAGCCTCTGCATTTTTTTTAAACCAAGACTCTGGCCATTTTTTTCTATATACTGAAGAGCTTCTTCACATCCTCCAAAAATTCTTCCCTGAGTATACAAATAGATTGCAATCCTTCAAAACAATTCATTGTTAATTATCCAATTTTGTCAACCAAATAAAATTAATATAATGAAACAATGAGCAATCAAATTTAAATTTAATGTTGTATTAAAGGATAACCGATTTAATATGTTGTAGTAATTTTTGCTATTAAAATCGAATTTATAAATGAATTATTATGCTGATAACTTACTTGCAAATGGGGTTGGACGCTCCAATGTCTATTGCCCATTTTTCAGCATGTGAACATATTTCATTTGCCCTTGCTGTAGGTGTACAATAAGACGAAAGCATACCTTGAGCTGAAAGCTCTGAAGCACTTTGCATTGCAGCAGCTCTAACAGCGACTAATCGAAGTCCTTCTTCATATGGTATAGCACCAGAAAATATTAACGCTGTAAGTTCACCAACGCTATAACCAGCAACCGCTACACAAGATTCTATAGCTCTAGGTCTTTCTTCTTGTAATTTTTCGAGAGCTGCCAATGAAGATACTACTGTTGCTGGCTGATTGAATTCAGTTCTGTTTAACAAACTTTGTGGACCTTTTAAACACATTTTTAAAAGATCGTAACCTAGAATATCATTTGCAATATGAAATAATTCTTTAACTCTTGGAAATTTCATATACTGTTTGATATCTCCTACTTTTATAACACCTTGTCCAGGAAATAAAATCACTGATGTTTCCAATGGATCAATATTAGGCTTTTTTGGTTTTAAATCTTCTGCAACTTCAGCAGCATTTTGAGGATAAGGAGTTGTTGCCCATTCTGTATTGTTAATTTCAGAAAACGTAGCAGACTCGCTTACTAATTTCGAAACGGAAATGTCCTCTAATTCTTTGGAGAAATTGTCATCTTTTGCTTTACTAGAAAATTGTCTAATTTTCATTTCAAAACGTAACTTTTGAATAGTTGACAGGTTAAATACTGTTTTCAAATTCTGAGTGCGTTGGAACATTTTTGAAACTCATGTGACTTTGTAAATCAAGTAAAAATAATTTTGTAACAATATAATTACTTTTTAGTACATCAGAGTTTTATTCAAAATTTACGATACTTCCAAGCTGCATTTTACACATACTTTTACAAATGGAAAACACGTGTCGTACTCATCGACCGGTGTTATATTTACACGATTACATGCTATCACGATGCCACCATATACATACAGTCTAACCTAAGTGCCTATAACCTTATCTAACTTATTCAATAGCTGAAAAGGTGCCGACGTCAGATGTAATTGTAATCGTTGAAAAGCATTTTGTATGTTTTTCTATAGAATTACTTAACACAACTAGTCGAAATGTTTAAGTTTGAAAGATTACTTATTCAAGCTTGTAAGAATAAAAAAAATTTCCAACCAGCATTGTTATCTTCAAAATTGTTTACTACTGACAAAGTAGCTGCAGATATATCACAGAATCGTATTGATTCTCAACAAAATTTGCACGACAAATCACAAGAAAATAAAAATAGTAATGAAGAATCAGCACAAGTTAGTGATCTGGTAAAGGAATTTGCAAAGCAAACTACTTATTCCAAAGAGCATGAAGAGTACAAAAATCAAGCAGAACAGAGTCAGTCGTTTGCTAACTTGTTAAGGCATTCCAATTTAATGCATGTAAGTTTCATAAGATAAATTTCATATCCAAAGTAAGTCCTATAAAAGTTTATATTGTCTGTTGATTTTGAAAAAAAAACAACTTTTGTTTACAGATGGGGGATCCTGAAGGAAAAATTGTTGTGGGAAAAATCTTTGAAGTTATTAATAATGATCTGTATATAGATTTTGGTTGGAAATTTCACTGTGTTTGTCCAAAACCAATTAAAAACAACAGGTATTTATATTAATTAAGAAAACAAAATCAATGTACTTATATGGTGGACTAATAAATATGGTTTTTAGTGATTACGTGAGAGGAGCCAAAGTACGTTTGAGAGTAAAAGATTTGGAGCTCTCTACTAAATTTTTAGGATCTACTAAAGATGTAACTATACTAGAAGCAGATTGTACACTTCTAGGCTTAGTCTCAACTCCGAATAGAATAACTAAAATTGTTGAAACATCTACTGTAACACCAGTTTGAAGAATATATAAATCATAAATTGTAACATAAGATGGTTTTAGATTAGTCAATGTTGAATAATAATAAAAAAATCAACTTTTGAAGTTTAAGCTGATGTATATTATTGTTGATATTGTACAAACTGCTTAATTAATGATTATATTTATTCAAGACAATTAATTCTCATGTATGTATAATTTTAATTTGAATAAATCAAAAGTATGTACACATGCAGTACGTACGTACTATAAGAATAAATTAGTTGTCCGATTGTCTTACAGGTGTCGTATGTGAACTTACGAGAAATTGACACTAGTCCAAAAACGCAAAAGGTTAGGTTTCGTTTCATTATATATATATATATATTATGAAGTCTGATCTGTTTAACAACATTCTCGCGTGGTCGGCGTTATACAGATTGCAGTATAAAAATTGAGTTCACTTAAATCATCATTTTTATCATAAAACAATCCCATAATGGTTAGTCTGGAATATTATTGTTGCTGGAACCCAACTAATTTACAATTGATTTAAATAAAAATGTATAATTAAGTTTGGAAATTAAAAGTGAATTAATGAATGTTTCTATAAAATACTTGATCATTAATTCTTGTTAAAGTTATATAAATAATTCCTAATACTTTGCAGGAATCAAATATTTGCAGAAGCTGTCGAAGATCCTTGGATGAGACAAGTGTGAACGATATTTTTCAAAAAGAGATATTAATAAAATCAATTGATGCACACAGTATCAATGATAAAAACTGGTATATGAAAGCATTTTTAGCAATTGAACTAATTACTGGACAAAAGGTGCTTATAAACATATTTTGTAATTACCTCTTTGTGCAACAATATGAATGTTTTGACATTAGATCATATTTTTTCTAGGTATCGCAAGAAGCAAAATTGCCTCACAAATTATGTCAAGTCTGTTTTCAAAATGTAGAGGCCTTTATCAATTTCCGATACCAGTTAATAAAGTCTGAAGAAATTTTACTTCAATTAGGATTTTCAGATTCGAAAAAGACAGTTGATAATAAATATAGTAAAACACAAGATGTAAAATCATTAGATTCATCAATTCCTATGAGAGATGTAAATAAGACAATGCAGAAAGAAGGAAATCCAGGTATTCCAACAATAAGTGAATCAATTAATCCACCTTCAATCTTGAAAGCAAATGATGAACAGACCTCAAAATTAGTACCTGAAGATCTTATAAATGTTGATGACAGTAGTGTATCTCTTGATATTAATAGTCTTCGTGATTATGAACGAGAATCAAATGATTTTCTAATTGGCAAATTAGACAATGATCAGCAAAACAATAACTTGAATGATTCTGACAATTCAGCTAATAACCTGTCAAATAGAAATGAAGACACTACTTTTAAACATGTTGATCATGATATTGAATCTGAAATAGATGTTTGCTCAGGTGAAGATGATGAAGTTCTGGAATTAGATGTGCAAAAACTAAAGAATGAAACAGTTGAAATAAACAGCTCGTCAGAATCGGACATTGAAGTTTGCGACTATGAACCAGTCGGAAAAAAAGCCCATTATAATACTCTTTCCTCTCCTATTAGATATTAACTAATTGTAACATATAAAGTTAGAAATTTGTAAATAATCGTGTGCATACGTACCAACTACTAAATAGCTGATACAATATTGTTATAAAAAAAATGAAGGATATTTTTCAACATATTAGGAAAATGATTATGAATGTAACTAATTATAAAGTGTCTCAAGATAACTGTGATAAGAATTTTTTAATAAAATGTCTGTTTGAAAAATGTGTATTGTGTTGTTGACCTGTTTTATTTTCAGTAAGTACAATGTCTTTGTTTATAAAAGTCTTGAAGTTCTGGTTCCTATAAAAAAGTTTATTGAATAATTTGTAACAATCGTCTCCTCTCACACGCATAAACATAACATTGGTACATATTGTAGAGACAGTCGTAGATCAAGACAATCGTCCAATTGTACAAACGCTGCCATATTGATGTATTACTTATATTTTTATTTTAATATTTTAATATAATCAAGCGACAAAACGGCTTTGAATAGAGCTTTTGTTTCGGCATTAAACAGATTTTAAATACAAATACACAAACGTTACAAAGAGGTCACAGACACATGCTTGGATATACAGCGTGGGGGGCCAACGTGTTTACGATTTCGTCATGTTTTTTCGTTGATCATCTATAATGTATACTTTGGAATAAATTGATTTTTTGGCTTAATTTCGAATTCTGGTGGAGTGATTTACTGTGCATAATATTAATCCAAAAAGATGTATAGACTAAGATATTTAAATTCGTTAATTAAAAAGTAAGTTTTCCTTGTAAAAGTTCATACATATGTTTATTCCATTAATAGAGATAAATACTTAATCCAAATGTTTAATAAACGTTCAATTTAATTGATGACGCAGAACAGAGTTAACCTACGAGAAAAGAACATTTTCAATAAATCCAACGAATTGCAATATTAAAATCGATAAGGTAAAGTTAAAAAAAAAAAATAAAAGAAAAATTAAAGTAATCATTAGAATTCATGTTTAATTATGCATTAGATGTATTAAAAATTTTCAGATTCTTATAGCTAACAGAGGAGAAATTGCATGTCGCATTACAAGAACCGCCAAGAAACTCGGAGTAAAAACTGTAGCAGTTTATAGCAATGCTGATAGAGACTCAATGCATGTTGAGTTGGCAGATGAAGCATATTGTATTGGACCAGCGCCTTCAACTCAAAGTTACTTAAGACAAGATACAATTATAGCCACTGCAAAAAGTACAAAATGCCAAGCTATTCATCCTGGCTATGGATTTCTATCGGAAAATACAGAATTTGCAGAGTTGTGTCAAAGGCAAAATATTATTTTCATTGGACCACCTGCTCAAGCTATCAGGGATATGGGAATAAAAAGCACATCAAAATCAATTATGGCTGAAGCTGGAGTACCCATAATTGAAGGTTCTTTTACCTTACATTTTTTAATGGTATCTTGAAATCATTTTATCGGTTACTATTTAATTAACTTTTATAGGGTACCATGGAGAAGATCAGTCTAATGAAACCTTGTTGAAAGAAGCTAAAACAATTGGTTTTCCTTTGATGATCAAGGCAGTACGAGGTGGTGGAGGTAAAGGAATGAGAATTGCATGGAAAGAAGCAGAGTTTCTTCAAGCATTAGAGTCTGCAAGGACCGAATCTCAAAAATCATTTGGAGATTCAGCTGTACTCCTGGAGCAGTATGTTGCTGAACCGAGACATGTGGAAGTACAAATTTTTGCTGATAAACATGGAAATGCAGTTTATTTGTTCGAAAGAGATTGTTCTATTCAAAGAAGACATCAAAAAGTTATAGAAGAAGCTCCAGCCGTGAGTGTTATTTCATTTGCTTGACTACATTGTTATTTTCTTGAAAATTGTTTATTTACCTATCCATTTAAAGCCTGGAGTTTCAGAAGAACTCAGAGTAGAACTTGGTATGGCAGCCGTTCGTGCAGCAAAAGCTGTAGGCTACGTTGGCGCTGGCACTGTAGAATTCATAATGGATAGACACACTAAAAAATTTCATTTTATGGAAATGAATACGCGTTTACAAGTCGAGCATCCAGTTACAGAAGCAATAACAGGAACAGATCTTGTTGAATGGCAGATAAGAATCGCAGCTGGTGAGGAACTGCCTTTGAAACAAGAAGAAATTCGTTTAAATGGACATGCTTTCGAAGCGAGAGTCTATGCAGAAGTACTTGGAAATTTTACTTGGAAATAATAAAATTAATATTTGTTAAAAGATCTTTAATTCGAACGCGACTTCGTTTTGTAGGATCCTCGAGGTGGATTTCTACCCGGAGCTGGAAAACTTATTCATTTGACTCCACCCTCTATTGCTGAAAACATTAGAGTGGAAACCGGTGTTCGACAAAACGACGAAGTGACAGTTCATTACGATCCGATGATAGCTAAATTGGTTGTGTGGGGAAAAGATAGAAACGAAGCTTTAAACATAATGAGATCGAAACTTTCAGAGTATGACGTGAGTTTAGAGAAATGCATTCCAATGAATTCAGACGATATGCTTAGTTAAATTAATGTCAGTTATCAACAACAGGTTGTAGGTCTGGAGACAAATGTCGAATTTTTAAAAGACCTTTGTTTACATCCCAAATTTCGTAATGGCCAAGTGCATACCGGATTTATAGAGGAAAATTATGAATCATTATTCCCTAACTTGCAAGTTCCAAATCGGATTTTGGCCGAAGGTGCTCTTGGTTTAATTTTATACGAAGAGATGAACCTGTTGAAGCTTGCTATGACAACTGGGGATCCCTGTAATCCTTTTGTTGTGGAGACTGGAGCAAGATTAAATCATTCATTGAACAGACATATAGATTTTCAAATAGAGGAAGAGCGTAATTTTGTTGATGTAAAATACAGTGAGCCAGAAGTGTATTCCATGAGGATAAATGATCTTGGACCTTGGAGAACTGTTAGCGGGACTTTAAAAATGCGTGGAAATTCTTTAGAGTTGCAGTCGGTCATTGACGGCGTTGTTCAAAAGTCGCGAATCGTCAAAGTTGGGAACGATATTTATTTATTTACAAACGTAAGATTTTGTTTTAGTTCGGCTTCATTTCTAACTAGAGATATCGAGACGTACTCAATAAAGATTGAATTCTGTAGGATCGTAAATGGCGATTGACTATTCCATCACCTAACTACGTAAAAGAATTGTCAGATCAAGGTAACACAACCTCTGGAGCAGCTGTTAGCCCAATGCCAGGAGTCGTGGATAAAATAATGGTCAAACCGGGAGACAAAGTTAAAGCTGGTGATCCATTGCTCGTTATCGTCGCAATGAAAATGGAGGTAAACTACAATATATAAAGTACTGGAGCTATACTCGATATTGGCCTTTTGGATTTTTAAGTAACTATTTCTTATTTTTAGCACTTAATCAAAGCAACATCCGATGGAGTAATAAATGACGTTTTGTGCGAAGTAGGCGAGAACGTTGCCAAAAATAAACTTCTAGTCAAGTTCGAAAGCGATTCTTAGTCAAGTTCGACACAATTTTTGTGGTGATACGTTGTACAATTGTTTGCGGGAACAGATTATTTTTTTAAAGATTTTATATCGTTACGACGTGCTACATAATGATGGTAAACATGTAAAAATGTTATATAATTCCTCGTGCAGTTACTAAGCATTCCGTAAATGTGATAATGAATAAATGTAAAAATGTTGTGCTTTATGAAATGTTTATTCGCGTAAATCGAATTGATTAGGAAAGTTGTCGCCCTCTATCCGACGCGCAAGCAACTAGGCATAATGGTGTTACACGCGCCGCTCTCGCACCGGTCGAATCCTTAAATGCTTGCAAGTATATTGAAACTCTCGGCTGCCGAAGTCATAATTTGTTAAGACAAGGGAGAACAACAAAGACAAACTACTAGTAATATCCTTTACTTAGGGAGGTACGTTCTCTATCGTAGCATGCGTTCGACCGCGGATGGTGCTGAGTAAGTAAATCTCTTTTGTCGTTTCACTGATGCACTTTCAAAAGTTTACGTCTCGATGACTCAAAGGCGTAGACTACTCGTGTGCGGCACGTCGTCAAACGTGCGAAAGAAAATGTTGGAGGATGCCGTGTGAATTTTGAGCACGCTGACCGTGAGACAACCGTCGTTGCCTTTTCATTTCACCGAAATAATATTCTAAAGATATTCTATTTGAACGTATGGCTCATTTGTTTTAAAGGGCTCAAGCACCGTCGCAATTGCGCGCAAGCACGACAATGCAAAATAAACTTTGAGGATTTTGAGGATAACGCATCGCGGGCATTTGGATTCGATATGCGCTTAACAATTGAACAAACTAAATATGCAGCTGTTTATTCAACGATCCGAAATAAAATTCCGAGCAAGTCGGCATAACGAGGAGCGCGCTCGATAATAATTATAGAGCGAAAACTCGCACGTGTAGGTGGCAGGGAGGTAAAACAAGCGGCGCCCTCGGCTAATGGGTAGTCGTGAAAAGTACACCAGTCAATTTTCCAATTTTCCGCGTAAAATAAAAGTTGGGCTCACGAAAATAAGCAAGCTTGAGCCGCTGTTGTTCGGTAACGAGTAGTAGGTCGCTACTCGGCGAGCTCGACTGTCACACTTGACGTGACAACGCGCTAGCCTTCTCACTCTTGTTGCTCCCTTCACCTTTTCACCCTCCCTCCCTTGCCTCCTGTGAAGCCTTCACGCCCTGGTACCTACTGCTCGCGACGCTAACTTCACGCTCGACACGAGTTTTTCCCAATTTCCTCGCTGCTTTCGCTTATATCCTCAACGTTCGTTTTCCTCTGATCGCACAATGCGCGTGTTGAATCTTCCTCTCTTCTTCAAAGTTGCACTTTGTTACGAAGCCCTGACCACGCCCTATCTTTGATAGGATCACTATCTATTGTTAAATCTATACTTTGGCTATATAATAGACTAGGAGCAACTTTTACCGTTGTTTTAAACGATGTATCATCGAACGTTTCAGCATGTTTCGTTTCATTTCATTGAAACGATCGACTGTTGCGTTGGTAATTATCGACGAGAACAACGAGCACGATCTGTTCAATATCTATTCGAATGGGTAGATTGAAAGTTGGCAAAAGTCTAATTGATGAAATGACGATTGAAGCTTGTTCGCAACTATAGATACGTATAAAACGTAGTATAACATGGTCTGGTTGTGTTTGGCATGCAACCACCACTTGGGCGCACTTGGACATTCGAGTCAATCGGAATAAAGTCCATTCGTAAAGAACATTCGGACGTAATTGTTGGTTGGTGTATGTTTGCAAGCTCCGAGATAGCAAATTAGTTCAATCGTTTATTGTTGTTGTCGTTACGTTAAAGCTATCGACAAACACGGGTGCGAGCTAACGATCGGTGACAGTTTAACGACAATGAAATAACAAACGACACGACACGGGAAAAAGCTGAGATAGAGTACGTGTCACGGCATGACGAAAAGATGAACCGACGAAGATAAGACGGGGTGCTTGTTGGGTCGAGAGAGGGGGCGAAGGTCAAAGCGATTTGTTCGGAGGCGCGAGCCACAACACTTTCGTGACAGATACACAATTTCACTGTTCTCTCTGTATTTATTTGTCTGTCTGTCTGTCTTTCTTTATAGCTGGCATTATTATCCCTACCAAGGCGAATCGCGCGATCAGAACTGCGATAACAGGCCCGATATGCGCCAGAGTCAGCCAAACTTTGCGGACATCCGACGAAAGTAAAATCCCCGTCGCGATCTTGGCGCATCGCTTGCTGTTCGTCTATTTGCAACGAGCCAACGTTATACAAAATTTCGACTGTTTTTTCCTCGCGCCTCGCATGGAGTCAATGGCTTTTGATGCCTCGTTAAATTCGCGCGCGCGCTCTCTCTGTCTCTCTCTCTCTCTCTCTCTCTCTCTCTCTCTCTCTATCTCTACTTTAATTGCTCATCGTTGGTATACCGAACGCATTTTTCCGACTCGAGTGCACCGCCAACTTGTTTTCAATCTCGACGATTAATTGCACCAGCTATAGAGAACCTCCGAGAGAAATCCTGCGATGCGATTGCCAACTGAAACGAAAGACGACCATTTGTTCGATTATGTCTTGTGGTAACTATCGAATCAACTTTCTCACGCTTCTTTTACGAAACAGAACATTTGATTGTTAAGGCAGGTGTACGTGGTGTAGCGAAATTAGCGATGCACGTAAAATTTGATTAAAATACCGTGGAAACTAGTTTTAACCATCACGCACTTTATCTCAGAAATGACTCGCTTGTTCCGTTGCATGCTTCAATCGAATCCTTTCCATTTTTCGTACTTTTCTTTTCATTATTGATTCAAGCTATGGAGTATTTAATCGATTTATCGAAGCAGACTGCAGGCTATTAGTTGGATGCCAAAAACGAGGGAATTTCAGTCTGATACAGAGCTCTAAGCAGGCTTAATAGCGGAACACGCTCGGATACTCGAATACGTTAATTATAGCGGTTATCGGATCGAGCATTGTTGACGTTTCGATCAATCCATCGTTTTCGTAGGTGAATATTCGTCAGGCACATTAAACCAAAACAACCTGTTCAATGGATCGTTCCGACGATAGGTAAGATATTACTTGGACCAACAACTCTCACGTTTTCAGCTCCTGACCAACACCGAACATTGTTCGGTGGAAATCTAGCAAGTCTAGCAAATCTACACGTTTCTTGCATTTTTTCGTTCGAGTGTTAACAGGCATTGCACTGTATTAACTTGACTGATGCGCTAGACGAAAAATTCGTTTGATACTCAAATACTCGAACGTGAATACCTGATTGTCTTTTTCCGTGTCATCGAAAACATCCGCGTACTTTTACGCGCCTCCTCGGCTGTATAATCGTTATGAAACAGTGTGCAATTCCTCGTGTAAGATGCAATCGTTAAAATGCTCGGAAAAAAATGGACGTAGAGATAGTCAATAGAGTTGGTCGTTAACCAGTGTTGGCAAAAGTACAGCACTTTACGGTGGAATCGAATTAGCGGTGATACGCAATAGAGACGGGAACAGAAAGGGGGCGGTGCTGAATATAACGTAAAGAAATTGATACGAAGTTACAGCCAAAGCATACGTGGAGCGATTGATAGAAACGAATACAAGGTACAGTTGTGCGAGTTAGAACAGTTGGATGGGAACGAAGGGGGAGACGAGGGCGACGAGTAAGAGGTATGGAGGTGAAAATGACGTGTGTGTTTTGTGTCAGCAAGACGGTGGCGAACAAGTCCGGCGGGCCGTGGAAGCTCCATGCCGTGGCGAGAGCGTTGGCCACCGCGGGCGCGGTCTCTCGCCAATATCGATCCAGCGTCGGTGGTAAGTATGCGCTTTCGCATCCCGATGCACTTGCCTTGCGAGGCTCGACACTTTGCAACCGCTCTTACACTCTAGCACTCCCCTCTCCGGCGTAACTGGAGCAACCGTTCCAGACTTGTAGCTTACTTGCCCGTAGCCTCGCCCAGGCCTACTTTCGCGCCACCCGAGCTTTTCGCCGGATCAACGCGCGTCTGCAACTGCACTTGATTGCTGCACTCCCGATGCTCGTTCAGCGCGGTACACGAAAGTTTTTACGCGACAAGACACCGCGAGCACATAGTTGTGATAATTATCTCAACGCCCAGTACGTGGGCGGCTTCTAGCTAGCTCGGTTTCGTTGATTCGTCAACGCTACCTTCGTCGGTAAAGATACCTTTGCAATGTTTAGACGTATATCTGCCAAAAAACTACCAAACTTCGCTAACCAATGTTATCGTGATGTTTCTTCGGCGGAAACCTTCGTCGTTGATCGCCTATTACAACGCGGAGCTGCGTATTTGTACTCGTACGCCCTTACAACCCCATTCACCGCGGTGCTCTGTTCCCTGCGTTAATTATTTTATAGGCGATTTGTCCTCGGTATAGCAGTATTATTGGCACGTATCTGTGGCATTCGAAGAAGTTAACGAAGAAAATAATCCGTACCTACTATTGTTTGTTCAACAAGTCTTCAAGGAACAACGCTCAAAAATCTTGCAAGCTCTTTTAATTTGAAGGATCGATGCAAAGATACAGACGAATTTGTACTCGCTCGATTCACTGAATTTCCTTCAGGAAGATTGAATACGCGGTGATTCAGTTTACAGCCAAATTAATATTTATCTACGACAAGATTAAGTTAATTGGACGAAATTCAACCCATCAAAACCTCGTTCACGATCAAGTTAATCGATTAATTGGTCGATCGTAAATAAAAGAAAGAAAGAAAAGGAATACATTGGAGCTAAATGACGGTGTCCGTCTCGTGATAATCCACGCTCCTCTCGTACGCCAGTCGAATGCGTTGATTTATCTATTCGCTGGAATCGAGAGCTCTCTTACCTTACGTGCCGTGGAGGCACGTGTGCGAGTTCTTCGAGTCACCGCGACGCCGCTCACCCTTCGCTGCGTCCTAAGCATTGGGTCCAGAGGCCGCACACGTTCGGACATCCTCTCCTTGGGCTGCAGTTAGGCAAGTGCAAGGATCGCACGGCCACGCGACAGCCGATTGTAAGCAGCAGCCTTTTCCCGTTACGCATGAGCATTGAGCAATTGGGCAACTGGTTAAAGCATAATTGGGGAACAATTAGTTTCTCCACGTCGAAGCGGTTCAGATCCAGGGTTTGCTCGATTACTCGTGGGTCGTGCGCTCCGTGCACTGACGGAAAGCGTGACCCAAACCCCTGTCAAATCTCCGGACAAGCTAGATATCGTCGGCTGCCCACAGTGCCCACACTACAATAACCGTGTATGCGAACAGATCAACGACTCATTACGAACAACGAATTATTCGATTTTAAATATCTCGCGTGCATATGAATCGCTCGCTTTGATCGAACAACGATCCTGTGTTCTCTCTCCTTGAATAGCCTGGACTTCCAGAAGTTTTCAAAGTCGAACAAAGCCCTTGATACTCGTGAAACTTACCATCATCCGGTATTCGTCTACTTAAACGAAAATAGAATTCTTCGGTCAATGTGTTATATCTACGGGAAAACCTCTCTCCACCCTCCCCGCCCCCCTTCCTCCCAGAGTGGCACGCAATACCTTTGCAATAAGACATTTTTAAGAGTCGCAGTTTTAACGAGCAATACCGATGTTTGCCTATAAATAAGCATCGAATCGCACATTTTGTCCGAAATATTCGTAAGAAATATATTACTACACGTAGATGGGGATGCGAGGATTTTTATGAAGAAGCAAAATTAAAGGTGTCAGTATTCCAAATTTAACTAGCAAAATGCTGATTTGACGTGTGAGTATACACGTACGAAAAAAAACACGCATGTCACGTACATCGAGGTTGGTTTGTTTTTGGCACGATAGACGCGAGGAAAAGTATGGCAATTAAAAACTTTATACTTCCACGGCAAATTTTGTTTAGATAAGGAGTTTTTACGACTGCAAAAATGTTCTCGAATAGTTGCAATTCGTTGAAACGGAAGCGCTCTCGTATGCATTGATAATAGACTGTAGTGCTGAGAATATTGTCGAATACGTCGTCAACGTGAAATACGTTCGAACCAAGCAATTTTTCGAGTGGAATAAACGTAACAAGTGATATTACAAGATACGTTGTAGGGAATAGAAATAAAATTGGAGGGTACGTTAGAATGGCTAATCAATATGCTTGGAAAGGAAAAATGATTGGGCTGGAAAGGTTAATCGAAGAAGCGTGAGCGCGGCTGGGTGTTATCGAAGTATCGACGCTTTAACGAGTTTGCTAGTGCAAGCTCGCGGCTGCAGTTTGCTCGCTTTAGAATAGATAAAGGCGGACTGGCTGGCTGGCTCGGGGTCGCACGGGGAAGCAGCTCTAGGCGACTCAGGCTGTGTACGTAGGTTTGTGTGTACGGCTCGGCCAGCCAGGCAAAGAGAGGATTTGCTTTGGAAGGAAGGAAGGAAGGAAGGAAGGAAGGAAGGAAGGAAGGCCGCGGGTGGGGCGCGCGCGCCACTTGTACGATTACGACGATTCATGCATGCGAGAGCACGTGCCGATGTGGCTGCCCGATAGACACTTAACTTTGCTGTGCACACGAGCTGCAACTCCCAATTAAAGGCTTCGAGCTCTAGTTGAGGAGAACCAGTCAGCCAGCCTCGCGCGAGTCAGTCTTCTGCTCTCCTGTGGCATCAAGTCGATCGGATTGGGCGTCGGGATGACCGCGAGAGCTAGCGACGGGTCTGCTCGTCGACGATTGACGCGAGCCTCGTTTTAATTAATAGGCCAACTGCCAAATCAAGCTGCGCGACGCGCGAATGAGCTTGCGAGCATGTAGGCGGAGATCGGCCCGCCAATGGACGAGTTCGAGGCGAGTCTTTCCGACGAGAGAAGGCCACCGACGCCTCCTCCGCTTCCTTTGACAAACCTACCCAGGACTTTGATCTGTCGTCCCGGCGAGTTGCGCCGCGAGAAGCCGACCTATCTCCGAGATCGAGGTAAATCGTATTTGACCTTATTGGATCTCTCCCTCTCTCTCTCTCCTCTCGCTCGTTAACCCTCTCTCGTTATTCCTCACTCCGCCGCGCGCGCTCTCTCTCGCTCGCGTTGTTATTTCGTTTCCTAGCAATGCATTTTTTCCATTTCCCGCATGTACTGGGTGATCTTGGCTATTTTTTTGGCCTCGATACACGTGTTATGTTACTTTCTGCCGGTGTCCAACCTCCCTCCCAAGCCATCCGCATCTTCTAGTCACATAAAAATGCACACATCTTGCGGTTTCCAGAACAGCCCTCACCGTACTATCGATGAATGTCAATAGCATTCGTGGCAATGAATCGAGTTAGAGTAGACGTGGAAAGTAACTATTTGATGATTTCAATATTATTGTTGTCTATAAGAATTCATCGAGGAATGCGGTGATTTTAAACTTCTACTAAATTCATATTCTAGACTCATTTGTCAAGACTAACAACGTTCACCTAGAATACACGAAACATTTGCACGCTGATGGCGTCTGGACGGATAGTTGCGTTTTAGGTCTAGATCCACGCGAATTCGACGCGTGTCCCTCTCTTCGTAAGAAGTGGGTGAAAGTGCGCGACCCAGGTCATTTGCTCGATGCACCAAAGTGTCAATTCCGAACGGTAACTGGATTCCTTATTACGACTCAACCTATGCCGTTCACGTACAAGTTCTTTGGCCTGTGTTGCAGTACATACCTATATACCTGTACTGAAACACAAGGCGCCGCTAGAGCGACCAGAGCAACGAATTATTCGCACGAAACATTCGCATTTAACGTTCTGATAATTCCATTGGCAACGTGCATCGTGCATCGTATTAGATCGTGAGCAAACTGCGCTCGCTGATTTGTCTTCGCGATTCCTTGGTTGATTGCCCTTTCGCTCGTTTATACGTACGTACAAGAATTACAGCAAATCTGTAAGTGTTTCATCTTATTAAACAAATAACAGTTTGCAGTGATGATACATTTGTCAACCTAATCAACCGATACGTATTGCGTAGTAAAATGATCCAAGTGAAATTGCGCGACCGAATCATGGACGATTACTATTCCTTTGTTAATCGATTGTAACTCGAAAACGTTTCGTCAAAGTCCATGTAATAACAGCGCGATCGCCGCTTGTACGCGCATTGCCATGAAAAGATTGCAAGTGTATATCAAACTTGGCAATTGGCAAAATAAATCTTGCTAGTCAAAGTTTTCTAATCGGGCAATGTCAAACTGTAACATCGGAAGTACGTCAACCTATCGTTTATAATGTTCCTGTTCGATGCTCGGGATGCGTATTGATTGAAAGATGTCAGGAAACTTTTGCAATTGATACCTTGTACAACGAGAATGAAAAGACAAGGCCAAACAAGCGTTTTTACAGCTGTACGCGAGTCCTTGAAGCTCGTAAAACTTATCGAGTAGAAGACAGCTCGTAAAACTTATCGAGTAGAAGACAGCTCGTGAGGTGAAGAAGGTAATATCGGCAAATATACGTATATTGGAGGTTGCTGCCGCTTGCAGAGTATACGCAATTGTTTCTGAAGAATTCAAGTTATGACGTCACCTATAGATACGAATCTACTCGATAGCATTTATTATAGCTGCCGACATTTTTCTAGATTCGATTATTTCCCTTCAATTCTGAATTTCGATTGTAAAATAATATTTGGTAAATATCAGGCTAATCCTGCATTCCTTAGGTAAATTCGGACGGTGGATTACTCGGATATCTAGAAAAATTAATTTCTCAAATTGTAAATAGTTTACAATGCAAATGAACGTTTGCTTGAAACTGCAATTTTATCCGTTTTGGTGGAAACACTCTAAAGAGGAAAAATTTATTTTAAAAAACCAGGATATATAAGGGAAAACACGTAAAGCGGTTTAACCGAGTGCAAAAAGGAAAACAAGTTTGACACCCTATTGGAAATTTAAAGGAAGCGCGTGCGTTAGTGCTCGACAAAGCAATAGGCAATAATAGCACAGGGAAGAAGAACGTGCGTGGAACCGAATCCATTTCTTCCGAATTGAATACTTTTTGAAATGATATAGTCTCCTACGATACCTTCAGCTTCCTTGTCTTCGTCAACGTCAGCTATGCTATAGGTCCATGCTAATACTCCTAGAGCAGCTTTAGTGTCGTAATTAGTGGGGAACAAGATTGGAGGAAAGCAGATTTTTGGTACGGGTTCAGTGGAGGCCTTTCAATCATCGCAGCATATGTCGCCTGGGCGGTTCCAATCAATATTTATATCAATACTTAAAGTCGGAACCTTTTCCTGGACTTACTTTATTTCACGAAGTTTCCTGCGATTTTTACGAACGTCGACATCGAGAAATATTGCTCACGCGAATGACTTGAACATTATCATCGATGTTAAACATATTGTTTTAATTATTATTGCTTTGTCTTCGACTAAAAAATTGCTCAACTTGCTTGTCCGCTATCCGATTCGTACGTTACTTGAGTCAACTAATATGTTTCAACTGTCTCGGTGAAATAGCATAATATTAACGAAAATTTACATATTTTTTACTTGTATAGCCAAAACAACGAAAGTGAGCAATAGATTCAACATGACTTTGGCATTACTGACGCAATCACACAAAGTTAGCTTTCCAAAGTCGTGATCACGATTGGGATAATATATTCGCGAGGACGTTAGTTCGTGTACGACAAATATATTTCCTATATTTGTTTATTTGATAAAAAATCCGTTGTAATAATAGTATTCGTAGCGTCAATTATTGTACGACAGACAACTAATTGGTTTTGTATTCGACACATCGAATGTCAATTCCAAGGCCATCACTTGTACCAATTTGACTGTAAAATGTGAATTAATTAAAAAGTTACGGCTTTTTAAGCGCATTCCAAAATTGGCGCTCCGAGCTGACCTATTCCCTGTGCCAGTAGTCCGTCTACTTGGCAAAACACGCACTTTTTCCATGACAACTTGCAAAAAACTACAGTTCAGCTTCGATTTGCTGCGTATCATAACGGGAAATAAAGGTTCAAAAGTATAGCATTTATTCCTATACTAGTTCGCAGCTTCATCGGAAACATGACTAATTTTTTTAACCCTGTTTTCCTACCTATTTTCAACATAATTCGTTAATTTGCGACGGAAAAATATAACGGCATTCACGTAATGTTTCGTACTTTTCGAAATAACGACGAAGCTCTCTTCCTCAGTTTTCCTTCCCTTTCGAGTCAATTGCAAATGGACGAATAGTTGCCTGCTTTCCGTTCCAACGATTGGCTTGTACGGAGCACTCGCTTTGCACGCTCGTTACCGAGCCCCTACTGAACGTCAAACAAGTTTTATTACGAATTATTGTAGAAAATTGTCCTCGAAATCACCTCGAATTCTCGCGAAAAACTTCGAGATACGATGTAACTAATTTGTTTGCTTTTGTAACTAAGGCAGGAGCTTTGTAGAACGTAGTTGTTATTTGGGCGTGAAATCTTCATAGCCTACACACTCGTTGTCAAATTGGCTGCACAAAAATGAACTTGTCCGTGTGTCTGGCAAGCTTGACAGATGTCGGGAAATCGGATTGCAAATCCGAGTTTCAAATCAATTTGGGCGCGTGAAAGTCGGCCGAATTGCTGGAACGTGTCATTTTTGGCAGGCTGTCAGTGAACTGGGGAAAGTGCCAAAACGCAGCTATAAATGGATCGTCCTTATAGGCGACACGCAATAGCACGAAGGTACAGAGAGGGGAGAGGAAACCTGCTCGTTGGGGTCGCGCGAAGACAATAAACGCGATTCCGTGGCGTAAAGTCAGTCGAGACGGAGCTCGTCGGGGCGCTAAAAATGACCTCAAAACGTTTAAATTGACATACACGTTTCGTGTATCCGTGCGAGGCGGCGACACTCGCTAAGCAGGCTTGTCTGTGAGTGTGCCGTCGACCAAACCGTCGGTCATACGTACGGCAGTCGACTGCACAGTGGCAGCGCGCGCGGATCCAGTCGAAATTCCGAGGGCCAGATCGTAGGCCGGAGCGCGAGCAGCCCTGGCGATGTATCCGTGAGCAGCGATCGTGCCACGCGCTATCGTCAAGCTGTCGAGGGAGCGAGATGAGACGCGACAGCTCGACGGTGTCCGACGGCTCGCACAAGATGCTGAGTCTGTCGGTGAGGGCGGCCAAGTGCGCTGCCCTCATGGCAGAGCCCGACGAGCTCTATCCAGGTGCGGTCGTTCGACCGATCAATGTGTCGCGCGCGCGCGCGGAGGCCGGACGTTGGACCTGGCGAGGTAATCGTGGTCCGATTTGCTTTGTGCTTGCAGAGCGAATCCTCTACCCGAGAAACACGAGGAGCCTAGCGAAGATTCCGGTGACGGGTGGCAGTCCCATCGACGAGGAAACGTGCATGGTAAGTCGGGGAATAGCGCAAGGGAGCACGAGTAACGACGGGGCTGTGACGCGCAGGCCTTGAGGATGCTGGTTTTCGGAAGCTGCGCGAGTCCACCGAAGGCCGAGTGGGCGAGGACCGGGCTGACCCTGCGCCCGATCGGCCAGAGCCTGAGCTTTGGGCTGCGCGCACCGCGGAACACCACGCGCGGCCTTGTCACCGCAGTGCAGGCCACCATGCTCAAGCACTTCCTCTTCAAGTTGACCAAACAGGAAACGCGCTGCTCGCCCGACCTGTGAGTCTTTGGCAGCCGAGAATATCGCGAGTGTCGGAATCCCACTTGTCCGCTGTTCGCAGGCTGCTCAAGCCGAGCTACGAGAAGCAGGTGGAGGTGCTGAGCGTCTCCGTGGCAGAGATCATATGGCGTTGCGCCGGCGGTTTCGCCGCGCAGAGCGCCGCTTGCGCCGCGAGCCTCAACGTCGCCACCTCGAGTATCTCCGTGCCCAAGGCCGTCGTCGCGCTGCCCCAGG
Source organism: Chouioia cunea (assembly GCA_030064505.1). Classification (NCBI taxonomy): domain Eukaryota; kingdom Metazoa; phylum Arthropoda; class Insecta; order Hymenoptera; family Eulophidae; genus Chouioia; species Chouioia cunea. The sequence continues at coordinate 14,132,351 of JAOPFQ010000005.1, forward strand.
AGACGCCCTATCTGCAGCACAGCGTGCAATACTTTCAGGATGGGCTGACGGAAACTGTACGTTGGTTTGCCATCTCGAAATGTTGTTACGATTGCTCGCGAGACGCTGCAGTCGCATCGACGAGTCGACCTCTTTCGAAGTCTCACCTACACTTCTCCATTTTCCACGCTTGGTTACTCGATCCAATTCATTTTTCCCAATTCATTTGAAAATTCATTCGATCGTGGGTAGAGGCTCCTATTGAGGCGATTCTCGAGCCGATTGCAATTTGCCGATTGCAATTTGCCGATTGCAATTTGCCGATCGGACGGTAGGTATCCCATCCAACACGAGTAAACTTTCACCCGTTGCTCTTTTTAAACACCAGTCTGCATCTCGGAGAGACAATAATCTTCGCGAACGCACCACGTACGTTTTTATTTTGAAACGTGCACGTGCTTGTCTACGTTAATCGGAATGCAAACAACTTTGTAGTACGTCGTGTATCGTTAATCAATGGTGATTACAAGCAATGCTTTCACCCAGTTAATTTCAGTTTGATGGCAGCCAGCCAGCCGCACGAAGGTGAGAACAAAGGGTTAAGGTTTGAGGAACTTTTTGAAAGTCAGTACAGACTACATTTCTGTGAACGTGTTGTACTGCACGACGATACATAATTGCATCTTGGCTTTACTCGTTCACCAACGGAAGGACAAGCAATAATAGTATTTTTCGAAATTGAATGTTGCAGCTCCATTTATTTGAATTCACTAGCTTGCAGGATCTAGAGATTTTTATCAAACGATATTTGTACTTGGTATGTGTCGACGATTCGCCAAAATTTCTACGCGCAGCGTCAATTTCAACATAACCGTAACGATTATTACAGTTCCAAGACGAAGGAGGCCCTGGAGCCAAATTACTTTTATACAGCGCTATATTATCTCGAGGGATATCCAAGTACGTTGTGTTTATTAAATTAACTTTAACTGCCCAAGCTTTTAGTTATTTCTAAGCCAAAAGCTATTTGCTTTCGCTGAATTATGCTGCGCATATTCCGATGTACAACCATGGAAACAACGTAAACGTTACTTCTCGATGTGGAAAAAACCGAGTACGTAGGCTCACGATAAAGGAAAATAGTACGATTCTTCTAGTACGACGAGAACTATCTATAGCGCAGTAGCTGCTAACGGCGATAGGGCGAGGGGAAAATTGAATAGCACCAAAAACCATATTGTTAGGGCAATCGACAAAAGTCCGTTTTGTTGTAAAGTCGTTGGAATATTGCATACGTAAATGTTGTGAGCCACCTTGTGAAGATTGCTCGTGGTCACCTCGTGTTTTATCAATCTTGTCGAGAAGTTGAGACGAACAATAGGGAAGAAACTGGAAGGAAAAATCACTGGTTCTGAACTTGCCGAAAGTATCTTGTTTTTATATGTTCCGTGTGCACGCGCTATTTGCAAAAGCACGCCAAGAGAACATGACGATGCGAAAGAAACGGACCTGTACGGAGCTTCAAATATACGTATTTTGCAGAGTGCGTAACGACTTGGAAGACCCGAGAGCCTCGATTCTTGGTGGATCTCCGGAAGAAGGCCCGATCTGTCTGGTAGTGCTTGCTATCACTGGACGAGCATCGCCGCACGTGCACAACGGCGTAGTGCACGTCGGGGACGAAAACACATACGTTGGTCATTTTATTTATTGCGTCTAGCGTGGCTGTAAATTGGCTTGTAAATTGGCTTGTAAATTGGCTTGTAAATTGGCTTGTAAATTGGCTAGTACACTGGCTAGTACACTGGCTAGTACATTGTCTCGTACGTCTGTGCACGCGGTTGTCAGATTTTGGCAATTAAAGCGACGAGGAGCGTAGCGATAGATTTGCACGATATACGCGAGTAACGAATGCAAAGGACGAGGTAGCGCAGGTGCGGTAAAGAGTGATTTGGGAATTCTCAGGCCATACCGCAATGGGGCGTGCTGTTGCGCAGCGAGATTGGCTTCCTCATCCACGAGGGCGACGGCCAGGAGAACAGAGTGCCGGGCTCCCGTCTGAAGACGCCCAGCCTGCCGATTTGGGTGTCGCTCTGCCTCGGCCATCACGGGGTCCTGTTCAACACCAACCGGGAGCTGCTCCGAAATTACCACGCCGAGAGACGGTATCGCGCGAATTGAATTCGATAAACGTAACTATAAACTCGACTCCTGTTTGGTCGCCCCTGACGTCTGGGCCGTGCCACCAGGTTCGACCTGCAGTACTATACTTGCGGCGGCAGTCACGCCACGCTGACCGTGGACACGAGGGCTCGGGAAAACGTATCGGGGATCGAGGGCGCCAGCGCTGCCAGAGAGACCGTCGACATTGCCGCAACACCCCTGGAGAAACTCATACATACCAAGTAAGTTCGTTACCCGCGATCGCTGTTTGCTAACGGCACGCCAAATCACTTGCTCGAACATTGACCGAGTCGTCGAGGCGTTCGAAGCAATTGGCAACGATTTTAATGGAATCGAATGTTTTCACGCCCACCTTGCGAAGATGGCAAGACGCGCAGATCCAGTGGAGCGGAACGCCTGTGCTATGATCGGGAAACTATCGAAGCTACAACAGTCCGTCTCATTCGTCGTCGGCAAAAGCTACTATTCCGATGGCGCTCCCACTAGAAAGGCTCTGCACTCTTTGCACCTATCCACAATTCTATCCGATTCGAGACGACGACTGCGATTATTTCACCAAATTGCCAGTTACCAGTTAGTTGTTCCGACTCGATATCGCCGCACTTACCGTTATGATTTGGGCTTACTGCAACAATCCTCTTTGAATCACCTCTCGGTTCGTGACTTTTGCCGAAGCGCCCGCAACAAATTACTCTGGATTACACCAGTGAAAGCGTTCTTTCTCGAGCATCTACCACCACTTCCACGAATAATACTTTACTTTTACAGGTTTATCGACGAATAATAACTTTCACGAAGCTATCCTTTTCAATCTCAATCTCAATCGCTATTCGCACCAGCGCACCAGCGCACCAGCGCACCAGCGCATCAGCGCAACATAACTGTACGTGTTTTCCCCAATTACGCCCGAGTATTGTCCTCGGAAAATACATCCGATCGGTAATGGAATCACGCCTATATGTATGTATGTTCGTTGTCGAGATACGAGTACCTTGAAATCAAAGTTGTACGCCACGAGAGCCTTCGAGTTTTCTCGAACTCGAAGTATTTAAAGAATTGTTACCAATGGTTGCACCGTGTGCTGTCGTTGAGATATATTTTTAAACGAATTATTGAACGTAAGATATTTATAGTTTGCAAGCGGCAACGATCAACGCTTCGAAAAGCTTATTTTAAATAGGTTGCGCAGCGAGTTGATGTCGTTAAAGTATACACTCGTATACGTTCGTGACGTTGACGTCTAGTTGATAGTACGAATCTTCACACGTACACGCACATTTAAAGCGATGGATTGGAAATTACGAACGGCAATCTTGTTTACGCGACTAGACAATTTTCAGCATTTATTTAACGCATTGAATTCTGTCTTTCCAATGACTTTCTTTACGTGGAACGACGCAAACCAACGTGCTATTCGCGCTTTATCCTACATACATGTATGTATCGTTTTTTACTTCACGACTGTATTATTGTATTGAGTTTGACATATAATAAATTTATTGCGAATTTCCAATATCCCATCAGGTTAACCAACCGATCATCTTGTCTTTCTGGCTTAAAGATACCTTGTGCAGCAAACTCTTTCGAAGCTTGAATAAAGCGAGTTCATTGATCCAAGCAAACACGGCAATCATTCTCTTGCAGCTATAATGTTATCGATTTGCAGGTGAGCGTCCCGCACTTCCTGTCAAGTCAAGTGCAGCAGCAGCAGCAGCGTCTTTTGTAAACTACGTGTCACGCCATTCGCTTAGCGCAATTTTCGCCCGATTTATCCGCTCGTAACCCGACGCCAGTTGCTGAAAATGTACGTTTTGAAAAGTCGGGTGATTTTGTGAAAAATTCAAATTCAAATAGGTCGTGAATATTGGGGCTTCTTCGTTAGAATAAGTAGATACGAAGAAACAGAGTTGCAGTACAAGAGAGGCGTGCGCGAAGCTGCGTGAGAACTGGGCCAGTGAGGGTCGTCGTCGCGGTGCTTGGCAATTACGTGACCGCGAAAACTGCTAGATATTACAGTCGCCAGTGGCGGCTGATCCGACGCGCGCCATTAGCCCGTGAAATGGTTGTGCGCGCACGATCCGTGAGAAGTGCAGGCGCAGTCCGATGCGCCTCGCGATGAAAGGAAACGCGTTTTTTTTGCTCCTGCTCCCATCGCGGATTTGTCTTTCTCTCGGATTTTTTGCTGCTCTCTTTCTCTCTTTGCTTTGTGCCTGTGATTAAGAGTTTCTTCTTGCCGAGCCGTGCCGAGGCGCTCGATGTCTGTTGGCTTTTTGCACTTTAATTCTCATCGACTCAATTGCCGGCTTATTACAACAGCTCTAATCTTCGTTTGGTTTTTATTTTTATAGCGATTCCGACAATAAGCATAATCGTAGGTGACGGTTGTTCGAATCGCGACATTTACGAGCTATCGAGCGTGGACGCACCAAGACAATGACCTTTTAGGTATGACGTATTTGACGATCTGAAAGATGTGGATGCAAACAGTGGTAGGGAGGAGCGGATGTGCGACACAAGTCGGAGAGACGCGTAATGTCAGTAGCAGTTCTGAACATCGTCTTGATCCTCGTCCCATTCGTCGTCGTACTCGTCGACCGTGGCCTCCTGGTACCTCTGATATTCGGATATCAAGTCGTTCAAACGGTTTTCCGCTTCGGAGAGTTCGAGCTCGTCCATGCCCTCGCCCGTGTACCAATGTAGGAAGGCCTTCCTTCGGAACATCGCCGAGAACTGTTCGGATATTCTCTTGAAGAGTACCTTTGAGCGTGGTGTACGTATGAGACGCGTCTGCGATGGAAAACGCCGAGGCTCGGATATACTCTCGTGTCTACCTGGATGGCGGTGGAATTGGCGACGAAGGTGGCGGCAATGGTGTAGCCACTGGGAGCGACGTCGCAGACGGCCGTTTTGACGTTGTTCGGTATCCATTCGACGAAGTAGGGGCTGTTCTTCGACTGGACGTTGTACATCTGCTCGTCGACGTCGCGCACGGACATGCGCCCGCGGAAGATGGCCGCGCAGGTGAGGTACTTGCCGCAGCGAGGGTCGCACGCGACCATCATGTTGCGCGCCTCGAACATCTGCTGGGTGAGCTCGTGGACCGTGCAGGCGCGGTAGGACCTCGACTTCTCGGGCGCGAGAGGCGCGAAGCCCGAGATGAAAAAGTGTACGTTCGGGAACGGCACCATGTTGACCGCCAGCTTTCGCAGGTCCGCGTTCAGCTGGCCCGGGAATCTGCGCGAGCGCCGACGGTAACGACGACGATAACGTCAGCGGACGAAAACGACAACCACGGCGCTCTGGCGAACGTCTAGTCGCCTTGTAGTGTCAAGGCACTGCACTGACCTGAGGCACGTCGTTACTCCGGACATGGTCGCGCACACGAGCTTGTTGAGGTCGGAGTAGGTGGGCGTCGCGAGCTTCAGAGTTCGGAAGCAAATGTCGTAGAGCGCCTCGTTGTCCATGCAATAGGTTTGATCGGTGTCCTCCGTCAGCTTGCAAATGGACAGGGTGGCGTTGTAGGGCTCGACCACCGTGTCCGAGACTTTGGGCGACGGCACCACCGAGAAACTCGACACTATTCTGTCCGGGTACTCGTCGCGGATCTTGGACGTTATGAGCGTGCCCATACCCGAGCCCGTGCCACCGCCGAGCGAGTGTGTCATTTGGAATCCTTCGACAAGATCGAGCTCTCGTTACGCTCAATCCAGCTAGCTAGCTTACCCGCTACACACTCCACAGCTCTATCTGGCCTTTGTCGATGTCGCACGCAACGTTACCTTGCAGGCAGTCACAGTTTTCGGACTCTCGTCTCAACACCTCGAGCACGCTGTCGACGAGCTCCGCGCCGTCGGTGTAGTGACCTTTGGCCCAGTTGTTGCCCGCGCCGGAATTGCCGAAAATGAAGTTGTCCGGGTTGAACAACTCGCCGTAGAGGCCGGAGCGTACCGCCTCCATCGTGCCCGGTTCCAAGTCCACGAGAATCGTTCTCGGTACGTACTTGTTCTCGCCGGTCTCGCTGTAGTACACGTTGATACGCTCCAGCTGAACCTTCGCATTTCCCGTGTACGTGCCCGTCTTGTCTACGCCATGTTCGCTCGATATCACTTCCCAGAACTGCACGTGGGTTTTTCTTTTTTAATTAGCAGACAGCTCCGCCGACAAACTTGCAGACTTAACTTTCGCCGATGGCGTTACTAACCTTTGAGCCGATTTGATTGCCGCACTGACCTACTTGAATTTGGACTATTTCGCGCATTTTCACTTAGAATTTGGCCGTTCTGTGATGCATTGACGAATAATTTAGAGAGTCCTACGCCAAGTGTTTAGACCGTGGACTGTCGGGCCGAAAATTGAAGTGAAATCGCTGGATGCGCTATTTTACGTCATGTCCGTCAAATGGGACTAGATTTGTAGGCTATATCGATAATTGATCTACCTTGTCTTCGTTTCGCATAAAAACAAAACATCATTATAGACGCGCGCCAACGGAAACGGAGTTGCGCTCGCTGGGGGGCAACGTTAACCTTACGTAACGACATTCCAGTACGCAGTCATCATAATATGACATTGCACAAGCAACGTACAATTATCCGTATGGAATATAGAAAGCACGAGTGTTACAATACGCGCGAGTAGGTTATGGGAAAACTTCGAAGATGGGACGTGTTGGCGATTAATGCCATGTAAGTGTACGCGTTGGATCAAGGCGTACTGCGGAAACTAGAGATAGTTACGAGAAGGAGCAAACGGTCGAGAGTACTTTTAACTGTGAATCGAACGCGCACGGGGACACGCACGGAGACTCGCGTGCTTCGCCAGGTGCGATCGCGAATTCCTTGTCGCGCACACAGCGAGGACACGATCAAGAAACGAGTTCAATTTTTTGTCTTGCAAACAAAGAAGTTTGAAGTGCAGCGTGCGTCGTAATAAAAGAGAGAGAAGAGGAGAGATCCGAGCGGCGATAAAGCTCAAATACGAGCGAACGCGCGGCCTCGGCGCCAAAGGGGAAAAGGGTTCACGCGGGCAACTGAGCGTGACGCAGGCTGACCTTGCGCTGATGCGAATACGGCTACACCTATGTGCGAAGCAGCGACAGCAGAGTAGCAGTAGGAGCGCTACTTGTTCTACGTTCTCCACCTGTCGATGGTCGTGACCCTCGCGCGCGTACACGCCCATTCGATCTTGGGCGCGGCCCGCCTCTGAACCGTACTCGATCGTTTCGACTGTTTCGTCGATCCACGCGAAAGCCCGCATTACCGCCTATTTGCTCCTTTGGCTCGGAATCGCTCGGCTAAATAACTGCCGATCGTATCCGATTCGAACGAGCAACGCAGTGGTCGTTGCACGTTGCACTTTGTCGGATCAATCGTCCACTCGTACTAGTCTCCGAAACACAGCGCGACGCTGATTCATTGGATGCTCCAACGATTCACCGTGCCGTGCACAGCCGACCAACCTCTTGGGAATTCGAACGTGTACGATCGACGTGGAGCTGCACTTCGTTGTCCCGTTGTTCGATGGCAAGCCAAAGGGCCGCGAGTTATTCGCAGATTGGCTATCAATTAGCGAGAAAGCACGCCCACCCTAGACACCTTGGACGCAGAGCTTGTTAGAAGCTCCCGTTCACGCGTGCTGGGGACAGCGCTCTGACGCATTCGGTTTATTCCCATTTTATTTCCCAGCGATGCGCGCACGATATGCCTGCACGTGTGTAATATGTAAGGCGAAGCAGGCAAAAGAGGTAGGCATCGTGCATATGTATAAGAATAGAGCTCGCTGTGTCCCCTCGGCAAACACCTGTCCGGTAGCGGATGGCTGCTTCGCTCCCCTTCTCTCTCTCTCTCTCTCTCTCTCTCTCTCTCTCTCTCGCCGCCGCCGCCGCCGCCGCCACCACCGCTGCCGACTTCCTTTCCCCAGTGCTTCGCTCTGTCCGTGCGTGTGTCGGGCCTCTAACCGTGCTTTACTTTACCGTCCCGTCTTTATCGCAACGCAACCAACGGCGAGCGGACGCGCGCTCTCCTCTTACGTGGACTCTCTTTCTCGCTCTTTTTTTTTCCATGCTATTTTGGCACTTTTCTCAGCAACTTTTAGATTCGCAAATCCGGTGCCATTGCTCGGTTGGTGTTTTCTACGGTTGTTCGTTTTGGTAAAGACTCCTTCTTACGCGTTGCGAGTGATCGAGAAGACAATTTGAAATTCGATCAGTGAGATCAGCGCCGCCTCTGCATGCTGCTTTCAAAGTGAAGAATGGCGTTTAAACAGTCGTGTTCCTGAGCAGCAAAAACAATTGCATCGAAGGATTCCACGTTGCGGGGCAGTCAATTGGTCGCACGCGCTCGGGCACGCTCGCTGCAAGTGAATTATCGATGATCACGGGTGAATGCACTATTGTCCACGCAAAGCAGCTGTGCCGAGTAGAACGGACCTTAATGGAACCTTCTATAGGAATTTCGTGGTGAGTCCCTCCTCGTCTCTCGTCGTTATGCATCTTATTTTGTCGTTTTGAAAGCTGAATGCTATTTTTTATTTTAATATACGCTCTTATTACATCGTGTCTCCGCGATTGCTGAGCTAGAAAAGGAGACTCGAATCACTCGTAATAAAATACCGCTGCCGTTTGAACGCTTATCAGAGCACAAAACCATCGGCTGTCCGTTCTTCGTATTAAAAGATACATTGTTCAAATCGGAAAAATCTATGAAACGGCCGAAGGTATTTTCGAGCTGAGCTATTTGTGCAAATCAACAAATAAGTTGCGACGATTTAGCAAAGTGCGCTAGGTGATGACAAGTAGAAAAGTAAAAGTTGTCGAACGATACGTTCAAACGCACACAAGCTGGCAGTGCGTTTTGCCGCCCCATATGCAAATTTCACAGACGAGAGGCATAGAATAGAAGGGTCCGCAAGAGGTGGAGGCGGGAAACGACAGAAAGGGGATCTACAACGAAGACGAAGTAGACACAAAGTAAATCCTCGGCGGATGCGCGTCGCGAGTCGCGAGCGCTGATTCAGCTTTTCCCGTGGCGGCGCAACAGCTCGCACCCCTCTGCCGAGGTGTGTGGCCGTAGTCGGCGGTACGCGAGCAAGCGCAAGATACGAGTTTGAAAGGCGGGCGTGCAGTAACTACGAGAAGAGGAAGCACGCTCCAAGTGCGCCCTGCTTGATGCCCCAGATACTAGGCGACGCAATCTGCCCTTATCCATCAATTGTCGCCCGCTTTGCACGGCTAGATATAACAGAAGAGCTAGACTCCACTGTACTGCGACTGTATTACGCACGTCTACCATTGGCGATTCGCTTGCAGGAGCACGCGAGCAACTTTCGCCTTCGCGTCGCTCAGCTTCTAATCGCGGCTCACGGCTCTTTTCTCTTCTACTCGCTTTAGACTGCGATTTTCTCTCATTTGCATGCTCCGACGTTTCTCCCTTTATTCTAGCTCCACGCCGGATTTTATTCTACACCAAAGAAATGCCAAGAGCCTTTCACGGACCACGGCAAATGCTCGCTCGAGCGCACCTCCAAACTCGTACAGCCCGCGTCGTATTCATCCTACGTTCCGGCGTCTTGAGCGACAACGACGCCATCGAATATTTGACACGTCGGACCAATTATCGCGCGATTGTTCGCTTTTGCGACAGGACTAGCAAATAAGGAGACTGTAAGGGTCTCGTGACTGCGGAGACAGCAAGAGAGGCGCTTGTCAAAGTCTGACGACTCGATGTGTGCGGGCTCGCATCCAGACGGAAGAGCTTAAAATAAACAATCGATTCGCAAGCGCGTCGAGAGAAAGCGACGGGCATAAAAACTTGAGCGACCGAGTCACGAACGAACGAAAAATGTCGGAAACAACCGAGTGCAAAGCCTCTTTCGCCGCGATACACTCGAACCGCTGTTAGGTCGTTTTCCTTTTTGGCAGTACAACTTTATTGCGCTTCGGATTGTCTCAAACGTACGATCGGTACCGTGTCCGTTCATTTTCACTCGAGTGCAGTTTTCTACCGCTTTCTTTCGTATATCGATCGACGGAGTTTGAGCGTATCGCGCATCAAGATATCGTTGTACGGTTACCCCCGCGTTTGTGTGTTCATCGATGTGACACTGCTCATCGCGAACCCATAAACGTCGACCAGCACCAAGTGACCAATACTCCACGAGAATCAAATAAAGTCAATTTGTGAAACTCGAAGATGGTCCGATGAAAAAACGATAGCGATCGTCCAACGATCGACGCAAGCCGTGGCGATGGACGATTCGTTCGTTCGCTTCTCGATTTGCCCGAAAGAAGCTACGCGGAGGTACGCGTAACGGACCGCGTGCAAAAGTAAAAGTGCACAATAGTTACGGCGATATTAACAAGAATGCAACAGTTGATAAGTGGGGCGTCGCCGAAGAGGCATCGATCAAATTAGTGGCATATCGTCAAATCAGGCTCGACGTTTTGCGCGTGAGCCTGGTACGCGTTCTCAGCACAGGAAACCCCTCGCATCGCATGCGCGGTTGAGCAAGACTCTCGGACATCGCGCGTCGAGAGGACCGAGAGGAGACGACAATGCAGCACGAAGCTGCTATATACGAGCGCGACCTGACGGGCGTCGCGTGCACGCCAAAACAACATCCGTTCGGTTTTTCAGCTTCCCGTTGCCCATTCATCGATCCTCGCTCATCTTTTCACTCGAGTCGTCGTGCGAATTCGTCTCCCGCCCTTGCCCCGCGACAACGCCTTGCCCGAAATTGTCGCCCGAAATTGTCGCCCGTGAAAGAGTTCGATCGAATAAAGACGGCGACAAAGCCCAAAGCATAAAGGGCCGCGAGCAACGCCTCTCGCTTGATTTGACTCGAGATACGGATGTCCAATATCGTTTGCAAACAATCGATCTACAATTCAATCGGGCACTAAACCTAAATTACTCACGTATCTACTTGCAACACTTTCACGTTCCAACTCGTCAACTTTCTCTCGTTGCAAATTTTGATTTTCTCTGTATTTTTCTATATTTTTTCCGTTCAGCGTTGTTAATTGGCTATACCGAGTAATGGCGAAATGAGCAAAGAAATATTGCATCCAATGATACGAGCTATTCTGACAGCGAAAGTTTGATCGTTTAATTAGTAATGAAAATAGTACACGGCGAAGTTAAAAGGCTCGTTATACGCACAGAGAATCACAATTGGTGCAAGCTCAGTCAAGTTGAGCCTTGTAACGATGGTTCGGCATTGAGAGGCTAACAAATACGATAATACGTGCTCTCAAGAGGCCGCTAATCTTACGCCGATGGTGAAATCAGTACGTTAATTCATGCTCGTCCGAAAGCGCGATCGTTTTCACTTTTTTTCTCTTTCGCGGACGCGCCAGCGCGCGAAAGCAAAGCGAACAATCGGTACGCGGCGATGGATCGGGAGATTTTTTCCCTTGAGCAGCGTGTAATTGCGACGAAGAGTAAGCTTGTTATCGTTACTGAGAAAAATATCACCGACCGCAAATAATTGGGATTCGTCGTGCAACGCCCGCCAAACTTTCTTCTACATCATCTTCTTCTTCTTCTTCTTCTTCTTCTTCTTCTTCTTCGAGCGTATACCGCCGTTCTGCCGACTGGTCACGCACTTGTACACGCTGCGCCGAACACGCACGCACAGTCCTATTCTTTAGGATGTACCTATGTTGCTGCTTTTTTCCGTTTCGAGCAAGATTCTTGTGCTCTTCTCCTGTTCTCGCAATCCCAGTACGCGATGCATGCAACCGCATTTTTCGATCGAATCATTTCGAGGCCCTTCCTTTGTCCCTTTTTTTTTGTCGATGTACGCCAATAATTTCGCCGGTGGAGAGTCAAGCTGGATAAAGATAGCCAACAGTCTCGATTGAATCGAGAAAGCGATGTGGCTGTAGAGCATCAATTGACCCGATTCATAAAACGTGATTTGATCGGGCTGTGTGCGAGTAAAGCGCCTATTGAAGGTTGTGCTCTCATCGAACCCATTCTTATAGGACATTTAACATTGTGGAAACATGAGTAGTCACATTGCAAGCTTTAATTGTAACATTTCTTAAAGTATACCCCACTTTCAGATGTACGAGGCAACATTGCAGCAGTTTAATGGAGACCTCGGGTTGACATGGAGGTCATGAATCTCAAAATTTGTATAGCGCTTTGCTGCATTTTTCTTCAAACCTCGAGCCAACGTAAGTCACATTGTTTACTAATTTGAAGCGTTGATCACGCCATTTTACGCAAAGTTAAACGTTAGCCTGGTGCGACACAACAATTTGGTATTAAAGCATCTTTCATCGCTGAGACGCCGAGACGCCGAGACGCCGAGACGATCTGGCGTTCAACCATCGTAATCGCAACTGGCTGAATAGCCGTTGTACGAGCATTTTAATCTGCTCTAAGCACGCACGTATCTAGCGGTTCACTACTATGCGTAGGCTCGCTTCGAACGCAAAAGCCGCTCGAATTTGGGTTTTCTAGTTCAGTAGCACGCTCTGTAGCAAATGGCGGTTAATTTATCGTTGTCAATGTTTCAAATTAATATTGTAAGTAGCGTAAACGCATACGTTACCGGGTGCAATAGACCGCGCGTGCAAACAAAACACTTTTTATTCAATAGCTTAAAAAATGAATTTAAACATCGACACATTTGCGGTCCGTGCGCGCGACGAGCCTGCTATTTTATACTTAAAAACGTAGAGGAATGCCTGCAGTCTAAAAATACACAAATATTCAATCGACGTTAATTTTTGACGGAAGCAATTGCGGAAAGTGGAAATTGGCGTCGATAAAGGAAGCGACTGAATTGCCGGTAAACTTCCGGTTGTTTTGGGAATCTGTTCTCCGCAAGTGCCGTAAAATGTAAAAGAGCCAAGTTCCTCGAGCTAGTACCATTGGTGTCTTCGGCACTTTTTCACGAGATGGTCGTTTGTGAAAACGTACAGTGCAGCAAAGCTATCGTCGCGCTCGAACAGGGAAAACAACAGACGAACGTACGTATTTTCTGCATTGATCGTAGTCCTGTGAGGAGAGTAAGGCAAAGTTCGATGTTCCACGAAGGCGGCAAGAAAACGAGTAAGCTCGCAAAATTCATTATGATTGCGAGGTAAGCGAACGTGTTGGGATTGGACGTAAGCTGTCGGATCACTGTGGAATAGCGGATTTTGCATAATGCGAAAAAGCAAGTTTATAAAAGCGCTGCGTTGTACAACGCAAAGCCAACTGCAACGCTCCGTCCCTAGCCCTATCGTATGCGAGCGACTGCTCGAGATGGCGCATTGACGATTGGTCGCAATGTGCGTCGTTTTCGTCGAAAGTCTCAGAGCTCGTTGCCGCAAAAAAAGAAGTTTGTGCGAGTTTGTGGAGCGAGTGAAATAAGAACGAAGAAAGGAAATATACGTGTATACACGAGCGCGCGCGCACACACACACGTATATCTACGCAGCGCAGACTTGACCGGAACTTCGCTCCAAGGAAGCGCGCATCGGACTCCTGACGGTGGCCGTGTGCCCATCCCCGTCTACGGTCTGCGTGTACACATACGCGTCTATCAAGCGTTATCATTGTACGATTCTCGAGCTTATGTAGAGCATGCGTATGCGTGCGTCTACGTAGCTTCGCGTACAAACCCAACACCAACTGGCTCATCCACTCGTTCCTTTCGATCCAAATCAGCGCCAGAGCTAGAGCTTGAACCACGCTTCTGCACGTTGTCAAAGCGTCCATGCAAGTCACTTTTTATCGACTTTTCAACGGCTTTCTTCGATCGCTTCGATCACAGGCTTCGCAGCGGTGCGTCGCGAATTCGTTGGCGAAAAAACGACAGTTACGAAAGCTACAGCAAGAAAAAAGGAAAACGGAAAAACGGCACATTTTCTGTTATTGTTCGAGCCGCTTTTGCGCAACTGCCAGCTAAAGCCAGCGTAAGCGCTTCGGTGCATGAAAGCGCGTTGTCCAGTTTTGCAATTAATCGAGAATGCCTTCCATCTGGTTATTACATATTCTTTCTACCGTGTTAGCGCGTACACACGTATAGCGAACGGTTATACAAGTCACGCGAAAAACGAATGTATACTAATTGGACCAACGGTACCCCATGTAGATACCTAACGCTCGTATGTATATGTATTTCGCTGTCCGCTTTGCTCGTTTGTGTTTTCTTTCGTACTTTGATTTGTCATTTCCAACGGAAAAGCAAACGAGAAAATGCCTCGGCGACGTATCGTTTGCGAAGCACCAAAGAGTACAAGTGCAACGTGAGAAAGGGACGGAGATGACCGAGAAACGCGTCTCCTCGGGAGTGCAGCACACGATACGCGAAAAACCGCAGCAACCCAGTAACGGCGAGCACTTTACAGGAGCCGGATATCGAAGCGGGCCTGGGTCACCGCATTATTTCAGAGTCTCGCGTGCGCGTCGCATTTGACTCGAAACCCGAGCAATGCTGCGCGCCACGCTCTCACGCTCCCGTTCGCCAACGATCAATCGCGGTAGCTCGAGACCATCGTCGGTTCAAGCACGAACGCACCAAAGTACCGAGCAGTGTGGCTTTCAAACGCTGTGCTGTCTTTGTTTTTGCAGTGATAAGGGACACGAGATGCTTTTTGGAGAACGGCGCGACAGCGGCCCACCTGTTCGTCAGCGAGGACTTGAAGGTCGGCGACGTCATCGGCATTCTTGGTGTCCTCGGCGATCCGGGGCCCCAGGGTGACATTGATCTGCGACTGAAAGAAGTCGACAGCCCAGTCGTATTTTCTCCCTACTCGCGCAATTTGACGCTCACGCGGCCCCTTGACAAAGAGGGTGTCGAAGGTCCTGCCAGCGTCTTTATCAACGTTATCTGCGAGAGAAAGCACACGATCGATCCGGTACGTTCAACGCCAGCCCCTGATACAGCGCAGTTCCCTTGTTTGCTTACCCCTCCTGTCCTTTTCAGTCCCTACCACGGAAACATACTTATAATCTTGGCAATTCGACTTTTAGGGTTTCATCATTCCTGTAAATATCAGAGTTACCGACGCCAACGACAATGCTCCACAATTTATCAACGCACCCTACGTGCTGAATATATCCGAGGTAGTCCACTCGCCGCTGCTTCAACGTGGCAACTCGCATCGTTGACGTTTATTATCCTTGTATATTTTAACTTGTGTGATTTAGGTGACTGTAGTAGGGACCAGAGTGTTGCAAGGTGTTCGAGCACTGGATGCAGATCAGCCCGGACCTTACTCAACTGTTCAATATTCTATTCTCCCAGGTCCTCATGCCGTAAGTATACCTTTCCCGATGACAAATCTACTCAAAGCCGACCCTTTAATCGACCTACGGGCAATAACGTTCGACGAGCGACTTCAAATTGCTCGTTTTCGTCTCTGCCAATCTTCGTGGATCGCGAACAATTTTTGCCAGAAGCAACGTCGACGAGTCTCGACGCGTTAACCTCACTGTCAATTATGCCTCCCTGACGATGACAATGTCTCCATGGATATGCATCGTCCATACTTGTTATCGCTACTGTACGTCTAGACTATTGGAAACGGTGCAAGCACGTGAACGTTATAACACTAGAGATAGTCGCTAGATACACAGTCGCTGCGAGTGTACGTTTTCGTTCGTTCTTCGTGTACCGTATCAAGCAGGACGACTTTTTGCAAAAGATGCGCGAAGACGTCGAGCAATTGAAACAATCTTACGTTGTCTATTGTGCAGGATTTTTTCGTGTTTGCAAATGCGCTGGAAGGGACGTTAGTCCTGCGGAAACCTCTGGACTACGAAACTCTGGGTAATTTTTCCGTGGGGATCGGCGCACAGGTACGAGCATGCAATCTCTCAAAGCCGTTGTCCCAATCGAAAGGACAATGACTGTGAATACTTGAAAATATTTTCAGGATCAGGGAAACCCACCGCAATCATCGACAACTACGCTTTACGTAAATGTAATTGACGCGGATGACCAAAATCCTGCCTTTCTCAACGACCAATACAGAGTGTACGTCCCGTTGCAAATAAAAACGGTATGCCGCCCAAAGACAGCAAGTCCTGTGCGAGAAATCGCAAGATGTGTTCCTTTTCAGATCGATTAATGCAATGTCGATGCTTGCAGAGAAAAATTTTGCGCGTCGATCCGGCACCAATAAAAGCGGTCGATCAAGATGTGGGCATCAGTGCTCCCGTCAGGTATTCCATACAAGGCTCAATTTTGCCCTTCCTCGCGCTCAACTTTGAAACTGCCGACTTGATCGTCATTCGCCCACTGCAGGATCACGAGCTCATTTCTTCGGCAACTCTCGTGATAAAGGTCTGTGCAAGCAACACGTACATACGAGTATCGGTATAGCCAGGTTTTTCGTCGACATTGGTAGCAACGTTTTACAACGTTTTTCAGGCAACTCAAACAGACAACCCCGATCGGTATGCTCTGGCGACCGTGATCGTCTCCAGAGAAGGAAGTACAGAGGATGACTCCGCGAACGGTAAGAAAGACGTTATGACCTTGAAAGTCCACAGTGTCCTAAATATGCGATCGCGCGATGTTGAATTTTCAGGGGTGATCGGCGGCCGTCTACCAGTGCGATTTGTACTCAAAGACTATCACGCGAGCGTTCCCGAAAATACGCCATCCGGTAGTGTCATCCTTACCGCAGGTGTCAACAAAATCGATCCAGTACGTTGCAATGCCCATAGAACAGTCGAAATGACGCGTTGAAAACCAATTAATCAATTGACAGCTCACTACGTTTACAACTTGCAGAATCTTAAATTTTGGTTAGTCGGCGCTACCGAAGATTTGGAGAGATTTTACATCACGGATTCTGGCGAATTAATACTTAAAGGTAACTTGGATTACGAGCGCAGGATCCAGCATAGTTTTCTCGTGCACGTCACCGATAAGCACAACGTAAGTCATTGACCGAAACTGTCGTCGATTCGATGCCGTTGATAAAGCTTGTTTTGATTGTAGAACGATACGGCAAGGGTGAACATTTCAGTGGAAGATGTGAACGAGTGGGAGCCGAGATTTCGTCACCCCAGATACGAATTTCACGCTAGAACTTTGAGGGAAGGTTCTATCGTTGGTAATTACTCGTTTTTATTTTGCTCGCAACAATGTTACTTTGAGGCGACGTTAGCGTTAGTTGATTCGAAAGATGGAGCAAATCAAAAGGACAACTGGTTGTCAAGAGTGAACGTTTATATCGAGATATTCCGTCGATCCTCATCCATACTCGTATGTCGATATAATATCTCGGAGCTTGTGGCATTTATAATATAATACTTGCAGGCAGACTCGAAGCAGCGGACGGCGACCGTGGCGATAGGGTCTCATTGTCCTTGAGAGGGCCCGACGCAAGGTAATTTAATTGACCGCTAGAAATAGCTGGAAATAGCCGAGTAATTTATCTTGTATAAGATCGAAACGCGTGCTCTCTGCGGTTGTTCCGTAATGCGCGAAAGCACCTACTGCGTTGCAGCGATATTTCATTGCTCGGACTACCCGAGAGCATGCTGTCGGCATGCTGTCTATACCGAGGTCGAGCTTAATTCGTTTTCTGGTTTTTGAACCGATGGCGTCGCTACCTCGAGATGTGTTTATTCCAATGAATTGTGAATGTTCAGGTCTTTTGAAATTCGGGACAATGGCGAGTTGATTCTTCGATCATTGGGACCATTCAACGGTAGCATAGCTCGATTAGTGGCAATCGCTTCGGACACCGGTAAGCCGCCAAGGTAATGTCTTATCCTCGTAAGATACCGTAAGGACAAACTAATAAAATGCAATAAACATGAGAGTTCCTTCCGAGGAGGACAGATCGAGCATGATACCAGTGATTGTACACCTGCCCGATGCGGCTAGCACAACACCAGTGGCAGCGAGAGCAGCTCCCGCTTGGCTGGGCAGCAGCGTCCTACTGGTTGCAGTGTTTGGTGCTGTCCTTGGCCTCCTTGGCGTGGTTATTTTAATTCTCATCTTGTACATTTATAAAAAGTGAGTAGATCGGTATTACCTTGAGCCAATGGGCGCAGATGCGACGCAGTAACGAGGTGTGCAATCGCTGCGCGACCATATGATTTTCCAGCAAACGCCCGAAAAGTGGAGGATCGGTAAGCTCGGTTGGCACGGGCTACCGAGAAAAGTCGCCCGTTCCTTCGGCTTTGAGCCCGACGCCACAGATATTAGGGGCCAGCATCTTGCAGGACACCTTGGAGATATCTCGGGAGAGACGCTGTGGTAACAATGATATCGACAATCCCGTATTCGGAGAAGACAACGACAGCTACAACGCTACGATCAAAAGTAAGCAGAGCTGTGCATTGGCGATTAGTAACGACTGGGCGGTCACCGTATCGACGGTATAATCGATGCACGATTCGCAGGTGTAATGTCGAACCGACAAATGCCGCTGTACTCGAGGCACAAGGTGGCGCCTGCGCCCGAGCCACCCGTTCTCTCGGCGACCTCGAATATACCGAACGTCGGAGGCCTCGTGCAGAACATGAACGACCTCAGCGCCCGAAGCAACGTCAACAACGTGGAAACGGGCTCGCAAAACTCGTCCAACTTCTCGGGCGACCCTCCGGACTCACTGGCCCCAACCTGGCCCGCTGAGTCCATGTCCAGGAGGGTCAAGAAGCTTTCGTGGGACGACGACGACCGGGTAAATTGCACTGTACACTACTCCGCGCGTCTTCTCCCATTGTTGCTCGTTTCGTATTCGACTAATGCACTCTGTTGTGCCTCTGTTGTCGGGCAGACAGTGGACAGCGTGGAGATTGCAGCAGAAGCTCGAGCAAGCGCCAGCCATGCGAACAACGAACAGCTGAATTTAACCGTGTATTTTTGAGCTTCCAACCAAGGGATTCCCAATCTCTTATCTTGTACAGAATATTGCCACGCTGTAATATTACTTACAGTGCCAGTGCTGAAAGTACTTGAATTTTTATGTATCTTGCATCGTTTAATAAATGCCTATCTCACACAACCACCAACATCGCTCGCTTGCATATGCAGCTTGGATTACCACTCTCGTAAGTCGCAAGGAGTCGTCCTTACAATCGGTCGTTTCACCGCTCGTGTAGACTGCGATAGTCTAATGATAAATCTGAACACCAAGATCGATAGGTCGATCGCGGAAGAACAACGCTAACGATGCTCAAATTATTTGCCGGTTGCCTTCCTTTCGCGCGCGATATCGCTAGGCGAGCAGCATTCACCACTCGTACTCGTGAACGAGTTTAAACATAGCCGATGGTCATTTAACGTATTCGAGGACGATTAAGCGATCGACGTCCTATGTCGTAGAGAGTGAACCAAGTATCGGCGTAGCTGCCTACCGCCTGCACACGGCAGTGCAACAGTACAGTAGAACCGACTCCCCAAATCTATCGTAACCATTAGTCGGTGGAAGAGCTCGGAAAGAGAATAAGGTTAGTGGGTCAATTGACGTGTAAGCGTTTACGCGGAAACACGATTCATGCGAACACGTCGATATTGTACACTACCCGCGCATAACCGATGCCGCTGTCGAACTGGATACTTGAACTCGGGCGATTCTCACTTGTACCTTTCACAACATCGTGGAAATACAACAAATTACATAGATATTTGTACGATGGCTTCACTCTTTACGACGTTGTATTTCCAAGAAAGTCCAAGTACGTCCGACGCGGAAATACCTATGTCGTTTCTACAGTTTCGTAATGGGTTGTTAACCTTGGGGTTTCCCGTGTATTACTTAGAAAATGATACCTCGTCGGACAACGATCGTCAACTCGAACTACTTATCGAGATAAACTACTGGAAAATGGAAAATGGATAAATATTCGAATCATATTGATATTCGTGTTTACGCAAATGGAAATGCGACGTTAACGGGTTACGAGTTGTCGGGCGAGGAATGATGTCGTGTTGTCGTGAGTTCGTAAAGCATAATTGATAGTAACGGGTTCGCCGATGAATGTACATAACGGCCTAGATGGCAACAGAAGAAAAGAAAACGTCGAGGCAATAGAGTTGGCTTTCTCGGCCGACGTCGAGTAGGCGAGGGTCCATCCATCTCGCGCATCCATCTCGCGCATCCATCTCGCGGCCGCGGTAAACGTAAAGAGACGATAATCGTCGCTTGCACGGACGTCATCGCTGTCAAAAGAGGCCCGCACAGCCTACACATGTAACACAAACTGGAGAAAAGGCCGTATCACGCGTACGCACGCAGGCGCGCCAAGGCAAAAGAAAGTGTCGCGCTGGTGTATAGATAGGCAGTGAGAGAAAGTGGCCCGCAGCGGATCGCGCCAGTTGGTTTTCAGGATCATCGCAGCTCGGCTCGGAGCCACGCCTGGATCACGGACTTGCCGGACCTCTCTTGGACACCCGGGCCTAACTGCGCCGAGAACACGGCTTCAGCGCGATGGCTTTGCCGCGGACGTTGGCCTTCTAACAGGCACGACACCCAACACTCTGCTCTCCGCACGTAAGTGACCTTCTTATCCTTGTGCGTCTCTTTGACTTTGTCTTCCTCTTCGTTCAAGAGCGTCCTGCCTTCGACAAGTTGGTTTTCCCGCACTCTCTCGCGATTCGCACGATTGCCTGTTCTTATCGGCGTATTTGCGTCCGAAACGCCGTCGAAACAGCGCGCGTGCCCGTCGACAGATTCACGCGCATTGCCTTCAGAGGTCCGCTTAAAGTTAGACTTCTTAGCGAAGTTAAAGGCGATGTCCTGTCGCAAAGCGTCGGCCGGTTTATACGCGCAATCAACTGAGCTTACTTCGCTCGGAGCTACGAGCGCGTTCCTTCCGACGAGCGTAAATCTCTCGAAAATAGATATAGAAATATCAGGTTTGAGGCAGCAGTGAAGCGTGGAATTACCAGGAGAAAGTCGAGTCGCGGCAGGACCTTTCGCGCGCGCCCGATGCAAATTTCCACGCGGTCGACGGACCTCACGTTGCCATTTCGCTCGGATAAACGTGCCAGCAATTTTCTTAGCCTTGCTCGCATCGTTGTAAGTCATTTTATCGATTCTCACATCTTCTTTCAGAAGCCAGCAGCCATGTCAAAGATACTCCACATTGTTTTCTTCGTCGTAACGATCAATGCTGTCTCTGCGAGACGTGGTAATTGTTGTTATTAGTTTAGTTCAAATGAATCGTTCCTAAGTCGGTCATTACGATCGTCCTCTTTGTTTCAGCACGGGAACCGTCGTGGAACGAGACCATGGCAAACGCCAGCACAAACTTGTCTAAAACAACATCAATCGGACCCTGGAGCGAAATCCTAGAAGACTGGGTCACTTCCGCAACCGATAGTTCTAGCGCTCGAAGTTCACGGGTGATGAAACTTGGCGATACGACTCTCAGAGTCACTCCCAATAAAGGTGCTCCGCTCAACAAGCGAGACGTTTCCGATACCGATCTCTATTTACTCGGTAAGACGTTGTCTCTAGAGTACTCGACATTAGCTTTCGATATTTGGAATATTGCTCAGATGTTGGGGAGTATTTTGAGGCGTTGCATTGGCCAATGGCTGGCTCAGGAATAACAGCCAATTAATGTTTTCTGACGCTCTTATTAACTCGCTGCTCGCGATCAACGCGGAGTATTTCTTTGCTTCCTTACGTAATAAGCTTTGCTTTCGCGTGACGCGTATTCCAACTTTTTCGTACTTATTGCGGATTACGGTGATGCATTGTTCATCACACGTTCGATCATTCAGTGCCCGCACGTGTCGTAGCTAATGGATTTGTACCTTTCGCTATACATACTCCAGGAGTTGAAATGGTAAATTAAGCAACGTTTCTGCTGTCGGTTCATCAATTGGGAAATCTTTTCGAATCAATTACAGAAAAAAGTTGTTCATTTTTTCACGATTTCACAGACTTAAATGTTCACGTATTTACCTCGTACATGCAAAAAATGGTTTAGAAGGAACCCCGCGAGAAGTCACCAATGCATAGATTCAAAAATAAGTAAACGGAGCCCCTTGTGCCGAGGCCGATGTAATTTTAGTCGTATGCTACATTTGAATATTCGTAAACTGTGACAGGAGCGATCGAAAAACTAGTTTACCGAGTAGACTTCCTGGAAAAGCGTTTAAAACGAGCCGAAGAGCTTTTGTACTTTGTCATTGCTGGCAACAACAAATCGAAAGGTGAGGATAATTGAATTTTTAGCCTTGATACGAAAATTAAAGTTCAATATTGCCCCCATCAGAGCCTTGCCCAGACAATTACACCAGGGTAGGACAGTTTTGCTACCACTTCAGCGCTCGCGAATACGATTGGAAGTCGTCGGCGAGTCTGTGCCGTGGAATGGGCGGAAACCTCGTTGAATTTGAAACCGTCGAGGAAAACCAAGACGTGGTGGCGTTCTTGCAAAGCGATAAGAAAGCCAAGAACAAGAGCTATTGGACGGGCGGCTTGAACCCAGGTCTCCTGTGGATATGGGCGGCTAGCGCGAGACCCGTTCATCACGATACGAAGCAAAATGTCGTCGGTGACGGGAGGTAACGGTTAAACAAATCGTCAAATAGCCCTTCTCGTTCCGATAATCCCATTTACAAATAATGGCTTACGATCATCTATCGATTGTAGGTGTCTCAAGCTCGAGTACAATCCTGCCTCAAGGATATATCTCTACAGGGGAGCAGATTGTGGATCGCGACATAGATATATTTGCGAATTATCGGAAGATGACGAATCGGTCAACAAGATTGACCGAATATCACGGAAACTTTCGAGTGTTTGATTAATTTCATTCGGCGTTTGCATCTTCTTCGTTTACAGTAAATATCACCATTACTCGTCGTAGCCATTTGCCAATATTGACATTGAACAACTATCTTTGCAGATAGTTGGAAAAATGGAAAAGCATCGTCCTACCTTATCCATATTTATATTTTTACTATTTACTATTTACTATTTACGATAAGTCTGTAAATATATTTTTGATAATTTTTATGCTTGTCATAAAGCTATTTCTTCAACTAATCAATAGTGTTTTAGTTTTTAGATGTCAACAAAATAAAAATTAATCCTACCTCAAGCGCATCGTGCGTTTATTCATTGACCATGACATAACAATTATACGTAAACTCACGTGAATAATCATCACGATTATTTGCGAAAGTAATATAGTAGTCAATTTATAAGTGCATATCCGTATTCTTTTATAAATAATACGTTATCTAAAATTGTATACTAGAGCTGAAAACGACAACAAGCTGTAAGTTCCTTGAGATGTAATCTAGTGTGTAAATTGTATACATGAATACTACTGCGTGGGCACTGGTAACCTTGTCGTTAAACAACAATGAGATTCGACTGGCACGAGGATCGCATCGGCAGCGAGGTACTAAAAAGACATTGTTCGATTGTTGTATTTATCGACCTATTGATGCTTAACTCAAAATGTACGCCATTGTTCGACTACTTTACACAAGAATAACAAATTAACCGTACCTCTTTTACCACCGCACGAAACACGTGTCACAAATCTGAGCGACACAGTGTCGCGCCATCGAAGTACATTTCGAGCCAAGTGATCACCTCCATCGTGTTTTCAACAGAAGTGACAAAAGAGAAAAGAAAGAGCTAAAGACAAAAGTACCGATCACGATGTACACCGAATGCGTAGAACGTGTAAGCTGTCGCGCCGGTTAGATCTCGCGGCGTGCTCGCGTGCAATTTAAGGGTACAAGAGTACGCAGTGGAGGCTTTGCCTCGTGTCACTTTGTGCGGGAGAAAGCTTGGCGCGAGCGATTCTCAGTAACAGCAACTTCGCGAGAGGAATGCTCGGCGCTTGGCGAAAGCTTTGGCGGCCTGCAGAGCCATGACGAGGCTCCTCAGTTTGCCTTCGACTTGGGCCTTGACCTGCCTCGTCTGCAGAACGAGCCCACCGCGCTCGCTGATCTTGTCCTTGGCCCTGGCCATATCGGCGGGACTGACCCCGCGGCAGCAGTTCTCCACGAGGGCCACGCGGTAGCCCAGCCGCAGACCGTCTAAGCAAGACGAGCACACGCACACGTCGTATGCGAGGCCGCACACGTAAATGTCCGTCGCACCCAATTGCTCCAAGATCCGTGGCAGCTCTGTCTCCGTTTCCGCGTTGTTGTCGAAGAACGCCGAATAGCTGTCCATATCTGGATCCTGGCCCTTCCTGACCTGACAAAACCAATCGTTATTATTTCAAGCGGCGTCTCGACGCTAGTCGCAATGGTTGTGAGTTGCCGTCCATTAGTCGGCAAAAAGAGGCAAAAAAAGACAAACAGACTCGACACCTCTCTGTCATTTATACGGATGATTTATTGCAAGTCCATAGTTACCTGTATAGAGTTGGGTGCAACAATGAGATCTTTATGCAATTGAGCACCCCACGTATCGAAAACGCAGTGGGTGGGCCATAGCTTTTGTTCGAGTTTCGGTTTTGAGAATAAAACTGTATCAAAAAGCTTTGCATCTTCCTTTTTCACCTGCGAATAGAAGCAACGGAGTTTGATTTTGCGTCAATCACGTCTAATTTCGCGAATACGTGTACGCTCATTGAACGAAATATGCCACAACGAACTAGATTACGCGATTTTGTCCCGTGATACCTTGGAATCGGGATGCAGCTCGCGTAAATGCAAGTTATCATAGAATCCTATGTGGTTGGGCGGATGCCAGTCGAGGGAATAGATAATTTTATCCCAGGGGCATTCTTTGATAAGCCAATTGATTGGTTCCACGACGTCATTCCCGTCTTGCCCCAAGCCGAGATCTTTCAAAGCCAGAGTTCCATCGATGAAGTCGTTTTGCAGATCGATGACCAGCAATACGTTTACCGGTTTTACGATAATTTTCAACCATTCGTTATAGCAGCTGAAAACGACAATAATACACAAATATATTTGTGGCCGTGGCTAACGCGAAAATACATTTGAAGGGAGGAGATGGGCATTGGAAACGGAAATTCGTTGAACAACGAGGTGTTGACGATAAACTGGCAGAGTGTGATCACGACTGCAAGCAATGCATGATAAGGCGTTAGCGTAGTCATTATTACCACCGGGGAAATCGCGATTAACAACATCGTTAAATTGCACAACCAAACAAGTTTGTTGCAAAAACAGACTCACGTTTGCCACTCGTGATTTTTGAGAAAGCCATCGGAATCGGCGTCGAGCGCTTGAAAAATGTCGCCGAGCGCATCCCCGTGCTGTCTGACTTGGACAGCACCAAACAGCTCCAGACAGAGTTCTTTAAATTCCTCGAGGTCCAGAGCTTCGTCTTTGTTTTTGTCGAATCTCGCTAAAACCTCGTCTGCGCTTCGCCAATTGTCCATGCTCGCATTCCCGTCCGTCTCCGTTTCCTTGTCCATCTTTGATCTCGGCAACTACAACGAACGAGAGCAAATCAGTACCCAACACCCCTTCGTTACCGATAGTCCCGTCGCTGGACTACCGATAACGGCGCAGGCTACTGCACCAATAGAGTGTTCACTGATCAAGACGGGTGAATGTAACTGCAATAGCAGGCCGTTAATTCGATTTGGATGGGTAGCTGTGATGGAGTGTGCGTTTAATATACAAAATCAATGTAATGTGCGAGGGCGAGGACATTGCGTGCTCGCGTTAAGCGGCGTAAACCTTATAGAAGCGTGCGAAGAACACGAGAAGGCATCGATGGGAAAACTGCAGAGAATCACGCCAGCGCTTTGCACGTTACGACAGTCTTGACCGAGTTGAAGGTGCGACGAAACCTCGAGTGCGGACTATCGACGAAACGTGAACTCGCGAGGCAAATCGGTTGCGCGGCAACGCGTCGACACCCGCTCGGATACTGTTGTGACGACCGCATGCTTACAAGCTGGCTCGCGGCGATGCAGGTTTCTGCTCGTGGCCCCGGATTGGCTTTCCGATTCTCGATTCCTCTCCAGTTTGCTCCCCCTCTTTCTGATCGCGTTACGTTTGGCCACGCTCGTTCGAAAACAAAACAATGGCCATGCGAAAACACGCTGACTCGCGTGAATGATCGTTGTTCAATGCGCCAGATCAGTTGCAAACAATGGTTTTCCTGTACACACGCTTCACCAACGCCAGCCGTGCGTCTTTTCGAGTGCACTACGCAATCGTTTGCCGTTGTTGTTTACTCGTTATATGGCAATGCTGCCCGCGGATACGTTTCGCTTTGGCTGACGAACTCCCCATCACGCGACCTTCTAAAAGTCGTGCTTTATATTTTTACCGCAGTCTTTCACGCGCATCTCACGCAGGTAAATAGCATTGTCATCAAGTTGTAATCGTAATTTCAATGAAAAATATAACAATTGCAAAGTGCCGTTCAATTCGTTTCGAAAGCTCAATCTTGTTTTTCCGTTGTTTGAACGAGTATCTATCACGATATACGATATCGTTTCTCTCTCTTTCGTTGCTTCTCGCTTCCGTTTCCATCGAGCAAACTTCTGTCTTACCGGCCGCTCAGTACCTCGAACAAAAAGAAAATACATTGTTTTTCGCTGAGCGACGTTGCCGGGCCGACGGAGAGAAGGCTCTGGGCAACATCCGAGACTCCCGTCGCACTTCCGAATTTATTAACGTGACATTCTGGCGGGCAGCTCTTGTTGGGACAAGTTGGCCCACTCTATGTAATTCACCGTATTTTCTCGAAAACGGGTAATATTTCAAATTACTCAACTTCAAAAGCATTTGTAATTGAAAACTTGTAAAGAGTACTCCAAATTTACTCGAACATTTTACTAGAATTTTCATCCTAATCGTACCAATTCTTATTTCACTTTGCAAACATGTACTTATTACATAGTAAGATTCAAGTAACGACATTGATCGTTCAAAAAATAATGGGAATGTTGTTCGTGAGTGAGAGGGTTTTTTTATGTCAAGCCATTCAAAGTTGTGTATGATACAAAGCGAAAGTATGTTTTGTGAGTGAACAATTGAAGATTAACGTAAGGAGAATAATAATAATGTCGATATAGCCGTGATTTCACTGACACGTTCAAGAATACAATGGGAAGGTAGGAGCGATTTTGTCTTAACGTCTTGCTTCCATAGAGGCCATAGAGGCCGGCCACTGACAATTCCTTTAGCTTTGTCTCGCAAGTTACGAATTTGTTTCCGTTTTGCCTACGACCCTTGGCTGTTGTCTCTGCTGCTCTCGTAGTAATGTGATCTCTTTCTTTCTCACAGTAGGCTTGGCATCAGACTACACAACCGGTGATCAGGGTCATAAGAGGCCATTTGTGAAAAGGAGAGTAAATTCGAAGCGATGAACGATTGCAACGAAAGCTAAAGGCTAGTTGTTGTAAGCGTGACCGTGAGTGCGCATCAATCTTTGTATAAAGTAGGAATAGAAAGTTGATGCATTTGCTCTGTATGTCCAGATGTGCCTGAGCAGGGCTTCGGGAAATGATACCCGGAGCCGAGCGAAAGACTGGCTTTTCGCGAAAAGGCAGTGAGTAGTCGGTTGTTAGACAGCCTCTGAATAGTGCATATGCACGTTTTTCAGTCTCGTAAATAATTTGGTATCTCGATACAACGTTAACTAAAGATATTCGAATTATTCCGTCGTCACACACACCAATTCGACAGTAATCTAGCACTCGTTGATCGGTCGTTGTTGGGAAGCTGTTGCATAGCTTACAAGATGCAAGATGCAGTTTGACTTGTCCGTAATGCGAGCCAAGACGGGAAAAAATTGTCTAAAAGTCAAGTTGAACTAATTACACGACGACCAAATGCACCAACTCTTTACTCTTACTTTGAAGCTTTATAAGCACTCACAGTTACAGATGCATTCGTCGCTCGTGCTCTCTTTACAGCCGAAAATATTACTTTTGAGAGAAGCTTCCGAGCACTTTGCCTCTCAAAAATATTTCGTGGTTTAACAAGTCGCGAAAAAATCTCGACTGCATCGTTAAATAGTACAGTTTTAAAAGGGATTCATTTTTGGGAAACAGTTGCGTATTGGAACTCGGTTAAACGTCAGAACACAAACAGATTAATTGGTCGATTAACCCTTATGTGCATAGTTTATCAAAATTGATAACAGCAGTGTATACGGTTATAACTTCTGAACATCAACATCTTGGCTTCATCTCACTTATTGAAACAATGCTGATTGTTTACGTGAATATACAGATTTGGTTGTCACTTTGTTGCTGCGATAGCCGAGGCTTAGTACTAACGATCGATTCTTTGTACGCGCTATGCCCAATCCCCCATTTTTAATAGTGTCGGATTAAACCACCATTTCAAAATGTCAAACGTCAGTTGTAATACGGTTCGATTTTAAAGTTGTCGCATAGCAACGTTGCAGACACTGTAACTTACAGTGCACAAAGTGTACGATTAAACACTTGGAAGGTAATTAAAGAGCATACGCTTGTTGGTTGCAATATTGCAAGTACAATAGCAAAACGTACGGGTGTGCGTTATCTTTGATAATAGTTTGTGAAGAAATTGAATTGGGTAGAAACGAAAGCAAACTTGTTCGAAATTACGTAAATATCTAAGGGAGATGATAGCCATTGAATGCATGCACAATTAAGTGTGACCTACCAGGCTAAAGTAGTAACAGCTAGCGACCTGCAAGCGGCTAGGATTGCGGCATTGCCGACCGAGCGAGCAGCTCTGTTGCCGAAAAACGCTGGCCTCTTGGATCGATGCTTTTTTTCTGCCGAGAGCACGGGTAGCGTGTGATGCGTGGAGGACACTCGTAGAGTGATTGGATTACCTAGATATTCGATCAAAGTCCATTGGTCGGACGTATACAGGCGTCAGAAAGCGCCATTGTAAGAGGCTAATCTGGATTGCAAAGTACGAGCCAGTTACTTATGTACGAGTATGGTATATCTTATTTTGCGATGAGTTAGCGACCGCGACGTTCGATCGGCGGGAACTCGACTGTCGAGTTCGCGATCAATATAACTGATTTCGTTGAGTCGCAGACGAGCAGCTGTTCCTCATCGTTCGTCAGTCGAGCTTTTCGCGCGAATTTCGCTGACGCACGTGTCTGGCCCGTCGCGCGATTCCAATTCTATCCCCTTCTCCTCGATAGTCGTCGGAAGTGTAGGAACTACGCCAAAGCGCTCTTTTCGAATATCGCCCGCTCACGAGTAAGCTATACACGAACGTTTTCAACATTTTCGCAGTTCGCAAGCAACGTTCCAGAGGAGTCTTGCGAGAGCAACAATGGCATTAGGACGCATTCCGATCCAAGGTCGGAGTCTTTACTTGATACTGTAGTTACCGTGTGATATCCATCATTCCGAGATAGTGTATACAGTGACATTAAGATTTAGCTTCCTCCTTTTAATGAACGGGTAGCTATATATATATATATATATATATATATATATATATATATATATATATATACCAATACATCGATTTGAAAATAACTCGAGACGAAGAAGGGCTAACCTAGAGAAGCGAAAGAGAGGTCCACGTTCCCCTTTTGGAGCATGACGCCTCCCACAGGAACCGTTTGCATTCAACATCTACCCACAAACCTGTATCCCAAATTCTCCACATCTGAGGATGCAAGTAAGGGTAAAGAAAAATATTACCAGCAGAGATACCATCCATTCTCTCAAAGCGATAAATCGCAAATCATAATTCGACAAAATTCATTTAAGCCTAACGTAGCTGTTGTAAACATTCCTACTAATACAAATAAATCTGAAAATAGAAATGATGGGTCAGGTGCAAGCCCCCGGAACCTACGAGAAAATCAGGACATTAGAAAGATCGATGCCAGCTTCAACGGATAAAGAGAAGCTGTTAACTCTCAAACAAAGAGATCGTCGAAAAAACTACTGAGAAGTGCAGTTCAAAACGAACAGTCAAATGCCCAAATAATAAAAGAGAACTTAAATGTTCAAATGGTAAAGTAGGACTCAACCAATATTTCAGAACGAACCTCGAATATACCTGTTGGTAATACAGAACACACCCCAAACGCTGGTAATACTGAGCATAACCTAAGTGAGGCTGCTGAAAGCACAGAGCTCATCTCACACCAATAAAAACAAAACTTCAATTCCCAAATTAATGAGAAAGTTATAAGCTCATTTATTTACATTTATTTACAGAATTTGACATTAGGTGCCCTGGCTCCTTTAAAATTTACGTTTAGGGAAAAAGTACTGGTACTTTTTTCTTTACTAGAAGCTCACTACTAGAACTCTGTTTCTAGTACTGAGTTTCCGGATGTTACATTAATTGCAAGAGCTTAACGTAAAAGAAAGAAGAAAAAAGGAAAAAGACCCGCTGAAAAATCCATCTGCAATCACCCTCGATGAATCAGAAATATACTAAAAAACATCCAGAAAAAGACTAAAAGAAATAAAGGCAGAACATTTTTAAAAATTAAAGAAGAAAACTATCGAGAAAAACTAATATAGGAGAAATATGGAAAACCATCCATAAATTCAAGAATAATAGTAACGACTACCCACAAGCTGATATCGAAACCATAAACAACATGAACAAATTCATCAACGAGTTTTGTTCAGCATCAACAACAACGTGTAATAAATCGCTAGATAAACAGCCTAACTCAACCAATTTTGCCAACAACGATTTGGATTCAGGTTTCACTTTTCAAGAACTTAATTAATGAAGCCATTAATTCAACTAAAAAAATTTAGCCTAGCACTAGATCAAGTATCTAATGATATAATACAAAACACTCCTTCAAACTTTAGGAAATTGATACCAATAACATTTAACGAAATTCTGAACAAGGGATTATTCTCGGATAAATGGAAGGAATTTATGACGGTTTTAATCCCAAAACAATCTAAAGATAAATTGAGATCTATTACTCTAGCTTCATGTATATTTAAGACAAATGAAAAAATGATACAAAACATATTGATGCACTACTTAGAAAGAAATAATTTAATCCCAACACACAGCACGGTTTTCGTAAATTCAAATAATGCTCGTCAACGCTACCATCTTTAATCGCTAAAATAAACACTTAATCTGCCTTTTCATTGACATAAAATATGCCTTTGATAATGTACATCCCATTATTCTACATAAGATACTAGCGGACTTAAACATTCCAATAAAAGTACATAACTTCGTATTTGATATGACGACTTACAGAGAATTATACTTTAAAATAAACACGAACCAAGAAGACCGTATGTCAAGTACATAAGGGTTCCCTAGGGCTGTGTGCTTAGTCCGATCCTCCATATATTATATGTAGTATATCTAAACAAACACATTAACAGTTAATGAGTCTATCCAATTTGTGGATGACACCATCATTTTCAATAGAAATGATTCAATAAAACATGGATTAAAAGCACTCGATAACAATATTATAGCATTAATAGAATTTTTCGAAAACCTAGGGCTTATAATAACTCCACACAAATCTCAATTAATTATATTCCAGAACGAAAAGAAAATTATTAACAACAAATACCATAATAAAATTCAATCCACCATAACAAAATTAATAAAATTCAAACTCACCCATGGCGTTTGGTGCTAGGATACAGGCAGTCCACGCCGATAAAAGTCATGTTCGCAGAAACTAATGAACCCCCTTTATATATTAGAGAAGAATTTTTAGCTGACAAATTTGTAACAAAACTCGCTTCAATGGAAAAAAACTTTCTAACAAATAAACTATATTCATTAATGTTAGCTGCAAAGAATAAAAATATGCTAGAACATACTCGTGTTAATTTCCAATATTCAATCATTTGAAAATATTTTTTGTTGTACTATAGATCAATAATCAAGTAACACTCAGCTCCTTTACCACATGCCTATCATATGGATTCATTAATACAAGATGATTATGATATAATTGACACATATTCTGGTATTAAAGTCGCCAAATCAGAGGATCCAAATATTATATTCAACTCAATTTTTTGGCATGAGCTTGATGACAATACAATTTTCTATACTGACCGATCTAAAATAGAAGAATATAATTCAGTCGGTCTTGCTATCTATTCATCTAGCCTCAATCTACAACTCAAATACAAGATCAAAAATATGAATACTTCAATTTTCACTACAGAAGCAACTGCGATTTACAGCACAATAGAACTAATAGAAGAGAGACAGATCTCCAAAGCTATCATTTTTACCGACTCCAAAACTGTTCTTTTAAAAATAAAAAAACTTAAACCTAATTAAAAACATGAACGTTAATTATCTAATCCTTGAACTTAAAGAAAAATGGCTAAAACTTGAACAAAAAAGCATCCAATTACAACTATACTGGATTCCAGCACATAAAAACACCACATGCAATGAAAAAGTTGATAGATAGCTAAAAACGCAATAACAAGTGGAATAGAAATTAAAGTTAAGTTGCCTTACTCGGACATGTTTCAAAAATAAAATCAAGGTATAACTCAAAGACTAAACATTTTCGTGGAAAACAAGGAAAATACAAAGGTATACAATAGGCTCATTCCAGACTAATACGATCAGCTCCACAGGGGTAGGTAACCGATTTTCATGAAAGTTGGTATAAATATTGCCTATATGGTAGTGAATTTATGTACAAATTTTTAGATCATTATTACTGCCGAAATAAAAGTTATAAACAATATCAAAATGTTATACAAATTGCTAATGTCCGCACTATGAATGTTATTGCTAATAATTATTGAAAAATAGGCAAGGGATCCAATGGAAAAAGAATTTTGAAAAAAATAATACTTTTTGAGATATAGTCATTTATTTAAAACAAAAAGTTATGGCGGCGCAGCGGACACTGTTTATAGCGACTCCCTGAATCAATACTAATATCCGCTCTATGAATGTTATTGCTGATTATTATAGAAAAATGAGCAAGAAATCCAATAAAAAGGGAATTTCAAAAATAAAAATAACATTTTTTTAGATATCGTCATTCGTTTAAAACAACAGTTAAACATTTTTGAAAAATTGTTGAAAATGACTTTTGGTTTATTAATTTCATAGTTTGTATTTTTACCCGCATTTAAAAAAAACGTTCGTTTTAATAACTCTCACGGTTAAAGAGATATTAATTTTTGATAAATATTTAATAACATTTTTATATTGTTTATAGCTTGTAATCCGGCAGTAATAATGATCTAAACATTTGAACAGAGGATCACTCACTACCATATAGGCAATATTTATACCAAGTTTCATGAAAATCGGTTACCTACCGCTGTGGAGCTGATCGTATTAGTCTGGAATGAGGCAATGCTTCAAAAACTTTTTCAATAAAATAAACACTACGCATGGTTCAAAACCCTCATAAAAAATGAGAACGTATTGCGATGTTAAACAGGCTCAGATCAAACCACTATTCATCGAATAAAAGTATACACAGGACAAAGATAAAAAGTTCACCCAGATGCGATTGTGATTTCCGGTCGGAAGATATCGAACATGTTATTGATTGTCCAAATACAAAATTGCTAGATTCACCTTAATAAGCAAAGTTAAGAAGAACAAAAAAGAATGGTCAATAAATATCACATCAATGCTCAAAGATCCAACTGGTACAACAGCCTACTAAGTCACCGAATTTCTCAAGAAAGCTGAATTATATGTATGTAGGGTATTGATGTAGGGGTTGGTGACAAATAACAACGAGTGATGGCACAACCATAGTTTATTTTAGTTTTGGTTCGTTTACATTCTCAGCTGCTTCTTTACCGTACCGAGGGCTCCTCTCGACTGACTGTAGTTTATTTCCTGACACGCTAGTGCTTCGCTTTTCTGGGTTTTTCCTTAACCTTGATGATCTACTAACCATTGTCTCTCGTTAATGGTTAGCATGTGTTGGTTATGTGGGGTTTTGTCTACTGTTGTATCCCACATGTATAATTGCACAGGTGCGAAGAACTTCATTCCTACTACACCCCTATATACCCGAAGATCCAAAACTACAGTGTCTTTAATCAGCCTCAAAAATCAATAACCGCGAATTAAAATAAAGAGAATTTGAATTCGAAACAAACTATCGCCAATAAAAACGGCTCCTGGTGATGGCACGGCAAAGTTCCGCTCTGCACGCCAGTCAAGAAGCAGAGTAACGTTTCATGATCCAAACCAAAGTACGAACCTTGTCAATCAATACTGGTCATACCAATATTATGCTATTATATGTAAGAGCATATATTCTTTTACATGTCTCTTTTTTATACTCGCTCGCGAATGAACGGTTGCTCACGACGAAGTAAAACAGTTGACGCGCTTCGCGTTATTCCACGTACTTGTGACTATTTATCGATGCATCTATTCGTTGTTACTTGAAATAAAACGAATTTTGATAAAGTAGGAGTGTAAGGTCTGGTATTCGTCAAACGTGCATTTTTCGAGTTAGTCACTCGAGCGCATAGTGTTAAATCATTCAATGTTTCCAATACGACGAAAATTTGACACTCGAATGTTTCAGCTTTTCAGACCAAAAATTGTGTCTGGAACCCAGTTATATCTCCCTTATGTTACGTACCGTAAGGGGCTATGTGGTGTCGTATATTGTATATGTATATACGTATATATATGAAGAGAATACATTTGTTACGTTATAGTCTGTTTTTAACAGGCGTTCACTTATGTCAGCTTATAAAAATGTGCAAACGGAAACTTAAAAATAAGATGGGTTCAAATTACTTTTGAGCATTATATATAGTTTCACAAACATTCCAAGCGACAGAGAAAGCCAGAGAGAGAGAGAGAGAGAGAGAGAGAGAGAGAGAGAGACGCAGTGAAAATATACTGAAATCTATTCGATGAAAAAAATTGTAACCGACCAAGTTCGCGGTTCGTCAATACGATTTTTCATTATCGCTATTCCGAGCAAATTCGTCCATAAGAATCGATGTTAGACATTTTGTGGAAATAACGCGGAAGGTGAGAATAAGAAGATGGGATTTTTGTTGGTACACTTTATTCGAAAGTATGAATATTTATAGATATTTGAATATTGCCACTCTGAATACTGCTCTAATTACTTCTGTAAACTTGTATTTATGTTAAGGAAGAGGTACGCATTCCCTACTGGCTCTACTTTGTGCAGCCGACGCTTTGGACTTTACTAATGGCCGGATATTCCCCTTGGAATGAATAGCGGCAATAAAACTCAATCGTCTTGTTCGGAAGACATTTTCTTTGTTTTACTTGTTACCTGAAATCGGACGGACCGAATCTTTTTAACGGACAACCGCTTATTCATTTTCCACCAGAAATTCGCAAGTCAAAAATCAAATAAATTAAAAAATGTTTTTGGACACAAAATCAGACAAGATAAGTACATTGTTTCAACGTACATACATCCATCTATCATTGCCTCTAATTGACACTGAATTCGTCAAAATTTAGATTTTACTCAACATTATTAAACAAAAGCATTTTTCATGGCATTGTATAGTAACATTCAGAAGAATTTTAATGTAGATAGAACTAACTAATGATCTTATTTTCATTGTTCATTGCAAGGTTCATTTATTTCATAACAATGTATTTCAAAATAAATGCAAATGAAAATTTAAGAAAAATTCAGAACAAGAGTGATGATGTATGTAGTACTTGCAAATAGAAATTATCCAGAATCGATCACAAAACAGACAGAGATCCATGCAATTAAAAGTCACCTGCGTCCCATATTGCGTTGATTTTTGTTAATTATAAATAATGTTATTTTCAGAGGTAGCAAAGTGACTATTTATTCAAGATAAAATATCACAGACACTATTTTACACAATACTTTAATTATAGCGTTTATTCATAACGCATATATATATACTTTTTATTGTTTGGTTATTACAAATTATTTTCAGATCGTTTTCAAGTAATAAGTGTATTTCTATTTGTATTGTTATAAAATTACTCAAGGGCTATGAAAAATCATTCCTAATACTCTCGATATACAATGTTCAAAAGTTTGTCTTTGCTTTTGTCTACATCTAAAAAGTAATTCAATACCAAATTCAGACATTACATCTAAACTTATATATATTAGTACATGTATTTGTTTGCTTACAATTTTACATTATGTCAATTTACTAACTTCTTATGTTTGTAAACTAGAAAAAGTTAAAACCTTGATGATTTATATTCAACATTTGCTAGGTAGAAAATATCAAATTTCACCCAAAACCAAATATTCATAGAATGTACATATTATTAATTGTGCATCTATATAACTACTATCCTTTGATTATTTACATTATTTATTTGACCACACTCAATTTTAATATAGTTATTAAAGTAAGTACTACATTGCTTCATAAATAATACATTATAAATAAAATAATGTAAATACTTTTGTAAATCTCCAACTGTTACTTATCAAAGATAAATTTGGTAAAACATCACGTTCTTACAAATTAAAACTTTCATATAATGAAAGTATGAATTAAAATATATCATTTTTATTCTCGACAACACTAATTTGATTCAGATCATAATGTAATTTATATCATCTTCAAAAATAGTAAATGTCGAAATAGTTAAAATATAATTCTTGATAGATCTTAACTTATTAATTGCATTAGTCTTTGATTATTAGCATTATCAATCACCATTTTTCTGTATTTCAACAACTTCTTTACGCTTACGATTAATTTCTCTAACAATAGCTGCTAAGAATGGATGTTCAATTTTCTCTTGAGAAGAATCAAAAAATTCTTGTAACCCTCCTGGACACTCATCACGTTTTTCATATTCATAAGCTTGACACAGCAAATCAACTCTATCCAAATCTTTAACGTACCGAGCTTCTGGTGACTCTTGTTTTTCATATTCCTGTATGAAATTCATAAAATTATTGTATTGGATGATAAAGAAAATTGAACTATCTTATTGATTAGTAAGTTATTTACCCTGAATGTTTTCAACATTTCAACACCTCTAGCACCAAGCTTATTACAAATGTCCTCCATTGCTTCATCTTCCATTTTATGTTTGTCTTCTGGAGAAACACCACAATGTGGTGTAATATCACCTACAATACATTCTGCTAGATCATGTACGAGAGCCATTTCCATAATTCTATAGAAACATAATTATTTTCACTTATTAAAACTAATTGTATTTCTACCGTTCTATTCTTGTTAATTAAAAAAAATAATAACAAATATAAACAAAGCATTGACAAAGTATAAAAAAAGTGAACAAAATATAAACATACTTCATTTTGTTAAGATTTGCCTTAGGGTCAATTAGGAAAGACAACACAGCCATTCTGTACATATGTCCTGAAATAGTTTCAGGGTCTGGAATGTTTCTAAGAACCCAACCTGTCCTTTTTAGATGCTGAAATAAATAATTAAATAAGTGAATCAAATAAATTTAAAGAATAACGAAACATGATTAGTATCTAATAATTAATTATAGATTTATTATACATTTTGTAAATAAAAATAAAAAATCCTTGTCCTGTTAGTTCTAGCCGATACAATTTCTGTTTTAAGTAACCTTAGTACATCTTTCGTTTATATGTAGTACAACTAAATATGTAAGCTAATCATTTGCAAAACGTTTATGCTATATTGTACTTTGGTAAATTGACAATAAAGGCTTGTTTTCGTTTGAATTAAAAAAAAACATTTAGAAAATGTTTGTTTACACAATTATTTTGTAATATTACGAGATTTATTTTATTTCGAAATATTAAAACGCATAAGTAAACTCATCAGATCAAAATTTATATTCTTGATGGTACCAATTATAATTAAAGTTACCTTTAAACGACCTAATAGTTCCATAAAATTAATATATTCCTGAGCTTCACTAGCGGTTTCCATTTAAGAAATCGAATATGTACTTGAAAACGTGGCAAGTAATAATTTCCACTTGTACGACAAGCACTTGACAAAGTGAAAAGGCGATTATGAACACGTAACACTGATTGACAGCTAACTAGAAGCTGTGTAGCAGATCGACGACTGAACGGTCTTGACTGTTTTTGGGAATTAGTACTGAAATGAAATGAACGATGTTCGGCGTAAGCTAGAAAGAGGCACAATGAATGTTGACAGTTTTGTGCACAGCGATATATAGGCCACCCAATCACAGCGCTGTACACACTATACATAGAACATTTACATATAATGTACTGATGCGTCACGTGAGCCGCACAGGCGTAGCAAAGACGATCGCGCGAATATTTAAATTCCTACATTATTTTAATTGCGCAGTTCATCATTCTTAAGTACGTACTTATGGGTAAAAAGAGAAATTTTAGCTTTCACTTTTTTTCGAACAATCACTTGAAATTTAGCTTTCACTCTTTTTTCGAACGGTCATTCGAAACGTGACAATTAAGTTTGTTTCAATATACCTCGTCGTACATTAGAACAATAGCACAAAGCAACCCTCAATTTCTCCAAATTGGGTTCTCCAATACCTGGACTATATGAGCCATCGACTGAATACCTGAACTACAGTCAATGACCGCGAAAAAGAGGAGGTGTAAACAAAGAGAAATCGAGATGTGATTCGTCAACGAGACGCGAGGAGACACCTTTTTCTCCCACGTAAAGATCCCTGGGCCGAAGATTTTAGGTTCGAGAGCGGTTTTTGATCCGTGCGGGTGACAAATTCACATTTCTCCAAGATATGCTGGAAGTGTTTAATTGCGGTAAAGATATTTAGTAACTTTCAATCATATGGGCTGCATGTTGTTTCTGTTTGTTGTAGCCTCAGCCAGGTTTGCTTTACGATTCTCAAAAGCTTGGATTGATTCGCTGATCCAAGGAATGGGTCGTTTTTTATTTTCTTTGGAGTCGTGAAGGAATTTCGTAAGAGGAGCGCGGAAGTAGTTCGTCATCTCGATGAATCTCCAGCTTGGAGTAGCTGAGGATAGCTTGGACCCTATTAGCAGGTGGTTTGAAACGGTCAGCACCGATCTGGTAACCCCAGGCGCAGGAAATTAGGCTATCCTGGATAAATTGGCATTTTTTAAGGTTGACTGCCAGTTTGTTATCCCTGAGAACGTTAAGGACTTCATTAAGATACTGGATATGTTCGTCCCAGTTCCTTGAGGCAATGATTAAATCGTCTAAGTAAGATCTGACCAAGTTCTCTTCTCTGAAGATTGAGTCCATAAACCGTTGAAACGTTTGTGAGACGTTACGTAGATGTTCTACCATGTTCAAAAATTAAAACAATCCAAATGGAGTAGTAATGGCTGTTTTGTGGATGTCATCAGGAGCAAGTGATATTTGATAATTCGCTTGCAGTAGATCAAGTGACGTAAAGACAGTATTGTCATGCTTTGGAGATCGTCTTCGAGTCGTGGTGAAGGATAACGATCAGGAATAGTTTCTGCATAAGTTGGTCTCAGGAGCCTTAGGTACCCCAAGAGTAAGAAGAAGGATGTAGAGTGCTTGCACGCAGAAAAAAGCAACGCGAGCACAGACTTGGGGTCACCTCTTTGGGTTCGGGAGCGCGCGAGGTTTGAGTAGTTATCGAGAGACTTGAGGTTCATTTATTGACATGTTTATTGTATTGGTATACAAAGATTCGGTCAAAAATTCAGTGTAACTGCTCATAGCGCTATATATATTTAAGGGTTTAATGATAACCGAGTTTATTAATATAATTTACAACAATTTAGATGGATTATTGAAGGAGATAATCCAAAGGGTTACGTGAGAAATAATCAGATTGATTGAGATTCTTGAGTGCTGTTGGTTGCTTGGCATTCGATTTTTGAATAAATGATAAGTGTCTTTATTATCAAGATGCAATAATGTACGGAGTAGTAGCGAGAAGCTCAGATAATGCTTGTTAGGACGCTAGTAACCAACTGCTACTCAGGTCTTGAGTACAACACGTACTTTGCATGTGAAGTGTCTTTTTTCTACGTATATTCCTGTCGAAGCTCTCCCTTGCCCAAGTTACCATTTATAAAACACGGGTTTATGACTAATCCTACAACAATGGTATGTACTTGAATCTCGCGCATTTACTACCAATTCCACTCCAAATATTATGCTTGACGACGATACGTGGCGTCAATTCATCACAATACTACACACAATACAATATCAGTGCTGAACGGATGATTTTTCTCCCTAGAAAATCTCCAGAAATATCGATGTAGTGAAGCTCACTTCATTCAGGTGTGCAAATTCGGTTAAACGACCGAGAGCAGACGACATTTACGTATTTACTGAAGATATTAGGTAATTTTATTGTCTTTAACTGTAGGTGACCACATTGTTTCCAAGGCTTTTCCCGGTAAAATTTAAAACAGCCATTTCTTTGAAATTTAGTTAAAATGAATATCCGATGATTTTAATATGATTAACCTTTTATTTTGTGCTATAAAAAATATAGATGTGAATGATTCGTATGAAAATTAATGAACACGTGTAAATATACTTCAAAGAGCAAAGAATTTCTAAATAATGAGAAAACGATCGGAATAGTGTATTTGTAAGTCGAGGCAAAAAGTAAAGTTACCGTACGTATTATTCTCCGCTAAAATAACGGTATCAGCAATAAATCTCTTACATTTAATGGCTACAAATTATTTGTTGCTACCAAATAAATCAATACATATAATAGCAACATAGGAATACAGCAAATATGATCAAATCATATTTTATAGATCAAAGTATACAATGAAATTGGTTGTGTTCAAGACGACGCGCGACAACGAACTATTGGAAAATTTTACAAATAGTTTACGGATCATTCACAAATATGATGATTATCGCGAAGAATGAGGCAAATTATTTACGAAATTTCTCCTTGAAAATTACATGCTTTTGATTATAAATAATAATATATCTGCACAGAAGATTTCTCACAAATTATTACAATATTACAATCACATTGTTAATACGAATAAAATAAATGTGATATATGTTCTAATTGATCATTCTATCCGTTGCAATAGCCGATAACTTTACTGGTGACGGCGTTAAAATCTTTCAATTCGCAATGAAACAACTCTTTTTTAGGTTTTGCAACGATGTCTGACAATATTTTCTTTTAAATTGAAGTTAATTTAGTTACATCAGGTATTTTGTATATTGAATAAGTACATACTACCTATGAGTTTGTAGAATCTAGTGAAAATAAATTATAACTTTTCGTGATTTTTCGACTATCTCTATACTTTGATAATATATCTTTATCAAATTCAATCCTTTCGGAGTCTACTTCTGAATCCTACGAATGACAGTTAGACTTCATTAAAGCTTCGCGTAGAGATGCTCGATAATATTGAGATGAATTGAGTATTTCAATAAAGAAAACTCTTATTGAATCGTATTGCAATCCCTCGCCTCATCATTTATCAATTGAGTCAATTGACCATTGACATTTATATTCTTCTATCCTTTGCTATAAAATTGATAATTTAATCGTTTTGAATGGATTGCTTTTGTGGTTTTCAATTCGATCTTTGAAGGACGTTTGAAATGTGCAAAGCCATGTTTTTTGCGAAAACACGAATAATTATTGCAGATATCCCTAATTGAATGAATTGCATAGAATTCCAACACCTTCAAAATGAACGGCCATTTGTCTCGATTTAACGAGTTTTAGCGACAAAATATTTGAACAATCAAGAAAGGTGCCAAAAATGAGATGTTACATTTTTAAGTTCAGTTACAAAAGCTTTTTGGAAAGATGTCATTTTCTCTAATTCAATCTCCTCAGAGTTAATGTTAAAATAAACGGTTCACTTATTTCAAAGACATTTGGAGAATGCAAGACTATACAATGTTGTAATAATCTTTTGAAAATCAATTATCATTTTGCATTTCTTTTAAGTGGATGAATAAGGATACTCTTAAAAAAAACTGGGCATAAGAAAAGACATATTTTACACCGAATAAAAATGTATCACCTGATTTATATGAAACGTTATATTATTTTTATAGTCTTTTTTACAAATAGAATATTTTTTTTTCACCAAAATCAAATTAAATTACACTAAATCATTTGTAGATATTGATTATTCAAATCGTGTAACATAAGATCATGAACTTATTGTATTTTTCATCGAAAATGCATATTTTTCAAAATAATGTGGATGTTACAGTCGTATGGGATAAAGTTCTCTATAATTAGTTAAAATGATCCTTGGATACTGTGGTATATTTCTTGATCTCATGCACAAATATTTCAAAAAAAGGTAAAATCATATCTTTAAAGTCACGCATACCGATCTATTTTTACTTAAAATTTAAAACTAAAAAATAATATTATTTAATCTGAAATAAATTTAAATTACTTGATTTTATATAGCATATTGCATTACATTCATTATGTAGGGATTCACTTTCATAATACCTACTGGCCTACATGTTTTTAGCTGTTTTGAAGTTTTTTTAGATCCAACGTAAAAGTTTTATACTGCAATTAATCAAATGTATACTTAATTATCTATCAAAATAGCGCATGTAGCGAATATGATAATTTAATATTATATGCATAATAATATACTTTGTTAATCAATACCAATATTCATTAGATGGTGAATGTAGTCTAAAAGTTATCCTATAAAAATGCATAATAACAATGTATATTAAAATAAAAGTTTTGCAATTGAAGGTTTTTATATTCCTCTGTTTATTCTGTAAGCCTCCAAATTTCCATTTCGAGATCTCAAGAATCTTTGCATTAAATTAAATCATTACTTTAATAACAATTAATAAATTAATCAATGCATAATTTGAAATAATAATTAAAAAATACAATACAAGAAATAATTGCAATAATCCAAATCTAACGGTTGAGCATACAGTTACATCTTCTAAACTCCACACATTTTAAATTCAATAAATTTGCATTTACTTGTATGTAAAAATTCTTTAGAGGTTATATTTCGTAAATATAAATTGAAAGCAGAGTTGATTTCACTTACGATTTATGAGTTTGATCATTACAATTTATAATCTGTTTAATTACAATCTGTGATTTTTACTAAACATGTATCAAGTAGGATGTTTATAAGAAATGTAATGTTTTTCACTTGAATAAAATTTGAGGGTACTCATTAGTATACACATATATACAAATATAAAAATGAATTATTTAATAATATATTTACAAACACAATACTAATGATAATCTTATCCAAACAATGACTTAAGAAACTCAGTTCTGTCTTCGCTATGTGGCTCGTTCTTTTTCTGCCTGATCTCCATATCTGTTTCTCTTTGTTTGATTTCTGGTATGACAAACGTAGAAGTTTGTCCATTTTCATATTTCTCTTTCAATTGTTTGCTTCTGTGCATATTAGTAGAAAGGAAATTAGTTTCTCTCTTTGCTTGCTCAATTTCAGTCCTCAACCTCTGTTTATGAACGGCTCTTTCATAAGCCAATCTTTCACTAAGATGAATCCATTTAAATCTGTAATAAATACATTAACATTATAAAAATTCTTATCATTGATTTTAAGCCAAACAATCGTTATGAAATATTAAGTAATAACTTGATAGATTTATGCAACGAATTTTCAAATTTGTTAAGCATTAAAGGATACTGATCTGAACTGTAATAAACGAAAATTATTATAATTAAATAATCTGTCTTTTATTTAACAAATCAATCATTGTTTATTTT
This sequence comes from Chouioia cunea, assembly GCA_030064505.1. NCBI lineage: Eukaryota > Metazoa > Arthropoda > Insecta > Hymenoptera > Eulophidae > Chouioia > Chouioia cunea. Next base: position 14,176,043 of record JAOPFQ010000005.1, read on the forward strand.
TGCTTTTTTTACAGCTAATTTAAGTCGACTATTGTAGTATCGACATCTTTGCAATAATTGACAAATATACTTTTATTCAAACTTACCTAGGTAGGTACTTAATGTTCCAGATAACGTCATAAAATCTACTTTTCTTCCTTGTTGAAACCTGTTTATTATTCAAGGTATCAGCAACAAACTGGGCTACCTTTTTGCTTTCAAATTCCACCCACCCTTCTGTAAAATGTTTTGCTGGCATTTTTCTCACCTTTTTCTTTTTTACTTTATTGTTATCATCATCCTCTAAAACCATAATGATTAAACAGTTATCAATAATAGATTTGATTTAAAGAAATTATTTAATCAACATAATATATAAAGTTGTACCACTATTGGCTAATTGCAGGTAAACTCGACCGATTTGCCCATAAGCTGAGAAAATTTCCCGAATTTTCGTGACGTTCATGTATCTGGGTATGGTCGACAAATAAATGATACCTCTTTTCTTTTTCTTGGCAATCTTTTCTTCCATTTTGAGTACTAAGCACGTGTTTGCTCGCGGCAGAGTATCGGCGTCAAATGCTTCGTCAAAGATGAACGAACGTTCGCCAATCGTGTTGCAATGAAGGGAAAGGAGGGGAGTAGCACGTTAGGTTTTAACTACATATATGCGCACAGAAGATTCGATAGTTTGGTAGTACTATGGTAGTACTCTTTCACATACCTATATTCCGCATGCATACAATCATACGCATAAATAAAGAAGTTGAGCTGCCTGGATCTGGCGGTCTCGCTTGCTTTGGTTGCTTGGATTTAGCGATGCGCGCGCCAGAGTGCGCACCAATGAGCCTTTGTATGTACAGCATACACATACATATTCATACATGTAACACTTTCATACGGATATAGCTCAATGCCTACGGTGCTACGATACACACACAGATGGGCTGGCTAAGCGTTGCGTCGCGTTTATATGTATAGGTAGCCTGTAGAGTGTGTCTGTGTAGTAGTTTGCCGCTAAAGTAGTCGCGACGATGTCTTGCTACTGACGGGGTGGAAAAAGGCGCGCGCGTTCCCTTCGCGATGTTGCCCGCGGTCGTACTCGGCCAGACTCGGCGATGAACTACGCCCTGTAGTTCACCACCCTATACGACGACAGTGACGAGTGTGTGTCTACTTGCAAAGAATATACTTGGAAGTCTCACTTGAACTCCTTTATAACCTGCACGCTCTTCCCAAGGCAAGACGAAACAACGGAACTCTCCCTCTCTTTCTACGGCACAGTGCTAACAAGATGGCGGTCGACCGCCTCTGTTCTCAACTCATATAGCTTGTTTACTTTTCCAAGATTTTGCCGGGACATTTCCATTTGACTATTCTGGATAGTAATAGCCAGAATCATTCGTTTATCAAGCTCAGTTAAGATATGTAAATTGCATGTTCCAGTGAATAACCTAGTCACGTGCAAATTTCCATTTGGAGCGGCTGCAATCGCGGCGGGATATTTTACGCGGGAATTTAGTAAGCACAGCCGACTACCTAGCATAGTGCAAAGCTTAAGTCGACACGAAAGAGAGAGAGAGAGAGAGAGAGAGAGAGAGAGAGAGAGAGAGAGAGGAAAATAGGCCATAGCTATCAAAGTCTTCCTTCACGTCACTTTTAGCCTTCCCGGCCTGTACATTGCAGAAAGAACATTTAATCTGTGTTTCTGCTCCTTGTCTATCTTGATTACACTTGTGGATTATTAGTTTCATTGGCGATAGGTCATAAAAATCGCCCAGTTGCTTGTAAGGAAATCATCTAGTTTTATATTATCTCAAATGTGTTTGATTATAAAATTAATGGCTCATCCATGTGTTTGTGCTTGTTAGGTTGAAGGAATGTAAATATTTTCATTGTGTAGTGCACACTTGAAGAGACAAAAGACAGGAAATAGTATTGTTATATACACAATTTTCATATGCAACAATTTTGAATATGTTTCTCTTTGTTCAAAATTTCAAGTAATCTCTATATCGATTGTTTGTTGGAGAACTAAGCTAATAGTTACAATGCACATTTGATCACAAGTGAGTTTTTATATATACTTTAACAATGATTTCTACTTATTCAAATACAATTAAACAGAATGTTTAATTTTGTACGTTTATGACAGCAAAACAAAAAGAGTAATTAATGAATCAATTCATATGAAAGTATACAAACATAGATTGCAATATTTATGTAGCTATATTATTTAGTTTTTTTTATTTAAATAATAGTTTAAAAAAGATACTATAGCACATTTAAAATCAATTTAATACCATTGATAAATCTATTGTTCATGGAATATACAATTAAAAACATTTGACTGTTGTTTCTCGTTGCCATTGCTATTGTTGTTGCTGTTATTTACTTATCTTGATATATTATATCAACAAAGAAAAAAATTATCTGTATTGCACACTACGTTAATTGTTAATTCTCTGATGGATAAACTAATTTTGTAACAGGTTTTTTCCATCTAGTTATCTTCTAGTTTTTCTATTATTAACAAGGCAAATATCAAATTAATATACATCATAAATTAAAGATTGTTTCATTGTTCATACTTTATGATTTTATTTTTAATGAAGATTGCCTTGTAAGATCAATATTGATAGTGACATTTATATTTAAAAAAGTATAATTACATATAGAACACAGTTTTAAAAGTATATTTAAAAGTTTTATACTTTTTAAGTTTTAAGCAAAAAGCAACTTCTATTGTAAATGTTTTCATTGTTAATTGGATGTGTTTTTATATAGATATGTTAGAATAAACAAAAAGAAATTACAATAAAAATAGAAAATATTTAATGTAATCTAATACATTTAAATTTTGAATTAGATTTTTACTGAGCAAATTTTGAATAAATAAAGAAAAGATCAAATTAATTGAAACAATTTATGATTACATTGCAAACAACCTAAAGTTGCTTTCAATAGTTTGCTTTTTATATATTTTGTGCAATATTTTGTACAAATTGTATCACAATTAAGTTTTTAATTAATTCCAGGTTTACTGAATACATATTTGTTTTTCCTATCATCAGTTTTACATTGTTGACTTTACTGATCAAAGGATTGGCTCTGTATATCAGTGCAATTGTGTTTTTATGGATGCTAATATGGATTGATTCAATGTTACAATTTGTAATCATCTGACAAAATAACCAGTAATAATTACTAGCATTAAATTGACGTTCACGTTCATAGAATTATAAATATATAGTTTATATAGCATGAATAATTATACATATGTATCATTGTAAAAAAAAATGAAATAATTAATTAACCTAAACTTTTGTTGAATATCATATATATTTTTCAGAGTAATCATGTCCAGTTCATTTGTTGTGGAACCCCAAGAGGGTAGCTCCAAAAAAGATGATACTCTTATATTGATGGTAAATGATAATGGTGTGATTTCAGTTGATCAAGATACTTTGCAAAGTCTCATACGTAAGTATTTTTTTCTTAATTCACGAATAACAATGTAATAGAAGTTACTTTTTATAAACTACTGATGTGGTTTTTAGTTTTTAATATATGTTAATTGAAATATTTTGCAAAAATTAGAATTTTGTGTATCATTTTAGTAATTTGGAACATAATGTTGGTAACAGTTATTTTGAGAAAAATTGTAATAATGTGATGAATTGCATTTTCATTAAAATAGTTGAAAACATTTTTTCAGTTAACCAGTCTAATGCTGCTGTAAGTGTTGTGAGGTTAGGTCAAACAGGCAACGATGTTGCAGAAGGAAATATAACTTTGACTGTTGATCCTCCTTCCTTTGTTTCATCTGAAACAAATGTTTCAAATAATCCTGACACAACTGCATTAGTTGATCCTTTTATGGAAATGGATCCAGAATCATTAGAAAGATTAGAAACTGCATTACAAAGTGAAGAAGCTAAACAAATTCTTGGAGAAAATGTTACAGCTATGCTAGGTAAATTTCACTAAGACTTTGATGCAACGTAATGTAAATAAAAGTTATCTAATAAAACATTATTTTTATAGATATGTTAACAGTAGAAGAACAACAAAATTCTTTGCGATACAGCATAGAATTAGATCACTGTTATACTAGCAAATCATTCTCATTGCAACATAAATCTACAGATTCCTTACCTGATATAAATTTATCAGACATGGCTGAAGCAACATGTATGGACAAATCTTCTATTAATACATCGCAAATAATTTCATTATCTTCCAATAATATTAATAATTCCTCAACTACACTGGTTAATCAAAAGATTGTACCTACACCACCAAAAATAGTAAAACAACCTGGTCCTGTGGGTGGTCGACCAAGAAGGTCTTCCAATGCAATGCAACCAGCTCTTTCTCCAAAGATATCTATAAATACGAATACACGTACGTTACATTTACAGCAAGAAAAACTGAATGCTAAAGATGATGAAGCAGGAGAAGATGATGAGATATTTTCATCATCAGATTCATCTGTATCAGAAGAAAGAGACAGTGATAGTGATTTTGGTCCGAGATCTTCGAGACGAGGGGTGAGATCTAGAGGGGGACGAAAAGGGCTCACAACAAGAGGTGGAAGCATGGCTGCTTCACGTAGACGGGGATCTAATAAGCATATGGACAGTGAACAATTAAGACGTTTGGACATTGAAATGGCTGCTGCTGTTAATGCAATTAAAAGTCCAGAAAAAGACGACAAGTTGGAAAAACATAATCTTGGGAAGAATAAAAAACTTGTAAAAGCTTTTGGTGTTAAAAAGAAAGACGAAATCTCTTTGCCTGTTGCCTCTGGTAGTGAGCCATCACATGTAGAAGCTAATGTATTGCAAACAACAAATCAAGTTAAAGCAAATCTCATAAATGCTAATATGTTTAGAGGAGATATGATTCTTACAAAACCTGGGCAAGATCGTAGTAATCAAAAAGTTGTATTTGTTCATAAACAAATAAATCCTAATGACATAAAAACTTTTGGGCTTAAAAAGCAAGTTATGATTCCAAAAAATAAGCTCATCACTTCTCAAACCTCTAAAGTTCCTATAATTAAAGATATCCAGATTATATCTGCTGGAAATCCAACAATTATAAAAAATGCATTAGTTCAACAGCAGCCAATGATTATTCATCAAAATGTCACTATAACTGATCAACCAAATGACACAGCTCAAAGTTCTGTGCAAGTACAAAAAGGGTCACCAACAGCTTTGAAAACAAAACCACTTGAAATAAAAAAAGAAAAAAAGAAACTAGATGGGACTACAGAAATCTTAGCTAAAGCAGCCATTGAAGCTTCAAAATCTGTGGACACAAAAACATTTACTGGTGAAAAAGCAAATATAAAAATATTTTCCAAACAAATAATAATTAATATTTTTTAGTGTTGATATAATAAAATACTCGAAAGATTATTTAAAAACATTTTTCATTATCAGTTTTTTTTAATTATTATTCAATTTTTTTAATAATAAATACATGTTTTATGCAGCATCAAAAAAAATTATCAAGAAAGAACATCGTAAGTCAGATACAAATGTAGTTGAAGCTTTAGGACCTGCACTGTTTTCTACTCCAGATATAATTAGACGTGTTGGTTTAACTGAAATAAAAGCTCCGGATAGTTCTGTTGCACATTCTACAACTACTAGCATTAGTAATACCATTGTAACTGCACCTATAGAGAATACAACAACCAGTGTTTCTGCAACATTGAGTTCTGCTAACATGTTAGGCATAACAACAACTGGAAATGTATTAGACGATTCAGTAACTACCAACATTGATACCAATGATGCCTCAAACATTGCCCTTTCGGCTAAACTTGATGATCATTCTTTAATAATATCAGAAACTTTAGATGACAAAATTGATAGTAAAACTTCGATTGTAGATTTGTTACAACCCGCTCTGGACTCTGGTAAATAATTCTATAATGAATTAATCAAATTAACTTCTATTTCCTATTTTGATGTGCAGTGTTCTATTGTACACTACTGACAAACATTGTAATTGTTTCATAATTGTTAGAAATGCTAAGTTATTCAATGGTTTTATATTTTTTAACTTTTCATTTATCTGATTTCTTTCTTTCAATTGATGTGTTTACACATTTACTACGCTGTCACATTTTAGTTAATGTTTCCAACTTTTTTACTATTTTTTTATTAGCTTCAAAACCAACTACATCTCAAGAAATACCTCCAACAGTGGAACAAAATGATAATTCTAAACAAATTATTTCTGAGTGTAAGTTCTAGTTTTGTTTTTTTTTTTTTTTGCAAAGTTAATTTATATTTTTATTTTGTTAGTTAAAAAAGTATGTTTTATCTAATTAACTACAACTATATATGGACATCCAATAGTTGGTGTATCATTAAATGATAGTTATAGGTGTTGATTTTCTCATTAATTATAGCTGGTATTGAAGGTGATGATCATTTATTAGCTACGTTGGGTATGGATCCAGTTAAACAGTTAGCAAATGATGAAGAATTATTAGCAGAAGCTTTATTGTTACAAGAAACATTAGGTGTTGATTTGGATCAAGTAAGTTTTTAAATGGCGAAACTAATAAACCAATGTTATTGAATGGTATTGTTTTTATACTTCAGTAAAGAAACTTATGTTTCTTCATCATAAATTTTCTAATATAAGAATAAAAGTTACTTGATAGGTGAACATTGTCTTTTCACATAAATCAGTTAGTTGGTCATATTTTCAGAGTGGGCTAGTTGATCCTACAGCAGATTTAACAGAACCCATTCTGTCTTCTTCTGTAATAGAACCATCGCAACCTCTACCAGTAGCTCAGACAACCATTAAGAGTGATATCCCACAAACAACAATATTTGGAGAAGTTACAGCATCAGCGATCCCAAAAGTGGAACCATCAGTAGCAAAAAAGGATTTAAAGGAACCAATTCAGATTATAAGAGGGGGAAGAGTAATAACCTTGCCACCAATAGAAGCTCCAGCTACTAGAAGTAAGAGGTTGCAAACAAGAGCAGACAATCAAGTCAAAGTTGAAAAGAAATCACACCAAGAACATCAATCCCTGAAGATTGAATCTACTGTTGTAAAAAGCGAAAGAACATCGTTCGTATTTTTCTCATTTTTCTTATAAGATAAAACATATGTTTTTGTCATTTGAATAAATATATTAATTCCAGGAGAGCATTGGCGCATGTTAGTCTTCATAAACAAGATATGATATACAACATGGATGATGATGAAGAAGAGGAAGAAGAACCCAATTCGGATTCCGAAGATGATCCTAATAGATTATGGTGCATTTGCAGACAACCTCATAATAATCGATTTATGATATGCTGTGATATGTGCCAAGATTGGTTTCATGGAAAATGTGTACACGTGACGAAAGCTATGGGTACGATAAGAACAAATGTCAAAGAGTAGAAAGTACACAATTTTTGATGAATCAAAAATAAAACGTTTTTTTTTCGCTTAGGTGAACAAATGGAAAATCAAGGTATTGAATGGGTTTGCCCTAATTGTTCAAAGAAAAAGAACGAGGAAACTAAATCTAAATTAAGCTCACGGCGGCAAAAAAATAGCGTAGATTCCGCAGCAGGCGAAAAAAATCGTAACCCGCTTATTTCCGATTCATCAACCAAACCCGAGCTTAAAGCCCTGAATAGCTCTGGAAAGATTTCTGGCCATTCATCAGGTGTAACTCATTGCGTAGTATGTAAAAAAGAGGCAAGAAAGTCGAGTATTTATTGCTCTGATGCGTGTATATTGGCTCATGCCGAAACCACGTCATCTAAACCTACTTCTTCGTCACAAGTTAAAACGTCAAAAGCAGACGGCGTTAAACTTAAATCAGACGCTAGAATCGTTGTATTTGATAAGAGAACTGGGAAAGTCGTAACAGGTAAGTGTTTCGTAAAGAGAAGTATTGGAAAAATGAGAATGATTTTCAGCAATAACAAGATTGTTTAAATATGCATTTTAGGGCCAGATGCTCCAACAGCGTCAAACTTGCGGACATGGTTGAAAGAACATCCAATGTGTGAATTAGGCAAAGCTAATAGTTTAAGTACGATACAATTTGGAGGAAAGACTGTAGCAGCTATTCAAACTCAGGGAACTAAGACTGTACGTTATTCGTATGTTATTTTCTATCAAATAAATAATTGTTGTTATAAATTTAATATTTTAAGAACACGTTACTAAAGCTGCATGGTCTTATTATAGTTTGGTCAATGAAATCGTAACGTTAGTAGAGTGCCAATTTTCCGGATATTACTATTACTATTACTATTAGGAGCGGGAGAACGATAACATTTGAGGTCTTTCGTGATCATCTTTGTAATTATGAAAAATATCGAAAAAAAGTTTGAGAAAATTGTAGTTTTTAGAATTCTACGCTGAAACGTATTCCTATAAGTTGCTTTCACTCAGTGACAACGACGTAACAACGACTCTAGGGAAGTAGCACAATATGTTTAGTAGTGCACTATACCCATTTAACTATCATACATGCAGCTTAATAGTGCCTTTCGAAATTGTAATTTTATTAGCGAATTAACTTACAGAGACATATTTCGACGTAGAATTTTAAGATCTACAATTTTAGTGCTAAACTCATCTCGGAATATTTTATCGTTACGTAGATACTCGCAACATATGTAACATGATGGTCGGGTTTACGTTTTTGTTAGTAATGTCTGGTACATTCATTCCTTGTCCATGTGAATATATTGGATCGCGGTTTAAAATACATCTATAAAGACCTGGGCATCGGTGGGTGGATAAGGCCTTGATTTTGCGAATTCATTGAATGCTCTATTATTACATATTAATAAAGGCATGCGTTATGGATGCGATGATTATAATGCAACTATTTCTTGAGATCAATTTGAGCAATAATTTTATTCAGTTTTTGATAAAAACTTTATTTGAAAAAAGTTATTGGAATCAAATAAAGCTGTTGGATAGTTGATTTCTATTGATTTATATAATCAATGTATTCTTGAACGTCTACCTTTACTATTGAAATTACGTTGGCAACTCCAGTGGGTACAGTTTTATATCATTAGTTATTGCTTATATATTTGATTTATAAAGCTGTTATTTTGGGACGTTTCATTTTTCAGAGTAAATCAGTGCAAGGCAAATCCCCAGCGCATGCTAAAATGATTTACACTAAAATGCCAGGCTCAGCGCAAACTATATTGGCTGCAAGTACAAAGAAAGCTACAACAGCATTGGATAATTCATTGGGATCTGCTATTGCTTCATCCCAACAACGTCAAAAACCAGTTATGGCAAAATTCTTAAAACAAACAACCATTAAAACGGCATTGCAGAATCAACAGAATCAGCAGCAACAACAGCAACAAACACAGCAGCAAGCAAATCAGCAACTAATCCTCCAGAAGACAATAGCCCCATCTACGCCAAAAACAGTCATCTCCAGAAAGTCGCAGGAAGTCTCTAAACCAAGTACTCCTCAACAAAAGCAACAACAAACTCCACCTCCAAAAAAGCCAGAGGCAGAGCAACTCAGATTAACCGTGCGAAAGATGTTGGCTGATTTACTTGGTGCACGAATAAAAGAAGCGAAAGATCTAAATCTGAGCGAAGAAGAAATTATCGAAATAGCTTTACAAATTGAGCTTGAAATGTACAAGTTTTTCAAAGATACAGGTTCGAAGTACAAGTCAAAATATCGTAGTCTGGTTTTTAACGTCAAGGATCCGAAGAATTTGACTCTGTTTCGAAAAATTGCTGATCGTTCTCTAACTCCCGACGCTGTAGTGAAACTCAGCCCCGAAGAAATGGCTAGTCAAGAATTGGCTGAATGGCGCGAGAAAGAAACGAAGCATCAGCTTGAGATGATTAAAAAGAATGAGTTGGACTTGATGGCTCAGGCAAAATCAATCGTTGTCAAGACGCACAAGGGCGAGCAAATCATAGAAAACGATGGAGGTATCGAGAGTATTGATCTGAAGACGCCCGTTCACGATATCGTTACGGCTTTGAACAGCGGAGAAACGACACCGGAAGACAATGGAAAACTGAAAGAGGACGAGTCGGTGGTTAATAAATCTCTCGACGAAGATGATAAGAAAAAGAAGAAAAAAGAAAAGGATCGAGAACGGGAAAAACGCCGCGACAGGTCGCGCGACCGAGATAGTAAGGACGGAGGTAAACGTGAGCGGAGTAGAAGTAAGAGCAGACATCGTCATCGTGAGAGGAGCAAGGATAGAAAGTCGAAAAAAGAAAAGCACAAGGGCAGAGATCGGACGAGGGACAAAGAGCACGATAAGAGCAGGCATCGCGATAAAAAAAAAGACAAAGAAGATGATAAGAAGGATAAGCACAAACGAAGTCGAAGCAGCTCGAGAAGTCATGTTAAGACCAGACACAAGGATCACAAGGACAAACACAAGCAAAAGGAGGAAGACAAGAACAAAGACGCTAAAGGCGAAAGTGGTGTGGTTGGCGTCGATAAATCGATCGAGGAGAGACTATGGAGACATATTGAGGACGAGACGACAACCAATACCATTGATGGTAATGATTCCGACATCTCGGATCGAGAGCCAAGCTCAACCGTGACAATTAAAACACCTGACATTAACGAAGAACTCGACAAGGAGTTGGATTTGAGCCTATCCGAAATGAAAAGCAACGAGACAACGATCACGGGTGTCATGACCATTTGGCGTGGTTTCGTGCACATGGTGGACGTTGCCAAATTTTTTGTTACCGCGCAAAATGTTAGTGGCAATTCCAAGCAACTGCTAGAGAAATTGCCCGGTTCGTTGGACGTGGTCGGTAGGATAAGTCCAGCGACAGTTTGGGATTACATAGCCGAGATGAAGAGGCACTCTGACAGAGAGATCATCATCATCAAACTAACCGCGACGAATGACGAGGAGAAGATTCCCTATATAACACTCTACAGTTATTTGAACAGTCGTAATCGTCTTGGAGTAGTCGGTAGCATGTTACCACAGATCAAAGACTTCTACATAATGCCCTTTTCCTATGATAGCAAGTTGCCATCGGTGCTGTTGCCCATTGACGGGCCGGGCTTCGAAGAGAACCGGCAGCATTCGCTGCTGGGAATCATGGTCGTGCACAGTCGGACAAAACGCCTCGCTAGTGTACCACCGCCGCTTACGCCCATCCCAGCTAAAACACTTCGGAAGGAACAGCTGTCGAGCGATAGGAGCTATACGCCGCCTCCGCCTCTTCACTTGCTGCCCAGCAGTGCCAAAGATGAAACTCAGGACGCCAAGCAGAGCCTCTCAGTCATATCCAAAATTGTGCCGGAGCTCTCGTCGAAAATCACCCTGGAGTCGTCTTCCTCGTCCGATAAGATGCATCTTAATGATGAGGACGACGACGATGACGAGCCCTATAGTCCAGGCGAGCCGGTCGATCTGCATCTCGATGACGACGACGAAGACGCGCTCTCGTCTTCGAGTCTCAAGATGTCGCAGATTACCACGGAGACTTCCATTTCATTCACCACGGTCGTAGCTGTCTCACCGTCCAAGAGCTCTACTGAGCTCCAGCGTAAAATGGAGGAGCTCAGTAGACAAATTGAGGAGGAAAAGATGCAAATTCAGAATATTAGTTCGTCATTCCTTGGCGATACCTCCACCACCTTGCCGGTGAGAGATTTACTTAATGGAAAATAGTTATTTTCACATTCAACATGTAGACTTGGTATTTTTTTTATCGCGGTTATGTAAATAAAAACATTTGTCTCATTTTCACCTCTATCCCATGGCCAAAATAATCCTTTCTAAATTCTTCTTTTTTCCATAGCCATTCACTATTATTGTTATATCTTGTATGTCTTGGAGATTGTTATAACACTGAAACTGTGATACGTGTCTGTGATATCTACGTTATGATTAATAAACGTAAACAACAGAATCCTCGGCTTATCTGATTATATTTGATCTATTTTTTCTTTTGCGACGACTTTACGTCTATTATATAAAGTTTATATCAATTTTGTTTATATTGGAAATTAATTGGCGCGATCTTGACGGCTATTGTTGTTTGCGCCTTTCCTAATATTTATTATTTCGAATTTTCGTTGACTGATTGATGTAAAGTGTAATGAATGAATAAACGCAATTGGCTTTTGGTAAAATAGCGCCTTTTAGGAACTTTTTGCTACTGTTACAACTATTATGAAAAGAATATTCACAGTTACATTGATGTACTATGGAAGATTGACAGTGACTCTTATCAGATAACAAACTTCAAGAAAGCTTGACTCTCCTAAGTGTAGTAATTAATGAAAATTCTAAATACTGAACATTTGTTTAATTAAATTGCAGGGCTTGGGGCTTGATCCACCAGACAACAACGACGCAGGAGAAGCATACAGCCCTAGTGACGCAAGATCTTTTACTCCGCCCCCGCAAGGCATATCAAAATTGAGTCAGCCTATTTTAGAAAAAGTTTCAAACATTACAATTCCACCGAATCTCCAAGAAATTTTAGCAAATGTCAAACGCCAAGAAAGTTCAAAAGTAGATCCATATCTCCCATCTAAACCTGGTGCAACATTTTTAACAAATAATTCATCTGCATATTCACCAACGTATGGTAAGGCAATCAGTGGAAAATCTAGTTCAGACGTGCAATCTTCTCCCCGTAAAGAAACAAAAAGTACTTTAAGTTCGTTGAGTGATTATGATTTGATGAAAAAGGCAGAAGAAGAATTAGCAGCATTGGCTGCTGCTGATGCAGCATCTGCTCCTCCACTCCCTACGGCAGAACCAATAATTTCCGAACCTCCGCCTCCTGGTACATCGTTTGAATCGCCACATCGATAGAGTGCTAAATCAAGTGATAAATTATTAAGTTTTCAGACAAACATTGGCATGTGTAAAATAAGGCATTGACTTCTAATTTTAGTGTCTTACGTACAAAAAAAGTAAATGAATAAATAAACAAAATACAAACAAACAATCTATAAATTTGTGACTGTAAAGTGAAGCGTGTTGGTATATGGTAAATAATAGAGTTAGTATCTATATAGGATGAAAAAAAGAATAATTTTTATCACAAATTGATGAATTGATTTTCAATTTATTTTGTATTTAGAGAAAAGATAATACTTTGTGAATCAGTGTTTATTTAACTGATTGAGTTTTAAGAAAAAGCATTTCTATTGTATATATTAATAAGCAAACTAAGCCGCGCTCAAAAGATCTTTAAGCATTTCATAAGAATCTTAAACTTTTTTCTACATATCAACATATGAAAATTTATATGTAACTAAGAGTCAAAACTTAATTTTTGTGATCATCCTATATTGTTTGCATCAAATTTGTACTTCGTAATGAAATCGATAATACACGACATCTTGTAATAAGTTGAATTTTTTCAATATTTGTACTTTATTTTGACGAACAAAACCTCCGCGTGTACAAAAATTTCTAAAAAGATGTGTAACACATATACATTTATTTGGAGAAAACTTACTTTATTGAGTGTAAATTGATTGTAAAGACTTTTTTATTTTAAATTGAAGTATGATTAAAAAAATGCATAATGAATATAATTTTGTTCGTTTGTTTAATTACCTTTAACTCTCGTAAATGTACAGTACTGATAGACAGAATTATTTAAATTAATTTTTTTTATAAATCTTTTTTATGAAAATTCGCAAAATTCTATATTATAAGATTTTCAAAAATTACTTTCAATTTTGTGCGAGTTTGACAGTGCTTATATGATTCGATTAAAATTTCTATCTTTCGAATTATAGATATTATTTACAAAAAATCCTTTCGTAACTCCAATAAAGTCATTTTCATTTTTAAAATTTAAAAACTCATTTGAAAGGTTATTTTAAATGGTTTTAAATAGTGCAATCGATTATATCACAAATAGCATAATCTATTTCTCCTCATACCTGTTATGAAGATACATTTTTTTTTAATTTTACACTAAATCTAACGATTTTTTTTCAACAAGAATGCTCGTAAAAGCGCAGAATTTGAATAAAAAAACTGTTTTTAATAATACATATAAGCAGATCTTTCGGGAAAGTCCTTGAAAAAAGCTACAAAATGTTTTGTTTTTATTTGTTTGCAAAACAGCGAATAATTGAAGACGTGCACAGAATTTTGGTAAACATTTTTTTTGTTCATGACAAGGTGAAGGGAGGAAATCATTTATGGTATTTGTGATGTATGGACGTACATACTACTTGTGAAAGAATTTGAAATGGTCTTTCAAAGTTAAAAGTGCCTAATTTTTCTTATATATTTTAGTGTTTTATGTACATGGGAGTTTTGGTAATGTAATTATAAATAAGATGGCCAAAATTCATCGGTTTGTGAAAAAAATCGAAAAATTTATACCTCAATTTAGACCGCAAAGTACGTAATTTGAATGTAATATTTAATGCTAATTATTCTAGATCAATAATTTGTCTAGCAATCTGAACAGTTTCCTAAAAACTGATCTTGTGAATCATTGAAGTTCTACATACACATCTACTTGATTTTTGTTGTTACAGAGTAGCAAAGGCTATTAAAAAAAATATATATATATAAGGACTAGAGGTACTGTTTTTATTAGGTTGTTGGTTTTTATTGGAGGTATTGTTTTTAGTTTCCCGGTCTGCCTTCAAGTGAGTTGAACAGGAAATGAAGTAGGTAAAATTTTGTGTAGTGAGGTTGCCAGTTTTGAAAACATTTCAGAGCCGGCTGCCAGCTATTTCCGGAATCCAGCTGAAGTCTTCCGTTGGCTATACGACCATTTTTCGTGACACGCGCAATGGGTAAAGAGCCATCTTGCTTCAGAAGCCGACGTGGCGACCGGCTTACCTACCACTTCTATCACTGGAATCATGAATCGTAAGTTAAATATTATTTGCTACTGTTTATTTATATTTTCTTACATTTCTACTTGATATTTTTCACGAAACCGCACAATAACTTCGATTGATGCATATCCATGTTCCACGTGGCTTTGAAAAATTGGCTTTTGGGGTTTCCGGTGTTTAGTATTATTTGATAGCCTTGTTAGGTACTAAGTAAGATATTTCTAATATTAAAATATTAATTTCAAATTTTTTTTTTAATATTTAACCAGTGGTTATTTAAAAATTATATGGAAATCGAGTGATCTGCAGTATGATCATGTTCTGAATTTGGGGGGTTATGGCTGGAAATATCATTGCAATTTAATTTGAGTAATCGTTCTTTAATGCCATCAATTATAAATAACAACTATTATTCAATGACTGTTATCAACGTAATTAAGAAAATTAGTGTTCGAATAATACGAAATTTTGATCGCGATCAATGGTAGATCGCGAAGTTATTAATTTAATAAATAACGTGAATTAAAATTTGTTATTTACATGTAAAGTCTTACTTTATTTTGTATCCAATTTCAGCCACATGGATACTTCTGCTCGTTGCTGCTGCAGCAAGCATATCATTAGCCGCAGATGTGTCGTCCTCAACCAGCTTATATTTGACAGTGGGTGATAAGATTCGTTTGAAAAAAGTCTTAGAACCAGGACTCAAATTGCAAGATCTCGCACAAGTTCATTATACAGTTGTCGGGTATAAATATTTGGGGGAACCTATCACAAGAATTGGTGTAAGTATTTTTGGAAATAAATGTTCAAAGCGTTTTAATTGATGATTTTTTTCTATGATGAAAATATAATTAATTGAAAACTAATGATATTTTGATTAGTCTTTCTGACAAAAAATATGAAATCATTTCAATTTTTTTGTATTAAATAGTCATACTTATGTGATCAATTCTTTTATGTACAGGAAACTTGTGAGTTTTTAATAAAGTTTGCTGTAGATCCCTCTTTGACAACAGAGCAAATTTATTATTTGGCTACTACATGGAAGATTCTTGAAAAATGCCAACCCAAATCGCTTCCATTATCGACTCTGACAAAGGTAATTACGGTGTTTTATATATAATTTGAAAATTAGTAATTTATCAAACAAATTACATGCAAGTTATAATTAATCTACCTTAATATTAAAAATGATGCTTAGATGTTAACTTTCGTTCTACTGAAGTTTATTGAAGACAATTATTCAATTAATCTGATATTAAAAATATAAAAACAAGACTGGTTGAGGTGTAATTGAAAATGATTTTAACGAAAGGGATTTTTTTATTAGACATTGGCAGCTGTAATAGAGAAAGATAGTTCAACTATTCCAGAACTGTACTATGCAGTTACTGCTTTAGTCTCGTTTGGTCAAAAAGTTTCAGAAGCTTCTCCAACAAAATTAGTCAAAACCTTACAAGCTTCCCTGAAGAAGGATGATAATTTGTTGAAGTAATGATTTTTTTTGGTACTGATAAATTTGACAGTTAACACTTCTATGAATTGTTTAAAATAATTTTAATTTTTGCAGTTTGGGTCACATTTTTCATATTGCTGCAGACTTGGGATCTGCTGGAGCTTTTGCATTCAATCAAATTGAGGATGCTATTGTTCAGGCTGATGAAGTGAATGGTCGGTTTTTACAATTTGAAGGAGGGCTATCTATTACAAGTACGTTTGTAAAACCATTTTTATAGTAATATTTTAAATTTGAATTCTTAGCTATTGACAATTTACCTATTCTATAAAATGATGTATCTACAAACTTTCGTTCTACTGAATTTATTTGAAGAGTAATTCATAAACTGATGTTATTGAAGAAAAAAATATACTATTGCAAAGTAAATTTTTGTATTAATCATTTCTCCTTTTTCAGGTCTAGTTGTTAATGGAATTTACAGACTTTCTTCAACGTTGAAGAAAAAGCCAAACTTATCATCTCAACAGACTGTTAAATTGGCTAATTATTTTTTGTCACGTAGATCTGTTCAGACACCTAAAGGCGTTGTCAATTTTCTTTCTTCAATCAATAGACTAGCTACTAATGAATTTGAAAACCCAGTTTGTATAACTTTATCTGAAGATGGAGTAGTAATTTCTTCTAAGCAATCTTTGGTACGGATTAAAGTTTGTGATATTCTTGGAAACCCATTACAATCCATAACTAATGTTATTGCTAACACTGCTACGAAAGTTGGTGACGATGTAGTTGTTATTAGCAAGAAAAATTTCCAATCCACACCAAATGATAAGTAAGTAATTGTTTACATTTGAATTCCCCAATTATTTGCTGATTGATATCTCTTTCAATATCAGTTATACGCTTGGGGTATATTATTTGCTGAATCATATTACTGCCTTTGTTATTTTTTAGAGGGCAATATGTTTTCAACATACAGTTGCAATAATACATACTCGTGATCAATTGATCAAATTTATGTCTTCAATTTAATTTTTAGAACTCTATTTACGCTGAATTTTATGGCTACATCACCAGAGCCAGGATTTTATAAAATAGCGGTCTCTGCTGGTCTTGTGTCCAATACAGTAACTGTGAAAGTACTCACTGAAGTTAAAGTTGATTATTTAGAGATAGGTACTGCTGATGCTGATCAAACCACACAGCCAAAATTAGTCAAGTACGTTTCACAAGTTAATTATTTATTCGGGAAACGATTACTATCTTATGCATATTATAAATTATTTCTAATTACTTTTAGGGTTGCTCATCCACAAAAACTTGGTCAAAAAATTGAAGCAGATTCTCAACAAAAACTTGTTATCCGATTTTTATTGAGAGATGCTATTAAGAACAAACCATTAAGAGTACATCAGGCATTTGTTCGTCTTTCATCTATTTCTTCCAAAGAAAATGACAATCAGGAAATTATTTTTGTAGCTGAACCCGATGCTTCCTATGTTTACAAATTTGATATGGTAATCAAATTTATTCTTTATAATGTTTATAATATCTACGCGTTATTCTATTAATGCGCGGTTTTTTCGAATGGTTTGCAGCCAGTTGGGAGCGAAGCAAAAAATTTCAATTATCAAAGTGGCGATTACAATGTTGAATTGATTGTTGGTGATGCAGTTTTGAGCAATTCATTCCAGTGGATTGTGGCAACAATTGGTTTAAAGTTCCCAGAGCCAGCAGGTTCTGAAGTTGTTGAGAAATCAAGTTACAGACAGAAACCCAATGTGTATTCTCCAAAACCTGAAATCAAAGTAAGTTGAGGTATATTTGAATTCAAATTAGATTAAGCCAATGCTCGTTAGCAACAAAAGATGTTCTATACTTTTGTTACGTCCATATCATTGGCAAATCAATAGTCTTTTCTGCAAAGATAATCGTCAAATTTTACAATTTGAAACTAGCAAAAAGACAATAATATAATCTATTAAAAAATGCAATTTTACGTTTACAAAAATATCGTATTTTCATAACATATATAATTTTCAGCATTTGTTCCGTGAGCCTGAAAAACGGCCGTCAGCATTTGTTTCCAACTTCTTTACCGCCTTATGTGCATCGCCGATTCTCATTTTGATGATTTTATGGGCTAGATTAGGCATTAATATTTCCAATTTCCCATTTTCTTTCAGTGCTATTGTATTTCATCTTGGTTTGGGAGGTTAGTTGATTACACTTTTATTAATAAATTCATACTATGCCCGATGCTTGACAGCCAATTCTTAAAAAGGGATTGTTTGTTTTCAATCGGGCAAATAATAATTTGGAGAATTTTTCACAAGTGCAACTTTTTTCTTTGTTGCATTTGCAGCCCGATATTCTCAACACTATGAATATAAACGTAAAGAAATGTCTTTATTATTCATATTAATATTAATGAAATACTTTTGTTATGTTTTAGGTATATTTGTACTTTTTGGCATGTTTTGGTTGAAACTCAACATGTTTGTCACTTTAAGATATCTTCTTGGGCTTGGATTAATTACTTTCCTTGCCGGTAACAAATTGTTGTCACGTATAGCTCGCAATAGAAAAGCAGTTCGCTAATGAGATGTACAAACTGACACATAGACTGATCCATTGAATTATACGGGCAATGAAGTTAGCCCACGCAATGTGATGTTCAGCATAAAATTGTATAGAACATAAGTATCGTATTTTGGAACAAAGATTTTGAGACGACAAAATTTTTATGTTAATTTGAATAAAAAAAGCAGTTCACTGCATAATTTAGATGAATAAAGCATCCAAAAATAGAGTGATATTGAATAACAGCGTCGTTACAATAAAGCACATTCTTTCCACGTTTGTAAAACAGAGTACATTAAGTATTTAAGATTACTACATAATCATGTTGGGTTGTATAAACCATGAATGATTATTTTGAGGTAAATTAATGATTGAGTGCTGCATCATGAGACATTTCCGTGAAAAGAAAACTTGGTTTTTTAATATTACTAATTGTAAATGGGATAGAAGTCAGGAGTGAATTTATGGTTTTCAATCTTGTACAGACTTTAAATGTGAGATAATAAAATTGAAAAAATGAAAGTCCACACTTTTACTGAAAATATGTATTTCAACAGTTGCTAACATAATTTCCGAATTGGATGTTATTATTATTACTTTTGAATATTTTTTACTTCAACAATGATTGGAGATGTTGCAGTACTTTCCTTTTTGTCGTTTAAATGCGGTCTTTAAACTTGGTTCATGTATAATTTCAGAGAGCTTTTAAGTTGATTCGACTCTGTAATCAAATGTTTCATTGACATTTTTAAATGTATTATATCTTCGTTTACTTTTGAGACCATTCTTGAAAGTTTCCATGTATAATAATTTTCCGCGAAAAGCTTAAAAGAAATAAAATATGTGGAGCTATTTCAATAGCAATCAATATATACATTTGAAACAGTTTAAAAAATACTTGTATGTCATATTGTTCTGACTCTCTCACAGGGTTATGAGAGCAAGCAACTTTAGTGCTTGAAAGTGGATACAAAAGAAGTTTTTCTTCGTAAGTTTCATACTTTTTACATAAATTTACCACCGAGAAGATTTGTTCGGGTATTGCAATAAATTGCTTTAAGTATTCTTCAGTTTTATTGTATTCAGTAATAATACACTTTAAGCTTTCTCTGTCCGTTATTTGCTCTAAAATTTCACATAATATACAATGGAATTCTTATTATTTGTAGTAGTACTTTAAATTTACGTTGGTATGTCTTTTGTATATTAGTCTAACAGCATTAGGTCGTTACTTATAGGGTAAAAGGAGTTCCGTAATTTGCCGAAGTCTTACCATTACCTGAACAATGCGATAAATGTAATTAACGAAGTACATTGTGTTCTAATTTTGTTTCCATTATCGACTTGAATAGCTTCGCAGCAGATTAACTAGAAAGGATTTTCTAGAACATCAAACCGATCGGATGTGTTTCACACATGCTTCATTGCGTTTTTTTTCTACACATTAATGATTGTAGAAAATCGTTTGATAACGTCTCTTGGAATAGCTCGGAATAGCTTTTGAGAGATTTTACAACGAATAGCTCGGCAAGCAACCTTATGTTGTAAAAATCATTTCACGATCAAATCAATTTCATTGGTTAAGTTTTGGTAATTGAACCAATATTATATATGTTATAATATACAAAAAAGGTTTCAGCAAATCACGGTACAATTTTGGACTTGCTTGTGAGTGGAGAGGGAAGGTTGGATTGGGTTGATCCTCTGTCCTAATAACGTGAAAAATGAATCCGCGAGATTGATTTTTCAACTGTATTGAATGTTGTAGTTAGGTATTTAATTGGTGGTATTCCTAACAATAATAGTCGAAAAACATTTGGATTTTGTTCCGTTCAATCGTTGATTGCTTTTCGAAAGCCGAAAGATGGTGAAATGTTCACGAAAGTGTGTAGAACAATAAATGCAAAAAAAGCGTAGGTACGAGTGTTACCTGATAGTAGTCGATGTTGAATAGCGAAAGAAGCCGCTCGAAAGTAGTCGCGTTCAAATCGACAGTCGGCTATTTCTTTGTCAGACTGACGTCGGAACTCGCAGATTTTGGTTTTGATGGCATGCAATTGTTCATAGAGCTTCTGAACGCGGACCGCATTTTGCGCGACAACCTTTTGATCGTTCTCGTCCTTCTCTCGCAGAGATTCGAAATCTTTGCGTCGATTTTTTGTGTCTACAATAATTTGTCAAAAAATACGGTTTGCTTTGTTGGTTAGCGTGATTTGAACGAACAAGCTTACTTTCCTCGTGGTCGCGTAAAACGCCCGCGAGTTCCTTCGAATGGTTACGCAAGCGTCGTTTCAAAATCACCGATGCCATTCTGAGAACGTTGTCGTTTTCTTCTTTCAATCCATCTAGTTTTGCTAGTTGAAAATTAATCATCACGTTAATGAAGCTTTTGTTTGTATTTAAAGACGAGTTTAACGCTTGACACGTTTTACGTGCCACGGAGTACTTGTTAAATGAGTTTCAAAGTATGTATAACTGGAGTGTAACTCGCGTCATTGTCTTACATAAATTTTTAGTATTAATGTTTTCCATGTCCTCTTGGTGTTTCAGATTCGTTGAAAAGACTAACGTTCGCAGAAACAATTCTTTTTCTTGTTCTTCTTGCTCGATTTGACAAACTTGCTCCCCGATCGAATGCAGCGCCTGTTCGATGCTACTCTCATACCGTGATCCTCGATCAGCTAAATGTTGCTTGTACACTTCCAATAATCGATCGATTTCTGCCCCGTGCGCAAAGTCAGCTCTCCGTTTCTGCTCGTTGTTGATTCTTAGTTCGTCCAACAGCACGCTAATACTGGTCGAATTGAACAAAACAATAACCATAGGTGATTGGGTTTTTTTCTTTGTTTTGTTACTCGTAACGTACACGTTGGTGATGAAAGACGACAGAAGGAGTATGAGAAGTCGGGTGAAAAAAAGAGATGCGTAAGTGTGAGTAATGCGGTTTGAACAAAGAAAAGTGGCAGGCAGGGAAAACGGGAAAAAGAGGGTAACAGACAAAAGACGCAAAGTATCGAAAGGAAGAGAATGGAGAGTTGCAGTTCTATCGGAGGCCTGAGAGTGGGGTGAGGGGGGTGCACCTGTAATCTCGATCGTCGAAGGCCCGGTCAAAGTTACGCCAGGCGGCCTCGAGCTCCTCGCGTGCGATCGGCAAATTCAGCCCAATTATTTTCTGCCGCCAGGCGATGCGTTGCCGCCTGGTGTTCGCGTCGGCCACCCGGAGCTCCTGACCCAGCCATTCGCGCTGAGCATTGCGCTCTGCTTCGATCCTCTGGTTACCCCACAATTTTCGCCCCGAGCCTTTTCCCTTGCGTTTCTTCATGTCAATACCGACGAGTTACTCGTTCGCTCGCTGGCCGCAAGCTAATCGACTGCCCGATCCACCGATCTCTCAAGTACACCCACTTCCCGATCGAGCGCCTGCAATCTTTATAGCCAGGTCTTGCTCTCTCTCTCTCTCTCTCTCTCTCTCTCCTCTCACAATCCCAAAATAACGCATTCTGCAGCGTGCGTCATCGATCTCACCTGGTTCTTTGCGATTCGATAATCGACGCTCGGAGTAAGTGCTTTGTTGTATTTCGCTTTTTTACAAACAACTGGGAGGATAACTCTTACTCAGCGATCGCTATTACTTTGCGATCCACAATTTTATCGTCAGAAATGAACACCGGCAGTTCATGTAATACAGCTATCGCCTAAACCATTATTTCTAGGCTAATTTTGCTTGTTATGGAAATAAAAGTGAAGCTTGCTCATTAAATCTAGCCTTCTCTGCAATAAATAATCTATATTGAACGTTCGCGACAATAGGCAGCTCGCTCTGCTCCGTTTTTAATCTGTCTATCAAGGACGATGTTTCAACAAACGGACGATTTGACAGATATACAAGAGAAAGAATCCCATTAGTCAGACTCATGTGACTGACTGGTTATGATAATGAGGAACTTTCGTTGACCAACACTCATCCACCTTCAATACATCCATTACTTTTGAATATTTGTGAAACTTGTCGAAACAATTCTCATTATACTCGGTATTAATATTGAATCATAAATAACGTACACCAGCAATGTTGCTTACAATAATCGAAATAACACCTTCGCTACAATTGATCGAAGATCGTACAACTGAGCCTTGTTACGATGCGTATAATTGGAAGTTGTGGTCTAATGAGCTAATCGTCGGACTGGTAGATATTATCAGTAGCAAAAGATGACTAACCTTTTGTGGACACTTTGTGATTTATTTATGTTTTACCTTAGGCTTTCTTTTTCTTTTGCACTTAAGGCTACTTGTTGTTCTCGCATAGTTGTACTTGTTCAACGTTACTGAATGAGCGAGAGTGAATGAATGACATCGCGACTGTGTCCTTGAATATATCACGAATCAATGGTCGGTTGTATCCAAAAATAATGCGACGAGCATGTTCTATTGAAAGTATCTAGCAATTGAATATTCATATTTGACGACAAGTGCTCATTTTTGAAAGAATTACAACAAACCAAATAAATGAAAACGATAGCCATATTGTTGATTGATGTATTTATATATATGTACATTACTGAATCGACGTATTTATCTAAATTGATGAACATTTTTAGGGAAAACGTCTCCCTAAAAGTTATCGCCACGTACTGTAGGAAGCTTATGAAAGCGTTATTGCGTTACTATAAAACATTTCTATGCTAGGCAATACGAAGTATCGCGATTACACTTGACCGAGAAAATGGAATATTACAAGAAGCCCTCGGTTATATAATCACCAATAATAATCAATATCGAAGTGAAATCGACTGGAAAACTTGTTTGTGAAAATTTGTAAAATTGTTGTTAGAAGGTCAAGTACCTTTAGACGCCCACGCACATGAGCGTTATGTGAATTTCAACAAAATGACACAAAAGAAACATTGCGAGTGTCTTTGGTCTTTGGGCGGAGCTAAAAGTTTGTATAAAATTTCCGCGCCGATGTCGAGCTTCTGCAGTCGAATTCGCGCCTTCACTCGATCATCATCCTCATCGACGTCATCGTTTCTTTATTTGCGTAACGAATAGATCGTTCAGCTGATACACCTACAACCACGAGATTATAAATATGGTATACTGTCGCGTTAATCGCAGCTTGCAGCTGATTTATTTAAATATTACTATTGCTCATCCAATGGTTGCGTACTTGCGTTTCAGAAGCTAACACTTGCGATTGCGGTACTAGTCTATTCAGTGAAGAGTATCTCTGCGGCAGATCTAGACGGAATTCAAAATGCTACTCCGATTGGTATTCCGTTGAATAATCCAAGGTATTGCGATTGGTTGTACTCCTTTTATAATATTCGTAAATACGTCGGAGCCGAATTTGAACTAGTGAAGCAAATATTTGCATAAACAGATGAGGAAAGCTACAATTTCACACGACACGTAATCGAATCGTTGGGATATTTCGAGCACTATTAACGAAGTTATACCGAGTACATCTATAAATAAATTTAAATAAAAATAGTGTTAGGAAAGAAAAGCATAGTAAAAAATGAAGCTTGTCCATTGAATTTTATCGGTAAACGAAATAACGGGACGATTTGAAGCAACGAGAGAAACGAACGAGAGAAATGCCGTGATCTTATATTACACTCTGTATTAAAACAAATTGTTTGTGTTCGAGTAGTTATGAAATTGGTGGAGTGAATAACGGTGACGCAGCGCAGGAAGAACACCACCTGGGCGGTTATCGGCCACTGTATCCACCGTACTTTGAGCGAAGTGGCAACGCGAAACAGCAAACCTACTACGACAAGGAATACTACAGCCGTGACGCTCAGTTCGGTAACGCCGACTCTAGGCTCGATCGTACACTTAAAATTGCCTCTCACGGTATACCAACGAACGACGTTGAGGTGTACGCGGTGACTGTCGATTCTCGATCTCAACCTGCATCGGTGGTCCGACTTCAAAATCAGCTTCCAGCTCCAGTTCAAGTTCCATTTCAACCTCATCTTCATCCTCCAACTCATTTCCCACTTCAATCCAAAATACATTTGCAATCTCAACAGTACGAGCATCAATTCGCCAAGTATCGCACTGAAACCCGTTCTTTCTTCTACAATTTTAAATTTCCGAGTTCGTGAGCGTCGGTTAAACTTGATAGATAGTATAGTGACGTACGTTGACCGACGTCTACCATATTTATTTGATTAAGACTCCCTTTTGAAATGACACTTCTGAAAAGTGTGTTGCATTTGCATACTCGTTACGGATCTCGTACAACCATCAACAGCATTCGTTGGCTATTGAACGTATTATGTTTTAGGATTGACCTTTCAATTTTGTTACGTTTTCCTATATTTTATTATGGGTTTGTTAGATTTTTGCGTGTTTCTTCGTTTGGCAATAATTTGTACAGTTCAAACGTATGTTCTAAGTTCATATTATAGATGAAATGTATTATTTTACGCATCATTTAATAATAATCGAGTTACATCTTTGTATTTTTTAAAAATAAACCAAATGAGATATGGCGTGCTGCTTTATTTATACCTGCAATTTTTGTTTGTTTATGTCACTCTACTCTACAAATGCCAATTTCTCTGCTTGTTTTTGGCATCTAGCAGAAAATATCGCGTGCAGTTGGAACGATAAGGCTCGTTGACGCACTATATTTATTGCGGTTTTTGCTGTCGGCTCGTACAAACTTCCCGTTTCGTAAATAATTAAACCTTGGCAGATTCATCGTTTGAAACACGCTTGTTAGCGACTTTGTTCTATTAATGGAGTAACATATGATTAATTAGTAAAAGACTTCAGGTTTTGACAACAATCCTTAAGATGTTAAAGGATATCAATAACGTTTATTTTATAAGTACTCATATCTAATATTAAGTTGGACAACGATTGATTTCCATTGTGTAATGAATTTGTTAAAGCTTCATCTAAAAAATAACACAATTGAACAATTATTGGTACGCTAAAGAGTGAAGATTATTATAGAGATGTTATTGCTATTTTATTATTGTTATTATTATTATTATTATTATTATTATTATTATTATTATTATCAGTATTATTATAGAGAGAGGTTGACCATTAAACGTTCATTTAATCTTTGCGCGATCATTCGAGGCATCTTTTTCTTTCTGCATGTAAAAAAAAGAGAAGAAACGATAAGAATCAATTTTTAAACCCCTTCCTCGTCATCAACGCACATCGTCATAAAAAATAATCCTCTTATATCCTTTTATAAAAAAGTAAAGCATCTTATTCTGACTCCGATTGATCGCGTATAAAGTATGGAAATTCAAAACATGTTTTTTTTCAAGTTACGGTCGTTTTAGAATAGTTCAAATCTTTTAGTCGTGTTATAGGCATTGAAAACATGTAAACTGCATTGGCGCAGTACTTCCTAAAGAACGACACGTTTTATGTAATCTCCTAATTTTTCGTTCTTTTCGATTGTATTGAAAAGTGGTAGCTTTTGTATAATTCAACGTCATTTGAACAGTTCTAATAATATTCAGTTAATAAAGTATATCAAATGCATTTTTAGACTACTCAAAGCATTTAAACGACAAGCTAAACAAGTCGGAAGGTAGTATATTTTTCACGCTTTGCAGAAATTACATCAGTTTTCATACGCTAACACCGATAAATTCATAAACGAAAAGTCACACTCGTATCACAAGAATAACATTGTGTGCCAAATTTCAACAAGATGAGTGAAAAATTGTAAAAATTCCAGGTGCTAACGTCCACGCACACAAGTAATGAACTACGGACAACCAAAACAAGCGTTTTGTAAACTTCTCATTAATACAGTTGAATAAGTACATTGAATACGTCATTGTAACTAATCGAAACACGATGAGATGTCAAAAAAATCAAACAATTGCAATTGCTAATCATTAAAATATATAAAATACACCTTCATGGAGGCAAAATCTATATCGAATGGACGTAATAGAATCCCCTTCCTACAATCATGTAAATGTAAATCATGTGAAATTAGATTGAAAATTAAACGAAAGAAATGTAAAATAAATACAACGACGTAACAATAGAGTATTGAAAATTATGAAAAAAGATAGTAATAATTTGAGCAGTAGTGGACATAACAAAGATAACGCAGGAAATGTTACGAACATATTGCAGAATGCGAACAATCTTAATATACATTTTTTTCATATTTTTATGATACAGGGATGTTTCAGTTTTTAATACTACGTTTCAGATGTATATCAACATAAATATTATTGTAAAACTTACGTGAATACAATGTATTTTATAGGGCTAGTTTTGACTACTCTCAAGCTTTAAGAATTTTACCGCCAGAAGCGCTGATGTGAGCTTTTCAGATCCTCATCCCTACATCACAAGCAACAATCTTGGAGTGCTTAATGTGATGGTTCTAATTGTATGGGTGTTAATAATCTCAATAACGCGTTGAAAGGATTCCTTTTCAGAGACTTTTTACGTGCAATTGCAACTTTGAACTATACCGATTGAATAGATACTCTTTTCAGATGAAAGATAATGCAATCTGATTTTTCAATTTCACTAATAGGGATATTATTATGTGAATCATAGAAATGACACAAATTGAACGTTTTCGGAGGGGTCTAGCAACGATATCTTACTGCGTAGAGCCAATTCGCGCGTACTCGCAAGCGGCTCGCAACCATGATTCTTGAACAGTCTCGACTATGTATATAATTATACCGGTACATTTATGAATTAATATTACATATATATTAATTCGACAGATGCAAACATTATCTTTGATAGTACATAATATTATTCGCATCCTTATTTTCTTAGTAGATTTGATCGTTAAATATGGATCAGTTCAACTTTCACGAGAGTTGAAAGAAAAAAGTGATTGGATAAGCAACATTGTTTTGGTTCTTCGTGATGAGCAATTTCAATATAAAATCGTTCTAAAATGTCACAGCTGCATTGATCTGCTTATATAGTTTCCTACATGCGTTTCTTTTCTACGATAAGTTCAAATAAATATTGTTGTACGTTTTGTTAAACGCATACGCGGAATTTAAAAAATGTTTGTGCTTTCTGCAGTCTCAACCAAAATTAAGAACCTTGATGCTGTGGAGAAGATAATTTTGGGGAGGGGGGTGGGGGCGGGGGCAAAATTGTATTTCTTTATATTAATTGAACAGAAAAACAACTACATTTAGTTGTAAAATACCGAAATTTCCTAGGCTGTCCAAATCTGAAAATGAAAACTGAATGGAATTTTTCCGTATTCTTGCATAATAAGAGCTAATGAGCTCTTTGACATTGGTTCTGACGTGCTCGGGCTCATGGGTTGGGCATGAGCATTGGGTCTCGAATGCATGCGGCTATGTATATAGTTGTACTTCAATAAAGAGTGTTTACTTCACTAATTGTTTATAACTCTACCATTAGTTACATAATTGGACAATCGTATTACTATCAGTCATTCCGTTATAATGCAAGCCAAAACAACATACATTAGGGCTGATGTCCTCTTTTACATTAGTTCTAAAATGCCGGGGCTCGTGGCATGGCCATCAGCATTAATGGATTAAACGGCACTTTCGTTAACGATAACACGTGTTGATCAAAGCTTAAATTTGCTATATTATTGCCGAATTAATTGGAAATAATTGGCTTTTATACAGTTTCAAACGAGAAGAAGGGTAATTAGGAACTACAAAAATAAAGCTTATTTGATTCATGCATCGATTGAAATATTATCTAGTACACGGGGTGCGTGTATCGTTTTGTTTCAAATGTATTATATTTGAAACATTACCTTGAATATCTCTTAATTTCGTCGTCTTTTCTACTTTTTTTAAAGTAATTTGAAAGTGACTGAGTGACCAACTCTGCGTTTGGATTCGACGATCTGCAATGTGTGCATAGTATAATTTTTCTAGTATCTTTTGATTCTACGTATTGTTTGCCAATACTAATTAAACGTATAATCGAATGTAATACATTTTGTACGTGAAAAAATAGAGACAAGAGTTGAATAATCATTTTGTTTGTTTCTCTTTAATACACGCGAATAATGTAGTATAACACGGGTCATGCTAGAATAGTCTTACATCATTCAAGTGTGCGGTGAACAATTTTATTGTATAGGACAAATAAAGTAATTCTAAATTTGAATTTGAATTTGAATTGATCACGTTAAAATCAAGTAAACGTGTTGCCACGCTACGACTTCTAGGTGTCTCTATTTTGTTGTGTATCAGCTAGTTGATGTATTACATTTTGACAAGTAGACAAACTTTGCAACCAAACTACTTAACAACTACTAATTAAGTATTTATTTGATGGATAGAAAGAAACAAATAAATAAACAATTCGTGAATAGATAATGGACAGTTAATATGCTCACATTCCACCGGATGATTTATTATTAACTATTAATAAATATCTTCAGTATCGAATAAGCATTTTATTTTTCTACGTGACGTTTAATTTTGAAAACAAAATTCAAAATCAATTGATTAATACTTTTAAACGAGGTCGAACTATACAGTGTAGAAAATTATACGTATGTTAATGACGAGTCTAATGAAACAATGATAGAAAAACACGTAAGGCTTGCGTCACATTTTATAAATTTACATATTATGTTCTATCATAGCTTAAAATCATTGAAAACTACAAACATCTTATAGAGAACACCATTTTATTTTTTGAAAAAAAAAAAAGGAAAGAGATGGTCTGCTGTAGTAGAAATATTAATGACCCATGTAGTGTTTGCTGAACGTGTAAGCAATTTTGTCAATAATGCATAAATTAGCATTTTTCAAAATTCCTTTGAGAACATATTGCTGGCACGTGTTAATAAAGAGCTATAAATATAGTGAAATATGCGGGACTGCGGTAGAACGTTCGGGTCAAGGATGATGCTCCGAGTGCGAACCGAAGCGAATTTTCGGTCGATCGATTGCCGTTAGAAGAACCCAAAGGTAGCGCGATATGGCGAGGACGAAGGGGGAAGGACGGTGGGGGAGGGGGGTTACGCGCGCAAGTTAATGTCGCATCGTTAACGTCGCACGAGCTCGACTGGATTTACGAGCCAAGGCTAGAGGATAGCCCGTCGCTTCCTCGTGCGAGATTATCTCTGCGAAGAGCGAGCG
Organism: Chouioia cunea; assembly: GCA_030064505.1. Classification (NCBI taxonomy): domain Eukaryota; kingdom Metazoa; phylum Arthropoda; class Insecta; order Hymenoptera; family Eulophidae; genus Chouioia; species Chouioia cunea. Next base: position 14,206,041 of record JAOPFQ010000005.1, read on the forward strand.
AGAGAGAGAGAGAGAGATGAAGAATTTATAGTCGACGAGAACACGTTATTATACCAACAAGCATTTTAGAGTCAATGAGTACTCCCCTTGCCCAGGTCTTCGTTCAATGCTTCTCAATTTTCAAAATAATCCTTTTTCAGCGCACCAGCAATTATTAATCAGACTTTATTTCATGAAAGTCTCGGCCATTTTTACATGCTTCAATTATTTACATCGATTTACTTGTTATTTCGAATATTCCAATCGTTCAGATCAACAGCGCTATTTTTGGTAAATTATAAAAATTAAGAAAAGATTGTCCGAATATCTGATCGAGTGAAAAGATGCATTTTCAAGTTCATTATCGAAGCTCAACGAGAATGAATACATCAATTGATGCTTGCAGTTGTTATGCATTCAAGAATGGCATGTTACTCGAGTTGAGTACTTGAAGAGCTAAGGTTAATATAGGTGACATGTCAACTTCCTGCGACTGTAAATTATTCGTGATTTACGCGATCTCGGCAGGACAGTGAACGATAGACAGAATGATATAGAGACTGGTGAGGTGTTTTTGGGGGATCGCCGATAAAGTTCATCGTCGGAGAATTCAATGTCGCGGTATTACGTCAAGAGGTGAGGGAACTCGAGAGAGGAACGTGAGAGAACGAGTCGATCGGATAGGAAAAAGCCGGCGGCAAGGCGGCAGGGAGTCTGTCGGGCTTACAGCTTCCGGTTCTCTAAAAAGAAGAAGCCACGCATCTGAAGGTTCTTTTCGAAAAGATGTTTCGGTGGAAGGGATGGACCGCCCTCTCGTTCTCTTCATTTTTCCTATAAAAGACTTCACATTGATACAGCGATACATTTCTTATTAGAACGATCATAGTTACCACCGAGGTGAGTACACACCGTCGTCTATTTTCAAATTAACACAATTTTTTTGTTATCATTAAGCGTGGTGCTGGTGTATACTCGTGTTTTTTTTGTACGGAGAGTGTTCGCATTTTTCATTTCATCCAATTTAAGATTTTTTCATTTTAATTCCATTGACGCGAGTGTTTCAAATTATCTTATTATAAACTTTTATTATTCGAATATTTACAGATCTTGACAATATATTAAGAACCATGAAATCCGCTAATAATTTCGATGCAACTTTGTTCGCGAACGAATATAACGTATTGGTTCATACGTATCGTTATTTTTCGACATTTTTCTGGATACCTTGTACCGAATAGTACATTGTATGTATCGCGGACGAAAAGGAGAATCCATTGCGACTGAGTGTGCGTTTGCAGTACAAGTCGAGGCGAGCGAGCAGGAGTCTAAGACCAGTACTGCAAGATGCAAAGTCCAAAGGTCCTCTTTAAGTTCACGATGTACACTATATTGTTTACATTATAATAATAACGTAATATTGTGGCCATTTTTTCGGTATAAAAGTAACTATTGCGCTCGCCGGTTCGACATTGTGAATCTAGATTCGATCTCGAGGATGTAGAATCGCGCAAGCCCAAGTCGTGCACGTCTTACAAAAATAATACGTTTTACAACACGCGAAAATAACCAGCAGAAATTTTTTTAAATTAGTACACAAGTAATCTATTCAGTTGTATGCTTTTTGTTATTTCAATAGTAATATCTATCAAAAATAATTCGACGAAAATTCGATTTAAAAATTAATACTATATCCAAAGCCAAAGCTGATCTGTACTCTATTGGGTGCTAGAATGGGTTTTTTATTCGAGTGGCTAACATTTTATTTGCATTCCACATAAACTTTGAAACATTGGCAAAAAATTATACACCTGATTTGTCGTTAGTTGGGATATTTTTCTGTACAGAAAAACAGCCGAACTCCTTATGATGTAAAGTAAATTCGAACAAATATTTGTTAATACCGGTAATACCGACAGAAAATTAATAAATTATAACTCACTGCTAATTCCATTCTTTGATCGTCTAAACTAGAAACTGAATGAGAAAAATAATTTAAAAATACAATAATACCGATGCTGCTGTAACATACGTGTACGTATATAACGGTCTGCATTTGAATAACCCGGGAGGATTCATAGGTAAATAGATAGGAACGACCGAGATCGGAGGTTTCGCAACAGCCTCTCAAAAACTCTTCTAAGCCCATTAATCCCCGTAAAAAACACATTACCAAAGCCAGCGGAATAATTGTATCTATTTAGATAAAGCTATAGGTGAGTTATATAGGTGGAGTAGTATGATCATCGGAGAATACATTTGCATAACTAATACTCCGATATAACTCACTCGTACGCGATTGACAGTCTTCCAATTAAACACTTACATTATCGTGATCTTGGAGTTAACGTTTGCATATTAACATTGTTTTAGGTTTCTGCATAAATTAAGAATCTCACATTAGAATTAAATAATAACTGTTATTATTATATACAAATAAAAACATATAACACGTGTTTTACGATAAGATTTTTATGTTATTCGCCAAACCGTACTAGATATATGTACGAAATACGTGTGGCCACTCGTGCAATCTTTATGAAATATAATTAAGTATTACTATTTAACAACGCAATACGTGCTCGAAACGTAATCTTAAAATATTATTTAATAATGTAGGTGTAAAGATTATCCAAAAGCCAATTTCTATCAAGTTTTGCTAAATAAACCAATTATACATAGAAATTATGGAAATAGTAAGGAAACGATAATTTTTGAAAAATTACAAATCAGTACAATCGTTTAAAAATGTCCATTGAAAAGACGAATGGCATATCCGAGATTCTAGTTCGTAATGTTGGCGTCGTGTTTCAACTGGTTAGTATATGCATGAAATAGTAAATGCGTTTGAATTCGAAAATTTTGAAATATCATCTAGAAGTACATAGATTCATCGCTTAATTAGTTGCCGATAGTACTCGCGATTCGAAACATCCGATGATTTTTATTATCGAGGTAGATGTAGCTCGCGAGAATGGATTAGGTCGTAAGAATTGTCTAATAATAATAATAATTAAAATAAATAAAACTAATAAGAAGAATTGTGCGCAGAACTGAAAAGGCATTGAAAGTAAAGCATATTAAACGTAGGTGATATAGGTGTTCGTGAGGCGTTGGCTCATCGGACTTGTAATTTGTGTTGTTTCCGTACGGCGCGCGTATGGAATCAAAGAGACGCGTAGGCAAGAGTCGGAGAGAAAGAAAAGAGCGTCACGATGTCGCAAGGACGACTTTCGAAAATTGGCGGGGCACCGTCTCGCGCAGCGGCAACCGACGAGCGATATCGGCAAGCGCTGAGTGTGTGTATGCGGAGGGAGGCACGGTTGTACAAGACGTGCGCATAGCGCATCCGCACTCGAGCGGAATTTGAATAGGCTCGCACGTGTTTTTCGTCCTCAAATAAGTGCTCTTTGCAAACAGAAACCAGACGAAAACCATAGTTCAATTGGTAGTTAGCGACTTTCAGCTATCGCCCTCTCCCGTTCGACGGACATTCCATGACCTTCGCGAACACTGCAAATAATCAATCTTTTCGATCTCGAGCTTCTCCCAACGACCAGCCACGGTACATTATCGTTTAACGACAACGACAAATAATATTAATTTATTTTAAAAGAGCGTAAAACCGAATAAAAAACTAGCTACGCAGATGGTAATAAGATGATCTTGATGCACAGATGTACCTGACGCACTGGTTACTTGCGGCGGCGTTGCTGGCTGTTGCTTATGCATCAGTCGAGCAAATCGATCTCTTAGACCTCGAGCCCGAGGAGTTTCAGGAAAAGCCAGAGAACGTTCGCGAGAAGAGGTTTCTGCTGAAGAAAGCCATCATCGGAAAGAAAGCTCTGTTAGCTGCTGGCGCCCTCAGCCTTAAAGCTGGCCTAATTAAAGACAAACTGTGAGTATCTAGCGCTCAGCATATAATTCACGTATAAGTTTTTTTTAAAGGATATTCCTTATTGCGCCAATGATCGCTAATAATATTGGTTTACGCAATCTCAGCAGCAACGGTCTCGGCGGCAGTGTTACCGAGAGTCTTCGCGGTGGTTATGGTGTTCAGCCAAGCTATACCGTCCGTTATGCCGATAGTGTTCAGCCCAGCTATTCCGTCCGTTATGCCGATAGTGTTCAGCCCAGCTATTCCGTCCGTTATGCCGATAGTGTTCAGCCCAGCTATTCCGTCCGCTATGCCGATAGTGTTCAGCCCAGCTATTCCGTCCGCTATGCCGATAGTGTTCAGCCCAGCTATTCCGTCCGCTATGCCGATAGTGTTCAGCCCAGCTATTCCGTCCGTTATGCCGATAGTGTTCAGCCCAGCTATTCCATCCGTGTTGCCGATAGTGTTCAGCCCAGCTATCCCGTCCGTGTTGCCGATAGTGTTCAGCCCAGCTATCCCGTCCGTGTTGCCGATGGTGTTCAGACCGGTCTTGGCAATGGTCTTCAAGGCAACATTAACGCTGGTCTTCACGGCAGTTTTGGTGTCGGTCTGCAGGGCGGCCTTCACAGCGGTCTCGGCAGCACTTTTGTTAACGGCATTAGCAGCAAACTCGCTGGTCTTGGCAGCAAACTTGATGCCGTCAAGGGTGCTTGGGGCAAAGTTTACGGTGGCAGCTATGGCTACGGAGGTGCTTATGTTGCTCCTGCAAAACATGGCGTTAGCTACACTTACAGCGCTCCCGTAAGTCACGGCGTTAGCTACACCTACGGCGCCCCCGTGACCCAGGGCGTTAGCTACACCTATGGTGCTCCTGTTAACCAGGGCCTTAGCTACAGCTATGGTGCTCCTGTAAGTCAGGGCCTTAGCTACACTTATGGCAAACCTGCAAGTCACAATGCAGGTCACTCCGTCAGCTACACCTACGTTGCTCCAGCAAGCCAAGGAGTCAGCAACACCTACGTCGCTCCCGCAAGCCAAGCAGTTAGCAACTCCTACGTTGCTCCTGTAAGCCAAGCAGCTAGCAGCACCTACGGTGCTCCCGTGACCCAAGCGGTTAGCAATACCTATGGTGTCCCAGTCACCCAAGTAACCCAAGGAGTTAGCAATACCTATGGCGTCCCCGTCACCCAGAGCACCGTTAACAACGCTGGCTACACCTATCCTGCTCCTGCTACTAATTAAGGAGCCGCCAAGTGCGTATATTTCGTGACTGATTTCTTTTTACCTCGCTGACAATCGTACTTGCTCTACTTCAACTGTTTCTACTACTTTTTGTTTCTTTGCTTTTCTCTGATCGTATCGCTACAAAGCTCTTGCTAGCTTCGAATCTTGTGCACCGGTTTCATTATCTTTAACATTCCAATTTCGTTCAATTGTTTTATCACGGATAAAAACGTATACTACTTTTATCAATACACTTTCGACTGATTGACCTATTAAAACATTTTTTTACAGCTCTTGGTGAATTCTCGTGGAACAACTGTATATAATATTAACAAGACTTATCTGCTCTCCTGAATGTAGTTTATAAGAATAAAGTTATTTGTGTAGCGCAAGTTTTCGCCTCTTCATTATCCTTTCTTGCCGTTTTGTTCTTTGCCAAGTTAATCTTAATTCATTTCTTGTGTAAATATTCGAGAGTATCCAGAGACAATTCGAATACTCGAAACGTAATTGTAAAACTAACTTATACTTAAGCATTTTTGTTGCGTAATGGATTCTTTTCTTAACGGATTCAACAACTTCTCTTCGGAAAAACGGACGTGATAATGGCAACAACCAGTATAAAGTCAGCTTCTCGCACTAGTAGGCAAATGTTCTATTTTGAAACGTATGAATTTATCAAATAAGCTTAGTCCCGAAAATGCATTCAGAATAAAATTAAGTAAACGAAGGTTTGCGATAATACTTGTAATAGCCCACGCGATAGACTAATAGTCAAGAGAACATTGTAGCAGTACACTTTATTTTTATTTTACTTCGTATTTGATACAGTACAATACAGTAACTGCATTTACGTGCGGTGGCCAGTAAAGCTTGACTTGATCTTATTAGGCAGATGATAAAACACGTAAGAAATATTATTCGAAATCAAATTCAAGAAATATTACACTTTGGACGTGTAAAATGAAAAAGCCATTTTTCTTGAGCGATTTGTGCCAATAAGTATACGTGAGACTAATACCCAATAAAATATCACTTCGCATAAATGCTGGTGTGTGCAAGAATGTACGGTATAAAATTGCACAAGTGGAAAGGCCTAAGAATAATGTAATTGACCGTTGTGTGTAATGCGTAAGGCTATTCAAGTCCACTTGTAATTTTTCGCGTGTAAACGAAGTGATTCGCGCTGCTAATGTAAAAGCTGTAGAGCATCATCGAATCGAAGCCACGCGCACAGGAAGTGATTTCTCCTTGCAGTAACAGACGAGTGTAGGGACCTCGCGCGGCTGCAATGCTCGTATACCACGAAAACCGATCGATGCCGTTCATTCGCTTACTTGAACGTCGAACGATAATGCGACTGCTGAAATGTTAACAATAATAATATTATTCGTAACACTGGAATTGTAGCGGATGGGCTTTTTCAAAAAAGAAAAACAGCCGACGCGTCCTGCACGTGTGCTGTGCCTGGGCCGCGCATGCGCCGCATGTGGACTGTACCCGTAGTGTATCACTCGTGTTTCGTATGCCGTATGCCGAGGGCCTCACGGATGGGTCTTATTCGAGGATGCCAGGGGAGAAAATTGACGAGATTAGGCGAGATTACACGGCGGAAAATAAGACGGGTGGCGTACGCCGCCCCTTGGTGAAAGATCAAGGCCGTTAGCCTTACAGTTCGAAGGTCTCCTCCAAGGCTGCTTTGGCCTTCGACACCTTGAACAGGCCATACAGCTCGGACGTCGCCCTCGGACGAGTCCGAGGCTGCCCGGCAACCCACGAACGAGGTCTAACGAGGGAGAAACCGAGCGTGTTATTAGATTGTTATTAGTCTCTGTGCCTAGAAAAGCGCGAGTGAGGGGTAGCGAGCAATGCGTAAAGAAGAAGGACAAACAGATCGGTACGTTTTTGTCAACGGAGCGTTGCGTAAAGAAAATTTTGTGAACGAAAGGAGACCAGTTTTGTAAAACGTGCGTGCCGAGACGATTGCGACCGTACCTGCGAAAGTGCAAGCCAGTTTGCGAGCATTGTGTGAAAGTGTGAGAAACAAATAAATAAAGAAAAGTAAAAATCAGTTTAAACGAATCATAAAGGAGGTTTATTTCTGCTCGCCTTGTCCTTATCAGGAATGCAATTAAACACAACTACCGACGTAGTGTTGAAAGACGAAAGCTCGTCTGCATTCATGTCTTGATTCATGTTTTGAATTTCGTATCAATCGAACTGTCAGTGAATTCCATGCGTTACTAGAAAACAACGTGATGAAACTTCCGCTTGTAAAGGAGCAGCTTTTCCCACATTGAAATGGTCATTGAGGATTTCAAGAAAGTTGCTCCAATGTACGTTCAACATTTCGGAAATATGAGTTGAAGTGTAGGCAGAGAATGAGCGGAGGAAACTAGAATAAAAAACAAAACGAGGTGAAGGGAGGGGGTGGATTGAACTTGTGGATTCTGTAAGGTAATACTGGATCGTGTAGACTGCTAGGTGAAGAGAATTAGCCTAGAAAAAGGCGAATAAAACGAGGCATGCGGAATTGACGAATAGGTAACACGTGTATTACGTTGTCGGCTAACACACGTCCGGGCAGCGTATCACGAAGCTAAAAACTAATTGTAAGGCAGATCGCGGACGCTGCGACGGGCTTTATTGTCGCAATAGCGAGACATGCGCTACCGTTAACGCACCGACTGCCTTCAAACTCTTCTCTTTCTTTCGCCTTTTCTCCCGCAACATTTCTCTTTAATACCGCGCACTTTGGTAGGGGATACGCCTTGCTTTCGCGCAGTATATAATCGAACGAGGTGCCTTGATCGATATCACACTGCGATCACACTTCTCAACTCGAGCACATCAGCCTTTATTTGAGTTTTTCGCAACTTAGTCAGCTACGGACTATCTTTTGAATCCAACAAAGGTCAGTATCGTTTAGCTGTTATTTTGTTTTGATCGTAATTCTTCATTGAGTTCGCTCACCGTTTATTATTCAGTAATAAAACTCCTCATTAAACGATTCAATAAACTTTATTAATGTATCGAACCGTCGGGATCGCGCGCTTATATTAATAATCTGCGCCAAAGTTTTCGACTGTTATAAACTGAGACCTCGAAGAATAAATTCAACCCACATTCAGTTGATTGTAACGTACGTTAAACTCATACTTGCATTACCATTTATTCTTTTACCGAGCAAGTTACGTGGCATCGTTTCCATGGCGTGTTATCTTGGACTGCAATTATCGTTGCTATTGCTATTATTATTTTATTTGTTAACTTTCGAATTGAGAATAAATAAGAATCATGTACGTACTTTGATTCGATTGATTCGCGTGCAACTTGAAACATTTTCAGTAGCAACATCAACATGTTGAATCTGAAAATCAAGCACAGTCAAACTCGGACACCATAATACATTGAGCGAAAACAAAGAGAAGTGGCAAAACTCTGACGACACACTGAATCTTGATCGAAAATGCTCGCAACAAATTGCCATTGAACGCGAATAGTAAGCACGTCGTCTTGCGAACCTACCAAACCATCAAAAAGTTCATGTCACGTAGATAAGTTTTCTAGTTTGTGCATGTCAACTACGTTACATAATTACTGATTGCACTTGACCCTCTATTTTTCGTTGTGAGGACATTTCTCCGTTGCGGCGAACAAAGTGCATCGCGCTTGATAAGATTGTTACGTTAGAGAAAAACTGATTTTAAAACGAGGAGAAGCTGATTATTCGCGATAATATTTCATTAAGAGAGATAGCGACCGTTGTATTGCGGTAAGCGTGTGGTTTTACACTCGTACACTCGGATCTTACGTGGGATGCGGTTCGAAGCGATGAGGAGACGCGAGAGTAATTAAAAGCTAGTGAAAGCATGAGCTCAGTGAATGATGATCGTTGTATAATGCCTTACAGATGCAGTATTCGAGTTTGTTGTTTCTGGCAATGGTTGGCTGCTTGGCAGTTTTCGCGAGCGCTGAGGAGGCATTACAGCAGCAGCACTTGGACCTTGAGCCCACCGGAGAATCGTTGATTGAAAATGACGGACCGCATGCTCGAGCCAAGAGAACTCTGTTTCTCAAGAAAAAATTGATTGGAGCTGGCCTGCTTGGCTTTGGTCTTGGCGTTGCTAAAGGGTGAGTGGAGTGGGCTCGCTTGGTCACGATTGCGTTGCTCCTCGCTTAACCGTCTATTTTTGATCCATTAATTCGAATACATAATTTGTAGGTACAAGTTCGGCTATCACACCGCGCCGGAAGTGCACCACGTGTTCGTAGCGCCACCACCTCCTGCGGTAAAGTACGTCGAGTTTGTCGAGAAGCCAGTTTATTTGGAAAAGCCAGTGTACAAGCAACACGCCGAGTACGAACCTGCCTGGTCACACCCAGAACCCTCGCCTGTATACGGGTTAGTACATTGCGTGATACGTCCATCTTGGGATCGGTTACGTACTATATCAACACGGTCACAGACACACACATTTCAAGTTAATTTCTATTGAATGTTGTCTCGTTTGGTTATTGCTTGTGAACAAGAGCCAAAGATTTACGATAATTCATCGTTTATCCTCAATTCATGCAATGTTTGAGCACTCCGTAAGTTCAATTCGGATATCAAACAGGCAAGCTATCGACTATGAGATTTACAGTTTGCATTGAGTTTACCAGTTAACTCAACGATACTTACTCATCAAAGAAACATTTCTCAAATAAGTACAAACGTGCGTGTATTACCGTGAAATGCGCATTACATCGCTCACTGACGAACTCTGCAAAAAAATATTCCGCGTACCAGTATGGGAGTCTCACTTTCACTCCTCTATTTTCATTCATCTTAAGCGAAACTATTGCAGCTTGAGAATTGTCCGTAAATACCTCTATCGTCTTGTGGTGGATCCACACGATACAGACTTAGGTAGATCTCTATAGGATTTAGTCCGTGCAACTTGGCAGTGCAGACGAAAAAGCCTATAGAAATCTACCTAAGTCTGTATCGTGTAGATCTACCATTAGCTTAGAAACGCAAAGATATCGCGTTATATACCGATAGTTTATCGACGGATACTCAGTCTTATCGTACTTTTGTACGAGAAACACAATTGCGTCATGTTTAAACGACAAAAGTTGCGAAATTTGATTTTCCGATGATAAACGTCGTATCGTTGATAAATGTATTAATATACTCGTTTTCTATTCCAGACCATCGTGGTAGCTGTTTCTATTATCTTGGGTTATTGTGCTTCACCACCAATTCAGGAAGGCTCGAATACTCGAGCATCAACCTCAAGACTATAGTTACTTGTTTAGGAGATAAATTGTTGTTTTGTTTATGATTTTTATAATAAATAGTTAAACTACTCAGTCCCATTTTATCTCTGAGCAATCCTTAGCCGGAAACAACCAATAATACGCAAAAATAGATCATTTTAAAAATATCAAAGTAAAGTTCAAAAGGAAATATTTACAGTAAGTTCACGTAGTATTTTTTCCAACAACGATAGAATTGATTCAATAGTCAAGCACTTGAATGTTTCATTAGTTCGATTTTCAAAAGAAATGTGTTTACTTTTAAAATGTCTCAAACCTATTTGTGTTAAGAATGAACAGTTCTCAGAAAATCAGTGTACGTATGTGTCACCGATGCCGTAATCGTAGGACGTAGTTTCCTAATTTCCTTCAACTCGGTTCATTATTTACGGCATTTATTTCGGCCGAGCAAAGTCTAGTCTGAGATATTTTTTGTTGACAATCATAAGGAGCTGCCTTCAATGAAAAGATACGTGATAAAAGGGACGCGGCCATGAGTCCACGTAAATCATGAGGTGCGACGGCAATTCAGGAATCGCTGCGCCAGCTAAACGACTACAAGCTACAAGGTTAAAGGTGACGAACCCGATATTTCGACGTTAGAACATTTTTCTTTTTCCTTTTTTTTTTCTTTTTTTTTTTTTTGACAAAGCCTTTGAAGTTAGCCGCGTACATTTTCAAAATTGCGTGAAACAAGCGTGTCCGGCGTGTACAAGTGCTATTGAGAGTCAAAGTGACTCTCAAGGTCCAACGGACCGCCTCGAGTTTGGCGTTGCTATTATTACAATTATGTGTTAATCTTTAAATCCATCGTTGCCTGCAAATCTATGGATAATCTTCAACTTCAAGAACCAATACAATCGACGTTGACACAAGTATAGATCTCGTGACTTGGTCCATTTCTTCTTTTTCTAAATTAGCTGCGTAGAACAATGATCGCTAAACATAATCGCGATACGATGAACATGGCTGCACACTCTCGCTAAAATAAGTCATTAGGGCAGTCTTCAGTGGCGACAAATGTAGATAAATGTATCAGTTGAAGAAAAATGTAACGAGGCGATCGATATACATGAGAGTGAAGTATTAAAACGTTAGCGAGCAGTGTCGAAGTAAGTGTACATAAGTAGACAAGTCGAGTGGTATCGATGGTGATTCGTCGATATTCGTGCTAGCAGCGCACGCTGTCTCCTATATGCGAAGAACGCCGCCATGGCGTGCAAAGCACGTATTCGCGCGCAGGTAATCACGTTACGCAAAGTGGGCGCAGCGTGACAAGCAGTATTTCTAAATAGCTTGCAGAGCTGTTTGCGCGTAGCAGCGCCCGCACCGCCCTTGAAATAAATTAAGCACAAAAGCGCGTATTCTTGGCTTTTTGATGAATATTACAAAGCCGCGAGGCGTGCCGAAGATTGTAAACACCTTCGATCTTCTTCGTAGCGTTTACATCTGTCCACGTCCGAGCAAGTTTCCTTTTCTCTATTATACTAGTTTGATAAACGCACGTATGATTACCGCAAACAATTGCTTACTGCCTGAGTATGCCTGTACATTCATACCTAACGCTCGACTTGACTGTAAGACATTAGTCTATATTCGCCGTTTCATCCAACGCCGATTAGCCCGCAAATCGTTTTGTTGGTTAATTACGTGCATATCACGTTCTTTCTCATCTCGATTTCCTTTTTACCTTTACAATTGTTTCTCTCTCTCTCTCTCTCTCTCTCTCTCTCTCTCTCTCTCAATACTTTTTTAACAGTTGACTTGACTAACGGCGAGATGTTTGTAAGGAAACAGAATGGGATTTCGATATAAAGCTCATGCACTCGCCCTTGCTTCGACAACGTGGCGAATACGCGATGCTTCCAAAGTCACGTATTATCGCACATACAGATATTGTCAGCGTTACTTTCACTTGAATCGTTTTCAAACTATGCTCGTACTTTTCTTTCAACACGTATTCGTGTGATTTCGTTATGACTTAATGGGACTTCACCCAGCGTTGTGTTAAAATATCTCCTGAAACTATATTTGACAACCAATCATTTTCACTAGCGATCAAAAATACAATTTCAGATTATAAATAAGTTTTGTACCGCAACAAACTAGGATGTAGAACACTGGTGTTATTTTCGAAAAATTTCCTGTTTTTTTAACGATACTGGATAATTAATTAAGTATCGTTTTCACACTAAAGCCAATTAAGTTGAATTTTGTTAATTTACGATTAAAAAATAAACAAAAGACAAGATAATGGAGCGCAGTCTTTCACATAAGGACTAAGAACTTTCCGTCAAAGTAATTTTGGATAAAGCTTTAAATGTGGTTTGCATCGGTATAAAGCGATAAAAAAAGTTGATGTCTGTCGAGAACAAAATCTGTTGTTTTCCACCAGAGGAATACAAATGAATCCGAGTTGCGTTGAATGAATTATTTCGTCGAATAGTAGGATCGTCAAATTTGTATAAAGATCATTTAATTTTCATGAAAAGTGATGGAACAATCTCAACATTTTCACATATCCAATCTATTTTATACAATTTTATACGTCGACTCATTTTGTTGGCATCAAGGTTTAATAAAGCCCGAATATCTTTTTCAATAATAATCAAGCTTACTCTGTATCCACTCAATCTTTCGTTTATAAAAATAATACGCGGTCGGCATAACATTCAATTGAAATATTATACAACAATCTTTTGTTTGCGTATATTTAGCTGTTTTCTTGTTCATCTCGTCAAGTTTGAAAGAAACAAATTACTTACGTTATCTTCGCATATTTATCTTGCAGCTCGCCTCCTTAACTTCCTTTAAAAATTATCGTGGGAACATATTTCTTTTCCATGTACCAAGAAATATGACCTTGTTTATAGTAAACGAAGTATATACCACAAATAGTTTATTTTACGTGCGTTACAGTGACTTAGCGTTGTGTAACATTACAAGTAATAGTATAATTTTTTAAAGATTTTTAAACACTCATCAAGTCTTTAAAATGTTATTAAATTCAAAAAGCATTACGATGTTAATAGACATTAGGCAGCTTATTGAATTACTTTATGGTATAAATTTTCGAAAGTTGATTATTGAAGACTAAACTTTGCATGTCATATTTTGTTGTCAAATTTTAGAGAGAATAATTCATCCCAAACTGTTCAATAACCGACAAATAGCTATAGGCGCTCTTTCAAAAGCCATTTACTAAATGTTAATTATTTTTACACATGTATAGATAATGGTGTGGGAAATGAAAAACTTTTTAGTTGCGATCTTTGGTTATCTGTTCAAAATACTGGATTCTCTATTTGTGTATTCTATTTTCTATTTACTGCAATCGATCAACTTGGAAGCTCGTTTCAAGAGCTACTTAAAATTGACAATTGAAAGAGAAAAGATCGTTACTAGTGGATATGAATATTTAAAGATTTTACAAGGAAGCTAATTAAACATTAGACTTGCATACAGATGCTGCCAAGCTACTGACTCAATACCGTCTGTCGATGGATGATCTGCAGGCAATTGTTTCTTTTCAAAAGGAAAAGGAAGAAAGGAAACAACGTATCAACATTTACGAACAAATGCAGACGCAAAGTACACATAACGAGTGAAAATACATCATTTTCAAGCCGATCGCAGTCAATGAGAACAAGGAATTTGTTCATTCGCAGTAAAATGTAACGATTAAATCTGTACCATTCATACGAATCACCCGAAAAAAGTCTAAAGCGCATTATATTGTATTTTGACAAACCATTGTTGCAGTTGTCAGGTAATGTGGTGCGGGCAAGGGCAAGGGAAGAGTTGAAGTGAGCGACCGCATGGAAATACAGATATCGTATAATGCTATTATAACGCTGTTGATCCCGCGTCTATCAAGTGAAAAATGCACTTGTCGTATTACAGGCGTCCATCTCGGAATAACGTGTAATGAAAAAAATGTAAATTGCCAAGGTTGCTAGCGTTCCGAAAGAGAAGGTATGGCTGTCTGAAATGCAGATGAATATGAAAGTGCAAATTGAAAAAACGCAAGTTACGCGCGAAAAGTACGTCGCAAACGAGAGATTTGCTAAGCGTCAGTGTCAAAGCATGTCACTCGATGAAGGCGTGTCCGCTAATAAACGTTTACACGCGGCTGCGTGAACGGACGTCGCGCCAAACCATGGGATCCCTTGAGCGGAAGGTACCACCTAGGTTTTTCGGATCTCCGATTGCGAAGGAAGCACAATCGGCTAGCTCAAACAGCGAAGTGCGAAAAGTGCGTGCGGCTACGAGAGGGGCGACCGGCTAAGACGTTTCTTTTCTCTGGTGGGAGAGGCCGCGCGCAGACGTTGATATATAAGTACCCGCTGATGCGCTCTCACCGTTGCCAGAGTTCCGCCGCAAGTCTTCGGCTTATTCTGCTACTCAACGTTCAATTTTACTTTCTTGCTAGTACATAGCCTTGCCATTGCGTGCTTGTTAGTCGATTAACATTTGGCTCGATATTGTGTGATATATTATTGCAGGCATTCGTCAAATTCACAGCGACGTACAAACAAGGTAGGTCTGTTCATTCCATCGAACAATCTCAAACATTTTTCGGGCATTACTTTTAATCCACGTTGAGGATGTTTGTTGTTCTGTTTGTTGTAAAACACGAAGCTCTTTTCGTTTTCGACTATGCAATCTAAAAATCCAACAGTTAGCAAATCATTATCATGGGGATTCTTTCGAATCACGCCTATTTTTATTAAGCATCGATCATTTTGGTGCTTTGCTTGGTCATTTCCGAAATCGACAAGCTTTTTTTGCTTGTTTTCCTTTCGTTATACCTATCTGTACATTTCTATTTACCTTCTGTAATGTCAATTTTCAATGCGTACAATGCCAAATTAAGATTTTGCATGCATTTGTTGCATGTGAACGGAAACGCAAAATATGACAAAATAATTCTTTCCATCTTGACACACATATGCTTTTATGTAACTTTGAAATAATTATATTTCCATCTAATATGTTCCGATTTATGAATTCTTTGGGCAAGTTAGACCGATAAAAAAATCTAGTCCTCACATTTACAATTACAATCGACAGATTGTCAGAAATTTCGAAATTAATCTAATCGATAGAGTTGTCGTTTGTAATACTTTGTATTTCCACTGTTATTTGAGTTGTAATTTTAACCAATTGCGTTTTAACGAATCGCTGTTAACGTTAAATTGAATCTAATGGTAGTATATTATTCACGTTGAGTGGTGGTGCAAGCCATCTAGCGGATACGCTGGCTAACAATACTTCAAAACTTGGAAATACGTATCTACTACAAACGTCTAAAATGAAGACTCAAATCATTAGTTTTAGATTATAAATTCATAGAAATTGAATTATTCTGCATACAAATAGTTTCAAGTTTTTAATGTTTTCTAGTTAATAGGTAACGTCATAAAATCTACGTACGAAATGTGCATAAAAATACATCTACTTATCGGTAATCATAGAATAAAATTCCAACAGTGTGTCTCTAGATACACGAGTCGTAAAGAATTTCACCGATTACGCTGATTATTTGTCTCCGTATTTATAAGAAATAGTGTAACTTATTACAAAATACTAGAATGCGCTATTGAATTGTTTAGATGAATAGCAGTATTCTTTCCCTATTGGCCATTCTTTCAACGGCCGTCATTTTCACGGGACTTGCCAACGCTGATTCTAACGTTGATCAGTTGAAAAATCTTCAAGAAGTAGCCGATTTTAATGAACCGAAGGTGGAAAATCCGGAAGCTAGCGTTGCTAGAGACAAGAGGACACTACTTTTGAAAAAGAAACTTGGTGTGGCGGCCGTCGGATTTGGTTTAGGCGTGGGACTTGGAGCTATTAAAGGGTAGGTAAAAATTAGATAAAGTTACGTTCTACGAGAACATTGATTAGTCAGAAACGAGCGAATGAGTACATTTGATACAGTTACGATCTGACAACGCATTGTTAAAGGAAATCGTAACAGACGTATGAAAGATAAGTGTACTAGGAACTTTGACGTAAATCACAGTCAGTGTACTAACACGAAAGGTGAAATTTCTTTGTTTCTTTGCGTATATTCTCATTGAATTTTTTCTCAAACAGAGCTTCAAATTCTTGGAAAATTATAAATTTCGTGTTGTTTGGGAGAGTTGGCCGGCAAAAGTATCATACGGGGATTCCCTAATGCGAGGATGTCGTTATTCAAAAAGACTGTCGTACGCCAAATTTACTCAACAGTTCACACACGTACACGCGCTCGGACGTGGCCATTGAAAGAAACAGAGATAAAGAACTGAAAAGTCGCAGAATGAAGAAATAAGGAAGTCAAGTTCTATGATTTGGGTATTGTTTCGTGAGCAACGTTGTGGAAATGAGCCCTTGGTGCTGACTGTTGGTCGCAGGCAGGTAGGTAAGCAGACACTGCTTGAAAAAGCGACAGGCCGGCCTATTAGCGCAGATCTCGCGTAGATATACTTATGTATCAGTGGGATCGTTATGCCGTGCGTGCCTCTGGTGGTCAGGTGCGGCCGACATCGGACACGTGTGTCGCGTCATTCATCGTCATTACGCCCATCACGGATTCCGTGTAATCACTAAGCGCGCTGCCGAAAGCAGGCCCGTGCTAAATACTGCACTTTCTTCTTTTATTTCTCATTTATTTAGTCGTGCCATCCACTGGCGGATATACGCGCACGGATTATAGATAAACGCGAGTAATAACCTTCACTTTCATTCGGACGACAAGCTTTTCTTTTCCTTTTCACTTTTACTCGTATTGTCCTAACAATAACCTGCCTTCATTTGCATAAGTGACACACTTCCCCTCGTCCTTCTGATAGCGCGTTCTAATTTACTTTCACGCTTAGTGTACGAACAAGGTGTTACTAGATCGTTACTGTTCGAGATCAGTAGACTTCATAAAAGTCAGACGGAGAGGCAGAGCTCGAAAACACGCAATGGTTTCCCGTTTTTTATATTCAATAAACTTCGTTTGCCTGCAAACAACGATTGCAGCCTCGGCAATAGTACTGGAAAAGCAATTTGTTTGTACACCAACTGAAACGAGCGTTATATAAGACGAATGAGAGAGAGAGAGAGAGAGAGAGAGAGAGAGAGAGAGAGGCTCGATCAATCCTCGCTAAGTAGTTAATAGTGATAAGAAACATTGCCCAATGTCTCTTTGAAGATGGAAGCTCTGCTCGGTTCACACCTCGATACGCAATCCCAGAGTGTCCGTAAAGATTATTTATTGGGCATAAGTTATAGGCGAGCGGGACAACCAGCGGGAAAAGCGCTGACGCACCTGAGGCTTGGCTTCCCAGAGTCGTACTAATAAACGTTGTCACACGAAAGTGCTGCTGCGCGATGTGCGAGACGCTGTGGAAATTGCTATTAATTGTTGCTTCCGTCGCGCTCGAATTTTCGAGTCAATACAAGTCAATATAAGCCGAGACAAGCCAAGGAAAGCCAAGACAAGCCGCTGGAGAACGCGTTTATTGTACTTTCGACCGACTGTCGTCAATGCACTGGACGGATGAAGTATGGCGCAATGATACTTTGTTCGTCGCACGGCCCTAACGAGATCTGGCGAGTGCGTTGCGGCATATGCTAATCCTACATGCAAACAATTCTGTGCCACTTACACGACTCTTATCTTCGAACTTGGTATCTTTCTTAATTCTTTTCGGTGCTTACACATCATTTCTGTTTGTACATGTTCTTCGTGCATATTCAAACTGTTGCGAGCGCGCTGATTCACTCTCAAATTGATTATTGTGCAGGTGCATTGAAAATACTGTCGAAAAGTAAACGACACTTGGTCAGATTTGCTTCATGTTGCCAATGTAACGTAATGGAATTCAGCGAATAGTTATGGTTAAATGTTCCATATTAAGATTCTACGTAAAATCCTCTTCTCACTGCGCGCGTGTTTATCCGTTCGTTTGTTCGGTTATTGCAATTGGGTTATTGCAATTGACAAACACATCATTCCAAGGATTTGGGGAATATTGACGAATATTGAGTTCTGCGTCGAGGCAATTTTGTTAAATATTTTCCCTTTTCACCGTGTTTACTAGTTGTGAACACTGACGAATTGAAAAGTGTGTGAAAAATACGTGTGACCAACGCTTAACATGGAGTCCGTAGGGCATACGTATGCCACAGACTGGCTTATCTTAGCCTGCTGGATATTTCGATGTCAAATTAAGAGGACGAGTGTTTGGCCGATTCTATGAAATAGGTAGCCGGCTCCCAAGCCGGCAATGAGATTCGTGCAATTAATTGCGCGACCAACATAAGTATTCTTTGGCTTTTAGTTACAAATTTGGGCGGGGTGGCTATGGCTATGGTGGAGGTTACGGCAGTGGCTACAACGGAGGCTTAGGAGGTTCAGGAGGCTACTACGGAGCATACAACGGAGGTTATGGCGGATACGGAACATACCGGCCGTACAGCTTCCAGGGCTATGGAGGTTACCACCCCTACACGAGCTACGGATATAGCGGATACAGTGGTTTTCGGCCTAGTTACAGCTACAACTCGTACGTAAAGTGTTATGTCAATATTTTCATTCTTATTGTCCTTAGCATCGATTAATTATCACGATGGTTCCTACATGACTCACGTGACTCATTTGAATTTCAAAGTGTTGATATGGGACGTTCAGAATTTAAATGCGAGGCTGTGGGAGGAGGGTTGGGCTAGTTGGAGGACAGAGATTTTGATGGAGTAATCTTGTCGGAATCTTGGATCACGACAATTCGATAATTGGAAAGTTATAAAAAACTAACGAGCAGACGCATTGAGCTTAAATATAACACGTAGAATAGAACAAAAATGTCGACCGCGCTTCGCGAACAATTATCATAATCCGTGTAATTGAAAGACAATAATTTTATCAGTGGAAACAACTACAAAGGATACAACGGCTTCAGTCCCAGCTACGACAACAATTACAACTCTTATGTAAACACTAATCAGGCTTTACAGAGTTCTTATTACGTAAAACCTTACAACGGATATAACAATGCCGGTTATGGATTGTACAATGCCAATAATAATTACGGCTATGGCAGTGTGGGCTATGGCTATGGATATGGCTACAACAATGCAAATAATTACCGATACAATAATGTAGGATATGGATGTGACTATCCAACCAATTACGCTAATAGTCAAGCTAATAGCTGGAGTGCAACTGGAAATATAGGACCTGTTAGCGGTAGTTTGTCCACTGTGACTGCTGCGACCAATGGCTATGATAACGGAGGGTAAGATTATTTAGCTGGTCTACGGTGCGAATTGAAGGCATTCTCGTCTAATTATCTAATTTATTTGACGTCTATCCTGTCATTAATACGTTTTATGCAAGCTTTATCAGCTGGACAAAAGCACTTTGAAAACTTTACTTCGCTTACTCAAAACACTCATTCCGCCTTATGTTTCAGTTGTTCCTTATTAATATACTCTTCTGCAAACGAATATCTGATTAATACGTTACTTTTATCGATAAATTGTCATTATCCAATCAGTATTATTTGAGTACTTGGCAACCATTTAATAGCAATATTCTTTATAAACTTGCTTCATTCGGATCTCGGACCAAACACAATGAGATTGATAGTTAAAAATCTGTTTTAAAGTATTTATTTACGAGAACAGCTCTTAACATCTAAAGTTTATTTACCTAATACACTAATGCTTCAAATTGAAACGTTTATTGCCGTAGATAGGCTAAGCTAATCTTACTTTTAGTTTCTTTTTCTAGTAATATACATGCAGCATATTTACGCTTGTTTAAACATTTCTACAGAGGCTACGTGAATGATCTGGTTAATCAAGTTGACGGAATTTAATAATAACTCACTCTTGTTTGTATGTTAATAAGAGTTATCCTTTCCTTTTATTGACCTTGATGTAATGTAATTTCAACAGTTTTGCTACATACTCGACATTGCCCTAATAACGCTCTTTTCTCTTTTCAATCGCAGATATTACTACTAAAATGACCAGCCTTATATGACGATAGATACACGGAGCAATGGAGAAAAGAAGATTCAAATGGTGTTCCTAACATATCTTTTTAAAAAAACTTGAGATACCTCATGTATCATAGACTATTTTATAACGAAGACTTGTGTACATATATCATTAATAGGAAATAATAATTATTGGCATAGCTATATATATTATCTTTATTTCCCATGGTCGCTTCTAATTTCATACGAAGTAACGTATACGGAAAATCCGGTATAATTACCCTTTTCATGCAATGTACTTACGGAGTGACCATTTCATCAATCGAGTAAAAAACTAAAATTATAACGGATCAATTTTAATTGTAAGGTCGTGCTATTATATTCCACGGGAAATTGCGTTAAAAATTTAATCAACAAGTACACAAAACTTAAGATTCAGAATTTTCAGTTATTTTCAAACGTCTATTTGTACAAAACGAATAATTTATTAATAAAAATCCTTAATATCATGCACTGAAAAAACTCCTTTCCATCCCAACATCTGTGTTACATATCGTTCTTTATGAGAATATTAAGCTTTCATTCGCTTTGGGTAAAACTTAATAAGGTAACGTGAGGCAAGATGTCACGCCATAATGCTATATATTTTTCTGTTCACTAATACCTGGTAGTAAACAATATCATTTTAGTATTTATCATCATTAGTTGATTATTTCACCCAAATAGTATTTTCTGTATTTCGGTTTACTATCCAAGTATGTGCATTTTGTTCCACGTGCGTAGATAAAATGACTATTTTAATATAGTAAAAAATTATCAAATAATGCTATTGTACGATTGCTGCATATTGCACATTTTATGCAATTGCATAACAAAATTTCTTCCTACAGTTTATTTTATCGAAGGTGCGAATATCGATAAAAAACACAGAATATCAGTAGGCTACTGGTACGTAGAGAGACATTCTAGGTCGTCGCTAAAACGTTCTTCAACAAGATGTCAGAGTCCGAACTCATAGCTTAGGTATTAAACAGTTGAAGTTCGATTTTGCCGAACGAGTTTCATAGTACAAGATTTTTTTATTATAAAGCACTGCGAAGATGATATCTATGCGAATAGATGGCCAATTGGTAGGTTCAATTGGAACAATGAGAATCATTAGCTAACAATACTAGTACTTTCGGGAATTTTAAATGTATTTCCTTACTTTTACCGTTTATTGAGAGGATGCGATCTATCTGGAAATCTGCAATATGTTTAGCAAATGTTGCATTTTTTTACTGTGGATTCTTGTAATAAATATAACATATCGCAATAAATAAGTCTCTCCCTGAAATATTCAAGTCGTGAGAAATTACCGAACGTAAATGTATTAATTATGCGTGTATGTTTCGTACATTTGAATAGTTCATTTCGTAAATCTAGCTATTAAAGAATTTAATCTTTCATGGAGAATCTGTAATAAACTCAGTCACAATTGTGGAAAGGCATTGAAAAAAAAAACGGACACGTGTTCAAAGTAAAAATACAGTTTAAAGAATAAAGTGAAGGTATGATAACAATAAACAGGCACAAAGTTACAGCAAGGTAAATAGCGAAGAGGAGGCTCGATTAGCCCTCACAACAGTCCAAAGAGTGGGAGGTGAAGTTACGATAGGCTCGATTGATGTTCGTATATAGTTCGAGGTGGAATTGCCATTCGCTCGAGGCGGAGCTGGCTTACCAGCCGACGTGCATACAGATACAACGAGAGAAGAAGAGTGCCTTCAGTCGGAAAGGCGCCAGGCAGCCTCGATACGTCTCGCAAACGAATACAGACCTCACTATGTTGCCACCTGAGATACAAATTGCAAATTGCAATAAAATTTCCGCGTTTTCGGAGACACTCCAGAGGAAGTAACCCTGCCCTTAGTCATTTCAAATTATTCACCTTTGGGTTACAATAGTACATTCAAAGGATCCTGACAATTGAGCGGTTTTCTAGACGAAACTAACTTTCCTTAGTCTCCTTCGAACAGGGTCGTGAGCTCAAATACGGCCCTACTCCTTTGGGCCCTCGTCAATCATTAAAATGTACAATTATACTTATTACGACGCCGGTGTCAATTGAATACTGGTGCCCAATCCCATGATATCAGAGAATTAGAAGAAAACAAAGCAGGCTCACATTGACAGATGTTGCATTGATATACCAAATATTTTACATGTCAATAGTCAACACCTGCTTAGCGCTCGAGAAGGGAAATCTTCTTTAACGTATAAAATGCAAGTATATACTTTCGTCAAGTTCTGCATGTGCCAACAAGCAACATTCTTGAATCATTCGCATCACAAGTAAATGTAATAAGTTGAAATAGGCTTGAACTACCTGATGTCCCTGTCAATAGAAAGTTGGATTATTCGTTTATTTAAAAAAACAGCATCTTAGTTTTTTTAATTAAAAATATATTGCTATACTTAATAATAATATAGCATTGGAAAATCGAAGTATTCGGATGTTAATGAGACTAGTACTCAACTCTATTATTTCTGACCGGCACCATCTCAATTAAGGTTCCAGGTTACGCCATTAGCTGAAACCTCAATATTAATTCGTTCGTTAACTTGTTTCTAATGATTATTATCATAGATAATTTAACATGTATTTTCTTCAATATTTATAGGCAATATTAGGTCATTAGTATCGACGTAGAAGATACGTTATAACATACTTGTGTACGAGTAATGCAGAAAATAGCATTTTCTCCTATTAAATTATATCATCTACAAATTATTTGTTTGTTACAATTATGTGACAACGCGAGGTAACAATATCACTTGATACGAGATATGTTCTAGATTGCAGCTAATTTATTCAACAATGTTTTTTGCCAGATTGACGGAGATACGACGATTTTACAATATAAAATGTTGACCCATTCGATTCGCGCGCGCGTTCTAGCCTATATGTAGGCATACCTGCGACCGGGCAGTTTGTTTTCCGTTGCCAGGCGGATTATCTGCGATGGATAAGAGAGCCCACACTGCATGATTCGGTGAGCACAAAGCTCTCGTTTCCTTTGCCGTCTCTGTAGCGTACGTCCTCAACTATCGTTTCCTCTAGGAATGCTGGTAAGTACAGAAGATGCAAGAGCTACAAATGTTGATTAAGTAAAACAATTGTTTGGCTTATTTTGTGAATTAAGCAGAATAATAAATGAATAATTATACATCTTCTTAGGATCTTGCAATTATCTGATGTTGGTTATTTCGTTCGTTTTATTTAATACCTAAACAAGTATACGTATATCGTAAATGCGGCTCGCTGGATCGTATATGGAAAATAATCTATTTTAGCGTGTGTTATGGCCTTCAGTCAGTAATATGTTATATTATTACAACGTGTATATTTCAATTGTAACAACGAAATAATCCCAAACCACTGTTTGGCAGATATGATCGATTAAAATACTAAATTCGTACAAAGTTACTTCCACAGAAATGTACAAAGTATTTCAACTTCGAGTCTGTAAGTCGCTTAAATATTTCACTTTTATCTTTCTTTTCAAGTTTCAAAATCCGCTACTTCAGAACTGCCTACCAGCGTCGGTCGTTTATCAACATCGTGGATGCGGCGCTTTCCATGACGATACGGCAGTTGCGTTGGAGATGACGACAGAAACTAGAGATGCTTGGCCAAGGAAGATGAGCCGGCCGGTTGAGGTTCCGGTTGAGGTGTCAAGGAGAAGAGATGGACTACATCTTTATTCGAATAGATCTTCAAAATGTACTACGTAAGCGCATTGGAGGAATTGGTGATGTAATTGGCATACCTTATAACGAAGCAGAATGGATAGAGGGCGAAGAGAAAAATTACGATAAGATTACATTATTTAATTTTTTGTCAAGTGCAGCAATAGAACCACCTTAATTAAGGCTTCTTCTCGTGCTCTTGACGAACTATCAACTCAATGATAATTGCGGAAGGTTTTAAGTTGTATGTTCTTACTGAGCATGTTTTCCTTCAACTTTTGAAAATGCTTTCCACCTTTTCGCACTGAATCGCCCAACTAAAAATTCGAAGTATTCCGTATCCTTTAGCAGAAATATTCACAAAGATTCAGATGCGCAACTCTGTTAATACGAAAATCTAGCATTTTTCTGTCACTGCACGGATTTTACACCCGGCCTCGAGGCACATCGCGATCCCTAGGACTGTCTGAACAGAGCTTGCTTTCAGGAGTCCTTCCTATTAAAAATAATTTCGTTTTATTCAACTCTTTTTTTCGTGAACTCTCCTTTTTAATATTGATCGTTACAATTTGTATCAACACGGAATATTAACGATAAAAAGTACAAAATAGAAAGTGGGTCAAAGTGAAAGCCGAGACCGTCGCTATTGATGGAAATATGCAGAGAAATCGTTTGATAACAAGATTATGTGCTGCATACGACAGATACATACGGTACACGCGTACGAAAATTGTGTGATGATCACTTCTCGCTCTAGTCAGAATTAGGGTTTATCTAAACATGTTTTTTTTTTTTCTGAAATGCGCCTATACTGGTGAGGATGACGCAACAGTTTCTAAGACGTATTCATCTCGATTAAGATCTTTTTATAATTTCGACAATAGCAAACAGTAAAAACGCCAAACCAATCGATCCCATATTTCTATTGGTGCTAGTGATCACTTGGTAACAAAAATAATAGAGTAGCAAGCCTTAATATTTTTGTTCTTCTTCTTCGTTCAACTCCTAAATTCGTTATTTGTTCAGTGCTTGCCTATCATTTTTTTTCAAACTCTGACTTTGATGACATAATTATTTTCTGCTAAGAGCAGTCATCTATATTGACAGAAGATGGTTTTGAACAAGTTTTAGCAAAATTTTACAAAAAATACAATACTTCATGAAGCGGACATATAATTGATGTGACGCATATATATTGTTCTAATTATGCGAAGTATTGGAGATTGAATCATTTGTAATTTGTGCGAATAAGATTATAGAGAGGTATCTAAGGTATAAGAACAATCGTAACACATCTTTGATGATTATTTACTTAAGTAACTGTTCATGCTTGAAAATAAGTATTTTCATTCACCTTAGTTTTGATTAAATTTACTTTCCTAAATTTGACTTCAATAACAGTGATACGACACACTCCCATATGCATGATGTTTTCAGTGCAATCTAAATATACGTAAAAGTACAAATTTGGAATTCTTGTTGTTTTCTTGTCCAATAAAAGAGAAGCCGAGCTTTACGCGCTCTCAAGCTATATTGGCTGATTTACATTGATGAATTACACTTATAATTGATAGGCCGCCATATTGCTGATACAAAAGTTCCATTAGTCGCTGAATCAATTCCAATGAGACTTTTTTAAATAACAAACGCTGACGTCGCCAACAGCTTCATAGCGATTTTGTATCCGCTGGTCTGCAGTTTCTAACGGCGATCTTTGATACAAATACGATTGAATAGTTTGTTATATTATTAAATTATATTTACTTATAGCTTTGGTTGTTATATGTCAAAGGTTTGTTATAGTGAGCTTCAAAATGTTTTAACCAATATATCCAACAAGTTCAATTCTTTAATAAATATGACATAGATTTTACTGTGAATGTATTATAAACTATACCAGTATTTCTTTCAATGAAATCAAATGAAAACAAATATATTTCATCAATAGCTAGGCAGAAAGTAGTATGTGTATCTTTTACGTGACTCGCTTATTCCTTTTCGGTTTGAATGATCTAAACTTAGTAAACTAGACTTTCCGCTATTAGACTCTTGCTCGCAAACATATAGAATAAGAGAACGATTTAGTATTTAATTTTCTACGGCTTAATTAGCATATTGGGCTATAATTAATTGTCATTGTTAAAAGGATTATAACTCACGAATAAATTACTAATCTTGATACCTATTTAGAAAGTACATTGTCAATTGATTAACGCGTGATATTTGCTCGACAAACTGAAAGAAAGCTTTGGATAGCATTGAACGTCTGTAATAGAGTTAAGGAAAAAAGCGTGATTTTGTTGAAAGTGTGAGGAAGCAAACAATGGTTGGCAACTAACGCGATTTTAAGACCAATCAATGTAATGAAATAGTAATTGATTACTTTGGCGAGTAAAAGCTGGTAAGCTGGAATTAAAAAGTATATGGCGAACGCAAGCTCGAGTCACTCGGTTTAGAATGTGTGCAACGTGAGGGACGAGAAACGAGAGACGAGAGACGAGAGACGAGAGACGAGAGACGAGAGACGAGGGACGAGAGGTGAGAGGTGAGAGGTGAGATGCCACCCTTTCCCTCCACGTGGAGCGCTTCTGTCGCTTTGTAGCTACGACGGCGCGCGGAGCTTTGCCCCGGCTCAGTTACGCGCTGGCTCTCGTTTCGGAGGCTTCGTCAACCAGTGCTAAACAGAAGTGAGCTTGCATGCTGAGTAACCAACGGAAAGAGAGAACGAAGGAACGGTGAGACTGGCTAAGCTTCTCATACTAGCCAGATCGACTATTTTCAACGGTTGATCGAAATTCACACTAGCTAATTATCCTTCTGCAAGCTAGCTTTGGTCCTATTTACTAGCAGGCAATTTGCTTGGGACGAGTAATCCCGACACGTGTTTCACGAATACAGTGAAATCGCGATGTGAGTTTTGAGTTGGTGCCGCGGAGTATCAAGTTTCATTTTCCTTTATTTTTCGTTGGTGTTTGTGCGAATTGAAACGAGGGAAAACAGAGCGAGCAGCGAAAACAAGGGAGAAATAGCGCACCGAGTGGGAATAGGAGCTCCGCATCAGAGGAAAGGTGAGCAGACACTGCGCGTGCTTTTAGTAACTTTGCTGTCAGCGCGACAAACGTGAGACTGCAGCTTGTACTCGTTTTTTGCTAGTCGCCCTCCAGCCCACTCTCGCGCTTTCACATTTGGCAAGCTTTTCCAGCAGTCGCTCGTGCGTTAGCCGCCGTCTCGGGGACGAGGTTCTTTCGGCGCTGTAGAACTGTTAAAGCTCGTCAGCCCGAAAGACACTAAAATATGGTGCGCTAAAATACAGCTGTTATGAGAGCGTTGACGGATGCGATCCTTTAGTTCGCGATATACAGCGGTAGACCAGTCTCGTTGTCAACAACATTGTCAGCCGCGTGCCCGGGCCGCTCGGACGTCCGTTGTGCTGACTGTTGCGCGCCTACAGATGCGTGCACACTCTACACACCATACCACCCATTGGCTTGCGCATATCGCGGGCACAGAGAAAGCTGATAGGCGACCCGGCTTTATCCTCCTTTCATCCTGTCACCGCTCTTAGGGCTTTATTTTGCCCATTCACATCTACCATGCCCATGTTTTTCAATATTTGACGCTTTATATCTCACTTCCCCAGTGTATTCCAACCTTACCTTTTGTATTCTCTCTCGTCTATCCTTTTCACTCTTACTTGCTACCATGCATGAGTATTCGTCATTCCACGTTGTCGAAATATTACCAATTTCCATTTCTACAAAAGCAATTAATATCATCCCTATTTGATAGTGTATTGTAACGGCTGAAGGTACACAGTCTTTTCATGTTAAGATAAGATCGTAACGTAAAAAGACCTAAACACTTTTATCGTTCATGATTTTTATTAAGTAGTTTGGAATGCAAGATTTCTGTTCGTTCCTGTTGCAATTCAGAATCGACACCAGTCTAGTTATTCTTTTTCACAATTTTATCAATTCCATGTACAGAGTGTAGGTATTATTTTGCTTTGTTTGTTGTTGCAAGGACACATTTTAATCCTTTCATTTAGTTTTCTTTTTTGCAACGATCGATTTTATCTAGATAATTTATACAATTAATTAAGATTGCAATGCACGTGATCGCATGCTTATTTACTGTGTAAAAATTGAATCGGAATCGAACGTATCCTATTTCTCCGAAAAAAAATTAACCATCTTTGCTACATTTTGCTGTTCGTGGTGTACAAATAAAAGTGTTATTACCCAATCCACTAACAATTCGATTTCTGCAAATTTCACATTGTATCTCTCTCGACGTATTTACTATATTTAGATGAAATATGTTTTATACCGTATGAAGGAAAAGCCAAATATTTGGATGTATGTCCATATACAAGTTTAATAAATTTGAAGAAAAATGCGTTACCCTTGCAATTTTTATTTTTTAATGCTTATTTTTTAATCGATATCTAAATCGTTATATAAATCATTTGTTACGTGAATTTGTACGAGAATATGCGAAGACATGTGTGTCATGTTTTTGAAATAAATTCCATGTTATTTAATAAAAATAACAAAGAGTGATGTTTTGTTTTCGTGAACTTTTGCAGACTCTGGGTGTTTCCATAGCCCATCAATCATTTTTCACGCATAATATCTGCGATTGAAGATTGATCGTAAGATGAAACAATTATGATTAAAAATAAAATATATATTTGAGTTAATCAAATTCTATTTAATTTCACCTTAATTAGATTTATATATATATATATTTATATATATATTTTGTATAAAAAAAATACTATCTAACTATTACAATCTGATGGAATGAAAAATTATTGTCTATTACGTTTTGCGTGAAAATCCAAATATAAAAAGATATTAATTTTACTAGTTGAATTGATTATTAAATGGATTTGAATACCAACTATATTATTTCAACGGAACTTTTATTGGATTATAAAGATGATGTTATTTTTACGTAGGAAAATTGTTGTCCTACTGTTTTCATACGTCTACATAGATTTTTCAATGTAACTGGTGTTCGGTGTATAAATGTCTACTCGTCAGAGTAGACATTTATTTTTGATGAAGTTTTAAAACTAAGCTCTTAATTGGTGATAAATCAAATACATTTAAACGTGCTAGCTCGTTTGCATTACATTTCCGTGTGTCTACATATCTTATATCGTAGCACTTTCAAAAGTTTCGTTATTTAGAAATAATTAGTAGAATATATTGTAAGTATCTACAAGTAGATTTTTTTGCAGATTAAATACTGTTTCAGTTGTTCATTTTTCGAGATATAATATGAAACGGACAAAGAAATAGACTATACTATCTTGACGAAAAAGGAGTGTTTTTGGAATTTCTTTTTCTACTCGTATTTTGTTGGTTAAATGTATGCATACGTGTATTCTTGCGGATCTCGAACGTCTTTGCACAGTTCAAAAATCATTGAAAAAGCATATTCTCGGCGATTACCGGTTGCTGGCAAAGTTTAAATAGATGTGATTAAATTGACAATTGATGAAGTAACTGAAAAAAGACCAGGCTATTTTTCATGCTTCTAAAGGCTCATTCTTAATATTGAAACTGAGCACTTTATCGACATATATGTCGCACTGTTTTAACCATTTAAAGAATGGATTTCATTTCAATTGAAAATCTGCCTATCATTTTTTCCTGTTTCTTTATTTAGAAAAATAGTCTTGTTGCAATAAGATGATTTTCTTCTTGGAAAGGTGCGTTTTTCGCAAAAGGATTTTTTCCAGGCTTTTATTTATTTGTGAGCTAAAACGGGTTTCCTACGTAATATTTTTATATCTTCCCGAATGGGAATATTTTTTTATGAGAATCTTGTCGTATATTAAAATGCTTAAAAGAATGCTTTGTTTTCTTGTAAGACCATATATGTACATGCTTGCCACTGTTTTCTAAATTATAGAAGATTTCATTGCAATATTTAGAATTATAATAATGTAAACTAGTTAAATTGGCATATGCATGTTAGAGGGTAAACCCACGCATAATCATTCCATATTTCCATGCTCACGCTTGTATAATTGTGTATGTGTACAAAGGTTTTCATGCGCATAACCGTCTGCTACACCTCCTGGGTACAATTTTCGTGCTACGCGAAGTACATGGAATAATATATTTGCTAATTGCTTTATTAAGCAAACTTGGTCTAATGTTTAGCTGAACTCTACGAACTTTAAATTATAGATTAGTTTGGAATATTTTCAAATTGCCCCGGCAGTTTGTAATTGTAAAATCAGATCAATAAAATGTAGGAAGACTAAATGCAATTTTGAGTATTGAGGATCGAGCTCGAGATAATATTATGACTAATGAGTAAAGTAATACCATTCAAAAAGACGGAATAAATTCGGAGAAATAAGTAAATGAAATTCAAAGATAAGATAAAGTTTGCTCCGAAGTTTTTCCTCTTATGCAGAGGTTGCAGACATCCTCTAATAAGATAAAGTTTCTAGTACATAAAACAGTAAAGCGCGAGCGGGAATCGGTATAACAAGAGAATACTGAACAGTACGGATGAAAAAAAAATAAAGAAATACAGGAAGAAAGCAAGGAAGGAAGGAAAAAAGTTGCGAACAAAGCCAGATTATTAATGATAACGGTGATATTGTTTGAGTGGTAAGCGCAATCTCGCTTGTCTCGTTGAAGCGGAGAAGGACAAGAACAAGAAGACGAGATTTAGGACGCGACAAGGAGACATGCGAATAAACAGGGTCGAGCTTAGGCTGGTGGACTTGGCGGATTCGATTCAATCGAATTACTAGATACCCTATAGCCAAGCTGTTGGGTTGCGTGTTTGCCTATTTTCTGTCTATCCTAATTCGTTCTTGCCTTCTTGGCCCTGTATCGTTCTGTTGTTTTTGGCTCGCACTTTTTTTAACCGCTTTCTTTTTCCTCTCGTTATATCGTTTTTGCGAGTTCGTTAAAGATCTCATTGCGAAACTCTTTTACGAATATCCGAAGAACATTCTTGCAGATTGCAGTCGCTCGCAGATGGATATTGAAACATGAAGAGGCTGGGGGAGGCGTTCTAACCAGAAAACTTTTTACTTGCTCAAACATTGTTTAAATCGCAGACCGCGAAGCTTCCTTAGCTCGCTAGCGTCTTCGAGTGTATTATTAAGTTTAACTTTGCCGCTCTCTCGTTCTCCCTCTCTCTCTCTCGTTTCTTCGGCTCCTAAGGTATATATTGGGAATTGAGATGCTGCCACTACCATGCCGCCCGCGGTGGCCCAACTCGCCAAAGGAAATCTCGTTTTACGACTTTACTGAAACTAAAAGTCTGTCGCGCTCTGCTTTCGTTCGACAGTATCCATCTCTCTCCCTCTTTCTTTTATTTTTCGCATCCGCTGCACGATT
The DNA here is from genome assembly GCA_030064505.1 of Chouioia cunea. Taxonomy (NCBI): domain Eukaryota; kingdom Metazoa; phylum Arthropoda; class Insecta; order Hymenoptera; family Eulophidae; genus Chouioia; species Chouioia cunea. The sequence goes on from JAOPFQ010000005.1 coordinate 14,237,513, forward strand.
GCCCTGACTTTCCATTTATATACACTTCCATAGGAACGATGTAGTCAGATGGAACTTTTAATTGAATGAGATAGGCTTCAAGACTTCGATGATTTATGAGCTCAAGTGATCTAATATCTTCAATTAAAATCTTCTAAATTGATGGATGTGTAGTGCACTCTAGAGTTGATTTTTTATTCAATAATGGACTCGTGCTCCACCATACTAGCTATGCGGCTGCATATGTATTAATTGTATCGATTAATACGTATGTTCATATTGAATAGAACGTGTTCATCGAGCTGCAAATAGCTCAATTACTTAGTTTCATGCGCTGTATACACGTATGTTTAAAAACAATCATACACACTGCCAACTTAAACAAGTGTAATGTCTTGGTTCATCCAGTATATACTAATCAACGTTCCCCAGCCGTCACGCGCCCCACTCAAGCTAAAGTCGTTGCCGATGAAGTAGGTACACAGAACGATGTTTATTTTTAGCCGCGACCGTTTTACAACAAGAGAGGCGAATCGAAGATGCGAGGACTGACAAGCGATCGAATGGGAATTACTTTGCGCCACGGAACGAACATTTTCAAACAGCTTCAAGCATGATATTTTTGGCAGTCTAATAGTAAAACGGGAAAATCCATTGAAAAAGACAGATGTTTTGTTCGTAGTACAGTTCGTATCATGAATGCTTACGGAGCGTCGCACGCGCAAAGCCGAGTATTAAGCAAACACCGTTTAGGCCGATAAAGATCGATTGTTTACCATAAATACGAAATAACCGAAGGTTGGGCGTGGGTGTGTGAGCGGTAGGCGGGGGGGGGGGGGGGGAGGAAGAGGCATAAAACGTCAAGCGTTACAAAATAACAAGAACGAACGATATTGGTAGCGGGATAACAGGCTGGACTCGCTTTAGCATGATCTGTCGGCTGCTGCGTAATTTATTGCACGGCTCGCTCTCTCGTTTTTATCAGCAAATTAATGCACGAACGTGCAAGGGTAGACGGTGAATTTCGTCTCTCGATTTTCAATTAAAATTTTAAACAAAGCTGGCTGGTGATATAACGAATTACGTTTAGTATTTTCATCGAGCGCGCGAGGCTTTATACATCGCGGTCAAACTTGTTCAGTGCGCGCCTGCCGCACACTGGAGCCGCACCGTGCCGTGCGCGTTACCACGCGATTTCGCGCGTGCATGCGCTTACGATCATAAATTTTGACTGAATGCTGCGGTTTGCTGAGTTATACGAGAAGATATGTTTGTTTTCGAAGCCTCCTACCATCTCGTATTTCCAAAGCTAATGAGAATTTATTCGTTCGTGCTCTCCCCCTCCCCACCCCTCTGCCATCCACGATTCGATCGATTCAAGTCCATTCCAATTTTAATATTCATCCACATTGATATTTCCGATTAATTCTCACTGAATTTAGCACAACACATCGTCATCGGCATAACGCTCATTCAATCTCACCACCCGTAGTTCGCTATTGATTTTTTTCTGGATCGGCTAAACATTTGATGTTCCAGTAATTAACGATCAGCACTCGCAATCTTCCTAGAATAAAATAATTGGATTACGAGAAAAAGAATTGTAAACAATGTTTCCAAGTGGAAGAAAAAGTTATCTGCGCAAGTATCAATGGCATTCGCTTGTCTTGATGAAATTACCGAGGCAAACATTGCCGAGTCTTCTAGATCGATGGGTTCGATTATTTTAGCGGAGGATGAGCTTGATGCAAATTCAAAGAAATCGCCGTACAGAAGTGTAAGAGTGAGGGCTGTGCTGATCCGAGCCGAGAAGCGAGCTCCAAACGACAGAAACGAGTAGAAGCAACAGCCCAAAGCAAGCAAGTGACAAAGGTTGTCGCAGGTTGCTTGAGTTAAATATTAGTTGCCGTGTGTGTGTGTGCAAGTTTATCTTGATGAGCGCATACTTACAACATAAGTAGAGTGAGATCACGTAAAAACTTAACGCCTTTGATGGTTTGAGCGTCGCGGAAATTAATTTTGCACGCGAGAGCGATTACTTTTGCAGGGAGTCGTCCGCGCCACGGTGATCTTAATATCCAGGCGTTTTCCCGCTCTTCTTCAACTTCTTCGCGCGTGGCTCCGCCTCTAATTTAATATTTTAATCCAGTGATGCATCGTCCTCGTCGCCACTTTTCTCCTTCAAGCGGGCAGCGCTCGTCTTACTTTCTAATTAATGCTATTAAGCGGATTTTAATTAGTGTCAACCGCGAGGCGTAATAAGGCAACGAGCAAACGAATAAATAATACAAGAGACGATGAGGTCCTTCAGGATGGAGCCTGTCCGGGTCCATCGATGAAATAAATAACAATATTGAAGGGCTACGACAATGGACGATCAAGGCGGCACAGTGTGGCAAGAAGCCCAACTTATGTGCAGGGCTAAAGGCAGCGAAGTAAACTCATTATTCACGGCTGATAAACAAAACTAAGAAGTTTTCGGGTTAATTGATTGTTTGAATGGATTCGTAGGTATAAACGTAGGGCATAGAAATGTGAGTGGTTCGACTGCGTACAGAGAAAGGTGGGAAAGGAAATCCCCACGGAGGTCGACTGGCTGCTGGTGACGGGTAACTTCTGCAGGGAGTGCAGGGTTCTATTGACCGCAAGCAAGCTCGCGTAGCCGCGCGCGACAAGGACGATACTGCAACTGTACCGACAAATCGCAAGTGCCAAACTAGAATTCATAGCTCGGAAATTTGTAGACGATTCACTGTCGCAGGTTTGACGGGAGCTGCAGCTATTCGAAAGCCATTTGAATTTTGAACGCTGAGTGCCGCGTCAATTCCGCCGACTTGGCATGAGTACGCCTGCGTACACCACACGTCATGCGTTCCAGAATATTGTGCCCTCGCCTTTTATAAATACACACACACGCATACAGAGAGAGGGAGAGAGAGCGAGAGAGGAAGAGAGCATCACTGATGGCGCGTGATGCGCATCCCAAGTTACCGTAAATTTTCGCGGAATAGCGAACTCCACGCGTGTTATTAGAAAGCCGATACTCGCAATGCATTGTTCTCCTGCTCAGACTGCTCAGACTGATCTGCCTCGCCTGACGTCCTTCCCAACTTCCCAAAATCAATTCAGTTTCCAACTTATCACGCTGCGCCTTATTGAATATATTGTCCAGGCCATATCGATACTCTCATCGTCTTTTATAATTCTTTAGCTATCGTTGCTTTGTATGGCGTATTTTAGCATCAACCAACATTTCCTATTGAGCACTGTTGCAGGTATACTTGCCAATAAAAATTTGAATGTGTATATTGCAGATGCTGAGCGCGAGAAGAATACGAGGCCAATTGGGGCCACTGCTGCTACTAATGCTCTCACTCGGCATTTTGGAGTTGCTTCTCCCGGCTGCAGCACAGTGCGGCCCACTTTCCGCTGATCAGATTCGACAGTACAAGTTGGCTATGTACAAGGTGACTCTAAGAACTTACTGGTCGAGAGCTCACTTCCCCAGACACTATCCAGAGTGGAGGCCACCTGCGCAGTTCGGCAAATTAGTTGGTGAGTCAGATTTACCATTTACACTTACATCTTTTCTCTGAAGTCTGGGGAAAAATTGAAATGTAGAGCCGTAGTATATAGAGCTTTATGTTGTACAGCTTTTGAGATTTTTGGGGAAAACGGGAAAAAGTGACGAATTCTGCAGTCATTTATAGCGACTCAAATTGTTTAATATACTTGATTCCTGATACACTTGCTAGTAAGGTTTCATCCAAGTAAATACACGCATATTTTAGTCTCGCGCGTGGCACTGCTTATTTTTAGCCATGGCTTTCGGACCGGATGCTTCCAAGTCACTTTTACGCTATCGTCATTGCCGCCTATTCTGTTGGTTTGTATCGTGAAAGCAAATTTATTGGGGCAAAAACGGCGAAAAAAGGTTGACGTAAAACTGTCAAAATCACGAAGGCGTTGGCGGGAAAAAAATCGGTAACGGTTGAAGTAAATTGCGGAGCTTTTCAATAAATGCGAGTTGGAGATAGTACGGTATGGTGTGCATCGAGGTTTGGAAAGATGAGGAGGCAGCACAGAGGCGCTTCGAGTGAGACTGAGAGCGAGAGTAAGAGCGTTGGCAATTATCATGGACTTGGAATGCGCAAATTTCAATCTCGCACGCTATTGACCCACTTGCTCTTGTCACCTACCGCCCTCCCCCCCTCCCCCATCCATATGCATCGGCTAAGGATAGCTACGTCCGATTCCTGTATCGGCAATTGCCTTCGTAGCTCGTTGATATATGTGCCATGCAGGCGATATAGCCACAGCCATAGCTACGGCTACATAGCTACATTTATACGTGGAGAAACTGGGAGGTCGAAAGCAAACGACCAGAAGAAAATACATGGGACATGCGCTTTACTATTCTTATCGGAAACATCCGAATTTTGGATCTTTCGACTTTTGAAAACGTCATTGATCTTTGTAGCACGTTACCTATCCCCAATATTTTTCCCTTACAATGTTTTGAGAAATACGCTAAATCGCTATTTCATCGACATGAAAATTCACTTGCAAGTGTTTGGAACGAATGAGCTTGTAAGTACAGACGCACAGTAGAAAAATTAATCATGCTGGGATAGAGGGCAATAGAGGACTGCTTTGCAAGTGTTATAGAAATAACGTGTATAGCACTGCTGAAAAAGTCCAATTAATGCTCGCTCGCGCGCGGCCCACTGTTTGGAAGTTCAAGTTTCATCGAATACTACAGTGATTACTTCTCTCACCGGGCTCCTCTTATCAAATGAGAGAAGAATGTGATTGATTGGAGAGCGCCGCCGTAGTAAAAGCGTACTTGCACGAATGCACGAGAAGGACGATTAAAATTTTTCACAGACGACATTTTTGCCGAGCGTGCAGTGCAAAAGTGGAGCTTTGCGTTGCGCATTTACATTTGAAAGGTAATATTTAATTTTTTGATTTGCGAACGCAATGCGTAAAATACGAACGCATATCAGACAGTTAATTACATTTTCATCAGCCGTGAATGTTCAAGTTTTATTAGTAGCAACGGTAATATTTATCGATGGTATTCGATGTGCGTTGGACTTGAGAGCATACCCAGTGCACGAGAGATAATGAAGCTGTAAAATTGGATTGAATTGAAATTGCTCATGCTTGGCAGTCTGCAGCGAACTTGCCTCGAGTCAAGGAACAGCCATTACAAAGGTAGCGCTAATGTTGGTGAAACGCAATTAAACGCATCATCAATTCGTAGCTGATTACTCGTTTGGCGCAATGAAGCCACTGAAACGCGGAGAACTAGTGTGAGAGCCACAAGCGCGCGGCAACGCATCCATTCAATCCAAAAATAGACGAGCAGAGCATAGCCGAGCCAGGTTCTGACACGTTAGCTATACAGTAATAAACTCAAAACCAATAAAAGAGTTGAGTGCGCGTCGTCTACGCTGCTAGAGGTGGCAAATGGACTTGATTTCGAGATCCCATGCACACATACGCGCAAGCTCTACTTAGCTGCGTTTCCTTTCGATCTCTGGAATTTTCGCTGCGTGGGAGGTCACATGCAAGAGCGCCCGCTCTACCCATAGCATCGCGGCAGAATACAGAACCAACGAAATGCGCCAGAAAATAGCATTCGCTCTGAGACTATTTGATCGCGACGCGCGAGTTTATTATTAGATGCGTGTCGACGTATAACCCGAGCACTCTCCAAAACCCGACGTTCACTGGAATTTTCCTTCGCTCCTCTCCTTTCCCCACCGCTGCGCGGTGCTTTAATGTCACCCTCGTCTCACAGCACAGATATAAATTGGATACTTTTCCTCTTTATGAAAAATTTTTTCTGTAACTTGGATGAACTTGCTGCACCGTTACTCATACACTTTATTGGTTACAAGCTTATTCAACATTTATTCCATCTTTCAGAAATTATTTTGCCAAGTATTCTTGAATTAATTGACAAATTAGCCTGTGGATTATCGAACAAAATTTACGGAAAATTGATTAATATTTTACCGATCGATTTGTGTAATAGTCAAACTTGGCGATTGCACAGTTATCATATTGCGTACGTTAATTTCATCATTCGATCGAACTGTGCTTTGATTAACGTGACTTGCCAATATATTGGAGTTGTTGGGTGAAATGAACGTGTCGTGACAAACTTGATTCGTAAAGAGAAAGCATCAGGAGGAGTATATCGCTCTCAGGCGACATATACAAGAAGAAGAAGATGCCTGTTGAGGCAAAGTATCTGGCGCGGAGATTATTAAATCATCAAGAGAATAATACAGAAGCGTGTAAGTGGCATTCTTGATCCATCGATAGAAGAGCGTCGATCGGGTCTTTTTTTTAACGAAATTGGAGCGTGTGCTCTTTGAAATGTGTGTTCTACGAATTTCCTCGGCCTTACGGGCATAGGCGGTGAGAGAGCATCCGCCTTTACGACATAACGAGAAGGCGGCAGTGGTCCTCCCCCTCCCTCTCACCACGACTCGAGACTGCTTCACTTCCGGCATCCATTCGCCAGAGCACATTTATTAGGGTCTGGAATAGCTCGTTAGAATTCTAACGGCCAACTCTTCAGACATCCTAGACGAAGCATCTTTCTTTTCTCTTTTACTCTCTTTATTTTGCTGATTTCTTCTCGTCCGTTTTCTCCTTCATCTCTTTCATCTCTCTCGCGCTCTCTTTTCCTCTTCAATGTCCATATATGCGAACGACGAAGATGCATTTAGCAGGCTCTTGTTATTGAATATGGACGCCACTCTCCGATATAGTTGATAGCAAAGGCCTGAAATATAGATAACTGAATCACTATAAAATGTTTATCTGAAAGAAGAAGCTATATCCAATGGTATTGCGCGTGGCATAACAGAGAAAAACGAAACGAGAACAAAGGCGAACGAAAGAATGACTAGGTACAGAAGCGGTGCTCATTTTTCTATCATCACAAGACAATGCGCGCACTTTCCGGACTTTCGTTTCTGAAATCCGTGAAGCTGCACAACTGTTTACAAAGTACGCTACAGCCTATCCACAGTTACATGACCGCGAGCTTTTCCGTTTTGCCTGCTCTCGACTTTTCTCCCTTACCAACTTCAACTTTTTTCCTCCCAAGCTTTGCGTTTCCCATTTGTTTATTTGCAGACTTTTTTCAACGGAGAATTAAATGCATATCCAGGTGGTTGTGAGTTCTCCACCTCTTTATACTTTGAGCATGCCATTCAATTAGATTAGCTTCGATCAGGCAAATGGAAATCCTTCGATGTTGCAGAAAAGCTGACGTTGAGTAGTCACCCTAAGGAATATTTGCTAGCCTGTTGTAAGTAAACGAGAAGATGAGGGATTATGACAAGGAAATGAAAGCATTCGTAACGGATAAAGGGGATAGAGCAGCCGCAGTCTGCAGCTCGACGGTGAAACTACTTGACCAGAACGTTATTAATAATAAGAAGTGCGCCTGGGCGATATCTGATATTCAATTCATAATCTGCGCAAGCAAACAACATCGAGTGAACAGCCAGTTTGAGCTACGTAAAAGTTCGGCCTAATTAAAACGAGAAAAAACTTTGGGCAGTTGCGTAAAAAAGTGCAAAAGCCAGAGCCATTCTTTTGAAGAAGTACGCAGTTCTCTCTCCTCTCCCTCTCAGTGCTCGGCCCTCCCTTTCCTCCTCTTTTCTAGCCTCGGCTGAGCGCGAAATTCACTATAAATTTCGTTCCCTTTTCCGCTTCTTCTCCTTCCTGTTCTTCGTGCTCCGTTCTTTTTGTTCGTGCGCTTTTTTTAATAAAAGGCAAACTTCCGGCGAAAGATACAATCTGGCGAGGCTGGGTTTCCTCGGCACTACCCGTTGAGAAGGAGAAAGGACGAACAAGTGTCGTAAGTACAACTTGCTCGTTAGGATTCCATGGCGAATCTCGGGGGAGCTAAGCTTGGCAGGCTTGCAACCTAATTTGCATTCGTAAGAAGTGAAGGCTACGTCTGAAAGGAGCCAAGGCGACTTTCTTCGAGTATATTTACATATGAGCGCCATTCCGTTTGTATCTAGCTGCAACTAAACAACTCCTTCTGACAAAACATTCGAGTACGAGAGAAAAGAACGCCGCTGGAAAATGCCTTGCTTTAATACACTTTCTGCATTCACCCACGAGTGCGTGGAATAAAGAGTTTTTTTCAAAAGAGACTTTACGCAAATGTGCAGTTACGCAGTCGCGAGTAATCTTGTCGTGTTGCACATTCTTTACGTTTTTACTACACGTGTCAACTATAATAGCGTGTACTCGATTACTCGATCGCTGCTCCAATAGAGATGTTTGTCTTATTGTATAAAGACTCATTACTGTAAGTATTGGCTAGCCATTCAGAAGATTTTTACATTAATAGAAATAAGAGTAACTTTTTTGCAAATTCTTTACACGTATACTGTAGTTGAAAATAATGAATTACTATCTGACAAACACAGATTGTAGTGATTTATTGGATAAGAGAAAATAACTATTACATTGTGATCGTGAGTAGGGTAGTAGCTAGTTAATAATGGAATGAAAGGTGAACGCTGAAATAGTTGCAATATTTGGCGATATGATTAGTTGGAATAGTAGAGCAGTAGCAGCGGTTGCGGCAGTTGCGGCGGCAGCAGCAGCTTGTCGTACAACAAAAGTAAGAGAGCCGCGAATAGAAGCCAGGACCGAGGAATCGTTAACTTTCCTTATATATTTTGCCGCAAGATTTCGCTTCTCCTTCCTCACTCTCAATTTTATTACTTTGCCCAAAGCCAAAGCGAAACAAAGAAAAAAAGAAATAGCGTCCCTTTCCCTCTCTGCTACGTAGTTACGTGATATGCCTTCCTTTGTTATTGTCGCAGGCGAACGTGGCGAGCTTTCCCGATTTTCGTTTTTTCAAAGCGCGACTCTTGCGATTTAACTAAATCGTTTTACCTTTAATTAACTATTTTTCTTTCCTTCGCCGAAGGACCCTTGTTTCTCTTGATTTATCCTGCGAGCCGACTCTCGTTCTTCGTTTAGTCCAAACTTCTGCCCAAAGTTGTATCGCGAGATGGTGTCCAGCTAAGTTTGTTGTTGCATTCCATTAATTTGTTCGGGTCGGCCGACAATTTTCTAAAGTGAATATTACTTTTTTAATTCGAGCTAATCGGAAGAGCCATCGTATACCTAGTGCTGATGATGTTTACGAAAAGCCAATGGATAACGGACTGGGAGAAGCTTATAGCGAAGGATTCGAGAAAGACCAATGCAATCAGAATGCAAATGCAAAGCGATACCAGTGATTTTATTTACGAACATCAAAGTTGTCGATGGCAAACTAGAGATAAAAAGTCGAATTAGTGCCCGAAGAGGGGGACGTAGCTGGGATTACGCGTGCTCATGCCGCTCATTCCGTGGCCCCAAATTCTAATCGAGCGTTTAAGCTATCAGACCGCGCGATCTCAAGCGAGCTACAGCGTGCTACTCGAGCTAGTGGAAACCGCCGAGGGAGGGAGAGAGAGAGAGAGAGAGAGACGGCGTGCGCAGGCGGGGATTTACCGAGAACGAGGGTGTGGAAAGGGAAGGCTAAATTATGCAAAGTACTTCGATAAGTTAACGTCGAGCCGAGGCGTGCGTCTGACGCGCGCTTTCCTATTTTTAAAAATTTACCAAGCAAAAGCTGCAGCAGCCAGTGCCAACCCAAGGCTGCCGCCTGATTACTGCCAAATTTTTAAGCATCTCGCTTCAGTAGCTCTCTCTCTCTCTCTCTCTACGCCTTTGTACGATCGTTTCGTAGACTGACTTTTCCGCTTGAAACGAGCAAGCTGCATTTATTTTCTTGACGTAACGTCTTTCACTTATTTGGCATTGTTCGAATATTCACTGAAGTAGTTATAATATCATGTCGGCTGACGCGAGATATCTCGCTATTCGTCGTCTGTCTCGTGTAAGCTGTCGCGCCGAGCATGCTAATTCTGACGTAGGTGTATAATAGGAAGCTGTTGAGTGAATGACTAACGCTACATTAAGCTCACGGCTGATCTCGTCTTTGTGCGACATCGCGCAGCTGGCGACGTTCGCTCGAGTGGATCGAACGAGACCGAGGGAGCCTGTAGCCCTTCAATGCGTCGATAAAAGTTTTAATTGCTCTTGGACCGTAGAGTGGAGTGAGCACCTCGTCGTGAGGTGCCGCGCCACAATGGCAGCTTGCTTTATCGAGTGTCGCCCTGGTGGTGTCTCTCTGCTTTGGCTCTCGCGCTTGGAAAGAACGCCTGCCGACGCTATTCCTCTTTGGCTAGGTGCTCCAAAGAGGAGCAGGCACGGTCCCGACCTTTATCGCTTAACCTTCCACTTGTCTCTTTTACCTTTCACCCCCGCTCCATGTGAATCAAGAGTACGTGGTGCGTTGCAGCGGCGGCCTCGCTCGAACATTGACGCGCGCGGCTAGGCTCTCTTCCTTCCAACATCAATTAAGCAGCCTCGACTCACGCTACATCGCCACCGTGCTACTTACTTCACGCTTATTTAAGCCGCTATTTCCCGCACCGTTAATTAAAAATGAAAGTTCCAATGTTCACGCTTATCTACGATTACCTATTGAAACATAGATGAATCACGAGTTTCCAACGTACATCCTCGTGTAAACTGCGATCACGAGACAACTTGATGAGTATGCTCATGTAACTGTGATTTCGTGTGGACCGATCGAGACGAATGCCATGGGAGGCTGCGCTGCTGCAGTGCTGTTGAAAGTTAATGAAAGAGAAAATGCTAATGGGGCTACTCGTAAGAGTAAAACTGATTCGGCGAATGGTCGGCTCTTGACGCTGGCAAGAGAGTCGGCATCGGCTTGCGGCTGTGCGTCCCTCGTTGCGCGCGTCCGTCTGCGAACGAGGCAGCATACAACTGTACACTTCCGTACATTTCGAGTAGCGATTGGCGGCCCGTAACGGGAACGTATAGCGAGCTTCCTCGCCACCCCAACCCTTCTGCCTTGTAGCACACTCGCTCGCAGCTCGTATCTCGTCGCACGCTATCGCAAATTCATCTCTCAAATTCACGAGCGTATTCCGCCCGTGCCAACCAGCTCTCGTGCTCCCTCTCGGCTCTCGCGCACGATTTGCCTCCTCGTGTCTTTACCCTTTCTAAGTACCTCGAATCACTTTCGCACTTCGCTTACGCATCGTCGTCGCATGCCCACGCTCTTTACCTACATCAGTCCCACTCCCATCTTTTTTATTCAGTTCCACTGCTGACGCTCTCAATTTTTCTTCGCGACAAAGCTACACGCTGGAATATATTTCGCTTCTGCGAGCTTTCAAGCTTACGTCGCAATTAAGTCAAGTATATAATCTTCCACCTTTTCAAACTTCTTTGTACGACAATTTTCCCACTTTTGGATTTTCTCGCTTCGCAGGGTCTCAAGTGGCATCTCGAAAAGCACTTTCCAACTTGTCTGCCTCTTAATATTTTATCATTTAGCCTATAGCTGCAAATCGAAGCTCGCCTTCATTGATGTGCCGCGAAATACCTTTGATAGATAGATAGCTCACGTAGCAAGATACTTGATAGGGCTAATAAACTAATGGTCAGTGGAACTTGTCGTAAAGTGGGGTACTGTTATTATTGCATTTCTGTAAAATTGTCGATTGAATGACTCGCGAAAAGGAGCGATCACACGAGTTGTAGAGTCGTTGCAATATCGCAATGTCGAAAGGAGCGCAGAAAAGCACTATAGATAGGGTGCTCTAGGGTGGCCGATCAATATCTCGAACGGAAATAAAACCGGGAAGGATAGGCCGGAGCCACGCTACGGCCAAAGCTCGTCATTGTTCTTGGCGTATCCTGTGTGCAGGACTGGCGTATTGTTGTCAAAGAGTAATACACTATCGTGCGCTTGTGCAGCATTCCAACATGTCGCATGGAACTGTGAACGGTGTGCTCGCGCGATCTGCACCTAACCCATAGATATGCGCGATTACCCGAGGCAGAGGTTGTTAGTAGTTATCGACGGCTAAAGATCTGACATGGCTACCTTCCTCGCTGACGGACGGCCACACGACACATCGCCAGGCACATCTTCCTATTGCACCGTTGCCTCGATGCTGCACGTATCGCAGCTGTTATGCGGCTACAACCATCCAGCTCATTCCTCAACTGATATCCGTGACCTAGTGACTCTAGTTAAGAATTCAAATGGATTAGATTTGTTGAACTTCTCTGCAGACACTTGCCATCGGGCAACTGCTTTATCTACTCTGCTACTTCCGTTCACTACCATTCTCTCGGCTTCATCTTCATGCTCCATTAGCTCTATGCATCCTCCATTGAGCTTTATTCCTAGACACATTCGTTCACCGAATCAGCATATTCAATATAATCCATGTCCTATAAAAAAATCCGGCAAGGGAATTTAAAGGTGATTTCATCAACATCTGGATGTTTCCATGCAAACCTCCACTTTCTTGTGAAGCTTTCTTGTGATTGAAAAACAAGCAATCAAGCGGACAATTAAACAAATAAACAAATATAAATCTGCAATTAATACAATTGTTTCATTTGTACACTACGTATGGGTCTATTCACTTCAATATACAATAAATATTTTCAACAGGTTTACAACAGCATTATCATCAAATTTATTTAAAATACTTGTAAAATAGTCGATACCATAAAGAAGCTTATGACAAAATAAACAATTGCACGAATAATTTCCTTTTTTTGATTTTTACGCATTTTAATGTCGAAACATAACCAGTGCTTATTGTAATTTTATTACTCAATTTTGATAGGAAAGCATTCAATTCCATTCAGTCGAGTAACATTGCGTATCATTTATAATGATTTATATGAGCAGTGAGTGCACGAATTGACCCAGACCACATTGTCGAAACATTGTACAATAGCATGTTTTGGCGGCTTGAAGCCAGTCCAGCGACGATGTTGGAAGTCCTTAGGTCGTGCAATGTTATGCAGATAAATGTAAGTTGAAGCCTTCGCTCAACAATGTAGCTGAACACTCAAAGCTGAATATGTAGTTTTGGCTGAATTGATGGTACTTAAACGGACAACTGCTGAGTCAAAGGGAGACCACGTTTTCGCGTCAAGAAACTCGAGAAGGCATCTGAAAATTATTATATAATCACACTTTTATTACTAGCGATGGAAATATATCTAACGAGTACTTGTATCCCCGTGAATGTACCGTTCGCTTCACTCATAAAACCAAAATGTTAGCTTGTTCATTCCCTTCTCAAAGTTTTTAAAACATTGACACTTAAAAACTTATTTAACGTAACGACCGTTTAACCAAAGACAATATGACTCGTTGAATTGAAAAAAGTTAACGACTGTTTAATGGAACCCAGAATCGCCATTCTACTGTTAAGACTTTTGCCTGCAGCCAGCAGCTTCGTGACTACACGCCTAAAATTCGTGCTCGAGATTTTTGATGAGGATCAACATGTAATGACTGCTCTCTACATTCCAAAATACATTGTCAAAGTTGAATATTATGAGAAATATTAAAGTCGAGTTTATACAACACATATTAATGTTACATATTAGTAGTTATTTTTATAAATAACTGAGTCAATAATGTTTCCTGTCTAAAATTTGCTGTCTTTGTTTCCTTACTTAACGCGAGAACATACTTAAATTGGCAAACCTATTAAATTTAAAGTCTTAACAAGTAAAGAGATTATTTTGGTTCAAAATAATAGTAAAACAATAATCGAAATAAGTCTTAATACAAACCGGAACAATAAATTTCATGAAGTGTACAATTTTTCATTTCTAATGTAACCGAAACTATAAGTTATTACGCGCGTGTTTGTTAAATCAGTTCGAATTCTCAACTCAAATCTAGAATAGAAAGAGAAGGTGTGTATGAGAGAGAGAGAGAGAGAGAGAGAGAGAGAGAGAGAGAGGAACCAGCATCAATTCATAAGTCAAATATGATTCAACTTATTAAACATTTGCAACTTGTATTTTCTCCTCTTTCTATTTCTATCGCTTATTAAAATATTTGGTTACTCCTCTCAGCGCGAACCTGGTACTTTTAAAGCCAAGTACTGCTGAAACCGATAATTAACTAATAAACTGATCGATTTCCTGGTTACTAGAGGTAAAAATCTAGGAATAAAATATACTTTTAATAGATAAAATACTGTAATATCCATGGAACGTTACATATGAAAACAAAAACAGTGTGCATTTGCGATTTGATAAACAAGTATGATTGACGAAAAATGTGTGTAATATTTCAAGTTAATCGGACACCAAATATTTTAAAGGAGTGGTGGAAATTGTAAAGAAATTGACGATGGAAATACCCCTGAAAATAGATTTACATGATTCGATATGAAACAGTTATTTGTAGAAGAGACAAATGATATACAAGTAAAGAGGCAGAGAATAATAATTGAGAGAGCTAAATTCAGTAGAGTAGAGGAGGGGAAAAGACGTTTGTTCAGGGCCAGTGAGTGCGAAAAGGATTTAACGGAGTCGCCAGTGCTGAAAATCCTAGCGAGAAGCAGTAGAAATGCGTGCATGAAACTGTAAGAATGAGAGTAGACGGGACGTGCATAAGCCGCTTTGTCGGTGCGAATCATGTTGAGATTTGGTCGCAAGAGGATGCCGGAAACGCGCTGCTCCCATCTCCAGAATTCCCTGCTCACCGTAGTACGAAGCCAAGCAAAAAATCTACCCTTCTGACATTGTGTAGTCTACTGCTGCTCTTCTTGTGCATTCAGGCTACTCATAAAAAAAATATTCCATGGGTCAATAGTACTAATTGTAATAATTAAATCGAGTTCGGATTGGAGCATATTTAAAATATTCTTTTAATATAACATAAATATATTGAACAGCATTTTGATGAATTATCATTTGCAAGATATTTGAACGGTTAGTAAACAACTGGAAAGCAGCTTCTGGTACCAACAAGAAGCGAGGACGCGACAATTGCACTAAACTCGCAAATGATAGTAGGAACAGTTGTCGAAAGTCACGTACAATAGTGGCAGCGTTTGAAGCGAATAAGTAAGATAATCTGAAGAGAATACACGAGAAAATAATAAAAGAGGATTCTAGAAGAAGCTTGCAATAATATAAGAGAGGTCGTGATCAGGATAAGAGTCAGAACGAGTGCAAGCATGATGAGGTGAACATGGGGTTGGAGGCCGAAGATGCTTGGCCGGGCCGAGATAAATTGCTGCAGATAGCTAGTGATCGGCTGTTGCTTCGGTTAGTGCGAGTTGTAGCTGCGAGCGGCGCTGTACCTCCGAGAAGTGGCGAATTTTGAACAAATCGACCCCTCCCAACCCCTATCTTCTTCCAGTTGTAGGCGCAAACCAATATGTGATTTCGACATCAAAAGTCGGATAGACTCTCTCTCTCTCTCTCTCTCTCTCTTCTTTTTCATTCTCTTTTTACGCTTCACCTTTTTTCGCAAATGCTCTTTTCGACCGTTATCTCAGTTTCACGAAACGAGCAATTTTCTACCACAAGCCTGCAATTATTTAGCAATCCGATAAGGAAATAAAACTGCGAGCAAGATACTCAGTTGAAAACACAAAGGCAACGATGTTGTTATCATCCCAGATGAAACATGGCTATTGGAATAATTGTCAATGCAATAATGTTCAATCAACATGTTCTTGGATAAACGAGTTTTGAAGGAGACCTCAAATTGTTCGATAAAGAGATTAGTTGCAGGACGGGAAGAGCAGAGCAAGGATTAGGATTCAAACGAGGTCCAAGCGAGTCAGCGACAGTCAAAAAATCCCATTAAGAGAAAAATATGTTCGTTCTCGCAGTCTCCGAAAATAAGCTCATAATTATTCATTTGCAAGATTAGCCGAGCGGTTTAAAGCCAGCAGCTCCCACGCTCTGTGGCTCTTTGGCCGAGAGCTATTTATAAGGAATATTCGGCGAGCTCGTTTTTCGAGTATTTTTAAGCCTTATGAGCTGGCTCATATCTGAGGGAATGACGGTCATTGTCTAATGCGAACTTATTCTCGCGCGGACGGCATCTATATAGACGAGCAAGAGAACATTTCTTGGCAATGGTGCAGCGAAAGGAAGAGAAGACAAGGCACTGCACAAAAGCCATCGTTTTCCAAAGCATTCCGAAGTTTCTTTCTCGTTCGGTCCCTCTTATCTCTATACGCGACGGCGCGCTCAGGAGCGGTTGGGCGCGTCCCCCTATAGAAACAGATAAATTGCGCGCTCACGTTTAGTCGGGCTGAAGCCTTATACAGCGCGAGAGCCGAGTCGTTAAAGAAAGTCGTTGCGGTGGCCAAATTTAAATTCGACCGAGCGTTTATGCCAGTCCAACTGGCATGGCGCGCGGGAAAATTCGTTCCCTCTCTCTCTCTCTACTACGGAAAGAATGGCTGGCAATAGGGAGCAGAGCTGTCGAGAAATTGCTGCCCACGGAAACTAGCGCAGCCGAGCAATCGAACTTGAGCCTGAAAAATAATGAGGTTTTAGTCACTTTCGAGGAATAAAAGGCCAAAATAAAATTGATCAAACCATTCAATCGTTACACTACCTTAAGGCGATTATTTCTTCTTTTACTCACAGCGCTTATTGCTCTCGACTTGCCCTATTGTCCTAATGGCATGACTATACGGCGAGTTGCGCACAATTTCCCTTGTAATCACTGAAATATTTCAGTATTCGAGATGTACGTTAAATTGATTTACAAAGATATAGCTGACTTGATTATGGTATGATCAGGCGTAAGAAAGGAGGCATTGCGCCGACAATTTGCAAGGGGGCGAGGCCACTGCTAATTGGCAGAAAAGAAAGCAGCAACCGAAATAGAGAGCACGAGAGCAGGAAAAATAAGAAGTTTGTACGAGGAGGTTCTGTTCCCTCGAGGTATTATAAACAAATAGGTGCTGGTAGTGGTTAGATGGACGGATGGCGTAGGAGGTGGGGGGGAGGGGGGGGGGGCTTGCGGAACGACACGCCATTCGGCTCCGTTACGAGGTACTTGGCCAACTTGGCTTATCCGGCTACACGCTGGCGCTGCGGTTCCGCAGCTGCAGCGGCTGCATAATTCCCGTCTGCGAGACTTTTTCTGGGTTTTCTCTTTCTTACAACCCCTTTCCTCTCCATTTGCAGCACTCTCACTCCACATCCCCGGCAATCCAATTGTTTTAGCGCGCGGCCATGCCATATCGAACGCCGCAACCTTTTTTACGCCTTTGTGCGCGTTAATTGCGCTCTGATTTCTATCCAATTAACTTTTTTCCCGGGCGAGCTCGCCCATAGCTATTAACTATCTGAAACGATTATGTCTAGATCTTAGTTTCTCTTCCTCCTATCCACTCTCTCTCTCTCTCTCTCACCGCTTTTCCCAATCGTAAGCTTACCTTTTACCGTTTCAATTGCCATTCAAACATGCGCTCTCATTGATTTCCCATTCGAATAATATACCTTTGAGATAACAATACATCAGATGATATCTACAATGGTTACAATAATATATTGTAGGCAGTGTTGCTGATTAATAGCACGAGTTAATTAATCCTTTTGCTTGAATAACAAAGAGATTACTCGTTCGAAAGCTACGTCAATTACGCGGAGCAATCCTTTGTTTGATTTCTAAGCGTTCGAATTATTGTTGTATATTCAACAAAAACTGTCTTTTTGATTTACGGTTAACGATTTACTGCAATGAAGAACATACTTGAAAAATATGTAGTTGGGAAGGGTGAACAATTGGTGAACGAGGCGAGGCTTAGTGAAGAGTGGCAGGTAGGAGCGATGATAATGCAATTACTGGCAAAGCGTTTTCCTTTGACTGGCTCTTATATCATCTCTCGAGCTGCTGCGGCGAGCCTCATGAAATATTCAGACGACCACTGGAATAAGGCGTAGCAGCAATTTAAGAAAATTACCAGGAATAGTAATGAAACTTTCTGACCTGTTTCTCTCGCCCAGTTTGATCCCCCTCCACACTATCACGAGTAGAAAGAGAGCTCACTGAGCACTGGCTTATCAACGAATTTCAAGATTCTTAGCTCTACTTTCACCTAGTTGTTTTGCCCAGTCATCGGTATCTGTTCGAACTAGGCTTGCATTGCGATGAGACAAGCTTTTATTTGTCCTTATATAGGTATAGCGTCTGCATAATGCTTCCGACTTGCGAGACCTCTTATTCGCTCTCTTGCTATCCGCTGATAAACTACGACCGTTCCACCATAGCAGATCGTCAACGACCCGCTAAGCTCTCTCGTGTTCTTGTTTACATTCAATTTTAATTGCTCATCCGATTTCGATGCTAATGATAAGCAAACTCGACGATCTTATTCATATTTATGTTTCACGAGAAAACTAAACAAACCTGCACTTTTTTGCTTCTGCTCTCTCCCTTTCTCTCCAGTTGGTTTAAATTGTACCACTATGTATAAAAACATAAGTATTCCTATCTGTATGCCCTATAATTGCGATGAATATACTGCACGCATTGAAAATTGTACACAGTTGTTGTATGTGATGTTCAGTGTGTGAACACAGTTGTGTTTTTTTACTTCGATACCAAGTAGCATCTTCGTGTACAGTCCTTGTACTTGCAAAGTTTTCCATGTACCACACAACTAACAAAATGTCGACTGTGTCCACTTGTTTCTATGACCGGCCAAATTATAAACGAACGTCCGCTACAGCAAGGTATCACGAACTAGGCCCTGCCACCAACAATTGGGTGGAAAGGGAAAACAAACAAGAGAGTGCAAAGGTTACTCTCATTAGCCAAAACGGGAACGCAGTTGCGTTAAGTTGAAGAATGTCGCATTGGTAAGGTCTACCTCTTTTGTGTGACCAGAGAAAGAAAAATATATGAAAGGGGAATAAGGGAGGTGGATGCAAAACCCAGTCATATCCAACGAGTAAGAACTACACGTCGCTCAATAATAGGCCACTGAAAGGAGAAAAAAGAGGGCAAAAGGAGGAAGAAGGGAGAAAGAAGTAAGAGCGGACGAGTAGAGTACTTTGCACAAGGGCCCCAGCATTAAGGTACACCTCTTTGAGTTGCACAAAGAACGAGGAAACAAGTCATTTCTTTCATTCGCGATACTCCGTTTCCCATTAGGATGGCGGCTGCTATCTGGCTGTCTATCTCACTTGTTTCTATTGTCTTGCTTGCCTCTGCCTGCCTTTCCTTGCCAGCTCAAACTCTTCTCGACCACCGCGATGGCCCTATTTTTACTACAACTCAATATGCTTTGGATAGCTATAATGTCCTCGTTCATTTTTTCGCGCTTATATTGATTTAGATATTTATGAAAGGCAATATCATCTGGTTCATTACTTCAACTCTCATCGGTATCTTGTGGATTTGTTCACAGGTAGGTATCGCAGAGGGCAACATTACAGCCTATCATCATTTGAGTAGATTCACTTATATCATATAATTACCTTTTATATACTATTGGCGTTATCAAATTCGCTCGTTACTCTTTATCGCCTTTAGCAAGTCAATAGTCTACAAAGGCAACGAGAACCAAGTTGAACAATATAACAAACGAAAATCTACTTTAATTACGAACGTCTTGTAGCGATAATATTTGATCACAGTTTGTTGTGAAAAGGCATACGAGACTCGTGAAATCTCATCGGAAATATCTCTTCGCGCTTCCATTTACGTTCGTAACGTACTTTGTAAGAGTAGGTTTGTGCTCGTATACTAATTAAAAGGAGATTAGTATGATGCACACGCGCTTGTGAATGGACATGAAATTAATTCATCATCTCGTTAATGAAAAGTAAGTAGGTCACTCGTAAAGTAAAGTCATTGCTCAGTGTAATAAATTTGCGTGAATTTTGCCAACAAAGAGTAATAACTGTTAATTGTTAGCTATCAAAGGAAACATAATAACTATTCATGGTAATTAAAGAAGAAAAACGCAGAACGTACTCTGAAAGATAAGGTTTTGCGACGAATGAAGTGACACGCAAGAAATACTTTAGAATTTTGGAAAAATGAGAATGGCGATACAAAAGTTGCGTGATTTTGCAGAGCATAGGCGAGTGGGTGGGCAAGGCAGGTTTAGGTACGAGAGGATGTTGCCGGGCAGGAGCTAAAACGGAATCGATAACGGCAGGTGCGGCTTCATTGGACCAGGCGCATGAGCTAGCGAGCGAACGACCAGGTCATAGGCAGTGTGAGAGGGGAGAGTGAGAACGTCCCAGAAAAAGATCGCAAATACAGTTTTCCCTCGTTGCGCCTCCTGCCCATATGTGTACTAGACGCCTTTTTTACTTTTACTAGCGCTCACACGGTTATAGACGCCGTGCCGACGAACGGGTTTTACGCGTTTGCTTTGCCCTCGTACCCACCCTGACTCATCAGACATTTTCTACGTGACCACGATTCGGTTTTTCTTTTTATTTCCGTAGTAATACAAGTAAAGTGCGGTACTCTCAGTTTCAACTGTTGCTAATGCTTCTCTTATGTGCATTTTGCGGCTAACTAGGCTTATCACAGTCTTGCGGTCTTCTCTCGTTGATAAGAAGTTATCACAATCAGTGACTCGACAACTCTTCGAAAGTACAGGAGTGTCCCAGTAATTTGAAATAAAAAACAAGGTGGTATTGTTCTCACTAGTAATTTATTGATTGCCAGTGCTTCTATCGACAGGATGAAAAATTGAAACTGGAGATTTCTCAATGGAAAAGATTGACAATTTGGCACCGAATTGTCGCAACGTTTCTAATTCTACTATTCATGCGGATATTACAGCGTTAAGCTAATGGTATATGATTTCGAATAAATACGGCATATTCGAAATTGCATAATACGCGTAAACGTTGCCTTACAATATTCTCGATTCTGTCGCTTCGTAAATGTAGCACCTAGACGCCCCGGATACCCCCAGTTTTTGCAAACTACGTTACCCTAGAAACCTATCAAACTTATGGAAAGTATTCCTCCCTAGTAAAATAATACTTTTGTAAAACCATATTGGCTTTATTGTATTCTTTCGAGCTTTCTAAAAAAGGGGAACTTTTAGCGCTTGATTTTTACAACTTATCGTCTAATGTTT
This sequence comes from Chouioia cunea, assembly GCA_030064505.1. Taxonomy (NCBI): domain Eukaryota; kingdom Metazoa; phylum Arthropoda; class Insecta; order Hymenoptera; family Eulophidae; genus Chouioia; species Chouioia cunea. The sequence goes on from JAOPFQ010000005.1 coordinate 14,258,548, forward strand.
CTAGATTTATATCGCATGTGTCTCATATTTTTAGTTGTAAATTGTTCTGTTTCATTTTGATAGTAGAATTCTGGCATATTTTACCATCATCGTGTATTTTATTCATATTTATCGTCGTTATATTTTAGCATCAGCATGTACCTCCACACTGTTCAAATCATAGATATACAATGTACTTATAACGATTTGAAATTAGAGAAGTCATATTTAGAGACTACAAATCAATTGCCAGTTTCGTAAATAATATATTGAATATAAGAGTAGAGCTGACGGTTGTTTATTCTTCGTTGAACAGTTGATTTTTAAGGAAACGTCGTAATTGAAGGTAGGAAGCTTAAAATGATCGGTAATATAATGAGATTGGTCATGTGAACATTGTGTATAGGTTCCCCTGCCCTCTGCCTCTCACACCCTCTTCCTCCCGTCCATCATAATCATACAGCAATCGAGGTCGCTCAACAGTGAATGCGAAACTTTTCGTCCATATTCACGCACGTAAGCATGCTTGCAGCACTCGTGGATCGTTCATGTACATCGTATACGTTATACTCTTCGGATATACTCGAGCCGCCATTAATCCCCCTTACGATCTCATTAACCTCAGCAATATATATATAAATATATATTCAGCGCCAATGTCATAATATACTTTAACTCTGCATCACCTCCCGGTTAGTACGCTATTCCCATCATCTTTCACATTCACGGCAGGGCTTGCATTTTTATTTTACGCAATCTCCTAATGCTTTGAAAGCTTGAATAATGCGACAGCAGCTAAGTATTGATCTATTGACATTTTTTACTATCGTAAGCGTCGTCCACTTAAAGGAATATTAAATAATATCAAGTCGGATACTATAAAATAATAATAAAATAGAAAAATTGCGTATTTTGTACGGGGAAAATGTGAATTGTTATTATACTAATGTCTTACGGCTTTAAATAGCAGCTCAATCGTTTACTTGTAACTGATCATTGAAAGTGAAAGATTGCATTACTTGTTGTTATAATTGTGTGTTTGGTCTGTTGAGGGACACAATAAATTTTTCACATTACTGAGTTTATTGTTTCACTCTCGTATGACAAAACAAACAACTTTTAATGAGATTTCCAGTTAACTTTTAATAAAATGAGATTAGAAAAAAGTAACGATTGGAAAAATTATGAAATATATCACATAATATTGCAATCCAATGGAAAACAGAAAGGATAAGTATAATAATGAGAAAGCTGAATCAAACTGCCGTTATCGTGTAGAAGAGAATAGTAGAGGAGAAAATGAGTATAAGGCGTAATTGGGATTGCATTTGCAGCAATCGTAACTAATGATTACGCATTTGTCGAGCGCCGGTAGAGCTGTGGCTGGCGGCCGTTGTCCATCCACTGAAATCGCGATAGAAACCACAATGGCAGTTCCATCAATCCTATACGTTTGATGAATAAACAATGTAGTGACTAAGTTAAACTCCGAATTTACGTAGCTCGGTCCAGTTGCACGTTAATCATCCGTCTACAAATTTAGTACGTAAAAGAGAAAAAGCATGTTGGATATTGAGAGTTGAAGGTCGAACTGCCAAGTTTGTGCCATCAAAGTGACAAACAAGTTGTTGAGTAAGAGGGAGAGGGAAAGAGAGAGAGAGAGAGAGAGAGAGAGAGAGAGAGAGAGAGAGAGAGAGAGAGAGAGAGTAAAATTCAAGGAGAAACTTGAGTGGCTTTTTTTTTGTGAAAAGCCGCCTGCTCGGGGGACACGTGTAGGCTGCAAAGCGCACATGCTCGTTAACAAGCGGCCCTTAACGGCCCCGTGGTGGAGCACTTTGCCAATACTCGACCCACTGAGCAGCAGGACGAAGAGGAGGAGTAGGAGGAGGCTGTCGCTTCGCAGCGCCCGGAAACAAGCAGCCGGAAACGAGTAGCATGGAGTGGCAGCGCCAGCGGCAGACCTATTAAAAGCCATTTACGAGAGTGATTCGCGCGCGGTCCCGCGACCAAATTGCTGGCTTATCATTATGCGCCATATCCTAGACATTTCACGATGCACTACTCTCCCTCGTGCTGCGCTACTCTCCGCGAATCGCGCCTCCAAACGCTTGACTGTTTGGACTTGTCCATTCGCTCCCCATCCCTCTCAGTTTTGCTGCTCCCTCCACCAACCGACCGCACAGTTCAATCACAATCTTGCTGTCCCTCGGCCATTTTACACTGCAGACCCGATCACATCGTTGCCATCGGCAACACTGATGACATATCCTCAATGTTGTGCTACATCGTCAAGGTGGCTCTTCTTCGTTCGACGAATAAACGGATGATTACACTTCGATGCCAATCCGACATTTTCTATTTATACCTAATCGGCCAAACCATCATCTGATAGAGGAACTTTCTTGATTGCATACTATCCACTAGGTAGAACTATGACTAGCGTCATTTCTCTTCAATTATGAAAACACAGCGATGGCGTTTGCAAAGCTTATTCTGAAATCGTAAAGAAACTTGGTCTGACTAAAGCACCACTACTACTACTTGTGCATTGTAACTGACTGTCATTATTAAATCTTTCTATTTGTTAAATGAATTTTGCACTGCAAAGAACGTAAGGATAGATATTGAAACAGTATACGTTTTTATCAAATCTTCAATTTAAATAAATAAGCAACGGGGAAATAGGAGAGCGGTATTTTTTTGAGAGTAGGAGTCTGACTTGCCAAGTAAATAAACCACTTGTTTGAATAGACCTCGTATAGTATACGGTAGTCCGTACGTTGTTATTTTAGGTCATGTAGTGTAGCACAGTCAACGAGAGATAAAAAGAGAAAGAAAGAGAGAGTGAGAGAGAGAGAGAGAGAGAGAGAGAGAGAGAGAGAGAGAAGAAAGAGAAGATGGAGGCAACTGTGATTAGCGAAGGGTAATGGTTGGGATGCCAGCAGTTTGTAGGTCAAGTGGTAATATAAAATATGCTTAGAAGGATGGTGCGTAACGAGGAAACCTTACCTAAGCCATCTTTATGTTTTATAACATTTCTAGCTTAAATGATGAGTTTTTATTCGTATTAACAAAGATATTTTATTAAATTATTTGAAAGTGCACGGATAATGTTAGAAAAGTTAAAAAATGCTTGTGCTGGATTACAAAGTACAATAGGATTGAATATTAATGGTTTAACATCAATTCATTTGGCAATTTATATTGGATAATTTAATATTACAAAAGGCGGTGAACTAAAGAGGGAGGGGGTGAGGTATAAGGGAAAATCGCATCGTTCGGGCTGTTCGATTTAATTTCCGCGACAGATGGACAGAAAGAAAGAGAGAGGTAGCAATGGAGAGGAGTAGTGAGGGGAGCGTCTATTCGTGCTATGTCCGCTTTGGTCCGCTCGTATCCGCAGTAATTTCTCTTTCTTCGCTTGCACGTTTCTCGCCGCAAGAAACTCATTCCGGCTGACGCTCTTTGTCTTTTTCGCGCGAGCGCTTATCGCAAAGCGTCGGTTTATATCACTGTCAGCCAAGCGATGGTTCTCAGAAAAATTGATTGCACGTCTGCAAAACTGTCGAGGTAATCTTTGATAAGGTTCATTTCCACATGTTAGTTTTTTGTACGATACTTTCTATTTGAATAAATATTTGGGTAAGATGTCGCCGACTCAAGCAGTTTTTCAGAGTGAAAAATTAAAATAGAGAAAAATTTTCCTAAACTACTGTTACTGAACTTCGACAAGATCATTTCATCAAAACACAGAATTTTGTATATTTGTAGCAACGTAGTAATTTACTAAAAGAAAGAATCTGGACATGCAGAGAAGTATGAGTGGGCGCTTTGGCTCATCCCAGACTAATACGATCAGCTCCACAGGGGTAGGTAACCGATTTTTATGAAACTTGGTATAAATATGACCTATTTAGTAGTGAACTTCTGTACAAATTTTTAGATCACTACTACTGCCGGATTAAAAGTTATAAACAATATAAAAATTTGATTGAAAAGTTTTCAAAAATTGATATCTTTGTAATCGCAAGAGTTATCAAAACGATTTTTTTTAATACGAGTAAAAATATAAACTTTAAAATTAATAAACCAAAAGTTATTTTGAAAGATTTTTCGAAAAATTATTAACTTTTGTTTTAAACAAATGACGATATCTCAAAAAGTATTATTTTGTTTTCGAAATTCTTTTTTTATTTGATTTCTTGCCTATTTTTCTATAATAATCAGCAATAACATTCATAGAGCGGATGTTAGTAATGATTCAGGGAGTCGTTATAAACAGCGTTCTCCTCAGCCACGCGAGTCGGCTCTTCAGCTGTTGCGCCGCCAATAGCGTACCTTAATTCATACAGTTTTGTCTAATGTATACATGTTTTTTTACATCTAGCACAAAGTCAACTGATAAACTTGCCTCAGTTTTTAGTACATGATGATCTATAAATATCTTAATTGCGCTTTCTATCTGCGATTGAATGGATTTGAGACCAGTACAATTTCTTTACGGCCACATTAAAAGCAAATTAATATTATTACAATTGTCTTAATCAATTACATCTGTTAAATTGTTGTTATTCTTTCTTCCTTATTTTTCCTTTTATATACGATGTATTATATTGTGCACTACAAAGTCCCTGAATCATTACTAATGTCCGCTCTATGACATTTATTGCTGATAATTATTGAATAATAGACAAAGAATCCAATAAAAAAAGAATGTCAAAAATAAAAATAACACTTTGTGGGATATTGTCATTTATTTAAAACAAAAGTTAATAATGATCTACAAATTTTTATACAAATAGACTACTATATAGGCAATATTTATACCAAGTTTCATAAAAATCAGTTACCTACCCCTGTGGAACTGTTTATATTCTTCTGAAATGAGCCTTTCTACTTAATCAAGACGGTCTTATTTCGTCTTTGACTTGGTGCATTGGTCTCTCCACCTTGTTTCGTGAGAGCTCTTCTCTCTCTCTCTCTCTATGTATTTTTATGTACGCAGAACCGACCGCAAGCCGGGATATTGCATGTTGCCGCTTCTCTCAATCTTTTATTCAAGCATCTTCTCCTCGACTAACACGTTGCTTTCTTTACACGTAAATGAGCTGCTCCGCCGTTATGAAAAGACTGAAATAAAAAAGGAACAAAGCGACGGCTTGTTTGTCTGTATGCGTTTGACTACTTTTGCTTACCCTCTTTAACTTACAGTTAGCAACCTCATTTTTTGTCAGTTGCTGCAGCTTGAATAGAGATTCGTTGCTTAATGAGTAATCCGTGATGACATGAGACGTAGCTAACAATTACATGCCACGTGTCATCTCACTGCGGTACATGACTATGTCAACATTTTTATGATTTCATGTCTATTTTCATGCAAATATCGAATCTCTACTTTTTTTTGATTAAAAGAAATATCAGAATAAAATAGAGTAAAGTAGTCTTTTGATCTAGTCGATTTATCCTACTGCTGCGCCACCTTGTACTTCCTTTTATTGGCTGATCTAATGGGCGAAATTAATTTGAAAAGCAAATGTCTATATACAATAAAATCAGATCATCATCCCATTGATTTGTCAGAAGTTAGCCTCTGTAAGATCGTTTTCAGATAGCGATATCCAAACATCAACTTGTCCAACTCAGCTACGTCTGTCTTATAAAGATTGTTTTAAAATTTGGATTAAACGTGGAAGTGACTTTTGTAAGAATTAGCGTCTGTATGAGATATATAAAATTGGTAAAATATTGCAAATCAAGGGCTCAGCGATGAAGACCGCTGTGATATCTTTGTCGAGGGAGTCATAATGTAAGAATAAAAATTCAATATCAGGCTGGCATGCAATTCACTGGCAGTTTTGAATTCATATCTCTCGTTACCTGGCGACGATATTTGCCTGCGATCTTCATTCGAAATTCGCTCTCGAGGAATTCCACGCCCATTCTCGGCTTCTCTTTTATGTCTGCTTTGACATATATACGTCCTGCGTATGTATGAATTTTCCAATGGAGTCAAATAAAATTAGAGGAAAGACTGCCAATCCGGAGAATGCGTCATGTCCCCTTCTTCATACGTATGTACTCCTTGTAGATTCGTCGATAGAAAATAATGTACAAGACTCGAGAAAAATGAAATCATATCTTATTACGTTATATCGTCACCCCCGTTGCTCTGCAACTTGCTCTCGTCGTATCTCTTTCTTTTTGCGGTGTATAGCTATGTATAAGCGACTTGTACACACTGATTGGCTTGGACGCTGCCGAGCACCGACTTCTCTTCTCCACCCTCAACTTGTCCTCATTTTCTACTATTCTCGCACTTCCTTTCTCTCTTTCTCGTCTCAGCTTACCTTGTTTCAGCTTTGTACTGCTCTCAGATTTCATTTCCTACATTTTTCCTGGCCAAACCCTGTTCGGGCCTGTGTCACTTTATAAGGGCATGATGTCTTGTACTCTACTATTATTCTCACTAGAAACTGCATTTACTGTACCAATTAGTATTTCTCGATCTACGATGAATACAATTTTATAAAATAACGCATATTTCAGAAGAGCGTGTCGATTTTATCACACCAAAAAGTTGTCAACATTTTAAAATTACACATCAGCTTTTTTACAATATCGTTTCACGTAGGTGACACGTTTGCTGCGTCTACCGAATTATTTGATTCTGCTGGACGTCGCTGGACTATTTCATTCGAAAAAAAATCCCCGAATTAAAATTTAAATGAGGGTACCAGAAATGAGGATAAAACCAATAGTGCGTATCGGACAGTATCCATCAACGAGTAGAGTATACAATTAAAGAAAATGAAGTTGCTGTACATCTCTAATACTTTTGTTGTTGCTTTCATTGTTGTTGTTTTATGAGCGATAAAAGAAGGAAATACTAGCATATAATTTGTTTGTAAGTGTGAGCTTGCGTTGACTAGATGAATTGGATCGTAGAGCAGGGATTTGTCGGTGTGCGAATGAAAAAAAACATCAAACGAGAAAGGAGGGCGAATGAAAATTGAAATGGAGCGATCGAGTGCACGGGCGGTTTCACGTGTCCGTTTGTTAAAACAAAGCTATGTGCCGCGGCGCAATGGCATGGCAAAACGCACGGGCTGCAGCTATCGAATCAAGAGCCCAGCAGAGAAAACACGCGCCAGACAAACAGCTGTAGGTTGAAAGGGGTAGCGCGCGATTTGCATTCCGCACAACCGGCCAAATTGCGCTCTCTCTTCTTCTCTAGCAGCCAAATCCAGCAGCCAATATCGATCATTATAGTTTTCCGAGAGACTTTTAACAACAGCGAGGGAAATACGCGAGTATCCGTTTCATCGTTATCCTCAGTCTAACTTATAGTCTCTCCGTTTTGACTGTTATGACAAAACGCCTACTCATAACTTCTAGTAGGTGCTCACAGCTAATGAGTTCATCTCGCTAGTTGTGTCCATGCCTTTGAGTTTTTGAGTTTACAACAGATACGAAAATAAATGTGGATTTGCAAAGCAAAGTTCCTTCAACCAACAGTAAAACTTGGCTTTGATTCGATTACCGCCAGGACTATAGAGGCTACTTGCGGGATTATTAGTCAAGTAAAAATTAAAGCCCATTCAATGACCCTCGTCTCCTCTTATACTATTCTGTCCATATCATCTCCGTTGCGATTCTCCAAGCTAACAGCTATTCGGCATCGAGAGTCTAAAGCTTTAGCTTAACTACGCGACAGCAAGCTTTATACGCATTCGCGTGCCTTCGAAATTTTGAGCTTAGCGAGCAGATAACACTTCCAGAGCGTTTCGAGAACGAAACGGTAAATCGAGCGTCTTACCATCTAGCAGATTATTTATTAGGAAGATTTCACTTTTTTCCCTACGTGAAATTGATCATAATCTGCTACCGGCTGGTTGATATCATAATCGGCCGTCAGTGTATACGTCAGACTAGTTTAATCTGTCTATTCAACTCACGTCCCGTTGTGAAATGCACGACATTAGTCTAGTTTCTTTCGTTTTATCTTTGTTGCCTTAAAATTATTTACCAGTTTAATTTCACCGTATTACCCATGAGTCGTTGTAAGGTTTACCAATAGCCTCGTAAACATTGAAACCTTTTGTTCGAAAGCTATTAAACTTGATTGATAGGATAATCCGTTCCTATGGTACTGGCATTTATCGAGGAGCTTTGGAAACTATTAGCTTTTACAAGAAACTTGAATAATTAGCGTTCTCAAGAGAATGCATAGGGATAGCGTTATTTTGTCGTATATCTGAAACTATGCCGACTTCTCTGTTATGGTAAATTTTTTTAGTGAGCATCTTTATTTACTTATTGTATTTATAAATACATACAATAACATAGTTGGGATAAACAGTTAGAAGAGAGTATCGCGAAATAGCGAAAGAGCGCAAAGAATTCAAACGATTCACGGGATAGCGGAAAATTAAAAAAATTAAAGGGAAAATAGAGTGTAACCAACGGCGAGAGACAGTGGTGGAGTAAAAACAACGTCCGGCAGGATTGGTACATCGGCATGTACGCTATCCGGGCGCGCTGCCATTAAATGTGAACCTTTCCCCTCTGTCCCGTGAGACTGCACAACTCCACGCTCTCGCGCGCTTTCCACCTTTTGCACTTGGCCAATGAGTCCACTGAAACTGCCGGAGGAACAAAAAATAACAAGCCCTATTTTTCACAATAATTGTTAGTCTGCACTGACTCCATGCCACTTTTCCCTCCAGCTATTCGCCAACATTTGCTGTTTTTTACATTTTCTCTTTTTTTTGCACGCACGTACGCACACATGCCTTTCTCCCAAGCGTATCTATATCGAATTGCGTATTTTTCTTCCCTCGCTGCCTTCGCGATCACTTGATAACCGTTCAATGTCGCGAATTCAGGCAGGCATTCTCTTAAGATTTCATTCTGCGTTATGTAATCATCATTCGTTTCGTTTCATCCATTCTTTGATAATTTGCATTTATGAAAGCCAATCTTTATCTTTTGAATTGGCCATGTATCGCAAACATAGTAAATTATCCATATCTTTTTATCATAACTAGTCAACAACGAGTACGTCGTGCACGTTCCTATTTCATTTCTTTGTCTACTTATTGTTGGCAAATGATCATTCAATTGAAAATATTATTTTTAAATTAGAGTTATTGATAAATAATACATACAAGTGCACAGGTGCACCCATACATATACACGCACACGCTCGTGTTTCGTTCCATCAGTATCTGACGTGACTTAGCTTTAGTTAATCAAACCACGACTAAACTGACTTGACTTACCAGGCTTTCAATTGTTTGAATGAAGGATAAGGATTAAAAAGAATTAAATAAAGTATCAATTTCCTTAGAGATGTGCTCATATTTAATAATTTCAATTATTAGAAGAGTGTTTTCAATATGTTCCTAGGTACTTGAAGTTTCGTGATAATGTTCCGCTAAGAAGAATAAGGGCATCATCCAGATGACACAGTGGAGAAGCGTAATAATTTTGAAATTTTTGAACATAGTGAAACAGCTCGTGCAACTTATGTGTCAGCTGCTTTCGCGTAGGTATCAAACGAGCTCTTTAAAAATCACTAAACATAACATTTTAAAAGAAAAAAATCGAGACATTAAATTATGCTCCTGGCAAAGCGCCAAGGGAAGGCTAAGAAACGCTGCGCGAAACCTTGTGATTTATTTGGTCAATTTGAAAAGTGAAAAATGCTCGGATTTTTATGGTGATTCATAAATGTATCTTTTAATTACTAATTCTTTTGGCAATTAAAATAACATAGAGAATTGCTCGAAAATATTTGTCATATAAATATTTCGAACATGTAATCGTGTATTTTTACAAATCTCATACGAATGTGCGTCGTTATTATTGTAAAAGTATTTATTCCTATTAATTATCGACGCTATATTGAAGTTAAATAATTGTGCAACAATTAGAGAAAATTATTAAATAATTTTAAAAAATCAGTCAAAGTAGGAAAACAGAATGATCATATCGATAAATGATTTCACTGTGTTGATAGACTTATAATATTGCTCGTTCACAAATTAATCGTGAAATTGTATTTCCAGATCGAAATTGAGACGAAATATCCATAGCTAACATTTTGATCACGCACAAACAATTCTTTATTGAGGAAAATGGTAGTTTGATTTTCCGTTATTGAGGTCCAGAGCATAGATTTATTGATATTCTCATAAGTTACATAGTGTCTACGTGCCGATACGGTAAATGGCACTAATTTCAGCAGAAACGAGCCAAGCGCGTAAGGTCGTTCTTGTAAAATTGCGCTTAAGCGAAAATACTTTATAACATTGGATTGTAACAGTCGTTAAACAAGTATAAGTTTTTCAAATGTGGGTTGGAAAAGATGTGGTTCCGTCGTTGGTATATCAATAATTGTGTAAGACGCTATAGATGGATGAATTTTAAAACATTTAAAATTTTTGTCGATGGTGTGTTGCGGAAAAGGAAAAGAAAATTATATAGTGCAGGAGACGACCATTAACTACTAGTTTTCTAGTGAGTCCTCGAACTGGGAGCACATCCCTGGGGCATTAGTAGGTAGAAAAGAGATAAAAACAAGGACATAAAGTAGCTAAAGCGAGATAAGAAGACATTGGTTGCAATGTCTTGGTCCTCGTTTTTGGCGACGAATTAAATAAATAATTCATGGAGTTAAGGCATTAGGTTAAGTTAGCAAGTTCCCGTTTGTTCGTCAGCTGGAGCATTCGAGATGAGGTGATTTCTTTCTCTGCGAAAGCAGAGACGCGTCTTGCAGCTAGTCGGTTGGGAGAGCTCGTTCGATACTTGTGCTCACCATCTCTCAAAAATAATTAGGTCGTCCCTCTTGATTCGCTCCTCGAGTTATCTCCAGGCGCTGTTGTTCTGTGCACGCTGATATGCTTCTGTAGCTTGCTATTCAGTCGCAGTTCGCGCTCGCCAATATATTTCATGCGTACGTGTACAACGGACTGGACTTTACGTGTTACGCTCCGTAAATACTAATTTTGTCGGATGATGCAATACACGCGCTCAAAGCCAACTTCTAACTATAAATAACAACTACCGCTAGCTACTGTATTGTTTTGGAAAGAGGCCACTCGCACTGTCCCTTTTATCTCGCTGCATCTCTTCACCACTCTCTCTTGTCTCTCTCTTTCTCCCTCCCATTCGCTCACAGTATACAAACGCACTTTGAAAGCATCTCAATACACATATGAAGCTCTGATTCTGCCTGGTTCAAATTTTTCAATAAAGAACTTGACCGACCAGCTCTTGAAATCTTTATTTGCCAGTGGTCGAGAGGATAATGTTGGGCTTATTAAAGATCGCGACGCAAGTTTAGCAAACGTGACAAATAATTTAATCTTTGCTCATGTGTTGTAGATAGATTAAAAAATCATATCAACAAATTTTTCTAAATTAATTGTCACAAATATTTTGAATATTACATTTGTAAAATGACAAACTAGCGCTAAAGTTTCGCACTGATAGAAATAGTCAACAGTAAGCTTTAAAATATGTCAAATTGAAAACTTATTCAAGAATCCAACTGAATCCGCATCTTGTCCTGTTGAAGCTTAACAAAATTTATAAGCAGAGCTAGGGAAAATGTTTTCTGAAAAAGCTTTCATGACAGCAATAATAGAAATCCAAGTGACATAATACTCGGTTATTAGTAGAACCGATTTCTGGTTTTTCCTTGAAATAATAATTGTTCTTCGTATTCCTTTTCTTTAACTATTTCCGCAAACGATTTCGTTGGCAATTCGATCAAGATGACCATAGCATTATCATTCTGGTATTAAGAAGTATTCTTTTATATGATAGGAACCCTATAAAACATTAGACTTTGCGGTGTAAGTGAGGAATGAAAATGAGAATAAAAGAGGAGCATTTATTTATCTCACACGAGAATAGTGGAGTAGCCAAAGTGCAATTAGCGCGGCTGCTCGACTACCGATAATCCGCGCGATGTTTCATCAGTAATTAGGAAAAGGATCGAGTTAGGAAGAGACGGAGCGATCGAGTCACGTCAAGTACTTTCCAATAGAGATTGGATCTCTACTCGCCTGACTGCAATCGAGCTTGCATCACTTACTCTTCTCCCTCTCTCTCTCTCTCTCCTCTTCTTTTCTTCTTTGCTTTTCCTCTGCATCGAACTCTGTTATGTGTGTCTCTCGTTTTCGCTCCATTTACTTCATGAACTGGCAGTGCTTTTTCTCTTTTCTTTCCTTCGCCTTACTTCTGTGGATTGTGCTTCTTGTAGATTTTTCTTACTAGAGATACTGCTAAAATATTTTTTATTTGTTGTTTTTTCCTTACTAATGTATTCTGAATAAAAATGGGTATCTTTCGCAATTTTTGATGGTTTGATGATTCTTGATTCTTGTTTATTCCTACTCATTCATACTTCGTCAAGTTGAATAACGCTGGCTTATATCTACACATGTGCTAGATATTATCTCAGCAACAGGATATTTATTCCCCATTCTGCATAATATTTGGAGTTGAATTATATTTTATTTTGCCGATACTCTATTAGTGTTCGCATATGTAATTAGATACTATGCAAAAGTATTTCTGTAAACCCATAGATATTCCAATTCGCGTTATTTTCAAAGATTGATTACGGTGATTTCGTTGTTATTTCTATTAGTTGGCTTTAGGAATGGAAAGTATAAATTTGGCTAGTTTAAAAAATTGGAATACATGAATGTGTAAGTTGAATATACGAAATGTAGAGGTAGATAAGCACTGATTTAAATGCGCTTACCTCGCATTGTTTCGAGAAAAGCCTGGCCAAGTGTAATCAATAAATAATTCTCTGTATCTTTATTAGGTGATAGTTGAGCTAGTAAAAGAAAACAACGGCATAAAGGTTTGAGTCCAAGAAAAAAAAAAGAAAGAAGGAACGAAGGAAAAATCGTTGAGAGCTTCTTTCTCCGTCCTAAATCAAGAAATAAGACGAGCGCTTTGTTCGTTGATTACTGTAGCGGCGAGCAAAGTGGAGGGCGAGAAGAAGAATAAGAAGGATCGAGTAAGGGTGAGAAGGAGAAGCTACCGACTACGATGTAGAAACAGAACTAACAAAGCCCGAGGAACAGCTTCTCGTTCGCTCGAGCCGCCCACACTGTCCGCAATAGACGCACGAAAGTGAAAACGCTCGAAAAGCTAAAAACGCCGAAAGTGTTCCATTCGACCCCCACTTCCTTCCGCTTCTTGTAATCTTATCAATTATACCACTTTGTGCAAACAACAATTCAATGTTTAGTGTTAACTGATTTTTCCCAAATACTATTTAGTCGATTTTGTTAATTTTTACAAATGCTTGGCAACTGATGCAAGTAGCTTAAAAAATACAGTTTCAATGGGCGTTGAATCGTTGAATGAGAATTCATTGGTTTGTACGCGGAGATAACGTAATCACCGAGTAAGAGTTAGTGCACGCAGGATCAATTTCACTAATTTCGGTGAATTCCATAAAGCGAAGCTCTATGCGCCGATAAAGTGATATCTCGATTGAACAAGAAGATAATATGCTAATGGCTCGGTACATCTGCATGCGATCCGCGCGCACTCTGCGGATTCCAATGGCTGGTCAAATTTTCATTGGACTACATCAAAGCTCGAAACCTAGCTGCTTCCTTAATTTATTAAAAAATACTTTTAACGCTCTGACTTCCGCCCCCGCCCCTTTCATTTTACATTGCTAGTCAATAAACATCCGCTCTTGGAATACTTCAATCATTAACCTTGCTTTATTAATTCTAGTGAGCTGGCGGAATGCGCCCCCTTAGGCAGTTTTACTACGCTATATTGACTCGTCCATTTCATTTAGCCAGCGAATTCCTCAACTATTATTTACGAGAGTTCATATTTGATGTCAGATACGCTCTCCAATTATTTCAGCAATTTGCATTCAGTATCGACCGGTTTTCAATTTTAACTCGAAACCCTTTTCAACGTGAACAACCATTAGGTTAATATGTCCATGTGCTACGAATCTTTCTGTATGAAAAGATTTGTAAAAATTATGATGCGCACATCCATCATACTAATAGGACAGAAATGAGCGTTGTATCAAAAAGGACCATGCATCATCCGATAGTATACACGTTGATTAAAAATTTGAGCCGCGTGAAAAAAGAAAGAACGGAATGCTGCGTTACGCGTTGGGGCAAAAGCCGAAAAAGACCCAACGTTCTGGCAAGTTCGCTTGCATTTGCGCACGTAGCTATCGATCAATCATTGCCAGGAAAGGCTACACGTGTTCATGAAACTGTAATTCGACAATCAATCCCGGGCTCGCACCCTCGCATATACGCACTGTAACAGTGGATTTCGTGTTTTTTTTTCGGCTTTGCATTTTTCGCCCGGACGTCCATTGAATTTCACATTTGCTGCGTAAAAATTAGGAAACCGAAAACGAACAAACAAGCAAACTCACAAACAGACAAACTATACTAAACGAAACGAGCGAAACCGAAATTGCGAGAGGCGATGTCGAATAATGCAGCGATGAATCTTGATGAATTAGTAGTTAGATCCTAGATCCTATTAGCACTGCAAACTGCATGAATAATAATAGAAGAGCAAGCCGTCTTGCGGATGCACATCGTGCAATACTTGAATTTGGGCAGATAAATGTACGTATCAGAGAAGGTACGTTGGGATGAAATATCGATTGGCTGGCAGAGCAATGCTTCTAAAAGTGGTGGCTAAATGTGGAACTGTTGATTGAAAAAGCGAAGAAGAATGGAGTTGCAATGCGGGTGTCTGCTATTGAATATAGAACAGGATAGCGATGTGAGAGCTCAACGGCAGTGTAACAGTGTGGCCATAAAGCGGAGTGGAAGAGAGAGAAAGAGCGAGAGAGACGAGGTATGTTGATGCGATGGAAATGACGGTATCTACTATCGCAGTGGAAACATTAGTTACAACGCACTTCGTCAGACGCGAGGTGCCTGCAGCGGGACGGTAGTAAACGCACTCGCTCGACTTATCTCCTTTTCCCGCCGCCCGCGCTAGAGAGTTGCAATTTCACTGTTGCCCGTGTTCATCATGCCGCTGTCTCTGTCTGTCTATTTCCTTCATACACACACACTCTTTCTCTCTCCCTCTCTCTCTCTTTCTCTCTCTATGTATATATATCACTCTCTCTCTCTCTCTCTCTCTCTCTCTCTCTCAGTTGCGCGATAGTGCTCTGCAATTTTGATGTTTCACAAGCCTTAGTCGGCTTTTTAATTGCACTGACTGTCATTGCGCAGCAGCTCGCGCAAATTGCAATCTAGCCATGAGAGAACTCTTTGGGTCATGGATCGCGCTCTATTTTACTTACGCGGTTGCAACGCAGTACTTCCGCTAGTTCCACGATGATTAATCGTTTCCTCTTCTATCGCCGAGGTCTTCATTGTTGGCCTCTATATATTGCCTTTTTACCGATATCAGCTCGCACGGACAAACCACTCTTAACCTGCTTTCTCTTTTCTATCGTGCTGCTCGCCGTTCTGACTTACGTCTGTAAATTAATGAAAAATAAACGTGGCTTACGCTTACCTTTTATTTTTCTCTTCTCTCTCGATGATCTATTTTCATCTAACAGGTGCGGATTTCGTTGTTTGTACATTCCACTTTTAGAATGTGACTTGAAGCTAGATATTTGACGTACATTACAACTACCGACCGCAAAGGAAAGCAACGAAATAGTAGCGAAATATCGAACTATAGAGATCGTCGCAAGCTTGCAGCTCGTATTTCTCTCTTACGCTTGAACGCCGTCGAATCCCTACAAATTTATACGAGGCGCTAGTCCGAATGGAGTTCGGCTGTCTGAGGTAAGGCCATCCGTCGTTCTATTTTCCCGAGCCAGCGACCTTCGCTCTATTCGCTCCTCTTTGCCTGATGTGTATAGCTTGTTTCAGCTAAGTACGTTTTGACACTGCCAACCCTTGCAGTCACTTCTATCTGACTCAACTCGCTCTAGTCGCCTGGCGAGAAGAGCTTCGCGTCAGTGCATCCTGCACAACCAGGCCAACTCCATAACTTGGCAATCATGAACATTGTCGAAAATCTGTAACAATATCGTGACGTTATAAGATATCTATTATACAGATGTGACGAGTGTCCTCGCTCTTGAGGTTGTCTCTTCTAGCGCATCATCTCATTGGCCTGACAACGATGCCAAGCTGAGAGTACTTAATTGCAAGCATACTCTCATACTCGATGTTCCATAAGGTGTTGTCTAGAAATAGCAGCAGCGCGATCAACAAATGAGAAAGGCTAATCATTTATACATCTATATCAACTGATCACTCTGAAGTGACGATTTTTGGTCGGTGCACGTAGTTCAGCAGGGATGAGCAGTAGGGCACGAGGAACAACGTTGCCTGAGTTAGCTGACTGACGACGGTCAAGAAAGTTAATTGGCCCTGTGACACATAAGTGCAGCTAATAATAAAGTATAAAGAATCAGGCCGAAAAATTGATGTAACGATAAGGCGGCACCGAGAAGATCGTACTAGTTAATATAGGCGACGAAAGGACGCAGACAAGCCAGGGTGACCTTATCCGAGGTCTACCAGCCAGGATTAATATACTCGAGGCACTGATCAGCGATTTACATCGCGCTGTGTAAGTCCCTCTCTTTCTTTCTCTTTCTCTCTTGTTAATGTATCGGGACGCGGTCAAATCTCTATGAGGGCAGCTAAGGGTAAGCGCACCCGCACCCTTAGCTGCACGGACGTTTATGTGCCAACACCGTCGTGTAGCTTACAAGAACGTTGGGTACATGTAAAAGTGTAGGGCGTGAAAACGCCGGTTGCATGAACGTAGAATAAATCAGAGTAATTTGAAAAATGTAATATGCATTGTCTAAGCCTTGTCTTGCGTGCGTGCCTGTGCATTTCACTCCCACGTCCGGGACGCAATACTCCCCGAACCGCGCAATTAGATAAATTAGTATCAAACGATGGACTATCGAGGACTTAAACGACAAGAAGAATCCACCCTCTATGTTACACAGATATACTACGTTTAAGCATTAACTCGTAGCTTGTATACTTGCGACCTAACTAATAAAATTCATGTAATTTCTCGATCGTAAGCGTAACCAAGGTTTTAGTTTCCATATGATTCATTGCATGTTGAAAAATAATTTTTTTAAACGTGTCTATGCTTACATATGCTGCTACTGTATCCGCATCTGGTTACTTGGTGCGCTTTATTAATCATTGACGAGAAATTAGCGTTCAATAGAAACAATTGGAATAATAGACGATCTTGATGATGTATCGAAGGGTAGACTTTAGTGTGAAATAAGGGGCGGTGGAGAACTACTTTGCTCGTTTTTGCGAAGACTCAAGCGAAAACGAGTCTCTCACGAGTGTAATTACCGCAGGGCTATTTCATGTAGAACCTCTCCCTGCCTCCTTCGAATTAGTTGAGAATTTGCCTACAAATGCGCCTATGCGATAGGTGTATGTGCTCTGACTTGACAATGAGACTATTGGATTATTTAGCCGCTACAAAATTGGATCTGCCGGCTTCTAGCTCCAGCCATTATTAGATAGTGTGCGCGCGTGTGTTACGTCGCTCTACTCCTCTTCTACACCATATCAAGTGATATCGTCCTTTTTTGTTCCCTGCCCTCTTCCCCACATTGCGCACACACTCACCCTCGCGCACAGTTTATAGGCTTTATGCAGATTTCACACTGACTCAAATTCCAATTGGAGAAAAACGTAGATCAAGAGTTATGGAAATAGCTGACTTCGATCTGGACAAGTATAGAATTGTCAGGATACGAGTAAATGCATATCCTTTGACAACTCGCGCTCATGAAAGTAGACGTTTCCTTTTTAAAATTCAAGCGACGTTTTTCGCACCCCTAACACCCCGAAACTCATTGTTCACTGGCGCTAAACACAGTGGCCAGTCGAAAATTCAAGGGTTACAGACTGGCGCACGGCTTGCTGCAATTAATATATAAAAGATCGCTGGAGTGTTGGGTCGACCGGTTAATGTGCAGTGCTGCTTGTCGCGCTCTGGGAATATGTTACCCGTCTTCATTAGCGATCGCCCTCCTCGACTATACATTGTTACAAATATATCCACGCGACTTCCCCTCCCACATATATACCAAGCCAGCCAGCTCCAGTTTTAATTAATAATTCATTTGTGCATTGTATTTTCATTTTTGCTGGATAATGAATAAAGAGCCTCTATTAAATTAGACCTTCATTCCTCATCTCCTTCCTTCCCGTCCTCACACTATTCTTCATCTTTAGGTGCATGCATCTTTTCCTTATTGAACATACTTTCTGCGGTACTGTTCATTTTTCACGCTTATATGTTATTCCATTTCAACTAATTCGTTCATACTCTTTCTGGCACTCAACCTTACTTGATTCACAATTGACCTTTCATCATGAATGTTGATTCTTTGTTAAATCTCACCAAAATATTACGTTCGTTTTGGAATATTATCTTAAGGTAATCAGAATATGATATTTATATAACATATAAGTAGAATGGTTGTACATCGATCATCAATTTTTCTATTTCAATGTTTCGATAATTTGTTCGTAACATGGCAAAAACAATAATCAATGATTTTTTTTGTTTCAGGTACGTGCGACATATGCACTTGTTCTATTGTTGGATAGCTGATAGTAGTACGTTTTTTTTGACTTGTGATTACATTGGAAACTATCAAAATAGTTATTTGTATTCGTTCAGTTTTCCAGCTACAAATCAAACATGAACGATTAATTATTGATTCTCTGGTCGAACGATAGGCACAGTCGTAATAAAAATTGAGCAACGAATGAAATAAAAATATACGAGGAGTCTCAAAGGGGATATAACGAAAGTATGTCTAGTATGAAAAGAACTTGCGTGCTTATGGTTTTAGGTGCGCTAAGACATGAAAACTAGCAAAGTTGGGTGGGGGTAAAAAATATGGGTAAGTAAGTGGAATAGCGTCGTAGGATGAACATGGTAGGGATATGTAAAGTGGCTAAGCGAGAGCATGAGCCACGTGAGCGTGAGCGCGAAGATAGATAGGATAGGGGTGGAGGGTAGGGGAGAAATTAATTTGCCTCGTCGTGTCTGCAAGCTGTTTTTGCAGGCGTTTCACGAGTTGACGCCCTGTGCAGTCGCGGAGTGAAACGAGCTGCAACTCCGACGGAAATTAGGGTCAGGCATCAGGACAGATCTAGTTCTCCTTTCGCTAAATTTTCAGCTAGCACTTGAACCTTTCCCCTTCTTCTCTTCTTCTACTTTTAATTTTGCCATATTCGTTTGTTCGTTATTTTAATGTACATTTGGCGGATTTTTCCATTAATATATTGAGCGACGATATGCCAGGTTGGCCTGAATATAGATTTTCCCTTGATACTTGATGATTTTCATCAACGAAGACAGCTTAGACTACTTGAACCTCAATAATTGAAGGCAATGTTGTGCTCAAGTGTTATTTTTACAACTCGATTCGACAAGCCAAGCGAGACGTGTGTACGTACACGGAGCACGAGACTAACAATGGTTTGGTCGCTGCGTCTTGCGATTCGCAACCTGCAGCCCACTGGGCCAAGCTTTCAGCAAAGTTTACACGGTTTTCTTTGTGGCCCAAGATCTTGGCTGTGAGCTGAAGACGCCACAAGTTTACAGCGAGAGAGAAAGAGAGAGAGAGAGAGAGAGAGAGAGAGCGAGAGAGGGAGAGAGCTGCAGCTAGGGATTCGTCTCAGCCAGCAGTAGTTTGCAGTTGCACCGCTCGCCGCCGCCTCTGTTTGCCCCTGTACGTACACGAATTCAGTCTCCTAATAAACGAAAGTTTTGACTGCTTGGTGTCGGTGCATTTAATGGGTCACTACGGCCCTCTACTGATCTGTCTACCTACTTTGATTATTTTCTTCATCATTCAAATAGAATCATTGGTTTAATTTATTTCTTGTAAATATTTTTCCTCTTAATATACTCTATTTATCTTAATTATAACAAGTTACTGAATGTCACAATCCACCTATGCATCGATCAATTATACTATTCATTAACCGGCCTACTTCAGTTTCTGAAAGTCATTCTTTTCATTATTAATAATTCAATTAAAAAGAAGAAACTTGATTTAACGTCTCTCGTAGCTTTATCAAATAATAAAAGTATATGTCGCACAATAAATTAGCCGATCCAAGAATTAACGCATCAAAGTGATTGAAAATTCGGTCAATTTGCTGCATAGATGGAAAAAATAGCACCGAAATGGGCAATAAACTAGGCGGTGTAGGAATAGAAGCTGCTTTATTAACTTGAAAGGAATTTCCTCTGGCTTTTCCAACATAACACTGCTGATAGCCTTTCGAGGCACGTTTCACCTCTGATCCGTCGGGAATGCTTGCGAGATTCGTTCCGATAACACGAAGCTCACCCAAGTATGCGAGCGCATGCCCAAGACTCCACTTGCACAACGGTCCTACTCGCACTAGCACTCACCCTCTCTCTCTCTCTCTTTCTCTCTCTCTGCCTCTCACCTAGCGTCTACTACATCTCTACTATCTACGTTATATTTTCAACTTTCGATCAAATTCGCAGTTCTTGTCTGAATAATTCAACTCTTTGTTTATTACCAACTAGGATTCTCTTGTCATGAAGTCAAGTTGATCGTTTGGTTGTACACAATTCCATACCCATCAATACTTAAATACAATTCTAATAACTTTTGTAATTTTTTTCATCTTATCCATCTCAATGTTCACATTTTGTTAGTTGCTAGTGTAACATAACCAAAGTATATTCTACAAGCAATCAGATATTACAAGCGATGCTGTTGAAAAAACTTTCACGTTACTATTCATTTGTCAATGTTAAAATTGTTAGGTATGCACATTTGCGTACAACGAACAAATATCGACAAAGCGTTATGAAAAGTAGTGAGATAGTGCAGTTGTCAGCAAAGTAGCAAATAAACTTCGGAATATCGAACATTTTTCCAGGGGAAGGCTTGATGAATAAGAAAAAGTTTTGCAACGTAGATGTTGATTTTTTGTTCGATGTAAACGTCGAGATAATTTATGGAGAAATTGGGATCCTTTGATAAATGAGCTTCGAGCAAACAGAAAAGTTTGACGTGCCGTAAATACTTAAGCATACAGCAGCCCTTCATTTTTTCCATAGTTGGCAAAATATAATACAGCTCGGTGGAGAGCAGGCTTAAAAAGAGGATAGTATAGAACTGTAGGACTGCTTTCGACAGCGACTGCATTCTAAAACAGAAGCGGAAGCTTTCGCCTTATGCATTTTTCCGCACACTTCCAACTCCGGCAAAACAAAAGCCATAAATTATTGACTGGCCTTCGCGTTGGCTGTCCCTTTCAGCGCGTGCGCATGCGCACTTTTCATAAGCTGCCGACTGCATAGCTGCCTAGAATAAATATCGGCGCTCCACCGGCTCGGCTCACCAGTTCCTTTTATACTTGGAGAGATCCAACTGTGTGTACCGAACTATAGCTATCATTGGGTATATGTGACACGGACGGGGTTTGACCAGCAGCTCGATTTTCCGCCGCATACATTTTCCCATGACGAAAACGATCTCGTGATTGCGCGCACTTGTGTTTATAGCTGCGCAGCAAACCGGGCAAATATTCCGGCTTTTTTTGATTTTCATTCGTGCTCCAGTGCTAGCGATGCGTAGCTGAACCTGACCGCGGCTGCTCTGAACTTTTTAAATAAAGCCCGCCCGATTTTTTTGGATAAGTTTGACTAATTTAATGGTTGGACACAGAAGCATGTGTGGTATTGTTCGTCGTACGATTGAGATGATCCAAGTGAGGGATGGCGAAGCTATCGTCGAATGCCAATTGTTGCGTTTGATTATGCATGCGTAGTAACATTCAAAGTATGCTCAGTAGCTGCGTCTCTAGTAAGATTAGCGAGGTCTAAAAGCGCGTCGCGCCGGAGATGCTCAGCGATAGAGGTCGCCGAGAGAACGAGGATAATCGGGACTTTCGTGCGTGGCCGTGGCGCGCGCAACACACAATGAGTCTATAAATGTTTGACGAGAATCGCGTGAGGGTGCGCACCAGAAAAGGCTCTTGCTATTTAGGGGTGCTGTGGGAGGCCTGGAGGAGAACCGTATCGGTCAAAAGCAATCCTTACGGATCTCCTCTGCTTTCCACTGTACTCAAGTCATTGTCATAAACGTCTCGCGTTGTTAGGCAAGTAATATTTCATGACGCCGGGGGGCGTGCAAAAGTCAATGTACGACCGACGGCGAGTTGCTGACTTTCAGACGAGCTCCAGATAGGTTGCCTATGTTTGACGCTGGATGGATTACAATTGCGTCGGTGAAATGAACAAACATTTTTTTCTCGTCGATGCGAGTGGGGCGATATCAGTAATGAGCCGAGCGATTATAATTGATGGCCAGACAACTCAATTGATTATACATTAGTGCAATTGCGATGAAATTGAACGGAAGAGCAAAGTATGCTATAATTTAAATTAAGCGCGACATAATGCTATTAGAGCGTTGGGTAGAGAGGGACTGACCCAAGGGAAAGCCTGGCTAGACGCTGAGCCTTTTATTATTCTGCATTAAATCCCCGCTTGTTGGCCTGAGTTATATCACGAATAATTTAATCGCTTTATCCAGTGATCAATTCAGCAAAGTAGAGCATTTAATGTCGCCAATCATCGGTCATCAATCATCCCTCGATCGTTATAAGTAATCCGCCATGATCTACGTGTATTTGTCGTCGACAATCTCCGAGAAATTGCTATCACTCCTGATAATTAGCGGAAAAATTACGTAGATGTGAGTGCAATCAGGCCTATGAATAGATTAGAACTTGGTTAATCAATGAAAAACTAGCGGATTCTTGGGGCGGGATCGAACGGTCGAGTAGCAGCAGTACCCGCCACCACCAGGATTGAAAATCACGGAACAGACGAAAAAACCTCGTGGCGCATTTGGAATCACATTGACACTTGGAAAGCTTGGGTTTCCTCGAGCCACGATTTGAAATAGATATATGCTAGTGAGCAGTCGCGTTGGATCGTGTCAGGTAAGCATTTCCTAGACACTCGGTAGTCGCCTTGACATATTCTGTTGCTTGGAGCTGCGAATTTCATTTTCTCAGCCTGTTGACCCACAGCCAGCGCGGCGGCGGCCGCTCCGTACAACTTACCAGCTCTCTCTCTCTCTCTCTCTCTCCCTCTTTCAAATCCGGAGCGGATGTCTTGACTCCATTATGTAGCTCTAGCTTCGTCACTATAGATATGTAACTACAGTTCCCTGCTTTTCTCGGGTTCTCGCGCTTATCGCAACAGGCGTCAGCAATTCCTGCAAACTTGATCACCTAATAACATCAAAGCCTTATTTACTTGGCCAAACCGATGAACTGATGGAGTATCTCGAGCTAGCCATCCAGCACTCACTTTCTGTTCTTTCATCCTGCTTTTCTTCTCGTTATTGTTTTCGATCACCATGCGAATAGCAGATCGCCAATCATCCCAATAGATAAATCAATGTGTGGCCAGACCACTCGTAAAACTGAAGAGAACGCTCAAACTAAAAGAACGCTTGATGCGATGGCTAGACTTATGCGACATTGGCGGATCAATCGAGAATGAAATTATGAAACCTTAAGCGAGTAACTACGCTCAAGTAGAACTAACGCTTTCGACCTAATTACGGCGAATGATGTCGAGTTGAGCGAAGGCCTTCGTCGGACTTCCGCGGTACCCGAAGGTGCTGCTTCCGCACACAACTATCTACAAGACTAGAGGATCTCTCTTTCCCATCTCTTATATCAGTTGAGCGCGCAATTTTGGGGCATCTCCGCCGATTAATATCAAAGGATATTTTGCGAACTAGCAATAAATCAAGGGCGTGCCCGAACTTGCAAAAATTCCAGCAAGTTTTAGCTCTCAGCGGGTTCTACGACTTGGCACCCTGGCTACGCGCTATGTCTCGGCACCTTCAATATCTGTTTTTCTCTGCCGTCGCTACCACCACCGCCGCCGCAAGCGCCATGAAAATCAATCAGCTCGATCGACCGCTTGGCTCGGCTCGACTATATATTTGTTTCGACGATGAAATATGAAACTTCATTTTTTTCATTTGCCACGTTCCCGACAAACGTTGTATCTACATATAGCTTTTGACAGACGGCCTGGATAATTGATTTGTATAAAATATCCGCGTCAAATGTCTACTGTTAGACTAGTCGCTGTTGGTTCACTGGAAAGCAAGTGCGCGCAGAGCAAGTGATACGTAAAATATCGTTTGTACGCCCATTGAACATTTTGTTTTTGGTTTGAATCAAACAGTTGAAATTCAATTGTATTGCAAGGGATAGACAAAAAAAATAACAGCAAAACTAATAATAAATTGAAATGTGAAATGGAGAAATTGAATTGAATGTAAATTCATAAGTTTCCTCGATCCATCGATAAGCTGATTAAATTCGCAACAGGGTCATAGATCCTGATGGCTAGAAGATACCAAGCTAAATATATGGAGACAGTTTACGAGTGCATTCGATGTTGCTGTTTTGCGATTCTTTTAGATTTCAAGCCACATGCACCTAGGGAACATACGTGACGAGACATACAAAATGCTCGTACGCTTCACACCTTCAAATACAATCCTTTTACTTTTAGCCTGTGCACAATGCCATTCTTTTGCGCTCGCTCGATTCGCAATTTAGCAAAGGGTATTTTTTTCGCGCTTGCGTGATTCTTCTCCACGTTTTTTGAGATCTAAACATGACGTAATGAGTTGCGAGTGAGAGTTTGTGACGCGCCTTCGAACGTAAAAACAGACAAGGAAGGGAAAAGATAAAGAAGAGTAAACGAGCAGACGGGAATTGAAGCTGATGCCGAGAGTCGGGGAGATAGGCAAAAGTGTAGTTAAAAGGAAACGCGAAAGATGTTGCTACGGAGAAAGCAGAGGTAAATACTGTGAATGGTTCGTCACTGCCTAAACAAGAATCTTTAAGTCTCTCTTGGTACGGACTCGTACTTCTTTCGCCTCTTTTCTCTATCTCTGTTGCACTGCCACGAGTGACGAGAGGATCCTTATATTTTCTTTGAACGGCGCTCAAAGCTGTCTCCCAACTCGGGAAAGGAGGACAAAAAACGATGAAAGCAACGAAAGATGCCACGGGGTTTGCAAGTCGTTTGCGTGAAAACCTCGAGCATTTGCTATATATAGTACACACTTACTCTTGTACACAGACGATACTGCATCCACTTTCCCCTGACATCTTCATCTGTACACTTTAATGTAACTCGCTTCCATTGCTAGACATCGGCAGGGGCTCTGGTCATCGCAGCATGGATTGGAGATATGATGTTCCTTTTGCGCGCTTATCAGAGGCGTATTAAAACTCAATCTAACGTGCATTTCTTTTTTATTTAAAATTTAAAAGAAACTAACAAGGGCACTCGCAGTTGCCAATAACGGTCGGCGAGAGTCAATTAGAAGTTTGGCTAATCATGAGATAAGAGAAGTTGTAGAGGGGAATTCGCGTCATGATTCATAAGCAAGAGAAATCTGAGAGCGAATAGCAGTAGCTTTGGATTAGTATTCTCATGCTCGCAGAGATCTATAGCTATATATGGGGTAGGCTAGGGTAGGGTTATCTAATTTGCATTTAGCACTGGTGCGTGTGAGCCACAGCCGAACATCCCCCCATTAATGAACGCTTCCTCTCTATCTCTCGCAGTCTTCCATGTGCGTACTCGGCTCCCGACTATCCACCGCCCGATCTCAATGCATCAGACCTCGTGCTATCTCCCGAGTTGCTTCGCCCGGATATCGCTTCAATCCCGCTGCGGTCCTCCCTGCGTCTCTACTCATCTCCGTTTCTCTTTCTTCATCTTCGTCAAATCAGAGCTGCTGCCGTGACTATCGATACAAAGGAGCTTGCCCGTGGCTGAAATTGTCCGATTGTTCGCGCAATATGGACCTTGGGCACTCGAGCATATATTATTAGGTTCGAGAAGCCAACGGTCGTGTACACGTCAATTGGACTCGGGCTGACAGCTATTACGTTGGCCCTCCGTCGCGCATATAATTTAGGTCCGACCCGACTCCCTTATCAATTGGCGAGTGCGATTGCAAGCCCAGTTCAATCGACCAAATACCAGCTGCCGCCTCTCGGTATAGCTAGACGCCTACGCACTCATGCTTGGCATGCAGCATTAAGGAAAGCTCGGCGTATCTACACTGCACCGCCCTGATTTCCCAAAGGATACCCTAGGATATGACGGGACTGCCAGCTCTGCATAACTCCGCGCCTTCGAGTGACAATGTACGAGGATCGATTTCATTCTTTCGGCCCGACCCCTGACACTTCGATTTCATTATACACCACGATTGTGCCATTCAAAGCCTGTCTTTGTTGTAATCGTGCAGTCGTGCACGCGTTCCCTGTTGTTAACTGCTGCACGTGAAGATCAACTTGATTTTGTGATTCAAAGGTAGCATGACATGAAATGAAAATGAAGTGGGCGATAAGCCTTACTATTTTGTTTGATAGAAGATTTAAAGTAAGCTCGAATGCAACCGCGTTAGTTACGCAGTTGGCAAAGTTCCTGATGAGAATCGACTACGCGCCATCGGCGAATTTGGCAAATTGAGTCGAACGTCAAAGCGAGAAGCAAAGTTGAGCTAGACGATGCTCCGCTTGGATATTCGATGAGACTGATTGGAAAATCAGGCAGCCGGTAGCACTGTAACTCTGCAGAAGACGTATGTACGAGTGTGGCCAATATAGGCAAAGTTTGCACGCATAGCACACAGCCGACGGCACCGGGGTTAACGTCGTTACGGATAGACCAACTCAACTTACGGATCTCGCTACTCCTCAAGTCTGAATTGAACTCGCTGTTCAATAGCCAACTGGTTCTTTTTCGCTCTGTATGTGTGTCGCGAGTAAGCTAGTTATAACTCACTCAACTTACTCCTCGTCTTTGCTCGCACGTTTCACCGACCAATTTCAACTTGCCCTCCTCAACTGCATACGCAAACATTGATGCATCGCCGCAGCAGCTATCGTGTAGTCGATTCATGCCAATCACGATAGTTCGTTCCAGCTGTCAAGTGAGCTGCTGTGGCTTCGTGGCGCTCTGCCGCGAGCCGCTGGGACGGGTCTGGCCTGGCATCTCGCGATTTCATTCGACGAGCAAATCGCTACTCGAAAGCGGCTAGGGCAAATGTTTAATCGATACGCGAAACGCCCCAGGACTCAATCCTCCCTCTCGCGTCTATCTCTCTTTCGTTCTCTTTGGTAATCCATTTTATTAGCTGTATGTCGTGCTGTCGACGTACGTAACATGGACGTGGACGCGCGCGCAGCCCCGCGGGCACGGTAACTGATTGTTTCGCCAACGAACTTTTGTTGGAAATTTTTGGCGACTTTTCGAGTTGTAGTAGCTTGCGAATACCGCGAAAAAGGACAATGAGAATAGAACGCCTAGGTGGAGACAGCTAGTAGTAGGAAGTGGCTTGCAGGATTCCAACGAAATGGAACATGCGAACGGAAGATCGATGAGCCGTCGCGTCCGCCGAGTCGAGCCACAATCGCCGCACGCGACTGATCCCATTATCGAGGATAAATTCCGAGAGATCGAGTAAGGGGCCGGCGGATGAGGGAGGAAGGAGTCAGACAACCATTGGAGGGGGCTGACGCCGAGTTGCGCGCGGGTCACGCTTGGCTGGAGCGCCTGATAGATATTTACGGCAGCAACACCATCGCCACGCTCGAATCCCACGGCCAATGATGAGACGACACCCACTCTCAATCCAAAACTTGTGGACGCTTGAAGCTCAACCCTATTAACCTATGCCAAATATCTCAACTTTCGTTCCTTCCACTATTCGCCTTGACTCCTTTCTCTATTTTATTTTGATGCTTTTAAACATCACGTTCAGTAGCCATAGCCACGTATTTCCTACACGCACACAAGTGCAATCAAATATTACGATGAATTTATTCAATTCCATTTCCTGAATTTCACGTTCGGATGAGAAACGTGCACATTGAACGGGAATATCCATTGTATAATCCATTAGTTTTTCAGTCAATTATGATGATTGTATTGGCAATTAAAAGCCAATTTTTACATGTAGAAATATATTTGATTCGAATAGGAATAGAAGATGGGAGTATTCTGAGATTTAAAAAATATTAAAAATGTAAGTGAACAGGATATGCTCGAGAAATAGTGGGGCGGGGGGGGGGGGTACAAGCAAGGGTAGGTACACTCGAGAGCGCTGGAAAATTCACAGTTGTAGAGATGGAAACCCATCGCAGTGCATCAAAGAGTAATGAGTGAGAGACCGAGACGGACGCTTCTAGCATCACACTACCCAGTCTTTTTCCAACGTAGTCAATCGAACTCTGCTCGCTAATGCATATCTTCTTTTTATCGACTTTACAAAAATAAAGTAGGTGAAATGGTCGAATAATCAGGGTGGTGGAACGGCCAAACCAACCAAGTGCAGGCAAAAGTTTCAAATGCATTCGAATGTTCTGGCCAAATGGAAAAGTCGTGTGGTTTGCCTGTTAGTCCGAGGGAGTGAGTAAGGCGGGGGGAAGCAAGGGCCAGGTCAGATGACTGGTCAATTGCGCGCTGCTATGCACGCGAGTTCATTCAAGCGGCCTCGAGAGCTCAAGTGCTCGCGTAAAAGCTGATATTATCGCGTGTATACTGCACATCAAAAGCACCCTACACACTGAGCTCTTCGCTTGCTAAGATACTCGGGTTGTAGGATTATGCGTATATATCATAGCGTTAGGAGGACGGACAAGCGAGAAGAGCGGACACTTTGTACACGCTATACAAGCAAATTGTTTGATCTCCTGCTCCTGAAATTTCACTAAATATTGTACATGTAACTCGCAGCGATTGACAGTAGCACGCAACGTGCGCGGCCGTGCGGATGCAAGCATAAAACAGGTTGTGCATCAGCATAAGTCGGATTTGATCCAAGCCATAAAGTCGTAAAAAATCCGACGACTATGTGAACTGCCAAGTTGACTGATCCGAGAGAAATATTGCAAATATTGCGAGCTTCGCGACGAGCTGGCATCCAATTTGTAGAGATGTTTTATCTCCCCTTAAATGCAACTATTTGATTGCAACCCTTTCGTTTCTGACTGAGCACTTGAAGCTTGTATAATCAGCTATACACCGTATCAAGGCGTACGTGCATCGTAGCTGCACTACAGACTGTCGCCGCAGTTAACATTTGCCGAACTACGACACATATGCTTGCGCAAAAATAAACTTGCAAGTCGACTAGATAAGAAAGCCAGAAGAAAGACGAGACGGCTTTCGATTTAAGACGAGACAGACTCTTCTCTCTTTTCAAGCACTCAGTTGACCGATAGTACGCCGCTTATCGTTTACTTCTTTCTTCTTTTCTTCCTTTTCTCGTCCTTCTCTATAGACGCGCGCACGCCACGTTAAGTTTCGCGATCAAGAAAACCTATTAGTGGTCTAGACGCTCGCGTGCGTGCACGTGCAAGAGTGAGTGAAGCAGCAGGATAAAAATGTCGTTGCAAGTTGCAAGTTGTTAGTGAGAAAGCTGCATCAGTCGCATGAATTGTTCAAGTGGCGCTTGTGTGCGCCCGAGCGATAAATTTCGGAGTCTTAGCAAAGGTTTGCATCTAAGGAACGCGCATCATTAATAACCGAGCTCGACTTTGACACGAGGTATTTGTGAAAGTCGGCTCTGGCATTAAATAAATCGAAAAAAAAACATTCCAGAGAACGAGGTGGGCTCGTTTCTCCTTGAACAACAATTGAAGACAATCAAAGAACGAGGAAGAAGCATCGAGGGAAGAACGATGTGCCAGTGTAATCTCGATTCGCGTGGCTTCATCGACCAAAAATAATTTGAGCATCAAGACGATAACACTGTATGGATATGCGAAATGGAATTGATTGCAGGTGTAGCTTGGAATCACCGATCAACAAATAAAAGCAGCTTCTTTCATTCCCTTAGCCATTACGTATGTCTCCGCATCAGTTGTTTTTGTTTTCCCAATTGTCTCAACTTTTCTACGTTTGCACGTTCGGGTACATTCGCGTAGTGCTACTTTTAAGTACCCTCGAAGCCTTGGTGTGCATAAAGCTTATCGCTCAGTTAACCGGTTATCGATGAATACTCGAAAGAAAAATAATAGTAAAATGGTTGTATGTTTGAGAAGCTGCACATCGCAGCCGCGATACTGCGAAAACGTAAACTAAATGCTTGAGTAAATTATTCAGCGGCGGGTTAGAGCTACTCGCGAAGATGGGATCGATCAAGCAATTTGCGTGCTTTACGCAATCAATTACGCCGTTCACTTGTGGGAAAGTGGGCTTGGCATACATCGACGCCACGTCGGCGGCACTTTGCGCTTAGTCTGGGAGGGCTGTTCTGCGCTGTTGGTATATATAGTCTATACCCCTCGGCGCGTACTCGACAGAGTGAGAGAATGAGAGAGAGAGAGAGAGAGAGAGAGAGAGAGAAAGAGAAAGACAGAGCAAGCGATCATATGCCTGCGCGAGACAGCGAACGCCGTCAGCCAACTACTCGGCAAGGTTTAAGTCCTCAGTTTCACCGCGACTTAGCCGAGAACAAGGAGACGTCTGCCTACCTACCCATCTCCGTGCACCTTAGGAAAATACACCTATAGCTAAGTCTTTTGTACACAAAATACAAAGCATATAGCGACACTAAACTGAAACTCAATATCAATTGGACTTTTCTTTCACAAAATACACCCATACTGGTTATTTACTTATTAATTATATATAAAAAAAATTACCTAAATTACCTTCAACTTTTTCCTATTGTCTCTGTGAATATTTTCCCATTTGGCAATTGTTTCATTCGATTTTCATGCTTCGCTCTACTAACTTACCTGCGAGAAGCCCTTTACTTCTCGACGAAACAATTTTCACAATCACAATTTGCTGAGCCACGGAAATTGATTAAACATTCGAGGATTTTGATCCGTCTAACAGTTGATCCGGACGACAGTGCCGAAGCAAGAAATTGAAACTAATAGAACATACATCTGGGATGAACTGAATTAAATTAACTGTTTCTCTAAAAGGGATTGAGTTTAATTTGATGGTGCATTAGTGAATTGAACGCACATTAGAGTGGATAGAGTTTCGCTTGAAAAAGTCGATAATCGAAGTAGCTGTAAGTTTGAAAGATAAAAGTTTCGAGTGATACTTAAATTTATTTCAGTCGCGTGAATAGAAGAGAAAGAGCGATACGAGCATTGCAATACTTGTAGGTAGACTAAAATGTGTAAACGCTATGTAGTTTATAAACGGTGCGACGAATTCGGAAAAAAGTACATACTACAAAGATTTAACTGTACATGCATAAGTGAGCCATGCTGTCTTTCAGTTGGCCGGCCATCCTTTGAGTTTTGAGGGCAATTAGTTTCTCGCAAAGCCGCTCAACTGACCGGAAACACCTCGACACCCCTCCCCCGCCCATCTTCTTTCATGCTTTTATAGACATTCCCGGGCAAAGACACTTCTTCCAAAAGGCTTCCTCGCTTTTCTTTGCTCGTCTCGATCAAAGGCAAAGTTGAGCCTTGCCATGCATAGTGAAAAAAAGAAGAGGGATATTTTGAATATACCCAGTCACCATTCAGCCGTATAACCATTCCGAGCTATTCGTTACGGCTTTATTTATTTTGTTTTCTAAGCTAATCTCTCAAGTACTTTTCTCAAATGCAGACTTTATATAGCTAATAATAACAGAGTACGTAATGCTGTTTCGAGAACAAAATCCGTAGCCCTCACTGTCGAAGTAACGTCATCCAAAAGCATTTGGAAAATGCACAGAGTGCGAATGTAGCGTACAAAAGGGCATGGAGCAAGAGGCAAAAGATAATGGCTGAAAAAAAGTGACATAGGCGCGGTTGCAGCGGGAAAAAGATGGAAAAAGCAGGATGAATGATGTGAGCAGAGGCGAGCAATGCAACGAGCCAGTGGCAATAGTCGCGCAAAACTACACATAGCAGGTGTACCTGTTTTCCCCCGATAACGCGGTATCGGTAGTCGCGAACCGTGCGGATTCTCTCCCCTTGCCGCGGCAGGGACGCTTCCTCTATCCTCTCCCCGAAACGGCCGACGGGCGGACACTAATTAACATCAGAAGCGCCACGTTGCCAAATGAAGCTTGTCGGGAAGCCGCATGTGCGCATGGTAGCTGGGGAACCCAAACACACCGTCACATATACACGTACACGAGCATACACGAGCGGAATGGCGAGGCGTTTACGTTTGTTAGTATCGCTGCACAGATTAGCATGGAATTACTTCAGTTGACGAGGGATGAAAGTCGGCGTCTGAGTCTACTCGGAAAGAAAATAAAACGATAATAACAGCACTGGAGTTATGTGTACCATCTTTTCCCAAATGAATGGGACCTCCCGTTTCCTTATCGCTCTATTCACCACAGATTCAATAACAACTAAGCCGATTGCTGCGCAACTAACTAGCAGTCACAATCAGCATTCCATGGACCAATGTGTCATCCAATACAAATCAGTTATTCTTCCGTTTGGCGCCAATATTCTTGTTTTCTATTTGCTTCTATAGCATTTATTCATTACTGCTTTGAATGACCAACCTATACTTTTCAATGAGATTCGTTCAAACGGCAATCGTGACACACCTTCTTCGAGTCAGGTCAGCCATACATAGACATACGTGTGACCCCGATAGAAAAAAATTAGAAAAGGAATGGGGAAAAAGTGGGATTCCGCTCGATAGAATCAAAGGAAAAAGAAACGCCACACGGTCGTCTTTCTCTCCGAGGACAATTCCGGGCATCCCTCTCCACTCGACTGTTTCGTGAATTTTAGGTCTCGCTCGCTTTTTTTTGTCCGAGTGGTTTTTTGTTGGCGCTTCGTCGCAAATCGAAGGTAGAAGAAGCGTGGCATGGGTGCGTATTTCACGTGCGCAAGGGGAAAAACTTTTTAATCAGTAACCGCGCTGCGAGTACGAACTCGACCCCAACCGGCCGCCGGTCTCTTGAATAACGATACAAAACGAGCGTCCCGACGCTATAAATCCACGGCATCCTTTTCGCTAAAAGCGCTGTGTCCAGACAGTGCTTCCTGGCATGTTTGGTTTCTGCTTTTGCTTTACGCCACAATCCTTAGACCTTTGTATCTACTTCTTTTTCCTTTACAAACTTCGATTTATTGAATGCCCGACTACTTTTTAGCTTACACATAACCTTTTATTCGAGCTACATTAGCAAATTTACATTGAATAAAATTACATACATAGTATATTTGACAATGTATTCGTATTGAATTCATATCATGAGATTTTTCAAAAGTATTCGTACGTATATGTGTACATTTGTATGTATTTACATTAACTGCAATATACGACGATTTTAATAAATCGCCTTCGAAATTGCAAAAGTGTCTAAATTTTTTAACACAGAACTTCATTTCGTAGTTAAAACGTTCGCCATTTTATATTTTTAGTAGAAAATTCAATTATTAGTGTTTATTGTCTACGTTAACAAGAGTTTTTATTGCAAAAATAAAAGATATTAATTAGTATTAGTATAAAAGAAAACAAAATGAGCGCCTTGAATTATCAAGAAAATTCAAACTGGAAAGGGGTGAAAATATCCAACTTTACCGTACAATATTGATTTTTTAATTTTTTATAATTATAAATAGATAGGAATAAATAATGCATTTTTCTCAAAGTAGATATGTAAGTGTAGTCAGTATAAAGCTTATGTTTAAGCTATCCAGAGTCTCAAATGCAATGGAAAAAAATTAAAATCTTATGAGTTTTAAAGTATATGCCTTAGATTTTAATAATGCTCATCTAGTCACCTTGTGTACGTCAAGTCAAGCATTTGTAATGTTCGCAACAATGAAAGTACAAACGAACGTTGCTTGTTGAACCTATAAAGTTGATTAAAATGTTGCTCTTGCGCACGTTTTTACATCATTGAAAGATACTGAAAAAATAGACAGACGCATATTACCCTGCATCGTGAAAACTGCACCAAATAAAAGTATGGCGTATACCCGGTATTGCTCATTTCTTAGCGTACATGCAGTGACTTAGACGGGGGCAGCTTTGAATACGGACGTTCGAAAAAACAGCTGTTTAGCATTATCTGAATAAATTTATTGTAAAATCAATAAAAATTACAACATATGTACACCCCAGTGTTTAATGCCTAATTAGCTTATACCGAGCTTTGCTTACAAGAAATAACAGTACATGTTTTAAAAGTTTGCAAAAGATGGATTTTTGGTTTAACGGCGATATAGCAGTAAAGAATACTTTAACTACCAAGTTCTTTCAATTACACACATTTAACGACTATTTCAATTTTATAACTAACCGCTGAATATTCCGCTATACTAGAATAACATTTGAATATTCATCGGATTATTCAATCCTGTTATTCGATTGATCAAATACCGTAACATTATGATCTCTCTGCGCTTATCTCAAGCTCTTTCGACGAGAACTGTATTAGTGAATAATGCATTTTTACGCACATTTGGTAAAAGAAACGTATTTAAAAACTTGAATATATGATAAATAAGGATGTATATTCAGCAAAGATATTACTGATTAGTGGTAAAATGTACCGTTTTGAGTTATCGCACGCATTTGTCTACTTTATACTTTATACTGTTGTAAGTATATTCATTTTATACATTTCCAAGCTACCTAACGATAAATTTTCATTAATAGGAATTCTCGCATAATCCGACACATAATTTTTATTCGATTGAGAAGCTACAATAAAATTGAATTAATTCGACGAGTAAAAAGTCAAGCACACTCGATTTGATTACAAGTTGAAAAGATGGAAGAAGAAAGAGTGTTTGGCATGCAGTTCACGCACTTTCAAAGAGAATAAGAATGGGGAACGATGTGACCAAGAAGAACGAGAAGAAGAAAAGAGAAGAGAGAGAGAGAGAGAGAGAGAGGCGGAATTTGAAGTTAGAACGTCGTTTCGCGGAACTGATAAGATGAGACGTTCGTACGCGGCTACGGGGATGTCCTGAGATAACGAAAAGCAATGAACAGAACGCCCGAGAATGGATTTTCGTTCGTGCCACTAGCTCGCCTTTAATTCAAGACAGTAGAGTGAAATTTCATTCGAGAACGCAGTGCGAAGAATCTTAAGCAGCTTTAGATTAGAAGGCGACTCTGCAATTTGCTATTACGTTGCTCTATTTCACCTTTAGCTGTTCTGATACAAGCCTTTCCCAATTCCTTTCTTTCGATACGAAAAACAAAGTTTAATCTATCAGACAAAAAATGACAGCTGGATCTAGCGCTTTTAGATTTGAAATAAACAGCTATATAATAAGATTGTATGTCAAAAGAAAGCATATCTATGAGATTAATAAAAGAAAAGCCATGAACTTTCATTTTATACTCAGCTGTTTTAATAAACATAAGGATGTATATAGCAAGTCAAGTGTAATATTATTCTCACGTTGAGTGGAGCGTCAGCTGGGCTTTTGCTTTTATCTTTTCATATGAAAGAAGAAGCAGACAGCATAATGTCTTGTCATAACGCCTTGTGTCCCGGCTTTTTACTATCTTTTCTTCGCACTCCAGCTTATTCACCTTTCATAAAAGTCTAACCTCGTTGTTCAATTTAAAAGTTTTTCAAAAAAATTTGTATAAATATTTTCTTTACGTTTCACACATAACTCGATCTACTGACCAGAAGCCGCTAAATAAGCCCACACTAGAATAAAAACTAAAGTCTTGCTGACAGCGAGATTGACGGGTATAAAAAGAGTTTTCCAATAAAGAAATTTTTCGAGCGTATGGGTATGTAGGCGAGCTGCAATACAAAGCAGCGAACTGTAAACCCTTTTCATTTGATCGCGTAGTTTGTGCACTTTGGATCGATCGTCTTTTTATTTCGCGTTAAAAAAAAACAAAAAAAAGAGGGCGCTTGAAAAATGTGACAACTCTCGGAGGAAAAAAGCACACAACACCACGGGAGAGCCAGAGCTAGAGGCCGCGGCCAAGGTACAAGTGCTTGTTATTACGCGGCGTAATTCACTCGCCATTAAAACCATTATAAACGAGCGAGCAACGTCCAGCAACGTCCGGTGGCGCGAGCGCCACAGCCCACTGTGAACGGTCGGGAGGTGTAAATTTTTCCAGTTATCTGTCTCAACTACACTTGCACGCTTCCCCCCCCCCCCCCTTTGTCCTCGAGTTTTTCATTTTTTTTTCATTTTGTTCGAAAATTTGATGCATAATAGGCGAGCTACGACTTATTTATATCAATTGTCCGCCGGCAATCAACGGCTTTCTAAACATTTCAATCATTAAAAATGAGCAGATTCCAAGTATTTAAAACTCGAAGACAAGCCTGACTTTTCTCATAGTAGCAAGTAACGTGGACAAATTGCATGCGATGAGTCTGCGAGGTTGGCTCTTTGTTTCGGTCTTAGTGGCGCAATTGCAATTGCGACTCAATAAACACTCGATTGCAGAATCGATGTACAAATGGTCAGTTTCAATTTGTACCTAGAATGCAGAAGGCGGTTGCGAACTAGTCTGGCTTTGCTCTATATACGCAGAGGGAGGCTTAGGAGCCAAGAGCTTGCAGTGGGTTGCACAGCCAATGGGTCCTTTCCTTTTGTGCTCGAGCATCTCTGCTCCCTCGTCACTGAAGAGTCATACAATGATCTTTTAGCACTTTTTATCCTTTATTTTTGTTCAATGTAGCGAATCTCGGTTTAACCCCGAGCCCTTGTATGTAACCGGTATACAAATATATTACCAAAAAAGGATTTGATAACGAGCGCAAAAAGCAGCCGCGAGCTTAGCGTTTTCTACAGATTAATAGAATTTTCGTCAGATAATCTTGGATGCAAGCAGTATACATATATTCTAAATTATGCTAATCGGTTTAAATCGTCGGGAGGTGGGGAGCGAGTAAGCAAGCCGAGGGTGTAAGATAGCTCGAGTAGCAACCAATCATAGAGCTCAAATTGCCAACAGCTCTATCGAGCCTCCGTGCAATCAAAACGCCACGCGACTCTTTCAACGTCTTTCATTCAGTAGGCTAGTACCATGCGAGTGCAAACCCATGTCGGCCAATCTTTAATTGTTTATTTACCTAATTATCGCGCAAATGGAATTATGCACCCTTTCCCAATTCCAGTTCCAATAATCTTACTCTTCCATTCCAATCACTTGCACTTGTCTTATCAATTTTTCTTATTCCATAAGCCCCGTAGAGTCTTCTGAAGCTTTAATTCATGAGTACTGAGAATATAGTTAATCTAAGTCACTATTAGTTGAAATTGCGATTGTTTAATGATCCTTCAATATTATCTCTTGGGACCTAACACACTAATCATGTTATGCATTACTCATTTCTTCAACAACAGCAAACATCGGTTTTTAACAAAATACGAACCAAATTATAATTGTTCAAAAGCTAATTTACCTTAGCATTAATCATATTCTACTGTAGACTATTATAATATACGATTCTCATTATATCATTATAGACGCTGAATTATTCATTGGTCTTGTAAACATTTAACATCTTGCTAAATTTCTTTCATATTATATCCATATTGTATATATGCATATCTGTCAAGGGAACTTTCTTTTCTACATTTATAGTAAATTACTCAAATATAATGAACAGGATTACGAACAATTTTATTTATTCTGAATCTATAAATTTAACATTTTGAAATACAAATAATACCAAAGACAAAAACTTTTCTCTGCTCTTAAAAGCATACTTGACATAGAACAAGATATTAATAAATTTGCTGAACTTATAAGAAAAGCATATAATGAAGTAATTTAAATAATACATAACAAGTAGGTATTACAACTGTGATACAGCTTTTGCAAAAATACGCGAGAAAAAGGAAATTTAAAAAAATCTAAAAAACTACCTGCATTACACATGATAACGCCAACCCAAACAAAGCAAAAAAAGAATTTTTAAAAATAGCGCTGAAAGAAAAAAATAACGAAGTTCAAATCTATCTGATGAATCTTACTCCCATGAAAGTGTTAAGTCACTCATTATGGAAGACGACAAAAAAAATGAAAATGCACAGACATTTATTCTGGAACTAGCCACCAATCAATGAAGATGAAGCCAAAGATTTTGCAGAACAGGAAGAATCCAAATCACAAAAATGTCAGCCTGACAACAACATCCAGCCGATAACATCAGCAAAGCACTATTAGGTCATTAAAATTCTCAAAAACAAAGAATAGTAAAGCACCGAAAATAGATAATGTGGCAGGTAAAATGATTAATGATTGGCTCAGCAAGCCAATCAGACACATCAAAATAATAATTATCGCTGCCTTTGACTATGTTGTGTACCCTCACAACGGAAAGTGGCTCAAATAATACTCATTACCAAACCTGGCAGTCACAAATAAAGTAACGTCTTGTAGATCCCTTACCCATCTATCAATAATTTTAGAAATATTTGAACAAATTGTTGTTACAATAATGACTCCAGTAATGGAAGAAGGAAACTTGATCCTTAATCACTAATTTGGATTCAAAAGTCAACACTACAATACAACAGATTAACCGTTTAGTTGTTGAAATTAAAAAGCGCTGGAAAGAAAAAGTTTTGTATAGCTATTTTTCTGGGCATTCAACAGACGTTCGGCAAAGTCTGACACGTAGGGTTATTAAATAAATTACAACGTTACTTTCCAACAATTATCTTCAAATTTTTGAAATCGTACTAACGAAACGATTTTTTAGAGATAAATATTCAATATCAGAGGAGTATACTTTCAACGTAGGGGTCTCGCAAAAAAGTGTTCTAAGTCAATACGGTACATATCGTTTGCAGCTGATACGCCTACTATGCATAATATCATTGCAGACACATACGGAAACGACACTGCAAAATGGACAACTCTTACAATTGCCGAAAGAACATCTTCTAAGTTTCAACAATATGTGACGAAGATACGGGCCGTATCGGCCGAGTCTCCTCGTGTGCCTACCTGTCGGTAAGATAGCGATACGAATTTCGCTACAAGAAGCGCAGCAGGTAACAGGTTGCAGAAGAAGTGCCCTGTGTGTATATGTGTGTGTGTGTGCGTACGTGCGCGTATACGTGTGTAATCCTAGTGAAGGTGCTGTGTCCAGAGATGAGCAAGAATTTGGTCGCGAGTTGGTCGGCGTCGGGGTCCGCAAAATATCCAGACGACAACCGGAAGGATAATGGTCAAGTGCGATCACACGGCAGAAGTGGAAAATAAACAAGGTCCTCAAGAACTCGAAGTTAAAGTAAGTCCTCCTTTGTATCGTCAATGCGGTAGATCGCGGAACTAAGGTGCCCACAGGATGGCTTAGGGCTGGTACGTTGCGCCGCCCGTTGAGTGAACATCCCAGAGAATAGCATCGACGCCAACCCGGGCATAGAATGTGTGGATGAGTGAGGATGCATGTGTAAATGTCAGCAGCGTGCTAAAATGCCGTGGCATGATAACGCCGGCATCCTGTATGTTCCTGACCGTGCCATGATTAGGCCGGTCTTACGTACAAAGTTTTAAATGAAAGAAATCTAAGTGATACGTGTCATACAATTTTATTATACAACTTATCTAAAGCCCATAGGAGAAATTTCTGCTTCCCGACTCGTATAATAATTACATAAAAATCATACACAGGTGAGCCTTTAATACAACAGGCTCACCGTGTTAGAAAGACTTAAACGAGATTCAATACTGGCTAACATCAATGAGAATAAAAGTAGATGAAAATAAATGTAAACATACAATCTTCATATTCAATAAGGGTACCTATCCATTAGTCACTTTAAATTAAAAGACTATCCCTTAATTCCATCATATAAAGTACTTAGGAATCTACCTTGATCGCTGACTAACCTGGAGAGAGATTGGACGAACATGAAATAACACGGATTCAGATTCAGAAAAATACTTGTTCGTATGAAAAAAATCTCAGCTGACGCTTAAAGGTAAAGTACTCGTATACACATATGTACGCAAACCAGTTTGGTCATACGGTATCCAACTATGGAGAACGGCCTATAATTTCTAACAGAAATTTCAGAGAGGTTCCAGTTAAAAGTTTTAAGAAATATAATGGATGCGCCCTGGTTCATACTCAATTATATTATAAGCAAGACTTTACAATGTTATGCAGGACGTACAAACCTAGTTTACAAACCCACTCAAAGCGACTAGCAAAAGATAATGTAGTATTTTTAACATACTGACTAAAAATGTGCTGGAGCTTCAAATGGGAAACCCACACGTTTCATAACGGTTATGCTTTTGTATTTTCTTCTCCTTTTTATTTATTCTTATTTTCTACTTTTCATATAAACCCGAAAAACCATTACTCAATGTATTATTGTACAGATTGTAAGCGGCAACAAAGTACTTAAAAGATATTTGAATGGAAGGCAACTATCAACAAATTGACAGTATTTTCTCGTTAAATTGTCATACTTATTTGGTATGGCGCTGTGAGAATTACCGACTACTTTATGACTATAACAATAAAAATTAAAATTGACATATCCAATAGTAGTAGATATAATTGTTTGAAGTATGAAAAGCTATCGTTAATTTGAATAAATAACTTTGATTTAGGATTATTTTGTCGTTGATAGGGATGAGTATCTTTAAAAGAGTCATGATAAACCTATAAATGGAGAAATAAAAAAATTGAGGTAGGGTGGGGGTTGACTGCAGTAACAGAGCGAGAAGGGCATACACGCAGAATCACGTAATTCGGTCGAGTTGGCTGGTGAGTCGAGAGCGTTGTAGTACATATACGCGGCACAGCTCTCGCACGTACGCGTATATCGCAAATTCCCATGCGAAGTCGTATCGACATTGGCGTATAAGGCTGGAGCGTACACTGGTGATGAGGGCGCAGAATGGGATTTGAAGCGCACTATATACAGTGTACTCTGCGAACCGTCCAACCGGGAAACCTCCTCACCCCTACAGCGACCTCGTGCATCCCTAGGAAAATGCGAAATATCCAACTCAGCAAAACCCTCGCACACGAAATATACCAAGGATACACAAAACGAACGTCATCATAATGCGGAAGCTCAACTCAGTTGAACAATCCTACTCAATCTATGTAGGTATATGGGGACAAAAATAAAGAAGAAAACAAGAAAAGCGCATACATCATTTGACAATCATCGCATTCTAATCACGCATTCAATTTAATCAGTCCATTTTCGACTGAGCAAGTTATTTCTAGGAATTCACTATTTTTACGTATGTATGTAAAACTATAAATAAAACAAATTGAAATCGTGTCGGAGTATGATATATATATATAGCGAACCAGATAGAAAGTACACGAAACACGCAAAAGTTTTCAATTGCTCGGTAGCTTGGATTTACAGGCAGAGAGATGGATTCGTCTGTGGCAAGGTTTCCAACGTTTTCTGTCTCTCTTGGGTACAGGCAATTCTCTTGTAGGTCTGATAGTGTCGTTAAAACTGAGCCTTCGTAAACGCACAGTGGATTAAAATCAACATTTGCGACAACGTCAACATTTCATTAGTTATTTGAACGTAGTATTGGTCTTTATTTTCAAAAATAAAATACACAACTTTTAAATGCTTTCAAATTTTAAATGCGATATTTACCAATCAATAGAATTGAATGGATAAATCTGTGCATACCTTGAAAGCATAACAAATCCAATTATCCCTTAACGCAATCCAGTCAGCCTCATTTTTGAAAATAGCATAAAAGTAACTGATCGATCATAGCTTTATATGTTTATATATAACGTATATATATATATATACACACGGCTGAGCTTTTGATCGCTTGATAGCTTGATAATCTGTTTAAAAGCGGTCAATCTACGTATCTCGAAGGGGCGAAGCGCACTCAAGCTCATTGAACTGGGGGCCATCAGAGAAATTAGCCAGCAAAGCATGGGGAGTATGGCAAAAATAAACAGCTCGGTAATATTACAAGTATATATGCGCTTGCCATTAGCCAGTGCGAGAATTCTCGTGTTTTACTCTCAACCAGGATAAATCGAACCTTGTAAAAAATAGGCTTGCACCATAGATTCTGAATGGATAAGATTCGCATGTGCATTAATTTTAAGATTGTTCTCTTTGACTGCGGTTGATCTCTGTCAAGACTTTGACTTTTCACCCTCTTTCGTCTGTTTGACTGAAAAGAACAAAAGAAAAGTAACAGAAAAAAGGTAGGAAAAGAGAAACTTCCTTGCCTTGCTTCCTATCCAAGAGCTTGTGGGCCGCAGTGGAGAGTGCGACCGGACTCGAGCGAATGGGCTAAAGTTTTATGAGCGGCAACGGTATCCTTCCCTCTTCCGTCTTTTTTCGTCAGCTTTTTTTCAATACTGCGAATTTCTTTCGGCATGCATTTCTCTTCAAATGTACATTACACTCGAGCAAACAGCTGCACATTGACTCGGGAAACTCTGCAAGTTGACGTTGCACTTAGGAAATCTTGCGGTAGGAATTATATTAAGGCATTCATTAGCTCCCTCTCTGCCACTGGCTGCGCTCCGCGTTTGAGTTGCTAAAAGCGCGTTTACTTCTTATTCGCTTTTGAACTAAGCAAACTTTCGTGTCGATTTTTTCATTCGCAAATGCATTATCACTCATCATCAGATAAAAGGATTGTGCCTGGGTCGACCTGGACGTTTCAATGATTTTAACCTTCTTATACGGTACTTAGTCCGAATAAGTTGTTTGCTCGCAAACTTTCCCTTATGAAACTTGTATTCCAGGCAGTTTTATCTAATATTTGATAAAAGTATACTCTGTATCTTAAGGCTAAATTGTACTTGTGTGGTCCTCAGAGACTTTGGCTTTTTATTTACGACATCCAATCGTAACATTTTTTTGTTTATCCAAGCTCTGGCTGTTAGCCAGTCTAGTTGGCGCTTATGCTATGCCGCCTAAGTATTTTCCACTTTGCTATTTTCATCCTCGACAATCCTTTTTATCACTCGCCTGCGGACAAGCTTTTTTCACCCATGTTCACATCTCCCTGTCTGTCTGTTTTGCGGACAAGCTCTGCTTCTCATTCAGTACGAACTCGCAGGCGACCCTCTTCCCTTGCTTATTTTTATTCTTCAACTGCAGCCACAAACATACGGAAACGAGTTCACTATTGTCTTTATTCTTTCAGCCATGCTCTATCCAATTTGTTTCAATTGTTCTCTCTTTGCACTTGGCCCTCATCTCTATGAAACCAACTGGCTACGGGTAAATCTGAACTTGTTGCATTCAAATGTCTCAATCAAGTAGATCTTTCTTGGAATTTTTTCTACGGTTGCAAGAAGACTCGAAAAGATATCTGATATGTCCATCGAACGAACAATCTCTTGAGGGTTTCATGGTACTATTCCAAGGTTTTTTCACGTCAGCGAGGATCTCCGTTTGTCGATGGACATGGGGAAATGCAGATACAACAAATTTGCGAGCTAGCTGTTCCTTAAACAGGTTCACGAATTTGTGTTTATAAATACTTGTATTATTTCAGAATATTATAGCACTCTATTATACTATATTGAAATCAGGAAAATCCATTTTAGTAATAAGATATATACTCGACTGTGAAAATGTGCAAAAGTAAAATTAGAAGTGTAAACATACACAAAAGCGTCGCTGAAGCAAAATGTTAACCGAGCTAATGTACTTTTTTCGGTTGATTTGGTTATTTGAGTGAGAATACTCGCTGACAGTCAGTTATCGATGAGAAGATTAGAGTGCAACAGAAAAAGAAAGGAGAGACAGAGAGGGAGAGAGAGAGAGACACACAGAATGATGGTAAACGAAAAGCTTGCGTGAATTCATAAAGTTATAAGATTCCAGAAGAATTGAAATCTCCAATGCGTTGCAATAAATTATAAACAGCAGGGTTTTCGTTTTCTACTTTTTTTGTTTTTCATTAAATCATATCGTTATAATTCAAAATATTATTTTGAGATTAAGATTTTTGATATTCAATGCCCATGAATAACTATCACATCAGTATCTTACGTGACTCTCCTTTAACCAACCGGATTACGAACAAACTGCCTTCAATTTCTAGGCCATCATTTTTTTTTATATCGGATTCGTACGTCAAGTGTCTATTGTATAGAGATGACTAAGTTTACCCTTTTTCGTGCAAAATATCAAATTTGTTTTGTTTTGTTTTTTTGCCATTTTTAAACCTGTGATTTTCAAGTTTTAAATCCGCAAAAAACCTACAGTATTCAAATGAGCCTTTTTATTGCCTCGACGCGCATCACAGATTGGTTATATTGGCAGCTGCATTGTTCGTGCGTGGCTATATTTTTGAATAAATTGCATTTTATCGATCGGATAAAATCAGTACAAGCGCTCACAAAAAATACAACCGCGGCGGTTTATACTCAACTTACTTCCGAATGAATACGGGATCGTTTGACAGTTAAATATAAAGCTGGGCTACAATGCTCGCCATATCGCTCTCAAACAAGTTTATTTGACTAGGTTCCGTTCTTTTTAAGTTATTCCAAACGCTTCATTTTAATTGTTGTCTTGAAATTTTGACAGATCGGTTAAAGATTCCACGTGACATTGAAAATATTTAACATTCACAAAAAGAACAAAAGTATACACATATATACGTCGAGGTAGCATCAAATGTGTAAACAAGTTAGTAATTTAGGCCACGTTCAATAAATGGCGCCTATCCATAAAAACTATATCTAATTGTGGATCAATCTCGAGCACCCTATCAGTATGTCTCGCATCGCTTACTGACACAATGATTTCGACGAAAGTAACTTCAGATGATACGGCGCCGCTTTATTCTTCTTGATTACTTATCTCAGATGAGGTATGTACGAAATGAACTT
This sequence comes from Chouioia cunea, assembly GCA_030064505.1. Taxonomy (NCBI): domain Eukaryota; kingdom Metazoa; phylum Arthropoda; class Insecta; order Hymenoptera; family Eulophidae; genus Chouioia; species Chouioia cunea. The sequence goes on from JAOPFQ010000005.1 coordinate 14,303,465, forward strand.
GAACAATATTGCATATTTATAGCTAAGATATAAAAGTGATTCCAAAGCAAACGTAGAGTGAAGTAGTTGGTTAGAAAACAAAGATGACCCTGATGAGCAGTGGTAGTAGCAGCAGCTGCAGCTTATCGGTTGAGTGTGCTGGCTCGTTAAGTCACAGCGAGGCGTGCATCGCGAGCAGGTACCCCGGGCAATTTCCATCGCGCGGACGATAAGGTGCTCGGGCCTCGCGTGAACCGGAAAACGTGGAGTAATAAGAAAACTTCGTAATCGTATCTCGCATGAGAATTTAAACGAAAGTGCCGCTGCCTCTCTGCCAGAGGTCGTGAGATGAAAGTGTCGTTAGCGCCAGCATATGATAAACTCGATCGTCCTTGTGGAGCAGAAAAAGAAGCAAAATAAAAATAATAATATAAGCAAGAAAAAGAAAAAACGTATTGCAAAGTTTTTAATAGCTTCAAAATAGCTCAAGCACCGGAGAACGTAAGCTACCCAACTTTGCGATAATATCTCTAATGTTTACGCAATGTTTGATCTCACTGGATCTAACAAAACTTTTACTCGCTTATCTTTCCTCCTGTTTTTCTGCCTCTTGAGCATACACGGCCTCGGTAATATGCGACGTTGAAACTACGCAGTATGTACAACGGAATAAAACAAGTAACAATATTGAGAGATGGAAACGGTCGATGTGTACAGTTGACGTAAGTTCGATGGCTGGTACGAGTTAATTACTTAAACGAAATTAACGATTTGCGGTAATGGACCTGCGAGTAAAGGTCAAATTTGTTGAAAATGTAGAATAGAGCTAAAGAACAATGAGTCAATCGAGCGAGAGTATGCAGGCTTGCAAAATAATGGCTCCAATCAGCGGAGTATGAAGCATACGTATCTATACATGCGCTTGGTTTTGGCATTTCAACGCTGTGATTCTCATTCAGCAGCTTAACGCCCTGACAAAAGACCGATTGTCCTAGTTATGTAGTCCGCGTAGCGTTAGCTCGCTCCCTACTTTTAATTGTGGCCTCTTCGCGCTTCGTGTCTCATCCATATGTACGTTAATCTCGCACGCTTTCGGATGATCAAATACTCCCTGTCTGGTTGCTCTCCATCTTCGTGACTTCACTCTTGCCTATGAAATGTTGAAAAAAAGCCTACAAACACTGGAGCGCCAACGAAACGAATCTCGGGCAATAATTTTTCAAGTTTCATGCAGCTACTCGCTGCTGCTGCTCCCTCCCCATTAATCTAGCCGTTCTATCTGCGCGTTCACAACTCTCCTCGAACTTGACTGCAAATTGCTCTTCTTATTAAATTTCATTTTGGAATCAATGTCAAGATGAGCGTGTTAACGATGTTTGTACGTAAAAGTACGAACCATGAAAAAGTGTGGTTAGTTTCAACTGCAGGTTTCTGTTGCCGCGACGAACAGCGGATCGCTTCATTAATATTAATTGGCCTCAACGTGGTGGCACGTGCGCGCAATTAAGCCAGAGCCACGGAATTATAAAGGAGCTCGACGCGGAAGTGAGATTATTGAGAAGAGTAGCCATGTAACCAGCCGAGCTAAGCATTGCCAGCTGCATCCACTGTAACTTTCTAGAGACTCTGCATGCTACTCTATACGTACCCAAACTCTGCCTCCTATGCCTGTCTGCCTATATACCAATATCTATAGTCAACGCTCTATGTATATTGGTTTCGGCTTCGGGAACGGTTTCCCATTCGATTAAGTTACCAGCAAACTCCGCTTTTTTACACTTCTCGATTCATCGGGTATCTTACCCGTTAAATTATTTCGATGCCCGGCTCGTATAGCCTAGCGTACTTTTCATACCTTCTCCCATATCAATTCACGCACTGTTCCATTAGGGACTTGCAAGCCGAGTTTCATTTAATTGACAAACTTTCTTGCCAAAGGCTGCCATAATTTTCACAAAAAACTTTCTTCATTTCCTACGGCAGAATCGCGCTGTTGTATCAAAACAAGTTTATCAGCCTGCTTGCAATGTAGGAAATATTACAAACTGTATACTACTGTATTTATTCATTTTAGGAAAAAAAGCAACCAAACGAAAGTTTGAGAACTTTGTTTCAGCTTATTTTTCGAGCTCAAAATACAACGATTTAGGTGGTAAATAAAATAAACAAAATCAAAGGCTGCCGAGTACTCGTAATAAATGTACGCAGGAATAAAGAGATGCCAGTTGTAAAGATATCGTGACCGTATACGAATACGCGTCTAATATTTTGCGATGCTCCGTTACACTTTAGCTTTTGCTAACAAGCTAAAGTGTCAGTCGCGAGTTGTGAGTTTTAAACCGAAAACTGGTCGAGTTGTGTTCAAGTTCTGTTAAGTACCGCGCAAATTGGCGAGGATGTTAGCGCAAGCAAGAACGATCAAGGTTCGGCTCAATTAATCGCCGACGATGTCCGTGCCATCCAAATTTTGAATAATACATCAAAAGCCGGGCCGTAACTGTGCAACGCAAGGCGCCTGTTTCCGTCATGCCTGTAAAGCTAAACCTTGCGCTGTGTGGGTTACTCACACGCTGGCTGATGTACTTCCAAAGCAGGCTCCTACCTATTTGCTGATACGTACAAGCACACGAGCGTGAGGTTGTCCCTCGTGTCGCCTTGTCTTACTTGCTTCGATTCTCTCGGCTCATCCATTGCTTCATCTCTGAGTCTCGCTTTGCCATGCACAACTTTAATTCACCTCTTTATCTCGTGTAACTTTCACACTCACGCTCAATCGTTTAAATTATCCTTCAAACAGGCCTTTCTTGTTTTTACCACAACTAGTCAATAATAAGCGCGCATCTAGTCCATTTCCTTACCTATTTTTTAAGTATTGGAGCTGTAAACGTGTCTGATAACTAAATTTTCTTTATATTTTTTTTACATTTCATGAAATCATAATGCGTGTATATTTATCTCACCAGTATCACACGTGATTCTTTCAATCAATCAGATTACGACTAATCTGACTTCATTTTCTAATTCATCAATTTTTACACGCGCACGAATAACTAACATTTCATTCAAATGAAACTAACTGAACGAATTATCAGACGTTTAAACAAAATTAACGTCCATTAAAACATGTTAAAACATGAAGTACGTGGGTATTCTAATTATGTATATATGATTGATTTAACGTTTTTTCTTTTTAGATTATTTATCCTTATTTCATATCTTCAAGTAAGTAGAAAGTATTTATAACAACAATATTGGTTTCTGATAATGCTCATTTAACGCTTGGAATTTGAAGGACAAAAATCCCTATCAACAAGGCAAAAAGAGTAGAATAATTTGATATACATCTTTATAAAATCAGTCAACTTTTATTGACTTACCAGAATCACCGCTTTTAGAATTCTTAGTATTAAGTAATACATGGTTACACTTAAAACAGTTAAAAGTGAGAACGTATCTGGTAAACCGATTTATAAGTATAAATATGGATTGCTAATGAACAAAGAGTGATACATTTCGCGTGTTGTATTTAATATCATAATTCATTATTTTTATATGGAAAAAATATCAAGACTAAATAGCTATTAAGAGATAGTCAAGTAATGAAAGCTTATGTATTGATTCAAGAGCTTGCAAATACATTGAAACAATACCGCGAAAGAGGTAAAGAACAAGTCGAACTTAGAGAGTAGTTCGTTACGGAGGTGCTTTCGAGTCGAAAGTCAAACATGTGCTAGATAGAATAGGAAAGGGATAAAGAGATAGATAGAGAGAATGAGAGAGAGAGAGAGAGAGAGAGAGAGTCATCCGTTGCTTTACATACACTGAAGGTAATCTGACGACTCTTAATAGCCAGATGAAAGTCGCACGCATACGTTAACATTATATTGAAAACTAAAGTTAAAAAGCGAGGAAATAGAACACTTGAAAATCAAATTAATTATACATTAACTAATGCTATCTTACAATTGGTAGAGTGAAAAATTGATCACTTTTCAAAAGCTTTAAAAATTAATTTATTACTACGTAATGGTAAAAGCATATTTATCTTGTCAACGATATCGTCTTACATCATTTTGTCTTATTCAACGTTTGTAACTTTGAATCACATTATCTATGCATTTATCTGTTTGCTTGATCAGTCGGTTTATTATTAGCTTTGCTACAATTTTTTAGATTTTTAAATTGTATTCGTACACAAATTTATAAAGAGGTGGACGAGAAAAAAAACCTTTTTATTAGGAAATGAAAAGGTGACAATATTGCTTCACACGCTGTTATTTCGATTTATTGAGGCTCTGAGTAACTATAGAACAAACCGCAAGAGAAGGGAAGATCAGATCAGAGGGAAAGAATGGAATGAGAGAGAGAGAGAGAGAGAGTGTATGCGCACAACTAGTTATGATATTATGTGTGGTTAATCAGAGATAATGGATTAGAGCACCACGCATCATCGACACGTTCACGCTCACAAAAGCGCAATTACATGCTTAATGAGTACGTCATATACTTACGAACTCTTTGTGAGAAAAGAGAAATTATTCGAGAGGACGATGCTAGCTAAGATGACTCCTCCATCTCCCTCCACCCCGGGAAACCTCGCATAGTAACGAGACTGAGAACCAACTCCGGTGCGGCAGACAAGCCAAGTCGCACCTTTCTGTCCAGAGGAAGCTCAACGCCAGAAAGAAAGCCGCGCCACCTCATTGCCTCCAACCACAACAGTTTCAACACCTCCAGTATCTCTAGCCACTCCGTGCCCTCGTGTTCAGCTATGGCTTGCTCTTGTACACACAAGGAACTGTTAAAATCGTCATCTTTTTGTTGAATTGTAATTATTAAAAAACAATAGACATTAAAAATTAAAAATAAATGAACGAGTCGAGTGATGCATACAATATTATTACGATTTGTTATAAATGAGTGAATTACATTAAGATTTCAATTTAATTTGTTAATATTTCAATATATCCAGTTTCTTAAAAATGTACTATCTGAATAAAAGAATCTAATGTTTTTGAGAAAACTCTAGATTATACAAGTTTTCATAAAAGGCAGAAGTAAAATTACCAACTTCTAAAAACCACTATAAATTTGAATAAATTCAACTCAAATAAAATTAAACAGTATATTTGCTATTTTCTATGTTTGTAGTGAAAAAATTTCATTAAAGTAAGCAAATAGTACATTACGATGCAATCGTGAAAATTGGGAGATTCCACGAGAGCGCAGGCATGTCATATACTATTTATCTTAGCAAGATGCTTAAAATGCGGTGATGATTGAGAGGAGAAGAGCTAAACCTGCCGGAAGGGTCGTCGGGGCTTGGCCTCTGATTTTAAACATATGAATTATAAATTGATAAAATAAAATACTATAAATTACATTGATATGCTGTCAGGAAAATACCTTTTAATAAAAATCTTAATTTGCTTCGTTGTACTTGATTGTAACATAACAATAATTGAATTGAAATTATATTTATCAACAGCTAGACGTCAATAAGAACAGTTGCAAACGTTCTTCGAAATGTATGACAATAATACAACTCCGGATTTGGTAATTGGAGAACTTTCGGTACTTCTTGAGCTATACACCTCTCGTTTATATTGATCCCCATTAGTTAAATAATGCAATTTCCAGCTCTGTACAACAAGAAAAAATCGGTTTGTCTTAGACATATTTGGACTTTTTCCTAAGTAATTTTTAGCTATACGGTAACCTTCTTTTATTACGAGATAAGAACGTTCAATTCAGCGTCAACAATCAAGGTAGATTACCAAGTACTCTTTATGATTGCATTAAGGGATGGTCTTTCCATTAAAAGTAACTCGTCGGCAGGTATCCTTTCTGAGTGTGAAGATTGCGTAATTACATTTATCTTTATCTACTTTTATTTTCCTTGATTTTAGCCAGTATTGAATCGTGTTTGCGTATCGTTGAAAGTTACAACTTATACATTTGCCAAACCGATGCTGTTTTGGCAAATTTATGAGTTGTAAGTTGTACAGTGTCGTTTGCATATGTATCTGCAATGATATTATGCATAGTTGGCGTATCAGCTGTAAACAGTATGTACAGTATTGACTTGAAAAAAATCGTTTCGTTATGTACGATTTCAAGAATTTAAAGATATTTGCTGGAAAGTAACGTTGTATTTTACTTAATAACAATACATGTCAGACTTTGTCGAAGTTCTGTTGAATGTCCAGAAAACCAGCTATACAAAACTTTTTCATTCCAGCGCTTTTTAATTTCAACAACTAGACGGTTAACCTGTTGTATTGTAGTGTTGACTTTTGAATCCAAATTAGTGATTAAGGATCAAGTTTCCTTCTTCCATTACTGGAGTCATTATTGTAAGAACAATTTGTTCAAATATTTCTAAAATTATTGATAGATGGGTAAGGATCTACAAGACGTTACATTATTTGTGACTTTGCAAGGTTTGGGAATTAACATAATTTGAGCCACTTTCCATTATGAGGGTACACAGCATAGTCGAAGGCAAGCGTTAATTATAATTACAGGCCGACAAATTTTTCACCCAGAAACGGAACCTTTTGTACCCGCAGGATTTTGGTGCGCTGAATCCGAATCCGACCTCAGAATTTACCTCGACCTTAGAATTAATATACGTCGGATTTTTGAGATATCCTAACCTGCAAGTGCAAAAAAACACGCTTTTTTGCTATACCTATAGTTATGTACCATTGCGAATAAATTTTTTTCTAAAAACCGATAGCGCCTTCTTGAAGCAGTACTCTTACCCTTCAAAACCGTGTCCCAAAATTTTAAATATCATTTTTTTTTCAGTGATATATCGATGATTGAAATGAATTACTTTTCCAATTTCAATCCTGCATTTGAATGTATCCAATTTTTCAAATGAACCGATGTACAATATCTAAGGTTTTTTTAAGTTGTATCATCCAAATTAAATGTGAAACTACTCCAGAATCTCAAATTTTCCTAACCTAAAAATGCAAATAAGGACTAAATCAAATATCAAATGTTTTGTCGGTCTGCCATATTAGAATAGCGACGCCAAAAATTGTCTGGTAGCATATTAAGGTTACGATCAAATTCACGTACTCATTACGTGACTAAAAGGGTTAATGAATTTGGGATTCAGGGATCTGGGAATATACACTCGCCCGTTACAGGGTTCAGAGGCTAAGGAATTTCTTCATATTCTCATTTACGTAGATATTTGTCTCGCTAAAAATTGTTCTCAAGATCCAGTTTAGTCCTTCAGTAAAGAAGTTCTTTGAATTTCTTCAGTTTTCAGAGTTTTCATTAATCTTCGTTGACTGATATCCAGTTTCTAAAAGTCTGATATAAAGCAGGAATAAATTTGAAGATTTTTCAATTTTTTTGTCTCATAAATGATGTAATATATAATAAATAATTCGAAGCCTCCATGGGATTAAGAAACACTAAATAGGTCTGGACTTTGTGATTTTCTTCTGTCAACAGTATTTCTTTTAATTCCTTTATTGTTCTATTTAGGTTGATCTTATCACATGTGTTTCTAGTAGTTTGGCGGATTGATATAGTTTGAATCGCTTTATTGTATGCTTTTCTGCTAAGTTCATAAAATTAGTCAATACCTTGTTAAATATCATCTACGCTTTTAAGAGTGACGTTGTATTGATTGTCGTTATGCATGGACTGCTTATATTGAAATATAAACAAAAATATAAGTCTGAACACAGTCTGTTGTTTTGGAGAATGTTTCTGACGACATTAGACTTGTGTGAAGTGTGATTATTTACCTATACACCTATATATTTTATATATATAGAATATATGTATACCTATATACCTATACGTAAAGCACCGGTAGTTGTGCTTTGAATTAGATCTAAGCTAGAAGTTGCTTTGAAATAAATAGAGTAAATACCGTTTACAATGTCGAAATCGATTGAATCTGATACCTTCGTCAAATATGAAGGCCACTAATTTGGCTCACCTGTTTAAATTGGAATGTAATTATTGCTACGCATTGCCTTATATAATTGATTACCTCTTGGTGTAGAAATCGATGATACAGAATTCTACCATGGTTTTTGGCATTAAAATCGTTTCCGGTCATAAACTATACCCCAGATTTATTTTCAAAATATAGATTAGTTAATTTTCCTCTCCTAGAAGCACCAAAAACACCGATAACAAATACTATCTATACAAATAATTTCTTTGTATGAGTCTACACAATATTGATATCTGTATAGTTGTGAGGGCTTTTGGTTTTTTTTAACGTAAAGTTTTATAAGGTTTCTAAGTAGCTGCAATTTTTTCATAAAAATGCGTATACGTACTTTCGAATAAGTCTCAAAATCGATATTGTCAAATGTTTCAGAAGTAGCCTTGAACATTGAATATTTAGACCACAATTACGAAGGAGCGAATGTCATCGAATTTTCATGAATCTAGACTGAAATTAATTTTCAACGAAAAATGTCACACTCTGCCATACGCCACTTTTTAAATCCACTATATACTTTTATATACCTTCTTTTTGAAAGGTCCGGAAAACCATTTACTGTTATTTCTTTTGTCGTACGGAATATGAAAGTGGTCCATTTTGCACATTTTTCACATTCAACAGAAATAAATTGTTAGAAGCAAATTGAAAAGCGCAACTGATGCGTACGAAAACACAGTCTTAGACGATTGCGCTGCACCGCTATCACATCTTTCTCAAAAATGTTGTATTTCAGCTTAAGTAAGTTATGATGAGTTTCAACTACGAGAAAACGAAACTACTCTACTCACTCAAATTCAATGACACTTCACCATTCCATTATTCCGTTAGTAAACTATCGACTAGTACGGGACATGTGCATTGTGCGCACATTGTTAGGAAAAACAACTTTCAATGTAATCGATGGAAATAAAACTGTCGTTGACGATAGCTAATAAATTGTTCTTCTGCTTCGTACTGGCTATTCAAATTTAAATTTACTTTAATATATTAACCAGTAAAAATAGTTACAATGTAAATATTTACATAAGTAATTGTTATGTTAGTAAATCATATTACCTGATCGGAGTCAACTAAAACTGATGAGCTGAAATGTAAATGTCCATCCTTTGATAAAATTAGTTGTATTATGACGTATAATAATTGTAACGAACAACCTAATCAGAGTCAATATATTTCTTAGAATTATTAATTTATATAACTATTTAAAATCATAGAAAAATTAGATTTTATACAATTCGTTGGACTTTTTATTCTTTTTTTGAATAAAGTGTTTATTTTTCAACTATTTTTTGATAATGGTAGACTTTTGTACATAGTAGTTATTTTATTACGTGAGAATAATTTTGTTTACGAGGTATGGAAGCACGATTCATAATTGTTTACGCTAGTCGTGTGTTGCTTAGGTTGACAATGGAATAGGGAGTTGTCGGAATTTGGTCATTTGAAGAGCCGTCAAGAGTGAGGCCTTCCGCGGAAAGGGTAGCGTGAGCGTAGTTAGTGGGAAATCTCTGCGTAGTGTACAAGCAGCTAGACTTGTCCTTAAGTTAATCAAGTTGGAATAAAGTTGAGTCAGTGTTGTGAGATTGGCTAACTACTCGTATTTCTCTTTGTAGGGTAATATCTTATCCCTCTTCCCAAAATATCGCTCACTATTTCATAAAGAAAAGTTGTAATCGTATAGTCGTGATAATATAACATCATACGAAATGCCAGAATCATGATCAATATGCGTATTCGAAACGTTAAAAAATGTTTAAAATTCACATTGGCATCTTATATGGAAAACTGCCTAAATATGAAAAATTACTTTGATGAATAACTTATTACCATAATAAAAAAAATGGAAGAAGACGGTGATTTAGTGGACTGTACCCGAAGAAGCAGTATCTTTAGCGAAGCAACCAGGAGAGAAAAAGATAATATATGTAAGGGCGTAAAGTGCGAGTAGTAACGGGAAAATGAAAGTATTGTTTATGTTTGCGGTACGTTTACGAGGGTATTAAATAGGTATACAGAACTGCGCAAAGCAGACGAATGAAAATGTGAATAATGAAGAGTGCACAGAGAATTGGAAAAAATGCCAATAATAAGGTAAGTAAATTAAGAGTGCTAGTCTGAGGAAGGGGAGCAAAATGCTGGATTGATAGAGATCGAGGGAACGGGTTGTAGCCGAAGACAGCCAATAATTTAGGAGCTAAATAGGTGCTCGACTGTGCCTAAGAGCCAAGAGGAATGCTAGGGTAGGAAAAAGGCAGGGTATGAGCGGCGCATTTATGCGATATAACATAGTTAGCAACATTGAAAATTACAGCTCGTACGCGAAATTACACGTCTCGAGCGGCCTCCCAAGCCAACTCTCCGTATCCATTTGCGTTTCCGCGTCTGCGCACCACCTACGACGTGGGGCGCAATGCTCGTCTCTCCCCTCTCTCTCAATGCACGTACACTCACCAACTATCTTTCCACTATTGAACTCACAAGCCAAAGCACCGCGCTAAACTATCACGACCATTTAATCATTTTTTTTCTTCGCTAGATAGGACTACCTCTTTATGTTCAACCTTTGTACATATCCCTTCCTTTTCTACCATTTGTTGATTGTTTCTCAGTTTTTTTTTATCTCACTTGCAGCTTCGTTCATTTAAATCAAACAAACAGATAATTATGACTCAGAAGCGAATAGTGGTTTGCGATTACGACTTGAACAAGTCGAACCGATTGAAAGCCGCTTCGATCAAATTTAAATTTTCATCTGAATACGTTCCCTCACCGACATTTACATTCGACCTCGTCTTAATTATAAAAGACTAGCGTATACTCATGGATCGTGAAGTTTGAATGCTCGAAGGAGAAAAGGAAGAAAATCAGCGAGAAGGCGTGAAACGGAATTAATGAGAACGAGAGAAAGAGAACGAGGTAAATGTGGCGAGAGAAATCCGGAAGTAGGCAATGAATCAACGAACTGCAAACTATTCCGATTCCATCCACTTGACCTATCTTTTACACTATTTTCTCATTCCTTTCTCAAATTGACTTTTGTTTACTTATGACGTATAATACAAACTTTGCACCAAAAACATCATGATATTTACTTTATTAGCAATCAAAAAGAATTTAAGATACGTATATTTTTGTACGTATGCATTTCTGATTAAACGAAAATTGGCAGAAGTGTAAATGATTAAATACGCTTGTGATGCTAGTAGATCATGAGATTAAAAACTTTTTGGTTGAGTGACAAATTGCATGCACTGCTTGTCTAAAGCTACACACTTCTCATATTCTCAGTTTAATACAAATAAGAAAAACATATGTGTCTACAATTAGCATAAAGTCCTAGTATTTCAAAATAATCATAATCTTATCAGAACAAGGTTTTCTCAAACAAACATTTTTAGCATTACACGATTTGGTAACCTATAATGTCATCTACGTAGCTCCAAATAGATCCACAGATTTATTAGAAAATCTTAGTTGCATCTACTCTATTACGATATCTTTTTTCCAATTTATCAAGTAAAAAACGTGTTCTTCAATAATTTTTTTATCTGTTTTTTCATTTGATAATTTTGACATCGTTTTCATTTCTTTAACGTATACTAATTTGCAAACACAAAATTTTAAATCAACGTTGGGTGACTACTGTTTAGCCTTGGTTAGTAAATTTCTAAAGGTATTGCATTTAGATTGATCTTGAAGAAAATTATGTATTTTAGAATAAAGATGAAACTACTAATGTAGCCAACTAAAAAACTGCTCGGAAAATACTTACACCGCTATTAAATATTTCATAAAAATATGATTTCTACGCAATGTTTTCGAAGCTCTAGGACAAGTGACTATATTTTACTGTGTCAAATGAATTTGATGTATTTATTATTTCTCATTTACTCCTGTTCTATAAAATAAGAGGCATTTTGGTATAACTGACTATTGGGTAACAGTTGGATTAATTTATTTATATACTGTGACGATTGCACTCAATTTTTCGCCTAATCATATGCAATACCAAATACATAATGTAACAAATCAAAATGTATACTTAGATACAAAGACTAACACAGATTTATTAAAACAATCAAAATATCCAATTACATGTGTTTATGGCTTTATTTGGAAACTACGTGATCGTCATATATAAATATACCAGAAATTTAAAGGGAACAACAAAATATTATTTTCGACAAATTTAAAAGGCCTAAAAGTAAACAGACTAGAAAATCGTTCAGATATGAAGTCTAGATATCTATTGATTATAATCTGATGTATAACGTGTATAATGTTTGTGAAAATAATGTTTATATATTTATAAAATATAATGTTTATAATGATTTTCATAGATAGAATTAAATAAAAAATGTTTAATTAATTATAAATGTATAACAAATAAATGTTATTATTTATTCATCGGTGCCTCAACTTATATAAGGGGGTATTGTACTCATTCTCAGGAACTACTACGTTATGTTAACTTTGTACAGTTGTTAAATATTGCTATAAATAAACAATAATTTTGTCCAATGATTTTTATTGTTTATCCTTGAAAAGTCAAGTTTCTAAGAACATACAAAATTATTTAAATTAATTTAACGTCGTTAACAAATGAGTTACGAACAAATATGTGTAGCTTGAAATAATTGATTAATCGCTTGTAGCAAGTTGATTGTAAATTAGAAAATCGATTTCCAATCAATTTTCAATAGTCTATTTGATTATCTTCTAACCATATCAATTAATTCTTGATCGAACTATTAGTTAATAGATATATTGACTGGGTTATTTTGTTAATAACTTATTATTTAAAATTAACATATACGATCAAAACATTTCAAATTAAAGCTATTTCTTTAATTATAGAAAATTGATATATCTTTTACATGTAATAGAAAATAGAGAGAATCGCCCTTTTCGAATATTGCCGAATATTTCGAATATTTCTTGTATAAATAGATCCTATTTGCACCCATTTTGCAAAATAAGACGCTGAAAAGTCGTAGCGCAAAGCAGGTCTCTACGCTGGTCTAGAATAAACACAATTTATGCAAAATGGACTTAGTTTATTTTAACCTTGCTACACTTCTGACTCTTACAGAGATATTCAATAAGTTCAACTCTTAAGGCTAATCCCTCTAGAGCTGAAAGTAACTTAGAATATTTCTTCCAACCGCTTCCTGCGGTTAAATTCAACTTTTGAGCCTAGTTCCTCAGAAGCTAAAAGTAATTTGCAGTTATCCACTCAAAATAAAATTATTCTATAAATCAACTCGGTAAGCCCATTCCTTCCGAGCTAAAAGTAATAAGGAGTATTTTCCACCTATCATCCGTCTGTCATTCACTTAATTATATATCCTGTCCCATTACACGAAACTCAATAAATAAAGTTATGAATTTTTAAATTAAAATCGCGATACGTTCAAGGAGTTCCAACTTTAAACTCCTTAAGAGTTCGTGATTTTTGGTAGATTTTAATATGTATAAATTTCAATAGGATACAACACAATAAAATGTGACGTCAATAGTATGATTATTTTGACAAATTTACGTACATTCGAAAAAGCAAATGTGTTTAAGGTTCGCATGTGTCGGCATAAAAAATAAGCTCGGTACACTAGTAACCTAGGGAAGTAAAGTATTGACAAGTCAATAACACGTACAACTTGAAAAATACGTGCTATGAGCGTGTAATTTTTTTTCTTATGATTAGTAAAGTGTTAGTTGTTAGAGCTGGAAAAATCGACCGACCCTATGAAAAAACTATATGGCTGTTCATTAACCGTGTAATCACATAAAATATCTTAATCATTTCGTACTTCTACATTATAATCAGGTATCAAGAGTTTGAACGTGTTCAGCAGTATTGGAAAATAGTTCTGTTAATCACTAAAACAAAAGAAATAGTTGTCACTATAAAATAATATAGCTTTTAAGTAGAGAGATTGGCTACTGATTTACGGTCAATTCTGAACGAATGCGATGAGATTGCTAAAGATATCGGAAGTAGGAGTTGTTACAAATATACTTCTATTATAACTGTTGAGAAAAACTGGCATAAACGATGATGACCAGCTGAATGAAGTGCTTTTAACAATTTCAAAGGATAGTTCAATCAACCGTTGATTATTGTTATAATGAGATCTAATGTGATTTCGAACTGACATACATAGATTATTTCCCACAAATTGTACTTTGTTTCGCATAGAATACTTCGTTTGCTGAAATATGAATACAAATTTTCGCGGTGAGGACACGCATTGGCCAAGCTTTTATCACAATGGAATTTTTAATGAAAGGATTAAGATTGAAGCTTTAAAGAATGGTAGAAATAATGTATCACAATCTATGAAGCTTTTGACAAGATAGGTGAGTCTTTGTGTATAAAGGGAATTGGTAGGGTGAAAGCGAAGCATCCTGTTCAAAGTGATTCACAGTGGGTAGCTTACTTTCATTCATAGCCTCCCATGTGTCCGTGAACAATGAACGGGGGGGAGAGGGGAATAGAGAGGACAGCTAGAGTCGTCACTTTTAATCAGCTGCAATGTCCATTTGTAGCTTACCAAGGGCTAATAGACTGATGTTACACGCGTCCATCACTGGACTGTCATGCGGTAATGTACGAATTTATGCCTGGAATGACTACATCCTCCAACTATCATCGATCTGTGTGTTGTTCTACCGTCAATGAATTCCATCGAGGGATTCTAGCAAGCATATTCCTCTAACACTCTTTCAGACTCTATCCCTTTTCTATATTTTCCATTTTCATCAACAGACATATTATTTGCAAATTATTCTTTTTCGTCCGTGCGTCAACATTTCGGTAGGTGTATATTTGTTTTAATTAATCAACATTAATTTTTCTCGACAGTTTTTAGTCTCAAGTTTGAGCTTTTCTAGAGGTTGTCAAATAATGAGTCCCGAACAAATTTTTCTGGAGTGTTCATCATCCATCAGAAGTGAATCAAAATGGATTTCCATAGGGTCCGTACTTCTCTTTTGTATGCATCATAGGTTAAAATTTACCACCATAATCTATTGAATCTTATAAATTTGTATAGAACTAATTTTCACGTGAAATATTGTAATCAATATATCGTTCGTCTACTTATCTATGCATCAACAACAACCAAGCGAATAAAGCAGAAGACAACCCACGTTTATAACGGAAATTACAATAACAGTGTATGAAAAATTCAAAAGTCAATTCTCTTATATTATATATTCAATGGTGACGTCGCATCTATATGTAGAATTTAACAACTTAAAGCTCTCATCTGATAAAGCAGCATATTATCGACATCCATAAGAGAACAGATAAGACCAGTAGCTGAAGGTATACTCTAATTTAATGCGTACGCGTTCAACAACAGTATCGGTTTCAAACAGTAATCAACATCGTTTTGTGTTCTCAATATTTATAATAGTTCTTATTTTATTATAACAATAATTTAAAATCCATTTGGCGAGATAAAGTACTTTTCAAATCAATAAAGTGTATAAATAAATCTATTATGCTATTCGAGGGTATAGTCGACGTTTCCCTCAGTTAATTCGTATCCTTGAGAAAAATCATTCACTTTACCTATTGAAAATCGTATTCAATTAGTAAATAAACACACGAACAATTACATTGTATACTAATAATATGCGTTTCACAATATGGAACCACTTATAACGTTATGTTTTTCTGATTTGATAATTTTTGACAATGTTTATCGTGTTTATCGAAAATCTTAGTTGGATCGCAAGGATTAGCCGAACGTTCTTTTCTGTTCCGAGCCCAAAGATAGCAAGAAAAAGAGGTCGATAAACCCGGGATTCGAAAGAAATTTGCGGAATTAGCAAACAGTGTGAAAATAAAAAAGAAAAATTGAAGGAGGTAGAGAGAAAATGAGGCAAAAGGGGCCACGAAGAGAGTGAAAGCGTGAAGGGAGGAAGCTCGATGTAGCATCGAATTTCTCAATTTACAGAGGCATTATCGGGCTACGTGAGTTTGCCTAGCTCGCTGGGATTTAATTCTTCTCTGCCGGCCAAACACGAATTTCAAGTCGTTCTTTCGATGCTTTTCTCGTAGCTTTTGCTCGAACGGCTTCCACCTCCATGTCCGTGGTGCACTAGGAGTGAAGAGAGAATGAAATAAAGTGTAGATTGAGTGAGCATCAGTCCAGGTAAGAACATTTACGAATCCAAAGGCGAATTACGGAAGGAGCGAGTAGCTTTGCTATTGAGAAACCGGAGCAAGATGGTCGTTAGCTTCGCGTACGCTTGTGCACAAGTCCTTTGCAAGTACCTGGACTGCCTCTGCATATTTGCCCAAATGTATTCGTCCTGTGTAAAACATGCCAGCTACGTCGCGTCGTCTACACCTCCCTTCTTGCACTTACTTTGCTTTATTAAGCCCGCCGTGTAAATGCTGTTATGGTTTTGTCAGATTTTACTCTTTTCATCCATCCGAACCTCCTAAATTAGTGCCTTTTAAACTTGTCTTTTGGCCCTAAACTAGAAAAGAACCGTTTACAATCAATCCCAACAAGGTCTTGCATTCCCACAGTTAGAATGTAGCATGTTATAACAATGTGTCTATATCTATTTTCATTGTACTGGGTCTGAACAATATTTTACTAGATGCACGTGCAAGCAGTTTTCTTCTTTTTCATTTACCTAAATTTAGTACTAAAAGTGTGTCAAAACGACTGTGAAGAGTATATTAGTTATTTATGTGCTCGCTGCCTCGGTCTTACACCATCCCGCACTACGGATATCTCTGTCGTGCCATATTGGTGCTTAAAAAATGTTATAATCTTTGGCGAAGACATATTCGTGTTACGTGAGGGTGGTACTCAATTGGTAAATTGGCCGTTGTACTATATTTTTTGCTAACACGTGGTAGGCCGATATATCGAGGGACAACACGGCTGCATTCGACTGCATACAGCGCAACAGCCATCCCCTTCACTGCCTCACCGGCTGTATAAACGCCTATACAGCCGAGGAGCTTCTCGCGTGTACGCCACCTATTTATCAATTGAATGTCCTCTGCACGTATTAACTCGAATACGTCCAACTAAGCTTAAAAAAATATAGGTTAAGAGATGAGCAAGAGCAAGCTCAATAGCGTAAGTGGAGTTGGGAAAGCGTTAAAATAAACGACGAAGGATGGTGTCGAGTTTAGAATGGGCCGTATCACTTAATCTATCGGATGTTATTCTCTCGACAACATTTTCAGGATCGTGATTAAAGCAAGCTCGCGTGCGATATCGCGATCTTGACGATTTCGTTACGAACAATAGTAGGCAGGCGTGCACGTATGTGCCGTCAAAGCGGAGAGCCCCAATGCATGTAAATATATAGCATTGACCGATTACACGCACATATACACTTGAGTACGATAGCTAAAATTCGTGCCTTTCGACATTGTACCTCTCGACACCCGTTTGCGATACCGCTAAAGTTCAAGCTTTCGCCAAAGCTTATTTTTTTAATTATAAGAAACGAGCGAAAATAATATTTGGTATTAATTGGGGGAATAGTGTTTATTGGCAATATCACTTAATGGATTTACGGACAACTGAAATTTCTACAGCGCACACGTTACGCTTACAGCCCCCATGAAGAATCACAGCGAGTAGTTTTTATTCGAAAAGAATAATAAATAAATTCAAAAAATTGTTTTAAGCAATAGACGTGGCGGAAGGGTATACTGGCAGTAAAAATGTAACTGCCGTGCGAAGTAGTAAAAGTAAAAAAATGAGGTCGGGCAGGGAGCATTCAGGCCGAATGAATTCTGGCAAAACATTGAATTTCACAAATGTCACCAGTTGGTCAACAAATCAAGCGTGGCCTTATTCAAATTGAGTGAAATTACGAAATGAAAGTAACGTGAGCTGAGGGCTGGAGCTATCGAAAATCAATAATCATTAATCAAGCGAGGTTGGTGATTGGAGAGTGATATAGACAGGATTCGCGGCTCGAACGGGTGCTGTGGTGCTGTCATACAAGCAACAAAACATTGGTCTCGCTCTGGCGGAATCCAAAAAATGGGCAGCTCATCTGATATCGCAAGGGTACATCGTTGGGGTAGGGAGAGGTAGGAAGAGGGCTGGCGATTGGTCGTCGCTGAGAGGCCACGTTCCACAGCAATAATTCAAATCAGTAACAATGCAGCTGCGTGCGGGAAAGTGAGAGTAGGTGAGGAGAGGGAGAGTGGATTAATCTGGTTGTTCATTCCTGCGTTGCTACAGCGGAGATGGTAGGCGCGTTCGTCGGAAAGCTAATGCAGGCCATTTAAACGTCACGAAGCATTGTGCCATAATACGCGCGTTTGCATTGAAAGAGAAAAAGAGAGAGAGAGAGGGAGATAGAGAGTGCTGTGCCCAGACAGTTCGTTAGGGGACTGTTTGTTAGCTCGCCTCGTTTCACCTCTCTACCGCTGGTTCTCTTTTTATTTGCACTCCACTCTACTTTTTCTCTCGCTTTCACATATTGTTAATCCCATCATTGTCATCAGCATCTTCATTTGGTAATACCAAACGATGGTGTTACCAAATGGTATTACTAATGGTATTTCTTCGAATATTTAAATTTATAATATCAGTTGTGGAAATTTTATGGGACTATATGGATGCGATAGTTGCTATAGTTAGAGGTTAATACCTTGCGCTGTGTAATTGTCGGCATGGTAGTCCACACATATGTAGTGAACAGAAGCGACGCGGGATTCAAATTAAAAATTATCCCCGATAAACTCAATGTCGCTCAATTGACAGACGAATAGACCAGCCTTCCTTGTTGCCTATTCTCTCATTTTTGGCATGTACGGCTGGAACGTGCGGAGGGTTTTCGCTGGATTGATCGAGCTGACCATGTATACATCTCTAAGCCACAAGCACTAGTACAGAGTGTAGAGTCGAAGCTTGAGCCGAAGCCGGAGTCAAAGCTAGAGGGCCGCGTTAATGTAGAGTCGATTCCTTTTAGCGTATCGTTAGCCGCCTCTTGCAACGCTAACTCTCTACGCAAAAATCCGTTAATTGATCGCAGGCCAATCTCATTATTAATTCATTTAAAAGAACGACAACTATTCAGAAATTATTGTCATTATTACGACTTAGTAACTGTTCATAGTCCGTATTTCCTAAAGTACCATACTATAACAGCTTTACTAATTGCTTGTAGTTCAGTTTGCTGACACTGAGGCCACGTTCAATAATAACTATTACTTGCAACGCAGCCCGAATATCAATCTATTGCTCGAGCCACGAAAACTCAGTTATGAGGAACAACAGCTAGCATCGAGTATTCGATAAGCTTATTTTCTTTCACGAATATTTCGTGGCAAGCAGGCTGCTGACGAACAGAGATTAAATTTCCTAAAGTTTTGTTTCAAGTCAAACTTTCGATCCGGCTGAAAATCCTCTCCTCCTTCGTCTAAGTTACACTCAAGTGTTCATAGATAATTTTCTTTTGTTTCTTAGTTGAAAAGTTTGCCACAGATACTATCCTTGCTAACCTTGTTTGCAAGCGGCCCAGCAGATTTACGTAACACTTTCTGTTTCCCTTTAATAAAACTCTATTTCACGAATAAGTGAAATAGGTAGCTTATAACTTGTGAGGTGACGTGAATTATTTCATAGTTTTCGCTATCGAGGTCAAATTTACTTCGACATTGATATATCGCTGATTGAAAACTCTGGTCAACCTTTAAAACTGCCATTGGTCTGATGTAAATGAAATAAGTTTTAAAGGGAAACTGCAATGAGATCGATCGCTTTTTACGAAATATATACTGCAATTACATTGAATAGTTTGCAGACCGCATGGGCCTGTCAAGCTGGTGTTTCTCGTTGATCCGATACGAGACATTGTCGAATTCCAAGCCGCAATCCTTTCGGTGGTGGGTCGAGCGAGTGCCAGTCAGGCCGCATAAATCGCTTGAAGCGACCGCACACTCGATCACTTCCCCTTAGCCAGTTGGTACTGACTGTGTCGGAGAATAACGCCTCGAAAATTACATCCACGAAATTAGGTTATCGCTGCTGTCAGAGACGCATTATGCTTAGATGTGCTGATTCCCAATAGTCACTTTCCCGTGTATATACTTATACCAAGAAAAATATCATGTCTAGCTCAAGATATTCTATCTGGAAAGATCAAGTTGAATGGCATGATAAATACAACGCAGTCTTAAATAATATTCACAAAATAACAAAAACGACGGCGATGAAAACGCTTAGTCTCTCTCTCTCTCTCTCTCTCTTTTGTGTGTAGCCCAGAGTAGTTTGTCTCATTGTCTTTAAATTAGCGCAAACTTGAACTAGCAAGGTAGCTTCTTATTCGAATGATCTCGGTCTTCACCTCATGTCGAATCACGTTCGATGTGGCAATTTCGCTTTCGTCTTCATCAGTCATTCGTGGTGAATTCATCAGCGCACTCTAAGTTCAACGGAGAGCTTCGCATTATCGACATTCTGCCTTAATTAATGCATGGTACCGATGTGGATTTGCAGATATTCTTCATACTCTAATCACATTATCAATTAAACGATAGCCGAGCTCTCTTATTGGCAATAGGCATTCTTATGTGACGTGGGTGTGTGTTTAATTCGTAAATTTGTTCTAATACTCAGTGACTTGTTCATCATATAGTACATATGTATATAAGTGTAGAAGTAAGTTCTGCGGTAGGTTCGACTAGAAAATAGCATGAGAAAGATCGATGATGGAATTCCTTAGCAAACAACTAGACTCCATAAAACTGCAAAAATCGCTAATAAGGTATTCAGTAGGGAATTCAGTTTGATCCTCAATCATATTCACGATCGATTCATGCCTACACGTACCTACAAAGATTACATGACTTTCAATTGAAAGAGCCGGTATTTTTCATGTCTCGTCTGTGTATTATGAAATTACTAATAATATTTCTCAGGTCATGAACACAATGCTTTTGAGACAAGATCAAACGGTATTTTGAAAATCTGACATAGTATAGAGTCAACGCCTATGTACAACTAAGCTGTCAAAATTAGATTAAAGTTTGAGAAAGCGAAAGCGCTAGCTAAAATAAAAATAGCGAGTGGGGGCAATGTGGCTGCTAGTATTATTTGGTCGTGCGAGAAATTTCGATGAAAGCTGGTGTACATGGATCCCCGTGCTTCATTTTTACCAAAACTAACTTGCCGCAAGCTTATTTTCCAGCTCTTTGACTTGAAGCTAGTCCTTTATCCACTGATGCTGCACGTATGCGAGACAGCGCGCCATGCTATTCGTACTCTAACACGAGTCATTAACATGCACCAGCACACATATATACACTCATGGGACCCTTATTCCCTCTGTTTCCATTCTTTTCCTCTCTCTCTCTCTTTTCTCTCATTTGGCGCAGCTTTGTGAACTTTGCGACAATGTTTCACGCTATCGCAACTTGTCAAGCGATTCCCTTAATTACCTGCCTACTGTTTTTGATATTAATTACAAGCCTCTTTTGTCTCACTTTTCTCATTCATTCTCTTTTCATTTTCTTGGATCATGCGAATTCTCTGCTTCCATTGCTGACCATCCTAACCCTCCGCCTCTGTTCCTCGAGCTTTGTGTCAATTTGCCTACTCATTAGTATTATGAAAAGTACTTTTCTCTCTAGCTTAAACGCGAATAACGACTTTTTAATTCTTCAATACCCTTTGCTGTTAATTAATAAGTTTCTGCTAAAGCTCCGTTTGACTTAGCTTACTGAAGCGTTATCTCTTGCTATTTCAGACGCCTACTATTTGATTTAATAATAAGTTCCAAAAATGTTTTAAATCTCTATTAATTAAGTACAAATTAAAATTGAAATTACGTATGCCTACTTTGGTAGACTGCTAGAATAGCTTGTGAAGCTAAAGGGTTCAAAAAATGCTTGGAAATTGGTGTGTGCTCAATTCAGCCCAACTTGGCTGGAGAAAAATGAATTTTGCAAAAGTCTATAATTTGCATTTTTTACCTGAATAGGGTCAGAGAGAAGATATCTTTTCAGTGACAAACACACGTTACTGTGTTTGTATGTGATGTTTAGTTGTTTATTTCAGCAACTTTATTAAGGCGTACATTTAAAAAATAGTACACTATGCAACTAACGATAGCAATAAGCTTTTCATAGCAACAATAGCAATGTAATCTTCCCATTGTAGGCTTAAAGTATCCATGAAGCGGTAAAAAACGACAATACATATGAGAGATACAAGAATTTTTAAATTAATACAAATTGGAGATTACCTCAATGTTTTGCAATTTCGACTTGACTTTATGGTTCTTTTTTTAATATCAATTTCACATTTGGTGTATACTTTTATCATTACTCTTCTACGGAAGTCTGCAGTTTAATGGCGATTGGACAATGAATACAAGTTTTATTTATAATTATGGTCGTTATTCCAGTATGTTGATATCGAATATTTTCAAGCACATAAGTTTACCGACGTGGTCAATTATATATATGTTGAAAATGTCAATGCTTTAGATTGGGAAATGAGTTTGTTTATTACATAATTTACACGTTGTGGCACTTGAATAAATTGAATATAGTGGCTTGTCGAGCAGAGTTATCGGACCCAGTGACTCGTCCGAAGATATGTATATGTTATGTAGCCGTAAGGGTACGTACATGAATCGACTTAGCCTTGGAAAGTAGACTTGGTTATACTTTAAATCTCTCTCCATCGGTTCATTGTCCACCCAGTGCTGGACGATAGATAGTAGGACATAGTAAAATAGATAGTATTTGCGTGTATAACTGTGTTGCTAAAAGTGCTAAGGATCGGCAAGAGAATCAGTTTAAATTCCGTACAGCCGAATAACAGTAGCGATAGAGTACATACTATCATGAGCCTCTTACGAGCTGCCTCGATTCTATTTCCTATACTATTCCCTAGTAGACTAGCTTGACATTTACTTATCGATAGTATAATACGGTCACGACAAGCTGACAAAGGTATTGAAAGCTTGACGGGGATGATAGGTAGATATGATATGCGTATGCGCGTCAATTTATACCTGGCTACGAGAGAGTACGATCTGATGAGCCAGGACTGCGAACGGCGTAGAGTTATACCACAGATATCGGACGAATAATCAAAAAGTTGATTCATACGCCCGTCGACCAGGATGAAAATAAAGAAACTCGCGGAGCTAGTTCAGCCACGTATTTGTATATGAGCGAATTTTCCAGCGCACACTCAAATGTGTACCCACATATATGTGTTACTCGCCAACCAGTAACCTCTTTCTGTTATTCCTCGCACAATCTTCCCACGAGCGCCACCAGTTTGAATTTCTTGTGGATTATGTTTTACCAGAAATTCCCGTTGTCGTGCGAGCACTTAGACCAGACTCAGAGAGCTGTCATTTTTTATGATGGCTATCCTCGTATACGAGAAAAGCAAAGTTCTAAAGATGAAACTTCCTGAAAGCTTTCGCGCATTAGATTTTTTTAAAAGTCTTACACTACATTTTTCATCAGCTTCAATTTGTATCTTTCATTCTTTTCATTTCTCAGAGTATGTACTTTATTCGTCGTTCATCACTATGAGATCGATTTCTAACGATTCATCGACGTTTACGATACGGCGTTCGAATAAATTGAACTTCGATACGTATCAAGCGAACGTATCAATGTAGTTATCGTCTCTCATAATTTCCGATAGATTAAAAAGCCCGCCAAATGCTTGAATTGGATTGATTGTAGCACTTTTTTCTGAAGCAAGCTTCCAACAAAAAACAAACGGAATAAAAGAATTGCCATTAATCTGGCAAATTGGCAAACACGGAGAAATGAGATAAATAAATCGTGAGCAACGTGATTGGTTATACCGTTGATATAATCCTGAGGGACTTGCCGAAAAAGAAAAAAAGCGAGTAGGCGCATTTGAAATTCAGAGAGCACGAGTAAAAGTCTCGCGGTAACGGTGAGCGGTAAGGGGCATGGCTATGTAGGGGACACAACAAACGAGGGAGAGTCGAACTACTCGGTGATTCCTCGCGCAATTCCCTTGACGTGTGATTTCGGATCACTAAAACTCCCTGGCCTGTTTGTTTCCCTTCTTGGCTTTTTGGCTGCTCTATTCCTAATGTTTTTTTTTTACTTTCGTTATTTCGATAAAATCGCCTCCGTATCTTTACTCATTGGATCAAACTCTCGTCCCCGTTTCATTCAATAAGTGATACGTCTTTGATGTGATAGAGCGTGACCGTGGACAGACTAACTTTATTTTACCACGGCGAATGGTGTGGCAAAAGTTATCTTTAGTGAATACACCAAACTCAAACAGATGAACCCGGTTAGGCTCGAAACTTTGATAATTTGTAAATAAAGTTTGTCTCTTTACTTGGGACAAAGTTTGAGGCAGTTAATGAGGTTACATAGTTGCGCGCGGTTAAACAAATGCTACTTCATCAAACGGTGCAACAATGAATTTGAATTTTCTTTCAATTTGAACAGATTCTTATCTGGATTGAAGCGCATATAGTGGCAAAAATCGTTATATGCTTAGCGTTCATTTTAATTTTCGGGATTGATTTATTCGCTCAACGCAAATGCAACGTTAACTACTCCCTTGACTCACCAGCGAGCTGCTGCTGCCAGCGGGTGGGTCGCAAATTTATCAATTTCGCGAGCACTTTCGTTCGTTTCCCTCGCCCAATTCAAAAGCACGTGCGCGACTGAAAGACTGGGAGAAGAAAGAATAAGAGTACGGAACAGGGCTTGAGAACGACTGTTTGCCTCTCTATCGCCCGTCGCAGTATTCTTTAACTACTACGAGAACAGACGAGATGAACCAACTGAGAGATGTGGCACGTGCAAAAATTTCGACGTGCCTTGCAAAGCCACTAGCGTGGAAACGACTATCCCTCTCTCTCTCTCTCTTTGTCTCGGTTTTCGATCGCTATCGCTTCATTTGATGTTGGGATCACATCTTAGAAAAGAGCAAGTGTCTCCGAGACCTCTCCATTAATTTACTCGGATGGCAAATAAAAATGTACGCACTCTTTGCTTAGTTTTCAACTAATTCTCCGAGAAACTTTATCATTGACTTTTCAATTAGGCGTCGTGTCGATTGTCCTATTAGACTTCGGACTAGTTTGAGTTTTCAATTAGTTGGTATCGCGGGAATAGATTATTATTCAACTCGATTGATCGAGTTTTAAGTAGATCATCGATCTTTCTCCTAAACCTTTGTTCATTTTTAGCCACCGAAATGGCTTAATTGTCGCACCATTTGACTATTGGCAAAAAATGTTGAGCATCCTGTTTCTTGCGCCAGCATATCAAATCTATTCCCTGGAATTATTTAAATAATTCGAACTCGCGCGCGATTTCACAGCGCCCTCGTGGCATTTCTCCATCGACGATCTCTTAGTACAGAAGCGCTATGATGAAACTTTTCATTTTTATACGTCGGATGCTTTATTATATGAAAAAGCACGCACTCAGTCTCGACCAACTGGCCGGGGGGGAGGGGGGGCATAAATCATGTAGCCTCGTTAAAAGCAAAAGGTCTATTTCTTAATTTCAGTTTAAACAGTCGAAAGCGAAAGTCACTTAGACCGGTTTTTAACGAGGTAAAAAAAACTGAAATACTGAAGCTCACTGCAATTCTGAGCAATTTAAACTGCTTTCTTGTCCTTCGTCAAACTTATATATTAAAACTTTAATCAAATTTCGTTAGTTATCGATTACTTGTTTGTACTACAGAAGATTTCAGTTGTTGACTAAAGGTCAAAAAAATTTGTATGCAATTCAGATTTTTATCGTACATTCTCTTTTTATCCTAACGACAAGCACATTTTAATCAGGCAATGGCCTATTAATTTCTATTCTATATATTTTCTTCAGATTTTCAAATAATTTACATTCTTTTGGATCGACATTTGTACACTCGTGTGTGTATTCACATCAAAGCTTAAAACCGTTTCTGATGGAATCGTTGCTGTTTAAGCCTTATCATTTTTAAAATAAATTTCGTCTTCAACTTATTTTTATATCAATATTATGACCGAATTAAATGCTTTATAAGGGTATCTTGATTTTTATGAACGCAAAATATAAAGTATGTTTCTAAATCGTTTGACAAGAACTATTATATATTAGTTTTCATCGGTATTTCTATTAGATTTTATGAATAAATACAAGTGCGATTCGTAAATTTCGATTATATACGCAAGTATAAATGTTAGTTTTTTACGGTTGACGCTTCAAATCTTCTTATTTACTATCTAATCATTATGGAAATCACGCATAACAAGAAAAAGGAAAAAATATTAGTTTTCGAATTGCATATTTTTTCATGATTAGCACTTGAAAATACTTAATAAAACAGCTCACCTATTATTTTGCATTATCAATGATAGTACATTTGCTAACAGGTACGCGAAAGATTTTTTTACGAAATGGGAGATTTAGTCTTTTCATTTTAGTTAGGCACAGTACTTTTCCGCATTAAAGCAAGAAACAAGCAGCGAAGGTGTGATTGGAAGGTTAGACTGCGGACAAATAAATTACAATATTCAAATCAAACGAACATCCATTGATTTGAACAAGATCATATCATCCACTACCAGAAAAGTCAATCTACGAAAATTTCTTATTATGCATCCAATCCCTAGGATTACTAATATTTGATGATGACACACTATTGCATTTAACCTTTCTGCTGATCTTCATTAAAAGTCTTGATCGTTTTATTTGCGATAAATAATGAATGTCGCTGTCGAAATTATATAGTTACTATGCCCCACATCACGACAATTATATGATATTTTTGTTTGATCCTCATAGTAACTTAAGTATGGCTTTTTCTTCAATACTTTACTGAATAAAACGAGAAACGCTATTGTTTGTGTTGACTGATAACAAAACAATATAAAGTAATCATGCAAATACATACTTATTTAACATATATATTTGAACATAATCAACTATTCGTAAAAAGCGGGGCAGAGGGGGGGGGGGGTAAATGCAATGTCTTATAGCAATAAACATTAGATGATTGATTTACGATGGCACGGATCTTTTGTAATGAGAGCTCCGTAGGGAGAAGATGAAAACACCGGGGAAGCGCAGATGAAATACAATACAGGGAGACCATTGGATGTATAAATTAATAAATTTAACCATCGTCAAAGAGATTCTTCCAAAACCATACATTAGTCTTGTATAAGAAGGCTGCATCAATTGGCGCATAAATCCCAGTGTATTCAGCGAGAAGTAAAAAAATCGGTGCACGTATTTCGCTGGAGTAACTATACTGCGTTAGGCTCGGAGCTAGGCGGCGCTTGTAAACTGCCGCGAACATAACTACAGTTGGCTAGCTGAAAAATTGTATTGGCTAATAGGAAGGTGTTTTGTCGACAGGTCGAACGCACGATGCGAGTTACGTCTTGTACCGACTGGGTCAACGGTTGTCATCAGGGGCACGCCAGTACGTAGAGACCGGCAGGACCGACGGCCTTGACACTGGAGCTGACTTCCCCAACACGTTGCACGCTTTCACGGGGCCAGCGGTGCCGCAGGGTGAGGGCATTAGTACCGCCAGAGCCTTCCTTGACGCAAACCACACGCTCGTCAGCGTTTTCGCCAGGATCAACCCCAGCCCAGACTGGTTTGTCGGCCTCGATTCCTTTCAACTGTGCGTCGAGGGCAACTGGGTCGACACCGTCACCGTCGAGGTATTCATTCAATGTTGTCTATTATTCGTCTCTATCTATTGATCCAAATAAACATGTCCATCGATATATCAATAGTTAACTCGTTGGTATACATGGAATCAAACGAGATCAGACTGAAGTAACTACATGACTAAGACAATCGCTGAAAACTAATTTTTTACCGAGTTCAACGTAGAAATCCTGGTAGTTGATGTGTACACGCAGTGCGCTAACTTTTTATGGAAGCACCTAGCGGCTATAGTTTATTCGAAAATCGCTATGTTGTCGTTTCGTGCCGCTCTATTCGATTGATGACATTTTCTACTGTTAGCATTGTTCAACCGTATGTACTTATACCGTTAATGGACTAATCGCCACAAATTTGTTAGATAATATGGAAAACAAGTACAAAATAAGTGACTTGTTCGTTGGTGCAATGCGCGCGACTACAAGTGAGCTAAACATTTGTCGGGGCGAGAGATTATTAATGAATCGGTTGCTGATTGCAGCTGGATCCACTGGACGGAGGTACGGACAACGGGTTCACGTTCACCGCAGAAAATTGGCCGACTCAACCCCAAGGAATCGCCTACAGGATCACATCGCGCTATCCCGCCCATCCCGCCGGGAGTTTCTACTATCCAAATTTAGCCCGTCTGCCACCCATCGCCACGCTCACCTTCACTAAGGTAATTACGTTTCATACTTCTTCCTTCTTACTTCCTTTTATCTGTCCCTAGCTCCAAACCGTTCATTTAACTCGTCATTTTCCATCACTCTTACTAATACGTTTAGTAAACATGTCATTTGTCCTGTTATGCAAACTAGCTACAGGGACATCTCGTAACCCCAAACAACCGATTACATTAAATCATTTCCAAGTTTCCAGCAACTTTTTTGGATGTTGAAAAGTTTCACTGATTCGTCCGATCAATAACTACAAAGTTGCCAATCAAACTGTTGTATTCCCTGAAAAACTTGGTATGGAATGGAGTCCAGAAATGTGAAGTAAATCCAATTTTCCAAGTTTCTTATACTCTAGTTAGTTTTTCTTTAGCTAAGTATAAAGCAGCTTGCTGGGCGAATATTAATCCAGAGTAAATATTATGATGCGCTTTCAAGTGCAAAACTTGTTGAAACCATTGGGAGTTGGAAGTTGCAGCTTGTATTGAAATAATAAGCGATAACGAGCGAGTAGGTATTTAGGAAAATGAGCTTGGCTAAGTCGAGTTGGAAAGTTACTGGGAATGCTCTGGTGAATGATTAAAGAATATATACATGAGGGGTCAAAAAGAGTGAGGGAGAAAGGGACAGAGAGAAAGAAAGATAGTTATCGGTAAGTCATTTAGAGAAAAAAATAGGTTGCAACATAAATGCTCGTTAAGGAAGTTGCGTGAAGCTTGCAAGAGCCAGTCGGCCAAATAGTCTTAGCTAACTTTGCCAATGGACGTCAAGTTGAAGAGGGGAAGAGGCTTTTGGCGGAGCAAACGATGTTAATGGAAAGCTGCGGCTCCCGGGGTGTCAATTTAAGCAAAGTCCAAACAGTAGTAGCAACGCTCGGCTCTAGCCAACTAGCTTCCTTTTTACAAATAGAATGCTGCCAGCCCCACCCACACCGCGTAAATATCGTCCAAATTCCTTGGGCAGAAAACTTTGCTAAATCCGCAGTCGTCGTTTATTTGCTCCTCCCCTCATCGCGTCTCGCCGACCTTCGCTACGCTGTTACTTTCTTTGCGCTTCGTGCTTTTTTCTCTACTCACTTGCCTCTCTTCTCCTCTATTTTTCCTTTTTCTTCTTGTTCTTTTTCTTTATAGTTGGATGGGGCAACGAACGCGCTTCAAGTGATGTAATTACTTTCCGCTGGATACGATAATTGGCCTATCCTGCATTATTGTTTGCAAACTTTTCCTAATCAATCATGAAAAAGAAATCATTTGATTTTGGATAGGTTATTCGTCGAATATGATGAATGTCTGGAAATTCACGTCGAGTTTTTTTATTCTCTTATCTTCTCTTCTCTTGCAATCTTGAGACTCTCCGACGGTTGCTCGAGTGCAGCATGCCTAAGGGGGAGCGCGATTCAGTTTCCATGTCGAATTACTTAGTCACGGGATCTAACCACGCTGGGCGAGACTAAATAAATTTCCCGAGACTCGCGCCCAGGAATGCCGAGTTAGTTCTCTCGTTGGCGAAAAAGCGGCCGCCCTGCCGTCAATATTTATTTACCGGGACGACGACGACGAAGACGACGATGAAGACGGCGGTGGCAGCGTAAAATGCTTTGAGAGAGAGCCTCAGGCAAAAAGCGTTAGCCTCTTTCCTCCCTTCTCTTCTCTTCTAACTTCCTTCCTTCTTGCCGGTGCCCTCTCAACTCAGCAATCTAACGTCTCTCTTTCTCTCAAGTCGAACCTTTTAATAAAATTCGAAATCCAGTCAACCACTAAACTTAAACTCGCTAATTATTTTGCTTACCGTCCAACCCTCTATCGGCAGACTCTTTCTCTGCTGGGAGTACACTCTGTAAAGGCAACCCGATAAACGATGGACGAGCTTGCCGTCACTAGTTGTTTTCAGCGGTTCCGCGTCCTAATTAGAAACTAATCCACTATCGAGTTTCGTTTGCACGAAGGATCATCAATTTCTGCGATACAAAGTAAAAAGGAGAACTTGAATCTTAATGCCGACAAGGCTCTTTGTGTTCACTAGTATAATTAAACGACGTTGAGAGAAGCACTTGTTGGTCAGAAATTGGCGGAATTTCCAGTGAACCGAAAAGTAAGCCTCGCTACTCTTACGGTTGCCAAAGTTTCACCCAAGTAACAGCTTGATTACTTCCGTCAAGCGTAAACTTATTTGGTTTCAAGCTCGTGCCAGTTCCTCCAAAAAATCTGTAATATTGAGTCAGCCAAAATGATTTCGCTTTACCTCAATAACGTTTTCTTTTTCAAACTAAAGTTCGCCAGCTTTCTTTTCGACTCATTAGACGCTAAAAGCTCGCTCGTTAACTTGCTAATTCATCAATCGCAGCTGCTGTTGATTTTTCGGGTAACTCATTACTTATTAAGGTATTGAGTAGCTTTCTGATAATTGTCAAACAGAGGAATCTCAACTTGCTTTATTGTTATTGCAGCATCGCAAAAGATTCGAGTGATGTCGAAAACTACAATGGCAGCCTGTCGATGATGCAGCATCAATTGTCTATATATACATAGGCATAACACGGAAAAAATTCAACGAGGATAGAGAGGAGCGAAACAGGGAGCGCAATGGGACTTACGATAAAAAAATGATAAAGATTGATAAGAGCGCGATCGGTGGTGTCCACGTCCGAGCCCACGGGCTTATGCGAACAGCAGCAAAGATTTACTTGGAAGCACAAGTCAAAGCACACGTTAAACCAAGCGCATAGCCAGTGGTTAGAGAGAAAGACTGAGGGTCGGGTGGGCGAAGGGATAGTTGCAAAGCAACGATTTAGACTGCGTGCTTTGTGAGCCAGTCGTTTCTTGTTGGTCACTCAGGCGCCAGATCTCGGTCTCTCGCGTGTATCTCGGTTATTTAGAGCACTTCACTATGCGCTTCTGTGTACGTGTATATATCTATGATTGTTTATACCACAAAATGCAACATATACTAAACAAAAAGTTACTGTTCCGAAGTACAATTGAGATCGCGACTAAGAGGTAAACCAACAAGAAAAACTTTGACCTATCTGTGACGATATTCCCTGATAAATTTCAACGTGCATTGTGAGAGTTGAACATAAAGTCGTTATTGCTAAGACGTTATTTATTTGCCCGAGCTTGATTAAATTTAAATGATAGCGAACAACTACTTCTTATTGAATATAATTGTTGAAAATATGGTATAATCGTTTAAAGAATCGTTGATTGACGGTAACCAGATGAGGAGATTGTCCAAAAAGTGGTAGTTGAAATGAAACAGCGCGAAAAAAGATTCAAGATAGCTATATGGAAGAGAGAGAGAGGAAGCGTGAGAGGCAACGCGAACGATGGCTGGTGAAGGGTGGAAGTCTGAATGTTGTCCCCCGGGAGCTGGTTTTTGTCAAATTGGGGCAGTCATCGCTATCTGTAGATAGATAAAGGGAGTCTGCCGAGCTGTAAGCCCACGTGGCTGCGACGCGGAGCGAATTAGCGAGATTAGATAGTCTCCTCCCCCCTTCTTCTCCCATCAACATTCAAGCGTTTAGATAAGCTGGTGCTGCTGCGAAACAGACCGAAGACAAATGCTGAGCCTACCCGTTCAAAAGCATCAGCTTGCTACCTGATTTCTCGGTCGATACATTGATCCTGACTTGACAGTCACTTGTGTAAATACGATTTGCTTAACGCCTACATATCGCCATGCTTTTGCCAACTCTTCTTATGAATATAAATTTACTACTGGTTTTCCCTTTTCTCTCTTATTACAAAATACCGTTACTACCTTCTCTCACTTCAATATTGTACTCTACTTTTATCGCAGATTCTAGTTTCAAATACTTTTGTTTTTATTACTCAATATAGAAATTAATTGGTAATTTTAAAGCTTGCAATCAATCAAATCCAGATAAATTGAAACGCACCGGAAATTGGTTTCTTTTAATTTTTTAAGAATGCATTTCCACTTACCATTATTTAAGGTACCATTATTTATTACTAGTGTTAGTACTAACGAATCGTTCCATCTCTAATAAAGCAAACTTTATGTTTTACTCACAAAAGAAGATTTCGACAAGTTTCAAATAAATATTCGGTAGCAATTTTATTTTTTTTTCAATCGACTAAAAAATGTAATTGCTACGTTACAGATAATAACTTTCTTTTTGCAATATATTGGCTACGTTCTCACAATACCTTATCATCAACAAAATACTATCAAACTATCTCTACTCGTGCTAGCATGTATTGTAGCAGTTTAAGCTATATACGCACAGAATCTTCTGTTATTTACGCATAGTTCATGTCTGTAAAATGTCTAATATGGTTTTGTTCTTTTAATTTGTATCTGCGTAGCAATACTGAGTAGCATCAATCCACAATCTGCTAACTTGGTTACATTAATAGTAAAATTCGATTGTACGTACGATTCAAAATTTCAAAATCTAAAAATAGTTGCTAAAGAAAACATAGCAAAAATAAAGAAAAATTAGATCAATCAAGTATTTACCTGTTCAGCAGGTACGATTAGCTCGTTTATGCATCGTTCTTTCTAAAGAAAGAGAGAGAGAGAGAGAGAGTTACAGGTCTGCTAATCAGTCTCGTCAGTCTCATATTTGTACAAATTTCGAGAAGTCAAACTTCGGGGGATAATTTTCGTATCCGAGTAGAACTTGAAGAATGATCTTTGTATAAATATGCTAAAGGTATGAAAAGCCTCTTGGACAATGAGTATTTTTACTGTTCGTAAGAAATCACTGACATATTGGGTGATGATCTAGAAGGAATTATGTAAAGTGCGGATAGTATTTGGTGTAGGTAAGCAATGAGAAAAGGATAAAGGACTGAGTAATCCTTGAATAAACAGCATGCGCGTTGCTAGTCAATAGCGAAATGCAACTCATCACAGAGTAAACTCGGCAGCGAAAACACATTGGCAAATGTAGGCAAAGCATGACTTTCCATAGAGGCGGTGCAGCGCTGTTCATCGCATCAATGCATATTTAAAAAAGGGCAAAACTTAATGATCCCCACGTCGCTCAATTACATTCAAACCAGATTCAATTGACTCAAGTTTCGCACAAATGATACATTTATTTGTAACAGCGAGTGCTATGCTAATTAACTCCACTGCACAATCAACCTTAACAGACTGAACATTTCTATTTTTCATTTCTTTCAGCGCCGTATCTTCGACTCGATAAATGCTAGACTGTACGTTTTTTTGTTTTGACATGTTGGTAACAGAATGTTTATTCGGTCGAACGAAAGGCATTGCTTTCGTTGGAATAGTACAAGGTATTTCTTCGGGAATATTCAAATATGGAATATTGATGGAGCGTTCGCGCTGAGAGGTAAATTGCTGACGCCCACAGCCAACCGCACGACACGTGCACTCGCACTTTTCTATCTAATCGTATCTTGCAAGGACTCTCGTGGTAAAAGATTGGACGGATTTTCAGTAGCTTTCGTAAATAGACAGCTCGCAGACGCTTTACACAAAGTGCATTCGACGCGCGGCGTCGACAACGCCACCACCATCCGATCGAACGCGCCAATAGAATTTGAAATTTTTCTCGCCACTCTGATAATGCTAATCTTATTCTCTCTCTCTCTCTCTCTCTCACTCGCTCTCTCTCTCGCTCACTCTCTCGCTCTCTCTCTCTCTCTCTCTCTCTCGCTCTCTCTCTCGCTCTCTCTCTCTCTCGCTCTCTCTCTCGCTCTCTCTCTACCGTTTCACGGCTGAGACAGCTCTAAAATGCGTTAGATTTATATTAGCTTGCGGGATTCACTTGCTGTCTTTCTTTCGCTACTTGGCAAGCGTACGGTTTTAAAATGATGATTGGGAATTATGCGCTTGATTGAGAGAAAGGAACGTAGAAATTGATTAAAACAGCGTTTTATTTAGCGAGAGATTGACGCAACGATATATTGTCCACGTAAATCTGGAGATGCAATAAAGGATCAAGCGAGCCAAACAGCCTTAGGTCTAGCGTACAGCCTATAAATCTCGTAAGCTATAACGTTTTGTTCACCGACTGACTCGAAATCGAACTACTATTTTTTGAGCCTGCCCTAGAATAAAACTGTGCTCGATAGTCGATAAAATAACAATATGGCTCACTTGTGATAGCTACCAAACTTTATTAATTACGTGGATTATACTGGCCTCACGGCCACGCCACCTCAGCTAGTTACTTGTATCGGCTAATAATTCGTTCTTGTTTGCTTTACTCGTCATTTGACTCATAGTACACCTTTCTCATATCAAATATTTTCATCTTTGATTTGGTTTCCTATCAATCTCGTGATACTTTGTATAATACAAACATCAATTGCTTTAATCACTCGTCGATGCCGCCTTTTGACTTTATATTTGCTTAAATCTTTTTTTTAGTACGAATGCAATATTTTTTTTATTTGTTAGCTATATATTTTGGATTTTCCAAGAATATGAGCAAGATCACGTGAATTTAGACATAGAATCACACAAAAAAAACTCGACTTGCTCAGAAATCTGATTATTAAATTGTGTAGCGCAGCACATGTACCGAATCCTTTATGAGGTATTTTCGCTCGACTAAAATTATTTTTGGCTGAAAAATGCGAGCAAAAGTTGGCAACTAGCTGGGGAGTGAGCAGCATGAGCAAGTCTCTTCGTGAGCCACATAAAAAAGCATCAAGAATAAAATTAATTTTCAGATAAAGCCTTCGTAAAGAACATTGCATATGGGCTTTATCCTTATAACAACATTTTGAATTACCTTATTTTCTTAATTTCAATCAAAACAATAAACTGGATATAAATAACGCATTGTTTTTTTAGTATTGTCTGACAATGAAAATACATAAATAAATGAATATATATACATATATACAACACGATAGTCTGTCAAAAAATATTAATTTATATAAAAAAATTCTACGAAATTCACTTTCATGAATACTAAAAAAACATAATTATGTTTTATTTTCTTGCATTCTATAATTGCCAGGTTTACCTATTACGTTCTGTTTGCATATATCATAACCGCATGTCAGTCGAAAAAGAGGTATTTTTCCACAGAATTGTATAAATGAAAACGTACGCAAAAAGAAGTTATGAAAAACTAATATAGAAATTTCTCACGTGAAGAAATGTATCCGATTTTTCCTGCATCTCCCATATGAAATATTACAAGTTCTACGTCACAGTTTTATTGGTACACGGTAAAAACAAAACAAACAAAGCACGAACCGATAATAGACAACTTATTTATATGAAAAATACAGTTTTCTAACATACCTAGGTAATTTGTGATATAAAATAGCCACTTAACGTGTACTCCAAATAAACAAAGTTGTAAAGAGTTCGTCATCTCTCATCGAAAGGCTCATTGACCTCGCACAGCTGAGAATGACAGTACATATTTTGATTATGCCGTTATGCGATTCTAAATGAAACTACCATGTACCTTTCGTCGCTCCGCACTAACTTTGTGCCAACTCGGATACGACGTTCAAGTCTCTTCCACGTGAATATACTGTAATATTTATGTTTTGATACTCAACATTTTGAGGAGAATGTTTCCTAGTTTTAGGCTCCGATATTTTTAAAACGGTATTCTATTCTTCAATTCATTTCATCATTTTAAATGATCAAACCTTGATATAACGTGCACTTTTCTTTCACCTACTAACAATGTGCTCTTTGATCTTGATTTAGTTACAAAAGTACTCTATACTAATGTTTACCGGAGAGTACATACTCATTGATTGAATGTAAATGAAAAATAATAATACATGGAGGTAAATTTCCTATCCGGATGAACCTAAATTCGTCCAATATTATTACATCGACTACATTACTTTTGTATAAAATGGTTACTTCGTTAGTAAGAATAATCATGGTTCGAAAAAATATTTTGCACATTCAAGAGGACTTCCTCTTATAATGAGAAAACTTCTTACTGTTATAAATATGATTATTTAGTAAACTATTTTAGAAATTAAACTCATATGCAAATATTCATCGAAATTATTTAATCACCGCATGATTTTCCAAGTTATCGAATTAAAAATACGTGAAAATATCAGAACAATAAAAGTAATATTTCCGTGAGACGTAATTACTCGGCAAATTTATCCTTTTCTCATGAACTGGCGATATAAATATATGTATGAGATCGTGCGATTCACGTAAAGATACACATGGAAAATGAGGACTATATCTTTGATAAATGATTAGGTGGCCAGTATTATTTCGTGCAAAGTGTTATTGGCAAATCAAATGAAAGTAACGCTAGTGAAAGTCTACAAAATTATTAAAGTAAAGGCATCAGTGAGAATAACGTAAAGATTGACATATGTCTACAGAGTACCCACTAAATGTATTTGCCTCTGTAAAACCAGTGGCTTCGGTGCTCTCGTATTTGGTTAAATTTATGAGCAACAAGTGTTCGTGATTCCGCCAGATGCAATGTATGAGGCCATCCGTTATGTAGTATGTTTGTACATCATGTATATTATGTAAGTTTCAAGTTTGTGCACGGGTCGGATAGAACACTTGTTCTTAGTTGTGCTCACAAAATGCATTTCCGTGCAATACAATTTAGGGTAATATAGTCATTTGAAGTAGCTTCGATATAAACTCGGAGTAGACTCGACTTGAGAAACGAGTTAATTAAATAGAAGCACTAGAAAGCATCGATGAGCGACGACACTCGACTACAATGACTCATTAATGTAATTGAGAAGTATGGTACGGGTGCAGCTAATAGCTAGTTAACTGGCAGTCGTTTTTAAGACCTTTCAATTGTTTGGGTTTGTTTGGAAAACTCACCGAGTCGCTACGAAGAGACGTTATACGGTAATAATTATTCGTAGTAGTAGCGAGAAAAAGTTACCCAATGACAATAAAAAGAAGCAAGCCAAAACAAAAGAAACAGCCAAGTGCGGGTAATGATAAGCCGGAACAATTTAGATAGTGCAGGTGCAATACAAAAGGCGAGTTGCTAGGACGGGGTGAGCAAGAAACGGAAAATAAAGGACAAAAAGACAAAGGCAAGAGGCAGGCGACTAGAAAGGAGGAGGCGAGCTTATAGCAGTGCGATACGCGGTTGAATATAATGGCAGTGTGTATACAGACTCACAAACTCACAGTGCGAGAGATTGCCAAAGAGGGTGATAGAAGTTGGGATAGATGGGAGCTCGCCATTTTTTAAACACACGATACACGAACCGCTTAGAGTCAACAAAAACGTCATGCGCTGCATTGCACGCACGCATGCGCGCGCGCGCTGACACACGCACATATAAATGAACAAATGACCGACAGCAAGTTGCCTACGAATCACAGCATGCCAGTTGTGAGCCCTTCGTATGTTAATCTTGACTTTTACAGAGAGAGAGAGAGAGAGAGAGAGAGAGAGAGAGAGAGATGGTCACGAAATATCATCGATGACACAGTGTTATTATTTCCTTACACGGATTTCGTTCAAGCTTCTTTTCACCAAGCAATCGGCGTATAATAACTGTCCTCTACCAAAACTGTCATCGGTGTTAGATGCATAGCGCAAGTTAGGATACAATATTGACGGGCACTCGTTAGATTAAGCGTTTACAGGCGGAGCCAACGACGTACGATATATCCATAGATAAACCCATCGCATACACACATGTTATATTTGTATTCTTGTATTATCTTGTTTGATGTTCCTTTGACGTATTGCGAGCTCCCCTGAAGAAAAAAGAAGTCCTTGTTTAGTCACAAGTGGTCCATTAAGGATAAATAAATAATAGCTAACAGTGGTGTACTGATGTTTTTTCCAGCTCCGAGAGTACAGCCTAACTGAGACGTACCACGAGGATGACGTGGAAATGGAATTCGTCAGCAGTGAGAATCAAGTGCCGAAGGGTTACGGGATGGCAGCGCCGACCCCTCGAGTGATCGATCCCAATCAAGACCTCAATGAGGCCATAGCTGAAGAACGTCGGGAGATAGATACACAGAGATACAGGTAATCTACATTTTTTCTATTTTTTCCCCGCCTACACCTACCCAGCTTCTTCTGCTGCGACACAGTTAATAATAGCTTTCGATCGTTTGATGGGACATCTTACCGACAGGTACATTCCTTTCTCCCTGCCTCTATTTACTCAACTAATTCACGGCTTATGAACTAATCTGATACCTGCTATTCCGCTGTTTTGATTTTACGTCTAAATGGTCTCTTTTTTCAACGCTTGCCACTGATTAGATCGATGTAAAGATATATCCGATGATGCAGTTTCGAATCAATATAAATATTTCACCAACGAAAAAGCTCCAAATCATTCGAATTGAACGCTCTAATTTTATAATTGTAGAGTATACTAACAAAGTACAACCAATTTAGTTGGATTATCTTTATAGCAAGCTATGCCCAAGAGCGACAAAGTCGAAATTCCATAGGTATTCAGACAGTTGAAGCGATACAAAATGACACCTCTATAAAATTAAATGCGCGCCTATCTGACACCGTGAAAACTCCGGAAGAAAGATGTGAGCTGGGTGGGCTGACAATGCCTCGGAAGCCTGGTGTATCGATTGAAAAATGCGTTGTCGATGATGGCGTTTCGTCGAGTAAACGGCTTGGAAAAGCTCGCTTCAACGCACACTTGAGGTAAAGTAAAAAGCGACGGCGGTCGCATTATCGGCGCGTGTGGATAATACTTTTGTACGTGGTCTCTTGGTTACTGCTGATGCTGTTGCCGCTACTCGACATTTTCTAAACTCTATTCGACTTGGGCACTTCTCATCGAAACGCACCGATCACTCGTAATATCTATCCTTTTCGTATCTTTTCCATTTTGACGCGAGAGCTTAACCCAGAGAATAAGCTGTATGACCCTTTTTCCAAAAAGGGCTTAACCAGGTCATTTTCCTCATCTCGTTCTTGCCGTGTGAAAGGATCCCTGCAGCTCATTTGGCGTTTATCGACAGCTCTTGGATTCTTACAAATGAACCGGCAAATATCTGCTGCTATTTTTACTTTTGGCTCAGGATATTGTCATGTTGTCGTCCAGCGCAGCGTCAGTGTTAGTTAAGTTTAACGGCTTGAACAAATTAGCGATATAACCGCTGAAGCGAATTACAACGCAAAGATGATACGTAGTCGGATGTATGGCATATCGCAACGCCAATGTAGCAGCAGCTCAGCGGAGTTTTTCTACATCGAGGGCAGTAGGCGATCACTCGTGAAAAATAGTTTGACGCGCCGAAGTTATCGGTCGGATAAAGTCTCTTAGAGTGCGAAGATACTTATCGGGAAGATTGAGAGGGACAATTTTTCCGCGGCCACATACTTGGCTCGGTTTGGCGACTGTTTCGTGAAAAGCAACTCGATCCGCAAAAGCTTGCGAGGCTGAGCTCGTGATAAGCTGCAGCCATCTTTCACTTTCGATTGTTCAAAGCTCAAGGCATACAAAACGATCGATCGATGTTTTTAGGGCTACTTTGACTTGATTGTAACTTTCTGTGACTGTTTGACTGCTGTTATTTTTTCCTATAATAGCTATTTGCGAAAAGTTTTCACGTTCTTGCGAATGAAACTAAACGAATGATACATTAGCAGAAATAGAAAGAAACGACATTCAATGCCTTGGAAAAGTTGTACAAATCAATCCAATTTTACAAAGGGACACTTTCGTTCCTTAGCGCAAAATTAAGTAATTGTTTTTAAACGACTCTTTCAATGACAATGTCACTAGTCAAAAGTGATTTTCTCAAACGGCACTGAATCGTATACAAGTACAATCTCACTTTGTAATTGAACAAAAAAAATGCAAAAGAGAGTCGGCGATTCGGAAAGAAATTCGAGTCATTAAAGTTCCAATTGAATCCAAGCTAGCGAGCCATCGGTGAGCGACTAACTGAAATTGTTTTTTCTTAGTAAGGACATGTAGGAGAACTAATGGCGGATGCATGCCCATATACAGTTGAACGACGTCCCAGCAAAGCTATTGTCAATGGGCTGTACGACAATGCATTCGAACGACTTAATTACTTGGTTTTTTCGACGCCCATACTGTTCGTAATTGCGCAATTTACGTCGATAACCTATGACTAAGTCCACCAACATTCTTTACGCTTCAATAATCAGTTGCAGAATAAGATTGTGATGTATGCGTCACTGTATTAACTCGGTCACGAACACTAGGTATATCACACACGCACCCGAATCAGCTATTCACTGTCGTTAAATATCCATGGTCACAGATACCGAGCAAGCCAAATGAACTCTGAATATCCCGCAAAATAAAATTCAATACATAGAACCAGATAAACTTTGTTGTAATTAGGCGTGTTATACGTTTTTAACTTTGTTGTAACTAGGCGTGTTATACTTTTAAGCGTTTGTTGTGACAGGTAGTTTTCTGTTGTTATTTAGTAATGGGAGAGTCCCATGAGGCCTCTACCATTACTTATCAAGGATACTGATTTGCTTATCTTATCCTTATTTATTTTGAACGAACAATATATATTTATTTAATGCATTCCTAACCTCTATCTTTACGATATACACCTTGTAAAATTCTCGCTCACAACCGCAACGTTGAAATGCACGATGCTAAAAATGTCTCTCATCGTAAAACGGTACTTGGTATGGCGTGTTCTTCACAATGAATCAAGTGTGAACGAATGCAATCTTGTAGCTGGCTTGCTCTGCCATGTGAGCGATTGTACATATGTAATTATATTTTACCAGCTAGAAGCTGTATTTCGCATGGGGTTCGATCCACGCATATTTCCGCGACATCATTGAGGGACGAAAGCATGTAGTGGAAAGTAGGCGAGCCAAGGCGGAGGCAGAGGCTACACGAACAAAACAGCCATGCTATATAACGCGAGTGCATTATAGCGCGGGCGACTGGAAAAGCTATGCATAAATTGTCGCGGTTTGCAAGTATACTCGTGATTGCTTGCATTTTCCAGCGAACGCGAGCGACCCTCCACCTTGTTTCCACTCTTCTATTCATCGATTTTTCATCTTTTTCCCAGATATTTAAACATTTTCAATAAGATACTCGACATAGGGCCGCTCAATCTTACTTGACAAAATTATTATTCTGACGTTATACGATAATGTATACACCCATGATATTAAAATCGTCAATATAGCTACGGGTAGTTCAAATTAGTTTGAGGTATACGCTAATGAGCTTTTCCGATGCCCAGCTTATCGTCAAAGCCTCAAAATTAATTGATTGAAGGATGAAAAATATCAACGAAATACCAATAAGTCAACGGCAGGTTTTAGCATATAAATCTAGCGCCACCCGTATTCTATACTAATTATTCACACGGTATTTGAGTTGCAAATAGCGAATGCAATTGCACTGGAAAATGAAAAAGCATAAGAAAGAAAGAAAAAACAAAAACAAAAAAGTAGACAAGCCATGAAAAGCGAATAAATATTTAAGGGCGTCGTCGGCGTCTCCCAAAAAGCAAGTGAATATGGCGAAAACAGGTGTGAGGCAAGCTTGTGCTACATCGGGCTGACATTTGAAGAATACATCAGTCGCGGAGAGTGCGTGCGGCTTGGCTTGGCCTGGTTCGACCTGGCTTGGCATACATACATAGCCTAGGCGACCCGCAACTGCAAACAGCTCGCTCTGCAGATCGTTCTGACGAAATTGAAAATTCCATTGGAGCGCACTCCCGATAAATAAGTCCTTCGGCTCTCGGTCTATTTACAGCGCCATCCGTGCACCAGTTTGCTGAAAATCGTAAATCAGCGAGCTCGAAATTGTTTTCCCGTGCTACGGCCTCCATCCTGCCCTCCTTTTCCCCTCAGGCCTTTGTACAAGTCCGGGGTGCTTTTAATGTACGGAAAATCGAGGCCCTTTCGCCGACAAGCAGGACCCCATGTAACTTCCCCTACCTTCAACAATTTCTCCGTTTAATTAGTTTCAAATTCTCGTCATATTTAAAAAAAAATTATTTTAGTCGGTTAGCTCCACACTCAATTCAGACGGAAAAAGCTATGCGCTGACAACAGTCCCACATATTTTCTCCAATCAATAATCTACATGTGCTGTTGGGCCTTCGCACAACTTGCTGAAATAATGCTAATTTAATTAATTACCACAATAATGTATAATTATAATATACATTGGAGTTTCTCAGTGAACAACAATGCAACACTTGTCGTTTTTATGCAATCCAATAGTTAGTGTCAAGTACGTGCATTAGCATGAATTACACTGTTGGGACTATTACACTTACAGCCGATTATAGCCTAATAATCCAGTAACCGGCTACTCATTCTTTTCCCTATACCCCTTAAAAATATCTTTCGATGGAGCTCAAAAGCGAAATTTGCCCTAGTCGCTAAAAAATCCGCCAGGCCTGCCGATTCAACCTAAAACGTGCTTGAGAAAGATTAACCCATTAATGTCCATGGCCAACCCATGAGCCCGAGCACTTTGGAACCAAACAATCGTTGTTTAAACAAGTTGTAAAAGTTAGAATTTGGCTATATTCATGTTCAATTAGGGCTGATACCCTGATTAATATTGATTCCCAAGTGCTCGAGCTCATGGGTAAGCCATTGACAG
Source organism: Chouioia cunea (assembly GCA_030064505.1). NCBI lineage: Eukaryota > Metazoa > Arthropoda > Insecta > Hymenoptera > Eulophidae > Chouioia > Chouioia cunea. The sequence continues at coordinate 14,346,344 of JAOPFQ010000005.1, forward strand.
TAATGGGTTAAGGGAGAGGTTATACACACGTGGAAAAGCACTGCATTCGATTCTACAATTTGTTTGTATTCTATTATAAATCGATATAAAAATGATTGCAATCCGACATTAAACCGAAAATTAACCTATATAATACTGACTCAGGGACTAAATTCAACATAAATTAGTTACAAGGAAAATAAATCCAAGAAAACTACCGTGAACATCTTGAGCCGTGGCCAGCAGCGCGCACGGAGTGCTTCGCCGGCGCTCGAACTCGTGACGACGATGCTGAATACCTGAACCGTTACACAGTCAGACTGCATTACGAGTAATGTTCGCATATTACTCGAGCTTCGGAACCACTGCGTGTTATCGGAAAAATGACTACCGAAAGCGGGAGGCCAGGGATAATATTTTCTGGCAATGTTGTTGCCATTGGTGCGATCATCAGGAGCGACCCGACCTTCCTCCTTTTAACCACGTTGCTCCAGATTAGCGACACACACGCGACGCGAGCACAAAGTGGCGCTTCTCGGCCACTTCACTCTCGAGCAATCGCTATAATTCGAAGTTGAACTCTGCATTTTGTTTACTCCACTAATTGTATTAGCAGCGTGAGTCGTTCAGTCACCCTCACGCCCTTGTTTTTTTGTGCGTACACGCGATCTTCAGGATTCCTCTGATCTGGCACTACAAACGTACGATTGCGATCGTACTATCTCTTTTCCACTATTTCTTTCTCTGTCACTCTCACACACACTTACCCTCGTCTGTCGCTGCTCTCCCTCAAAGTCGCTTCACGTCGCACCTCAAAGAAAGAGAAAACATGAGCACATAATGTTCATGTATGCTCGGCTCAGCGACAACAACAAAGCGACAAAAGAAAGCGTCAAACGAGAATAGCTTGAGCAAGCCTGATTCCCCGTCACAATCTAATAAAGCATTTTAATTTAGTATACGCTCACCATTTTGAAGTATCACAAGTAAGTTACAGATTTTTGAAAGCGTTAAGTGCCAAGTTCCAAAATGCCTAATATCATCACGCATATAGTACTTGCTTTTTCAACTGTGGCGATCAAATAAAATTAAATTATCTCGACCAAAATGTCTATTGTTATTGAACTTTTGTTGTGAATTAAATCTTGCGTTAGTGGAGTAATTGTCCATGGAAAAGAAAGAGAAAGATATTAAAAATTTGGTTATTGAATATATGACTAGTTGTATAATTTTAAAAGGTACTGGACGCCAAATAGCAGTCGCGAACAGCAGCTGCAACAAACAATCGTGCCTCGGGACAAGGACGCAATAATCGACAGCATCGCCTCTTCATACGGGAGTATCCAGCAGAAACAGCAGCGCATTATAGGTTCGACGACTACGACGCTCAAAACGACAATGGAACTGGAAACGACTATGACACCCAGACCGACGATGTGGGTTCATCTAGCCTATCCGTTCTCCAATAGCGCGAAGCAGAGCTTGCCTTACTACCAAGCAAACCGGGCGAGCGCTGAGGCCAAGAAAGCGCAGATCTTCGAGGACATCAAACGAAAGATTGCGAATAACAGCGCGCCCACCTCGACCAGCAGCTACATGCATCCAAGCTGGAGAAATATCACAGGAAACTCACTCGAGCACCAGCGTAGGTATCGCGCCAAGCATCACCGCCTCTACTCCAAAGGGAAACGCCTCAGAACACGTAAGTACTATGTTTATTATGTGAACGTGAAAACTCAATTTAACAAATCACACTATACTTTTTCATTTCATCAATTGATTGTACCTCTAATAACTTTTTCTACAGCAAGACTAACGGGATATCCGTAAATATACATCTATTTTCATATGTATATGTTGATATTTTCAATGTGAAAGTTGAGTTCAGCGATTATGCGGTCACAATTGACTTAACCGATTGTATCGTTGCTCTTATTTGATGTCTATAACAGTTTGACGTACTCAACGCGAAGATCTTTAAGAGAGACATGCGATAGAATATACACTAAGTGCAACTTACTGTATATATATATATATATTAACTTTATAGTTAACTATTCGTAAAATAACGAATTAAAATTTATTGTAAGATGTACGATAATGTTTGTATTGCACTCAATATTTTAAAAGCATCTAGTAAAAGTATCAAACAGTATAGTTTTTCTTTATCGAAAAATGCAATCCAAGTATTTCCGTGATTATAAAAACTAGGTGATTATTAATTAAGAATTAAAAGTTGGTATGAAAGTATAATATATTTTAAGTCGCAGCTTGCTACTCGTAAGTTTTATTTTTCAAAGCAGTATTATAAACTTTAGCCTAATCGTTGATGCGAAATGTATGAAAAATAAATCGTATATTATAATATTTATATTAAGTACTTCGTTTATTTATTCGACTTATGCTTTAAATTCACGTTTTTAATGTAAAAATCAATAAAACGTATGATACTGATCAATAATATTATACAATAATAACTTCATTATCAACACTTAAATTTGGCTTTTAGAAAATTATGCCGAAAACCATTTTTACGATATAGAATAAACTTAAGCTACTATTATATGCATCGTGATATTTATGGATTTTTAGATTAACGCTGAAATTTTTTAGAATATAGAAGTGACAAGCGTCTAGATAAGTGAGACGTATCAATACGCGTGCATTAGTTATTAATGCTCTTTTGTCTTAACGTGGTGAGAGAGATTCGCCAGGCCCTAGCCATTAGTTAGCTAGATTATCTCATGTTACAGCCGGTACTCCGTTCCTTAATAAACTCGTTTACTTTTCTATAACAGCCTTCCTGTTTCATTTATCAAACTTGTTTACGTGTAGTTGCTTTAAAAAAGGGGGTACTTAAATACGAAGAATACGGTTTTAACTCAATATTCATAAATTTTTTACTTAAATGGCCATACCGTGAAGCCATGAAATCTTTGCTCTGGATTTATCTGATTGCAGTTATTGCAATTACATCATAGCCATTTTCTTTTAATTTCACGTGGTTCTATTTTTCTGCATAAATTCAACGTAATATGTCAGACGTGATAAAATCCAACGAGTAACTCGGTGACAAGTGCAGCGATAATTCGTTAAGATTTCATCGGATAGAGATATTTGGTGAATCAATTGGGTAAAATTGGATATCGGTTCAAGTGTAAGAGAGCGTAAAATTATATTTCAGATATATCCAGAGAAAACTCCTAAGAGATCGCGTTTCAATTTCATTTCTGGCGTCAACCTCAAAACCCGCTCTTCTCGTCTTTCCTGAACGTGTCAAACTCGACATCTCGTCGAAGTCCTATCCACGTTTTTTGTCGAAACTTGTTCATTTATAAAATGTTAAAACATCACACACGTATTTTTGACACGTGTAAAAGAAAATCCTGTATTAGGTGGGTTGGGTTTTTCATCGGGAAAAGAGATGTACAGTCTTGCAATATTAAACTTTTGCTACAATTCAGAGTCGAAGAAAAATCCGTTAGTGCATTAAAATTGCAAAATTATAAGCTCATTAGAGTTTAAAGAGTGACAGATGGTGAACGGGACTGAGGATATAAGTGCGAGATGGGGTCAATTGGTAGATGGGAAAAAGGAAAAAAATAGCGAGTATGTAAAGAACGTGTCACTGACCGAGAGAAGTATCCGGTGAGATATAGCAATGGGGTTTTCGCGTAAACACCAGTCAGTGTTTGCAAGCTCTAATTCGCTTACGAGCTCGCCTGCGATATTTTTTCATTTATTTATAGAGCTGAACCCCTACAGTATGCTCGCTCAATAGCCATATTTCACGCACGATGGATCAAAGCGAAGCGACAAGTCGACTATGCTTTTGCCACTCACTACGAGCCAGTCCCCGCCTAGCTCGCTCTTTCTTTATGTATCTTTGTCTCCCCTCGTACTTTGCGACGGAGCTTCGAAGAAAATTCGCATTCACTTGCCCCCCCCCCCCCCCACTCTCTCATCCTCGTATTCTCAACACAGAAGCTTGAGCGTGGGCAGAAAAAGAGCCAAGGGACAGCAAAAGCAAAATAGAACTATGCCCGCTATCTACTCATCGATTCTCACTTTCTTCATTGCGACGGTATTGTTGCCGTCGAAGCAGAACACAGAATACACGCATTCTCTTACGTGGCTTTCCTCGAGGGATCGTAAATAGAGAAATTGTGCGCTATGGCGATTGCGCTGAGAATGCGTAAAAATCGATGATGTCAATAGGGGACTGTTTGAGAGGATGGGACATGATTCACATTGGTACAACCGTACGAGATACGCGGATTATTTATTCGTCCTCATGCGTGAACTTGATCTTCGTACATATGTATAACTACAAGTCAACTCTCACCCTTGCGCTGTATACTATATGATTGTGTGTGTACGGTGCGGATAAGAAAGTTATGATCGGTGTGTGGCTTTGGTTGCAGGACCGCCAAGGGACTGCAAGGTTGGCGATTGGGGAGCCTGGAGCGCATGCAGCAGCAGCTGCGATCTTGGGGAAACTCAGAGGACACGGCGTGTCCTGATAAAACCACGCCGAGGTGGACATTCCTGTCCGTCTCTGACGGAGAACAAGTTGTGCAGCAGTACCAGCCCCTGTCCCAACGATAGCTTCGCCGACTAATGTCCACATTGGTGGCCATCTAGCAGCATCTACCGTCCTCCGACTTGGTTCCCAATCGACTTGGTTTCCAATCTCACGGAAGCATTTAAACCAGCGGAACATCCCTGCCAACATCCGATAACGCAGTATCTCGCTCCTGTTCACACTTTTCCCAACTCAATATTCTTTACACCTTAGCAGGCATTTCTACTGTCGTTTCGTCTCGTTTCACTCACCTTATTTATGCATTTACATCTTTGTTTCTTTTTATTGTTTTTTTTCTTTTTTACTCTACTTCAAAGCAGCCAAAGATATATTACCAGAGATAATGCAAAGCAATTAATTCATAAGAAAATGTAATGAAGTAACTTCAAATACTTATTGGTTTATTGCCAGTTTTCAACTTTAATCAAGATTTCTTGCCCATTTTTTATCTTCAATCCCAATGGTTTTCAATATTATACGATGTTTATTATTTATATATTATTTTAAAATAACGTACATATCGTGCTGTATAGAATATTTAGTGAAAAATTTCTGAGTATTAGACTAAAGATTTTGTTATTTGAATTAACTCTGCAATGGTATTCAGACAAAATAATAATTGTTGATTGAATGTGGTACGTAATTTCCCGAAAATCGACTTATTGTTCAGTTTTAACACTCGCAAATGCATTTAATGATTTTCAAAAGTATATAACAGACAACTATATACATATACATACACATTATATATATATATCTTTATTAAACTTTTAAATTTACAATGTATTGAAATTTTTATTGCGCTGTATAAAATCCCAATTTTATAAAAATAATGAAAAAAGTAGACAATTAAATAAGTTGTAATGATGTATAACAGTCTTCTATAGTGTTTAAACTTCAACTGTTGACATTGCCTTCAAACGTAACTTGTCACAACTGTTCCATCAGGTTGCGAGTGCAAAGTGTGAATAATGTATTACACAAAAAAACAGGAAGTTGCAAGGGGTAGTGGGGAATATAGTTGGAAAAGTTGAGCTCTGACAAGGTGAAAGCGAGTGGAATCACGAGGTGCAGAGCGCTCGGCGTCTCTTTTTTCTTCTGGCGTCGAAATTATCAAGGCCCGGCACGTCTTCAAGATATATCGGCAACGCCGGCTGATGGAGAAAGCTTGGCTTTTGCTTGGCTTCGCGGAAAACCATGAGAAAGATGAGGAAAGAAAATGAAGAGTGCGGATCCGAGCTCCGCCCGACGAAAGCGTGACTGCGACTACTTAGCGCACAGAAGATGGGAAGACAAATTGATCGAACTCCAATCCTCTTCCCTTCAAAATCAGACATCGAGTAGACCAAATTATTCAATGTGACGAGCATTTTTGTTCACAGCACAATAAGGATATTCGAGCTACACAAACATCTCTCATCTTTTCGCAATGCGTGTTTATACTTCAATGATGAAATGATGATCTAGTCAAGCAAATTGCCAAAAACAATTTGTATATGCAGAGCAGGAGCGCATATGATTAAACAATAGCATACGTTAACATCAATAGTTCACAGTCCTCTAGTCAATTTTTCATTATACAGTGGTAAATCGATTACGCGAAGAGCTCTATCTCTGCTCGGCTTTCTATTCGGTCCGGGATTAGAATCCACTCTTTGAGGCGATTCATCGTTGTTCCCCCCCCCCCCTTCTTCGCTCTTTCCTCTCTCTCTCTCTCTCTCTCTCTCTCTCACTCGCCCTCTTTTTTTATTTTTTTTGCATCGCGTGCACACCTAGTTCCCGGACTTGAATGCTTTGCAAACGAAGGACTTTTTGTGAGACTAGGTTTGCATATATACGATTGCCGAGGACATGTAGTGCGTGCGAATGAATACATACACGTTTTTCAGGTTTATGCTGAAATTTTTCACATGGCATGATAACGCGTTTTTTAAATGTTTTTTAAGAACACGAACAATTACGATCGAGTAAAAGGAAGAAATGAACAAAGAATAAAAAATTGCAGCTACACTAAACACATTAGAAACGCGTGTATATAGATTGCTTAAATTTATTAACGGCTATCTACCTATATCATTTCCACTTATTTTTATCAAAATAATCAACGTAGTTTAAACGGTCGGCTAGTAACTATTTTTCCCCACAATGTAGGCACACTCCAATTCTTTAACTTAATAATGATTTAGTACGAATAAATCTTTGTAGTAAACGTTATAGTCAATACCTTTCGAGAATTGCATGTTTTCGATAATAGAATTATTTTTAAAACTAAAATTTCTACATATATTAATACCTTAATACTATTAATTCATTCTTTAACATTTTTTAGAATAATTCCATTGGACTTGAGATATAGATAAAACGGGTGATTTTCAGATATTCTTCCGGTAAATACAATTTTAAATCATTTTCCCCTACGAATTTAATATCATTACACGTGGAGAATTATTTCGAATCCCAACATTAATAAACTTTAGCAACTTGTTATTTTCTATCTTGAAAATTGATTTATTTCTCTACTTTCAAATTCCTTTAAGCGATACAACGTTAAACCCATATGATAAGGCAAAATCTACGATATATGGTATTCTGAAGTTTAATAGAAACGACTAATTATCACAAATGAGCTAGGAAGAATTTTAGAAAAGATAGATTTAATTTCTTCACCCAATGCTCTAACGTTTTGATAAAATAATTTAAAATAATTAAAAATTATTTAAGTTAAATGAGTATTTAGTACTAGAGTACCTTTTGGTTTTCAAATAATGTTCTATCATTACAATATTTAGATCTGCTCATTCTACACCGAAAAATCGGAAGAACTTTTTTGAGTAATAGTATTATTAGCAAACTATTTCTTGAAAAGCATATGCTGTACTTTATTACCACATCCAATGCTTGAAACAGATATAAGCACATTTTTCTGATTGTTATATAATTTGGAATATAAATGGAAATTCTTCAAAAGCAACGCTTATTGGAATTCGCATAAAACCCGCACAAGATATTTACGTTACAAAGTATTTTAAACATCGTCAATTGCAGAGAAGTCTATTACTGGATCATCGAATGAAGATTATGTAAACACAATATATTTTAAAAAAGTCTCCAAATGTCAAGAAACTTATACATTTCTTTTAGTCAAAAAACCGTATCTAAATGTAAAAAAAGAAGATTTTTCAGTATATTTAACTATTTTAGCAAATCTATTTTGATTTAAATGAATTTTTGTATTTTCGTAAAATTTACTTTGAAAATTATTAGTACGCGAAAAATGTATATTAGAGCATTAGTTATCATAATAAAAGTATACTTTAAAAATGAGAACCTTACTTGAACAAAAACCTGAATTTGATTGTACAAGTAATATTATCGAGAAAGCTGATTATGTATTGTGCTCCAAATTACAACATGGGACAATCGAAATCATTAATAATGTATTTCCAAATGTAAACGTGCAATACTTGTTGTTCAATGTAAATGTAAAAGTTATTGTGACAAGGTTTATGTGAAAGTCAGTAGTAGGTCGTGTATGCAAGCACAACTGAAACGATGTAGGGAACAGAAGAATTTTATTTTGAGAATAGTTTTTTTTAATAATCCGCCTATAATTCAATTGAGTCCACGGAGTAACATCCTGACTAGGTAGACTATAACTTGGAGTTTATTTTGATAGTTGTGAGCATGATAGCCATGTCTATAATATATCACTTTTTCACATCAGTCTATCTGTATATATACGGCTCATAGTACTACTAGTCAGGGTGTGCTTATTAACCTATTGGATAACAAATTTTTTACGTGATGTTACACTATCAGGAATATTCACTCTCTCGCATACAGAGTTTAATGTTATTTGTACTCGTTTAAAAATGGCAGATTATAGTACAAATTTTCAACTATTACTCCTTACATTATTGCCGACTAATAATTATACTTGCATGCATTGACATTAAAGTTGAAATAAATTAAAAACAGAAATTATCGCTATTTTATTACTGAATGATAACAATATTCCAAAGTTTCTAAACGGGTTTGTAATAAATACCTGTATAGCACAAATGGTTGACTTTCATAAGTAAATTCACAAAACGCTTGAGGTATCTTTAGTATATAATGATTTAGCTTTTTTTGTTGTTGAGTTTTTCAATTTTCTAGCGTGTGTCGTGAACGGCGCGTCGCTTAAAAATTACTTTCAAGACGTGTAATTAGACCTCTAAAATAAACCTTCTATAGTTTTATAACTGTGCATGACACGGACCTTAGATGCTTAAGAATGCTCAAACGTGAGCCAATCTGACAAAGGTAGTTCTTGCTTAAACGCAGTTGGAATATCCGTGAATGAAACTGTAGAAGCTTATTGTAGAGACGAAATTGCTCATTTGAAACTAGTCCGAACAGTGTGCCTCCTATAGTGCTCCTTGTGGAATGCTTCAGAAATCAAAAAATAGTACATTAATAAGCTATGGAGGCATAGTATTGACGAGTCAATAGCACTGGGAAAACACGTGCTATGTTATTTTCTCTCCCGTTGTTAATATGCTACTTGTTTATGTAGGACGCACAAAACACGTGTTTTCAAATCCGATACTTAGCGAAAACGCGTGCCTTACGCGTCTTAGACAAAAAACTAAATTTCTATACCAAGGTAAAGAGTTACATGTGGATAAAATGCGTACAACTTTAGCCCTGAGTTGCCTCTCTTTCATCATGTAAACATTATATACACGGCTAACGTGTCAAAAATAACGTTGAATATGTGTAATTTTATAGTGTATTCATTATAAAATGTGTCATCATGAATAAATGAAAACCGGTAGATTTGTATCACAATGTAACTACATGTCGTATCACACGTGCTTTATTTAATTTTGTGCGCGACACTTGTTACAAGAAGTTAGCGTTATAACTTTTTGTCTGCTTTGACATTTTCTTTCCCTCTCTGTCTGTCTGTCTGTCTGTCTCTCTCCCCCTCTCTCTCTCTCTCTCTCTCTTGGCGTGCAGGAGGCACGCAGAACCATTAAAGTTTATTATTATGCACGTCATCGAACTAAAATATCTTTAACGACACTGTACCCTTTATTTCGATATTATTAATCACTTGCATTGCCGATAAAAATAATTTGTATTCTATTTTAAACGATATAAAAGAAGTAAGAAGTTTATGAAGATATTTTTTATAATTATATTTAGCAGGATGTCGAAATTCATTGATCATGAAAGCGCAATAATGAAAAGTCGATTGGATAAACATTTAAAATATGACGTGCGTGTGATTGATCAACGTAGTTGATAATAATTTACCAAATAAAAACGAAAAATAAAGGTTTTACTCGAGAACAAATCTTCTCTAAGCGTCTACGTATTGACGTGATTTTGTTAAATATTATTACAGTACACAGTTGTTTGATACTTAAAATCAGCATAATTATAAAAACTGCCGAAAATGTAACGATAACGATGGAGGATGTACAAGGCACTGTGCATTTTAGCTTTTAAGGTATTAGCTATTACGTTTAGAGTTAACCAGCAACGTGTAGTGGTGTATAACATAAGTTTATATTACATAATAAAATCTGTCAAAAACTATAATAACGTGCTTACATCCTTTTACTGTTACTTTCAACCCTATAATTGTTCGTTAAAATATTAATGATTTTTCTTTTTGATATTTTATTTTACTATTTATTTCATGAATTGGAGTTGTTGATTACCGACTTTAATATAATTTTCGGCTCACTGTTAATACAATTTCAGACAGATAAACGCGGTACTCGTGGAAAATCATTTGATTATTTAACAACGTGTAAGAAACCCGTTGCAGCAAAATATTGATAACAGAAATGGCTATTTCTGTTTTGTAAAAACGAAAATTGTCGACCATCATTATTCGGTTTATCAATGCATTACGTATGTTGTTAAACTAACAACAGAAACTCTGTTCCAACAAAGTTGACGTTTTACAGAATATATTGTATCGGAATGAAATTTAGATCCCTTTACTACACGTTCCATTTCGCTACACAATGTAGTAAGCTTTAAATAAACCTGTAACAAACTATTTTGCTTATCCGCGAAATTTGTCAGATTACGATAGTTCGGAAACTGAACATTGTTTTGTCTACAAAAATAAAATATCAAATTTAACAATCTTAACTCTGGCAACAATGTTACATAAATGGTTCTTTTAATTTAATAAATCTTTATTATTTATTATAATAGAGAACTTCAATTTTTAATATTATTATACTATATGCATCTGTTTTTAAAATTAGCGCTATTCTTCACTTGTAGTATGAATACATTAATTGTTGGCTATAATAATTATAGTTAATTTTTCATTTGTTTGTACAATCATCAATCAAAAGACACATTTTACATATCTATCTTGAATATGGGAGCTAAAAGTGGTATTGTATAAGTATATTATAGATAGATTGTCTGCTTGAAAACAAATATGGCGGTTCCAATTCGTTATATACACGTATGTATATACGTAATTATAACTACATATAATATATATATAGAGAGAGGTTACAGTGGTTGTTCTGTGTGTTATGTATGCATACATGAAACACGACGGTGGTAAACGTCACACTTTGTTTGCCGACCGTTGTTGCAAGTGGCACGTGCACTGCATGGATTGGCTAAATCGGCTCAATTTGTAATTAATAAAAGAAAATAGATTGTACTTTTACAAATACGGACAAAATTTAACAGTAAGTCTGCGTTATTCATACAAAATTTGTAAGAGCTTAATGATTTTTAAAGGTTAGGAAAATCTATGACTGTTATTATCACTTTTACAATAATAGTTTTTAAGATAGGTGTTCGTTTAAATAAATTATTGAAATAATACACAAATTGAATTACGTTTTTTGGTTTCATTTATATAAACAAATCATCAGATGTGGATCTATATACTATTATACCCTTTACTTATCAATATTGGCCAAATCGAGGCAAACAGAAAAGTTAATAAGTTTGTTACAACGTCGATTAATGCCAAATGGCAAGATACACCATTAGTCCTTGAAGCAGCAGAGTATCTAAATGATGAAAACCCTCATTATTTTTGGAGATTTGTTGATGAAGTATGCAATATATCATCTGATTTTGAAAGGACAGGTTTGTATAATTATCTGTAATCAATGAAATTATTTTAATTTTTTATTTATTCATATAAAATAATATAATGGATCAAAATATATATTATTTTACCTTGCTAATTATTTTCAATTGGATACACACGCTTTTTTTCAGATGCGACAAAAGACCACTATGACTTAGTAGTTTCTATAGTAGAAAAATTTTTGAGTAAAGCTGAGATAGGCGTTTTAAAGTTAGGAATGTCATTAAGAATTCATTCTGCCAAAGTAGAAATGTTTTCTCAAATGGCTGAAAACAAACGACCCTCTGCTTTAGAATGCATCAATTTTGTCGATCTTGGGGGAAAATTTACTTGTAATGTTACAAAAATATCAGAACTTTTGAATCAAGTTAGTGCTGTCAAAATTATAACTGTTATATACCCATGATATAAAAAATTAATACCAATAACGCTTGCAGGATGATTTCAACCCTATAGATACCTATAGCATTGATCATTTTTATCTAGGAAAACAGTTGACTGAAAGAACTGTAGTCTTATATGGGCAAATGGGTACAAATGGATTTTCTGATTTACACGAAGAATTAAAATCTATTGCCGAAGCAACTAAAATTAATTATGTTCTTCGACATTATGTCAAGGTAAACATCAATGTTTATAATTTTCAATAATATGTAAAAACCATGTATTCACAAATTTTTGCTTAATTTATGTTATAGAATAGACCTGAAAGAAAATTAAGACTCTCTGGATATGGTGTGGAATTACAAATGAAATCGACAGAATATAAAGCTACAGATGATTCTGATATAAAAGAAAATCAAGAGAAAACTGAAGAAGATGAAGAGGACGATGCTAATGAACTTGAAGGAATTAACTTTGCAACTCTAAAGTATTCATTTCATATTTAGAAATTGAGAAATAATAATTAAATCCTGATTGTATTTATTGTTAAATTCAGGAAATTACGTCCAGATGATAGTGAAAAACTAGAAAAACTTCAAACTTACTTTTTGGAAAACAACCATGAAATAGGAGCTCTTAAGGTTTGGCAATTTCAAGAATTAAGTCATCAAGCTGCAGAACGAATAATGAACTCTCCACCTACTGAAGCTATCAATGTCCTCACTGATATATCACAAAATTTTCCAATGCAGGTAAAATCATTGACTCAAATGACCTTTCCATTGTATTGTGTAATAATATTTGAATTTTCAATACTTTAGGCCAAATCATTAATAAAAACGAAAGTCAGCAATGAAATGAAAAAAGAAATGAAACTCAATCAAGAAATGTTTTCTGTTAGTCTCAACATCCAGCCTTCAGAAACTGCCTTATTCATCAATGGGCTGTATTTTGATTTGGAAGTTATTGATGTGTTGACTCTTTTAGAATCTTTACGATCTGAACTACGAGTTATGGAATCACTTCATAGAATAGGTTTATTAAAGTTTTAATTATATTTCAATTTAGATGTCATTACTTTAAGCTACCAACTTGCATATTTTTAGGATTTGGCAACCACAAAATGAGTAAACTCTTGGCTTTAGATTTATCAAACCGAGTAAATAGCCAAGATTTCGCAATTGATATTCGCGATTCAGCTATCATTTGGATGAACGATATTGAAAATGATTTTCGTTATAGTCGTTGGTCTCCATCTTTAACAGAACTTTTACGTCCAACATTTCCTGGGATGCTTCGTAATGTGCGCCGTAATCTATATAATCTTGTAAGTTTTATTTAATTTATTTTGCATATATGATTTACATATCACTAATCTATTTACAAGAAATTACTCACATAATCTTTTTTATTTTATAATTTAGGTTCTTATAATAGATCCCCTAAGTGAAGAATCAGCCCCGTTGGTTGCTTTAGCTGAATCCTTGTATGCGCATACAGCGCCGTTAAGAATAGGATTTGTGTTTTATACTAATTTTAATACTACTGCAATAGGAGCTACTGATCCAAGTGTTGCAATCAACAACGCTTATCATTATTTAACCGAAAGTAAAAGTTTTAAAGATGCCACCCAATTTCTATCTAGTGTTGGTATTATTTATTATTGATTAATATTTTGATTTCGTATCTAGTAAGAGAGACTCAATTTAATTTTTCATTTTCAGTTGTATGAAAATATCGGTTCAAATAGATTAGAAGTAAGTGACATTAAAAAAGCTTTGAAAACCAAAGACATGAAAGCTGACATAAATTACATTTTTGGAGAAGAATCAGAATACGACGTTGGTCGTCATTTAGCCAGTGATTTTATTAAAAGAACTGGATTCACAAAATTTCCTCAGGCTCTTTTAAATGGAGTCCCACTCTCATCTGATCAACTGAATGCTGATTCTTTTGAAGAAGCAGTACTATCAACAATCATGACCCAAACTCCTACAATTCAAAAAGCTGTTTATAAAGGTGAAATTACAGAAGGAGATGATATTGTTGATTTTCTAATGAACCAACCTAACGTTATGCCAAGGTAAAGTTTGTCCTGTACGTATATATATATATATATATATATAAAGTATAGATTTGCAATTTTTGAAAGTATGTTGTGTACTTTTATACTACTTTAGACTAAACGAGCGCGTGCTTAAGGGTGAAAAAAATGTGTGGCTCAACTTAATAGGTTCTATTCCTCAAGATGATGACTATAAAAAATGGAGCTATCAGGATATGTCGACTTGGTTAATACAAAATATACGATATGTGTACGTTCCTCGCAAAAGCGTCATCAATCATTTGTATACATTGTGGATAGTAACAGATTTAGAACTTGAATTAGGAAGAAAATTACTTGCAGAAGCTCTTGATTATTTGGTAAGGGATTTTTAAACCAAAGCATTTAAATTAGTTACAGCAGTGTTTTTTTTATTTTATAACTTCTTAGGAATCAAATCCTGATGCGAGAGCTTCCATCATTGTGAACAGTAAAAATACTGACACACAGGAAGTAACAATCAACAAAATTGCTCTTGCAGCTATTAGCGCTTTGTCAGTGGAAAAATCTTATGAATATATTCGCAACTTAGTCAAAGATAATACATTCAAACTGATTAAAAATAAAGAATTCATTATTCAGGTAAAGTTATGTAGCATATATTATTAAAAATTATTGCATAGGAAAAGTTAAATATTTATTTATGCAGGAAGAAGCAGTTAATGAGCGTTTGAAAAATCAAAATCATTTGTTAAATATTCAAGATTATTACTCGAAACACGTTTTGAGTTTAAATGATGACGGAAGAGCTGTAATATTCAATGGTCGCGTTATTGGGCCATTTGACGAAAATGAAGATTTTACTAGTGAAGATTTTGCTCTTTTAGAAAGATATAGTCAAAGTACTTATGGTGATAAATTATTCAAGTATTTGCTAAAAAGTCAAGAAATTGATGATAATGACTATGGTAATTACATTGAAAAATATGAACATTAACTGTAGTGTAATTTCTAATTTTGAAATGAAAAAATGCTAATAATAACATTATTATTTCTATCATAAGATAAAAGTGATATATCAGATGATAAAATAATGAAAATCACGTCGCTCCTAGTACCACGACCATACACTAGAAGTCGATTTGATGTACCTTTTCACAGTGATGAATACAGGTATAACATCTCAAATAAAACAATTATTTTATATCATTTAAATTTGATGTAAAAAATGTATTCCTTTTAACTTTTACTACTACTATTACCATTACTACTACTACTACTACTACTAGTACTAGTACTACTACTACTACTATTACTACTACTACTACTAGTACTACTACTACTACTAGTACTACTACTACTACTAGTACTACTACTACTACTAGTACTACTACTACTACTAGTACTACTACTACTACTACTAGTACTACTACTACTACTAGTACTACTACTAATACTATTACTACTACTACTACTAGTACTACTACTACTATTACTACTACTACTATTACTACTACTACTATTACTACTATTACTACTACTACTATTACTATTACTACTACTACTATTACTATTACTACTACTAGTACTACTATTACTACTACTATTACTACTACTACTATTAATGCTTTTTTTTAAATTACAGTGCTATTAAAATACCTGCCACAAATCCAGATGACGTAGCATTTAATCTAATTGCCATTGTTGATCCAGTTTCTCGTGGAGCTCAAAAACTAGGACCAATACTAAATGTTCTTTGTCAATCTTTAAATTGTAATATAAAAGTATTTCTAAATTGTGTGGAAAAAAATAGTGATATGCCTCTCAAAAGGTACATGCAAATAATTGTTTCACTATTCCAGTTCGTTACTCTATTGTTATATAAATACATTTTTCCAGCTTTTATCGGTTTGTTCTTGAACCTGAAATACAGTTTAATAGCAATGGAGATATAGTTGGTCCAATCGCTAAATTTACAAAATTACCTACTTCGTCACTTTTGACACAAAACATCCATGCTCCTGAAAACTGGTTGGTTGAAGTTGTTCGAAGTGTTTACGATTTAGATAACATCAAATTAGATAACGTTGCTATAGGAGTTCATAGGTAATACAAATTATACTTATGACTAACCATGACATTTGTAATATTTATCGATATCGATATTCAAACATTATCTAATATTTTACAGTGAATTTGAATTAGAATATTTGTTACTCGAAGGACACTGCTTTGAATCTACTGTCGGTAACCCACCAAGAGGCTTACAAATTACATTAGGGAGTGAAAAACAACCTGTAATGGTTGATACAATTGTTATGGCAAACTTAGGCTATTTTCAACTAAAGGCAAATCCAGGAGAGTGGTTGCTCAAACTGCGTCAAGGACGTTCATCTGAAATCTACGATATTACTAGTGTTGAAGGCTCCGATATAATGCATACAAAAAACGATCTTAGAGTCTTAGTTAGTTCCTTACGAAGTCATGTTCTGAAATTGAAGGTTACCAAAAAACCAGAAAAAGCTGGCATTGATTTATTAGCTGATGATGATAAAGGGTCAGGAATATGGGATTCAATTTCGAGGTACTTTATATTACATTTAGAATTCATAAAATATTTAATGATTTATTCAATTAAAAACAAAACTAGATTGTCAATCATTTTCATATCGATTAATTTAAAGAAAAATATGAAGAAAAACATGATTTTATACATCTCCTAATAAACATTAACTGTAAATGAATGTTCTGCAGGACCTTCACAAACACTGACGAAAATGATGAACATGATAAAAAAATCAACATATTTTCTTTAGCTTCTGGACATTTGTACGAAAGATTTTTAAAAATAATGATGCTCAGTGTTATCAAACACACAAAATCGTCGGTAAAATTCTGGTTCCTAAAGAACTATTTGTCTCCAACTTTAAAAGTAAAAAAACCAATTATCGAAATTTCGTTTATAAACAATAATGTACTTTCAAATAACATTATATTTTGATATTTATCTAGGACTTTCTACCATATATGGCTAAAGAATATGGTTTTGAATACGAACTTGTTCAATACAAATGGCCGCGATGGTTACATCAACAAACAGAGAAACAAAGGACTATCTGGGGATACAAAATTTTATTTCTTGACGTCTTATTTCCACTCGATGTGAAAAAAATCATATTCGTTGACGCTGATCAAGTAAATTACAACGCACATTATGAGATAGTTAAAGTCTGTGACAAACATTTGGTTTCCTTGCTAGGTTGTACGAGCTGATTTAAAAGCATTAGCTACTATGGATCTCGGTGGTGCACCATATGCCTATACTCCATTCTGTGATAGTAGAAGGGAAATGGATGGTTTTAGATTTTGGAAACAGGGATATTGGCGTAACCATCTACAGGGTCGTTCGTATCATATTAGTGCTTTATATGTTGTTGACCTCAAGCGATTCCGACGTATTGCCGCAGGAGATAGATTAAGAGGTCAATATCAAGCTTTGAGTCAAGATCCTAACAGTTTATCAAATTTAGATCAGGTATAAAATTAAATATAACATTATATACATTTATCATCTCAAGTCGACTATACTTGGAATTAGAGCATATTATAAAATCGATTGTGTTCTTCTAGAAAAAGATATAAAATAATATCACATAACTTAAATGGCTGTATTTATTGAAGCTAATAAAAAATGTGACTTTTGGGTAAAACCAGTACATGGAAGTTTTTCACGTTTTCACTCGGATAAAAAATATAATTTCTTGGTCAAAAATGACTTGATGCAAAATAATACATATATATATATCCCCCGAGATGTCCTCCCTTCGGGCATCCGAATTTATCATAGCGAGGAAAAGCGCAAATAAATATTATTCTCATATATTCCAAGTATAAACGCGAGATAATCTTTGTATCGTTTTCAATACCCAACAAAGACCAGTTCTCTACTCATAATACTCTGATCATCTGGTACAATAGTGGATGAAATAGGTTTATTTTATCTATTTGAATTATTAAATTATTCAAAACGTGCTTTCATTTTTTAGGATCTACCTAATAATATGATTCATCAAGTTACTATCAAAACATTGCCTCAAGAATGGCTCTGGTGTGAAACGTGGTGCGATGATAATTCAAAAAAATATGCCAAAACGATTGATTTGGTATATACTGTTTAAATAATATGTGATAATCGATTTGACATTGTCGTGGTTGTTTTTTTAATATAATTTTTAATTTCAGTGTAACAACCCAATGACTAAGGAAGCCAAGCTGCAGGCGGCAATGCGCATTTTGCCCGAATGGGTTGACTATGATGAAGAAATAAAAGCATTACAATTAAAAATAGAAAATGAACATAGACAAGTTGAAAAAGAAGAAGGTAGTATTAAAATTTATTAGCACAAAGTAAAATAAAATAAATAAAGTTATATCTTGATTAATAATAACCATTCCATTTACAATTTTTTTGCAGAAAATGTCATACAAGATTCTGCAAAACATCAAGAATTATAATTACATTGATTTCAAAGAAATCGCTACTTTTTCACGGAATTGTGTATAAAGATTGGTTTTCTAATCTAAGCATTCAACCTCACTAATAACTGATACAAAGCTTAGTGAATTTGTATATCTATATATTAAAAGTGTCACTATTCGTTGTAAATTATAAAATATTAATTACTCAAAGTAATTTCTATAACGTCAAATTGACTAATCACAACTTAATTATTCATATCCCTGCATAAAATAGAATAATTCGATTCCAAGATTTTTGTACAGTGCTAAAAATGTTTAGCATTAATTTAATAATAAAAGAACATACAACAATAATGAGATAGATATTCTACCAAATTATCTACCGGTTTTACTTATTTGTGTTGTGCCTGTGTTAATAATTTATTATCCTCGAAGTCATCTACAGTTATGCATCTCAAGAACTTACCGTTTTGGAATCGTCTTCCTTATTACCCTTTAATATTAATGGTGCACAAAAATCGTTAATATATTATCTCCCATGCATTTCAATAATCGTCAATATGTGTAATTAACTTGACTTGAAAATGAGTACTTATTAATATTTTTAAAGTTTTTATTTTGACCTATCTCACTTTTATAATTTACATCTTAAATTATTAACTTCAACGATTGTAAACATTATTTTGATCATTTTACGATTTATTGTGGTGACTGCATTTTACCTTTCCCTTCAAAAATCGGAAAATTGGTGTCATGTATACAATAAGGAAGTTATAAATATAACCATAATAATTTTGTTTAGATAGATTTGTACCGCATTACAAAGAATGCACAATTGAAAATATTTTTAATATTCTAACAGTTTTATTATTAAAAACATTAGATAATTTATAGCATTATAAAAAGAAAGAAAAAGATACCAATGTTATACTAATTTCTGCAAAAAATAAAATTATGAAATAAAAATCTCAACGTGGGATATTAAAATTCCAGTTTCATTTAATTAAAACTAGTTACTAATAATATTCCTTCAGATGCGATAAGCAGATTTTTGTTATTTGTCCAAACAAATCCGAAGAGAAATAACAAATTAATATGAATTGAATTTATTCAGGAAATTTTCCTCTACGTATGAGAAACGTAAGGCTAGACTAGTAGTAAGAGAATCTTGTATCAAACTAGTATACGTGCGTGAAGGTGTTATCATAATTTTGGTGGGCTAACATTGGTCAACAGATTTCAATCGAAAAAGAACAAAAGAGTACATCGTAACAAGCATAGACCGCGAAACTTCCGATTGAGTTTGATAGAACATAGTCATACTTACATTGTTTACGTAACTAAATTGATTTAGTAGTTTAACAGAGGAAAGTTAATATGTCAGAGGAAGAAGAGCAAGTAATAACAATAAATAAGATAAAGTGAGTACAATTTTTAGTAAAAACGTTCTTTAAAATCTAAAATTCGTTTATTTCATAATTATTATTGATAATGTGACTTGCTCTTATCACGATACTGTACATACTCGCGCATGGCACTTATACTTAAGCACTATTAATAACTAGTTTCATTCAATTTGAATTTTTGATTTTTCATACTAGAAAAATATTAATAGATAGT
Source organism: Chouioia cunea (assembly GCA_030064505.1). Classification (NCBI taxonomy): domain Eukaryota; kingdom Metazoa; phylum Arthropoda; class Insecta; order Hymenoptera; family Eulophidae; genus Chouioia; species Chouioia cunea. The sequence continues at coordinate 14,366,567 of JAOPFQ010000005.1, forward strand.
ACAATGACTTTTTTCCCTTAATTTTGGTTTTGACGAAGTCGTATATTATTGTCTTCTAAACATTATTAACTTTGAAACAGAAGTAGATTTAAAATATCTCCGTAACTCATTTCATATTATATACGTAACGAGTAATTTTTTCTGTCTTACATTAAATATCTGGAGCGAGCAAAATCCTTGGATGATAGTTGAGCATATCGAAACGACATATTAACAGTCGTATTTTATGTTTCGCTCCTCATAGTTATGTTATAATACTAATAAACTGATTAATTAATTAATTGGATGCATTAATTAATCCAATTATTAGTAGCGAACTGGTATGGACAATTATTTAAAGCCATAATAAATAGATTTCTATTAAGGATGCAATGAAACCTAACAGTATGTAAAATATTTGGCAGAACGGATATATTTATTCAATATTTGATATTTGTTACACTTATTACCATATGTTTAGTTGAAAGTAACTTATATGCGTACTGAAATTCTTTGATTAACAAATAAACGTTGAATCTTGTTCATTTTTATTGACACTAAGATGGATTATTTGTAAATTCGAAATATCGCGGTGAATTTTGTAATTTATTATAATAAAAGAGTGCTCGTGTATTGTCATCAAAGGAACTTGTTTTTGTATTACATACTAAAGTACACATATATTCTGATTCTGAACAATAAAGTTAAACTATACAAATGTTAGCTTGATATTGACGCACTTCTATAACATGATCATTTATGCATACAAATTATCCTAGAAAACTTCATTTACTTCGTAATAGAAAAATATATGTCTATTTTTGTTTGGAAATCGATATTTGAATAAACATAATGTTCAAAGTAACATATCAGCGTACGGTACAACAACAATGGATTAGGCAGTGAGATTTTCGTCTTTACAATGAATGAGTATATTGATATACTAACACTTTAGTTTTTAAACGATGCCAGCGATGGCGATTTTAATCGTAATTGTAATATACTTGTACGTATAATACTAATCGTTATAGATATTAACATGCTAAAAACATCGATATTCGAGTTTTTTTCTATATAAATTATACTAAACTAAACTTTTATTCATCGTTGTTCCCACGTACTGTATGATCAAGCTATCGTATTTTATGCACTCAATCTACATAACTAAGTGCTTTCGAAGTGATGTAGCAACTGAACAAATATAATTTACCGGTTATCCATTCTGTGGTATAAAAGAAATATTAAGCAGGGAGGCCATTTCAAATTGGTCTTCAAGAAATTGTACCCAAAGTATTTTGTAGCACTTCTATATGTACATTTCTTTGATTCTAGATGATTCATATTCATTCAGTTTTAATAATCTGAAACAAACAAATAAGCATCGCGATTAGAAAGTCAAAGCAGCAAAACATTTTTTAAGCGTACAACAAATCATAGAAAGTACATTTGAGTAAAAGAAAATGGTAAGGATAGTTAAAATACAACAAAAAATAATAAACGCACTCGCGAATACATTTTTTATGGGATCGGCATCTTACCCTAATTATTGAGAAAACAAAGTAATTTCAACATATATAAATCGGCCACGTAACGGATTATTTTTAGAATTCGCTTCATTTGTTGTATATAAGGATTAAAATTTGAGTCGATTTTAGGGACGTAGCACTAATTGAAACAGAATTTATTAATAATTCAATAAAATAAACATTTTGTTTGTAATCAATGACTCCATTGTTATTGGTGATATTAAGACACATTTTTTAAAACACCCAGAAAAGTCTTGAAGTTGAATCTAATAACAAAAAAAATGAGCAACAATGTTTCCACGAGTTTATAATTTCTTGTTCAAACAGATCGATTTGTTTCATGTCCCATAATAAAGATGTCAAAAATTATGTTTTTTTACGTGAAAAGCGACAATGAAATTATCAACAGCTTGATATATTAGTCTAGAACGTGATATATTTTAGATTTCTGTGTACATATAGTTGATTCGTACCGAGTGAACGTTATCATTATTTCATTTCCTTTTTACTGTGAAATGAATAAAAGTTACTTGAATATTCACAAAATAATATCGGATGAATTTGTAAATAAATAAAACTTCGAGAAAAACGAGCGGATGACATTGGTGCAAAATACTATAGAGATCCACCATAACCATTTTGAATCGTAGCTTGCCGTAAGCTGTTTAACTGAGTTATTGGGTTATTGTACCATAGTTTCCCAAGTAGAAAAGCCTAGAAAAGACAATGAAGGACAAATATTTAAAATCCAATGTATGTAACACTGAAAAAAAAGACAATTAGACTCTGCCTAAGACACCTAAGAATATTTGATTTAATTAGTATTTAATTAAATCATATTGGTTTAGTGGGCTGCTAAAATGAACGAGGACTCGCAAACGACTTGGTTGTGGGTTGGGCTAAAAAAATGATGAGAAAATATGATAAGATACGGATTGTGGTGTGCGCGGTTATGAATTAGCGTTGCACACGACACGAAGCGCGCGTTCACAGCAGCAATCTTAAGAATTGGATGCGCCATTGTCCGATGCTAACATAGCTCTAACATAGCTATTCGCACAAGTCATGATACATAGACACTTATCTTGCACGACTGACAAACAAAATAAGTCACTCCTGTCGTTAAATTGGTATCGGAATATTGGTCTAAGAAATAAGGATGGTAGCGCGTGAGAGACAGAGAGATATACACACACACCGAGCTAAGGTAAATAGATGTAATTGAGCAAGCTTGGCAATCGTGAAAGAGAGAACCAGTCGCGACAGATAATCGTTGACAGGATAGAATGTATACAAACACGAAAAGAGTAAGCATTATCTGTGAGAGAAAGAGAGGAAGCGCTGTTTGATAAGTGCAAAGAGCGAGTAAGAAACGATGGGAAGAATGTCGGACAGCTAGAGACGGGGCATCTGGGGGAGAGATAGAGAGAGAGAGAGAGAGAGAGAGAAAGAGAGTACAGTTGCTAGCTGGCCATTGACATATACGTTGTGTCGAGAGGGCCTTGCTCGATTGTTTATTCGAGACTATATAAGTGACGTGCGCAAGACCTTACTCGCGTTTAGCCAGCCGAGCCAGATAGAGATAGATAGAGATAGGTAGATAGATAGAGAGTACTTGGGTTGAGAGGGCTTGAGCCGTTCTGGGCAAAGGGGGCAGCGCCACAGTCACCTTGTTGCGCTGCGCCTTCGTTGCTCCACTATACTCGTCGGACTTACTTGCCCGCGGTTCACACGTATATATCTCCTCGGCATGGACGGCGAAAAAATCAAGCTGTAAGTCTCCTCGATCATCATTTATCCTCTATACCATCGCGCTTTCTACACCCCCAACCGCCAATACACTCGTACTTTTGGACCACTACGCACACCTACCTCAAGTATTTCACGTTCACGTTCACCTTCACCTTCACCTTCACCTTCACCTTCACCTTCGCCTTCACCATCATTCGTACTTTACGTTGAGCCATAATACCAAGTCCCTCTGTATTTCGCGTCTTCGTAGCCAAGGAAAAGATAAATGTCCCCAGATCATGCCATTAGTCGGTCTAAGCTACAATCAAACAATTCACACGACTACTCTATTCTTGCCTCATATTGTTCGGGAGAATAGCTGGTAGATATTTTGTTATTTATCTGCATCAGCTACTAATTCGAATTAATTTTTTATGAATCATTACCTATCACATCGCGCAATACGTATAATATTGACTTTTAATAATGTCACCAAGATTAACTGTAACAATTATTCACAATCAAGGTTATCGTCAATCATTCTGATAAATGCAAGCGTTTCAAGTTAATTTACTGCTTATTTCTTAAGTTACTGTATTACATGTACAGAGTTATGACAATTATAAACAAAGTTTAGTGTCTCCATGTAAAATTGCAATTACGCTTAACTTTAGTTTCGTTTTTTCAAACGTTTCAAGCGATACTAATACAATCTAAACGCATAATATAATTAGCTCTCATATTCACGATGGATAAACAACGTATAATATAACTGGCACGCAGGACATACTTATAGCAAAGAAAACATCGCCATTATTTCTTGAAATCTTGCGCCTGCAGACGAAACTAAAATTATTTTTCTTAAAAGTAAGCTTTAATAAGCTCAAAGTTATCGCATGAATATTGTCTACTTTTACAAGGTTTAGTTATCGCAGTACTGTGAAAAGAACGATATCATGAAAATATGCTGGAACAAACCTATCGTTGCGCTTTCTAACATCTTGCAACGTTCTGCAACACTGACGTATGCTATCAATTCTTCGTTTTAGCTATTGATTCACAGAAAAACAAATGTCTCCTCGCGTCAATAGTGGAATTATGCCTTAACATATACACTTCACACAGATAATTCATTTGAAAGCAAAAATTAAGTCTATTTCCAAATTTCAATGAATCAAAATTGACCGAACTAAAAGTTTCATGAATGTGAAACATTTTGTTAATGATAACAAGTTTTAAAACTTATAAGAATAAGAATATATGTTAATATTCGCATTCGCTTATTCTTTCGTAGTTTTCTTAAGCCGCTTTAAAATAATATAGAGTAGGACAGGAAAGTCTGTCTTTCTTATGAAGATAACATTCTCAATTAATTGTTTAACTAGCTAGTTCCTTTAACTTTAATTTTCTTTAATTAACAAAACCGGTAACGAAGCAAGCGAAATGCGCAACGTAGTTCATGTGATCTCAATTACATATTATAATTCTGTATCTGTTTGCAATTTTATGTCATTGATGTGTACCTAGTAAAACCTATTTGGGCTCGTACCATGAAATTGACTTCACCCTAGTTTCCGAAAATTTTTAGTAAAAGGCTTTACTTAATATTGTTACTTCTTAATTTTTTTATATCCTCATAAGGAAGTTATTTGTTTAATAAAATCGATTTAAAAAAAGGCGAGCAATCAAGTTATTCCAATCAACATTTACTGTTAATTTTAGATCTTCTATCAAATACAATAAATTTTTAGATTTTTCAACAAATAAACAATTAAAATTATCATTGAGTATCCTAAACTACAGATAAACGGCTCTATCCAATAAGTTTACCTTAGTTAGACAATTCATTGCTATTGTTCTTTTACTAAAGTGTTGTTTTCAACCTATATATATATATGCTTAATAAAGAAAACTTTTCTTTTAATATACTTATCAAGTCTATTCAGCACCGGCTCTCCTTATCAAACTGAATTTCGATTCTGGTGATTCACTTTTTGTGTGGAAAAACCCATTTTATTTTTTTACTTTGTTTTTTCTACATGAAGCATAAAACCTTAGTTCTTTACGTTTTCAAGTACAAATGATTCGTAATTTTTTAAATCAACTTTTTATAGAGTGTTGCCATTATAGTGTCTTATTACTTAAATTTGACAATTCGAGATGTCCTTGTCCTATTAGAATTGCATTTTACCGTATTTTATTAACTGTGTCTTAAAGAAAGAGTAGTCTATAACTAAACTTGTACTGTCTTTAGGCTTTTTGACACTTATCACATCGCTTTGATTTTTGATGCATGAATTTTGTCAGTTGAAATGTTACGATTTATTGTAATTTTTGTTTGCTTTTAAACAGAAGGCATGATCAAACTCTGAACAAAAGTCAGCGTGGCTAATTGGAAATTATTAGAATTTGAAATATTTTCTTATTAGTACTTGTTTAGCTAAAATAGCTAGCAGAAATAATTGGAGTGTATACGTGTAACAATACCACTGCTACGTTGAAACTGAGACCTTGGACCAGTTGACAGCGTCATGCTTATCGTGCTTAACGGACAAAAAATGCCATTCCTTCTCTAAATAAAATATTTCGTCAAACATGCAGGTATAATTAAAAAAAAACGTACAACGCCAAACTGAATTGGAAAATATGAAATACATAGTTAAATAACAAGAGAAAGGGAATAGCCGTATGATATGAACATATTTTGAAGACGTTATAAAATGGCTATGCGCATGCAAAGGCATTTGCATGCGTTTAAACTTTATATACAGTCGTTATCGAACGTAGATGACGGTAAAACTTCAATTCTTTCACTTTGTTTTCCAACGCTCGTCATAACGCGTGACAATGAAGAAGAAAAAAAGAAACGGAAAATAATAGAAAAATCACTAACTCGCGCAATATTGTCTGTAAGCAGTAAATTATTTGAGTGAAACGTCGAACAAAAAATGAAAGAGTTGAATAATGTACGTGGCTGGGACATCGTGAACCTATGTTATATGTAGCCAATGAGGAGGCCCTGCGCAATGGCGAACAACTTGTGTGCGTGGATGCACACGTATGTGTGTTATATCTTCGACACTTTCGCGGAATTTCAACGACCGACGGAACAAATGTTGTGCGCGCGCGCGCGTGTGTGTGTGTGTGTGTATACGCGCAATGTCGTTGTCAGTACCAGCGACAGCGGCAGCAACAGCGGCGCATGATTTCGCGACGACGTTCTCCAGTCGCACGGGATTCACAGACGCGAAGAAACTGACGCTCGCGATTCGAGCATCTTCCATAGCTTCTTATTGTCCGCTTGGACTATCACTGTTTTCTGATCTAATTTTAATTCGTCACTCGATTTCATCAGGTTTCACTGCATTTAACGCCTGTATGTGTGTGTATGTGTGCGCCCGTGCGTATAAGTGAGCGCGAGTGCGTGAGGAAATTATACGCTGTTTTAAACAAAGTTGACTGTCCGTCTTCAACTTTGGTTACGACATCGTTTCACTTGAAATTTTTATGTGGGTCAGAGTGATTATAGCCTTGGGTTGGTATTACGCTCAACTTTGCGATTTTTACGTATTCGTTCGAAGATACTCGCGATTCCTCGATTAGACCAGATGGCATTATTCAAAAGCTTTAATAAAAATTTTGATGTAATCTCGGTAACTCTTAATTATTTGCTACTCAGCACAGTTCTACTTCCTACGTGTAAGTTTCAACTTCACCTTAATAATAAATGACTTAAATAAAAAAAGAGCCAAGCGCTTCTCTTTCATTAAAAAATTTATCGTAGATTCTACGAAAATGCAAATATCTAAAAACTTTTTAAATGCTTTACGCCAGTTAAATATTTAAAAAGTTAGTTTAAGCATGGTTATTAGGTATGTGCTAATATAATCGAATCGAAGTCCTTCCTCGGTCTTAAAAATTATCTAGAAAATATACGTTATATTTTTTCAGAAGAACATCGACACCTTATTCAACTTTTTTCCTGGAGCCTTTTAATCGTCACCTTTTATCATTATTAAAAATAAATGTTGGATCAATTGCCAACGTGATTTTAGATTTTTAGGAAAGCTCTTGCATAAATACAACAAAAGGATCCAAAATTAAAGTTGCCTCGAAATTATGTATGTACGAAAGTATAAAAAATATATATATTTTTAAATAGTTTTTAACTGAAGTTTTTTAAGTTTTTAAAATTTTAGAATGACAGGATATCGTGAAAACACGTGTAAAATGCACTGGTTCAAAGATATACATTTTTTTAGACCTGCCAAGGTTTCGTGATAGTCGTGTTATATGTATATGATTTATAGATTTCTAGCCAACTCCCGAAATGCTTGACAATTAGATTCGAACTAATTAATTCAAATCGGTTCACCAGTTAAAGTCGTAGAAAACACGATAACTACGAAATGTATATACAAAATGACTTTTAACCTGTACATACCTCTTTTTAATATTTAAAAATTTTTTGAAACAAAATTGAGCCATGGTTACATCATAACAATGATGCTTCTATACGATAGCGTGTTTATTATTCAGGTAGGAATTGTAGTTTCGGAATACAAAAGAAATTCGTTTTGTACATTTTTCTAGGAAAAAGTCATTGCATCACGTGCTTGGTGAAATTAGAATTTCAGGAGGCCCTTCCAAAACTCATTTGGTTAATATCTTTGTATCAAATTATTAATTTGAATATTGTTGGGTTGCACCGAGTTAGTGTAGTTGTTCTTAATCAAAAATCTCTACCACAGGTGTTTACAATAACATGCGTCGAATCTTTTGTTATGCATTGAAAATTGAGTTTAATTTGCCGCGTGCACTAATACGTTTAAAAATATCAAGAAATCGAGACTTAATAAAAAAATTAAATCTGTTAATGCCACTACTAGTAAATATTACATTAAAGTAAAAGCCTTATTGTTGATATCGAAGGTACTTAGGAGCGACCGTTACGTTTTTTACATTGTTTTTGAATAATTCTATAGGCGGCCCCAAGTACAGCGACGTAAGTGAGCTCGTCTATAAAGAGCTGTGACAAAAAAAAATAAAAATAATAAAGTTAATAAACTGGGAATGTTAACGTTGAAATCTAATAATATGATAATAAAGAAAAAAATGTTGATATAAAACTATAGTATAGATATAATTGACAATGATTGCACTCAGAAAATCCTAAAAAAAATCCTTGAAATACCGAGCACTTTTTTGGAACTTTCCGAGGACCTTTTGAGGACTTTTCATGGACTTTCTGAGGATTTTTAAGGACCATAATCGGTTATAAAGTTCATGAGAAATGCTTTATAAAAAAAGACCTTAACAAGATGTGTCGTTACAATAATATTTTGTATTTTCGAACAATTTCAGTGTTTTCAATCCTTTTAACATTCTGGCTACCTAGTGAAAACTTTTAGTATCTTAAATATTAAAAAATGACAGTGGACTATAAAAAATACAGTTTTTAAAGTTGCTTTATAACAATTAATTGAATTTAATATATTTATAGATCTTTTTTTGTTGAGTACGTCCGTAATACTATATTTTGCAACTAAAAATTAGAATAAAATCGTTAAAAATAAAACATGAATCAATTCAGATTTAATTCAAAAAGTTCTAAAAAAGTTCTCAACGAGTCCTCAAAAAATCCTCAAAAGGTCCTCGGAAAATTCCTAAAAAGTGATTAGTACTTTAATGTAATATTTATTACTAGTGGCATTTACAGATTCTATTTTTTTATTAAGTCTCGATTTCTTTATATTTTTAAATGTATGGCAAATTCAACTCAATTTTCAATGCATAACAAACGATTCGACGCATGCTATTGTAAACACCTGTGGTGTATTTACATTGGAAGTTGGTGGTAGTCAATCAAAAATAGTGATTTTTGATTACGAACAATTACACTGACTCGCTGCAATCCAACAATTTTCAAATTAATAATTTGATACAAAGATATTAACGAAATGAGTTTTGGAACGACCTCCTGAAATTCTAATTTCACCAAGCACGTGATTCAATGACTGTTTCTTAGAAAAATTTTCAAAAAAATTTTTTTTTATTCAGAAACTACAATGTCTACCTGAATAATGAACGCGCTATCGTATAGAAGCGTCATTGTTATGATGTAACCATAGGTTAATTTTTAAATATTAAACAACGTATGTCCAAGTTAAAAGTTGCTTTATATGTATATGTAATGGCTCTTCGTGTGTGATAGGAACTTATCGTATTAACGGATACTCGGTTATCTGGTGTGCATTTGAATAAACATATGTGCATCGAATCGCTAGCTACCTTAAATATATGTTCATTAGCATCATGAGCTATCAAGTATATAAGTACGTGTTATTCGTGTAAATATGCAACAGTGTACGATGGAATTTTTGATAATAAGAAATGTTTAAATACGTCAATAATCTCATTTACGTAATTTAATATAGAGATGCGAAAATCGTTGATATCGCGGAGGTTAAAGAATACCGTTGTTATTTTCAAGGAGATTCAACATTTAAAAATTATACATTGGCGTGTCCTCGCAAATTTCTCAGACAAGAATATCGAATTCAATGTCCTCGTAGTATACTAAACCACATAATTAGTGTGCTATAGGATATTGAGCAAATTGGTCGTCGCTTCAGCTAATATTACCATAGGTTTCTGTAAAGACGTATCTTCAAAGAAAATATAAATAATGTTACAATACGATCGGAAAACCGATTCAATCATTACATACTTTTATTATATTTTATTCAACAACAAACATATTCTCAATGTACCAGTGGCTGAATGAAATATTTGATGCTTTATTTATCTTGTTTTTATTGATTAATTAGTTTTTCTCTGGAATATTAGTTTTCAATTATATACTGGGGTCGTTTTCGTTTCATAATTCATTGTCAAATGCTAGTCTTATAATGACTAAAAATTTGTTTAGATGAAACATCGCAGCGAATTGGTGGGTTTTTTTCCAGTAACATATCAATCTTTATTTATTCATTTTAAAACTTGCTTTAGATAAATAGTAATGATAGATCGATCACATCCGAATTGTTTTTTTATCCTCACCGACAAATTGATTAATTTGTCGATTTACAGTTCATTGACACATTGCAAATACCTCCTTTCTATATACATAAATATTTGTTACCTCAACTCGCATATGCGTTGGATGTTTTTTCCTAGCACAATGTGTGAGCGCATTAATTATATCAAAATTTTGAGGATGGTTTAAATCAATAAATCCAAAAATTGTAAAACTTCTTATGATTGGAATAATGAAACAGAAATCTATGTTTCAATAAGAGGGGAATAATCGCCACAACTGCATCATTTAGATTAATGTAAGTTTGTTGTAAATTATGGTGATTGGTGTAGATTGATTTTTCAGTAATCATAATGGTATTCAAGTTAGACGTTATATCTATTTTATGAACTATTCATAAAATGTCATTGGGTAGAAAGTTCTACGAGAATGTTAGTAAAACATCATTCGTGAAATAACTATACGAGATAGGTTCAACAACGAAAGAGTTGAATAAGCCACATCGTGGATGGTGAAAATTACACTAATTAATAGACTTGCTAGATTAGCAGAGTGCGCATTTAAGTTCAGATAGTTGTCAAAACCGAATAGAGTTAGAGAAGGAAAAAATGAATTTTACCAGTTGGCCAGAAGAGTCGAGAAGTCGCGACTGTGTCCTCGCGCACGAGCAAAACCAACCCGACAGTGGCGGATCACTCCGATCCCAAGGCTCGCGAGAATGTGAAAAAGTAAAGGCGAGTAAGCGAGACGGCTATCATAAGAAGGCGCGAACGAGGATTTGGAGGAAGAAGCCGGAGAATATTGTGGCGTGCTTGCAGGCGACCTTGTGGCGTGGGCAACTGCGGCGCGAAGGAAAAGTGCAGCGCGCCAGGCGGCATCGTCGTTCGTTGGAGGCTGCTTGACGGTAGGTTCGGTGGGGCCGTGTGATGCGATGGGCTTACGTGCGCGCCGGAGCTCGCAGGTGCCCGTGGTGGTACTGGCTCAGTCGAGACATCGAGTCTTCTCGATAGCTCGCAGCAGATTCAGTGCCCGTGGCTTGCTGACCGTGTATCAACGTCGTCGTCTCTACGAACAACTCGTCGATCAAAGCACCCTCGACATGCCTTCCGATAAGCGTTCGACCGAGCCCAACCATCTCATCAAGACCAGCCAAATAGACAGGTCAGCTCAACCGATAACCCACGAAATTTATCGGACAGCCGACTATTCTATTTCTATCTGTACTACCACACACCGCGTCCTGCACTTTCGACTTACTTCTCCATCCCTACCGATTCATATAACGATGCGCATCATTACTCGTTGTTTCATTCCGCTCTAATTAACACGCTTTGGCTGCAAAGTAACCATCATAATTCATCACGATTTTCACAGATAGATCTCACAAAGAACAGTTTACAAACTCCACATGCAGCATTACACTAGTAACGATTCTTCTGATTTTTAAATAATATTATTTTCATCCACTCATTTATCGTTGTATTACGGTTAAAAAAAACTTATGCATGATATTTACTTAATTCAACTGCTCTAACTTCGAATCTTTATTAAGATTTAACTCTAACAATGTGTTAGTAATCTCAAGAGCACATTCTTGCTCCATTAGACTTGTTAATATCAGGAAATAACATTGGAAGTCAATATACCGTAATTAAGTCATTGCAATAACACTAAAGTCGATATAAGAGGCAAACATATTTTTCGAACATTAACAAATATAATTTTCATACAAAATTCTCGGGCGCGCTTAAAGTTATTCTCAAGGAAAATTGATTGAAACAATAGCTTGATTTGAAAAAGCAATTCATTATTCTCACGTCATTGTACTAATTGTGTAATTTTAAATTAAATTATGAATCTATATGCGACAACAGTAGAAGATGATTGATTCTTGGTAATATAACATATTTTTTCTTCGGTATTCTGTAATATCAAATAAGTTTTCTTCAAGTAACAGTGTTAATTGAATATAATCATCCATCTTTCAATGATATTTTCAATTGTATTTATTTTCAAACGTTATGGCGCTTGATTGATTGAATTACATATTTGTACTGACATTTTAAAGGAAAAGCGATTTTGGAAAGAATTCCACTAGCAAGCACTTAAATGGTCCAAATGATCACTTTGTTTAGGAGAAAGATGAACAATTCAATATCTCGAGTATTTCAAACGTAATTACAATTAAATTTAGAATATGTATTAGTATATTCATTGATAATTGTGTATTCATACGGGTTTTACTTTGTGAAAACATCAGTGAATTTTAGAGACTTAATTAAACTAAAAGTTGGTTAAGTTATATCAATAAAAAGCAGAATGTTACTATACTCATATTATGGGTACTGCATATAAATATACAGTCTAATACCAAGTAATGAACAGAGGTTGCTGAAAGGGTTAAGCCGGAATGACGATCACAATGCATAATGAAAATATAAAACAATAGTTTATTTTATTAAAAATACTATTAATCAATTTCTTCTCGTTCAGTACAATAGTTTTTTCGAAAACCATTTATTACATTGACATTTCAACTATACTATATGAACTGTAATTTTTTTCATGGCCAATTTTCAAGTTTTTAAATTAAATTACTGCATTATTCAATGATGCAAAAAAAGTACATTAACTTATTTTGTCTCCGCGTTATAAAACATAGTCAAGGTTAAGTCTTGAATCAAAATTGATCGACTAATTTACACAACTTCGTTTATCTGAAAGGGTGTGTGGAACCCTGAACATAATGATATTCATGAAGTACAATTAATGTGAAGGAAAAACGTTTATTTACCAAAAGTAACTAATCATATTTGCTTCTAATAATTAACATTCTTCTTGAAAGACTTACAATATTGAGCTGAATCAAAATATAGACAAAATTGGTCGTAAATATGGGAGTTTCATCATGAAAATTGAAAACTTGAAACGCGCATTTCTATTTTGAATATCTTTTCAACTGCAACGAGTATTTCTTAAAACAGACTAAAATATCAATATTACTAGCTCTCTTTAAAAATTCTTTAAAAAATAAGGAAATAATTAATTCATAGATCGATGATGGTAGTAAATGACTGAAATAAGCATTATTTTATTTAACAAATCTTATTGGATTTATAAAAGATACGTGATCATTTAATATATTGGATTTTGCACACGTTGTTGTTGTTGACAAACGGTAGATTCTGCAAGATAAAACACCGATGACAAGAAATAATTATAAGTCGAGACTCGGTATTTCACTTTGCACACGGCATGATCGACGAATAAAGGCCTGCGCATGTTTGAAATCTCCTCACCTTCTCAACGCGATAAGACTACACTTTTGATTTACGCAGTCTTATCAAAATCATGAGACATGCACTAACTATAAATATAACATCAGCTTTAGCACGTGTGAATATTTCGTCGAATGCTTCAAGCATTAGTTACTTTTAAAACAAACAATTAAAGATATTTGCTTGATATTTTTTGTTATTTATTCTCATTTATGATTTTAATGCAGTCATTTTGATAGCGCCTAACAGACAATTCGGTTGGAAATAAACATCACTTACTTAAAATCCAAATTTATATATACGAAACTCATTTTATTTGGAATGTCATTCTTACATAACAACTCGAAGCAAATAATCAGACTAATTAATATATATCCACCAGATGAAACTATCTTTTACCAATAGACATATAAGTTGAAGCAATACATATGAATAGAGAAGAGACAATATAACACAAATAATTATCCAATATAAATACGCCTACTTGCCAGTACTTCACCTTTTAATTATATTTTTCATCAAAAGTATTACACTTTATTAATACTCAATGTGATGTGCATTTAATATTTGTAACACTTGATGATTAAAAAAAATAAATAACAAATATTTACAAAACAAGGGCTACTTCGAAAATTCAAAGTATAAAGTAAGAACATTATTGTTTTATAGTATGTAACTTCTGAAGTTGGACTTCTTGTATCGGAATACATTTAAATATAAATTGAAGTTGAATATTTTAAAAATAATGACATTATTGAAAAGACAACATACCCAAAAAATTGTACATTCAAAAGTATACTGTCCCACAAAAATAAATTATTTATCAATTACTTTGAAAATGGAATAAACAGCCACAAGTTTTACCTAATTACAAACAAATTTTCTTTAGGGCTATGATATTTTTATTGTACTATGTCAGGTAACTGGAGTTAAATCAGTTACCTCAATATTGCATTTTGATTAGTGAAAAACTATTGTCATCTTAAGAGTATACTAATTAATTTTGAGTTTTTTAAATTAAAGTTCAACAAATTTGAATACTTTTAATTTTAATTTAAATAATAAATGAATTCATTTTTCTTTTTCAGTTTCCAAGACAAAGCAGCATTTGGCTATGGAACTAGTCTTCCACCCAATAATAACGATATTAGTGATAAAGACTCTACTTCTAAGAAAGTAATTTTTTGTGTACATGGAAAACTTTCTGGTTGTTGTACACTTGTCAAAGGAGGAAAAGAAGAATGTGGCCCTATAGATTATCTAAGAAATCCTAGTTATTGTAAGTTATATTTCATAGCTTAAAAACAACTTATAATAATTTCTAAATTAGTAGCTTGCTCCAATAATAAGTCACCTTTTATTTAAATTTGAAAACTTATTTTTGAAGCATGGGATCTATTTAAATAAAAAAAATAAAACTTACCATTTAACAACAGTCAATTAACTTGCAGAATTACATGTAGAATCTTCATAATGATGTTTTAAATATAAATTTAGATCAACAGAATCAGTTCTACGTAACAAATTATTACATTTGGTACTTTCAGTTTGGCAATGTTTTTCCTACAACATTTAATATTATCAACACCAAAAAAATCTTGAACTGACATATTATTTATTGGATTTTGAACTTACTTTCTTATCAACTAATACTATAAATTTTTTTCTATGAGCACTGATGTAATCATTTAATTCCTTCACAGTTTTGAAACCAGTTTTTTGAGAAATATAACATGCAATATTATAAGGTATTTTACATCCCTTTTTGATATATTCATAGAGTTGTTCTGATCTTAACAGCGTGGCAATATTCTAGAAAAATATATATTTTCTAATATTTGTATAACTATATTGTACAATGTTGTCAAACATGTACGTTATTGAATCCATTACTCTTAATTTACTAGCTATATTAACTTTTACATAAGAAACAATAACAATTTATATCGCTTGAGAAGCAAACTGTATTTTTTACCTTATCAGATGCTTTTTCTGCACCAACATTTTTTCTCGCATGCTTTACTTTCTTAAACAAAAAATGAAATCACTGTGGTAAATAATTTCGAAATAGTTAAAGAAAATTTCCATATACATATACTTGAGCTAACTAATATGTAAAACCTACTTTTTGATTCCAAAATTTTAAGAAGGTAGATGTGGATCTTTTTTGGTTGTTTACCTTTATGTGAGTTTTCTACAAATTGAAATAAAAATTACTAAACTTATTATATTTGAAAATATTATGAGCGTTATTTATTTTTGTGTTCATATTTGCATACAAGAATAAAAGAATAACTTAAACTTAATAATTCTACTTATATTTTCATTTCACAGTTTACAGTAAAGACTTAGTCAGAGAAAAAAATAAATAAACAAAATAGATACCTTCATTCTTAAATTTACAGTCGGTATAAGAAAATTTTCGTTCGTTTTGTCATTTACATCACTCAAAGAAGTCGAAGCTTCCTTAGAATCGATTGGATGTGACATTAATTCGTTTTGCGATTCTGTTTTCACCATCTTTAGCCAGCCAAAGAGTTTTTAAGACAAAAAAGAATTAAATATATAACTTAAAGTAAATAAATACAAATTGATTTATTTCTGTTGAGATTCACATTCGCACGTGACAATCGTGTCATACAAGTAACGGTAACTGTTGGCAGCAAATGCAGTCAGATGCAGTGCTGCATTTACATCAAGCAATGGACTGTGGCGTGGACTATGGAAAAAACGACGTCACAACGTCAATCACCATGAGCGCCACACTCTCAGCAAAAACAAGTCCACACCTGCAATTCTTGATTTTGGCGCCATAGTTCAAATTTCCCAAAGCTTGTTTTGGCATTTCACCCGTCCTTATTCGTAATGTTACTTGTTTTCTAAAAATAAATAATACATCGCCGCGTTGCGATTGTGAACGTGAAAATAAGTAAGATTTATTATGTTTAATAACGCACAGTTATTTTTTACACATAACATTAGATAAATTATGGCAAAATTAGACAAACGATTGCATCAACGCTGTCCATAATAACAAATGTCACTGCGATGTCTAGAGCAGCACAAAGACTGAAATTAACGTAAAATATATTATATTTAAATTTGTTACAGTTGAAGATCACTGTCACAGAGAGAGAAATGAAGAGATTGACAAAAAGGCGCGAAAAAAACTTATTATCGCTAGTATATTATGCGTCGTATTTATGATCATGGAGATAGTTGGTAAGTGACATGAAATTGGGTTAATAATTGAAATTGTAATACTTAAAATCGAAAATCTTACAGGAGGTGTCTGGTCAAACAGTTTAGCGATTGCTACAGATGCAGCCCATCTACTGACCGATTTCGCATCGTTCATGATATCGTTATTTTCAATATGGGTAGCTAGTAGACCAGCTACTAAAAAAATGCCATTTGGGTGGTACCGTGCAGAGGTGAGCTCCGTGAAAATAGCGATTAATATTTGTATATTTCAGAGAACACTTGTACGTGATCTCTGTAGATTGTATCATGTTTTTATATTCAAATTATTAATTATAACGTCTTCAATCTTGATAGAAAAAAAACCGAATTTATTTGTAATAAAGTATTGAACTTTAGGTAATAGGAGCGCTGACATCTGTTTTATTGATATGGGTTGTGACTGGAGTCCTATTTTTCCTTGCGGTTGAACGAGTCATCAATCAAGATTTTGAGCTCGATGCCCCTGTCATGTTAATTACATCTGGGGTCGGAGTAGCTGTCAATCTAGTGTTAGTATTGCATCGAACATCAACATGGTCTACATTTTTATCGAATACACATATTCCCATTGGATTGTTGTGTATTGCACAACAAACGCATTAATCTAATATGAAATCTTCGAATTAAACTGCAGAATGGGCTTAACACTCCACCAACACGGACATGGCCATGGTCACAGCCATGGTGGTCATGGACATGACCACGACCATACCGATCACAGTTCCGATAGAGCCGATAGAAGCGAAGTTGGCAAATGCAACGAAGAAGGTGCAGCAAAGGCTGATTTAAAGCATAAGCACGACAGTAATATTAATGTGAGAGCTGCTTTTATCCATGTACTTGGCGACTTTATACAAAGTACAGGAGTTTTCATTGCTGCGCTTGTTATCTATTTCAAGGTACGTACAGCCAGCTGCTCGATTGTGGCAGCTTTTAAAGTTTCCAAATGCGAATCAGTCTACCAATTATCAATCTTATTCAATTTCCTTTATGTGAGGTATGAGTTCAAACCTGATACAATTTTTCGATTAATGTAATATGTATATATATGCATATCAAACCATGTATCAACGAATAATGATATTCGATTTGTTTACTAATCGATTCCGATCATGTCATTGCTATTTTTTTACCAACATTTGCATAATCGTATAAACACTCTATTAGGTATTATTCTTTTCTGCGTTCTAGTATTGCGGAATAACATTGCATATATGCTTGACGCAAATCGTTGGTTAATATCGCTTTATTGGATTAATCAAATGACTTTATCAATAATTAATTTTTCCACGTAGAGGTCAAACTTTTCAGAAATATCGTCATAGAATTATTCTAAATTATTTAGGTTTTTGAATGCTTCTATTGAACAAAATTGTTTATTTCCTTACAAAACGAATTTTTCATACGACTAGAGGATTTCATTACGGAATTACAAATACATTTTTCTTGGACTGATAAGAATGTCTTAGATTAAGAAATATTTTGTTTAAAATTGTTGTCAAATCTTTGAAAAATAGTAATAATAATAATAATAATAATAATAATAATAATAATTTGATTGTTCATTGTAGCCAGAGTGGAGTATCGTCGATCCAATCTGCACATTTTTATTTTCGATTCTCGTCGTACTTACAACAGTCACTATCATCAAGGATGTCGTAAACGTTCTGATGGAAGGCACCCCAAAGGGATTTGATTATTCGCAAGTGGAAAATACATTTATGCAAATAGACGGCGTCGTGAAAGTGCACAACTTACGAATATGGGCTCTATCGCTCGATAAGACTGCTCTGTCTGCTCATTTAGCAATTAGTAAGTTGATTTTATGCGATTTTCACTTGTAATGTGTGTGTGTGAAATGTAATGAAAGTATTATATTTGTTTGTTCTAGAATCAGGCTCCAGCCCTCAAACAATACTCCGCACGGCTACTAGAAATATTCACGAGAAGTACAGCTTCTTCGAAATGACTCTTCAGATCGAAGAGTTCAACGAAAGGATGGAAAATTGCGAACAGTGCAAACCGCCGTCGCAGTGATTTCTTCATTACTCTTTTTATTAGTTAATTGTATTTAAAATATTTATGCTTAGAATAATAATCACGTTCACAACTCCATTTGTTCAAAAGTGGTGGACAGATTAGTGTTTTCGAGTTGGTGCATCAACAAGTGCGTCGGGAAAATTATTTAACGTCACAAGGTCCAAAATATACTGCATTGCAAATTGTTTACTCAGCATTGCAGCATCTCTCGGGGGCAAATAACGTATAATATTCAGTACACACACATGGCCCTAAGTTATAAGTAATTCTAATTTTAGTTAATCACTTTCTAATAATATAATACAAAGAAGGAGACTGGCGATTATTTTTAGTGTTAACCAATTTAGTACTCTTAACTATGTGCAACAAAGAGAAAAACGGAATATTCTGCTAGCGTTAACTGATAGAATAATGTTGCTAAATAATATAAAAGTGCAGTTTGTTTTTCCGCGAAATAATTCATTGTACACAAATCATATGAATTGTAAATTTTCTCAATATCGAGGGATCTCATTTAGTTTATGCTATATTATATTTCATGTTTCATAAAGTCTGTAGTCCTGCGTTCAGGCCTACCTACGTGTCAGCAAACAAGAGCTTCTGCCAATTATTTTAACATATGCAAGTTTTAGCGAACTATATTCACGTTGTATCAACTAGCCGCCGCGTGTGCAAGAAGCCAATAGATCGAGCTTAAGCCACTTGCCACATGCAAAACTATAAATTAAACGGTATTTGAGACACCAATTATTCACAATTGTAAATACCTGCTTCTCTAAAATCGAGTGAATATTTTCTATACAAATTTGAGATATGCATTCTCCACTATAATGATAGGCTAATAACTTGTCATTCATTACTGAGACTATCGCTATTTCTTAATGGAAAAAATCTAATTATTAAAGGAATAATAAGTAAAAATTTTAATGAATGCCTTTTTCAAAAAATTTTTCTTTTTATTGTGATTAGACTGATGAAAACCTCATTTTGTCAGACTGGATGTGTAAGCATAAACAATTTTA
Source organism: Chouioia cunea (assembly GCA_030064505.1). Lineage (NCBI taxonomy): Eukaryota > Metazoa > Arthropoda > Insecta > Hymenoptera > Eulophidae > Chouioia > Chouioia cunea. The sequence goes on from JAOPFQ010000005.1 coordinate 14,386,425, forward strand.
AATACAATTAATAACCAAATTTAATATCTAATTGCATTCACAGTGCGAAAGAGAGTGATATGATATAAAAATGAAATTCGCTTCTAGAAGACATTGTTATAAATTCAAGATTGTCTGTTTTATAGTTATATATTTTTTCCCTTCTTTTCTATTTTACTTTCATTGTTCGCCACGGACATGTTTGAATGCTTCTTAGTTTACATTAATTAACGAGTGAGACATCAATATAATAACTGCATATTTACCCATTTATACAAATTTGAGCACCATTAAGCGTAAATTACGTAGATTAGAATATAAGGGAAAAGTGGGTAAAATAAGTCAGTGATCAAATAGCTATATTTTTCGTTTAAAATGTTTCAATATGCGGGGTTCATGCCGTTTTTAAGTAGAACATATATACACGTATAATGATGTAAAGAAAGGATTTCGGATCACGGTATTGTTATCGCCGACACTGATTCATTTAATTCAGTTCAATTATGCGTGCATTGCATATGTCGTGTTATATGATATTATACCTGTAATATTAGTTTCATTGTAGAGAATTTTCTGATGTAAAATAATTTTAATGTAAAACGATTAAGCCTCTTTTTCTCAGCGTTTCAGTAAATCTCAAAATCTATAAGAAAATATCCACATTTTAGACAAAACTAAAAATACGATGCCTATCAAAATCTGTTTTTCCTTGCGGAAGCTGCCGGCGTAATCGAGCCAGATATATCTACTGTTTAACTCTATTGAGGATGACCCGTAACAATAGAAATCTTGGTAAAGAAAGCAGATTGACATGCAAGGTATATCTGTAGAAATTCAAACATTTGTTTCAATCGCAACGAATGCTTTCAACCACATGAAATTGAATAATTTGTATAACAATAAAGTTGTCGCATAGAGCACATGATAAACCGTCATTGCAGACGTGTTGTGATTTGCGCGATCTAACTCCCACACATGTGCATCGAACGAACGACAAAATTACATAGGGCAACAAAATTTAACGAAAGAACCCACCAAAAAACCAAACCTCACTAACCCAAATGTTTTTGGTATGCAGAACCCGTATCCGGCGTCAGAATTGCTCCTGTACCCCTCGTTTTCTAGATATCCTAACCTGAAAATGCAAAAAACAGGTTTTTTTGCTATATTTGAGCTTATATTACAGAGTGAAAAAAATGTTTTCCTAAAAGCGAATCATACCCACTAAAACAACCACTCTTATCTTTTAAAAAGCGTCTTTCAACTATGAAAAATCTTCGTTATTCGTGGAAATCTCATTAAATAAAATTAGATACTTTAGCGTTTGCTAGCGTTTTCAAACAGTAGGACTGACATTGAAAAAATTTCTTCAGAAAGCGGAAGTAATATATTTCCGTAATAATTAATATAATTGTGACATGCGCAAGGTACAAATCAATCGTACCGCTAAATAGTTGAAAGATGACGCAGCTTGGCCCTGAAGTTTCATTTGAAAGGCATCGGGCTGGTGTCCTGTGCTTTTACGGGTACATCAGCCCGCAATCACTAAACTGCAGTCACTTTTGCTTCTTATTTTCCTGCTGTCCCTTGTTTTCAACTGATGGCCGAATCGTGATTCTCAGTGTACATGTTACTCGATAATGTAGTGTTAATTCAATTAAATTTATGAATATTGATGGCGTTGCTTCTTTTATTATCAATAATCGATGTGTTAATATTACAACATACAGCTGATATTTTACTTGTATTGTCATGTAAATAATGCTGTAATTAATCAAGAACGATAAATTAAATATGTTCTCGAAAACTTGGATTATTGCAATTGCATGCTTTTAATTAGGTATTTAAATATTTGGTTGGTTAGACGTCAAGAAATAGAAATAGATATCCAAAATTCATTGGTTTGAAAGTTACGGTAAATAAGATATATATACTCATTTGACCAAAGTTCTTTTGGATTACGCTAATGGCGAAAAAGAAAATAATAAAGAATAAAGACCATCTACTCTACGCGTAGTTACTAACGCTGTAGTATGAAATTAAAGTTGGGGAAGGCATTCCAAATGAATTGGATGGAAATCGTCGTGTATGGTTATGCATGTGTGCACGTATGTGTATGTGTGCGTGTGTTTCTCATTCATAAAATAAGGCACGCTTAATAAACAAACGGTATTCCTTCCTCCCACGTGAAAAAGATGGGCATGTAAGGTGACGATGTTGGATTTGCGAGCACTCTAACAGCTCATAAGATCGGTTATATGTATGGGCGAAGGCGAATAAATAGAAGCACGCAAAAAAGGTAACAGTAAGAATGATGTGTCTCATGTTTTCTTCTATCTCGCGGCTGCTGCTAGTAATATATTCTCGACTCTTTCGTTTAGTTCCCTTCCCCGCGCTTTTTGCTTTAATTCCACAATCTCACTGTGAGTCGCAGCTAGCAGCTAGCCTCTGGTAGCAAACGTGAACACAAACTTCACACACACATGTATACATGTACATACACGCTGCACTCTTTCTTTCGTCTATAGCGTACGGTACGACACAGGTATTTTACCAACACAGGTATGTATATACATACCTATACACTCTATAGTGGCCAGTGAACAAATGGGCGCGTACAAGCAAAGTAGGTATAGAGTCCGCTGGAGACGATTTTCTTCTTATTTTTTTCTCCTTTTTTGTTCGCTTCGCACATCTACGAGACGAAAGTGCGTCTGGTATGGACACATACACAACTTATTTACATACTTCTTTACTTTTCGATTACAAAATCCCTCTTTAATTTATCGTTCGCAAGACATCCACCTGTGAAACAGTGCAAATTCTACCAAATGCATCAGTGTCATTATTTCATTTACCTTGGCTCCATATTTACGTACGCACTTATTCACGCACCATTGCTCTTCGTTTTTTTTCTTCAAATATCTATCTTCATTCGTGCATCAGAGTATCCTCATTCGATTAGTTTTCAAGAGGCCAGCTCACTCGATCTCTCTTATTTTATTATGCCTGCTTCACCCCGTATGTTAAATATTCGCATAATTTTATAACAACTGTACATTTAATATAATTAAAAATCGTCCTTTATGATAAGAACAAGTTTTCTGCTTAAATTTAAGGTAAATAAGCATCTATCTATTTGAAGGAAGAAGTTCAGCGTAAATTATTAAAGTAAAAGAGAATGGAAAATGTATTAGGATACCTATTTTTGCTCTCGATGAAAGGATGCTCGCGCATACGTCATTTACAAAGTTGAGAAATCCTCGTAAATACTCATTGTCAATCAATGTATCGACGAATTGCCATTACTACAATCATTATATAATCTATTGTTGCCTATCACTCTGCAGCTAGCTGCCAACCAGGAGGTTATGTTTTATAATATGTAATTGCAACTTAATGCAAACATTGAGTAGTATTCAAAAAATAAGAGAATCGTATTAAAATAATTTCTCTGTAACTGAAAAGGTAAAGTAATAAATAAATCAATTTTTCTTATATCAAATTGGAATAGCTTCCTAATGATTTGATTATAGAAACTATCTAGTTATCACAATAATTTTTTTTCATTAAAAATCACTTTATATGTTTACACTCCACATTAATTTATTAAAACATTTTGCATCTACATCTATAATTCAAATTCATTAAAGGGAGAATCACATTCACTGCAACAACTTCATTTGATAAAATAATATATGTAAAACCAATGAGAATATCATGTAAAATATGCATTAAATTGTAATTTACATGTCAATTTATTTGTTGTTTTTTGGATTTACATACATAGTTATTTGGTATTCAATAACATTAGTCTGTTTTAAACATTTATTTATTTAATTTTGCAGGACATGAAAGAACATAAAATGATGAAAATATATTCAACTACAAAGGTGTCTTGAGTGATATAGGCTGAATCTTATAGTATACTTGATTACCAAACTCTTGAAAAAAAGTACGAAAGTTTAAAAATGGAGAAAACTATTGCTTCACATTTTAGTGGAATTACTACAAATCCACAAGAATGTTGGGAAGTATATCAAAAAGTCTTAGAAGAAACTAAAACTTTGGAAGATTATCTTGATGAAGAATGCAGTCCTAGAAGTTTTGATGGTAAGGCAGCATTAAATTTTAAAAATATTTAACAACTTATTTGCTTTTCTACTTATAATACAATAATCTTTCAAAACATTTCGCTTAGAAGGGGAAGAAGAAGCTGAGTGGTTACGAGCTGCTGGTTTAGGTGAATTGACTGAGCCATGGAAAGAGGGAAGAGAAATTCAACCAGAAGAATTAGGCGCAGCTTTGCGTACATTATCACGTGCACAAGCAGAAGCAGTGAAACGCCGTGTACACTCACTTAATCACACTGTTAAACAGCGTTATAATCAGAGACAAAGAGTTCGCAAACCAGATATCAGAGATGTTTTTAAGGATTCAGAGGTCTGTTTGTTTTGTTATTTTAACGTATATTATAAAAATTCTGAATCTATATTGTGTTCTTCAGGTTTCAAGTACTGGTACCAGATCACGTAGTGCCACACCCGATTCACTTGATTCAGTTTCTGGAGAAACACCAGAGAGCACTTCACCTCCATCATTACCTACTGTAACTGTAATATCACATCATGGAAGGTATATAAATGATTTTTTTTGAAAATTAAACAAAATGAATTCAGTTGTTCTAGATAGATAGAAAAGTATTTATTATTAAGATAACTATTTTTAGACAATTACAAAAACTTGTTTTTAACTTCCGTTCTGGAAATAATATAACTTATGTTGGTTCCAAATTGTGAAATTTTTTTTAGTTCTCATGTTCCAAGTTTTGTGTCCATGTTTCATCGAAATTCAAATGATACAAAGGACGGATTACGGAAGTTAGTGAGTGGTAACTCAAATGCACCTAACGTTAATAGTAATAATGCTAGTTCCAATTCCTTACCACTTCAAGAAATTTTTCGTCGTTCTGGTCACTGGTCTTACAAAGGTGATGTAGCTGGAGGAGATTCAGGTAATATTTTTAATAACAATACATTGTAACAATCACTAAAGTAATGAAGTTATTATATATATTGAATAAACATTGTAGAAGGAATAAGATTAACAGCTTATCAAAGACTAGGAACAATTAATTTTTCACGTCCAACAATTCAAAGATTAAGTGGTAGTGATCCGAGTGAAGTAGCTAACACAGATATAGAATCTACAGAAAAAGTTAGCTCTCCAAATGATTCAAGCTTTAGGTAATTGAAGTTGTGCATGTTAAATGAATTAAGAAAATTAATCATGATTGTATGTATGTTTATTCAAAATAATAAATTAATTAAATTTCAGGAGTTCTGGTAGTCATGCTACAGTCACTCGGAGTCATAGTAGTTTGTATGGTTCATCAAAGCCAAGAGAGGAAAATGTCATAATTCGACCTTTGAATAGAACATCATCTCATGGTCATTTGAGTTTTGAAGAAATGTGTAGAGCTAATGAAGTAAGAAATCAAGAATGGGATTCTAATGATCTTGCTCTTGATGATCGCTATACACAACAGGGAATAGAATTGTTGTCTCAAAGAGATCTTACCAGATTACAACCTTTACTGTGGCTTGAACTTACAGCTATTTTTGATAAATATAACTTACCTTTAATTAGAAAAAAACCTAATAAACGCAGGAGAAAATGTAAGCATACACAGTTGGTTTTTAGTTGCGCATAAAGAATTGTGTTTAATTGATTTTATACAATATTTTAGCTGGTAATTTATTTGGAGTATCCCTGTCTACTTTACTTCTCAGAGATAATCAATTAACAAGTGAAGAAAGTAATATACCACTAGTGTTCCAAAAAGTTCTTCGTGAATTAACTACTAGAGGCATTAAGGAAGAAGGAATTCTTCGGGTTGGTGGACACAAACAAAAAGTATGATTTCGAATTTCTTCAATATAGAATAATAGTATAAAAATAATTAGAACTGTGTAATTTGCAGGTTGAGACATTGTGCTCCGAATTGGAAACAGACTTTTATAGTAAACCAAAAGAAATTGATGGGCTATTTAAACGAACACCATGCCACGATTTATCAGTGGTACTAAAAAAATTACTTAGAGATTTGCCACAACCACTTCTTACTGTAGAATTAATAGATGCATTTTATCAAACTCATGGTAAATTTTCTGACAAATTTAACTTTACCTAATTTTTACAGTCTGCTTATTTTCAAATCATAAATTTGATTTTAGGAGTAAAAAGTCATAGTGATCTTTCTTATTCGTTGAATCTGTTGGTTCTGTTACTTCCAATGGAGCATCAATATACATTAAAAGCTTTGTTGGTTTTTTTAAAACTTGTTATAGAAAATCAAAATTCAAACAAGATGTCAATTCATAACGTAGCAATGATTGTAGCTCCGTCACTTTTTCCACCACGCTACATTTATCCTCGTGATAGAAGCGATTTAAGTGCACAAGTCAATATGGCCGCTGTATGCTGTCAAGTAACTGAAGCAATCATCATGAACTTTGATAGGTTATGGAACGTACCGAGTGAACTTATTAATCAATTGCAACGACAAGCCAAAGAAGAACGATTCAGAAAATTGAAAAAAAAGTACTACTGATAAACAAGATTACTTAAAAAATTGTTACGTCAATAATAATGTTTGTGTCTTTAATTCTTCTCCGATGAAATTATCAAAACGTACAATGCAGTGATTCGTGTAATTGATGATTGCACCCTTACTTATTTTTGTTGACTTCCAAAAGACTATCACTAGCTTGATTAAATCAAACCTTACGTTAAGATTGTTTATGAATGAATTTTTGTCAATTCAGTGCTGGTATTTGCATAATAATTTGACAAAACATTTCTGTGAGCATTATGAAGCCTTTTATGCATATCATTCGAAAAATTAAAAGAAAGCATGTATGAGAGGACACAATACATTAAACATTTACTAACCAGTCAGAAAAATATTAGGTAAAATCTAACAAAAAACTATTACACTTGTTGTCTGCGTCTTTATAAATGAAAGAGAAGGCTAATTTTTTAACTATTTCTAATCTACTTTTTAGAAAATCCATTTCTCAATGGTACATAGATTATTTGATAATTTGTATGTACAAAATTATTGAAATTGTATTGTATTCCATTTTCTATATAAATGTAACTGAAAACGTATTTAGTACAATAAGTCTGAAATAACTGTGAGTTTTGTTTGAGCAAATCTTTGTTAAGGTAAATGTGTGTATTTTATTTTAAAGTTAAATTTTATATAAAATATAGAATAATATACATAATGGATACAATTTACATAGTTGCTAGTCTAATACTTTGGATAGACTAGAAATATAAACACTAATTTCATGAAAATAAATCATGAATCTTCAATAAATATTCAGATTATTTATCTGCTGACAGTAATGCTTTACCAAAATGGGTCCAATTCATGGTACTTATCTTGTATAAACTAATCTTGTTTCAAAACTTGGGCCGTTAAAGTATTATTGTAAAATTGCCTGTATGAATGATATTAGTAAGTGAAAAAAGTATTTGAAATATTTAATCATGTTTTTTATTAATAGAAAACAACGAATTGTAGGTCCGGAGCAAGCATACAACGAGATACTCTTTTAAGTTGTTGAAAGCAATAGTATCATTTTTAGGTTGAACATTTGAAGCGTGAATTTCATTAACATTAATAATTACCTGATGGTGCATTATTTAACTATTACTAAATATTAAATTGTGTTATTAACTAGTTTAGTTTGACACTTATCGTAGTTGCTGCGTATGTACTTATTTTAAATTATAGTAATTTTGCCATATTAACTTAAAAAATGTGTAAATATAATAAATTTCACGTTTGTTACAAATTAAATAAATTGCCAAAGAAAACTATAATATATTTATTATGAAATCGCTTGGTGAAACATTTTGTATTATATTTCGTGATATAATACCTTCAAAATATACCTTCAAAGTAATAACTATTAGTCATGAGTAAATATAAACTTAAGTTTTACCCATGAACATTCAGGGGTTAGAGGTTTGACAGTTTTCAAATTTTTCCGCTGAAAAAGATCAATTCGCGTGTCAAAGCAGAGGCGAAGAGTGATAGAAAGACCGCTAAAGGTATGCTTTATTGTGCGTCAAATTCTAATAGGGTGATCCTAGCGACTACTTTTCGAACTAGGATAATCTAGCTAAAAAGGGGACGGAAGATGGACAAATCGACTTTATCCGAGCTGAATCGAGCCGAACAACCGAAGTGAAACAAAAAAGCACGGGAAGCTGCTGAGCCAATTTCTTTTTGACACGTTTCGAAATTCCCCGAAGAGTTCCGTTTTGTTTTTATTTTACATTTTAGAACTCAAATATGTATATAGATATTTTACAAACCATTTTGTATATACTTATCATATATACTTTTATCTTTTATTATATATATAATATAATGAAGGCGAATCGTTTATCTCTAAACAATAAATTGTTTGAACATAACTTTGTAATCACATGATAATACTTATTTTTTAAAATGAGATACTATTATTTATTGTTATGTAAACGAATAACTGTTATTAAAAAAATTAATTGATCCGTATAGTGACGATAAAATCCATGAATTTTAAACCGTCGAAAAGGTCGACTCCGAGAGAGAGAGAGAGAGAGAGAGCCCAGTTACCACGTAGCTAATCTTTCTTTTGCCACCATCACTAATAAAAGAAAAATATAAAACAGTTATTCGTTTACATAACAATAAATAATAGCATCTAATTTAAAAAACATGTATTGTCGTGTGATTACAAAGTTATGTCTAAACAACTTACTACTGTTACTGTTTAAAGAGAAACAATTCGCCTTCAATCATATAATATTAATGTATTATAAAAGATAAAACTATGTATGATTATAACAAAATATGCTGTATATAATGAGTACACACATGTTTTGTAAAGTATCTATATATGTACATATTTGAGTTCGAAAAGCGACATTTAAAATAAACACGAAACTAAAATATTCGGAAAATTTTGAAACGTGTCAAAAGAGAAATCGACTCAACAACGTGTCCCTTGAAACCTCCCGTGTTTTTTTTTGTTATACTTCGATTATGTTTGGCTCGATTCGGCTCAGATTAAGTCGGTTTTTTTCGATTTGTCCATCTGTTGCGCAATCTTCGCTCCCATCAGAGCAGTCGCAGCCCCTTAAGAATGCCACCAAACAGCCTCGCAAGCAATTACTAATCCCACGAGATGATTTCTAGCAATCAATAGCATATAGGAATCATAATCAATTTGATCTCCTTTCACATAATCTTTTAAATTATCTACTTAAATAATCGTTCTAAATTGTTATCAATCACATTAATAAACTCGTTTGTCACTAAACCCTTAAATAAGGACAGCCTGAAAAGGGGTATAAATAGAACCACATTCTTGATAATATAGTCAGTTCGCTCTGAGTAGTTACGCTGAATCTCTGATCGAATCATATAGCTATACAATAAATATCTCAATTAGTAAACCTCAAGTCTCTCGATAATTGTTTAAATCTCGCGCGCTCCCGAATCCAAACATCTGTCGCTCCCTTTTTAGCCAGATTTCCCTAGTTCGAAAAGTAGTCGCTAAGATCGCCCTAATCCAATTTGACGCACGGCAAAGCATACCTTTAGCGATCTCTCTATTAATCGCTGGTTGCGACTATCGATGCGATGAATTGAATTTGACGGTCACAAACCAAATATTAAGATTACAAATAGAACAAAAGCTACTTATCTACATTTTCGTTATATTTTTTTAATTTCATGACATATATTTAATGGGACTTTAATATAGATAGTCGATAGAATATTTTTTTACGAAAGTGTTTTATGCGAATAATAAATTATATATTTCTGCCAATTATGTTTGGTTTGAAACCGTCGAATTTAATCCGTCACATGAATAATCCCAATACCAAGATCAATTTCACTTGAATAGAATCCCGGATGGTAAAGTGTGACATATATCCAACTTCACTGTATATTATCTATCTATCTTTCTAAGTAAATATATATTTATCACAGAATTCATTTCTGCTCTGTATGCGTATTGCTGTAGATTTGTATTTTATGAATTTTAAATAAATTGAATTTCACGAATCTAAAAGTTTATTAGGCTATTCAATCGTAATTACCGAAAATGGATACACAAGACGGAAATTACAAAAGTAACAATTTAAAAGGAAATAGTGATGCTTCGAATGACAAAAATTTATCTGAATTGTTTGATACTGGCTTCGAGATATACAATAACATTAATAAAACCGACGAACCTACAAATAGTTCCAAAATACAGGTTCGTTAGATCAAAGAAATTAGTTATAAATACATTTTTGTTTATGGATAAGTATTAATTTGTTATAAGAAATCGCAAATAACAATTTAGATTAAGTTGAGTGTGATTTATGTTACAGGCAACTGTCAAACAAACAATGAATATTTTTGAAACTGCTACAAAATTAGTATCTCTAGTTGATATATTCAGTAATAATGAAAGCTTTAATGAAATAGCAACTGAAAATATAAAATTTTTCTTATTGCCAGCTTTATTAGGAACTCTTACAACAAAAATATGTGGAGCAAGTGATCGGTTACATGTAGTGGATGTTGCAGAAGTTTACTTTGTTGATTTTTTGAAAAGACTAAAGTCATATGGATTAATCGATATGGAAATTCCTGAAATGGATAATGAAGAAAAAAAAGGAGAAACTGCAATATTTCAGAAGAAATCTAATGCTGAATTAATAACAGAAATGGTATTTTGTAATAGTTTTACTTCTTTTACTTAATCTATATAAAAATTTTTATCAAAAACAAATTAAAATAATTATATTACAACCCACAGGTAAATGCAAGGAATACGAAAATACAGCGTTACAAAGAACAAAAGGAACTTGAGAAAAAACTTGAGATTTTACACAAAAATCTAAATAATCCTAATATTGATGATGAATCTAAACGAGAGTATTTTGTAACTTTGATTAAAGTATTTGCTAATCAAGCTATCGATGAATTAAGCTCATTAGCTACTGAAAGGCCAATTTTAGAACACATGAAAAGAATTGAACAAGATCCAGAAAGAAATAAGAAAGAAAATTCTAGACCAAAAATCCCATCAGCAAAACTTCAGCCCATTATAATTACAAGAGATGCCATGCAAAAAAAAGTTTATGGAGCTGGTTATCCAAGTTTGCCAGTAATGACAGTTCAAGAATTTTATGATAAAAAAGTTCTAGATGGAGAGTAAGTAGTCAAAAATCCTGATATCAAATTACCGATTAAACTAGAGTTATTTGGACTCTTACACTATTTATTTTATTCTTAATCTTTAATTTTTATTTTTTTCATTGTGTAAATAATCTATCTTCAGATATACTTGACAAGTTTACTTGTTCAAAATGAGTCAATACATTTTTATAAAATAATAAATTATATAGAATAGATAATTGAGCAGTAATCTTAATAATTATAAAATTAAAAAGAAATTTTATTTATAATAGGTGGCCTGAACAATTACAAAGAAATCAAATTGGTTCAAATAGTCTTCAAGATGTTGCTAGTGGAAAAGTTGATCAAAGTTTAGAACAAGACAGAGAAGAAGAAGAAAAAGAAGATCTTATAGAAAAAGATGATTCTGAAACATTAGTTAGATCTAGAGCAATGGATGAATATAAAGACACCCATCGTCGTGGTTGGGGTAATCGTGCTAATAGAAGTTAAATTCTATTCAAGACTGTGTGTGTACTAATTATTCTTTAATCACAAGAATCATTTACAAAATGATATTTTTTTTATCTGAATTTGCTTAAAATATTTTTTATATTGATTTGATTTTTAAAAATATAAAATTTTTATGTAAATTTCTTATAATTTTTTTAATTGAAAAGTAGTGAATTATATGAAAATAAGAATAATTTTAATTAAATGAAAATTGGATATAGATAATTTCACATAATTTGTGTAGAGTTTCAAAATTAGTAGGAAAATATTCTAAACATTCAAGTTTTATGAATGTAATTGATAGACTTTTATGAGAGTTAAAAAATTCTAGATTTCCTTATTTTTCGAGTCTCTAAAATTAATAAAAATTTTAAATTTGATTTGAACATATTATTAACTCAAAGAAATTACAATTTTTAATCGATTTCTTATATTTAATTTTTTTTTACGAATACAAACATTCTAGCATTGAAGACTGTACTGAGAGCAAAGCTTATAAATGGTTAATAAAAAGTTACCAAATTTATACAAAATTATTTGTAAGATATAGTTTATTTCATAAAAAAAAAAAAAAAAAATTACCTATTATAATCAATATTACTACTTTCTGTCTTTCCAACTATTCCAACTATATGATAGTCCATGTGATAAAATAGTAAATTATACTATTATGTGATCTACAATATACATAATTTAGGTAATTTTATAAAACTAAAGTATAGTATGTATCAATTAAATGATTTTGTATATAATATTTAATATGCGAAACATCAAAGGTATATCAACAGATAATATAAAATAGGTAAATCTTAAATATTTTTTGTCCATTAAATTAATTCTGTTCTGGGGATCATAATTAACCTTTTTTTCTTAAGAAACCTTTATCTAACTATAGCACATTAAAATGTATATAGCAAATATGGTTGTACATAGTTTGTATTCCTGGTTTAAATTAATTATAGTCTTGTAAACACACTTGAAAAAAACTGAGCATCGGAGATATGTTTTATAAAACATTGTAACCTTCAATTTATACCCTCGTCGCTTAAAATTGTTTTCACATCTCATGCGAAAAAATTCTTAATTTTCTTTTACTTGGCTATATCAAACCTCTATGTTCGTTGCGCCATTACCAAGTGTCCATATCTATCGGTGTTGTGTACTCGCATGAAGTTTGAAATCAAGATATCGTGAAAATTAATATGAAAAGTTCACATTTTTTAATAAATCCTGCTAAAAATTCGGCTTATTTGGATTGGGGATCCAATAGGATCTCCATTAGAATGTTAGCTTTTATTTTTTTCAATTTCATCTTGAGAGAATGTCTTAGAACTTAATATCGAGGGCAATCTAAAACGATGTGATCGATATCTCGGTCGACTTATCTACAGACATCTTGGGGATGAGGCCATATTTTTCCTGATGATATTTTCATTGAGCGAATAATGATTTGCTCGGAGGCGATTGATAGGAACTATATATTTTCTAGGTTTTCTTACTTTAGAGAATCACGACTTGTTTCTACATTAATAACAATGTTCAAAATATTTGTTCCATTCGAATCAGTTCTCTTTTTCGAGATCGTGTTTAATTCTATTTTATAAAATTGATCTTCCACTCTGCACAAAAATCTGGATATGGTAGTTCGATTTCTAAAAGTTCGCCATCTTTACTTATTTATTTAGCTAATGGGTCTACGAATTGATTATTGTATACATTACAGGCATATGGGATCCAGTCCAACGCTATTTCTTGATTATTATTGATAATGGTCATTAATCTATTTCTGATTTCTAAAATTAAATATGAAGGATGTTTAGGTTTAAGTGGATTGCAATGAAGAATAGCAGAGAAAATACTATGAGAGCCTGAGGATATAACAGCTTTCAGTGCTATTATCAATAATATAATCTAGTTCTTCTGCGGAGAATATAAAAGAGTATTTTGAGATTTTAAATGTAAGTGAGATATTTAAAATCGGTGATTGCGAGATCCATATAATATACATCACTTTGTTTAGATCCGTCCCAGATGAAAGTTATTTTATATTTCGTGAAATTGGCGAAAATTTCTATGAACTTTATCGGTGGGAATTCTATTTTGGCTATCTCTTTACTCCTGTTCGTGTCGATGAATTTTTTAAGCTTTCTTATTGTGATTTCGTAATCGTGCTCGTAGATCACTGGGTTGTCAAATGTTTGTAATTGTGGGAGTTTGGAAAAATTTTTGTTTATGAATTCGGAAATTGGAAAATTGTTTGAACAGCTTGCTTCAAGAATTGTTGAGTTTCCGAATGTTTGCACATACCTTATTAACGATAGGGTTGTCGTCCAGTGATAGCCAGTTGAGTGCAGTTTTGTCGGAGACGTACTTAACCTATTAACGACCAAAAGGCCTGATTTTTTTGTTGATTTTCGACGCAATTTTTTCCGTAGTTATAGGCCTTAGAAAAATGTTGTAAACACGTGTATCGACATAAAATTTAATTCTCTTTCAGAATCTGGACTCAAAATTGTGATTGACTGCGTAATAAAAAGTTATAGCCAATTAAACAAAAAAAGAAACGTGAAAATTTTTGCAAAAATTCAAATTTACGATTTTTTTAGCAATGTTACCGTGAAGGAATCATGATATAAATATGATCAGAAGTGATCACGACTATCAAAGTATCTCAGGGAATTTTGGTCGAATTTTTTAACCACCCCTTCCAACAAAATGACGGTCAAATCGAAAAAAGATCATAAAAAACATAACTCATTTTTTTCTGAGAAACTATTGAGTTTATGAAACAAAAAAAAGCTTAAAGTTGATCGTAGAATACTTTCAAATTTTTTCAGAATTTCTGGAGAAAATTTTTGAGTTTTTGACAAACTTGGAAAATACAATTTTCCAAAATCATCTCCAAAAATTCTGAATTTAGAGGGGGTTCTGTGATCAATTCTAAGACATTTCTGTTCTATAAACTTGTTATATAAACTCAATAGTTTTCGAGCAAAAAAACGTATTTTACTCTTTGCATGACCCCGAGACAACGACGAGGACGTAGTAGAATTTTGTCCCCTTTGGGGTATTTGATTTGAGTAAGTCCCCTTGCCTCTCACTAGAATACGAATTTTTTAATGTTTTTTTTAACATTTAACACAAAACGATAAATCACAATTTTTGCAGAAATTTCTCGTTCTTACGGGACAAAAAGAACAAAGTTTGAGTTTCGTTTGCTTGGACATATTATATTCCTCTTTTTTTCGTTGCCCTTGCGTCATGTAATTTTTAGTTATTGAAAGTGCAAAATCATTTGTTCCAACCCTTTTTCCCTTATCACTGACAGCATTGAATATTACAGTAGCTGTTCTTTACTATGTGTGAAAAATATTACACACTTCTGTGATAATGATATAAAACATTTTTTTCTCGAAAACTATCGACTTTAGAGAAAAAGTTTATAGAACAGAAGAAATGTCTTAGAATTGATCACAGAACCCCCTCTAAATTCAGAATTTTTGGAGATGATTTTGGAAAATTGTATTTTCCAAGTTTCTTAAAAACTAAAAAATTTTTCCAGAAATTCTGAAAAAATTTGAAGGTATTCTATGATCAATTTTAAGATTTTTTTGTTTCATAAACTTAATAATTTTCCAGAAAAAAAACGAGTTATGTTTTTTGTGATCTTTTTTCGATTTGGCCGCCATTTTGTTGGAAGAAGTGGTTAAAAAATTCGACCAAAATTCCCTGAGATACTTTGATAGTCGTGATCACTTCTGATCATATTTATATCATGATTCCTTCACGGTAACATTGCTAAAAAAATCGTAAATTTGAATTTTTGCAAAAATTTTCACGTTTCTTTTTTTGTTTAATTGGCTATAACTTTTTATTACGCAGTCAAACACAATTTTGAGTCCAGATTCTCAAAGAGAATTAAATTTTATGTCGATACACGTGTTTGCAAAATTTTTCTAAGGCCTATAACTACGGAAAAAATTGCGTCGAAAATCAACAAAATAATCAGGCCTTTTGGTCGTTAATGGGTTAATTCAGTTATCGACGGATGTCTCGCAAGCCTACGCTAACATCACGTTAATGGGAGTAGAACATTGGTAGAAGTAACTGTTTAAAGTAGGAAACAGTTACTTGGATAGTTTTGTTAGAGATTTGATCAGGCTAAATTTGCTACTAAGAAATGCTGTTGCTATATCAGACTCGTCCATAGTAAATGGGAAATCCAGGGCTGAGATCTCTGTTGGATTAAATTTGTAATTTAAAGGAAATTGCCTCTAAAAAAGGGGTCTCGCTATCCGAACAGAATTTTGTATAAATTTTACCATAGTTTTTATAACTTCGAAATCAATTTCATAGTTGCTTTCATAATTTTGTATTCTGTTATTGAATTTACTTATAGCGTCCCAAATTTGTGTAATAACGGTATCCTACTTCATTTTTCTTCCGTATATGATCTGAAATGATCTGTTCTTATTCTTTTTAGTTCTCTGATTAACTTTTTACCTTCTAAGTTGTGTAGGGTATCAATATTAGAATTTTTTAGAACTTTTTTTTCTGTTTGTGTTCTTTCTTTCGTAATATTTACAGATATCTATAATAATTTCATTCGTAATCGAATAATGATCACTCTTTTTCTTTTCTTGATTAACAGACCATACTATGGAAGGATACATGTTCCTTGAGAATAAAGTGAAATCTATTGCTGAGAACAGTTTATTGCTTTTATCGTTGTTAACATGCGTCGTTGAGTCATCATTAAGTATGGAGAGGTATGACGATCCTATCTAAGTTGTCGCATGCACTTATACAATCCAAGATACACCTACAAATGCAAATCAAAATAATCACATACAAACAAAACATCCAATCGCATATCCTCTACCTTATTTGGAAGCCACGTCATCATCAGACATAGATATATATTATAAAATCAAAGGGAATAAAAAAAATATTATTTTCTCCTAATTTAAAGGGCCAGACGGTAAATAAACATGAGAACTAGATAAATACAATCATTAATCAGCTATTGTATATTATTTTTCTACATGTTTTCACTGAATTTTCTAAAGGTTATTCAATGTAATCCTTTAATTAATTATTTGAGCATGTTCAACAATTTTAATTTCAATTATTAATATATTAATGCTTAGATGATCGTAAAGAGTATTTCAGATAATTTCAAAGTATTTATTTCGAAGATAAAAAGTATTAGGACTATTCAGCAAGGTCATTAATTAATGTTATAAATAAATTATAAATTTTATAAAAATTGTATTATCAATATCGAAAGTACCAAGTCTTAAATAACTATTGCAATTATTGAAATGATTTCAATACTATTAACAAACAAGTTATAACCAATTAATTTCAACTGAATATTATTGATTTATTGCTCAAAAGAACTTTATTTATAATCTAAAATTTAATTTTTAGCTCGTTTTTTAAAGTCTATTTAATTATCTTTAAAACAATATCTTTAAAAATTTCATTAAATCCAATTAGCAATTAGTTACGAAGCTAATTAAGTTATTTGGTTTATATTTAAGAAACTAAAGTTTATCTATATAATTAAGTTATATGGTATTGAAGCTTTACTTTAGTAGTATCGTTTAAATCGAATTTTGTAAAAACTGGAACTTCCTACGAGGAGCTATTGTAAATTAAAGCAATTCGACATATAATTCCAATGTATTTGAACGAGGAGGGAATAGTCTTTCTCAAACAATCATGCTAAAATTTTTCTATGAATAGACCTGCTTTGCACTATGAAAACCAGACTTTCTTAGTAATATTTATCTAGCTCAAACAGTTATTTGAAAGATGCTTGAGCGACCTCTTTCAATTATATAAGCTGAAAATATATTTTGATTTGACGTACAGAAGCTCAATAAATGGTTCATTCGAATTTTACTGTTTATGTTAAAATAACAAGATTTTTATTTCGTTAATACAACATAATCTTTTTTTATCTAAAATCCCGTCAATTGCATGACATATTTATATATTTCACCAAGTATTTTACGAAGTATCAACGAGGGTATATTAAACACATGTATCTATTTACATATTCTAGTTTCACTGTTACCGGTATTTTCATATTCGGAAAAAAAAAATTTTTACATATTGTGGAAATCATCCAGTAAAATAGCCGTTTCAAACAGGAGATAGAACGCACGCGTTTCCCCATTTCCGGGTAAATTTATACATTTGTAAACATAGATATATGTTCTTAATATTAGTCCTGCGTATTACCAAGGCGCAATCCTTTCTAGGGTCCGATAAGATGTTAAAGGCTGAAGTGATAGGGACAAAATTTATCTTCTAGGAATACTATGAATATGTGAACACATAAGGGACAACGAATCATTTGTACACATGACTTCATTGTGTAAGGACATCTCTTAGGAGCTCTGTAATTTTTTAAAATAAAGATTCTTTAATATATCTTTTTTTTATTTTTCTGTTTCAATCCAAGATTCCTGCAAGTCTTAAACTCGACCATCGCTACCATAACATGCGATACTTGCAATAACAAGTTTCATCTAATACGATGGATGACACAGTGTAACGTGATTTTCAGAGTGCCCACGTTATACATCGAACTCCTGCTGTATTAATTAATAGCGGTATTCACTTCAAGAGCGAAGATGTGGATGTTCAGGTACTCAATTTGATAAAAAATGTTCAAATACTGTTGCTTTTTAATCGTGTTAGGCTGATTTTTTATGAAATACTTCCTACTAATCCGTTGAAATTTACGATTAAACTTTCGTCAATATCAGCATTCGAATCTTTACTTATTTCACGTCTTGATGCGAAGCTACTTTTTCTACAGATTGCAATTCATTTCAATTCAATGTATTAATAGAACTTAAAATTTAATAAAAACTTGAATGAAAATTTCAGCGTTTAAGTGTCTAATAAATTGAGGCAAGGCTTTTTGCCGAATATACGCGTCTTTTCATTAATAAATTTTCTTCAAATGACGAACTTCACAGAAAAATAAATGAATTTTATTTTGTTATTCTCAATAAAATTACATTCCAATGAATCATATAAAGTAATGAATCTTGACTAGTAATCGATGCTCTAAAAATGAGAAATGAGTGCCACGGAAAAGCTTATAAATATTCCCGCTCGAATAATTGTTTTATTTATTTTCGGCAAACGGTATTTGTTAAAAAAACTGCGAAAACCAATAAGTATATCGTTCGTAGAGAAAGAACTGGAAATAATAACAACAGCTATATATTGATATTTTAAAAATATAATAAGGAAAGAATTATTTATGTGTCCCTTATTTATATACAAGGATTAACACAGATTTACGCAAACAAACAAAACATCCAATCGCATTTTCATCACCTTATATAAAAAAATGTCACCGTTAGATATAAATGTAATAATGATTTAGAGGGAATACAAATATATTATTTTTAACTAATTTAGAGGGCCTCATGGTAAATAAATAAGACAATCCATTCGATACGAACACTGATCATCGATGAATTATAATTTCTTAGCATGTTTTCGCTGAATTTAATCGAAACAATTTAATTCAAACATTTAATTAACCAATTAACAATGATCATCAATAATTGATAAACATAGTGAGATTTCAATTCGGTTGCTGACCTTGAGTATTAGTTTTTTGTAACAATAGTAGTAAATTCATTTGTTTTATTACTAATTATTGTTATAAACAAATGATAATTTTTTATATGAATTTTATTCTTTGTACCAAAAAGTATAGTTTCTAATAACTGATACAATGATTTACATTAAAATAAAGTTATTAACAAATGAGTTATAAGAAAATACTTGTAACTCGAAGTTATTGATAAACCGCTCGTAGAAAGCTTATTGTTAATCACAAAATTAATTTTTAACTAATTTTTAAGAGTCTATGTAACTATATTTTCAACTATATCAATTAAAGTTGATTGAAACCATTATTGTATAAGATATTAAGTTTCTTAGATGAATTTGTTTATATTTAATTAACCAAGATTTACTTAGAAAATCTAAGTATTTTATCTTATTAAAGCTGCGATTTTGTAGTTTTGTTCAAATATATTTGTGTAAAAACTCCAACTTCCTACGAAGAGTTATTGTTATTTATATAGTTTTTATATAGTCCTACGTAATAAAAAGAGAGGATAATAGTTAAACTGAAACTTTCGTAAATAACGAGGTTACTAGCGACTACTATACTTTATAAATAAAAAGTAAAGTTATTAGTTTATACATATTTACAAATAGATTAATAGGTATATAGGTTGGATTGCAATAAGTTGCAATAGATGTTGTATATATATATATATATTTATAAATATAAAAAGGTTGCTTAAACAATACATTGCTTAAACAATAATTGTCTTATTTGTTCTAGAAAATTTATTGTATTTAGTATTTAAGGTTTCGTATTTATTTTATTCTTTATATCATCAACTAAATCTAAGTTTTGTTGGAATTTTCATAATTGTTGCATTCTTTAAGTATATTGAGAGTATGTTGGTTTAGGTTGTTTATCAAATATGTAGGAGTGAGTTTATTTAGTGTGCCCAGTTCTGAGTTTTGAAACTGCGACTTATTTGTCCCACGGAACTTTAACGTTTAGTTTTTAATGGATATTACCTTTTAAAATCGAGGAAGGTTTTTTTGCTTTTTATCAACGAACTGTTCCATGAGCTTCGTACAGATTACACTGAAATATTCTGGGCTTTATCAAGGGGCAGCAACGTTTCGTTTTCTATGAATAGGGTTTTTGTAGTTATAATAACTGATGAATGCAAGTAATTTAATACGTAGGAAATTTTAACGGGATCCATTTTTTACAGTGCTTCACTCGCCCCGTTGAATATGGCCTCAGTAGACACCGTTCTAGAGGCCCTCATTAATAGATAAAGTATTATACGCTGACAACGCAGTAGTTCCTGACAAATTCCTGTCTTGCTTACGAGTTTATACCAAACGCTCGCACCATATATGACTGCACAGACTAAGAGTTCTTTGCACAGTATTCACATGATACTGTGCTTGAGTCCCTAGTCCTTCCTGCATACTCTTCGTAATTTGCCAACTGTACCACGAACCCTCCAACGTAACTCATTTACGTGCGGTCGGTAGTCATAGTCAAAGCCGATGGTTATTCCCATCCACTTGACCCTGTCAACAAATCCAATCTTATAGCTAGTATCATCATTCATATCTATATAGATTCTCCTGTTAAGCATCTGCAAAGTCCCCTTTAGAACTATACACACGGTTTTGGTTTTGGAGACTTCAACGCCAAAGTTTCGACTCCACCGCATGATAACATCAAGGGCAGCACTAACCCCCTGTTCAACGTCAATACATCACCGACTTTCAATGAGAATCTTGACGTCATCAGCAAAGAGCCGAACTCCTTCACACGCAACTCGTTCAGTAACAGGTCCATACAGAGGTTCCATATAGCTGGCCCAGCCACCGAGCCCTGCCGACATTGCTTACTTACCTCTTTCCACACCTCATCTCTCATCAATCGAAAAGTATGTTTGAATAGTCTCTCCAAACACACATCTCATCAACCGGGGTTTCAATCTCACACAGTCTCTAAAGCGCCAGAGGAGGTTATCAAAGGCTCTTTTAAAGTCGATGAAGATTCTAATTACATTTACACTAGTGGACTCGCCTACGAATTTTCTAGCTTTCGACCACGCATCTTCCGTAGACTCACCCTCTCAAAATCCATATTAAGTCATCCCAGATTTCTTCCATTCGTTCATTCAGCTTACAGACCAACATTCTTTCGTATAGTTTTTCCAGATCATTAAGAAGACTAATTGATCTATAGGACTTGGGTCACTCTTATGCTTAATACCACCTTTATAGAGGGCAACGATATGAGTCTGTTTCCATGCCGTGAGGAACATTCCCTCGCGCAGGCATGATATGTACATGCTATGCATATATGTTGGTATGCCCAGCCACACACGCTTCACCGTCTTGTTAATTATTCTATCCACTCCCGGAATCCTACCCATTCGCATTCTGGAAACCGCATATTCGAGCTCCGAACTACTAATATTGTTCACATAATCAGTAACCAGCACACCTCCATGAGAAGTCCCATTAGCGTATTCAGGAGTAGGTATCCCATCGTTCACCGAATAAAAGTCATTCAATAGGATTGTTGTCGACTCCCGCCAGGTGTTCGTCCGTCGATCCCTTATTTTCAAGCTAGAAAGACAGGTATCATCTTTCCGTCCAACACAGACACGGTAGACCCTTCCTCAAGAGTTGTTCGTGCTCTCACTCATGACGAGATTCCTCCAGTCGCATTTTTTGACCTCTTCAATCATCTTCTTGTAATCACTCATGGATTTCTTCCGTCTAACGCGTTCTGGATCACCTGTTCGTCTTTGTTCACGTTGGTATTTCTTTCGCATTCTGTGTGCTTCCCTACGTTTTTCAGTCAGCAGCTCGTTCCGCCAGATTGCTCTCGAGCTATTTCCACAATCATTTACAGTCTTCATACACTCATCATTCACTTTTCTTATCCACTCATGCACTATGGACACTTTTACCGCAGCAATGAAACTCAAGAATCTCTTAATACCAAGCGTCCCAGCCTCTTTGGCAAGTGCTTCCACATAATGCTCCCAGTCACACCAAGCTTACGATCAGGCAGCCACTTATCCAGGGCACACATCGCGGCATAGATTTTGTTGCAGTTTAGCTGCAGTATCCGCACCTCATTCACACCACGTACTTCATTCACACTAGTCTGGACATTCAGCTTAGCCATGGTATATGCGTGAGTGCAGCAGTCTAAGCCTTTTCTTGAATTCTGGGCAAGTCGGTGACAACACCGTGTGATCTGGCGGTAGCTTATTAATCTTGCAATGCTTACACTGGACTCGTCTTTTACATGTGGACGCATTGTGACCCTTCATGCTACAATCATAGTAGATACTCTCTTTTTTACATTCCTTTCTTCCATGTCCATATTCACTGCATCTATAGCACTTAAGAATGTTTGCCCAGGTACGGACAGGGTAAGATCTCCACCCAAGATAAACTCTACCCTCACGCACAAACTTATCCTTACACTCATGGGCCAGCTGTAATATAACATTTGTCGTTCTGCGACTCTCCTTCATGTCTCTACTAGTAATCTTTGTCGTTGCTTTATATTCAGCAAAGGACATTATCGATCCTATATTTTTCTCATAAATCCCCTTTACTATTTCCTCATCTGTCATCTCCACTGTTATACCATAGATAATAACTCGGGGATTCAACCTACACATTTCATCAATACGTAATCCATTGCCCTTCAGCTCCGCGTTTCTGGCAATCAATTTCCTCTTGGAATTAGAGGCTTCTCGCAGTATTACCCCTGGAATCTTCTTTAGAGGTACTACCGATTGAATTCGCAGACCAGTACAATCAATACCAAGTCCCTTAGTCACCTTCCTTCTGACTTCTTCACTAATAGTTCCTTCCTCCTGGCCTCTTACTATGAAAGCAAAGCACCTCGGCTGTGGTATCTTGGCACCCTCATGTGACACCCTAGCTCCAGAAGTACGGCTGGGGATACTATCTCCAATTTTCTTCACAGTTGCATCCGCCTTCTTGGTGGTAGTCTGGACACTATTCACCGCTTCTGTCAATATTTCACACACACAAAACAGGCTATTCTTAAGATTTTTATGAACTTCCAGTTTTCCTTTAAGTTTCGCATTTTCTATAATTTGCTGCTGTACAATAGCAGTAGCCCTATTAAACGCTGATAAAACTTGGTCAGCAGCCCATCTCGCCATTCGACTGTGCTGACTCAATAGGAAACTCTGCAATTCTACACCTTGTCCTCTTTTCTCACATTTTTCTACAGTTTACGCTGCTTCGTGGACAGTGCACTTAGTAGGAAAGAATGTTTAAAAAGATCGCGATCTATCTCAACGTGAGCTGACATTCGGACTCTTCTGCGTCCTACGACCACCGATTACGATAGTCTAAAAAAAAGAGGAATGGTAATGGGGGGGGGGGGGTCGATAAGGGCCTCAACAAAAAGCCAATAGATTAACAATATTAATCCTTGTTTCAATCAAAATCTCTAAGCAGATTAGGCGCACTAATTTGTTTTTTTGCCCGCTTTGTCCGTCACAATTTCAAAGCTGTGGTAATAACAGTGGTTGGCTTGCACCACCCTCTGACCTTCAACTATCCTTCGTTGTTAGCAATCACCACTTTTATCTTCAGGAATCACTATTCTACTCACTCAATTCACCACAAGTAAAAACACTCTTATCAGCCTTATAAATCTTAATTAATTAATGATGGGTCGATGGTCGCGGGTCGATAGAAGGTAGATATTACAATACTGATAATGGTTGTACTCCATACACACCAACTATTACTCAGATACCGTACTTAGTATACCAATCCAAAAAGCGGCGAGCGGAGCGGAGCAAAAATACGTCCGCACTCTTCATTGGTCGGAGCGAAACTGAAACAAGACAGACATAAATGGATGAGAAACGTGGGCCATGACCAGTTGCCTACCAATGTCAACCTCTAGGACGTAGACTTCGGCTGAGAGGATCTGTATTCTGTTATAGGGACCCGCGAATTTAGGATCGAGTTTGGCATTTCGGCCCGTGACTGCATTTGATAGACAATGTGCTCTTCAGAAGATCAGATTATCAACAGCGAAATACTTATCTTGTCGGCCTCGGTCATAATACCGCCTCTCACAGTTGTGCCATGCTTTAATATGGCGGATTACGAAATCTTAAAGCGCCCCTAACCTGCGCAGATGGTTCATCTAAATTTCTGAATTTATTCTAATGACCGGGGCTCGTTTCTCAACCTCGCGGTGTAAACTTTTAGCTTGTTGAAGATTTCTCCCAAAATTCAAGAACGCCGGCGAGACCTTAGTGCTTGATTGGATGACTGTGTTAAACGTATACCTAAGCAAACCTTAAAAACTCTAAACAATGCAAATGTTTGTCCCACTCACGATGGTCACCGTCAACAAGGATGGAGATTATCGTTTTCAGTGTTTTGATGGAGCACTTCACAAAATCCGCTTGTTTGTGGCATGGACGGGTGAGCAGGTGCCGTACTTCATACTCCTCAAGGATATCCTCAAAGAGTTTATCTGTATAGGATTTTCCGTTATCAGTTACAAGGTAATCAGAAATTTCTCACTGGGATAACACGAGCTCCTCTAAAGCCCTAGCGAGTGCCTCTCCATCGGCCGTCGCCAGTAGCTTCAACTCCACTCACTTGGTAAAACAGTCTTGGAAAACTGTCAAGTATTTAAAGTGGTTCTTGCTTCGTGGCAGCTCTATGACATCAGTCGCAACTACCGCCCACGGTCATTCCACCAAACGTCTACCCATTATACCTATGAGAGCCTTTTTCTCAACCTTCAACTTCCGACTATCTTGACAATGCTGCACGAAATCTCTCACTTTTTACTACACACCAGGCCAAGAATATTCGCGGACTACTCTGTCATAAGTTTTTTCTATCTCCAGGTGTTCAACTGATGGCTCACAGTTGGCATATCTCAACACTCATTCACGGAAATCACGTAGTAACACCAAACGTCATCATTGTTCTATATCCATGATGTAATCAATAAAGTAATTTCGTGTATAACGATACAGCATCCCTTCCTCGAGGTTCCAATCAGAATATTTCTCTGGACACGTTGAGGCATCTGTTACTTGTCTCAGATATTAAGTATCTTTGACCTCTTTGATGGCTGCAATTTCAACTTCGCCCTTAAATTCTCGAGATAGTGCATCTGGCACGTGATACATCGCTTCTTTACGATACACAATTTCGAAATTCCATTGCTGCAGTTAAAGAATCCACCTCGCGATTCAGTTTGTCGGATCATTTTATTCCGAAGTCGGATCAAAGCTGTGTGCTCGGTGACTGCCATGAACTTCGTCCCTTCTCTGTATGGTCGAAATTTCTTGATGACGAATAGGAGCACTAAATACTTAATCTCCTATACCGTGTAATTGCGCTCGTATTTATTGAGCATTCTATTGGAATAACAGATTTGATGCTCATAGCGATCTTCATCTCTTTGCACTACACAAGTTCCCAATGCGAAGGACGAACCATCACAGGGACTTAAGTGACGACTGTTTTAGCCTCTCAAA
Source organism: Chouioia cunea (assembly GCA_030064505.1). NCBI lineage: Eukaryota > Metazoa > Arthropoda > Insecta > Hymenoptera > Eulophidae > Chouioia > Chouioia cunea. Next base: position 14,412,330 of record JAOPFQ010000005.1, read on the forward strand.
TATATCCTATTATTCGGGACCCCAATCCCAAGTTATATCTTTCTTAATGAGCTTTGTGAGAAGCACTGTAATGTCGCTTCACGTTTCCTGGTATTCGATAGTCTAGGATTGGATTAACTCAATCTGGATCATGTCTTAGACCTTCAGCATCGAGGAGATAGCCAAGAAATGTTACTGAAGAGCAGCCAAATTCGCTCTTTTCTACATTCATCTCAAGGCTATTCTCTGTTAGCTTCCTTAACACTAACTCTAACCAGATCAAATAGTTAGAAAATGTGCGACTGGATATTTTTATATAACATATATTTATATAACATTATACTTTTTCTAAAAGCTTCTATAGTTTAATAATTTACTTTTTGGATGGGCAACGACTTTTCATGTGACATAAAATATCCAAAGGATTTATTGAACAAAAAAATTTCCAGATACTAATTCGTTCGGACATAACCGATGGAGTTTGGATGGAAATAAAATTCATATAATTTAAGGAAAATATTTTGATGACCTTTATTGTGATCATGCAATTCATTATATATCCCTGCTAAAAATGTTCTATTAAAAATTATTAAAAGAAAGTAATAATTTTTAATTGTAAATTGTAATGACTTGAAAGTCTATTGAAATCAATGAAGATTAAATCAAGAAGCTATATTATTCAATTCGATGGAGCTAAATAATGAAAGTTTTTTTAAATATATTACAAGTGTATTATTTGCAATATAAAATTTTTATACAGAATAGATCATATTAAATGAAGTACAATCTATTTTCTTTGATTTACCATTTAATTAATATTAATAGTACTTTTTGTTATTAACATTCACAATTAAAAATTACTAAAATTCCTGAATAATATTTGTACAATATATAATAGTAGAAATCATAAAGGAATGTATTCTTTTGAATACATTTTAATATATGCAGTGTGAAAAAAATAATTAATCTTTTGTAATTATACTTAATAATGCAACATACTTTGGAACGTAATTTTTTTAATAGCTTTAGAAACGTACTGATAAAGAATTACTTTGAAGAAAAGTATAACTGAGATTATCTGTCTAATATATTTAATAACATAAATCTATTCGAATAACTTTTAATGTTGCTAAACATATTTGCAAATATTATTTTGAATGATATTAAAATCCAGTTTACGCCGTTCAATAGCATCACATTCAACGTAGGTATCACAAAAATATCACTTTTGCTCAATTTCACATGCTAAATCGGAATCTAAAAATTTGTCAATAAATTTAAAACTTAAGTCGCATTAAGAGTAATAGAGCACTGAATGTATCAAACAATTTACGACAATTTATTATGGTAATTTGAAAAGTATTAAATGGTGTGGAAGTTTTTACGACTACAACCATTATAATATCATTTTCTTGTCACAATCCACACCATAAGGTACTAATAGTTTTTTTATCGTTGAAACTTCCCAACTTGTATTTGCAAAAATATCTTTTAATTAATTTGCACTACTAGAAAAAGCTTTCGATGGATAAAATACCATTTTTTTGCGCCGATTAATTGATTGCATTGATATCGAGCTCATATATTGACTGATTTCCTATTGAGACGTAGAATTATAATGAAATATAACATACAATTGAATGCCTTTTAATTAAAAAAAAAACAATATATAAATCAATTCATTTTTCAGTCAATATGGATTTTTTGCAATAAAAGAATAATTTCCGAGCTGGTCTGATATTTAAAATTTGGGGACACGGTTTTGAAGGGTAAGAGTGCTGCTTCAAGAAAGCGCTATCGGTTTTCAGAAAAAAAATTTTTGCAATGGTACATAACCATGAATATAGCAAAAAAGCGTGTATTTTGCACTTGTAGGTGAGGATATCTCGAAAACCTGACGTATAGAGTTAATTCTGAGGTAGGATTCGGATTCAGCGTACCAAAATCCTTCGGGCACAAAATGTTCCGTTTCTGGGTAAAAAATTTGTCGGCCTGTGTTATACAACAATCTACAAGTAATCACCTGATTTTATAAACTTTTTTTTATATTTATCAAGTATTCACAAAACCGAAATTCCTCATAGGTGATAAAGTGTGAGTAAGCAAGTCTAAACACGTTTTCGAAAAAGGATATACGTCTAACTGGTTTACAGAAATACTCACTACTCAGTGGATCTTGAAAACGCGACCTACAACATATCTTCTGTTACATTACAAGGATAATCTCATTTCCGATTGTTTTTGCGAGCAAGAACTACAGAAGGCTGTGTATCTTGATATATACCTCGTGGAAAAAGTTTTAAGGAAACGAGGCAATCAAGTTTACGTAAAATGGTTAGGATTTGACAACTCTCATAATTCATGGATTGACAAGAATGAAAATGTACGAGAAAATGTTTTTTTTTATATGATGAGAGCCCCAACCTTCACTCTCACCTGTGAGGTATTATTCAGACATCGTCACTGATGAGTCCATTGAAACTCATTGAAACCTGCACAAGGCATTGCGCAACCTGTTTTAATAGAAACAGTCGTATTCATTTACCTCTCCATAAAATGTATTATCTTATATATATATATAATCTTAATTTGAAATCAGTTGTTTTCCACTCATAAAGTCCTTAAAATTGTATAATACATGTAGAAGTCTGTACAAAAGCTTACATTATCCTTAAATGACTCAATCATGATACATTTGACCACTAAAACTAAATAATATCTTATAACATGAATTGACTTATAAATGTATCCTTTATTTAAATAAATATGCTATTTTCACAAAATCAATCGCTGAATTGAAATTTATCACAACCATAATATTTTATACACAAAACATAACGTTGTATTTTCTCAGAAAGCAGCAAAACAGATCGTAATGTTTTGTTATGGCCCTTGAAATACAGTTTGGTAAAATGATTTGAAATTCGCAGTTGAGCTCTAGAATGATCCTTGCATCCTCTTCTCACATACTTGTTACTAAGTAGTATTGATTTTCATAAAGTTCATGAAAGCTTTTCTCAGGAAGTGGTTCAAAGGACTTCATTGAAATTCGGATTAATACTTCAAAGTCCATCTTGCTGTAGAGGTATAGATTTAGTTTTAAGAACGGAAAAGAAGGAAGAGCAGGGCACTACTGGCAGTCGATTCTGACAACAGAATGACATTTATAGCAGCTCAATGCTCCATTGTAAGACTCGCGTTCCTATTACTAGGTTTTCCGAGCCGACGAAACCGCCTCCCACTATCTACTTCTTTCCTCCATTCTTTACTACTACCAGTTTATTTGTATGATATATGTAGGTATGATGAAAGCCCCAACCTTCGTTCTCATCTGTGAGGTACTTCTATATTATTCGTTACTCTTGAGACTTTTAAAGCAGATTGCAATTCGATGGAAAAAAGACAAAAGTAACTATTTAACCTCTCCAAAAAAAGGACGGGAAAGGATAAGGAAGTTAATAAGATATATATTAAAGACCCTAAAGTAGTACAAAATATTCGATTCTACTTAAATATAAAATTAGTTCCTTCATAATAAAGAATAGATAGCTCTCCGTTGCTAAGTCTTTGACTCATTCCATTAAGTATTTCCGGTTGGTTCTCCAGTGCAGCGCTTACTCGTTTCGGTAGGAAAACCTCAAATTCTCTGTCAAGCGCTATAACGATACTAAACCCATACCTAGTTTGTAAGGTTTTTAATTTTATAACTAGGTACTTTTGTTTTTTTTTCAAATTGTAACATTGTCTTCCTCACCAAGAATGATGACTGAGCAATTTTGTTAATTGATGAAAAATCCATTCTGCAAAGGAAAAATAATTAGTCTTATTACAAAAAATAGTGGAAATGTATAAGGATAATAACTCACTTTAACTAAAGGTTAAGAGAGAGAGATTCACAATAAACCGCTGGAAGTTGTAGGAGATTTACCAAAGTCTTCTAGAGGAGTTCTAGCAGAAGATGAGGGTGAGTCTGTTAATTAAGCTGTTGCTAAACAACTGTACTTTGTTGAGGCTGCATCTCGCTTTTATTCCTACATTTCCACTTTGGGAACTTGAGCTGCCGTAGCTGTTTCCCTCTCCTTAGCTTTCTTAACAGCTAATCCTCTTAGTCATTGGCTCATTTTCCTCATCACTAACAGATTCTAAAGGATGGCCTCTACTGGACGATGAAGAAACATTGTCTTGTTGAGTTTTGTAGTTATTTCCGATGGATATATTGTTAGTCCTTTCAAGGAGACATCTATTGGTTGTTGAAGAAGATGCCTCTTGAAGGTGACCTGTGAAGCCGTTTTCGTCAACTATATAACCTTCATTAGGAATATTTCGACTAACGTTTGTTTCTACATCTTTTAACACTTGTACTGAACGCTTTCTTCCTTGTGTTGCCATTTTCCTCTTGAGGGTTTTCTATTTCAAGAGTTTTATAATGATCCCATGGAAGTGTATCAGGATCATTAGCAAACAAACAGCGTTTGTCGTCGAAAGGACTTAACGCTATCTTCTGCTCCCTCTCAGTTCGTACTTGATGTAATGATCTACGAATATTACACTGTTCTCGACGTATAGTATCTAAATCCATCTAACAGCTTCGATAATTTTCACGAGTAATAGCTTTTTTAACGATATTGGTTTTTACTCCTTTTGCTTTTTTCATTGGCTGCTAATTTTCGATTTCAATACAATACATTTTACTGCGAAGACGTACAAATTCTTTCTTAATATTACCATTACATTCATCTTTCATTACCCCAAGAACTTCTTTGTTTACGCGAGGCATGTCAAACCGATTGTTAACGAGATAGTCAGATGTGTCAAATTGATCAATGTCTTCTTTCATGATTTCATAGATATCAACATCTTTAATCTCATGGATGAGGCTGTCTGTATCTGTGTATAGCAATTTAGAATGATTACCAATCCATTGCTTCATATAACCATAATGGAAATCGTATACTAGAGTCTAAGAAAGATCTAGCACCCAAAGTCCAATATATATCGGTTTATTTATACTGATACATGTCCATGATAATTATATCTCTACTAGGTTTTCATGAAAGATGGAGATACTATGAAACTTAGGTTGAGGTTATTAATTTGACATCTTTCCGTTTTCTTTGATCTTCCATTGTTTTTCCGTAAACAGCGTTGATCGTCAATTTGTAAAATATTTTCTCAAACTCATTTATAACTTGTTTTCTCTTCTCGGTGTTCAAATCTACATAAGATTTAAGCCAAGGTTTTTGATCGAATTTCAGCGCTCTGTGTATTTTTGTGAGTTTGAGACCATATCTAAGTGCCTACTTTAGTGCTCTATAATGAATTACGTAACGTTCTTTATTATATAGAGTTGTTAGTAATTTATTCTGTGATGATCCTGAAGGTGGAGAATGTTCTGCACAAAGAGGAAGGTCCTTATGTTCATCACGTAGATCTCTTGAATATTCTACATCTACTTTCAAGACGTAACAACGTCATTGTCATCAGGAACATTGAAAAAATTCTCTTGATCAATGTTGAAAACCCACTCAAAGCCCTTGTATGATAATGATTGTGTCATTGCCCATCCGTATAAATTGTTAACGTCGAAATACATTAAAATCTTACTTTGTTCTTGGACATTGTAATCTTCCTTCGTGTATTTATTATTGCCCTTTGAATGTCTATTACAACATTGACTGATTCTTCCTCGAATACCTTTCTAAATAAATAACACCATATCTATATCAGTCAGCAGTTCTAATTAAATATTTGTACACTTAAGTATCGCTTTCCACGTTAAACCAGGCGTGGTGAAGTAATGTGCAAGGAAAAGCTTGTTGTATGCTTCCAAACAAGTTTTCCGGAAATGTTCAAAGATGTCAGTAAGGAGTAGCACATCTATTTTTAAATAGATATCAGAATACTGTCCCAAATCTTTCATATTAAAAGTATCCCACACCTTTTGAGCATACTCATAATCGTCTGTAAAGATATCAGTATCCATTAATTGACTATGAAAATCATTTATAGCTGGTAGTCGATTTTCTTTTAATTTATCGAAATAGTCATATGGAAAAACATCTTTCCTTTTTAATAAATCAATTTGTAGTGGTGTGTATGTGTTTTTCTCAAATTCACACTGTACGATATCTAGCTCCGTTAGGTATGTTGAAAGTTTATCTGAAGATGATGGCATAAAACGAAATGAATCGATAAAACGAAAACTAATACAACTATTTGCGACTTCTTTCGTGAAGGAAATATATCGCTCTTTGTTTTCAACTAGCACACTGATTTTGCCTTCGAATTCGGGATTAGTTGCAATTTCCATTATTATAAAATGAGCATCATAGCCTATTAAATTATGAAAGACCATTGGTATACATATTGCATTTTAATAACTTAGATTACAGTGTTTATGAGCTGCTCCTCTAAATTTGTCAGTTAAATGATAGTGATCTCTGACTCTGTTTTCTCCTTTATTGAAATTTTTATTATAGATATGACATTTTTCAGCCATTCTGAATTTGAACTGATTAGATTGTGAAATGTTCATATCTATAGCATTGCAATATGCTTCTTGTAATTGCTCTAATACATTCTTAAACTGTTTTATCACCCATTGAGCAGGTGATTGATCACTAGTTGATAATTGAGGGTATGACTTAAATGAGGATTTATTTTCATCAAAACTACATTTTATATAGATTCAAATACTAAAAGTTTCATGCTCTTGAAATATACGACCATTAGTTGTTGGTATCAGCAAACATTCAAAATCTGCATGTATTATAAATGGCACCACCTCTTTCTGTTTAAAATTTTTAAATTTAAGAGTGGAACAGTCAGCGTATATACAAACAGTAGTGTTTGTATATACAACAGTCAGGTAGTTTAACTCGGCACTTATTTATTTCAGAGCAGTCTATCTTATGAGCTTCTAGTTTTTCCTAATTTATAAAATAGTGAAGATAATGTTCGCAGAAATAAATTTTCTTAGTAAATTTAGTTAATTGACTACGAACCAGAGCAGACAAAATTTTAATTCAAACATAACGGAATTTAGGAGACAAATTTATATGGTTAGACTGTATTTTATTGACATTTTCATCAATGTAGTGTTCTTGTAAAAGAAGAATATTAACGTATTTAGTTTGTCTCGATTTTGTTATTTGGCATGGCGACAATTCATATGTTTTTCCATATATTTTGAGAATATATTGATTTACTGAAATATTATTTAATTTGAAAAATTAAATAATATTTTTAATTTGAAAAATTAAATAATATTTTTAATTTGAAAAATTAAATAATATTTTTAATTTGAACGGGGAAGCGTATTCCTTCAAAATTCAATTCATTTTCAAAAGGTACGTACTGAATTACTCTATCAGCATTGCGGTTAGATGGATGAATACATGATAGTATAGTCTACTTGATCATCTGTATTTTTAACATTGATACATGCTTTTTTTATAGCTGTCACCTTTGGTAATGGAATATATGACGACAGCTTTAGAGGATTATACTTATTTAAATTACCTGTGAGGCCAAAAATAGATTTTAATGACCAACCGGAATCCCCATCTTGAAATTCTTCTATATTTTTAAGTATAACGTTTTTTATACTTTCATGAAACTATTCGTCTAGATTAGTCATTTTGTATATACAAACATTTTCAGTATTAAAATATTTGATATGATATCCTCTTTGTTATCCTTTTTAATGGTAAATTGAGCGGACATTTCAGTATTCACCTTCAAAGAATTGTGAATATTAAGAAATTAAGGTATTTTATTTTTTAATACCTTCTTTGCAGCATCTAAAAACGCATCTATATTTATATAATTTTCATTGATTGTGATTGCTGTATAAATACGATTTTTAAATGCTGAATGAATTTCTTGCCAAACAACTTCGTCTGTTTGAATATTATACAGAGGTAATGCTTGAAAACTACCTCCGATTTTCACAGCATTATCTAATTTTATGCTAATTTCAATTAAATGAGAAGCACAAGTTTGACATCTCTGTCGTATCATTCTAGACAAATTAGACTATTGCATATATATTTCTAAAGCACTTAAAGCATTGCTCGATAGATATTAAAATCTTTGAAAATCATTTATATCATTGACATTAGATTGAAAAAAATATATCCATAAATCTATCACTGAAATTTCAAAGTATAAGATTTAATCCATTTTAACTAGCAGTTAAATCTAATACAGTTACTTGTTAGTTGGTTTTTATATGGAATAGTAGGAAGAGCTTAATGTTAATAGCAGGTGGAGGACTTTCGAAAGAAGCTAGGTTTGCTGTCTTGGTAGACTACGAGGAATATTAGGGTGTTCCGGCTTTTATACCAAATCCATGGCGCTGTAAGCGCAACGATGATGTTGTGAACCTCATTTTTTTTCGTGAACACTGCAAATTATAGAGGATATATAGAGCTTTCATTATACTATATGTTAACGCACTCCTTCATATACTACATATAGCAAACCATGGCGCTGTAAGCACAATGTTGGCGCTGTAAGCGTAATGATGGTGTTGCGGACCTCTTTTTTGACCTTTTTTAACTACTATTTATTATGAATAATTCAATGGGATTAATACAATAATTAAAAAAACACAACATGTTCTTAAAAAATTATGATTATTATTAGAATTTAAAAGGTACATACATTTGCCTATAGTAAATCATAAAACGCAAATTATATTTTTAAAACAAACACACATACAATACATTTATTATTTTTTATTTTTTGATGATCCGAAAACCTTAGCTGGTCTATATGAAACGCGTCGCCGTATGTGCGGCCGCGTGTATTAGTATGATAGCTTTTCGTTTTTTTTATTTTATTTAACTCTTTTAATTCATATTTTTTACATAATTCAGCTAACCTTTTTTTTAGTATTTAGGTCTTGTAGCTGTTACTGTTGCTGTTATTGCTGTTGCGCTGGTGGTTCTTGTTGCTGTTGTCGCTTTTCTGTTGCAGTTGATTTTGTTCTTCTTCTTGTCTTTTCTTCTATTGAATTTGCTCTTGTTATTGCTGGTTCTTCTGTTGTCGCTTCTTCTGGTGTTGCTCCATTGGTATTTGATTTCGTATTAAATTACTAATGGTTGACAAAACCTGTTTATACTGTAATAAACACTATTAATATAATAATACATACTTTTTTTAAATAATAAATACTTGTTTAGGAATAACTACAAACGTTACCTGTTTTTTAGCTTCATCAAGTTGTTGATGAGGCTGCTACCTCATTTGAGTCCGTTTTTTGGCTAGCTCTATAAGTCTAGCCTCTTCTTTTTTTTTGTTGACGCTGTCGCTCTTTCATTTTTCGCATTGTTTGAGCTCGCAACTGCATATCCATGAAATGTTGACGATTAACAGCCTTCATTTGTGCTGCCTGCATCCTTTGTTGACACTAAGGGTAAAAAATTAAATTTAATTATTAGTAGAAAAAAAACAAATTTAACTAAAGAAATAGTATTCACTTTATAAATTGAAGTCAAAATTAGTCGGAACTCTTGTCCGACATCGGCAGCTTCACCAACTACTCTTATCACCTAAATATAAAAAAGATAACATTAATTATTTTTTTAATTTATAAATCAAAACTAATATTTACCGAAAAAAATGCTGCAATTAAAATCCTAAGAGACAACTGTAGTGGAATAGCCTTAATGAAATCCTAAAAAATAAATTTATATAAAAAAAAATATATTTTACTAAAATTACATACATAAAATATACATTCACCGCTTCAAATACTGTTATCATATATTCAGCTATTTGTTCAAAATGAAATATTTGAAGATTAGACATCTTGTTTATTTTTTCTTTTTTTCTTTTTCTTTTCACTTTTCTATTTTTTTTTTTTTTCACTTCACAAATTTTCTAAAAAGATGCGCTGTTATCATTTTTAAAATATATTTAAAGAGATTCAATAATATCACTATTATCACTTTTAAAATTTACTTTAAAAAAATATACTAATATCACTTTAAAAAACTGACTGAACACTTTAAAAACTGCTAGAACATTTCCAAACTAACTAAACATTTTTAATAGCCTGACTGAAGAAACGGAACGGTAATATCTCAAAACCCTGGAGACAAATTTCACCTTCTAGAATATATATATTTTATCCCTTACACTTCTCTATAACAATACCCCAACTTTCAAACATTATAAAAATTGAAACAACAAAACATCTTCTACATTTTCTCTAATATTGATTTATACCGAAGAATGTGTTTTGAAAAACATATATTATTGATAACAGAATTTCTTTTTTAGTTAGGCTTACTATGCTGCCATTCAGGTGTTTTTTTTCCAAACCAAAAAGAGGAGTTTTCAACAAAAAGACAGGAAAGATAACTCTTCTTTATGGAAAAAACAATTAGCTGACAAAAATAATACCGACAAAAGAGAAACGCATGGCGAGTGTGTGAGATCACGTAACGACTCATACATTCTCCTCCACCGAAACGCTCGCTACGTGACACATGGGTTATCATGGGGGGGGGGGGGGGGCTGAGTCAGAAATTGAGAAATATAAAGGCGTTAGATACGTTGAAAACGTTTTTTTTCAGTTATACAAAAATTATACTTTTGGTAAAAAAAATATCTTATTCTCACAACATTAAATATCAGTTCTGTAAGCTGCGTATTTACTAATGAATACAGGGATAGGTTGTATTATTGGTTGTCAAAATCGGAGAGATGATAATAAGATTGAATATAGGAAAAGCAACGAATTTCGATAAGATTTGTTAACTTTTTAATAATATGCTCGTTCGTATACAAGTTCTAGAATAAATTAGTACTATATTAGTGATATAAACTACAATTCTTTTTATCATGCAAAGCAATATATTTCTACATCCATTAGAACCACCGTAAACTGTAATATTGCGTTAATTGTCGTTACCAAAAACTACATTTGAACAAATGTATTAATCGGAACTAGTATTTTCTTTCAAATATGAATTTATAGTTGAAAACATATTTGTACTATAAATTTTTGCGTCATAATCAATGTAATTTTTAATATCGATTGATGATAAAAGATTGTTTTCTCTGCAAGAGTTTGTGTGACGTTTTCAGAATTTTGTATATATTTGATCAATCTTTTGAATTCATTATGGTTGCTTTCAAACCTAAGTGTCCATAAATGTTTTAAATTTCCAAAAATTCTGATTAGTTCCACAGAGTGTAAAAGAAAATGATGTATAGGCCTCAATTCAATATTTAGAAAACACTTAAATTTATGTAACTATTAATATGTGACTGTAAAATAGCTACTTACATTCAGATAGTGAGATAACCAATTTCTCTCATTTCTAAGATTATTTCCTATAGATCATCTTGAATTTTTTTAATCGAGTCACATATAGCATAAAATAAAATTACTGATAATCTGATAATCTTCTCATATGTGCTGGGGAATCAGTTAACTCCTTTTTTTTATTTAAATTCATATTCGGAATAAATTGATTGTTTTTGTAAGGTATAAAAATGTTGTTAATGCGATAATTGAAAAGTGCTAGCTTAAACCTTTGTCAAAATAAAATATTTAATCGTGAGAATTTAAATTATATGGAATAACACCTCTAATAAGATCATGAACAATGCATGAAGGCAACTCAAGTATAACATGAAAATATAATGATTTTGTAATTCTTTCCTTTTAAGTGGATTTTTAATTTCTTTCATTTATATATTACGATAACTCTGTAACACCTGACAATTATGATTACCCTATTTAAAATTTCAGTCCACGAGAAATGCGAAACATATTTTTCTATGCGAGGCTATACCAATTTCATATTATCATAGTGATTTCTAACTAACGTAGTAAAAATACTTGTGAAGAAATGTCCAAAATCATTTGAAGATATATGACCAATTACCTAAATAGGCCACATAATTCGAACAGTTAGTCTTGCACTACAAGTGTCTTTAAAAACCAAAATAATAGTTTAATCTTGGCAAGTGGACTTTTGATTTCAAATATGGTGGTAAATTCAGTAATATGAAATACATACCAACTATCTTAAATTTTTCTTTTGACCCAACCAAGAGATTGCACGTTTTAAAGAAATCTTGAAAAAGAGCTTATTGCAATGTATTTTTTGGATGAAAAATTACACTTTTTAATTTTATTACCATCTTCAATGTAAAAAATGCCGTTAATACTGTCCTTTAATTACGATTTGAACATAAGAATAGAAGAATGGTATTTCTTTTCCAGGGTCAGTAATTGTCACTTGAATCGGCTGTACGCAGTTAGTATTGTGTTTAAATACATTTTGACAGTATGTATTACATAAACTTCCTAATATTGGGTAATGAGTATTTAAAATACTACTAAAATGAATGATTGTTTTCATTAGTATTAAATGTCATTTCATTTTTTTGAATGCAAGATAACAAGTAATTCGAAATTTGAACCGTGGTTGCATCTTTTACAGCTTCACAATGATCATGTATACTTTCAATTTGTTTTACGATATTGTGATATCTAAAAATATGTAATTTATAAGCATATTATGTTCTCAAATACTTCTCTTCGATACAATGAGGATGTTTGAACATAAATGTCGAATTTGTATCATGTTTTTTATAATGTCTGATCACTGATTTTTAATTATTAGCTTTAAATGCGCAATTCTGTAATATCTTGGTTAAAACGAAGAAGGTATTTAATAAAACTTATAAAGTTTTTACGTAACGTATTGTAATCATTATACTAAAATTAAATCTTTTCCCTTTTATTAAAAATATTTTGATACTTATTGTAAAGTTGTACATTCATAAACGTGTTTTAGCAAAAATGACAAATGAACATTTCTAATAAAATAATAAAGTCTTCTGTTTTATACAATTTATCATAAAAGCCAGAAATATATATGTAAATACTTTTATTTGGTATATTTGAAAATCTGTAATTTGAGGTAGAAACATACGATGGTAGGCTCAGAGAGGTTAAGCGTAGTTAGCTATAACCTAATCTGGAGTTCTGCGTCGATGTAGCTGTCGGTTCATCGCCTGAAATTTATTATACTTGAAGCTAGACTGTTTAAAAATATCTCATAGCCGACGGAGAGACAAGGCAGAAAGGTCCACTGAATAATGCCGATGAAGTCAGCCGGTAGCTCGGTGGAAAATAGAATCCGTTGTATAGCCTGTTGCAATAACATGCGAATCCCCAGATGAAGGGAGATATACAATTGACAGAATATCAGACTGAGAGATTGTCTGTATATAAATGAAAAAAAGTGGTATGACAGAGAAAATCTCTTATCATTATTGGTCCGAGCCGTAGGAAATACCTCCGCTCTGTTATTTACTCCCGCCATATCATAATTTAATTCCTCATCCTCCCCCACTAGATCATGATTGCCATTGCCCATTGTTACATTTTATTTTTCCATCGGTGGGTTCAATTTCAGAGAAGAACGAAATAAAAATGTTAATGATTTTTACATTAGTCAATCTCCGCACATTATGATGACGCACAATCGTTAATCATCGAAATTTGCGCGTCAGCTAATGGACACTTATATATATAATTTCGTCATAGTTTCATATATCACTTGTATTTATTTATGAATTTCATCTTTTGTTAAAATGCATATTCCTTTTCTTCTTTTTACTCTTTTACACTTTGCATGTCTATTAATTAGTGTGAGTAAACGATGTAACCGTTCTTCACGTATATTGGTATTTAGTGAAGCAACTGTATCTATTCTCTGTCATACGTATTCGCGTGCCGTCTTAAAACTAAATGTACAAATATAAGGTGAGAATTATTAATGACGATATAGCAGTGATTTCACTGACAAATTTAAATTTATTCTGTAACGACTGACTCAATGTTTAAAATTAAAATGGGAAAGTAGGAGCAATTTTCCTTTAACGTCTTGTTCCCTTTATGACCAGTCACTAAGTAACTCTTAAGTGTTTTTTTAAAAGCCATGAGTTTGTTTTTTTGTTTTGACTACGACCCTTGGCTATCGTCTCTTTGATATGGCTACAGTATATACGGAAAGCCGCTCGGTACCGCTCTCATAGTAATATGATCTCTTTCTCACACAAAGGTAGTTCAATATGGCCGCAGGCGCTCCCGCTCCTACTTCTAGTTCGCTATTGCCGGTTTTAGTGTGTGAACTCCTGCAGCACTCGGGATAGTGGTCAATAAGTGAGCAGGTAATGTTGTGGATTGTTAATGATCGTAGGCGTGCGCTTTCGAGGTGTATACTTACCTCGTCTTTATATGAACAGCTGATCATAGGGTGGTGATTATAAGTGGTCTTTATTGTCACTTTTTGGTGTTTCTGCGCTTCATTGGATTTGGTTTTGTGCAGTGATGTGTGTACGGGTTCCACCGCATGTATGTGGTATGTGGGTCGGAGAATTAAGAATTCAAATTATGTCGGACAATACAGGTAGGTTTATCACTTAACTAAACTGTTTTTTACTTGAGCCAGTTGTTGAGTGTTTCCGGTGATTTTTTTTGGTCGTGCTAGTATTTTCTCCTCAGCCGGTGAGTATCTTGATCTTCCTCTCCCCCACCCTCCGTGCATTATATTTTTTTATTATTTATAATTTCTTTGTTTATCTTGTTCTTCGGGCCTCACTCTGTCCTCTAGGCTGTACAGTCGGAGCACTGTGACGATCATTGCGTTAAACGTCGCCGTTTAAATCTATTCGTTTGTTTAATTTTTGTTCTTTTCTGTTATTTAATTTTAATTCTTTTTATTCATTCATTAGTTGTCGGGTAGTTTTCATTTTTTTTTAATAAATTCAATTCATTTGTAACCGTTGTCTGTTTATTAGACGCCTTGCTGATTTACCTCCTTGTGACCTGTCAAAGTCACAACTCCGCAGTGTGCGCAAGGCCGATTTCCGCCTCCTACCTTGCCCTTTTTTTATTTTATTTAATGTTTCAACTTGGCAAGTGAAGCATTCTCCTTTAAGTAAAAAAAAGTAAGTGCGCCCTCGTGAGATTCACGTTGCAACTCTTATTAATTTACTAATGTTTGTTTTGTTGTTTTCCGAGTCTCGTTTATATTCTCTAGGTTATTGAGCCGGAGCATTACGACAACCGCTGTGAGCAACCGGCTCTTCGCCTTCATAGTTTAAATGCTGTATTTTTCTTGTCATTATGCTGCAATATTAATTGTCAGTTTCTGGTTGTTTGTTTGTATTTTTAATTTCTTTTTCTTTTTTCCTTTTATTTAATAAATTTTGATTTAGTTTCTTAGTCATTATGTTATTTTTTTCGCCGTCTTACTAACTCGCTTCCCTTGACCTTTTCAAAGTCACCAGGTCACTTTAGCACTGTGTAAAGCAAATATTGAGCTTCTTATCCCAATAAAATTAATAAATTTCAACGGGCAAGTGGAGCTTTCCCCATCACCATAGACAGGTAAGTACATCCTCTTGTTGCACCATCGCATGTTATCCCTTATTGGAATAAGCGCGCGTTAAGAAATAAAAGGAACGGAAAGCGGGTTGAGGTGGCTGGCGCGGTAGTGCAAAGTGACGCGTCATCTCATTTTTTTCTATTTATTCTATTAGTCTTGATATTATGATGGTTGACGTTCCGGGAGCTGAGCGCAAGAATTCGAAGTTTTCGCTCTGTCTCCCCCCCTCCTTCCCCCCCGCCCCATAGTATTGTGAGGGCCGCTGGCAGTGTTTTGGCTAACTAGCCCAGCTATACTTTCTGCCAGTAGGTCAACTCAGAGTGAAGGTGGCCCAATATAAAGGTTAGCTTTCATCGAATATTAAGTAGGTGTTAGGGTAAGGTCGACAGCTGGGACAACATAAAGATTGGTTGACAGCGAAGTAAGAAAAGGAGCTTTAGGTTGACCGACGCTGAGAGAGTCTCCCTTTTAATGAGTACC
This sequence comes from Chouioia cunea, assembly GCA_030064505.1. Classification (NCBI taxonomy): domain Eukaryota; kingdom Metazoa; phylum Arthropoda; class Insecta; order Hymenoptera; family Eulophidae; genus Chouioia; species Chouioia cunea. Next base: position 14,428,214 of record JAOPFQ010000005.1, read on the forward strand.
AGTGATGTTTATTGGCTTCAATGTTCAGGGCGCTGAAATTGGGGAACCCACCTGACCCTATATTTGTTAGCTGGCCGCTCGAGTATTTGAACGGTCATTGGTGGTACGATGACTTCATTAAAGTGGGCGAGGGTGACGCCAAGAAGTTTAGCTCCTACGCTCCATCATATCATTAGGATTAACTTTTGAATGGTTAAATACGACTCTGTTTGTGTGCGCTTCGGCATTTATGTATTTTTGAGGGTTTGGGGCGTAAGTAGACATTGTTACGGTGGTGTGTATGCAGAAAAGCGATTTTAGGTTATGGCCATTCGTTAACCGGTGTTTTTGAGATTTTCGAATAAATTTCCATCGGTGTTAAGTAAGCGGGTTATTTTTTTTATTTGCTTTTATTTTATTTATTTATATGTGTTTTTTTTGAGTCATTCGATACACGATCGTGTGGTTTTTTCCTGGGAGACTCGCCGCCAGAAACGGCCGACATTAACGGCAGAAATTACTGGGTTGTCATTGTTGAATAACAGTGAAAAGGGATAGATTAACCGTTTAGTCAATAGAGTGATCCCAGAAAGGTCGTCGACATTCACCAGTTTGATAGATCACGTGATAGAAGTCATATATGACCTCTCCTAAGAAGGCAGGGCCCTGTTAATACTCATCCTTAATATCATGAGAGATAAGGTTAAGAAATGGAGAAACGTTTGGTTGAACCCTACAAGAGTAGTTGGAGTAGCGCACTTGTAGTCGTCCGTAAGGCAGACAGATCGAATAGGTTTTGTATCAACTTTCATCAATTGAACAAGGTCATGAAAGTAAACACATACCTATCGCTGAGTGTGGATTGCATCCTAGACAAGCTCCGTGGAACTGTATATATTTTGAATTACCATATTAAAGCACCGCAGAGCCGTCAGAAGAGGTATTATGACCAAGGCCAAAGAGATGTGCGTTTCGTTGTGAGGGATCTAGTCTTGTGTAGAGTGCATTCTCTATGGAATGCAGCCGCTACCCGAAATTTCCGAACTGAAACGGTATATGCCGTCGCGAAACCATAATAATGGGTTTGCGAACCTCTAGGGGTTGACGAGCACGTATGGATATCTGTTGTGCGGTAATCCGTGCCGATGTGATCCGACCCTCCGAATGAAAGGGATGGAGAGGGGGGTGAAATTTATGTGGGCAAAGTATGGTGCCGAGGGCGTTAGGTATGCAGATACTCACGGCCTTTCACTATTCTCTGGTGGGCCTTGAGCGGCTAGGGTGAGGTCGACGACCCCACCCCTGCGTGACCCACCATAGAAGAAGAGGGCATATCCCCCGGAGGGGTATACACGCGACGAACCCAGGAAGGCGCCAGAGGCAGCGAAGGCAAGGAAGAGCAATGGTCCGATTTATACAGGGATATGGAACCCTGCAATTTTTGAATCCTATCGATCCCAAAAGGAGAAGACCAAAGGATTCATGATTACCACCATCACCATCGTTTGGATTCCTCCCCACTTGGCAAGGCATCCAAGAGGAAAGAATATGGGAAGTGGGCTCAACGCCAGTGGCAGAAAGAGGAGGTAACTAAACGACGCGAGGGCCCACTTCCAACCAGCGCGCAGTTCAGGGACCCGTCCAGGCGGCAGGCACACGAACGCCGCTGCCATCAAGGAAGAAGGACAGTATAATGGACGATCGAGTCCGCTACGTGTTTGTAACAGAGTCCCCATTCCGTGTGCGATCAGATAGCGTATTGGCCCCCGCCAGACGAGCTGGACGCAGAAGGTTGCGGGCTATTCGGAGGTGCAAGGAAGAAACGGTGGGCGCAGTTCATGCCCCACCTCCCATTAATGCTGAGCTCGCCCGAAAGACCCCTCGCCATACATGCTCGTCAGTCCCTAGAGGGCCCCCCATTATTATGGGTTCGTGACGACATATACCGTTTCATCTATTATTGGGGAGGTCTGAAACGATAGTGAGCCTTAGATGGAGAGCAGTAAGAGTACTTCTTCCTGTGCGTCTTCGGCCAAGCACTCCATTTCGATTGGGAGGTCGTCGTAGCCGCCGCCTGCACCCTATGGAGAGGGCTGACTGATACCCAGCGGATTGAGCTGCGGGATCGCGTCCAGTCGATAGAGGCATTGACGCGCCTATGGCTCTAGGGGTGCGGGGTGGTCATCTCTTTGGGTGGTTTCTTTTTATTATTGTTTTATTTTTTTTTATTATTATTATTTATTATATTATTATGTTTGCGAGTTTTTTCATTTTTTTTTGTTTGAGAAGTAGTCAGGCGGCCATGTGATGAGAGAGCTGCCATGTTTCTCCAGGAACACTAGCTGTTAGGAGCAGTGCAGGCCCTCTCCACAATTATTTACTGCGTTAAATTTCTATCAAACTATAACATATTTAAAAAATAGTTACCTAAAAATATCTTATCAACTTACGACCCAATGTCATGGTTTTTCATTAAAGGGATAAAGTATGTCGAAAATTCAGTTATAGTCTTAGACATTCATGATAAATCTGTACAATTTGGTAAAATTGTAAATTTGTTGATTAACAAAGAGTTTAATGGTATTATTTTTTCATATCAAGAAGTAAAATATATTCGTTACTTCCAAAATTTATCTGCATAATAAGTTGATTTTTTGAACGACTGTCTTCACATGGTGCATACAAATTTCCGAAATAAAGCAATTTATAATTTATAAAAAATGTATAATTGAAAGTAGATTATATAATGCAACACCAGGTAGTTAATCCGAATTTACAACTTTATCTGTAAGTCTATAGAAATTCTTCCCATTATTATATAAGAAATTTTACGACCCTATCACTTTGGTAAAAACGAGATGCGACAAACATGTGAGAAATTGTTTAAATTAATATTCTTTCCACATATGCGAAGTATTATAAAGAAATAAAAAACATTCTCTAGGAAATTTCTTTCATTCTCTTGATTTAATTTTACGTTTCAAATGAAATTACAGAAACTCTAATATTTATGCAATGACTCATATAGTCAATTCAACAGAGGGTCTATAAAATGAACAGAATATAGATAGTCAGTTCAATGAATACGTTCTTTAAAATTAAAATTCTGTTCTGTAAAATCGGGCTGTCTTGATTGAACGACTGAGTATTGATTGATTTTTTTCAACAGAGCGTCTGTTAATTCAATCATATTTTTTCTCAGTAACTTCCCGCTATTAGAAAATTAGTAGCAGTAATGAAAGAAAATGTTCCGCTCGACGATGATGGATATTATTTTGGCTTAACCGATTTTAGCGGCTCGGCCCAGCCTCCTGCAGCGGATACACTTATCGCCGAGCCAAGTATTTTCTTTCTTTCACTGCTGCTAATTATCAAATAGTGGGCAATTAAATTTGATTAATGATTTATGTGACGAAGCTACTGGTTGTTGGCCGGAGCCCGTCGGCGCTCGTGGCCGAAGATTAGGCGTATTTTATTCCGAGGTCGCACATCTCGGAAAATTTGTTATGATTCTTCGGCGCGGAGAGGGGAGAGAGAGGTAAGTGGCACTCGTTTTTCGTTTGTTTTTGTTTTTTCTTGGAGTGTGTGACCGGTGCGTGCAAGAATTTTTTTCTTTTGGTGAAGTGGTGGATTGCTGAGAAGTGCCACTGTATTCTACTTTCTTTCCCCCTCCGTGCATTTTGATTTTTATTTATTTTTGTTGTTGCGCGCATCTTGGGCCTCGCTCGGATCTCCTGGCTAAATAGCCGAAGCTTGGCGATGGCCGTAATTTTTATTTTTGTTATTGTCGCCAACACTTTTCTTTTTTTTTTTTAAATATTAAATTTTGTTTGCGCCTTTTGATTTTGATTTTCTTTTTCTTTGATTTAATAGATTTCGTTTTGTTTGTAATTGTATTTCGTTATAAATTTACGTTCTGTTTCTTTCTCTCTTAGCACCTGTATTTCTCTACCTCTGGCTCAGTTACGGCTGCTGGCGACTTTATGGCTAACTAGCCCAACTATAGTTTCTGCTGGCTGACCGAAGTGGTAAAGTGTGGCTACACCGACACGGTGTAAAGCCGAATCAACACTTGAGTAGGTGTAAAGGTAGTAGTCCACTGAGGCCAGATGAAGGCTGGTCTCCACCTAGGTAGTGTACAGGTGGATTGTCACCGAGGTCAATTTATAGGTTGGCCTCTACTGAAGTTTAGTAGGTGTTAGGGTGAGCTTGTATCTGAGTGAACTTAAAGGTCGGTGCACACTCTTACAAGAGAGAAGGCCTTGGTGAGAGCACCTGAGCGGTTGCCAACTTCGCCTGTATGAGCGCTGGTGTAGAGAAACACAGCAGACCCTAGATTCAGTAGCTGGTCGCTAGAAGTCCGCTGGAATCTTGTGGAACGGTCAGCCATGTGGACAGTGATCGTCATTACGGTCATTAACCTTTCTGCAACTTCCCTGACTCGGGCGTGTGTGACGGCGACTTGCGGGAATTTTCACTGGGTGAAAATTCCACTTTCAGAGAGTTAGCGCGCATGGGTTTATTGTTTTTTTTTATTTTTATTATCATTTTTAATTTTTTTGGAGGGTACAGTTAGGATTTAATTTAACTTTATTTAATTTGTGTAATTTTGGGGTATTTTGTGGTTACCCTTAATTTAGTTTAATTATATTTCCAGTTTTTTAGTTAATTTGAGTTTTTTGTTTCTTTTTTCTTTTCGTGTTTCATATATATATTTCTTGGTTTTTAGTTCTTTTATTTTTATTTTAATTCTATTTTCAAAATAAATGGTCCTTAGCTAGGTACGCGGTCTCGCAATGTCACTTTCATGCGACAGAGAGTTGAATATACGCCACATACGTAATGATGTGGACGTCCCAGCTGTGGTGAAAGAACTGTCGGAGGCTGAGTTCGACGAGATATGGAATCTCGCGGAGCAGTTGGGTGTGAGAGCTGAAGACACCCCTGAAGAGTTGAGGGATCAGCTCTTACGAGTGATGGTCTATAGAAATAGACCAGAGCTCAACCCTCCAATTGCTCCTAGCGATTATAGCGCTGGGGAGGTGCCCTATCCTCAGTCCCGCGCAGCGCAGTCTATGCCGCGCGAGGAGTCGAGAGATGCGGACTTTCGAGTCGACGCTGTCGGCGCTGATTGTGCGGTCGATGCGGGGGTCCAAGGGCTTCAACGCAACAATTGTGGCGCGCTGGATTTACCCCTAGCGATAGCAAGATTCATAGGGTAAGGTGGCTTCAGCCCCCAAAATTTTCTGGAGCGAGTTAGGAAGTGTTAGGTATTTTATGACATTCCTGATTCAGAGATGCTTGCTGCGTTATCCACGACATTTAGTGATGGAGCCGCCACTTGCTTCGAGAATAATGAACTAGGCTGGCGATTCATGAGCGATTTCATCGCTGATTTTCGCTTCCACTTTTATCGGCGATTCTCTGACGTCGATTTGAATCGAGAATTGATCCGTCGAACGCAAGGTGAGGGCGAGCGCCTTAGTGATTATATAACGGCCTGCAGATGTATCTTCAGGCGTTATAGGAGGCGACCCTCGGAATAAAGGGCAGGTAAAGAGGATAATCGCTAACCTGCACCCCAAATACTAGAGGTTTTTAGATGAAAAATCCATACGAGATTTCGCTGACCTCAAGTACTATGGGAAAAAGTTCGAGCGCAGATGTGAAAGGGAGTTAGGGTATGTACCTCTTCCGCTCAAAGATAAAATGTTGGTGCCTGGTGCAGCTTATTTAGCTCTCAAGGTCCAACTAAAAAGGATTACAGCAATAATTGCATCTGTAGCGAGGAAAAGGTCTCCTAAGATCCAAAGGTCCTTTGGAAAGAAGAGAACATCCAGAGAAAGGAGGAAGTCAGGATCTTCATCTGGTAGCAGCGGTGAGGCATCGACTGACCTGAACTGAATAAAGTCACGAGAGTCGACGCGTATCCATCGCCAAGTGTGGACAGTATCCTCGACAAGCTACGAAGAGCTGTGTATATTTCAAAAATCGACTTACGTAGTTCCTACCTGCAAATTGGTATGGCAGAGTCGAGTAAGAAGTATACGGCTTTTCCTGTTCCTGAATCGCGTGCATTTATTAGAAAAGACCCACAAGAACAATTTTGGTGTAAAAATAAACAAAAACAAGTTTTGAGATATGTGCAATTGTTTAAACGGAAGTTTATTACTGTAGGAAAAAAATATATTATGATTTCACATATATTAATTAAAACTCTATCGTCGTTTCACTATAGTTTTCATTACGATTTATGTACGTTTCAATATTTTCACTAGAATTTCTGCTTATAATTGTTGTTTGTTCTATTAATGGAACGTTATTGTTCTTTGATTTATAGGCTTTGGCATTTACCATTACTTGAGTTATTGGGTTATTTGTTGTTGTAGATACATATTTGTTGTTCTTCATTGTTTCCTCAGGTTGACGTACTGAAGTTAACCCTATAAAACGATCATAGTAATAAAGTACAGAATAATTATTAAATGCATGGATGTGAGGAATTCTTTATTTACCAGTTTTGTTTTTAGATGTTTTTGAGTAATCTAAAATTCATAACAAGAAAAATGATACAGTATTGACTTACAACATATATTTTCCAAGATTAAAAACATTTACCTTCGATTAAGCTAGTGTGTTCTTCTGCTATTGTATATCTAATTAAACTCTTATTTTTCTTCAGACCTGATCAGAAATAGAAAGTTAGTTAAATATATCAAAAATCTGTGAAGACTGCGATTATTTATTACAAAATTGAAGATGCTTACATTTTGGAAATGTATCTTTTATACCTGAGGATTTAAATATATATTATTGATATAATTTAAGAAGAAATTGTGTTGTTCATTGATTCATAATAATAAAATTGGTAGAATATTTAACGGACACGTGACAATTTGATTAAAAGAGAATCTACAAATGATCCCAATTTTGTTTTGTACTTGTTTATATCACACCCGCGATCGTGTATCTATTGGTCAGGCATCAATACAGACATCAAAAGTGAAGCCAGGTCATACACTGATCGTGCAAAGACTGCCTACCTTCCTTCTAAATTCCGTGAAAATCATCGAGAGTATCGAAATGGTTCGTGGAAAAGAGTACATATGGATTATGCTGATCCAGTAGTTAGTTTTTATCGACGTTTACAGTAAATGGATTGCAGTCAAAATTACGAATTCGACTACAAGTTTCACAACGATTGCTATACTTGATGATTTATTCGCAATTTATGGTTCGCCAACATGATTATATCAGATAATAGTGAGTAATTTGTTTCTGATGAATTTGAAACATTTTTAAAGTTAGGTAGAGTAACATTTCTCAAATTAATTGCTCCTATCGTTCTTCAACTAATGGACAAGCAGAACGTTGTGCTGGTACTACGAAAGATACACTATACCAAATGAAAACGATTTTTAATACTCTACGTCATAAATCGAATATTTTTTTACAAAATAAGAAAGGCTTCGTATTCTACAATTGAATTTTTAGTTTGAAATCTATGTACGTGACTTAACCTTAATAAAAAAGTTACTGAAAAATAAAAGAATACTTTCAACTTGATTTTCAGAACATGTTCACCATTGCAAAAAGTTTAGCGATCCTCGAGTGGATAAATAACTTCCAGGAATTATCACTGTTTTACTATAAAAAGAAATAGACTTTAAATATAAATATAGGTCGCGAATAGCAACATAGATATGTGTAAAAAATAAAATAATAAATGTACAAAAAGCGAATGTTTAATAACAGCAAAAATCTCACTGTGAGGAAGAAAAAGTCACAAAGAGGATATTGCAATTAAACTTACATTAATACAATACTCTATGCTGGTCAATATAGTGGATCAAAACAACTCGGAAAAGATAGGTCAGATTTACATTTACAAACATTATTTCCTATTATGATAGAATGGCCATTCACAATACATGCGGTTGAGATCTCTCTTACATTGATTGAGCGACGCACATTTAGTTACAGACTGGGAAAATATGACAGAATGTGTAAGCAAGCGCAATTTCGAATTCTAGGAAATAAGACAGCCCTCACTGCGAAGTTTCTTGGTTGCCGACTGAAGGTTATGGGTTGGGGCAATACTCTACAGGAGCCAGAGCGTCCTTAGTTAATGTAGCAGATAAACCCGTTACTAGTTCCTTTAATAAGCGTCGCAGGTTTATGATGACGGACGAGGAAGCATATGTACGCACACGTGTTAAGATATATAGAAACAACGAGTTGCCGTACCCGAAATCGAGGTTGAACAATAGTGAAAGTGATATCCCTGTCTTCTGTCCTCGAGTAGATTAAATCAGCTACCTCGGAAAGGCCGTCCTGAATTTGTTCATATAACGTCGTGCAATCCTGAATAAATCCCTATTTTTTCGTCTCGAGTAGTCTCTTTTTCCGGCATATTTCAATAAAGGAGAATAGGAGATAGACACAGGTATACTGTTACTCGTATTCTTGAGTACAGCCCTTGCAATGATAAACAGATGGCTTAAAAATTGTAAGCAGGCCTCCGGCTTGAAGTGTGCATATGGCAAGCATATTAGTGTTGGACAATTAGAAACCACGCACAATGAAATGCATATGGCGCGAATAATCACTACACGTTCATTATGAAATAGATCACGATAACAAAGTTTACGAACGTTATCAATAATTTTATCAACATCAAATTGTTGTAGCCAAATCAAAAGAAAATACTCAAAAAGAAGACCAGTCGATTGTAATTCAGCAATTGAAAAAAACATCATCGTTGAGTTCATTTTTGTGAGACTTAAGCACAATCTAAACTTTGCACGGATTTAACAATTGCTCTGCCTCAAAATGCGATTCCATCAATACCAAGAATTCAACTTCGTTCTCAAATTCAGACTTCGGCTCCTGTAAACATCGAAACTCAACAAATTCCATAAAATCTTGCACTACAGTATCTAGAAGTCTTTAGTCATCTCCATCCCAACCATCGGCTAGTAATCATTCCATTTCAATTCAAAAGAAGCTTACTATAGAACTATGATGTTTGTCAAAACCCAAGAAATCAAGAAAGCTGTTTGAATCTTTATAATGAAGAGAGAAAATGTTATATACTGTTTCGAACTGTATATTATCTTGTATTAAAAAATTCTATCTGACATTCGACTATTTTTCGTTATATAACTGGACTCAATTTCGTACCTAGATTTAAAATATTGATAACATTCGAATCTATTTGACATAACTTACCTAACCATATCTGAACCTACCTTTTTGTGACATTAAAGAAACTCTACAAAAAAAGTGTCATTTTTATTACGACGATTAATAATAGTTTAGGTACATTACATATACGAAACGAATTATAACATTCATTTACATCTTGGACTGTAACATTTTCGCTATAAATTATAAATAATTTTTTATTTTTACAGTTTTTTTTAAAGACTATAAAAAGAACTCTTACGCGTCAGAGTATAGAACGATATTTTATGATACGTGCTACGGAAAATAAGTAACGAAGAGGCGATTTATACATTAGAGTAGCATAGATTATGTTTTACGAATTTCTAGTTCTAATTTTTCAAATTTTATTTAAAAACTAATTTTGTTACTTCAAATTAATCAAATTGTCATGATTCCAATATGCAACGTTCAACATTTATAAATATATGACAATTGCAAATGTTATAGTCAGATTAATTATTTTTACGTTTCAGATCGTCAACTGCTGTTCCGAATTCCTCTTCAGTAAATAAGTAAATATTTAAACGCCGATCAAACCCAACTGTTGCCAAAGGCATCAACGTCTCCCAATCGTCATTTAAACCAATTATTATCAAGTAATGTCCTGACATCTGCAATTTATCAAAAAATTCTTGATTTCGATTGGCGACGATAGAATCAATAATGGCAACTGAAAAGTAAAAAAAGGTGTATAATAAGACTTTTAAAATAGGTCCTATTAATATAGCCTACAAACTCCAAAATGTAACTGGAAAATTGACTACTACATTTTGATTCATTTATCTTACTTGGATAATTTTAATCCATTTACTATATGTTTCAATGAATGGAAGATATAATAAATTGTTAAATCTAAATTGTAGCATAGATTCTTCCATCAGTGATAATAATTTTGGAATAAAATAATGAAATAGCCAATTGTGATCGTTATTATAAACACAATATATCTAGTGAATTCAGCAAATAGCTCTGCTTCTACATTTTTATTTCTATAATTAACATTAACCTTTTTGTAAGTGCAATACGTGACATCTCATTACAACAACATTATGGCATTACTCTTCACATTGTGTGGAAATTGATATTCTATACTTTTAATAAATTCTTATTATTTAAGTAATCGATTTTATCGCTTCAACAGACATTTGTATATAATGATAAGGCGAATATCTACTCTCTAAAATATTTACAAATTAAACTTACAAAATTAATATAATTTAGCAAAAATGTTGTAAAAAATAATTCATAAATGCTTCTATAAATCCATCGCAACCTTAGTGGTAAGTATCTTACTCCGTTATTTCTCTCTTTCTCTCTCTATCTCTTTGATCTCTTCGTGCTCCAATTATTATTTTAAACTTAATATTTTTCATTAGCCTTCCATCTCAGCCAGCCAAACCCGCGTTATTAAACATCTGCTTACCGTTCATAATCCGTATATGCGTTTTAATTTAGTTGTCTTAATCGAAAAAATCCTTGGTACTTTAACTATTGGTATGACTTATATACATTTGTTTTAATACCTCTCTTACATTTGATCCAAGGAAGGTCAACTCTGAACTTTTTAAGAGTTTTTTCAATCACATTAAATTTTAAATTATATAAAATTTAGTAAAGTTACAGAGTCGATAGGACATATATCTCTCGATCTTTAATATCGTTCGCTACGTTAGATAAAGTAGTACATTCGGCCATATACACCAATGCATGAGAGTTGACACTATTTTTTATGCAAATATTGAGAGCAGAATAGAATAAAGTGTAGCTGTGATTGTTATTATATTCTCCCCTATTTCAACTTTCAAGGCATTTATAACATGCACCGTGATGCTTCATCTAATTTATATCTAGCTCTTTCTTCTATTACCATTGCAAATAAGAGAAACTATTGAACAAGCGATGAGATATAAAGACCCGATCACTATCTGATTACTATACTGTCGGCTGTGCAATTCGAAATTTTATTGTTATCCGTATAGATGACAATTGTATTGCTTTTGTCAATGTGTTCATTTAGAAATTCAATGGGTCGGATACATTTATTAGCAGGCATCCCAATTCGGTGTTCATGGGTATTGACTTGACAATCGACTCGTATTCAAATATCTAAACAGAAATATTTTCGTACTTTTCTATAACATCGGCGATTACCATGATGGAAAGAGAGCACTTATTGATTAAGCATTTAATAGGAATTGGCTTGGTTTTCTTATTATATAATTTGGAAAATTTATTTACGATTTTGGTAGTTAACGAGCAATCATTTGATAAGATTTCAATTAAGAAGTATCGACACAGGTATGTAACCCGTAATTTAATGGATATGAGTTTGAACTGGGCAAATATGACATTATTGGAAGTGGACTGCAATATTCCAAAGCATATCGAATAGCTCTACATTGAATTTATTCTATTTTATCAATTGAGTTAAGAGTGGAAAGGTAATATATAAACAGACCGTAATCAATAATTGATCGCACATAGCTTTTATAAAACGTGATAAGTCTGACGAGATCTGAGCTCCACCACGTATCATATAGGTATTTAATAATATTGAGTGTCTTGACGCACTTTTTTTACGAGATATACATGTTCCCGAAAGGCCATTTTGTAGTAGAAGATAATGCCTAAAAATCAAGCTAAGTCTGAACACTTAATAGTGCAATCATCAATTTCTATTTCAATGTCTATAGGCAAACCTTTCATTTTTGAAAGTCGTTCTGATTTTCAGGAAGTAGGTTAAAGTGTTCAATTTACCATACCAGACGATTTTTTAGCATTGTTTCAAAAAGTTTTGCTGAGGTAATACATTAGAGCTATGGAATATAATATTGGTTTCAAGAGTGGGAATAGCCATTATTCAGAAATATTTCATTGTAAATATTAGTTAGAATTAGAGAGTCATATTAAATTGTTAAAAGTTGAAAGAGGAATCAAAAAATTCAATAGTGCGCCACAGCAGCATCTAAGAAAGATTTGTTTGACTCCAGGCTAGACAAAGTTTGATTAGTTATCGATACTAAAGATACTAAAGGTATAGATACTAAAGGTAGTATCAGTTTTGTAATCATTTTCACGATTTTTACTAGTGCTGAGAAAAAGTTTTAACTCAGCAATTTTTTAATATTCTACTTGTGTTACAAACGTAACTAAGATTAAAATGAATGTTTAAACTAGCCGTAAATTCTTCAAGGCAATTTTTTTAATTTAGAAGTTTTGCGATAGAGCGTAGCATGCTTTTTATATTCTATTATGTCGACAAGATTTTTGGAGAATTTGTAGGAAAAAAAAATTTTTTTTCTCATAATGCTGTCTTTCAGTGTCTACATTAATAGTAATCAGATAGTGATTGGATCCTCATCACTAGCGTCTCCTTGCTTACTCGCCAGTTTCTTTTGTTTGTAATGTTAGGAGAAGAAGGAACTAGATCTAAATTAGATGAAGCATCACGATGCATGTTATAAATGCCTTGAAAGTTAAAATAGGGATGAATCTTTTATTGTCAAGTTGATCTAAAATGTCTTCAATGATGTAGTGTAGAATCGGGGGTGTAATTTTTGAAAAGATGAGTTTTTTCTTTTTTTTATATTAGTGGTCTGATAGAAATTTTTATGTCGTTGATTGTAAGGAATGTTTGCTTGTTAGTAAGTTCATCAACCACCTTTTTTTTTAAAGATATAAACACGCGCGATGTTTAGAAATATGCCAAGATATATAATAGTGCATAGTTGCACTGACTATCCAACAGCACAGGTGTAATCTGTTATATTGAGACCGTTCAAACTATCCATTATAAATCCTTGCTTGCGCATTGAAAATAAATTGACTTGGGTGACTATTTCATAATTGACACTTTTTAAGACACTGACTGAATAAATAAACACATTTGAGGAAGAATTTTCACTGAATAGACTTTTAGTTAAAAAAAGCCATAGCGTAATTGCCAAAGGGTAATTCGTAGGTGCAGCACTAATTAGCAAACTAGATCCAATATACAAGTTGAGAAAGCCTCGGAGGATAAAAGTATCGTTTTACATTTTCCGTATCCTTCAAAAATTGTTAAGAATTAACCACATTGCGAAAGGAAAAGTCATATGAAGCACGGTCCTTCATGTTATAACTCATAGAAAATTGGAACTTGTACCTCTCCATAGATACTTCCTTCTCTTTATTCTAATAAATAATTGATGCAGTGATTTCATAATAACGTTGTCTATCGATTATTACAATTTCATCTTTTGTAGACACATTTCAATTAACGTGTGCAAAGTTTTCTCTTGATATTGCTTCCATATTGTAAATTGAAAAAACAACTGCTAATAAAATTATTAAAAAATGAAAAGAACCAATTACATTGTAGACAGCCAAGTACTTGGAAAACTTAGATGATATATATTCCAATGTTGTTTCTCGTGGATTAAACGGAGAATTTTTTTAATGTGCTGGAGTAAAAAAATGTTGATTAGTGTTAAAACGAAAAAGAAGGTGAGATTGAAATTTGTTAAAACGGAAGAAAATTGGACTGCGGAAGACTGAAAAAACGTGTTTTTTAAACGAAATCTAGATGAATCTTTATGGGCATGATGGAAAGAAATATAGTCGACACTCAAAAAATTCCAGCTACGATCCTTGGTATTAAATACGGACTATATAACATGGGCAAGGAAATATAGTTTGGGAAGGTTTTTCATAAAAAGACGTCAGTTCTTTTAGTAAAAATAGAAGGTATCATGGACAGAATCATGTATAGAAACATTTCAATACATCATATGCTTCTATTTACAATCCAGAATATGCGACGAGGATAGATTTTCCAGAAAGATAGTGACCCCAAACATCGATTTGGGCTCGTTCAAGTTATACTAGAATTGAAACGTTAACCTAGTTTATGTTCCGGCGATGTGCTTTTGTTATAGCTTTGAAGAATATATCAACAAAATACTACTATTATTTAGAACATATTTTTATGTTATAAATAATTTGTTTTATTACTTTAATAGTTTATTTTGCATAAGTTTATTCGGACCACAACTTTTGAACCATCAAATTTTATATATTTATTTATATTCTTTCATTGCAAAAATGTGCTAGTTATATATTTAGAATAGATACTTAGTAAAATGTGTACATGGCAATACTCAGATATTTATTATCTCTATTTGTATAAAAACTCTGAGTGAAAATTAGTTTCGCAGGAAATTTTTGAAACTGATGATTTCTATCATGTAACTCATGGTGATGAAAATTAATTTATATGATTTGACTAGCACTTACAATTTTTTAATATTGAAGTTTATATATTCGTTTAAATCGTGAAAAGAGTTGAATTGATCATTGAGGAATAAATTAAATGCGTTGATCTGTAATTGTGTATGTTATTCAATAACATCTCAGATCAATCAATGAGACAAAAAACAAGAAACAAAAAAAGACTCACTTGTAAGAATTTTGCGGCCATTAGCTTGTATATCTGAAGACCATTCAGTATAATTCAACGTGGTTGACTGATTTATACGTTCTTCAGACTGCAACTTAGTATTTGGCAAAAGTGATTGTAAAACCGTGCACGTGTCAGTTTGTTTGAAAGGGATGCTATACCTAATATCTTTAAAATAATTTGACATTCCCATTTTCCGCCGTGTACTTAAACTGAAATTAGAAAGATAACGTTAGTAATGAATCGGCTAATATATGTAATTTTATTCCCATTTCAACTGAAAATTGTGATTTAGTGACATGTTTTCGCCATTCTGTATCACATGATATATTATTCGAAATTGATATGTAAAAACTTTGAAACATTTAAACTAAAGCCTTTATGTACGTAGTGATATAAATTTTTTTTATGGCGCGCTCGTGCAAAAACGTACTTATTAAATCTCAACTTATGCACATTGTACTTTAAAATATCACATGATCTGGGCGCATAAGGTGACTTCACACTTCGTGTTGGGTCTAAATATACCCACAAGAGTGAAACTACATTATGACACTAATATTGTTATATACTATTTTATAGCTGTCTCGAAAAGTACTATACTTAAATTATTTATACTTACGGAAATAAAGTCAATAATTTGCGTATTAATTGTAAAGCTAGATGATTGAATTTTTCATTGGAGTGGAATAGCATAACATAATATCCTAAAGTTTTTTGTAAATCGTAACTCAAAGAACTAGTCAATCTCTTCATATAATTTTTTAGATCTAAAATTGAAAAAAATATATACATAATACAATTATTACCATATATTATATTATAAAAAATGTAATTCAGTATCTAAATTTACCTAAACAAACAGGAAAATGGAGGTTATTCAGTTTACTAAACCAACCAATTTGAGATGAGCAATTAACATTCTTTATTCCCAAAGTGAGATATCCTTCATCGCATTGGAGAGAACATGATTTCAATGTATAGTTATAAATTATACAACTCCAATTGCCATTTGCTACTGGCGGCGGTGCATCGCAATCTATTGGTCAATAATAATGTGTGATGCGCATTATTATTATTGTAATGTTATCATGTTATCGTATCACATGGTTATAATGAATTAAATACAATCTACATCACAGTATACCTATAGCTTATAGTATTTTTGGCAATAACTAACTTGTTTAGCTCTTATGCACAACATTAATAATTTCTTTATTGCAAATATATTTATGGAACTGTCACAAAGTCATAATTCGAATAGTTAAATATATAGTCCATCCACATATCTATACGTATGTACTAGTAAAATGAGAACGGTATAGAGATTTTGAGTGAGAAATTCGCGCACGTGTTACATAAAATTACGTCAGAAATAGGAAACTACTTTTATTTATGGTGCTATGTGAAGCTGTTTAGAAAAAAATGGTCTCTAGCTTCAATTAAATGACAAAAAGCTTACTTATTGTGCAAGCGAAAGCTTGTTTGCTATCACAACTTAGGCCATAGAAATGCGCTTTTGTATGATCTACTCGATCTAAATTGAGACAGGTTGAATTATCTGGAAGAATATCAGCATCAACAATGCTATGCGCCCACGGCGGAAAACCAAAATTATTTCTGTTCGCAGGTATGATTTCATTCGTGTAAATCCATCTCCATTCACTAACATTCAAATTGTACAATCCTCCTAACCATAAGTGGTTTATTCCTGAGAAATAAATAAATCCACGAAAATTTTGAAAATATATATCTGGGTTAAGTCTATTAGTACATGTGTTTCATTAAAGAATTACCTACACTTTATGTAAATTATTTACCTTTGGGGTGATCACCCATAGCAGCAACTATTAAATTGGCTAGTCGTGGAGTATTAATGTAACTTAAAATATTTCCATTTTCCTGGCAATATATTCGACTTTCATCCCAGGTTTTTTCCTCAGAATAGATTGTTATAGAAATATTATCATAATCAACTTTGATAGGTTCATTCATCCAGTTTTCTAGTTCTTCTTCTGGATCTGAAAGTATGTTACGTATATGTCATGTGATTTGAGGATTTCTTTCATATATAAAGATATGAGGTTAATATTAATATATGTATTTGCACATTTTTCACATATAAAATCTCTTTTTCCGTCACAAAACATTTCAATAAAGCCTGGTTTATTCTCAGAATGCCTATCGAGTAAAAGGCACCCAGATTGTATTTTGGCTTTCCCATAATACCAAGGAGGATAGCCAGAGTCATCAGTTGTTGAATTCAAAACCAACCCCGTTGATAGCCACATCCATTGACCGTAAAAATATTTTGCGCCGATCCATACATTTTCAAAATCTACAATATTTTTGTGAATAGTAAATATTTTTCTTTGAAAGCAGTTAACATTGTAAAAATGTAAAATTAATTAAAACCTGGCCGAGACTTCATCATATTATGGGATAAAACATTGACGATATTTTGATTATTAATAACTGCCAGCCTCATCCCTTGTGAACGGCAGAATGTAACCGCTTCATACCAAGTAACTCTTCCATGATATAACGTATAAACATGTTTCTTGATTTTTACCCATCTTGACGGAACAGGATTTTTCATAAAATCATTAGACTCTGGAACATGTAATTCCTGAATTGATAATAGATATAGTAACAAATCATGAAAACAACTTTTACAACTTACTTTTTTCACAGACAAAAGGTTTCAATATTCTACAATCCAAATCAATAAAATTTGGTAAAGCGTGCGATTTTCTATTAATAGCAAGACATTCTTTAGCGGTTCTTAAAGGTGTTCGAGACCAAGGAGGAAAATTATCTACATCTTGATCTATTGAAATGGTATATTGAAAAGAACTGAAATTCATTCCTTCAGTCCAATACCAAGTTGAATCGAATCGATGTCCTCCTATCCAAGCAACTTCCATTGCTTTAAAAATAGCTTACTATTAAATTTTCAATCAATCTATTCAATATTGTTGATGTCGTAAATTAAAACTGAATTTATGACGCTCAGAAACTTGTTTCGATTATGATAAAGATTTCAAGGTATGAGAAAACTCTAAATGCAACTTCCACATAATAGTAATTTTATTTAGACGATCAAATATAATCGTTAAAATTTAAGGAATGAAAAATATTTTTATCAATTTTTAAGTTATTTTCACGTATTTTATGTTAATGTTAATTTCTATGATAAGTATATGGAAATTTTATGTTTGATTCACAAGATTTTTTTTCTAATAAATATAAAACTCATTCTTGAAAAAAAGACTTTTTCACGACTTAGTCTTATTAGAACTACTAACTTTTTTATAAATTTACTCTCATATTCAGATATACACGCCAAATTAATGATTTTGGAAAATTATAAAATTTGTTGTTTGATTCAATCGTTGCTTGAACTTTAAGAACTTTACTTTAAGCAACATAGGAGATTTGACAATAAGATTAGATGTAAGTCAATAAAATTTATACCCTTACAATACTATAACTATAATTTAGAGATTTTAACACTATGACATAAGTGATTAATTACTTCGCATTCTCAATTCATATATCTAGAAATCGTTTTATATTTTGATGTAATACACTATTTTGTATATTCCATGTACAAATAAAAAAACATTATTCCGTTATCCACCAATTTATCTTTTTGTTAATGTTCTGATTTTAAGCTTCTATGATTTTCGACTTACTAAAAAATATAAATACACATAAAATTATACCTATATCTGATTCTGCCATCGCTTGAACAACATTAGTTGCCTTCAATTTGCTGTTAAGTATAGCAAGTTTAGCATCGAAAGAAATGCAAAGTATATTTGCTTCTTCCCACGTCACTCGTTGAGAAAAAAAAATATATTGATCATCATCAAAACTGTAGTATTCTACCAATGGTTGGTTATAACTAATTGTTCCTAGAAAATCATATCGTAATAAATTTATGATCGCACCTAAGGTCTATAGATTTCTAAACACATGTTAATGAAATTTAGTTTTATATTTTTTAATAATTTTGAATCTGTATATATGTACCATTTTATATATAATATCATGTAGTCACTGTTAGAGTCCACGAGTGGCGTAACATTTTGCGTGTACTGACATGTTGCCGAAGGGAAATATGTGGTTCTGATAGATTTTAATAAAAATTGTTATAAATTATTTAATATATTGCAACGCGATGGTCCTAGAAGGGCGCACTTACCTTATTTCTAAAGGAGAAGATAGCTCGCCGCGTTGAAATACGGAACAACAAATTTATAAAAAGGGGAAGGTAGAAGGCGCAAATCGGCTTTGCGCACACTGGGGAGCTGTGACCTTGAGAGGTCATAAGGAGGTAAATCGGCAAGGTATTTAAATAATGAAGCGGCGATTAAAAAGTTACACTAAATGTATTATAACAAAACCCAAAAGAAAAATACAAAAGAAACCCGACAACCAAATGAAATAGACAAGGAAGGAAAAACAAAGAATTAATTAAATAATAAAAAAAGAAATCAAAGTTACAAATAAAATTCAAATTTATGGCGGCGGTTGCGTGTAACAGCTGTCGCAAAGCTCCGGCTGTACGGCCTGGAGGACTGAGCGAGTATCGGTAAACAAATAAAAATATATAAATCAGATAAAAAAACAACGTTCGGCGGGTGAGGGAGAGAGAAAATAAGGGTACTCACCGGCTCAAGAGCAAATCTCAACACGACCAAAGACAAACAGAATCACCAAAACACAACTATTACTCGAACAACCAAAACGAAACTCACTTGTCGGCGTCAAAGCTATTACTGAGCCAGCGAGCACGCCTAACTCCTCCCTCTCCTCCGCTTGTCGAAAATTGGCTGAAAATTGTGAATCTTTCGAGGTCATCGACCACGAGTGGTTAATCGGCTGACAAGATGGCCGACGGACTCCGGCCAAAGGCCAGGAGCTCCGTCACAGCCCCCTCCAGAGCTGAAGTTCTCAGAGGGGCACGGCAGCTCTAACGCCACGTGACCGCCAACCTATACGTCATGAAAAAAACAAAATTCCCAAAATAACTCACACAAAAGAAAATTTAAAAAATAAAAACAGAATAATTCTAAGCCCAACACCCAAAAGAAAAAAATGGAGGACGACCACCTAATTCTAGAGTCCCTGGCGCGCCAGTGGCTCCATTGCCTGGGCGCGACCCAGAACCTCCATTCGCTGAACCTTGGTCAGCCCCCTCCAGATGGCGCAGGCAGTGGATAAGATGCCATCGCCCTCCGGATATGGTGCCTGTTCAGAGACACAATGGAGGAAATACCCCCGTTACTCCCCATTTAAGGCACAATACCACTCCAAGACCTCTCCTACTATATCGCCAGTGGCAAGAGGGACCCTGACCACGGCTAATAAAGAGGTCCTCGGGACTGGCGTTGGGCACGACGGGTTTACCCTTGATGGGGGATTTGGCCCCATTAGCACCCGCCGTTTCATACTCGCGTCTTCTTATGGTGTATATCCTTCATTGGCAAGCTTGTCTGGCAGGGATCAGCGCGCCATCCTGTCATACGCGAAACCAGGCCCCATCCACAAAAAGATAACGGGCCCATGCCTCCGCTCTATTGGCCTCCGTCATCGGTGGCGACGTCTTCGTCCCTGCCGCCGCCTCGATGCACTCCGCTAGGGCTACTGGCTCCAATGCAGGTTCGATGGGCGGCTCCTCCACCAGGAGTCTGCCCGTCAGCTCAACTTCCTCGTCGAAGGTTGTCATCTTTAACCTAAGTAATAACAAAGAATAACAAAGCAAAAAAAAACAAAACAAAATTCATATAAATAATAAAAAAATATGTGTGGACAGCACAACAGAAACTCCTCCGTGATTGTCAAATATATAGATTATGGGTTCGCAATGGCAAATACCGTTACAACTCAGAAACATGAGACATGTGCCTGCCGTTTTTAACCTCGAGGATATAGACTTTCGGGAGAAGGTCTTTATAATCCTATACGGCCCTGCGTATTTAGGGCCAAGTTTAGCATTTCAGTCAGCAGCTGCATTCCATAGAGAATACATTATTCACAAGACCAGATCCCCAACACCGAAACGTATCTCCTGTCGGCCTCGATCATAATACCGCTTCTTATAGTCCTGCGCTGCTTCAATATGACGAATTACTAAGTCTTTAAGCGTGTTTAACCTGGGCAGACGATTTTGCCATATTTCAGGGCTTATTCTAATGATCGGGCCTCGTTTCTCAATTTTATAGGGTAAGCTCTTGGCTTGTTGGGCGTTTTTCCTGAAATTCAAGAATGACGGCGAGACCTTAGTGCTCGATTGGATTGTTATGTTGATTACATGTCGAAACTCATGTAAGTGCCTATTTCACTCGCGATGGTCGTCGTCCACAAAGATGGAGATAATCGTTTTCAGCTTTTTGATGGAGCACTTCACGAAATCCGCTTGTTGGTGAGACGGAGGGGTAAGCACGTACCGTATTCCATACTTCACACTCCTTAAGAATATCCTGTAAGAACTTACCCGCGTAATATTTTCCGTTGTAGTTACAAGATAATCAACGATTTCCCAGCGAAACAGCATGAGCTCCTCCAAAGCTCTGGCAAATACCCTTCCATCGGCCATCACCAGTGGCTTAAATTCCACCTGTTTGGTAAAAAAATCTTGAAAAACTGTCAAGTATTTCACCAGTCGCTCCACCAAACGTCTATCCATAAAACATAAGGGAGCCTTTTGCTCAACCTTCAACTTCTGTCATTCTTGATAACGCTGCACGAAATCTCTTACACCGTACCATTATAATAAGAATATTCCTGAGTTAAGAATGGTTTTAGTTTCTCGAAGGCTTTCTATTACTCCGGGCCCCAATTCCAAGCCATATCCTATTTATAAGCTTTGTAAGAGGCACCTTAATGTCGCTCTTATGCTCAATAAATCTGGCGTACCACCCCACTGTGCCTTCAAAACGTCTGAGTTGCTTCACGTTTTCTGAAACTGGGTAGTCAAGGACTGGCTTCACTCGGTATGAATCAAGTCATAAACCCTTAGAATCGAAGAAATACCCAAAAAATGTTACCGAAGAGTAATCAAATTGACTCTTCTCAATATTTATCTCAAGGTTATTCTCTACTAGCCTCTTTAACGCCAACTCTAGCCAAACTAGATGATCAGAAAACGTGCGGCTTACTATTATTAATTCATCGAGGTATTTAAAAATATACGGCTCGAACTCTGATTCAAACATGGTATTTGTTAAATGATTGAGCGTAGTGTCCGTGTTCATCAAGCCTAAGGGCATCCGCTCGAATTCTCATAGTCCATATTCAAGGACAGGAAAAGTTGTATACTTCTTACTCGACTCTGCCATACCGATTTGTCGATAGGCACTACGCAAGTCGGTTTTCGAAATATACATAGCTCCACGGAGTTTATCAAGAATACCATCCACACTCGACGAAAGATACGCGTCGACCCTCGTGACTTTATTCAGCTTACGAAAGTTAATACAGAACCTGTTCGATCCATCTTGCTCACGGACGTCCATAGATGAGCTACTCCAACTACTCTTAGAGGACTTAACCAAGTCTACCTTCCACCATTCCTTAACCTCCTGTCTCGTGAAATTAAGGATGCATAGTACATGCCTCAATGTCTACCCCATTGATTTCGAAAATCAATTTGAGGTTACCAGCCATCTTCATTATGCCATTTGAGGCATTTGTAAGGGGAATGGTGCATGGTAAGAGCCTTGGAGCGTACTCTTCAGTGATTCTTCTTCTCACGACCGTCATCTGCGCGCCTTGGTCCAGGAAAGTTGAATATGGGTTGCCTCCGATGTACACTATCAACAGACGCCGATTTTCCATCACGAAGATGTTCACCACAGCCTCGAGCTCTATACTAGCCTCAAGAACTATCCCGTCTCCGTGACTGTGATTTAGTACGTCAGCCTGAGCCACTGACTCGTGTGCATGCACAGTTGCCAAAGGTACGTTATTGCCAGTTGGATTAGGTAACATCATGGGATTCGTTACCATAACTGCCACTTTCGAGCCACAATCTATCGTGCCTTCGCCAACTCCGTCTGAAGGTCTAGCCGTGTCCTCCACGGCGTCCATCTCTTCCAAGACTGACGGTACATGCGCGACCGTCAAATCTTCACCCCGCCCATCTTTGGAATCAGTGGGTCTTAGCGATTCGAAACCCCTTATGGTTCCACCCCCCCCCACTCCTGGGTATCGACCTAACTGTCCGGCACGTGGTAACCGCTCTGCGTCAAGAATTTCATAAAACATTCGGGACTGAAGCCGCCCTCCCCTGTAAATTGCAGGTGGGAGGCTCGGAGAGCACTGACGTTATCGTACTCTACTCCGTACGTGTTTCGGGGCCTGTGTCTCTTCCGATATTGCGAACGCTTACTCCTACGTCCGGAGATCGTTTCGCTACCTCCTCGTGAAGGCGGCTTCCTCCTGGACGATCTACCGCTCCAGTTCGTTCGCGAGCTTCCTGAGAAGGATTCCCCCCACCCTCAGGATTATGAGTTGTGTACCAACGACGTCGTTTTACGCCTATTGGCCTCACAACCCCCACATCTATCCTTCGGGGAGGGCCTACTCGGAGCAACGCTCGGAGCTGAGCGTAAGTTCTGGGACCGCTTTCTCTTTGTGCGCATCCATTTTTCTTCGCGGATATCTGCGCGCATGCGCCTCGTTACCCGTAGGTGGATTTAACACCAAATGATGATTTGAGCTATAGACCAGTCATACGGCCATATACCCTTGCGAGTTCGACCTTCGGGGAAACGTACCTGCACTCTCCCCGAAGAGCACCATCGTAAGATCCTCTCTCGACCGAAGCAACGATTGGGCATGCGCAGGCAGCGGCACCAATATGGGGACCACACGCTTCTCCACCCACTGGTCATTGATTTCTGTCACGTCGGTCTGGTGCTGGGAAATAGTCAATCTGATTTGTGACTCCCCTTCGCGATTCAGATAGGCCCCTATCCGACGACCGCGCTCCTGTGTCCGCCTTCTTGTGTGTCTCCGATGCATATGATCTCGCTATCGCCAGGGACAATTGTCTCGCGGTGCCCTGAAGCCTCCGCGTCGACCACACCCTCGCCATCGATGCGAAAGTCAACCTCCCTGGACTCTCCACGTAGCATGCTTTGCACTGCGCGGGATCGAGGGTAGAGCACCTCCCCGGCAATGAAATCGTAAGAAGCAATGGACGGATTCAGCTCTGGTTTATTTATATGGATCATCACTCTTAAGAGCCAGTCCTTCATTTCTTCAGAGGTACCTTTGGTCCTCCGCCCAGTTGCTCCGCGAGATCGCGCTTCTCGTCGAGATCTTAATCTTTCAACGTCATCGACGTTGCACCTACTAGTGGTTAATCAGCCGATAAGATGACCAACTCACGTTATAATGTCACATTATAATTATTTTCAAAAGTTGTAAAAAAATGTTTTTTGTACACATGTTTTTATAATAACTTATAAAGAAAATAAGATTCTTGGAAACCTTTTCATAAAATACATATTTCAATGGTAATATTATAATCCCTTCAATGGTGCGGAAAATTCTGTTAAATTAGGCATCGTCTCAGCCTTAATAGTTAGAATTAAAAAATATAAATAAACAAATTAAATTAAATTTTAAAAAAAGTATACAACCGATCGAAAATTTACCTATACATAAGACAGCTGATATAACAGATATTGATAAATGCGTTCATAAGCTTAATAATAATATACCCTTTAGAGCAGACACTGTTATTTCTTTGGTTAAAGTTAATAAGTGAAAAATACAGGCACTTTGGTGGATTTGAGCACGTGAAGAAGCACTTCAAAATTAAAAATATACATTCAACTGAAAAAAATATGTAAAAAAAGACAAAAAAATCTATAATAAAGCGAAAACCATCTACAAGAGAGTATTTATTGAAGCAAGATCCTCATTCCGATTGAATGTTGTCAGATTCATAAAATCGAATATTCCGTGTTTAATTATATGGAACAAAATACATCATACATAAAAACAATATTAATTTATCTATATTTCGGTATTATACGACAAAATCAATAAATCTATACACGAGCCCTTCCAAATCGCAAATAAGTAGCTACAATCGTTGTAGAAAACTCAAGTGGCTTTAATTTTAACAATAACTGCTTTATTGGCAAAAACAACTTCAAAGAAAACATAAATGTGTTTAACAATGATAATTATAACGAATCTATTAATAAACCTATATCACTTTGAAATAATAAAGATAATAAAACTATCCAAAAAGTTAACACCAGATTCTAATCAAATACCTAACACCTCAACTCTTAAATGAGCCATATTGCCACTTGTATACAAACCTTTTAAGTATAAAAAAAGCAAATACTTAAATTTGTGGTTTTTGAAGGCACCGGATACATGACGCCAAGCTACAGACAAAAATAAAAAAATAGATGTCAAATCTGTTTTGGCGAGATTTTGAAAAAAAATAACGACATTCGTCTGTTAGTGTGAAAAGTGTTAGTCTTGTTGAATTTATCGCTGTTAATATATTGATAAATTATATAAAATATCGTTATTTCTTGTAGAGCAAATTACCACTATAACGAAAAAGAAGTAAAAAAATTGATCATTTATTACTAATAGTTGTTTTGATTTTTCTATAGCATAAATTTTGACTTGAATATCTATGTCGCCAATTGTCTATAATGCGCGTTTACTGCTTACTATTTATTTTCGAGAAATTATTAGTATGAACTCTTTTCTAGTTATGATGGTAGGTATGTGAGTTTCTTTTCTCCTATTTTAGTGACTTTTTTTGAACAATGGAACCTAAGGAAATAGAATCATATTTGGCTGCGTTGGAGGCTGGTGATATCGGAAGATGAGGAAGATATTGGCGAAGAAAATGATATCGACTACTATATAGGGGCACAAGAATTGATAGAGGAAATGGAGGACGAAGATAGAAGGAGTGTGCAAGACTAAGAAGAAAGTAACGATCTACCTATTAGCGAAGAAACATTAGTTCTAGCACCAACTTCTAGTGTACCTATTTCTGGGGTTACTTTATGGAGATCTCGAAATAGACAACTTATAAGAAAACAAAATTTTGATTGAGATGAGAACCGAAGCACATTTTTGGGAAATACGTCACTGCCACGAGAAATAACATTATTAAAAATTCTTTTACAATTTTTTTCTCTATTCATAAATGATGATATGATAACTAAAATAGTCAATGTGAATAATTTATACATTACTCAAAACAACATTGCGAATTGACTATCGGTATTCAATTTGGAATTGCGCCAATGTTTGGTATTTTTTTTACTACTGTATTTCACTACCCAAATGTCAGAGCATACTGGGAAAAATATGGTTTCCAGTATATTTCGGAAACAATGTCATCTAAGAGATCAGTGATCCATTTTAACGACAATACATAAACCTGTTACACATCCAGAACATGATCGCCTGGGTAAAATAAAGCTAATTATCGACTATTTGAACCGTTTGTTTTTAAATACTATGTCTTTAGAACAGAGGCTATTTCTGGACGAAAAACTATGTACCACGAAAGTGGCACATTTTGTAAAAAAATATTTCTCAAACAAAACCCACAAATAGGGATTCAAATTTTATGTGGTTTGCTTCCTGTAAGGATATGCTTATAGCTTCAAATTTTATTTTGGAAGAAATGAAGAGTGCATGTCTGGAGAGCTTGATCTTGGAGTCGTTGGCAATACTATGATTCGCCTCTGACGAAATGTACCACGAATGATTAATCGGTTCCTCTTCTGCACTACCTTGTTAGTCAAGGAATATATATATATATGTATATATTAGGCAATATATAAAGAAATAGGCCTGGTAAGAACTGTAAGCTGCTCACTCAAAAAGACTTTATGAACGAGTGTATTAACCCATTAACGACCAAAAGGCCTGATTTTTTGGTTGATTTTTGACGCGATTTTTCCTGTAGTTATAGGCCTTAGGAAAATTTTGCAAACACGTATTTCGACATAAAATTTAATTCCCTTTCAACATCTGGGCTCAAATTGTGATTGATTGCGTAATAAAACGTGAAAATTTTTTTTGTTTAATTGAAAGATGTTGAAAGGGAATTAAATTTTATGTCGAAATACGTGTTTGCAAAATTTTCCTAAGGCCTATAACTACAGAAAAAATCGCGTCGAAAATAAAAAAAAATCAGGTCTTTTGGTCGTTAATGGGCTAATAGAGGCTAATCGATTAAAGTTTTGACAAATCATAGAAAGCAAATAAAAACGCACTTCTACCAACTTAAAGTACTTGATTTTCCGGCCTTCAAGAACGTTAAACAATTGAAATGATTTCTTGGCATGGTTGGCTGATACGCAAGGTTTATTGAAAACGAAAGTGATATCGAGGATAGTCGCACCACCATGAGAGTGACCTCTATTCCTCGTCGCGGTTTAGGCAGCGTGGTCACTGACCACAACTAGCGACGTCTGCAGATACTCCACGTTCAGATTAATGGAACCTTAATCATGGTCAGCGCGAGAGCCAAGCCCTTGCAGGTAGATGTAGGCGCGTTCGCGCCATCGACCGATGGGCTTACACCGGTAGTGAACCTGGAAGAGGATGGTGAGGTTCACCAGCCGCCTGCCAAACCTCGATCCACGAACATTATAATTGACTGTCGCCGCCAACAGCATGTTGATTTGAGAATACGGTGACACCAAATGCAAGCAAGGACAGCGGAAGTGTGAGGTTCCGGCGAGGAACTGCCTTAACCGGATCGAATCGGGTTGATCCTGGATGGTTACCTGAATTTAAAATTGGACCGCCGTGGTCATCTGACTGAGCGTCTATTATTGCTACATGAGATATCAGCGCCAATCGCGAAGAGAAGGGGATCAACGACGTGAGAGTGAAGAGAGAGAGAGAGAGAGAGAGAGAAAAGATGACTAAGAAAAACAACGCGCAATGTGATACGGTGCGTGCCGATACGTCGTCGCTTTTAGGCGTCACACATTGCCCTTAAGAGAGATAACGAGGCGCGTGAGCACTGCTATTAGTTTAGTTTTGTAGCGTTGATAAAGTAAAAGTGGACCCCAAGTGTGGGTGAATTGAATGGTGACCGAGATAAAGGGTGGAATTGGCATGGACGAGGTTCAAGGCATGGACTTCAGGTGTAGGACATCAGACGAGGATCATTGAGTGACGACCATACTGGAAATCCTATAAACATGTAAGTCTCGCTTTCTCTTTCCCTCTCTCTCCCCTCCTCCGCCCTCAACGGAGTTCATCGTAGTTTGTCCGAGGTCAGGATAGATTATAGCAGGCGCGCCGCCCTGTCCGATAAACAGATATTCCAACAAATCACGTCCACGCCAACCTGGCGCGAATAACATAGTGTGAATTTAAGAGTACGTGCGCAGATTAATGCATCAAGTGTCGTAGCGTGATAGTGTCGGCATCTTTGTATGCACATGTAGCTACGACACGACTGCGCCGGTTACACTTAATGATAATTGAATGTTGAAATAAATTATTATAATGGTATGCTTGATCTGTCCCTGGCGATGGTGAGGTCATACGCATCGGGGACAAGCGAGAAGGCGTACACAAAAGCGAGACATCAAGAAAATAGATCCTGACAAAAGGGTTCGTTAAAAGAATTATAATATCTTACTATTTTTCAGTATTCCGAAATGTTATTTACATCTTGGAGTATTGTCATCTCCATGTAAGTATTACGTAGTTACAAATCGATCTAGCCCAGATTAATATT
This sequence comes from Chouioia cunea, assembly GCA_030064505.1. Taxonomy (NCBI): domain Eukaryota; kingdom Metazoa; phylum Arthropoda; class Insecta; order Hymenoptera; family Eulophidae; genus Chouioia; species Chouioia cunea. The sequence goes on from JAOPFQ010000005.1 coordinate 14,456,629, forward strand.
TATCTGAATTGTATATACATATCAATTATGATTGAAGGGGCGTTGCTTTGCAGAATTGCTCTGACATCGGAATCAGATTTAGCGATCCACAAAATATGTGAGAGTGATATTTTGGATCTGCTATATCCTCTTCCCGCCTTTTTTACCTTGAACTGGCCTTGATTTCGGCCCAATGGAATTAACAGACACCGGATTAGAATTCGACAACTTTCATGATGTAATAAAATAGTAATCTAGTTCCAAGAACCCATATTTTTATATTTCTTTAGTCGTAGTATACATTGTCAAGACCATAACATACGGTTACCTTAAAATTACCTCAAGGATCATAACATTTAAATAATAAAAATCATACTTGTAACGTTAGCCATACTTTCAGAATTTATTGTAGAAGTTTCATTTTTGCAATATATGCCAATTTGATCTTGAAATGACTTTGACTTTGTTCTGATTGGGTCAAATAAATCCTCGATTTGGATTCAGCGATTAAAAAAATCATAGAAATACTAGTTAACTCTGCTCAAGAACCTTTTTTCTCTATTTGACCTACAAATGATCTACTGAGAATAAATGGGCGTCGATTTCAGATTCAGCGAGTCAAAATATACAAGGATAATTGTAAGTAATTTGTGGTATAGACCACTTTTATTTTTGTGTGAATACAATTATCCGAATTGTAAATGAAAGAAGGGTACCGAATTGTATCTTATTCCATAACAAATACATCGTTTTTTAATATAGTGAGAATACTATTAAAAGTATAAGGATATTGTAAAGCATATTATTTAAACGAAAATCACGCGTTAACTTTTTTCTATTCATTTTAAAGAAAATTAAATATTTGGGCATTTTAGACATATCACAGCATGAACTGAGTACTTTAAAAAGAGAAAGCTTTCATAAGAAAATTAAACTCGTAAGACCTGTAATTTCAATTTATTATAAGATTGTAAAAAGTACCAATTTTTAGTTTAATAAAGTAAACAAATATTTAAGTACCTATCCTTGAAGGGCACATTGAAGAAATAAGGTTATTGCCATTTAAAAAAATATTCGATAGTTTATTAATGTTTAACTTTAGTAAATACGTTAAATCGCTGAGTTTTGACAATGTATAACTGTTAAAATATGCATTTTCTGAGAAGTTCTTAAAGATTTTATCTTCTTAAGATAAGCCATATATTCATTTCGAAAATTTCCCCGTGCAAGTAGATCATATTTTCATGTTTTGTTTAAGTAATTATGTTTTAAATCATTTATATCAATTCCTCCAAAAAGCGAGAAATATTTGGATTCAACGTCTAAAATCTATAAGATACACATATTTTTTCCCAGCGACATATTAGAGCAAATGAAGTCCTACCACCGGTAGCGAACTATTACAATAAACTTAATAAGAAAAGAAGCCTTATCTTCAAAAAAGTGAGACACTTACCATTCATTCCAAAAAAATTGTAAATGAAAGCTAACACCACTACTAAATACTCTTTTTTCACCATAATTAGATGATAATACCATTAATCAATAACAATATATTTATTTTGACGATTTAGAGTATTAAAGCGTTTTAATTAAACAACATGTATTTCCTGTTATTTAAGGTAGTATAAGAAGTGTAATTGATTGAACAAAAAAACTCAACTGGGTCAAATATCGAATTGTACATGATTCAACTAGAAGGTATATCGTAATCGTATTGCTTACAAAACACGTATAGCGAAAAAATAGTAATAGAACCAAGATTAAGGAAATCTTTTATTACAGTTACATGATCGATGTGTAAAATCATTCTCTATTTCGTTTTCTTTGTTTTATAACAACGTTTTGATTTATATTTTTTTACTCTGTCTGTACGGATAGACAAGTACTATTTAATTCAGATTTTATTTTTTCACATGGTAAAAGATTGAAGTGATAATACACCTACTCCATCAAAATAACGTTAATCTTATATTAAATTATTTTATAGATGCAATAACTTTTTCAATAGAAATTTCTCCTATTATTGGAGTAAACAAATCACTAGCTAAGGCTTGTGGACAGCAAGCTGTGAGCAGAGGTAATACAAGTAGTAAGTTTGTTAATCTTCTATCACAATCTTTATAGCTATGTAGATGGCATATAAGAATCTGTATTGCCTTTTCTTGACCTTGAGCTAGTGCCTTTGCAGCGGTGGCAGATGAGGCTAATTCTGCAAGAACATATTATTTAAAATCTCATCTTCTAAAATTCAGTACTTAACCTATAAAAATGGTATTATTATCACCTCTGCGGCAAAGCAAAATAGTTTCCAATGCATTTAGCTCAGTTCTATCAGGACGTAATTTCGTTATCGTTTCGTGTATTAGTGCTAAATAAATCAGGCTAGATTTACCATCTATCATATTGCTTTGAAAACCAGACATTGTTAATGGCCGTAATGAAGCTCGTAAAAGAAACAAAGCTGCCCAACCTTTTTGAAGAATAATATTCTGTTCCATCAATGAAATAGTTGAGAAGTCTGATTGTAGTCGAACTTCACGAATAATTTGTAGAAAAATTTGTGCAGCAATTTCGTATTGAAGAGCTTCACCTGCCGGTATTATCACACTAACAATTGTTATCTCGCTCCCTCCCTCTCTCTCTCTCTCTTTAAATATTCACGTTACGTATGGAATGTGCAATTGTAAGAAGCCGGCTCTGTACAACCGATTGCGTACAAAGTTCGTTCGGTATAGTTTGTCTTATACAAAGTAAAAATTTCCGGTCTACATAAAGAGATTATTGTATTTAATATGCTCAGTACAACGTTCTTTTGCGAAATGAAATTATCGAGACTAAATACATTATTGTATTTTTGTAAATGCCTGTAGTCAGTTAATATTTTTGTTTTTTACTTTTAGCGTTACTTTATTCACCAGTTTTCGATGTCTGTTTTCCCTCTCTATTGTAGTAGAATTTTCTTTCAACGGCTTTCCATATAATTTCTTTTCAAACACATCTTTCATCGTATCAGCCTCCATTGTCAATTACAATTTAGCATTAAGAATACTTTGAATCACAGCTATACGCATTACTAATGATTTAATCGTATGATTTAAGTAGCTTATATTTATGCTAATATTGAAAGAATGCGCTTGTTTTCAAAAACTGAAAAACTCGATTATTGTATTTTGTGCAAGAAGCGTTGTACCGAGCTCACTTCATACAATAATCTCTGTATGGATACAGGAAATTCTGACTTTGTATAAAACGGTTTGTACAGAGAGAACTTCACATAACATTGCTTGTACAGAGCCCGCATTGTACACAAATGTATATACATCATTGCCTAATTATTAATTATATTCAATTATCATTATATTAATTATGACTTTAATTCCAAATGACGATTTCTATTATAAACAAATTTTAAATTACAAAATGTAAATTTCAAGACAAATAAATAATTTTAACATTATAAATATTAGTATATGTGAGGATACAACTGTGAAAATTGTTGTTAATACGTTTTGCTCCATTTTTCTTTATATTTGCTAATACGTTTAAGACCATACGCCAACATATATATAATTTACTGCTCAAAATTGGCATTTTTAAAATAAGATTTTGTTTCCGCAGTTCCTAATTTTGAAATGTACAGCAGTATTGTTTGCGCGATTTGAAATTTATATCATTACGAACATGAGTTTATAATTAGTACATACTTATTCCACTTACCCCTCGTTATGACAGTTGACGCAAATGATGGATTCAACTTTAAAGCCGTACATGACGACGAATTTATAAATTTGTCATGGTATTTCTCTCCATTGGAAAAATACTCTCTGTTATAATAATTGATGGTGTTAGGAATAACATTAGCCTTATTGAAACTTTGGTTTTTATCGTTACAAGTATTATTTAAAGAACTCGAATAAACTTGATTCGTCGGTAATGATTTTCTTCTTAATCGAGGGCCACGTTCTTCTTGAACAGCTATATGAGTTCGAAAATATGATGTGTAATGTAATTATAAAAAAGGATTGTGTACAATGTATAAAGAATGTTAAGAAAAAGCAGAAAAAATGTGATTTGTAATTATTGGGAAGATAGAGTAACAATTTGAACTGATTATTAGTGCAACATATTCTTTTTCTCATTTCCTCAAATACATAACGAAACGTACAAGCAGGGGTACGTTTAAAATCTCTTGGAAAAAGCTTTCAAATGGTATTCATCAACAATGCAATAACATTTTTTTCTATTCTTTCAAACGATAATTGAACATTGAATATTTTTTAATGTTTTGTCTATCTCTAATTCCTCGCCGATTCTCAAATAAAGAAATAAAACAAAAATTTGAAGTACATTATTTTGTAGCTCTTTCCAAGCTTTTTAAATAAAACTTAACTTATTTTGCTTAAGATGGGAAAAAAGTATGTGACTGACTGTGAGTGTGAAAAGTATGTGTAAATGTGATCGACGAATAACATACATCGTGTTTTATACTCTTATCTCAAGTATGTAATCAAAATGCTGTAAATTTTGTTGATAATAGGTTTACCTGCATTGTTCATGTTAACGGCAAAACACCTTTTCAATCTACAGTGTGGACACCAGTTTCGACGAGCTTTATCTATGATGCAATTCCCATTACCTGCTTTATATAATAAATACATTAGTAAAGTATGTACACATAATATTATCCGATGCATGCTTTATTATAAATAAATTAAAATCATTGAGGCACAGATATAAATAATAGAGAAGCGGTGACTGATAATTTCGTTCACACCTACGAAACAGAATTCTGACCACGAGTTCTTATACTTTTTCTAATATTTGATAAATATAGGTTAAATAAAAATATACTACTTATTGTTAATAATTAATATTTATATTTACAAAGGGATCTACGAGTGTTATATCAGTAAAATTGAACCTAGTCACATAGTGGGTTAAAAGAATGAAAATTATAGTATAAATTAAATAATATTCCTCCATTATAATAATATATATACACATGTAGACGTGTTGATGGACAGTCGATCAATATGAGGATATTTAATTATAGAAATTATTGTACCAATGCACTTGTAGAGTACACCTCGGCGAACGGATCTTTTGAAAAAACAAGAACATCCATCGCAACAATAGACTCCATAATGTTTGCCGTAAGATCGATCTCCACAAACTTTACAAGAGACTGGTATCGGCAATGTTCTTCCTAAAAATGTAATATTGAATAGCACTTAAAATGAATTGATTATACTCGTTCTACGATTGACTTGTACGTACCCATTGTTTCAAACACTTATAATGACGAATTATTTTCAGTTGGATTTTCAAAAGGGCGAAATCACACTATAGTTACTATGTGGTGATTACATATTGGATTTTGTTGAAAGACTGAAGATAACCATTGATCAACGTGTAATCGTAGAACTCAACTAAAATCAAATGACGCCTGTTCAAGGGGGGTCACAATGACGGAAACGTCTAATGACAATATTTGTTCAACACTCGTTCACCGTGACGAGCACGAAGCAAACGTTACTCTCAAAGCGAACTGTTTCACCCGCATATTACAAGTGTTTGCATTTGTGTGGAAATATCATTTGATTTGACTGGTCAGAATAAATAAAGATTGGCGCTTGTGTCTAACGATTGTGATCTTACGCGTCAAACTTGAGCAGTAACCTGAATTCTTTATATATTTACAAAGCTCTCTGATTAAACAGTGCTATTTATTATCATTCTATTTGAATACAAGTGACAGGCTTCATTTTTAGCTTTTTTTCACACTCAGGCTTTTTCGTAAAGAATGGGGATTAATTATTCTTTCAACGTAAAAAATAATTATAAATCCTCCGCGTAATTTTTATTCGAATTTTTGGATTTACTTAATTTTTATATAAATATATTGATTGAAAGGAGTAAGTGGAATATTCAAGAAAAATTAATATTTACATTGTTTTGAAATGCGCAACTGTACGTAACTCTGGTGACAGAGTTTGTTCCTCTTCAGAATTTCTAATAACATATGTTTCGCTTGGAGTCTTAAAAGCCCAACAACTATTTCTGTTAGCGATTATAATGAACGTTTCTTATTTATTTTAATCTATAACAATCAAACGACTAAAAGAAAGCAATACTTATTACTTGCAACTAACCAATTTTATAGATTGGTGTGATTTATTTAATTGAAACCCTTTGTACTTAATATATGTATAAATAGTATTCGCTAAAGTAATTAATTAATAAACACGATTTTTAATGATTTATAATAATTTTTTTCTATGGTTTATAAAGAAACAATTTTCTCGTATTACAAAAAGTAGACAGATTATATCAAGAATTGCGAAAAACATTCGTTTTGTAGGCTACCTTCCTCCCACGTTATTCTGCTTTATTCTGTAATCTCGAAATGTGTTTTGTTTTAAGTTCTACTAATGGAGGTTATGTATAAAAATTAATCCATTCATGTCCAAAATCTAAAATAGCTTGCAAGTATTAACTATTCCCGTATATTTGCGTATTAAGTAATGTAGATTTTCAAACTGTACCTGACTATCAGGGACATATTGTAGGTCCCTGACTAGCATTCTCTCCCTGCTGAACCGCCGCCCAACTGCTATTGTTAAACCAAGCATATGTAAATATATGCTCATTATCTCTCATTGCGTTTCTTCTTTCGTTATTCCTCACTATTTTCAAAGCATTTTCATGGGGAAATTAACACAATCCACCCTGTATATATATGACAGGAAACTAATTAGCTTTCAATGAAATCGGTGTAAAGTCTCAGATTTTTGTATACTTTATTCTGGCGTAATATATTCTGGTATATTACATCAAATGACTATATGAAGATGATCACTTGTACCAGTATACGATAAAATATTAATTAATTAAATAGTTATAAACAATTGAAAATAAACGTGAATGTTTTTTTAAATATCATTACTCGTATACCGTTAATCGGATCTGCATTGTTTTTTTCAAAATTCCTGGCAAAGATTGTATTTAGAAAATGTATACACGTCATAACAACACATTTATTGATAAAAACATTATTAACAATTTGAATAAATTTGTGCAATTATCGTTAAAAACATCAAGTTTTATTTAAAAAATGTTAGTTGCAATCGATTCTTTGGACAATTTTGTATAGTGATCAGTAATACATTTTTTGTATGTTTAATAGGGGCTCGATAATGAGTGTGCAAATAAAGCGACGCTCAGCCGGGCGACGCGACCGATAAAAGCGTCGATTCTGCCCCAAAATATTTCCACGTTGTTTAGTTCTACAACTCAGTACTATGAGTCATATATTTTATAATAGAAGTTGATGTTAGTATAAGCAACACCTTATTTACCCAAATATTAACAAGTTAATCGAAATTAGATGGAGTGTTATATTTCATATTATTTTAGATAATATTCGTGCTTTACATGAAATCCATTTTTTAGTCTAGTTACAGTACAAAATATCTAATAAAATATATTCATGAAAAATGATAGTCATGAGATATCACATTCCAAATTGTTCTCACCGTCATATAACATGCTCCATATTATATATTCACTCGTTTAGTTATTATTATTCTGTTGATTTCAAATGCCATAGTTTATATTAATTACTAATAATGGCAAATTATGAACTATAGATATGAAATGTAAAACATATCTACAATATTAAAAAATATTTTTACTACCTAGAGTTATCCTTTTAACCCTATTCTTATATCTTTTACTTATATAATCTATTCGTTTGTAAAGGAATATTATAATTGCATTCACGTCACGTTTCATACTTTCAGGAAATCTCCTATGACCATGACTTCACATTCATTCAAAATAAGTCGACGAGTTCTTACATAATAACTTTGATTTTTAAGAATAACGTGATGTTCTAATAATTTATATTTAAATTATACCTCCAGGTATAGATTATTCAAGCATTCATAACATTACCAATGCTTGGAAATATTACATTTGTGGTGCCTTTTTTGGTTTTTCAACATTTATGTCGGTAAAATTGGCGTGATCAAGACGAACGACGGCTCAATTTGAAGGTATTGACATTCTCTACAACTTATTTCAACGTAACAAGTATCAACGTATCTACAATAGTTATCGTTTTATACGCGAAAACTTAGTTTCGCAATTTTCAAACGTCCTTTAAAAATTAAGGGAATCCAATAGGTCTGTTTTTACCAGTGTTTTCTGTGGGTCATATTTCATCCTAAAATACCCAACAGAGCATGTCCAGACTTTGAGGAAAGCTTCAATTTTGAAAAGGGAAGCGAATAAAGTTGTCCCTTTGCCAAATTCACAAAAAGTATTTTTCATCAAGAAAATCGGATCAATATTTATATCGGATGAAAAACAGCCGTCGCCATGTTGCGTTGCTATGGAAAATCAACAAACTTGGAAACATTGCATTGTTAAACAATACATGCGAGAACGATCACCTGATTAGACAAACCTGCACCCTATACGCGACAATAAAATTGCCGATTTTTTAGAGATTGAATTATATATAATTACTTTCATAATTATTTTATTATTATTATTATATACATCCGATTTGCTTAGAGTGGTTCTAGTATTTTTATAGACTTATATATTTCCATCAGTAAAATACGCAAAATTGAATAAAACTTGTGCCTGTACATCTTTATTTATAAATAATTTCATTAATATTTTCGAAATGTCCGTAGACAAAATTTGGTTAAGAATGTCATAATAATAGCAGATATAAACCTCCGTGATTAGCATGTGAAAACGTTATTTTCTGTATTTTGCTAGAAAAATACAGACTGATGAGCAAACTCATAAAGGTGTGATGATAATTCTTATTGGTACCTTCTATTGAAAAAGCAGCTAAACGATGACTTTCAAGAGATTCCACCAAGTGACTTCCCATAAATGGAGTTATTCTTGCTAAATGTATTTTACTCGGATCTTTACTCAATGCTCTGATAATAACAGAAGCACGTGCGCATGCTGCGCAGCTAAAAGTGTTGGGTTGAGCGGTTACTTTAGGGAAAAATATCTGGTCAATTAATAAGGAAGGAAATCGACGTTTTTTTTATAATTTTTATTTTATTTGCAATCTGTAGAGCTTGCATTTGGAAATGATTTATCTTAATAATATATAATTAAGGAATAAAAAAAGAGCTGAGATGTATGTGTTTCCCATTGGAAACTCCAGTACTATATTAGTAGGTATATTCAATTAAGTTATGGTAATAATATGTATTTTTGAGTTTTGAGTTTGTAATTTTATTACATAGAATATCCTTTTCAAGTTTATTGGGATGATTTCTTAATTTTGTTTTGTACCTCAGATCAGAAGTACGTGGTTATTTCTTCTTTAATTATAGGAATATCTAGATCCTTGTTAATTAGAATATTGAGAATAAACCAGGATGCATCCACTATATTTCTTAAGACTTTCGACTAGAGTATTTCCAGAATTTCTATGTTCGAGTTGGAATCTGTTCCTCATAGTTGGATACCATATGTTCATAGTAATATGAAAATCACTTTCTAGACAAGAAGTTTGTTTTGCAGGCCAAGTTTTGATTTTCCACCTATTAGCTTATAGATTTTTATTAATTTAAGATTAAGCTATTTTCATTTAGCCCAGATGTGCTCTCTCCAGTTTAGTCGGCGATCACCGTGAATTCCAAGATATTTGGCTTGATTATTTGGAGAGATGGTCTTCTCATTTAAAATTATAGGTGGACAGGTATCTTTCGTGAACGTGAAAGTAACGTGGGTACATTTTTCTTCATTCACTTTTATTCTCCAAGTTTTGAGCCATTTGCCGATTTCGTTTAAGTATTTTTGTAGGTTGTATCAATCGAGGGCTTAGAAAAGAATAATAATGTAGGATACAGCCTTATTATTTTAGATCAACTTTGATTGTCCGAAAGTATTGATGAAAATTGGAAGTATAATGGAGATCCTATGCATGCAATCTATCAACATTAAGGCATTCTGTATTTTTATTAGCAAACTTTGGTGCTCTTCCAATAAACTTAATTTAGACAAACTGAATTATTGATTCGAATGGAACAGCATATATGTATTTTATTGACAAAAAAGTATACAATTGAGAGCTTATGTATTCGTCGATGACTCTCTGCCGACTGGACTGACTGATGCAATAGTCCATTTAAGTTTTGCTCTTCAGATAAAAAATGGAAAGCTTAACAAGTTTCAACAAGAAATAAATTGAATAGTTTATCGTAAGAATGTACACTCGGGCTATACAGGTCTGGTCGAACAATACACTTTGATATATTATATTTAAGAAGCATGAATTGAAGGAAATAAATATTTGAGTAGATTATCGATTTCTATTAAAAGAAATAAAATGAGAATAGAACTGGAGTCGGATAGAAGGCACTTATAATTTTATGAATATGTACTTAGAGACTCTAAAATAAACTTAAACACTCGGTATCATTACAAAGTATCATTACAACGATAACATATTACAAAGTATTATTGTAATGTATTTAAAAGCGACGTACGATATAAAACTAACCACAAATTGCCCATTATTTTGTTATGATCATTTCAAGCTAACGATATTTTCATCTATTTGAATAGAGACAGATTTCCAGAATATAATATTTACAGAAATAGTCCAGAAATATAAAAATAGTCTTTACAGCGTACAATGTAAAAAATTACAAAACTGATACACGGTAAAAAGTAATTTTCAATTTTACACCACAAACCATATTTTTAATTCTGCATTATTCACTTAAAAAAGACAGTCTCGGCATGCATCCACGATATAAAAACAGAGATTAGACCAGTTCTTCCAAGCACTCTTGAAAATTTTTAATAATTTACGGAATCATTGTATTTAAAAAATAAATTATTGTCTATGAAACTTTAAAAAATTTAATATTTTTCGTAAAAGTCAACTTGAAATGTGTAAAAATATGATCTTGAATAAATTTAAAAATATGCTTGGCTGTAACTAGTGATATATCACTTCAATAGTAAACAATATATTTTTCAACATATAATATAATACAGAAGTGTGTATCTAAATGGAAAAATGGAGAATAAGTAATTTGCTAAAAGATGCATATTAAAATTAATCAGTTAAGTTTCCAAGGCCTACTTTCCAGATTGAACTTGGTTTTCTTCTCCTTGAATTTTCTTGCCTCGGCGAGAGATCCTGCAAATGGGCGCCTCTTGAGGAGCTGCACATGAGTTCACATTAACTCTTGACTCGTTTTTATCAGCATTTATCAACCAAGTAGATATAAATTGTTTGATTCATTATTAATACACAACAGTATTTATAAACAGATTGTAAATAAAGAATGGGAGTTGAAATAAAAAAACTTTCGTTCGATAAAAAATTTCAACAAACCGCACATGATCATGCAGTGACATTTTTCTAAAATGTCGACATAGTAGAACATTTTATCAGTCGACATAGTAGAAATATTTTATTACTTGTAAGATAACACAAGAAAAGATACATTTCTAGAAACTTCATTTTTCTAAAATTCTGTTAGATGTCGCAAGTAGTGCATTCGTTAGTAAATTAAGTTTTACTATCGCTATTTCCTATTTCATTATTTGTCCACTATTAAGTATCATTGTGTTACTATATATTTTACTATTTCACCAGCATGCGATACGATGATTTATAGATGGAGAATTTCATCTATCTCGAGTACTTCTTCCTCAATATTAGCTAATTTGTACAGAAATGAGTTTATTTTTGGTTGATTTATCATCGATATTCACTCTCGCTACGTAAAGTAAATAGAAAAAGCGGAAAAGTGAATTATTAGTATATAATACATTTCCACATTTCAATTAATTATAATGATTGACGATATCAATCTCCACCATCTATTAAAATCTACGTTTTTTAATTGCAATATAATCGATGCTCGACGTGTATCGATTTCTTCAATACATTGAGTACTTGTGATATTTTTTGTTAAGACATATTCACGGTACAGAAATAACTGAAGAAATAGTTGTATTATATCCATTGCCGTTTGATTTCGAGAAACCGATATGGTAAACATAATTTTGTATGAGGTATTTTTCTTTTCTTTACGAAGCTTATAAATAATGAACAGATGACGATTTTAATAAGTAGATACTTCGCTTCGTATATGTTTACCGATTATTGAAGGTTCCGAAAGCAGGTTTTTTTTCTATAATCAAAAAGATAACATGTATTTGAGTATACTATCAAGATTTGTAGAGATCGAAAAGTGAGAATCTGCAAGTCAGAATTACGTTTACATGCGTCTGTAGGAAAACACGATCGATTTCCTTTAGGATGTATTTTGGATATATTTTGTCTGCTCTTCTCCATATATGATCGTACTTGTATGTGCCCATATAATGCTGATATTTCTAAAAAATTAGGTGATGAGGTAATAATAAAATTGACAGTGTGAGAATAAGTAATGGAATTGAATAATAACCCATTTTATTGTAAGAAACAGTTTGGCAATTTTATTAAACTCACTCTTCTTGTAATTGGCTGACAAAAAAATGTTATTATCATCAAGACCCACACCCTATTAAACGAGATTGTTAATATTCGTTTGATTTCTCTCAAGCAGCTGGCAATCTTACATCAAATGATTTAATAACAGCAGTATTGAAGTACTAAGTGAGCTGTAGGATTGAATAGCCGACATCTTTATTTGTCGATGCCGACGCTCTCCACTCAAAAGTTCTCACGTCTCAATGGTGCAATCATCACATAAATATTGAAACACCTAAGAAATATTAATCGAAATAATAATATAGGTATGACTATGTCTAATAATACGATAAAGAATATATTGGTCTATGTTGTATAAATCAGAAATTTGCAAAGGGTACAGAAATACAGTGTATTATTATTCGAGATATTCATATGCTATCTATTATTATATACGAAAAAATTACACTTACAACATGGAGCAGCCACTGCTTCTGGATTGACACTTATTTTTATAAACAAAGTGTACTCACATACACGTTTGCCGCTCGACATGTCTGTATATAAAGCTTTATGTAAATGTGGTGGTAATCGCACAGCCTTTTTATACCATTCAAGCCACTACCACTCGCAGCAAAGAAGACAAAATCCTGTTGCGACTTACACGGTTCAGCTCATTCCTCGCGAGCCTCTCACTCACTCCGCCTTTCTGTGTGCTTTTTCTTCTCTTTGCCTTACAATGATCCTGGACTCCGGCGTGCAGCAATTATTCTTCTTTGTCGACGAGATACGTGTATATATATATATATATATATATATATACAGAGCGAGAGCGCGTAAGCAAGTAGTGCGCTAACAGTTAGCTACTGCAGTATATTAGCTATTCTTATGTAAATTTTAATAGCATTTTAATCATTGCTAAAAGTACCGAAGCATGTTATGAATTTATTTTTTACGAAAGCTTTCTCAATGATATGTACATGATATTAGAATGTAACACATATAGATCACCTACCAAAACCGCATGACGACTATTTACAGGAACTGTACATAACCAAGTTACTTTGCGATCATTGACTGCGCTCATTATATCTGAATTCTACAAGGGGGAAAAACAACAAACAGACGACTCATGAATCGCATCGGCTTTCTTACAACTAAGGGCTTTTCGACTTATCGACTTTGCCATGCACGGTGTTGTCCCTCTAAATTGGCGCCCTCTTTGCCATGCTAATTTCGAACGTGGAGGTGAAAGCGAAAGGGTATGTTTTCGAGCGGCGTGAAATCTCGCAACACAACTTTGACTCTCTCTCTCGCTCTCTCTCTCTCTTTCTCTCTACATTACAGGCATACTCTCTTCTTCGGAGCGACTCGCTCCAACTTCATTTATTGCTTTTTTCGGGCCAAATTACACCACAGAGTACTGTGCGCTAATCTTTCTTCCCCTTGTTTTCTTTTCTCTCCCCCCCCCCCCACACACACTTTTTCGCCTCCTTTAATCTTCTTCCCTCGACAAGAGACCCAACAAATGGGCGTCTCTTGAGGAGCTGCACGTGGGTTCAAATTAGCCCTTTACTTGCTCTCCTTGTACTTATGCACCTCGTGTATATCCGGAAACTTATGTGAATATAGCCAAATGGCTTTTGGATGCATCAGAAACGATTATACAAAATTCGATGAACACTTATGTTGGTGTTTATCAACGATTTTTTTCTATTTGCTTTGTTTATTGCAAAAAAATTGTCCAGTCTAATTGGAAATAAAAAGTGCAGGATTTGGCGAGGTGCAACGACAGGTTTGGTTTATATGGCAAAGACCCTATCTTATCTAGAGAGATCAGTTACTAACGAGCGAGTGCTCGAGCGCTCGCTCGTTAAGTATAACCAGCATGCGAGCACATACTTGTACCTACGCTTTTACCATCCTTCTTTCCCCTTTATCTTCCCCCCCTCCCCTTTTCACCTTTCTCTTTCTATCTCATTCTTATTGCCTCTACTGTACTGCTCATTTCGCTTACGAGTTCAAGCATTTTGAACTCTGTAGAATCATAACACATGTAAACAATTAGAAATCTTAATCAACACACATACCAGATTGTTCGTTAACATTAATTATTTGCTATTATCTACGTATAGAGAGTTGAGCGATCATCAACTTGAATCGTATATTTATTTATTGCACATTTCATATTTTTCATCAATTTTGTTTTTAAGGAATACATATATATTGTAATAAGCAGAAAAAAATTCGGGTCTTGAATGGAATAATAATATGTATTAAGGATGTCAAATTGACCAATTTTTCAAATATAATAGTCATTATTGTAACCACTAAGTATAAAAATCCAAATATTGGAATTTTGCAAAAGACGTGATTTTATGCGAAAACAAAAGGAAAAGTAAAGCGCGTTTCAACATCAGAACGCCACAGTATTAGAATCAGATTAATAGCGCGAGTAGTGATGCATAGCCCACAGTGAAAGTGATTGTACGTGTTATACAAATTGGAAGGTGTGAATTTTGCGAGCAAAAAGTATGACTTTGTCTAGACGATATACTTGTAGACAAAGTTGGGCATCATAAATAATAGATTAGAGCTGAGTTGAAAGTTAGGCTGCTGTATACGATATTCATTGGTGAGTGACGCAAGATTATCATGATTGTCGAATGACCGTTGGCAGCTGTGAAGCTGTAAAAAAGTTTTGTGTACGGGTCGGGTTTCTAACTAGGGGGGTGTGAGGTGGGGGAGGGGGCATGCTCGAGAAGACGTTGGCCAGCTACGAATGATGATCGGAGCGATAAGTGCGCCGACATGTAAGGCGCGCGCGCAGGGAGGAGCATTGGGACGGAGCTGGAAGCAGACTCGGTATCCATGCTGCACATGGCAGCAACAAATGAATAATGAAGGAAGAGAAAGCAAGCGGCTGTTTGGACCTGAGCACAGAGAGTGGCAGAGAGTAAAAAAGAACAATACTGAAGAAAAAATCGAGCCAGGACCCAAGGTAAAATAGACAATGTTGTCGAAAAATTGCGCGAACAGAGGAAAGCGAGTGGAACTAAAATGACCTCTTTCTCTCTCTCTCTTTCTCACTCTCTCTCCCTCTCTCTCTCTCTCTCTCTCTTTACCTCGTTGTATACGCAGGATAGTCGAGTATAGTCAGAGTTTTGGGCCACAGCAAAGACTCACTCGGTAGTTCACAAAATGCGCACTCTATAAATAAGCTTTTTTTCAGTGAAACATTGCGTGCACATGCGATCCGCGTGTGTGGATGTAGAATGGTCGCGACCACACGAGGATAAATGGCTGGCCTATCGGAAAAGGAAGCGCCTGCGGTCTCTCCTCATAGTCATGAGTCTGGCGAGGCGCAAGCGCATGACATGCATGCATCACGAAAGCAAGCCCAGGATGTGTCTGGTTTATAAGGCGCTGACAGCAGCCTTATAAAGCATGTTGACGCCACTCTTATTATATTATGATCTGTCGAGATCCGCTTCTTTCACGCTTGTTAGCGCATTATATGTCCGCGCTAAAAGACGTTTCCGCTCGCTCGTGGCCAGTCGACTCTTATAAATATATTTCTACCCACGCTCTTTTATCTATACAATTACGAGCCCTCGATTAGTCTTGTACCATAAGCTTTTCCCCGCGCTAACGTGCAGCATCAATAATACATATCATAGTGCACATAGTGTGTGATGATACAGCAAAACAGCAAGATCTAGATAATTGAAGCGAATATATTGATGCTGCCGTTGATTTATCGAGAGACAGCTTTTGTTAAATACCATTAGTCGCATGACAATCAATTTAGACAGCCAAGCTGAACAAACATGTATCTGTATAATTGCCAGTGCATGTCTGCCTGGAGAAAATTCTCCAGTTGATGCTTTGGGTGCAGTATTTAGTGAGTTGGATCACATTTGGAAATGTTGAAAAAAGGGCGGATAAGGCAATGAAAAATGGTGAGATGTAAAGAGAGAGAGAGAGAGAGAGAGAGAGGAGAGAGCGACGGTAGAAATGAAAGATGAAGTAGGGTCGAGGGGCGCGAGAGGAGCAGTTGGGCTGCAGCACAGGCGAAGCATAATTCGTGCTCGTAAGCAAATGCGTGTGGCCGGCTGGTGAATCGGGCTGGCGCGCGAGGGAGAGAAGGAGAAAGGTTCCACCGTACTGTTAGTATAGTGGGGCAGAGTCTGAGCCAACGGCTGCCGAGGGGAGGACTCACAGTCTCGTGTGTGGCGTACGATAGTTGGGGGCCGGCACCTGCTCGATCGACGCCCCTCGACCGCCCACCCGCCTGCCCTCCAAACGCCGCCACGGCCGCAGACGCGTCGCGGCTAGCAGCTCGGCAGCAGCACCAGCACCAGCACCAGCACCAGCACCAGCATCAGCAGCAGCACAACGCAACGCGACTGGAGAGTGTGGTTGTAAGCTCGCAGCGACCGTTCAACGCCTCGACACGCACGCTCGCGATTTTGCCGCCGGCCTGTCTGCGTCGCTACTGGTCTCCTCACCTCATCGCCTTACCGCCCGCTTTCTGCTCTTCTTGCTCTCTGTGTACATGGCGCTCGCCGCCTGCGCTCGGACATCGGCCCGATCGTCCGCTCGAGGGCGCACTTCGAGGATGCCGGAGAACAAGTATCGCGCAGTACTCGCGCCGCCAGTCTGAACAGCCGAGTCCGAATCATCGAGGTGCTTGTTGTTTACCGTTGTCAAGTGCCGGCCATGGCTACCGCTGATAGGTAGCTGCCTTATACCTCGTCAGCGTTAGCTCGCTTCGGGTGACTTTCGAACTTAAACCGAGATGCAGACCCGACCGAGTTTGAGTAGCAATCCGCATCGTCCTGTACGACGACAACTCGTTACGCCAACGACTTGCCGCTGTTGGCTCTACGACCCACAGTAAGTTTGTCCATCGATTAGTTTGTACGCGCCTGTCAGAGAAATGTAAGATACGGCTTCGCAAGTAAGCGATAACACGACAAAAACTCAACTAGTATAGTGAGAGAATGCAATGGAAAGAAAGCTACTCTCACCAACAACAGATGCAGCAGAAGCCGCAAGCATCATTAGCAATAATAGTGATAAGCGAGCGCGTGCTCTGATCATGACCTAACCTCAACGAGTGCGTGCGCGGTCGCGACAGTTTACCCGAAAGGTGCATTCAGGACTAAGTGTGAAGAAGATGAAAACACGATTGCGGACAGCTTGCTGAAAAGCGTCTGTTTTGAAGAGAGTGAAGCGACCGCCGCGAGAAGAGAGACAACCCGCTGCGAGCAGGCAGCATGTCAGGCAGTCCGTCGGGCAGCTTGGCCGCAGCCGCTAGTCCCGGCGAGCAGCAGCAGCGCGAAGAGGATCAGAAGATTCGCAGGACAGACAGCGACAGACAAGCGGACGGAGGGACCAACGGCTCTGACGACTCGGACTGCGAGAGCGAGTGCAGTAGCGAGGTACTGAGCGTGGGCAACGAGCCCCCGCCAACGTTGGCCGATCTCGAGCAGGCAGATGAGCCCGAGCCCGAGCCAGACTTGCAGCCTTCGAGCGTGGTCTCGAGAGCCCCCTCGAGGACGCCGTCACCGGCGAGCTCGGCGTTGCCCTCGCCTTCGGCCTCTTCGCTTAGGTCGCCGGCTTCTTCTACCTCGCCCGCAAGCCGAATTGCCGAGTACGCGAGCGCCGGCTCCGAACTCGCCTATCCGGCCCAGTCACGGCTGTCGCACGATCTCGGCTACCCTTCGTCCCGCCTGGCGCTCGGTTTCGGTCTTGGGCTGCCAGCCGCCACGCGGCTCTCGCTCTCCCCGCCTTCGGCCATGACAGTGTCAGGACTGCAGGTGGCTTCCACGCCCGTGCTCCATCCGACGGCCCAGCATGCCCTGGCCGCCCAGCAACATCACCAACACCATCAACACCACCACCATCGGCTCTCTATCGACAAAATTCTGCAGCGGGAGTCTCCAGAACGTCAGCTAGACTATCGCCAATCCCTCGGTCACCAGCAACATCACGCGCAACAGCAGCAGCAGCATCTTCTGCAGCCACACTCTAACGTTCAACAGCAGCAGCAGCAACAACTGCTTCTCAATGGCTCGAGCCGCAGTAACGGTCAGCCAAGTAATAGTAATAATGGCAACGACAACAGTAGTCTCCAGCAGGCAAGCCTCAAATTCAGTATAGACAATATCCTCAAGGCAGATTTTGGTAGGCGGATAACGGATCCGATTTCGTTAAAAAAGTCGCGTCCACGAAAGCTGCTAGCTCGCCAGCCGATAGACCTCAGCAAAGACTTTGCCGAGAGTTCGTCCGAGGGCTCCGAAAGGGGCTCCGAGAGCTCCACGAGAAACGTGTCGCCTAGTCTGCCGGCGAGCAGCCCTGCACCCAGTTCCGCCGCTACCCCGACCTCTGCCAGCGCAGCTGCCAACGAATCTAAGCTCATTCAGTGGCCGGCATGGGTCTATTGCACCAGATACTCGGACAGGCCCTCTTCCGGTAAGTCTGAACCTTTCAAATTTCAGTTTCTTTTCAAAACTATACGTTCGGTGTATTATACATGAAGCCCTTTTCGCGAATAACCGTTAGCTGAAATGAGACTTTTACCTACCGATAAGCTATTGCTTTTGCCCGGATAACGGGAAAAATCAGAAGACGATATCTTTCGTTTGTTGATGAAATTCGTCTAACAAGAGTATTAACAAAGCGGTGAATCGCTTGAAGCGTATGTTTATGACTACCAGTAGAATATATACAACTAATATATCCTTAATTGAACAGCAGTGTTGTATTTCAAATCAAACACGTACAAATCAAATGAAGAAAATCGGGTCTGCGAGAAAAATAGCTTTTATCAGATGAACGTATAATTGCGTTAGCTTATAATATATATTTAAGGTAAGCAACGAATGCAGGAGCCGGCTGAGCCGCCAGCTACAAATGAACTATATACATCAATGCGCATTAATTCACGCATGATAAGCCCACTTCTCGCGTTCACGCAGCAGAACTATTCTAATTTTCCGAAGATAGAAAGTCCTCGATAAATTGCTAATCGTCGAGTTATTTCGCATTGCGCACTAGCCTGATTTTGTTCCCGTTTTGCAATAAGATTGCAGAGCCACGCATACAAGGTGGCCTCTATATAATAAGCCCTTGTAAACTACACTCAAGAAATGACATTTTGATAGACTCATTAGTCGTTACATTCCAAAATGAGGCATCTATTGTCGTTTCCTCGCGCCTTTGGAATACTATTGAAGCTAGATGGCGACGAAGATAAACCGCGGAAAAGAGTTTACAGCCGCTAGCGGTGCACCCTCGCTTGCGCGTACTAGTATCATGAGCATTAAAACTCTAGTCTTAAGTTCCACTCATAATCATAGTGGGATTTCTGAAAGCTGCAACTGCTTTTGCAAGCGTTGTGCAATCGTTATATTCGTGTGGCGCCACTCTACTCATGCGAATCTAAGAGAGCGCGCGCAAGTGTTGGTAATTAGTCACAACAACATGAAAACAAGCAGCACTAGCAGTAGCAGCAATACAGCAGAAAGCGAGTGAGGGAGAGAGCGAGTAGAGTAGCGATGTACGGGAGGTGCGAGTCGGCGCGCATAATAGCGCAGATCATCGAGCTACGATAGTCGTCGGTGTGCCCCCCAAGAATCGCGTGCGCGCTATTAGCGACGACCATATTAACACGTGCGGTACCTACACATAAAAAGAGATGGAAAGGGGGTAAAGACGGAAAAGAGAGAGACCACAAACGATAGAATCGCTCGATTATACTCGCCTACGGTTGGAAAACGCTGGCTACTTATATCTAATGGTTTCAAACCGAGAATCAAGGAAGCTTTCCGTGAACTAGATGGAACGCCAATAAAAATAAAAGCTCAAGCCATCGGCTAGCAGCAGCCGTAAATACTCAATGGATCGGTAGCAATTTTAGTCGATCGAGCTAGAGTTTGCTTAGTGGCGAAAATCCCGTAGAGAACGTATATACCCAGATGCTATGTGTGCCTGCAGCGCGCGGGCTGCAAGCTCCCGCCCTAGCTCTCGTGTAATGTAACCTGCAGTAGTACACGTCAAATCAATTATTAAGCTCTTATGGATTTGCACTTGTTTTCTTTTCCGTGCGAGCAACAAACATTTTTCTTATCGATTTTCAATTAAATATTTCGTAGTCGGATACTACCTGCCTGCTTTCGGATTTCCTCCATATATCTGCAATAAACAACAATGTCCCGCTCTTCCTACGTCAATCACTCTTCCCTGCTAATTTATTCATGAACACGCTTAATGCCACGCAAGTTTCTATCCTGTGGCTTGATGTCTGAAAAAACAAAGAAAAGAACGAGAAAAACGGGCGAACAGAACAAGCCAGAAAACAAGGCGTCGAACGAGCTGTTGATCAACAACGCTAATTAGAAACGTCGTGAATTGCAAGCATTTTAAACTACGATAGGTACATCGGTTAGGTCGCGCCCGCTCCTTATTACGTAAACTTATCGCGATCCGTCGGCTTGGATAGAACAATGAAAAAAGTCGCAAGATTCACGAGGCCTATCCAAGTGCTTGCGTGAGACAGACAGACGTTAATCCGCTTATTCGCATAAACTCATGGTGGTCGCGCGCGCACGCCTATCATATGAGAACGTCGATACCGTCGAGCGAGGGACTACTAAATGCATCGATCTTATTGAGCCCGTTGCTTCGCTCCGACTCCATCGGATCACAAATCCGATCCCTGAACGAGTATTCTTTAAAAACACGTCGATCTATCTGGCTCGCACACATTTATATTTATGTGTCGCTCGTATGCCGTGACGATCTGTTCGCGCGCGCGCATGCGATTTCTCTCCCCGTGTTATGCCTTATATCCTTCATTCTTTCATATTTGGATATATCGGCGCGCAATGGCCGCGAGCACTTGAGCGTTTAAATATCTACTTCGGCGACACTTGCTCGTCACTCGATCATTCGATCCTCTGTTCATTCCAACTTATTAAATCATATAACTCTATCTTTTTTCGCGCAAACTATGCTGTTGTCGCGGAAAGTTAAAGCACTTGAAATGTACAAATAAATGCACTTTGGGATCTGTATGATTAGTCTCATAGTATATACGAGTGCTTGTAGCTATTTGTTATTGCGCCATTTCTTTGCTCAGCTGAATCATGAATTAAGAGTAAAACATTATTTATCTGTCTATTAAATGAATGTATAGTATACAAATAAGACCTGGTTGTTTTGGAGAATAGGATATGCACTAACTCACAAATGATACTAAACAACTAGTTATTGTTAACTGCTTCTTATGTAGGACAATCTTATTATATTCGGGCAAATTTAGAAGGAAAAAAAGTAAAAGTGATTGTTAATGCAATAAATGTAATAAAAAGAATATCTAACGGAGATGCAAATAAGAAAATAGATGCTTTTATCAAGAAAAAGTGATCGGTAGGTTGGATGTGTTGACAGGCCGACTGGTGATTAATATTATATAGAGGCTGAGGGCTAATGTTGGGAAGTGGTTTCATGTACTTTCTGTCTTGGTTCTATTGTTCTAAAATACGAATTTTAGTAGAGTTAAGCCGTCTAACAAGCCAATTGTTCTCTTTCACACGAGGTTCGCGTCGGAGCAACGGTCAAAGGTGCAGCGCGCACAAGCGAACGAACGCCATCCACGGCTGCAGTCGCTTTTTAGCATAGTTTCTATAATTCAAACATCTGCTAATGAAATTTGAAATTCCTCTTATAGCAAATGGATGATTCAAGCTAAATCATCGCATTGCTTAAAACGCGAACACGCTGCAGGCTCGCCGCTGAGCTTTGGCAACGGTAAATTCCAATTAGCAAATATTTCTATCAACAATAAACGTAAGTTTATTTTAATCAATAATCATTCCAATATTATTGAACATTTTCCAAAGAAACACTATCTATTTCGCTTCCACATGAAGAAACACTGGAAAAAATGTCGTTATACTGGTGACATGGCGGATCTGATTCAACTGTTAAAAGAGTATTTGATTTATAGGCGTGAACCTCTATTTTCATCGATAACTGATCGTTTTGAATATCAAAAATTAGACACAAGAAGGAAGTATATGATATTTTCATTTCTCATGCGAAATTTCATTGTGGAAATGAGGCTGTGTGCATTAAGTACTATTGTGGTCTGCAGTTAACAATATGCGTTTGTCATCGAATTATTGTTTATGGTTATGCAAGTATCAATTGCGTCGCGTAACGATTTCGGAATAAGGAACGATTTATGTGAATTTCTCTAAATACCGTACGTGTCCTTACCCAGCACACTAAAATGGTAAACATAGTATATGTATATATGCGCTTTTTGGACACTATCCGATTAGTATTGCAGTCGTGAGTGTCCAACTATTTTGTATATTCAAAACGAGTATCGAGATTCATAACGAGCTGCACGCTTTAGCATCAGATAGACGCGCAGATAGCGTGCTACTACTGTGCATAGTTGTTGTTTGCCTAAAAGCTTATACAAACTCGTTCGAAAGGGACATAATTGCGGCACGAAGCTCGACTAGAGATCTCGCGCGGGGATCTGCGAATTAGTGGCGCAGCGCGATACAATTTTCGGAGTCGATGCTGCGTACGTACGCTCGCAATCTCAATATGAAACAATGCAAAAACGCGAGCGCAGAGCAATTAGTTCAAGTAAATATTTACAAACGGATATTGGACTGAGTAATGAACTCCAAGTCTTTCTTTTGGCCGTGAAAGATGTTGAGAACAAGAAGAGAAGAACTGTCGTATTTGCTAATGTCCAACGATAATCAGGTTCACGTTATGTATTTCACTAAGTGTTAATATTATAAATAACCTAATTTTTCAATCGAAATTAGCAAATTTTTAAAAGTTTATTAGGTCATTAGTTTTGCACTTAATTGCGAATCACGCCATGCATTACCATATGTAAGAAATATATGCAGACAGGTCTTGGCATATTCGCGTTGATTCGTCGTTTTAATAGTATTATTCAGAACAGTAGTGGTCGTATTATTTTCCATATTTTGACGATACGTTGTGAACAAATGACTAGGTGCCTTTAATGTATTTTGTGTTTAGAAAGTGTGAAATCGAATGAGTGAATCGCAAGAACGGCATTGAGGAATTGTTTAGTCTGCGCAGTTTTCACAAGTGACTGAAAATTGAAACGGTGAAAAAGCTGCTAAAGTGCGTTTTAACGGAGAAGGCATATTGACGCATTAACGCATTATATAATAGGTGATGGCTGCAGTGAAGATATCGGTGCGCTGGCCCGAGTGATTAAGCATGAGTTACGAGTTGTGAATGAACGAGGAGTTTGGCCAAACGTAAAATAATGTACGTGTTCGTGACGGCAGGCTGTATGCACGTTGACGTATAGGTATATATTTGTCTGCACGGCGATTCAATATATACTGTAGTATGGTGGATGGTTCGCGACAGTGTTATCGCATTGGAGCAGCGTATGAGCGTGTGAGGAATAAGGCGTAAAGTAAGTGCGCGCGCTACAAATAACATTATCGGGGCCTCTTATTACATCTCAAATGACCCCTACTTATATACCCATCACACTCGTACTTGCAATTTCATACACCGAGATGTATGTCGATACGTATTGAATATTCGCTAAGCGTGCGGCTGTCGGTTCATTTTTACTTACTTTTTTTTGCTGTTATTGTTGTTGTGGTTTTCTTAAAATTCTCCTCCTTCCTCCACGCATAATTGACGCTCTAATTGATGTATTTTTCAATGCTTCCGTCTCCGAATGCGCATAAATTCCCAATTTTCGGATTTACTTTCAGTCCGCTGAATCTGTACATCTGACTAATTTCAGCCAGTGCCCACTATAGCACAAATCGCGCTGTCAATCTCATTCGATAAATGCCTATACGAATGAGTCTGGCGTTGATGATGCCTGCGGCAAAGCCACGCTCGCGAATTTACGTCTAAATTGAACAATCCAGTAAACACAAGGCATCGAAGGAGTCGTCACCGAATACAGTGAGGCGAGAAAAATGAGTGATCCATCTTGGGTTGTTGACAGCTGCCGAAAAACGCTGGCCGATTAAAAGCAATTGTGTGCGCCGGTCGAACGGACGGCTGGCCACGATAACGACGACGAGCGATTTCCGTGTGCGGGCCAAGCCACTTGTTCGAGGACAATCCAGTCAGCTACATAGATTGGGCACAATAAGCTGAGCTGTGGTTTCGCCAGTCTCGCACTAATAGTATACGAGTATGCGTAGGTGCTGGCTTGTAGATAGCTGTCTTCTTCGGTCGCCTGCATCCATCGTGATAAACTTCCTCTGCCTCTGTCGTTCCTCGCAGCGATCTCGGGCTATCCCAATGAGATACGTACAAGTACAAGGGAGAAAAAAGCATGTATCGATAATCGACGTGAGCCTCGACTCGGAAGTAGCAAAGGGAAAGTTATCAATTGAAAATAGGGCTGGTTAATCGAAAGAATATGACGATTTACAGGGGAGTACGTGAGCTGTCATGCTCCGAGGACACATGGAGATACGATGAATAAAGTGTCGCGTGCACGATAATGTCCCGGTACAATCACATAGCTAAGCGAGAGCGGTTCTCTGATTTAAGTGTCCTGTCGCATTCGATTATTGCCGGACTCGCTTGATTAATCGTTCCACCATTGCCGCGCTATATCCACCCTACTCAATCTTGAGCACATGTTTCATGGTCTCTCAACTCTCATTGGCATCCTTATTTATAACTTAATAGTCCCACAAGTAGTCCCATTTTTATGCTGGCGCTGTAGCCCTCGGTTGATACCTTATTCATAAAGTGCAGGCTCTATACGTTTTCTACTAATGTTTCCCTGCGATCTATCATCATCAGCAAATGCTGCACTGACGGAGAACGATTTTACGTCTTTGCTCATGCTTACGCTTTCACGTCATTCGCACCTACTGCATAGCAGCCAAGTATTTCCAAAACTCCTATCCGACTCGTATCGTCTACTCAGGCTTACTAATACAGGATACCTCTGCCGATGTTGACCAAACGATCACAGCTACCGTATACCCTGCACTCTCTCCCTCTTTGCCTCTTTCGCTCTTTTAATTCTTTTCGATAACCCAACTATCAATTTGTCAGCAATAATAACTGAACACTAATCGGCCTAAAGGCCTCAGAAAGAGCAGCCCTCGCATCTGCAGCACTATGTTACAAGTTTATTCTTGCGCATATCTCTAAATTTCGGACAACAACGGACCAACGTTTCGATAGGCTTCCGTAGTAGTACATACGTTTTGTTTCGTCTCTCAACAGAAACAAAGAAAAATACCATTCTTTATTGGCACGATACAAAAGTTCTTCTTAAATCGTTAATCAAATAGCGAAGGTAAATTCTCTACGTCACGATTCTTACGTTTTCATTTATTTTAATCAGAAGAAACTACATTCGTAATTTTATCTATTTTAGCAGGATTTATCATTGCAAATGCCCGCAATTATCTTTTACTTGCGCAAACCCACCTACGAATACTCGTAGATATCGTTACTCGATAGGTCAATCTAAAGGTTTACAGTATATAAAACAACTTTCAAAGTAATGCGTATATTGTTAGGATGTTTAATTACTATCAAATTAGCACAAATAAAAACTCCTTGTAAGTCATTAACTTATTTTAATCAAATTCTTTTCATTTATTTGATTTAATTAATGTTTCGCCTATCATAACTTCTTATTGGAAAATTCTTTTTACACACAATTCATTCTAATTATTTATTGTATAACAAATTCAAACACAACTTGTCAAACGTTTACGGTATATGATGTATTAATAATCATTTTATAAAAATACTAGCTCAAAAACTATGTACGTATGGCCCAATCAAACTTTAATAACTATCATTGTTTGATGTAAGTATAAGTACCCCTTAGAACATACTGTAATAAATGTGTATGTATGTAGAGCGGAAAGAGAGATAGAGTTACTGGATTAAGAAGACCTCATAATATTTCACTTTACCTGGATATTCTGCAAAGCAGTACATTGATATTGGAAATTCGCAGCAGTCTTCACTCGAAATCCCACTGTCATTTATGTTTGACAATCGATTTCGTGAGTGAAATTTGACGCGTTGAAAAGTTTGAAATATTCATATAGCAGTAAAATAAAGCGAATCATAACAAACTATTGTTATATAAAACAAAGTAAAAATTTCGACAAATTTTTCCAATTGCTTTGTTGCCTACTCATTAAGTATAGGTAACTAATGCTAAATCTTCATCATTACTGTATTCATAGAAAATTTATACAAATTTATATCGATATAACGGAAATATCATGTACTAATTGCTGAGGCCAAGTAATATTTCAATGGTATACTCTTTCGATGCGGTCGTACTTAAATAATAACAATGTATGACAAAATTGAAAATAATTGATATATTTATATCGGAAAAGATAGAAAATGCACAGAAGATTCACTTCTGTAAATCCATTATATTTATTTGTACAAAATTGTTGAACACAAAACTTGACTAATTTGGTAATATTATTATTACTAATTAAACAAATTCTTCAAAATATCTTAAGGGTAGAGAAATATGAAGAAGTGACAAAAATGTCGATTTTTATTCGTCTCAAACTTGAGAAAAAAATTTTCTAAAAATAAGAAAATAATTATTTATAAGCGTAAGTAATGGACGTAAAATGGTGTTTATGATGTCCTTAAAAATTATCACGAAAAGTTATGAAAATAATGTCGTATCGTTTATCATAGCCAAGTAAGATAAAAGGGTCGTTTCACCCCATGTTTCTCCAATATAGACTAACTTGAGAGTCATAAATAAAATTGATCGAGAGTAGACTGAAGGTGTAAATGATGCCTCGGTTGGGCTGGCATTGAATCAGTTGGAAAGCTTTAAGAAATTGTAACTGCTTTGATGTGGAAGTAGAGGCCTAAGAATGCTTGGAATTCAATAGGTAACGCCCGCCGTGTTGGGGGTTCATTGCGAAGGGTTAGTTTAATCAATTCCTTATAGGGACTCCAACCCTGGCGAATTGAACGCCAACATTGTGATACGAAGGATGGATTCGATACGGTCTCGGCAACATGGGGGGCGAACTCGCATTCCGTATATTTAATTTTATTTCAAACTTCTAAGCATTTATTTTGGCCAGGGAATGTCAATGTCATTCTTGAAATTGCCACCTATTGACATTATTGCCGTTGCTCTAGTAATAGCATCACTGCCGATTATGCTGATCCAAGCTTGAAAACAAACAGCAATTAATAGCTGAGTAAAAATGTTGATTAATAACGGGGGGGGGGGGGGAGATCAGGAGGATTTCTTTATTCTGAGATCCGTGACCTGTAGCAGTGTTTTTTCCGCATGATAACATATAGACCACGCAAAACACTATACCAGTAACAGTGATGCGACTGATTCATCTGCGAAACTGCTTACTACTTGCATTGTGGGAAAAGGGACCCAAAAGTAAAAATGAGGTCGAAACAAGAAAAAACAAGAAGATGGGAGCAGAAGAAGGTAGGAGTCAAAGAATACATAGACTAAAAATTGTGCTCCGTCAGATTAGTAAATCCACATTCTTAGCTTTAATGAGGTTACAAAGTCGAGACACTCCAGACCTCCGGGCAAATTCGGAGCAAAACGCTCATAATATTCGTTTCGTATATAACTGTTGTTTACGTTGACGTGGTTTGTTAAAGCACACGGGTATCTAAGGCATAAATGTGCAGCTCAATCGTCAACTTTGTAATATTAGACGATAGACGACCTAAATAGTCTTGGCAGATCAAGTGCGTGCAACTATAAAGAAGCAGGCAAGAGTTGCTGCGTCTGTGTCATGATTGATAGCGGCGACTTGTTCGACTTGCTATAAGCAGCAAAGGATATCGCATAGTAAGAGACAGAGAGAGAGAGAGAGAGAGAAAGAGAGAGAGCTGATCCGGCTGATTTGCATATTCTCCAGGCAACATGTGTTCTGCGACATTTTTTTCTTAAATAATTAAAATGCTCGCCGGCCAGATTGAGACGTTAGTCGATCTTGCAGAGATTAGCCGCCGCTGTCGCGACTACAGCTACAGCTATGCAGATCTACTCTCACATATGCGTACCCAACAAGCTGATCATCCCTGTCGTGCGTCCTGTACTCAATGCACGGTATTACGCCAATCAACTATAATCAATCTTACAGACAACTATTTATTGCTTAATTCAATCGCTAATTATTCCCGTTCAGCGCCTCATGCCTCGTATCTTATATTACATTTCTTATTTTATCCGCCTCCTCATCTACCACTTACACTATGAATGCACGTTATTCTCTTCCATTCTCCTTTCTCCTTTAGCTTGCTTTGCCCGCGACACAATTACCGATTGACTGATCATATATTGCCAACCAATGCCAATGTAACTGTCAGCTTCAGCTCAAGTGCGCTAGATAGTGCACATGCGTCTGTACAATAAATAAAAGCATTACGTATACGTACAATAAACAAGTTGTGCAGGAACTCGATAGATGTAGACATGTTTCGAATATTAAAGCTTTGTTTTCGAGTGGGTACTGCTGTTCTCGTGACTCGTCTACATTCGCGCTCGCGGTCCATATGTAAATACCTATGTGTGGCTGTATACGATGAAACCTCAACTTTACTGCCAACGCAGTGACTTCCCTGAGGTTATTTATAGACGCAGGTATATTCCAAAGCAAAGTCAACAATCCAATTGAACTTTTGCGAAGATGAACGCTACTTTTATTAATTACGCGACATAGCTTAGCGCAGGTCTGATACCGTATAATAAAATTAGTCCATTTCGGAAGGTGTCAGATGACTGTTGAACATCCTCATCCTTTGATTTTTAGTACAAAAACTCAGTCAACTGAGTCGATTGTTGAAGTTGTTTCCGGAACAGTTAATTGTTATGAATATACACTCGTACACGCCCCTTCGATGTTGCCGAGGAACTTACTTAAACAAGTACATACCTACAAAACACGTCGTCGTTATCGTTCCATCATCATCCAATCCATCTTTGCAACATATATTATTCCTTCCTTTTTCTTCCGATGAACCACAGCCCAGCCCACCTCTCTCAGGATTTTAAATATTACGTATAGCCATGTGCTGACGCCAGGCAGCATATGCAACAGGCTGCAAGTCACACAAGCTGTAGAAAAAGAGCATCAAATTTTAACTTTGCGCTAGACGATTTCGTAAGAGAAAATTTTAGCCAGGAACTATCATGAACTGCTCGTATGTACCGATGTCGATCAAGCTTCGATCTCATTTTCGACTTGTTCGTCAAATCGAAATTAGCAAATCGATTGAAAATTGAGTTTTGTGGTTTCTAAAGCTTACTTTGTTTAGTTGGGCATACAGTCGAGCAACTAAGGCTTAGAGCTGCCGCGAAGTTGCGTTTTTATAGTAGAGGTTGTATAATAAGTGGAGGAATTTTTACGACTCCATCAACGGTGTCCCTACGGTGAGCTGTTGTCTGTCCTTATCTCACACGAGTGAAGCTTCAAGTGATCCACGTTAATTACGACGTTTGAATTCGCCACTCGCTCGGCCTTATTCGTATTTGGGAATACAGTCCTCTTCATTCCTTATAGTTTTTTTTTTCTTCAACGCTGCTCGCTACGTGAAACTGACTAAGGCCAAGTCCTCTAATTGCTTTTTGCTAAACTTTTAATTAAGTCAGCTGAGACAAGTGCCACCGAGTTTCCAGCCGTTTTTTTTCTTTCTTTTTTGCTCATCATCGACTCTCAATATTCATTGCTGTGCATAATATGGCTGAAAAGGGCAGTTCAATTAAAAATTGTTAATTTATGCGACACAAAGCCAATACATGGCTGCCCTTGAATAAGGCATATTAGATTGCCAAGATAATCCGACAACGTACTTGATGCAAAGTATCGGCACTTGTAGGCTGCAATCGCGATGGGCAAGAGCGCAGGCCGGAGCCGCTTGATAAAGCGATTTTGCGGATGGTACGCACGCTCGAAGAGCTACAAGTATAGGCTGTCTGCGGAGAAACCAGTTGGCGCGCGTGGTCGCGGGCGCAGCAGCCTGACACTGCTAACAGACCCACAATTTTCTCGATACCCGGCACTTGAGCAATAAGTGAGTCAGTCTCGCTAACGGGCTCCATGGACTGTATACAGTCACTATGCGGTTCTTTGTTCATTTCAATTTTTGAAGCTCTTGATATTAGTTATTCGGCACGGCGGAACGTATGAAAAAAATATAGAAAACGATGGATATTCCTGAATGGAGCACGTTTATAGGCGGAATAACATTGTGCGATAATCAAACGAGACTGCGACTATTGCTGCTACTACTGTGGTCTTCCAAGAAATCAATAAACGGCCTAACTAGCAAAGCAAGTCATAGGTTTGTGCGACAACTAACGATTGCTCTTAAAGGTATTGTCAATAGCGCTTGCTTGCTACTCCTGCTCGACTTATATGACTTATATAATTACGCAGCTGTCGTTTAGTTTTCTTTTTTTTTTGCAAAACTATCTAGAATACATAAGGGTCCAACCAGCAAAGCCAAATAGTTGTCAATTGAACGCTTTACTCGATCAGATTGATTTGGCAATATCTAATCATCTCCTTCTCAATTAGCTGAGTCTCGCGTGTAATCCATGTTCGCTGCATGAGCCCAGATGGCCACCAGCGTCGAGCGTCGCATGTTGCGCCCGTCCTTCTCGATCGCGAACACTAATGACTCGAATCGGTTTTATACAGCTATCAATCGCTCCCACTGTTTTCGCGGCTTTTTCCTTGAATTGCTGCTTCTGCTGCTGTTACTGCTGATGATGCTCGATCATGATGATTGTCTAACAAGACAGAGACTTATCACTTGTGGTATTAGGCTCCATTTTCTCGAGAGCTTGCTACTCTGTACACGAGTTCCGGATGCAGGGGACAACTTTTTGCCTGTATTCAATGGTCGCTACGCCCACAGTTTTATGAGCAGTTTCGCGACAAACGCGCGCGGTACTGATGAGGAAAAGCCGTAATTGTCGTCTCCTCTCGAACAATCTTCGATCGATTAAGAAGCTGAGTGCGGCAATGAACTCGTTATTTGTGGCGATGCTTTCCGAGAAACAACAAGATTACGCGCTCTGAAGCCCGCCAGCGATACCGTTTAATGCGAATAATTGTTGCGCTCGCCACCCGAGTAATTAAATTAGGGAAAGATTTCCTACATTTCTGTTTCACTCTCTCTCTTCGTTTCTCGTTTTCGAAGTCTCAAACTCGTGCGTGTGTACGAGGTGAACGGCCGAGTGAATGCGTGGCATTAGAGCAACATAATTGACTGTTATATTACACTGGAAACCACATTAGCTAAGACGGAAGATACGGCTATAAAGTTCTAATTGCCTAGCGGGGTCAAGCTCCAGTTCAATATAAACAGCCAGAGCTCGCGTGTGAGCTGTTTTGCGGAATTTATGTGGCCAGTTCTCAAATTTCTTAATGATGATTGCACGTTTGCCGGTAAATGTGAGTTAACGTCTGTTCCCTCATGTCTGTGCGATCGATCGTAATACAGACGATAAATTAGTTGTGGTACTCGAGGATTAAAGGTGTCGATGAATTTTCGAGATTTGACGCGATATTATTGTCGTGAAATGACGTGGAAGGAAGGGGAGAGGAGGTGAGGTGAAGAGATAAGCGACGTTTAATTAGCGGTACGGTACTGTTCGAGTGGTTGCAGCATTTCGTGGCATGGCAACTATACAGAGTTAACCGCAAGATCATCGTTCTGATGACGATTGACCAAGCTCCTTTTCAGCGGTTTATTTTGCGGTCGCTTTTCAATGCTGCGTTTCTCGGATTTGTCGTAATGAATGAGGCGCTATACTGCGGCCTCGGCTATTTCCTCACTGTATCAAATATAAAGCACACTCAAAATATAAATGAATGCAAGTGGAGAAAAGGTTATGCACTCACTCACTCACGGCATGTATATACGCGGTATCGTGCTGGCGGAAGGGGGAAGGAAGAAGAGAGGGAGAGGTGTGTCGGTGTAGAGGGCGCGTGGTCGAGCGTAGACTGGTGCTGGTGTGGATGCGAGCAGAAAGCATGCCGCGATCGCCGCGGAGAAAGAGATAAGTAAGCGAGTCGAGTTGAGCGCCGAGTCGGTCGAGTCGAGGGCGCAAAGTGGGGTGGGAGCTAGGCAGCCAGCGAGCGTTTTTCTGGTGGGGGCAGACAGCCCGCTGCGTGCGGTCCCAAGCTCGACGGACCACCCAAGTCGAGTGAGCGGCAGCGCGCTATATACACTCGCTCGATACATCTACACGGCCCACGCGCGCCAACTCCTCTCCCTCTTCCCTTCGTTCCGTTCGCGAGACTTGCTCGTTTCGCGAGGACCACCGAACTCGACTTGTATTTTCGCCTATTGCATTGTCGACGCTACCTTCTTATTCCTTGGATCAGTTTACATGCCCAGCCATGCACTTTCATTTCATTCTTTTTCCAATACAATTATCTCAAGCACCGACTTTAACCTCGATAGCCCAAGCCAACCCCAATCTTCTATGTATAATTCTATTCGTCTATCTGTATTACAGGTATCGAAAGTACAATTATCGACGCTTTATAAGCTTTCTGGACTGAAGCTTTATCCTGATTGTGAGCTCAACCACGGTTCAGTGTATCTCAACAAATTATACTTACTTATGACATTAAGTTCGTCGATTGAGAACCGAATTTAATTTAAATTGGATCCAAACAACGAATAAAGCCTCAGTCTAGAAAACCCATTACATCCCAATACCAACACAATAACCCATAACAATAACCAATTGAATACTCGTTCTTATCTTTTCAAGCAAATTAGTTGAGCTAACTAAATGTAGCACTTGTAGTATCGGAATACAACACCAAGTGATGCAAGGCACTTACTCTGCTACTTGTCGCCCGGCTTATCGACAACTTTGGTTTGACGAGCTGTCGTCTAGTGAGGAAACATATACACAACATCTACATGATGAGTGTTGCGGCTGGATACATTTATCCGCGATAGCGCGTATAAAACCGCTGGCTGCATCTTTTGAAAACTTACGAGCATGTTGAAACAAGTTTATAGTTGCTCGTCGGCAGTATCTTAATGCTATTTTGTAGAATGGAGCGCAGCAGCGCAATAAAGATTTATCCTTCTCTAATTGCAATTGACAGGCACGTATAACACGTAATGTTTCATGACTTTATAATCGCGTAAAGCTGCGTAAAAATGACCAGCTGTAATTAGCTGATAAATGGGTCATAGCCTGTTATTTCCTTTAGCAAACACTCTCATGCATCGACATGCTGTAAACGCTCAAAGTTATTAATTATCCGGTTATTGCGATCGGCTCTATAATTAACATTGTGTAATTGAGTGATATCTATCTTGTCGTGATTTAATACTTATAAATTATAGGAGCGCGCTGCAGCAAACTGCAGCCAACGTAAAATTTGCACGAGGACAGCTATGTATACATAGAAATGCGACAATGTTTTAACTTGGTAATAAACCAAAGGTGTTCAACGTGGAGAATATATATTACAAGAGACTATCGCTTTGTTAACGTTTCAAGATACGATTTTTCCGTAGAATCAGGGGCATCAAACTGCAGAATAAGCGAAGATAATTGATCGTACGCTGCGCGAGATCAGAGTAACTGTAGCTATATCCAACGATATACAAAATATTCGAGAAGTGTGCAAGTTAAATTAGAAAAAGGGAAATATAAATAACAGGGCAAGAGGATGAGTGAAAGGAAAAAAAAGGTGAGGGTCGCGTAAAGCTATTTTGCTGCAGCGCTCTTTCGATGTGTAGGTTAATATCGCAAAATTAAAAGGGTGTAATTTATGAGTCGTTTGAAGCAAGTACGACTCGACGGCGGCGGCTCGGTGCTAGCTGCTGCGGCTAAATTATGACTGGCTTAACTAGACTTGAGTTACGAGTTACGAGTTACGAGGAAGGTTCGTTCTCGACGCGGCTGTTGGTCCTTCAGCACACTCGTTCGTCGTCAGGAGGAATCGTCGCGAGCCTGACACCTCCGCATTCAACAATGTGTGCTGTGACTACAGGTATGTTTCGGTCAATGCACGGGCCGACGAAAACTCATAAACAAGGAACGGAAAACGAGTGTGTCGCCTGCAATCAACAAGCTCGTTCCAGCGTAGGTCGCATGGGGAACCGTCGAATCTATCACGCAGTATACCTGCCAAAGAAAAGATGAAGGCTGTAGCATCCATGGAATCAGTGGGATTGGGCGACGACAAGTTGAACGGTGGCGATCCCTAATCGCTCGGCTACCGTCTTCGATACGAGACCATAAATTTTCCACTCGTTTCCATGAGCACCACCTGCGCGCTAGTGAGCACCAGCAACACGCTACCTATATCTAGCTTACTCATTCCCGCTTCTGTCGCTTTATCAATACTTGGCGTTTTTTCCACTATGTTTGTTATATGTAGACGCGATAGTATTCGGTCAATATTCGACTTGGAATCGGCTGTCGGTATGGTCAATACAATATTACACGTGCAATGTTCTCGAATTGCCGACCTTAGAGACTTGAAACGTGAGTGAACTTGCGTAGCATCTATTTGACAAATAACTTTTAATACGTACAGTGGGCCTGTGTGTGCGTGCGTGTGTACATACGTGGAAGTATTAGCAGTCGCAGCTAAACGAGTTCGAAATTACAGTCTTAGTGAGAGACTATTGTACTAGGTAGTATAGATGCACGCAAGAGCGTAAGGTAGTAGAGCGCCGATGTCACACTATATATATATATATATATATATATATACTATATACTTATGTATGTATGTATATGAATGTGTATACACGTGTACGTGAGCGTAAAAAGAGCGAACGAGTAAAGATATAGTCCATATGTCATCACCTGCGAAACTCTACTCCACCCATTTCCTGCGAGCGAAAACAATGAGAGTCCACGTGAACCCCAGCTCTTGGCGCATGCACATCATCTGTGCGAGTGCGATTCGATAAGTTACACACACTTAAACATATACAGACACACACACACATGTGTATCTGCTCTTTGGCCGGTGTACTACTCCCCTTTCCAATTCAAATTCCTGTCATCTGGATGTCTTACGCGCACTGACTGCATTGTACCCACAGTCATGTCTCCATTGCACGTACTTAGCCGACAGACGTATACAATGTGTACGCGCGCGTACACCCAATGAAAAGGGCGGAGGGTGATGGGGGGGGGGGTACCCGAGCATCCAAGGAAACAAGGAAAAGAACGAACTGCACATGATATAATGTAACCACATGCTACTTCGTTCACTTAACTCTGACCTCGTTTTTTCTTCTTCCGTAAAGAGAGCCGAGAAGCCGATCTGCTCAAGAGCGAAGGAGGTATGGCGGTTGGCTCGTACACTGTACTTTTCTCTTTTCTTTACTTCATCCCCACCCTAAAAACACTTGCAAAGAGAGTTTTTTTTTCTTTTCCTTATCAGTATATTACCAATGTGTATCTGTCGCATTTCTATATGCTTTGAACTATCGTATAATCAGGAGAAACAAAAAACTTATACCATTGACGAATGTAGTCACAAATAGTGTTATAAGCAAGTTGAGTTTCAACTCTCCCTCTCTCTCTTTCTCCTATATAATTAGTATGTTGTACGTCGGCTTAAACGCCGACAATTGTCAAAATCCATCTGCAAATAAAGGCGTAGAGCTTTTAATTAGATCGGTCAATTCGACATAGTGTTCGACCGTTGATAGGTAACACAAATTGCAATGACTAAAACTAGGTAGAATTATAACTGCCTGTCGTCTAGCAAGGGAGTTTGTTGTAGGTAAACTGTAATTTAAAATAAAATATATAGGTATATTGAGGTATATAGTATAGTAGTAGTGTTATAGCTGCTTTCCCTGTGAATTAAGATGCATTTGTGAAAAGGCCTACGGCGGCTCTAATTGCACGTTTCCTTTTGGAAAGCCTTAAAGCAGGAAGTGGCTAATTACATTTTTTGCCACAGTGACGACTTTGACGACTCGGCTTCGATAAGAGCTGCTTTCCAGCTTGATCAGTGCACCACTGATGATGTTCTGACGTCTACATATGAATATCAATACTGAACACATTGCCCATCATGCCACGTATCTCAAGGCTCTATAATTTCAAGTAATTAAGCAGCTTTTACTCAATTACTGTACAATGATTCGAAAGAAAGAGATAGTGAATAAAATAAAATAGAATACAACTTTATTGCACCTGCGGAGTACTTTTCCGTCTGATGGATATGGCAACAATAAGTACAGTTAACAAAATAAGTAAAATTAAATATCAAAATAATAACAAGACAGTATTTAAATTGTTACACGCCCACAGACGCGCGCAGAGAAGCATGAAGAGTCCCTTTTTCAGCCTAATACTTCAAACAAGTTCGATCCAATATACTAAAAGAATATCAATCTCTAAAGGAAAGAATGCATAAACATGGGTATAAGAGTCAAGTTGACTAAATTTACTTCTCACGCAATTTGCAAATCAATAAACATAACGACAAAATCTGATGTTTTCGATGATACAGTGACATATTTGTATTTATCGTCCATTTTTGTCATTTTAAAACTATAACACAGATAACACTTTGGTACATTTAATTAGATGTTGTTAAAAGTCAAACTTGAGACACCAAATAAGCGCATAGCAACTCGTAATTGGCAAAGATGCTCGGCACTCGAGGACCGTTCGTAATCAACTTTAATAAAAAAAACGTAAAGTTTAAGCAGTCAAAACGTCGCTAATGACGATATCTTGAAATTAGACAGTCTATCCACCGAAAAATTAATAATAATAACCTGATTTAGGGAACTGCATTGGAAAAGATCCGTTCCAGACTTTTATACGGGGATTAGCAAAATGGAGCATTGTCGGTATTCTATGGGTGAATCGGCTAGTCATGCCCAAGTAAAGGCAGCCGTCGTAGCCGTGAAAAGTCTGTAAAAAGTACATTATACGAAAGTAAGGTTGCTCGTAGGAACGATCAGGATAAAGCTGCCACGGTAAAAATCTCACTGAGGTAAGACAGTGTCATTTCGCACTTCACTAAAAGCACAGTGTACATAGATCTGGGTATCATCGGCTTAAATAACGTCCTTTACATATAACAGAACTTTCGGCAGATCGTTTATGCATACTGTAAACAAGGCAGAGAGAGAGAGAGAGAATAAGGCTAACTAGTGATATAGCGTACAACTAGATACTATCCAGAGCCGAGAGTCGATAGGACGAGTAGTGAAAATGCAAGTGCGCGTGATACTGTACCTCTAAAATATACGTAACGTACATATAAATATGTAAGCGTAAAGATTTACTCGCGCAATGGCCATAAACGTCGCAAAATAGACCCTGCTTGTACGTTGCTGGCCTCGCTCATTTAGTTTTGCCGCGCTCAGCCTAGCAAAATAATCAGTTTTCCAAATAAGATACCCGAGCGTCAAGACACGCTCAACTTCGGCGCTTTATGAACTGTAGCAGTCGACTAATTACTTACTGCTTGGCCTCCTCCTCGAGACTCCTACTACTCGTCTATCTACTCGTTTTGCTGACCCACAACAGCTTTAATTGCTGCTAATGAAAGTGTTAATCAAGTGATCTATTCATTATCCACCAAAAACTAAAGCCATTTACCGATAACCATAATGAATTCTATATATAGTTATGAATTCTTCGGCGCACGCTATATTAACATTGAATTGTAGCATTTAAACACGAGGTTTTGCAGCTAACAGCCCGTTTTTAACTGTTTCAGGTGAGTATCCTGCACTTTTATGGTATTAGTCACTAGTTAGTTGATAAATCGTTGCGCAAACCAAGTGCGTCGGAAAAACAATATCAAGCCACTTTGGCCTAAATGATCAAACACTGGCGTTGTCATAGTGTGTTTATTATTTCGACATTCCAAGAAGAGCTATATAGAATGCGTACAAATAAGACGATTGCGTCAGCTCTCGCAGTGCACTGCTCATTCGAGAAAGAGCCGAGGCCGGCAGGCGCGCGACGCCCGTCATTCCGCTCATACCTGGAATCGATGCTAAAGCCATAATTAGCATTTGGCACATTGCAAAAAAAGCACGAGCGAGCGCTCGCAATTAAATGACGCTATAGGGTGGGGAGTCAACGTTCAATTCTCCGTATGTACACCTGTATAGCAGCTACATGCATGCACGGCCTTGAATTGATGGAAACTTTGAAATCGGCCAGCGTGAAAAGGCTGACAGCGCTGGAATGCTAAAGTCAATCGAGAGCTTCCTTTTTGATAAATGAATAGAGCATTTGCCGTACAAGAGCCGCTACGCTCATTGGCATTGATCGACAGCACTCGCTCAATTCAACAAATTTCATCTTTCGATGCTTAATTGTCCGAGTTATAAGTCTAAGCCTGGAACAGCCTCGGGCACTCGGCGATACTTACCTGGCTCGGGAATCCCCCTACTACTCCTCTTTGGCTCTCTCTTTTTCTATCTCTCTCTTTCTGTTTCTCTCTATCTCTCTTTCTGTTTCTCTCTGTCTCTTTTTCTCTGGCCCCTGGCTCGCTCGCTTACCTTCATTCGGACAGTCCTGTCAAATTTAATTGACATCATTATTATTATTTGCATGGCGCTATTAAATGTGCAGCAAGCCAAAACAAACAGCGCGTCAACCAGTTTCGCTTCAATTATTTTTCTCAGCCACTCTCGCATTCATACACTGAATCAGGTATTTGCTTCATTTCGCTCATGCCAGCTACTCTGTTTCGTTTCTCCCTCCCTCCCTCCCCCCCCCTCTCTCTCTCTCTCTCTCTTTCGTTCTTTTGCGTTGCGCCATACGAAAGATTCTTCACGGAACATTGTGACAATTGACGTCATCGATCATCCTTTCTAAAGAGAAAGCTGCTGCACCGTAGTCCAGCGAGGGTAACGTCACATGATATTCTTGTGATATTTGATTTTGAGGATTTTTCAACAAGCACGTTTGATTTATTTAATATAGCTCATCACGAGATTGGCAAAAGTATATATTGTATAGAGTACCATATATATTATATAGAGTACTATACAACATAACCAACAGCTTGAAGCGCATTAGGTAGAGGAAGTGATATCGGCTATAAGGAATCCCTATGTGGTTGCAGGAGATGGTTGACAAGTTAATTGAGTGGCAGCTATAGGTATATAGATAAAGGGATGCAGAAGCTATTCTGGAGCAATACAACTTTTTGTTGAACGCCGATCAGTAGCGTATAATTGACCAGTTCTGCTTTCGTCTACTCGTCAAAGATGCTGCGGCGATCGCGATTGTCAAGAAAGAAGGAAGAGGGAAGGAGAGTAGATAGGAAGGTAGGAAGGTAGAACGAAGAGACGGAAGATAGGAAGATAGGAAGGAAGGAAGGAAGGAAGGAAGGAAGGAAGGAAGGAAGGAAGAAAGGAAGAAAGGAAGGAAGGAAGGAAGGAGAAGGAAGAAAGGAAGGAAGGAAGGAGAACCAAGTGGAATCCGTATCAAATGGTAATTAAACGGGTGTCGAGCATATTAAGGTATCTAATGGCTGAGAGTAATGGGTGCAATACGAGCGTTCGCTATAGTTTTGCGAGTAACAGAGCAGAGGCTAATGTATGCCAGGAGGCTAGCACGGTGGTCTGCCTGGCGCGCGTGTGGGTGGTCCGCGTCCTCCCTGCCAAGCCACGCTGCTGGTCTCTCTTTCTCTCTCTCTCTCTCTCTCTCTCTCTCTCTCTCTCTCTCTCTCTTTCTCGCTCACTCTCTGTGTACGCGCGCCGCGTACGTGCACACTTGGACTCACTTGCGAGCTCGGTAAGC
This sequence comes from Chouioia cunea, assembly GCA_030064505.1. Lineage (NCBI taxonomy): Eukaryota > Metazoa > Arthropoda > Insecta > Hymenoptera > Eulophidae > Chouioia > Chouioia cunea. Next base: position 14,496,933 of record JAOPFQ010000005.1, read on the forward strand.
TTCTATAAGCTCAAAGTGCGTGCAGTCGCTTCACGCTACTTACTTGCTGTGGTTGACTCCTTATGTCCCATATAGCACCGCTTAGCTATCTTCTCTTCTCTACTGCTCTCGTCTTGTATTTTTATTTTGTCTGCACTCAATCAATTCTCTCTCCCTCTCTCCCTCTCTCTCTCTCTCTCTCACTCTTTCTATCTCTCCTTCTGTCATATCTTTAGTCTTTACTGGAGGTTTTCGAGCGGCAACCAATGATTTCACGGCTCGATTAGATACAAACGCCTCGATTATAGGTTCGCCCTCCCTCTTCTTCCTTATTACAAACGGCCCAAATAAGTTTATTTTTTCTCGCGTTTAATGTCTCTATCCTATCGTTCCAATCAAGGTACTCTTCGCTTCCGTATCAGCAGGTTTGTCTGGCGAATGATGCATCAGGGATACGGATTTATCCAACGACAGATTCATTCGCAATATTTGCCTTAGTCAGTCCCACCGCTGTAATTCGCTCTGTGTTTAATTAAAAATGAAACCTTTGGGATTCTACTACTGGCGTTATGGGAAGACAACTTATCGACAACCTTGTAGCTGGGTTCCATTTTTCACAGCAATGTTATTCACTAAAATATTTCAAGAAAATTTCGTTTGACAGTTGGACAGACGTCTGCGCAAGTGATAACTCAATTGTAGCAAGGAAAAAAGGTCTGGCAGCGTTGAGCGATATTTCATGAATGTTGAAACGAACCTCGACTGAGTCATAATCTTGCACTGCTCAATGCAATAAGAAAGACAAAAATGGTAGAGGTGCGCAAAGGACAATAGGTCGGGGGTTTTGCGTGCGTTGAATAGCAGTTCAGCGGCTCAGTCGGACAAGACGATGCTGGCGCGGGAGGAGAAATACGCGAGCTCTAGATGTATCGTGTGTGGCCGATCGCGTATCGCTCAATTGAGAGAAAGAGAGAGAGAGAGAGAGAGAGAGAGAGAGAGAGAGAGAGAGAGCACGCGCGCTAAAAGGCCGAAAGAACCGGTCAGCCGCCAGCCGCCGGCCCGGCCGGCCGCCAGCCGCCAGTCGCCAGTCTGTCGATCCGCTTACAGTTTAGACTTTTGACGATTCAATACGTCTCGCGCTAAACGACTCCACGTGATCGCTCATTTTCCTTGCTAAGAAATCAAACAAGAGAACCAGAAAGAGAGAGAAAGTAGCTCGGCTTTTGCTTCACGGAAGCTGCGTCGGCGCCCTAGCGACGAAAGCTGCAACGCACGTATAATCCAGTGAACAAAGTGCGCTTGAGCGAAATGCTCGAAGCTTAAAAATAGCCGGGTGCATATACGTATACGCTGAGCTTTGGTTTTACCCTCAGCGGAGTCGAGCCAAAGCGGAGTAACGAATAAGTGAGTACCGCATGCATATACTGCCCACGAACTTTATTAATGCCAGTGACGAGGATAAATTACTAGCTGATCTGCGATTGTATATACGCGCGCACGTTTTAATTATAAGCAAACCCAGCGCAAGCACGCAAAAACCAGCGAGTTTCAAGTAGTCACAAGTGACCATCTCGTAAAAAGGATAATACAACATGTTAGCTCTCTGCGGTGTGTCGTACACTGTTTTCTCGATCTCAATCTCAGGCGCCAGAAAAAGACAATTACATAAATTGCCTACTTGTGCCGCCGTCACTTGCAGCGGTACCGCAGCTCGAACCTCGACTTCTTTATATACACAGGCGCACACTTGTTCATTGGCTATTTTTGCATGGCTTTCTCCATGAATATTTGTTTACAGTTAGCTTGCTTCGGCTCCCAGAACAACTGCTTGCCCGCCTGCCTGCAGAATATTATAAGAAACAGACTAACGCTCAATAAAAGTTAATTGTGCATTTAATTCCAGCTGCGGAATCAGCGGGGAGCAATTAATTATGTCCCGTTTGCCAGGGCAATAAGCCAACTTGCATTGCGTCTCCTCGCATGTTTTTCAGTTGGAAAAATCAGCTCTTTCTTATTGTACTTGCACTCTCGACACATGTATGAGCGGTGCTTGTAAACAATAAACAAGCGGAAGCTGCTTAATTTCTTCCTTGGAATTCGCCGTGTATGTAATAAGCTGCAGTTTATCGGTAAAAAGAAAGCCGGATGCAAACTCGCGCTTTGTCGACATTGTTAGAGAGAGAGAGAGAGAGAGAGAGAGAGAGAGAGAGAGATAGAGAGAGAGAGAGAAACGCGTTCTCAAGTTGGAATCTTCAGGTAGAGCCAATTTACGTGCCTGCGCCCATCATTTTTAGCCGCGAGCTCGTCTCTATAATGGCTCAGCTCAGCTGACAATGAAATTCGCAAGCATCCAGCACTTGTGAGCATTCGCTACAACTCCTGCGAGCCCACACACATTTTATATTTTTCGCTGACGAGGCATAACTTACGAGCGATCTCGCACATGCATCTGAGAACACACGTTGTATATGGGCGCGATCGGACGGAGAGAGCTGAGTTGGCGTAATGAAGACGTTTCTCTAGGTTAGGGGGACTTTGACGTTTTTATGGACCAGGCCCGACTCCCGGCCTTGCACCCAACTTCTTTCATTTTTTCTCTCTTTTCGAGTTTGTTTCCTCGATACTGTTTCAGTATTCACTGGACACTATTCTGCAGAGTGTCTTATTTTATTAGGATGAAAGATCGTTTACAGGTGCAGCAATGCTAACAACACAGAGCTTGCTTAATCGAGCTTTTTGTCCAGCATCTATTGCGACTTGCTTCTGACTGAAATGGTTCGTCGAACAAGCGAGTGTATAGAAAGGCGAAACTACGTCGCATTACATCGTAAGAATTTTCTGCCTCTGTCTGTCTGTCTGTCTCTCTCTCTCTCTCTCTCTCTTTCTCTCTGGCCATCTTCATGTCTTTGGATGGATACTCAAAGTCAAAGTATAATTAACTTGATTTAGATAGACGCTTAAAAGCGATATAATTTATTCGGATTATAAGCAAGTAATGGATAAGAGAGAGCTACTAAAACTGCCTTATTGAACTGCCCGAGATAAGTAACTGACACAGGTTTGAGGAATGCCATCGCGCTGCGACTTTAGCGGACAGACGAGCAGCCAGGCAGCCGATTTGAGCTACGATGACAAGCAGTATCGCTTTCATTAGCGTTTGAAAATTGACTATACGTGACCGGTAGCCGGTAGTACGCACGTGTCTGCTCTGGTGGTCCACGACCTTTCTACTCATTGACATCGCGCTCCCCCTCCCATCCACCCTACCCAAACCATCCTCGCCTCTCTACGCCGATAAACGCTCTCCACATCATTTTCGGTATCCATATATATCCATATACTATACTTTGTGTCGAAGCAGCACGCAGCGCGGTTATAGACGACAGAATGATTATTCGCTTGTACGCTCGAGAAAAGAGGAGCCGCTCATGGCTTTAACTCAAACCTCGACCGACGTGCATCTTCCGCGGAAGCAGTTTTATGGAGATTGCATTCCCACAGCTCCACTGCACTCTACTAAATTTTTCGCAAAATTCTCTCTCGTCTGAATCATCTCTCCAAGAGCTACTTATTCTTCTATTTCTTCTTCTTCTTTTTTTTAACTTCTTCTTCTTCTTCTTTTCTTTTTCAGTCGACATTCTTTTCTCCTATGGGTATGGATACGGTATGTAACAGCAAAATCTCGCTCTCCATCTCTTCAAAATTTACAACGAAATTGAGCCTTATTTACGAGTTGGCATTGTCCTGGGCTATGATAATCGAATGTAATAGCTATTTGTCAACTCTGCTTATTCAGTACGAGCTAGGCGAATTTTTTATTGCATCCTTATTAATGAATTGACACGTCCTACTCGATGTTGATAAATCGATGTAAATTCGCCTAATGAATGGCTTAGCGATTAGTCGTTGATGGCATTAATCTGGGTAATTGATGGCAGTTAATCAAGAGGTCAGTTACGCTGATCTCAGCACGGGACGACTGGTCGAGAGATATGGAGAGATAGTTGCCCATTGAGAGACAAATAAAGCCTCGTTGATTATGGCTGACACCCCGCAGACAAGAGTCGGCATTATTGGTATAGTGCAGATACATAATTGCGCCTGCAATCTGGCTGATCCTGAAAAATAGCAAGCCCGAATCTCAACATTAGGATGATGCAGTTCACTTTCTCAATTAAATTTGATTGCCGCCATCAAATGTACAAAACTGCGCTCGGGTCTTTCGTTGCGAGAGATATATACATATAGGTGTAGGTTTAGCGTATACGATGGCGTAGTTTGACGTTGTCACGCGCACTGATGTAAGAGGCGGACAAACCAGTTTGTGCCAGTGCCTGCGCGAGTATTGTTTTTGAATAAAGTAAAGCCTTGCCGACGTGTACATATCGTAATGTTTATAGCGGGTCAATAAACATCGATGGTCAATGGCTCGATGCTTTAGCAGAATTTCGGAAGAATCCTCAATGTAATTTGGTTAGCCAGCTAATTGAACCGCCGGAAAATTAGAATACATTTTACTTTTTCCGCACAAATAGTTCACTCAGTCTTTCCAAGCGTTGTTTCTGTATATACGTTATCTGTATGTAAGCTGCAGCCATTCGTTAGGTTTATTTAATTAGTGTGCAATAATTCGTCATTGATCGATGAATATGAGTATCTGTGGAGAAAGCAAGTACGCCAGCTAGCAATAACGTTGCGAGAAGCGATATATAAATCCATCCTTTGGTCTCTCAGAAACAAGTCGGCTCAATAAGCTTTATCAACGTACGGTAGCTCGTAAGCTTACGACTGCTCGTCCGTTTTGAGTTTTCAATGGTAGGTAGACAGGTAGGCAGGCAAGCAGGCGCGGCTACGGCTAAATAGCTAAAGAGGTAATTTTGAGCGCTTTTCCCAGGCTGCGTGCGCTTAACGCTCGCATAGGTGCAATCAGTGTAAGTCACTGGAAGGAAGAGCTGCGCCTACGCCATGCTGCTAGCCGACTATTATTCACGATTATTGACCGCGCGCCACTCGCGAAAAAGCCTATCCTCTCTGAAATTATACGCGTTTCCCAACTGTCTCTCTCTCTCTCTCTCTCTCTCTCTCTCTATCAGCTCGTTTGAACGTTCCTTTATTCTCATATAAACAATTGCGCGCACCGTGCCTACGTGCTGTTCATGCGCCGATATTATTTACACAATATTATTTATAGCCGAGACTTGAGGCCCATTTTCTTTTACGATAGCAGCGCGGACCGCGCCGAATGTCTAATGACGTACGTTTAACCGGCCTGCCGTATGCCTGGCAACCTTCTCGTTTGCAAAACATTCTCGTTTTTAACGCGATTATTCAAATTTTTATGACTTGCTACGGCTTACCACTCGATTCGCGCTCGTCCAATTTTATTATTTTATTGAAATATGCTCTTTCTCAAACAAGCCTTGTTTGACATACTGATTCCGTAAATAATAATAATAACAATAACAATGATAACAATAAAAACAACAATAATAATAATAGTATAAATAATAACTATATTAATAATAATAATAACAATAAATAAAAAAATAGAAAGTTCGGTGCCGAATAATTGCCTAGGAGAAGGACCCTATATAAGGGCGTCAATCTTCGAAAAGAACGGAGCTTGTATGCAAGCCCTACATCAGATATAGCTTAATCCGGAGCTTGCACTTGCATGTCGTCGGGTGCTTAACTATAATTACATACGGTTGTGACGAAAGGGAGCCGAGGACAAAAAGTGCTAGATTTGGCACCTCGCGAGTCGCTCACAAGTCACTATGCGGTAGGTACATACGTGCCAAGCATCTCCGTTTTCTCTTTCCCTCTAATTCGAAAACCTAGCCCAATATAAATTTCATTTCTGTAACTATCACTTGCTCGTTCGCTCGCTCGTTAGTCGCCGGCTATCTCTATATTCTATCTCGTCTTCGTCAAATTCAAGCAATCACTCTGTTACAATGTTTCCGTAAGTGCAGATCACTATAATGCCTCATTGGGAGAAGGCAGATGATAACCCAATACAACAGTAGGCTGCAGGCAACTTACATGCACGTGAGCCTAGAAATTAAGCGATTTCTAACGGTGCGTGCTTCCTTCCTGCACTTACACGAACGTTTTCACTGAGCACGTACTAAGCAAGCACTCGCAAATTAATCTCTATATATACCCACGCGAGTGTAGCACACTTTGCGCCTACTCCACACATCAACCCATTCAAAGCCTCCTAGCTGTCAATTATCGTTCAATTGTCATGGTTACCTGGCAAATTTCGACCTACCCTACAACAAGTCTACTGTCAAATTTTACACAATTTTACATCCTATATGATAAAATAGTGCTGAGATGATGTAGTCTTCGTATTATTGGCAAACATCAGACTGCACCAGAGTCCACTAAACTTGCGGAATACTTGACTCTATTCCAATATCTATAGAGACAATCGCAGTTGGTTATTTTTTGGCAGACTACAATCGTGTGCGCGCGTGTGTTTAAGAGAGAGAGAGAGAGAGAGAGAGAGAGAGAGAGACGCACGGATACGTTGAAACAGAGTCGACAAGAACAGCCTCTGTCTGCGCGCTTGCGTATGTGTTTTGGTGTAACGACGACAACGACGCCGACGCATAGCATGAAGCAGAGTGCTGCACATTGGTGGTCCCCGCAGCGATTTGAAACAATGAATTTACTTCATAAATCTCAATTCATCATGCCTCGCACTCCAGCTCAATTAAACTTAATATCGCTCAGTACAGGCCTTGCTCTCTTCCTCTTTCCTTGCTTCATCTTTATCTCTCTTTACTTTACTTTACTTTACTTTCTCTTTGACTACCGAGTACATCGTAGTCGTCTATGTCATCAATATCGTTTAGGAAATAAAAAATTTGATTCTTTTTCTTTTTTTCAGACTGTTGGTCGCGTTATCTACATGACATAAGCTCAATTTTTTTCGTGCTTTAGCTTATTGGGCGACAAGTTGTCAGTATAAAAGCAACTATCACGTTAAGTATTAGGTTCTTCAAGCAATGGGAAATAAAAGAATGTTATTGATATATCTAAAGAAAATGATGGCAAATTATTATTAAGTAAACGAGTAAACTGTAAAGCTAGCTGAGAGGTTTGAGTGGAAGAAAAATAAATTACGGAATAAACAAGTCAATCGAGCTGTGCAAGCGAACAGCAAGTGGAGTTTGGTTGAGTTGTACGTAGATATATATGTCGATGAAACAAGTAATCGAGTCTATCAAGCGTAATTACGTCGTTCGCGTTCTAGCATCAAACCAGCAAATATTTGCCTTTGAATCAACTGAATAAGATTAATTAGTTAAAATACCGCCACGAATGTATCCGAGTTTTTGAGAATTTTCTAAATTCCACAAGCGAATGCAAGCGTGCGAGTTGGAAAACGTGCTGCCTTATATCCTTGTCGGTGCAGCTTTTTCCAGGAAGTCACTTTCTCGTAGAATCCACCAGAGAATGGGATAAATTGACCGCGGGATCGACCAAAGACACTGGAGAAAGGGAGACGCAAGTGAAGACCGTCGCTAACACGTATGTGTATGTACACAGCCGAATTGGCCGAACAAGAAAAACGAGAATACGCGTCACACACGTATGGCATATATGGCACAGTGCATTCCAGCGCTCATTTCGATTGATGATAATGGCCTCTTTTTCAGACTTGTGATTTAACAAAACTGCGCTTTTTCTTTTGATTTTGACCTCTTCTTCTTGAATTGACGCTCCCTTCTGCTCAGTGTCTCGAGGGCTTTTGATGAATTGACTAAAGTTTATTATTCGGCCCGAGCGCCTATCCATTCTAAAACAGCTATTTTGCAATGGGCGTTCGTGAGGGCCAGAGGCGCGAAATTTTTAATGGCCAAGTTGCTGTTGCTGCTGCAAATAAAAAAAGTGATAAATTTATAGCTGAGGCGCAGTCAAAAGTGATTTAAGCGTGAATTCATCATGAATAATGGGCGAATTTCAGCTCGTAAAGCGAGAAAATCAAAACATAACTAGTATCTCGTCACGGGCCTCTCGCAGAGAGCTATATTATAGAGGCAGTAAGCAAAAGAGAGAGTGAGAGAGAGAGAGAGAGAGAGTGAGAGAGAGAGTGTGAGAGAGAGAGAGAGAGAGAGAAAGAGAGAGAGCAGAAGAGCAGGAGAGCATAATAATAGCCGCGACAGGTACAACTCGACTCGACTCGACCAAAAAAAAAATAAACGTCGCCAGATGCCACAGACGTGTCGTGATAACTCGAGGCTCCAAGCGAATAATTAATAGCTTAATTTCCACCTTTCAGGAAGTCGTTCCTCACCCACGCAATACTACAAAGCGCACACACGCATACACGCGATGACGAACGAGTTCTCGCCCACAAAACACTCAAAACGTATCGAATATCGCGCAGGTCTCGTTGGAACCAACTTGATCCTCGTTCCTCCATTATGCTCACACGTTTAAAGTCTTTCTCTCTGTCATTTGTGAAATATGCCAACCAAGTGGGCTCACTTCACCTTCAGATGTCTAATAAAATCTTTAATGTCAACTATATAAGCCCTCGCACCCTTTTCCTCTTTCAGCTTCAGTTTGTGATACAATCGCAAATTTATTTTGCTCTCCCCTCTCTATAGCCAATCGATCAATACTCGGATTGTTCTCCTTGTTGTTATCTAAAAATGGATTATTGGTCCTTCTATTTTAAAATAATGAAGCGTTGTGTTGCTTTTTTGAGCTGACTCGCGTCCCTTGGAATGCCGCGAGTGGACATTCCAAAATTGTGGTTTCACATTGTGCAGCCTTAGGCACGCCTTGCTCGGTCACAATGCGTCCGACGCTTGTACATATCAGATTCGCTCGCCTCGCCGTCTCCTATTACAGATCCATTCTGTTCCAGCTGAGACGTATTTTTATTCTTGGCTCTTGGAATGCCAAATAGCCAAGAAGACGAAAAAGAATAAAAAGTAACAAAAATGGTTCGGGAAGGGAGGATGGGTATTAAACGAATTCTCGTCAAATGAAGATGTGAGTCCATATTTAAATATTGATTAAAGCGGCATAGGTAAAGACTTGTAAACAACAAGTAGCTGCAGTGAGTTATTGTTTTGGTAGGAGGATGGGCGAATTCACAGACATACATATATAGGGAGTCTGCACAGCTGCACGGATGGAAAGACCTGCAGACAAAAGCGATACGAGCGAAGAAGTCCGGTAGCGTAAATTTGAGCTGCGAGCGCAGAGCAGCACAAAATTAAGATGTATCGCCGAATCTGGTGCGAGTAATTTGCATGTTCCGCGACGCCTACGCTAAACCGAGTCGCTGAGTCGCGCGCTAGCGGCCCACCCGCGCTGAGCGATAGCTCCTTCTCCCCTCTCTTCGCTTCGTGCTCTCTCTTTCTCTCTCTTACTCTCTCCCTCTCTCTCTCTCTCTTTCTCTGGTGCTGTAAAAACTTACTCGTCGCTTATCTGCGCGCTTTTAATACGATATATAGGCTCGTTTTGTCGCCTTGAGATGCGCCAGCAGAGGTAGCAGCAGCGGTGGCGGCGATCTCTTGATTTTTGCAAATCGCCTCATTGTGTCGCTTATCCTCTGGCGAGTCCCAACGCCAGACGCTTAGCCGGATTTCAGATGTAGCTGTTTGTATGATAATTTCCGCCGAGTAAGACGTTTCTGCCTGGCGATACACACGATTAAATCTACATAAGCATCGAATGCTCTTTTACGACTAACTTTATGCTGCTAATTTTAATTTTAATCAAGTATAAACGATAAATGATACGTGTCCGAATACGGTTAGAGGCCTTTCTTGTTTCGCGTCGCATTTGACACATTGTTATATGAATACCAATGAAGCTCGCCTCTACACAAGGTTTCTTTCGATAATTTAAGTGGCGAACAAGAGCACATACGTAGACGTTAGGTTATGATTTTTAATAATTCCATACGTGCATATAGAAAAAAGCAGGCTCGTTTGTCGGCAAATCTAGTATGCTATCCAGACAAATGAGCAAAGTGTTGGTTTGTAAGCGAGAATGACCCATGAGCAGTATGAGGAATGATACGAAAATAGCGAAGTCGCGACGAAGAGCGAAACGCGCGTGCAATCGGTTTGGTTAATTGGCCGCCTGCTTAAATACCTTCCGCGCATGCTACATACGAAGTGCCAACGAGCGGCCTAGCTTAGCTCGTTCGCCGTAGTAACACACTAGACTTGGCCTGCAGTCGTATGCATGCCGAAAACTCGAGCTTCGAGCCTCGGTGCTAGCGAGCTTGTAGCGTCAAAGATCATTGTCGCTCATAGATTCAAGCGTTTAGCTGACAAGTCGCTCAGTCTGTTGTTATGTAGACTGTGTCGCATACACGGTGGCATCAAGGGAATCGCGTTGTCAAAAAATTAAAAGATTAATGGATAATTATGCGAAGTGAGTGGCCGACGATGGAGCAGGCGCATGTCATTGCCAATTTTGGCAGGAAAATAATCTCGAGCGCGATACGATCGCTGATTTGTCGAGCTCTTGTGCACCAAAAAAGCCTGCATGGGGATTAGGATCGCGGCGGCGAGGCCATTAACAGAACGATATTATTCCCTTGGCATCAATCACGCACGAGCGAAGGAGAGACAAGTGGCAATCAAAAGCCAGCTCGCGATCGTATGGCGTGCAGGTGCTACGGAGAAACGTGAATGCATACATTGATCGATTGCCCATACACTTATATATATGACGAGCCTCTGGCGAGAAACGGAAGTTGATCATTTTCACCTCAAGCAGACTTTATTGCCGGGCAGCGTAAAGTAAGTTCATAACAACCCTCGGCATTCTTGTGCAGCATATTCAGCGTATTGTAACAAAGCTCGCTAATGATACCGAGTGAGCTTTGAGATGGAGCTGCAGAAAAGCTCAAAGGTGCTCATTGAACACTCGTACACGTTTACAGCGTAAGGGCTTTCGCCGTCGTCGGCGTCGCCGCCGCCGATTGAGCACCTCTTTGGCCACACACACTCTTCTCGGTGGCTCCAATTAAGCGGGCAACATTAATTTCAAGCACTCGGCGGCCCGCGGTTATCTGCTACTCTCCTTCTATTCGCTTTCTCTCTTGCATTCGCGGTCTCCCCACTCTCTCTCTCTCTCTCTCTCTCTCTCTCTCTCTCTCTCCCCACCCTTGGCGTTACTCCATTGTGCATTTCCTACCCTGTTTTCGCTTGTCGCTCGCACGTGCCTTTCGTCGCGCTTTCTTCTTGCTCTACTTTTTCTTCTCGCCACCTCCTCGCTTTGCTCCTCTTCCCTCTTTTTCGCTCTAACTTTTTTATTCGATAATTGCCGTTGTATCGTTCCATCCACTCGCGCCGCTGCCACCGCTATACTTTTGACTTGTGCATAATCTCTCAGCGATTTTCCACTTACTCGCACATGCCCTTTTATGGTCAATCATTATTTCAACAACTTTGCTTATTTTTTCTTTCGTTCATTCATTCATCTTCATTCCTCGTGTATAGAAAAGCTTACATTAGCTCGCCGCTAGTCTGCATTATGGACGGCTTACAGTTCTATATAGGTGTACGAGTATATTAACTTGGCTTGTAAATTAGACATAATCCATTTCCTGGCACACGAAATTTGCCACGGTAATTGGAAAGTCTGCCGACAATAGCTGTACCAGCGCCATTGTTTAATTAAGCTTAGCTGATTTATGCGTCGAGCGTCGGCTAATGAATTTCCCATCACGCGCGTGCGCGTTATAGTAACTGTTAAATGTCACTCGGTAATGCTTCCATTTGTCAAGACTCATTCTGAAATTCGCCACCTCGCGCTCAACTTCATCTAAAAAATTCCATTACAGCCGCGTACACGAGGCATCACACTGATATAGAAATAAAGCCAAAATAAACAAGAAAAATGAAAAGAAAAAAAAATTTGTTGAGCGTGTTTATTGGCGAGAAAGAGAATTTAGAAGGGTAACGAGGAGCCTGCGAAAAGCCCTTGATGAGGTAAAGATAGTAACGGCTTTGCGGTATACGAGAGAGAAAGAGGAAGAGCGGCTGTCTGTGAGCCAATGTTTCACGCGTGACATATTTCCGCCTATGCGAGAAGTACGAAACGCGAAATTAGTGTCTCATGCATGCTCCTCGCGTGGCCACCCCTTAATTCAAGCTTTGTTCAATGACAAAATTAGCCGACTTGACGACACGCCGTTTTATACCACATTATTTATTAATTGGCACTATTATTAATCGACAGCATACCTAATTTACATAAATGCTGATCTGCTTGCCTAGAATCGCCCTCTACTGTTTGTTGTTGCTTTTTTTATTGTTTTTGCCTTTTTAGACATTAAATTTTGAAATTTCAATTGAATTATTTATTACTGAAAATATATACATATATATTTGCGGCGCTGATCTAGTTAATAGACAATGGAACACTAAATTTCCTCATAAACATATACTTGATACTCGAATCCACTTATCTACTGAATCATGCATTCAATTGTTCGTTAAACAATGGAAAGTTTCTGCACCTCGTCACGATGGAGTTGCAAGACTGAAAAAGAAAGAAGGAAAAAGAGCCGTGCATTTTATCAGCGCGAATTCGCGCTTGCGTTGCGCGAGCCATTGTCGCTGCATAGCATATAGCGTATAACGTAGTGTAGGCTCAATAAAGAGGGAGGCAAGACGAATCGGCGCGACGGCGGTAGTAGCGCGCGTCAAGGGCTGCAGATCCGATTGCTAGATAGCATAGCACAGAAGTTGCACTCCACTCGCTCGTACGCTCGTAGTATACCCGCAAGTCGGCTCGAGGCTTCTTCAAGCGATAGGCGCTCGTTAAATCGCCTGACACGATCTCTGCGCTGCTTACACATACTTATGCTCCCCCTCGCTTACGCCATGCAGTCCCACTTGTAAAAATCCTTAGAAATCATCCGTGCCCATATCGTGGGAACGCATGCGCGACAAGCGACAATGTATTTCCATATTCACCTTTACTATACACTATACACCCTGCGACGACACGATATACAGCACTTAACTATGCAAACGGACGGCAATTCATAATCACGAGCTAAGCAACGGATATTCAACAATTAGATACTCAAAATTGAACTCAGTTGTTTTGCAACCGTCATTGCGATACCTCATCACCGTCGTTTTAACAATTCCAATCTGGTTTGCTAGGGTCAATTGCTTATTTTCTAGAGATTATTTTCCTGCTAACAATTCCATTTTCGAAGCATTTATCACGCGCCCGACGATTAATGTCATTTCTACCAATAGACCGATAGAATTAATTTATTCGTCAAATGACTATTGCGATGTCTGCGAAGACCGGTTAATACGACTAATACCATCCGCTATCTCGGTAGTCATAAGTAAAGAAATAATCGATTGATATAGAGCTTGCAGCCGCTTTGATCAAATATTTATCAAGTCGTCAGTTGCCTAGCCGCACTTCAACTTTACTCGCCAATGCGCTACACATAACGTTCGAGACGATGAAAGAATACTGTAATAAAACGTCAGCGCATCGTCTAATGTCGTCCGCTACTCTCCTCGCTCCTCACTCTTTATTATGCTTAACACATCTATATACATATACACGCTAGTTTTCTTCTACTTATATTCTATTTGATTGTCTCGAGATGATCGTTAATTTAATTCGAGTTATTTGTTTTTTGTTCTCAGGACGAAGTAAGTAACAACGCCAGACTCACGTAAGGATCAAACCGAGCTCGAGTATTATCTGATTAGATGTGATGTCGTCGGAGCGAACGTGAACCTAACTCGAATATCCGCTACGATTTATAGTGCTCGATGATCTACCATACCTCAAGTTTGATCGCACGAACGCGTCGGGTATACGAAGCCTACGAAACATCTAGCTTGGCTTTTATTCGCACCAACAGCTAAGACCAAACCACGCGTAGACACGTGATATAACTGAGTTCGCTCATAATGCTATTTATTTGGACTGATCGTTGAGAAGCTATAATTATGAATAGTCAGTCATCGGGATAATTCAAGTTACGCTTTTTATGGTGGCAGCAGCGAGCGGCAGGAAAGAAAGACCTGTAATAGCTAGACTGCTTATGTATAGGTGCATGCGTGCATTCGTGGAAGCGGGGAGCGCGGCCGTGTTTTCCCGGGCGGCAAGCAAGAAGCGGCGAAGCAACGAGAGAGAAAAAGCAGTCGAGACTTTTTGCAGCTAACTGAAGAAATTGCTAATTACGTCATGGCGAGCGAGCGAATAGGTATATCGATACACTCACTGGCCGCGATAGCTCACACGGTCGACAGCCAACGAATTCATTACTGCCCGAGAGCTCCTATTGCATCTCTGTACGCTGTGATATCCATTTGCCATTTAGCCCTTCGCGCACGCACAACAATTATTCGTATTCATGCTGACTTGTCAACATTTCTCCAAATCTTTACTATTCAATTAATGATTTCATCGACAAAGATCAATTTTATTTTATATCTTCGCGCACTCAATCAGTAATGATGCTCTCGTATAGAAAAACAAATCAAGCTCACATCGATCACGTGAGAAATCAGTTTTCTATTCTCAATAAACCTGAACCTGATTGAAAGTCCAAATGGCACAAGCATGATAAATAATACATTGAAAGCTCTATCCGTATTTATACATTGAACATTTTTTATTCACTATAAGTTAAAAAAACATTTTTCGAATAAAATATTCGGTTGTTATTACATATCAACATTCGAAATAAATGCAGTCAGAGCGCAAACTCACAGTAAGGCCGAATTAGCAACATCACTTAAATTAACTGGCTCACGAGTGACCTTAAAGAATTATTCCAAGTCAAAGGAAGACGACGAGTTTAATTTCTTTATTATAGCGCTTGTTTCCTTTGAAATACGCCACACACCGTAGAGCTTTTTGAAACAACAGAACTAAAACTATGAAATTCATCGATACGTAGAGTTTTCACGGAATTTTTGAAAAATTTGAAATTTGCTATGTTATTTTACTTTTGTTGATTTCACTGACGGAAACAACTTGATATAGGCGTACATAGATGAACATGTAATTTGTAATTTGTTGTGTCGATGGAAGTGCGGTCAACATAGCAAAGAACCGCTAAATGATAATACGAGCTCGAGGTAGTTGAGGCCACGATAAATGTTATATACGCATCGGCCAGTAGATCAATACTATAATACAATGCAAGTTAATTGAAGCAAGGAGACGACAATATTTGTATTTCGGGTATAGATTAATAAACGCGGATTGCCGAACGATGACGTACAAGGAATCTACAAACGCGTAAAAATACGGGGGAAACGAGTGCAGAACATGACGACTGTAGTAATAAGAGCATAATTAAAACAAAGGCTCGGTACATAGGCTGCGGAGTGATGCGAAAATGTCGTTGTCCTTAGCTGTGCGCAAGGTGTAGCTCCGCATTGAGCGTGCGTCTGTACGCAAAGTTAACAATCACATGGAAAAGCTGCTCGCTTACGCATTTAATTGCGGCGCCTACGCTGCCGCGTTCCGCATACAAAACGAATTTCAATGCGGATGAGTATCATGAATTGCAACCGCGAGAATGCCTATAATTGGCAAATAACGAGTTACAGCTGCTATTATCTTTTGTATCGAGAAAAGGAAACAGCACATTAACGCTGCTTAGCTTATAGCGCCTATAACATTAGCGGCAATAATGAAAACTCATCGCGCTTACATGGCTCCGGGTGTGTTGCATGTCGTATGTTAATTTTACGGCCTGCTTCATCCTTGCTTCTACTGTATTAAAAAACTGCGTCGACAAACTCGTGCACAATAACAAAATCCGGTCTGCTCCATATTCCAAAAGTGTCAGAAAATTCAACTGAGAGAGAGAGAGAGAGCGTCGTTGCAGCAGATTACTCTTCCGCGAGTTCCAACTTACCCAAATGTTTAGTGCAACAGATGTAAAACAAAATTTGCTCTTGTTGACACGTCCGCGTCGCCGTTGTCGTCCCCGATGAAACGCTTTGTATATACTTTTTTAAAATTAACGCGTCTACATGAGATACTCAGCGATAATTCGAGGACATTTTGAAATATTTATGAGTCGAATTTTTAATTTTTTTTTTTAGAATCGTTCTGCCGTTTGCAAATTTCTATATATATGTGGTTATGGTGCCGAGACACAATTGCTCTTTGTGCAGTCTAACGTCTAACTCAGCTGAGATGGATGGATATTAGCGGTTGTGCCGCGCGGCAAACGTCTTAGCGTTATTGGTTTCTCGCGAGAGATGAGAGTTTGCCTGCTGAGTAATTAGATTACTGTTCGTTAGCTCAGCAGACACATCCCTCGAGCGTGAACGTGAGCGGAATACTCGCGCTAACTTCGAGATGATGACTAGTCCAAACTTTCCCGACGAATAATGCCCGTCGCTGCTGCTTGCTTCCCTTAATCAACATTGTTGAAAGCTCACTCCTCATCCGCACAAACGTTAACAGACTCGTATATACGTTTTCAAGTTCCGTAATGGCAAAGCTCCTTGCATAATTTGGTAACGTCCGAAATCGAACTTACGGTTGGTGCGAGATGAAGTACAGGTCAGATGTGATAAGCATGTTATGATAAAGATAAGAACTTTTGATCGGTGACAGGTTTTCCACATGAACTATATCGTAATGATCGAGTAGAGTCTAATGCGTGCTCGCGGAGCAAGATTCACAGTGTTAACGCGGTTCAGAGTTGTTTTTTACAAGCGATCTGCAATTGACTGCGCGTGAGACTCAATGATAATAAGCCATTTGATTTACGACGAGTTGCGGGACGGAGCAAGGAAGAGCTGAGAAATAAGTAAAGTCGGCTGTCAGCCAGTAAAGATGGGAGTGGGTGTCGATCGTTGTGAATAGGCTCTCGAGCGACGGAAAGGCCGCAATTTTCTCGACTCGTAAAGCTGCCAGTCTCTGTTTGTTGTCCGTTACGTTTTTTGAGATTGCAATAGCTACAACAGTAGCAGCGCACCACCACCATCGCCACTAGCACCAGCAATGGCAACAGCAACAGCAAAAGCAGCAGTTGACAGTTGTTGCATCGTTTGCTTGCAGGTCCGCGAACGAGGCGACCGAAGCGGCCGGCCGAGCGTTTGCAGATGAGCCCGGAAGAGAAGCGGCCGCGGACGGCCTTCAGTCCGGAGCAGCTGCAGAGGCTAACCAACGAGTTCACGCTGAACAAGTATTTGACGGAGCCGCGACGCCAATCTCTTTCGAGGGAGTTAGGCCTCAACGAGGCTCAAATCAAGATCTGGTTCCAGAACAAACGGGCTAAAATCAAGAAGGCCAGCGGTCAGAAGAACCCCCTCGCGCTGCAGCTCATGGCCCAGGGACTCTACAATCACTCTACGGTGCCTCTCACCAAGGAAGAGATGGAGCAGGCCGCAGAGCTGCAAGCCAAGTGAACGCAAGCAACCCCCTAGCAAACCAAATACACCCTCACTCGACACCGCTGCAGTCCTATACTTCTCCCGTATCATAAAGGAGCGCGATCTCGACCTATTATTCAGTCTCCCTCGCAATAACTCCATCGCGGCTCTATTATTCGCGACTAACATAGTTACTTATTTGATTATGCCTTCGGTGCGCTAATATGCTTTACGCGTATTTGGAGACACGTATGACACGTACTCGTCTCGCTTCGTTTCGACATTTTTATTTTACGAGCTCGATCATCTTAACAGTTGCTTCCCTTTTCCTTCTCGCTTTATCTCTTACTTTTTTCCACTTACTGATCATATCCTACTCCAGCTGCATTTTCCTTATTCCGAATATTCTTTATTTCGTTCAGACAATATATCTCTATACCTAGGACTTTCATCCTTTCAACAGTACATTGTCCCATGTATTTGCATTCATCGTGCATCTATCGCGATGTCTGTAGGTGTTATTGATCGATTTCAACAAAGAAAGGGAGAAAAGAAGCGAAAACTCTACATTGATTGCGATTGTTCATTCGATACGTTACATCGATTGATGCGTTATAAAGATCCTAAAGTCACTTTATTATTTAACGCTGTGCCATTCTCTATTCGATTAATTATACTTGGTACAACGCGGGCTGAACTCGACGACAATGTCGCTACTAGTGTCATGTTGCTTTTTTACAAATTCCATCGGCAAAGTCATTATGTTCTTAATTCGAGCTCGGAGACTATGATGCGCAAACTTATCCATCTATACGTTAAGCAATTTCGTCATAAAACTATACTGGCTTGTGCTAAATTCCAATTCTCAAATAATAAATCATACGACGGTTTCGAGAAGATAAGTGCTTTCCGATATGTTAGAAGCGACTGGTCGAAGGCAGACTTAAAGGCGCGTTGATTTAATCGGGATTGCATAAAGTTTTGCGACAGGAGGTGAATGAGCGAGGACAGGATGAAAGCGCAAATGTACGAGGATCGTGCATTGCACCTAATGATAGTTTCCGTTAAATTATTGTACAATAATGTAAAATAACTCTGAGCGAAAAATGTAATTGCAATGTGCAATAGAACTTTATAAATATGTGTAGTTAAATATATATATAGCTAAAGCAAACGACCGTTGGGCGTCCTTGTCTAAGATAATCGACGATAATCGAACTGTACATATAAATACATCAGTTGCGTGGTGTAATTGCTTATAGACTGTTCAAAATAATTTAGTTATTTATTTATCGATTATAAATAATGCGCTGCAAAGAAGCACGTACACGTAAAGGCGTCAAATACAGCTGGCAGATTGATTGAAAAAAACAAAACAACAAACAAAAATGACAATGTGTACGTGTGAAATGATGAAAAATGTGATGATTAAATATTCCCAATATGAAAGGCAAACTGAGGTTTTATTAATTGACCCTTTTCCATAATATCAATTAGTCCATGTAAAAATTAAGTAAACTGTACTTGTGTCGGAGTTCATCGATAGAAGATGCAGAGCAGTCGTGACAGTTAGCCGGAGAGCAAGTAATTCATTGACTTTGGATAGGACTGAAAATAAGGATCGGACTCGGGACGAATCTAGTGCTAATAATTATTTCAAGTGCTGTCCGTACAGAGCGTAGGCAGAGCTAGGATAGAGAAGCAACAGCAGGAAGCCAGCCGGGGCGGGTCGATCGGATCGGGTATTGGATGTCGGCGCATGCCCAGCAAAGCGCAGTTGCGCTCTCTTCCCCTCGTGATATCAATTGATTTACAGTAGAATGGTGGCCATTGCTGATATCACAGCCGCGGCCACGCCCACGCTCACACCCGCGTCGCAGTCGACGTTGTCGGCGTTATTCAGCTTGATACCCTGCACACCTATATCGCTCACCTCTTTTCCATACATAACCAACATACTCACCATAACCCACCTTATAAGCTATACTACAGCTCTTTCGATAGTTGTTATTCGTTTCTCACGTTGCCGTGCTTTCAGCTCCCAGTCAAGGTATTCCTCCTCCCTCTCTTCCGCAACTTACCATTCGCAATCCACAGCGCATCCAATCATCGGCTCATTGCCGATCAAATTCTTATCGGACTATCCTTATTCCACATCTCGTTTGTTGATTTATCAATTGCGTTTTTATTCTACAAACCTTTACAAGTCGATCAAAAGCTTCTGCGTGTGGTAGACCCAGCACTCTTGAGCATGTCCTTTTGTGTCCTGATGTCGGACTCCTTCGTTCGACCACTTCCAAACTGTCTTATAATGATACAAATTGTATCAACAATTTTTTTCGTCATTGCTACATTTCACGAGAACACATTTTCAACAACATCCAATCCGAACAATATATTTCTACCATTTACTCAACGTTTGTAATGAACTGGAAATGTAATGTAGCTAATGAAATTTCATTTTTCTCTCTAATATATTTTCTTTTTTCAAGCTCATACTCTGCCATTTCTTTTTTACTACAAAATATCAAAAATAGAACAGCGAATAGTCGCAGCAACCTAAATCTCGGGGATATAGTAGGTCCGTAGCCCAATTTATGGACATTTGCCATGGTGACTATACAGGTATGCACTCGTGCATTGTCTTGATGAAACAGGACTTTTTTCTTCGCCAAATGCGGTAGTTTTTGCTTCAAATCATTATCGAATCTGTCCTAAAGCTCTGAATAATATTCACCTGTGATCATCTTACCTTTTTCAACGGAATCGGCGCAAAAACTTGTTCGAATAGCGGCTGAACATCGCCAAATACTCTTTTGAAGTAATTATACCGTTGCTCCTATAGTCGAGAGATTACGGTACCCATTGCGCGTATAACTTTTTCATGTTCAAATATTCACGTAAAATGTGACATCTCTTTAGGGCAACGTGGACATTTGGCGCCATTTATGCTGGTACGATCACAAAGGAACTCAGTAACTCAGTAGACAAAAATTGATTTGTCTTTTCGAATTCAAACGAATAAAAAATTGATTTGTCCATTGAAATTAATAGTATAGAGTCCCCATATTATTTATCAAGCCTTTCCTTAGCTTCGGCGATGGTATTTTACGCAAAAATTGATGCTTAATCAGCACACAAAATTCACTTTATTCCATTTTTGTTAATATTCACGAGTAAACTTCTTGGAAAGTCGTCGGCTTCCAATGACTATCAAATATAAACTAAATGACGCAGATTGCTAAAAATGTGACAGATGTCTAATAATAAATGCTAGTTGACGGTAGCAGTTTTGTATTTGAAGTTATTAGGCGGTAAATTCAAAAAGTCACCGACTTATCAAACTGCCCTCTCATCAAGTCTATTGATGAGTCAATTTCAGTAAAATTGTCATTGCCAACGAAGTTATCGGTTTGAGCTATAGTTTATATTCTTAATCAATATTTTTGTATACAACTTTACCGTTTCGATATAAGACGTGAGCACTGAGTCTTCGTTCATTTATAATTCTATGATATAAAGTTATGCAATAAAATTCAAAATTAAGGTAACATCGTGAAATTTTGCAATTGCAGTCTTACGAGACTACACATGCGAATGTAGCCTCTTCTGTACAATATATAACGAAGAGAATTTGATTGAAATTGGCACTGGTTTTTTCCGATCTTAAAAATAGCGTAAATAACCTTAAGGTTCAACATTTACGCGCAAACTTTTTAAAATATCTCCGTTTATATTAATCACATCGACATCTCATTTGCCAAAAGATATTACGCAGTATCCCGTAGAGTATTGCTTATTTCAAAAACATTAATTTAGAGCTGACAAACTCAGTGAAAAGTAACAAATTGTGTAGCAGAAAAGTGAATAATACTTATTTACGAACTACTGAGGTAAGTTTAATGTTGAAAAGTGCAAAAAAAGTTATCGACGTTATTCCTCGAGTCAAAAGCTACACATCCATTGGTATTTTCGTACGAATATCTTACAAATCAATGCTAGCGAACATTTTATTTAAACACTGATAAGCCTATACAACTTAGCTTAGCACGTAGATAACGTAACAAACACGTAGTGTAAATGAAAATATTAATTTTTTTAGATAATAGATATTATACAGTATATTGCATAAAATCTCTCAAATGGTGTTATAGACCTTCGTGTGGTCGATAGGACTGGAGCCATCTTAAAAACATTGCGCACAAATGATGAAGTTATTTACTCTATTTTTGAGATAATTTTTATTCATATCAACTTTTTGAAATTGGAAAACGCGCTTATGTTCGGCAGTAAAAGAAAGCAGGTTGAAAAATTATATTTATCATGATCTTGTTTAGATAATAAGTAATAACTTTTTCTGACAACTTTTCCAATGTTGGTTTGAGTAGAAAAACTACGTAAGATAAAACTATTCTATAGCATGACTACCAATCTTTTACAGATCGGTACCCTGTGTCTAAACTGTTTGACATTCACGAACACGAAACCCTCACACTTTAGTTTACAATTTTGTTGAACTTTCGTCGTTGCAAAAATTAACTGCATTTACTTACTATATACAGTCTCTCTCAGTAAATTAATGTTTACTAATGTTTACAGTAAATCAGTAAATACTGTTACTATGCAACTATCGTTCTTGACATCACTTTTCTTTCAAAATAGTTATATTTCTGAATTAAATCATAGAATCTGCGGACATTGTAACTATTTATTGAATAAGTAGCTTAGTCAACTCAGAAAACTTCTGACGGAATGTAACAACACACAATAACTGTCTTGTCCTTCTCTTAAAACTATTTTGTATCCCTTAGCGGATCTTTGGCTCAATAATGCGTACACAAAAATGTATTAGATAAAAATCTAGTGACGAGAAGTTGCATAATCAACAATCATGTTTACACTCTTAACAATTCTTTTTAGTTCTCAACGGATTGCTAATTTATGTATATATATATTAGATTTATTTCGTACTTGTTCACTTCGTAATTTCGGGAATTCTTAAAATGTAGAGACCGATTGGTTGGTTCAGTAATGATCCAGTCACATTTAAAATTAGGAGATTACTTTGTCTCACTTTTTTATTACTCCTAGCCCTTTTTACGATTTGTTCTACTTACAAGTAAATTTATTTGCAATATGGATGAATTTACATGTAATGCTTAGAATACTCCAATAAGTGTTCTTATGATATTTCAGCATGAATAAACAATTGAAAACTTATAACGCTCGTATTTCCAAGTATCTCTGTATGAGACCATTTGCATTGCATATGATAATTTTTAAGCCGTTCATTTTGACATGTTAATTACAAGTATAGTTAACCAGTTAAGACTTGGGTCCATCCTCTACATTAAATTCTCCATCATAATTTAAAGTTTATTTCTGTTTGCATTGTTACTATGTTACTTTTCTTTTAATGCAGTAAATAATTTTTGCTGCAATAGGACAACGTTCTATACCTGATAATGTGATTTCTTCTTCTTCAGTGTGTTGAAAACCGGTAAATACTTTTCTGAATTGTTTAGTTATATTTTTAATTTGTTTCGGCTAAACACTCTATGGTATAACTATCCTTGGTTATTTTATTATGAAGATCTTCAAGCGGATAAATATTATCGATATTATTTAAAAAGATCGGTGAAGACTTGACTTTCAAGGTAATTTCTTTGCATACGTTGTAATTTTTGTCAGTTTCAACTTTTAGGGTTCAAATCTCTTGCTTGTCGCTGTAGACTCTGCCTTTGGCATTTTCCATTTACTTGGTTCCACTTTACTGAGGAGTTTCGAGGCAAAGTAGGCGAAAAGTTCGTTTTTATGATGACATTTGTAAACAATATTATAATTACTATTTTTTTCCTATTTATTACTTTCGCTGAATACGTTTCGTAGTATAATTTCACTTTTAAACAGATACACGAAAAATATTTTATTGTTTTCCATTGATTCACTTCCGTACTAAACTATGCATCATGCTTTCTCGAGCTCCTGGGTTATCCTATGAATAAACATTAATAAATATTAGTTAACGTAACTAATTAGTTTGCAATTTAAAAAGAATTAGAAATGCCATCTCGTGATAATACTAACATTCCTAAAATTCTATCCTAAAAAATCAAAGAAATTTAATCACGAAATTCAAAATTAAAAGTTACATAACCTACAATTTCGAAGATATTTTCTCTTGAAAATGTGTACAATATGTTAAATGCGGTGTGTACGCGAATAAAAAAATTTATTTCATATAGATGATCGATGAAATATATTTTTAACATCATGAATAAACAGAACGGTTTTATCAAGATTTTTATTTTTTTGATAACATTCTTATGAATAATTCTTCTTAAAAGAATTGTCTTAATTTTAAAAGATTGTTTCGTTTTCAATTATTTAAAAGTTAAGTGTTCTATTAATAAATATCTAAATGATTTTTGCCTAAATAATTCCAAACTTCCCTAAACATATTAGAACTCGTAGCTTTAATTTAATAAATGTTTATTGGGATCAATTCTATTATTAGAATATTTTTAAACGTCAGAAAAGCTTTTGACTTATATGTATAATAATCAAAAGAAAAAAATTCTTTTACAACAAAAATACTATGCTCATTACAACTGGAGGATTTCAATGCTTGGAAATAAAGCAAATACAGTGAAAAAATAGACAATGAACTAAATTCATTTACGGAGTAATAAAAAATATTTAACAAAAATCGTAAGTCTAGGCATCTTTCTATAAATGTAATAATATGTATATTAAAAAATGTATTTTGTTGTCTAATTTGTCAATCAATTTATCTTATTTTGGTAGAAATTGTTCAGGATGTTGACTAACAGTAAGAACATTTATTCAAATATAAACCAGAATTAATTGAAGTTCGCACGCAGATTGTACGGTAGATAAAAATGTAATCTAAAATTTAACGATGAAATAAAAATCAACGTAATTGAATATTTAAAATGGCATATTCTTATTAAAATTAGTTTATGTGATAGAATAAAAGTATGCGATTTATATAAATTATAACTAAAGTTGTCGAATGTTTAATATATCTTATAGTAATACAGACGTAACTAAATCATTAAATAAGAATACTCGCTGCTGCATTTCAATTCCATTGATAATACTTAATAATAATACTAATAAATTAGATCCTGATGTATTTCTATATCAACTTCATAAAGTTTCATTTGAATAAATGATAAAATAAAAATAACTCACAAAAACAGGTTTCATAAAGATACGTAATAATGAGAGTGAAAAATAGATAATCGGAGCGAGTAAGGAATTGTTTAAAACATCTTCAGGAGATAAATTTCTCTTTCGGTACCAAGGAATAAACGAAATTTATACGAGAGCAGGTTAAAAATGTTGCAGCAAGGAAAAACGTTCTCGTACGCATATTTCGTGTGCCTACAAGCCTGGAGAAGAACTAGTTAATGGTCAAAAATGCATTATTAATAGGCAGTATTAAATTACGAGATAATCAACATGGGAGCAGAGAGGAAGGGACAATCAATCCTTATGTCGAGTCTGAAATCGCTTCTAGTCATGCCCGAGAGTGAAACTTCCGCCTCAGTCGGAATAGTGCTTCTGCTCTTTAGGAGAATGTCTTCTCGTCAACACCGATATCAGGTATCGAAATCCAGCCAACAAGCCGATATTTCCAACTGTCAAGCAAACAGCACACAAAAATCGAGATAATCGCGCAGGCACGACAAAGACTTAGAGAATACTGATGACAGTAGCTGAATTTAAGTTTCGTATCTACGAATATGTTATCATTTTTCCTCTCATTCCTATTACAACTCCTCCTACCTATTTCCACTAGAATACAAAGTACATTATTTTGTTAGGTTTTATCAGCTTTATCCGAGTCAAAACAAAACTCACCAAAAAAGTCATCAGCAGCTTTTAGACGTCCATCACCAAGAACCTTGAAAGTTACATCTTTGCCTCATCCATCTTTCGTTTATTTTTGAATTCTAATGAATTGTAATCCGAGAAGAGATCTATTGTAATTTATTTAAAGGAAGAAGAAGAAGATGAAAAACACGATATTTTCAATCTTCTAGATACACGTTTTTAGTTCGTTATATAGAGTGACCTCTCAACAACAAACACATTGTTTAAAATAAAGAAGTGTAGATCTTAAAATGTACTTGCTATAAAAACTTGAGTCGAGAAAGCTGTTTGTTTTGTTCTTACAAAACAACTTATTGTTATATTATATATATTAGTATGGGTATTGAGCGCGTTGGTTTGAGAGAGCGTCGTTATGGACAATGAAAAAATAATGAAGATGATGGATGTGGCCATAAAAAAGAGACAAAGACAAGGTGGCAGTGCCTTATCTGTGGCATTCCATTCATTCGACCAGGTTGACGCCTTGTGCTTAAAACTGTATAATATGTCTTTTTCAAACAGGAGTCTCTCGATGAATTAGGGTCTCCTCGTAGCCGTCAAAGTCCAGACCCAACTCATTTCTCAAGAGAATCGTCACTGCTTTCCAAGGCTTAAGTTGTGCCTACTATACATATATGCGCATGTACCATGTATATGTGTCGGCGAGCGCCACTTGTATGTTGACGCTTTCGACTGCTGGCTAAATACTCGAGATCATCGTCTCGAGAGCTTTCTCACAGACTGATTGTACATAGTTGTCTGTCATAACAGACCGCTCATAACTTCATTGGTAGCGACTCATTCACTTTTGTTCGGCGATTTTCGGAGAAATATTTGCAATGTGGTCCATAGATTTCTGTTAAGTACACAGTACTGACGTGGCGTTGATCAAGAGTTGAAAAGAAAATTTGTTTGATGGTCAAGGAATCATTTATTAGCGAATGGATTGGCAACGGTGGCACGTTGTACCGTTATTTCCTTTGGCATATAACCTCCATGGGGCGCTGCGATAAAGGTATTTGTAAGTGAAATAAGTGAAAAGTCGAGGGGTCCCATCAGTCAGCGCCCGGTTGAGTGGAGGGCGCGCGAAATGTATGGAAATAAGCGGTGGTCAGTGACTAATAATTGGCGCGCATACACGGCATGTCCGATTAGCGGTGCGCTGTACACTGCAAAGCCTCCAATACGTCGTCGTCAGATTAGAATCACTGACTTGACAGACTGGCGCTTCTGTCCGTCAGTGAGATCGGTTCGCATAGTCCCGCGAAAGCCTCGATCCATAGTTGGAGATTGCGCATGGCAATCGATACACACACACACGCTCGTGCGCGCATTTATCCCGCGTTGCGTACATATTGCATCTTTTTCTCGCAATCCTTGCAAATGACCAAACTGCATTCTGAAATTGCTTATTATCGCTTACTTGGGCTTGGGCTTTCAGATCAGACAATAATCCCCTTATCGCCAATAGTACGAGAACTCAAGTACGAAAAAGCTCAGCAATCAGTTGGAAGATTAGGAAAATGTCAAGTTATAGATCTTGGGAGAGAGAGAGGAACGATGATCGAGTTAAGTTGCAGTCGCTCGGTAGCCGATGCCGATTAATGCGGACGTCAGACCACATCCACTTAAGTGTGTACACACACACACGCGCGCGTGCACATACCTACAGCTACACCTATGGTTTTGCTTTACCGATAGAAGATTTCGTGCTGACGGCTATTAAAATTAATGGTCAACTCCGTATGCTGACGTGTCACGTTATACCTCCATGCGTCATTTTGATTGACCAATAAATTATCTCGAAAGACTGCTCGAGCGACCACTTATTCACGGAACAGCAATTCTTCACTGTTTGTCCTCCACCCTCAATCGCGCCCTCCCTCGCCATCACTCTCGCCCTCAGTCTTACCGCGACTATTTCCATTTTCATGCGCATAACAATATTTATCGTCACCAGCGTAATACACCAGCTATTCGATCCAGCTACATTTACACATTCATTTGCTGTCCATTCATGCCGATATTTATATCAAACCAAATGGTCTTGCTAAATTTTAAAACGAAACCAATTGTCCAAATTTTCAAATTCAATAACATTCGTATCGTCGAGTCCTTTTATTCAAATACCTTATGGCGACACATATCCAATATTTATCTAAAAGTCTATCAATCACTTTTTAAATACGGTCTATCGGAAGCTTTCTTTTATTTCGACTTATCCTCAAATTATCTCATACCTTCTGAATCTATATTGCTTATAAATAAATAACATTCGAGATTTTTATAAAATCATAATTAAAAATAGTAAGTAATTTACGTTATTTCAGTAAGCAATTTTCTTAATTAAGCAGGCAAACAGTTTTTCTCAGTAGCCCAGTAATGCTGCTCTACGATAGAATAAAGCTAAATTACCTTTTGCGGTAACCCAATATCTTTTTCTTTTCACTAACGCCAACATCTTCTCTATAGGTAACAAGTACCTCAGTCGACACTGTGTTATGAATCTTTTGTTTTTAAATTTGTCTATTTCAACAATTTTTAGAAACATTTTCTTCTTCGGTTATAGACAGGCAAAAAATATAATACTAGACTGATCGCGCACTAAACAAACTTTATAAAGTATCGTATGAAAGTATGCTGATCATAGCGAACTCTTTAAGGATGAGATGATGATGTTGTTACATCAGTGACTTGCACGAAATGTTTGTTACATTATTCTTAACATCATGCTAAAAGATCACAGATTTTGGTACAACCTTACACTAAGAGTTTCCAGGGGTTGCCTTTACTCCCAAAGAGTGGTTTTGCTGCATCCAACATCTATCTTGAACAATGTATTCAAGTCTGAGTGAATTCTCATTTGTTTATTTTAATTTCTTTTTAAGGCCATCTATTCTGATGTATCATAGAAAATGTCTATGTTCCGTGAAAATGAAAATTTTATCGTAGAGTAATACACGAAAGGGTAAGATTTTCTTATTTTTATTTACGATTAATTTTTTTGATACGGGATAAACTTTACGTAATGATATTCGTATTCGATTTATTATTAACAATTTGATTTTCATTAAATCATGTTTACTATTGTTCACTACTGTTTGCTTGTATTTCATTCGTTCTATAATCAATTCACAGCAATGTTATAGAGATAAAGTTATTACACAAAGTTATATTAGTTTAAAAGTATTTTTTTGCCAAAAGATGTATTGCTGTTAATTGCCATTAAGAAAACTCTAATTGTTTCTTTGCTTTGAAAATAAATTGTTGAGATATTTACAGTTTTATCAATACTTCATTGATATATCTCTATAACAAAAAACTGATTCAACGTTAAATTTGACATTGTGTTATATAGTTTCACGAAATTCATCAACCTCATAAGTTATCGTTATGTTATTTTATAGAATAGAAATAACAACTATGTGATAAAGTACTTTTGTACCATGTAAACATTATGTGCTATGGAATCAGTTGTTAAAAAATATACGGTGGCGGGAGTTTGCAGCTAAGTGTACGTTACTAAAGACGGCTACATATTTGTATTTAGGAAACCGGTTTACTGGTTTATTAAAGATGATCCAGTCGAGTTCAAAGTTATGAAAACTGTTTTTTTAATCGCCTTTCCTACAAATTATAAGTGAAACATAGGAGCATATCTATATTTTTTAAGTGAATTAAAATTCGAATGTTTTTAAACTAAAACGTAAAGAAAAAGAATTATTATTAATAATACAAAAATAACTGCTCTGATTCATACAGTCGATTTAGAATACTCGAAAAGCCGGAATATTCACCGATTTGAGTGCTATTTATAGTAATAGCTATCGAATAAGCAAAAGAATTGATTACAAAGCGTACGCTGTTACTAAGAAAGGAAAAGAATTTAGTTGACAGTGCTATAGATATTCGAGGAAACCCCCTTTTCAATAAGGGGGAAAGGGATAAAAAATGTGGAAGCGATCTTGCACGTTTGAAGTATTTGAATACTATATATAGTTGTGAAAAAAATATTAGATTATTGAGGCAGGGCACGTTTAGGTTGGTGACTTGTTGGAAGGCGCGGACGCGTAAAAAAGGACATGACACTGCGAAACTAAATACCTGTGGCTAGATGATAAGGTTGTGGGCCCACATGAAATCTGTCACAAACGCTTTACGCTTGGACACTCTCCCATCTCACTTAATTCCCAGTGTCGAGAGATTTGCTCCGCTGTGAGCGAGGCCTATATGCTTATGGCCTGTAGGATAACCGAGCATAAGGCGCCTGAGTTGATCTTTACCGATCATTTTACCCGGATTGTCTTTCTACCTGCGTGCGTACGTCGATCAGTGTCGACGTATGGCCGACCTTTTCTCTTTCTCTTCAATGCTTTCTCAGCGCGTAATCGATCCATTAATCATAATACTTGCAAGCGCGCCCGCGCTTTCGTCATCAAACTAGCTAAGAAAAAAGTGCAATGTCTTTGGATTCTTACTAACGAGTCGTCGGTATAATGAGTTGACGACCAGTTTTTCAATTTGGCCGGTGGAATATATAATTTGTCTCATTGGTTAGAGATTATAGTGAATGAGTAAAAGGAGCAAATAATAGCGGATTACTTGAACGACCTGTCTGCTAGGCGCGTATCTGTCCATATGGAAATGGCTCCGCTATTGCAAGCTCTACAGATAGAGCCAGCGTGGCAGTTCGCGGGTGAAGGGATACAGAGGATCGTGAGAAGGGGGCTCATACGCGGTAGTGCGAGACGGGTTGTTGGCGGGAGGAAGGAGGTGGGATCCGAGGCGAAACCCGGACCACACACGACGCTCCGCACGCGTCTCTCTTTCTCTCTCTCTCTCCGTGACTCGGGTACATTGCTTAATTGTAAACAGACCAGGGGCTCTCAATGTCAGTCGACGACTTTCTCATTTCGACGTGATTTGAGTCCGCTGAATCTATCCCGAAAATGTAGCGGTCTTCCACCAAGATTCTTCAGAAAAGGTGAAGGATCTAGATTCTGCGTTAATAATATTCGGTTGAATAATTGAAACAAAGTAGACTCGCGGACCAATAGTAGTTTAATAGTAGGCTCAATATTAGTTCGATAGCGCGGTCAATAGTGCGGATGAGTGCGAAATAATGTACACTGAGAGCAGCGAACAATCAATCGAATTAAATTATGAGAATTTGCCGTAGAGCTAGACCACCCGAGCAAGCGCTAGCCACTCTTTGATCAATGAACTCAAAGCATATTTCCGGCGCGCTGTTTGCCCTTAATTTCGCACATGTATAGCTGTGAGGGAGTAAGAAACCGAGAAGCGAGCGGCACATGTGACGCTATACACTACGCAAGTTTTCGCCTGAAATTCGTGTCTTATCTGTGACATAATTAATTCTATCGATCTTTATCGGCTGCGACGGCGGTTCCGAGGCGGTTCCAGCTAATTAAAACCCGACGTATATAGTGCCCATATACGCTAGGCCTTTGCCACCCGCCGTTACCGCTCACCTCTACTCGCGCTCTCTTTTCACATTTATGAGGCTTTTGTGCCTGCTGCTCTCCTTTTTTCCTTTTTTTATTTTCCCTTCGCCTTCTTCGCCGACTCTTTATTTATGCTTTGCTCATAGCTGTAAAAATGTAAAAATAAACATTTTTCTCTTCCTCTTCAATCGTATGCTGTTTGTTGAAAGCATTCTCTTCTTTTTTCCGTTTTTTAGTTCCTTTTTTGACTCTTCCCCTTTTCTCTCGTCTGTGTTCTTCGCAGTGTCATAAGCGTGTCTGAGTGGCTGCATTATTGAAATTTCAACGGCGCTTCGGTTAGCATGATAATAGGCTTACATAAGCAAGCTCCAGAAAAATAACCTGTAGCTAAGACTGCTCGCGTAACGCGCGGGCCTTAACCGGCTAATGAACCGCAAAATCGGATTTACACCTCAGCTTCGCCTCTGCCTACATACCATCGTCAGCTTCGATTTTTTGATACTATATCTTTCTCCCTCTTTACATCGCTTTACGACCTTTCTCATTTTCACGGGCATTTTATACCACCATTATTCGTCAATTTAGCACGTTTTACTCCTCTATTATTTTTCTTTTCCTACCTAAACTCAGGCTTTTGCGGTTACTATCAGTAATTTAACATAACTTCATTATCCTTGCGATTCTTCCATTTCCACAATTACAGTGATAATACAATAATTCTGGGAAAACGTTATTATTAATTTTGTTCACGTTAATCACATATTTTCATAAAGTAGAAGGAACAAATATGTGCAAAAGACCGTTGTGAGTAAGCGCAGGGGTACAGGTAAGCATCCAATTAGGCATTGAATGGGTGGAAGGACGCAGTTGATTTCGGTGGCATCGAAAGGAAGAGATAGAGAAAGGGGGCTGGGGGAGACACAGTTGGGATGAGGTGGAGGAAAGAGAAGATGAGGAACGTGAGCCAATCGACCGGTCGAAAATCCGTAAGTGGCAAGAAAAAGGATCCGCCCTTTAGATAGGAATCCGCGGGATGGATATCGTCGCTTTATACTCGGCCAATGTCTTCGGGGTGGCTAGTACGTCAGGTGTCGAGACAGGCCCACCCGTGTTGGCGCGTAGTTGGTTTGCTGATAGATGCAAACAACCTTTTCTGCGCTCTGTTTAAGCCCCCCCCCCCTCCCTCCACATACACACACACCTAAAATCCCCAACGTTTGCTCTATTTTACCTTGTTCCACATCTTTTGTATTTTTGTACAAACGCAAAAAATCACCCATTACATTATCTAAATTGAAATTGACTACTCTCTCCTAGAACATTCGTTCGCGCAGAATACATATGCGTATATTTTTTTCAAGGCACTCCTACAACCTTATGCTTGCTTATTTTCATTGCTGATGGTTGAAATTGGAAAAGCAAGTCAGCCTCTCCCACGCCGTAGTCTCTCAATACCTCCCTCTTTCTTTCTGTTCGAACGTATAGAAAGTGAGTGTCGAGTGGTGGCTGTATCTCAGAGATCGAAAAACGCTGTATTACATTGCTGATTAATGAACAGTCGTGCAGAGAGTGGATAGGAAAAGAAGGAGATAAGGGCAAACAAAAGAGGAAGCAAGTTGAAATTGAAGGCGGGAGTAGGCAACTGTTTCTCGACTGATAAGCACGTATAAGCTTGACTCTCTCTCTCTCTCTCTCTCTCTCTCTCTCTTGGGGACAGAGGCTGTATTTGAAATCGTGTTCTGGCATTGAGTACTTGCT
This sequence comes from Chouioia cunea, assembly GCA_030064505.1. Classification (NCBI taxonomy): domain Eukaryota; kingdom Metazoa; phylum Arthropoda; class Insecta; order Hymenoptera; family Eulophidae; genus Chouioia; species Chouioia cunea. Next base: position 14,529,415 of record JAOPFQ010000005.1, read on the forward strand.
AATGGGGTTAAGCGCCGTGAACGTATATCTATATGTAGTGGTCGCCTCGCTATCACGCTCTTGCAACCCTAAGCCATATATCACTCTGTTCTACTCATAAACAATAACTTACGCTTCATTGCCCTCCCCCTTATTTACTTGCTTGCCCTCTCACCCTGCTGGACAATTTCTCACACTACTTGCTTTCTGTACTACTTGTCTCTGCTTCCTATCAACTCTTTTTCTCTCTCCGCAGCTGTCTTATAAGCATTTTGTTACGCGCATTATGCACTAGATAGTAATTTTTCAAAATATTGAAGCTGTAACAGTAATACCATATCAGTTGATTGCTTATAAATGCCTCTTACGTCCGATTCAGGACATTTTTATACGAGTTTATTCTTAATAGATGCGAGTACAAAGCATCTTCAATTTACACATTAATGCACCTATATAAGTACCTGCTTTTTACGAGTTTATAGGTTACGTTATCTTGATATGTATTGTGGAATAAAATATTTTATGATCGTTTCTTTTTCACGAAAAACAATTAATTGTAATTTTTTTCTTATCGACATTTTTTTTTAAGGACATGATCTGCCCCTCGGTTAAATAATTATGTTTTGGGTCAAACTACTTGACATTTCATCGATTTTACAACAAAAATAGTACATGCACAAGATACATATCAATCATACTTGACAAAAATATTACAGAATCCATTTGTTTTTTCCTTTACCTCGTCGTTTCCTTCCAATCACTTTGTGTGGGCACACTCCCCAAACGGCAAATGTTCAAAAATGATGCCTGAGATAAAACATTTTTGATCGGTATGTTATATTAGTGACAGTATTCATTTTTCAATTAAAAATATGATATGTATATATATATATATATATATATATATGTGTGTGTGTGTGTGTGTGTGTGTGTGTGTTTATGTGTATTAATTTGTTCGACAGTTATTGGAATTTCAAAGTTTGTCTGAAGAGTTATACAAATGAACGAACTTATAAAACTTATTTGATAAGACAACTTAAGGATTCGTAAACTCTTAAATTGCCAATCAAGTTTTTCGACGTTGGGCCATTGTTATCAATGCACTTTTGTTTTTTAATCCATTAAGGTCGTTGCCAAAACTGGATAAGATAGCGCTAAATTAATGAAAAAAATACCCGTATTTTTTTCTTTTGCCATTTGCAATTGTAAAAAAAGTAATTTATCCAATTACCGAAAAAGTGATCATTTTTTAAAACTGACAGCGGCAAAATAAAACAAGGTAGGTACATAGAATGAGTTGTCTTTAATTTTTTCGTACCACCTTGTCTGCACCTTGAATGTAAATGCTATGTATCTACCTTGTTTTATTATACCGCGATCAGTTGAAACAAATTATCACTTTTTTGGTAATTTATTAAAATAATTTTGTATTTATACAAAATTGAAAATGACAAAAAAAAAACTTGTTTTTTTTTTTTTTTGGTTTGCCTATCATTGGCATAGTCAGTTTGACGCTATCTTACCCAGTTTTGGCACGAACCATAATGGATTAAAAATGATCGGAAAATAAGTGACAAGTATGAAATATTAAAATTAGTGTCATAATTATAATTAAAAACGATAAAAAGCGTAACTGTTTTGCTAATGGCAATCCTTTAATAATATATTTTGATTAATGCAAGTACACGCGATTATTTGATTAAGCCTTTCATATCTGACTGTAGTAATTTGGACCGGGTAATTCCTCGCCAAATATCTTAGTAATATAATCGCATACTTCATATTTCAAACTGACGATCCTTTCATGTACCATTAGGCTAGCCAATCACAGCGATTCATTTGAAATTGTTTGGAATAATTTTAAAGATAGAATAACAAACGAAGTGTTTTAGAGAATATCGTGAGACTAACATTCAATTATTTTGTATTTTATTTGATTTGTTGTACCAAAAACTTGTGACAAAACGTTCCTACTCTGTTAACTACTGTGATTATCAAAGTTTCTGACCGTACTAATTAATCAAAGTCTTAATAATAGTACTTAGATATCTGATGAAAATAAAAAAAAATATAGTGTTTCCTTTGTTGCCCTTTACTAATATAGTAACATCAAATTTATAATTTTCTTGTTTTTTTCGGTACTCGTTAGGAAAGAATTAATATAACACTACTGTACGCAATCTTGACAAATATATCAATAACAGATCAATATTTAATTATACAGTGATAGAAATATATTTAACATCACTACCTCGATGTCAACTTAATATGTAGCGGTAGCGTAAGTCCAGATTTGCCTAACACAAGAAAAATGAAAAATAAAGCTGTGGTTTGCAATAATGGGTATATAGGATAATATTGCGGTCCTCATTCTTGAACGTGTCCTCGCACTCGTCTATGCTGTTGGGTAGCTGTGTATACAGGCGTAAGCCAAACAAAACTCTCGTTCAGTTGCCAACCAGAATACAGTAGTCTGTTTCATGTGTCGCTTTGTGCAGTTCAACTACCACGTGAAGCACGTACGTATGGTGGAAAAAACAGCAACATGATCTAATACACGATCTAATGAGTGGTGGACTTTACTTTAAAAACTAGTTGAGAAAAAATTATTAATCTCAATGGGGCAATTGGAATGAACTGTCACAAAAATTCAAAGTACAATCGAGTAACAGAAAAGCGAGCGTTTCTTTGGCTTGATTACTATTTGTCGTAGCACTGATATTAAAAGAAGAGTATGGCATAAAGTTGGCCAAATTGAAACGAAAATGAGGTGGAATGGCGATTTATGGGAGAAGAGGAGGAATTTCGCAAGTTCGATGCAGTGTCCACACTGAGAGTGGTGTATTTATCGTGTGCTTTGCCGGTTCGCTTTCAAGTTTTTGCTTCGAGGTGGTCCCGTTAAAAGCTACCAAGCTTCTCTTACCGCGTCGCTCGTCTTCAAAGGCCCGCTGACAGCTCCTATTAAACGATCACCTCTCTGGCATTAGCAGCTGAAACGCGCGCACATACGTCGACAGCTTTGACTTTGTCCCGAGTGTAACCGTGTACGCGCACTTCAATAACCCATTGATAGCTCATAAGTTGTGTACCTCAATGTGTTACGGCTTGTTGACACATGCCGCATTTATGAATCAACTTACCATCGCTATTTTTACTTATTAATATTAATGCTTGTTTGCTCGCTCTCAATCTTCCTCGTTTTTCTTTTATTTCTTTTTTGTTCCTTTTCTACTCCACCTTTCGCTTGATAAACTTTTGTCCTTTTCACAAAACCATTCGACATCCCACTTAAAAGATGCTCTGAAATTATCAGCTGAAAGACTGTACACGTTTCGAAGGTGTTTCACGTATCTGTATAAGTGTATGTGACAAGAGAGTGGAGAATAGAATTGTAATGAATGAAGCAAAGCTTGGATAGGCAAAAGCACCGATTTTGTAAAACATTTGGAAAAGAGACAGTTGGACTAACGCTCGTACTGTGAATAATCTATCTGACGTAAAGACGATGAAATCGAGGCCAGCTTATGCGTGCATAATGAGAGGTTGAAGTGTATTTCGACTCTCGAATCGAGCCCCGTGGTGCTTGGCATAACGGCTGACAAGTGGCGTATTGTTTCAAAGGCCCCTCTACTTTTCATAGCATCTTTTTTCTGTACTGCTTGATACTGCTTGAGCGGATCCCCTCGATTGTAGCTCGATCTCGGACGCGCATAGGTGACAAACAGCTGGAAAAGTGAGTGTAAGTCGTGGTAAGTGGTGCGATCCAGCGATATCAGCGCGATTGTTCGAGGGGGAGTTACTACATTTTTGGATGCTCGCTAGCTGCTGTGGGGTCGTGATCCCCCCAACTCCATATCAAGCTGCTGCTGTTGCTGCGTATACTAGCACGACTGCTAAGGCAGTGACGATGTGTTTGATTAAATAACCACAGCGTTGAATTGAAACGCTCGAATAAAACGACCGTGACTCGTGTTTTTCCTCGACTGAGTGCTTAGGGTGCATTTCAATGAGCTCTGGATGCCGAAAGCTGCGAGTGCAATACCGAGCATTTGGTAACACACTCGCACTCTAATCGAACATGCAAATCAGTAAGTTTCCTCAATATCTGTCCCCAATTCTCGAGCTTTCGTCATTTGTCTCATTCTCGCAGCTCGTATCATTTCACCAACCTCTTAAGTTCACCACTTTGCCTTTTCTGCGACTCACAAATGTTGAACTATTGTATTGATAAGTAGCCACTAAACAAATCTTACTTCTCGACTATTCATACTTTTGCAGTAGATTGTTGTGTTTTTGTGGATCAAATTAGATTCGAACAGGTTCGAGTGCTAGTTTATTGCATAATACTTTTGGGTATAGCAATTACAATAACCAGAAAGGCAAAGTAGACAAAAGAGCAAAGGACGAAGAATTTGTCGGTCCAGATGTATATACGAAAGTAAGAGTAGTAACAGGGCTTTTATCTCGAGCTGGCTAACTGGCAAATAGCACTCTCAACTTTAGCAACTCGAGCAAGAGTTTTTACGAGCGCTACGTGTCTATTAGCCTCATTACCTCGTGCCACGAGGGCAGAAGAGACGACTCGTTATATTAGCAGCCATCTCGCACCCTCATTACACTAGGGGCTTCCATTTTCAAGTGTCTTCGCCCACCTTCTCTCTCTCTCTCTCTCTCTCTCTGCCTTTTTTCGCATCAATAATCTTCATAGCACATTGACAAATCCTGCCCACCAAGTAGTTTTTATTACAATTTTTAATTTTCCATAAAACATGTATTTCTGTATGACGTTCGATAAAGATAAAGCCTAACTACATTATAGGTACCTTGCTACATCGCTGCAAAACGTATGTCGACTGCCTGCTAATGGTGGTATTCAACAAATACACAATGCTGGACCGTTTGAGACAGAACTATGTTTGAAGTCTTCGTATAGCGTCTTGCATACAAATGACGGCTTTGAGATTGGACACCCCCAAGCAGATGACTTGCTGGAAAGTCAGCCGGGGTGAAGCAAAATAATGTAAAGCACAAGGGGCAGGGACAGGTCAGAGCAGTCCGAGAATTCTTTCGAGTGTTTTATTGTCTGTTCGAGCAACGCTGAATTCGGCACGCTCCCAAGCGGACCAATTCAAAAATCCGACTTGATTAAATTTTTGATCAAATTACTTCGAGTTAAATAAACATGCTCGGTACAGTTGGTCCTGGGTACTGTTTCTCTCTCTCTCTCTCTCTCTCTCTCTCTCGCGCGCGCGCGCACTCTCCTTCTCTCTAAACTCGAGTACAAGGGGCTTGGCGGGCACTCGTGCAAGTGTGACAGCTATCGCTGTATACGCTTGCACATTCCTCACCTCTGCTCAAGCACGAAACATTGCCGTTGACGCGATTTAAAGCACCCACTCTCTATTCCGCTCTACGCGCTTTCCGATCAATTAACCCTGCAACTTCGACTTTTCCACCAATGAGCTTTTCCCTAGGCAACGTTTGAAAATGCACGTTGTACCGATGGATAATTGAAAGAAGCTAGAACAGTCGCTATAAAAAATTCAATCGGGTGACAAGCGGTAACGTAGCTATTAAAGCAAGGCGCGAAAGTCGTGGTTGCAAGGGAAGCTACGTGGAAAGGACGCGGGCAAGAATCAATTGGGGGATAGTGCTCGTGTTCGAGGCGCGAAGCTAATCAGATATTCGAACGACGATAATTGTTGAAAAGTATTTCAATCGACCGATTGCAGAACGGAAGACGACTTCGAACAGAATTCGAAGGGCGAAATCGTCGACTAGGATCGCAGCGCTTATTGGCGGTAGCAAAAGCAGAAACTTGAAGTAGCAATCAAACGGCACCGGCTAAAGGACAGAAATTAACATGCGAGCCGAGTAACAGCTACTGTCAGCGCACGAGCAAGATACAACGAGCCTATCTGTCTTCAGGGACATAATATGAGAAAAAGGAGAAAGCAAGCAGCTGGGTAAAACGGAAGAAAAAACAAACAAACTAAAAAGGGAAAAAGAAAAAAAGGCCGCGAGAAGCCGGCCCCGATTACGGCTCGTATTCTTTTAATTACCAAAGTCCTTTAGGCTCCGAAACGAAACGTTTCCCTTTTAATTGCGTGCTCTGCCCTGACATTCCGGAATCGTTCTCTCAAAGAATTTAATTACTGCACACGCTGTTGCCTCGCTCATTCTCTCTCTCTCTCTCTCTCTCTCTCTCTCGAGCGGTACTTGCATTATCAGCCGTTTTGTAACGCCAGTACTGCAGCTCTTCCGACTCGTCCAAATGGACATGACATCAAGTTTTATTTCAGTCGCAATAAAACTTGAAAAATACGTTTTTATCTCTACCTCTGATAAACAGATTTGCTACTATTACATTGTTTTATAATTTTAACTCGAGTCCCAATTGTTTTCACACTAACTGCGATTGGCACGCGTTCATTAAACAGTGTTTGGTTTAATTGTTCAATACGCGGATAATTAAGATCAAGTAAATGCAACGACAAGCACTTGTGCCCATGCGTGATAAGAATATAATGCTTCATTATCAAATAACGTTGAAGCGAATAAAATTTTCTCACTGAAATTAATAAAAGTAATAAAGCTATTCTACTAAAGTAGATGTCGTGATCCGTTGAAGTTTGCGCAAACAATGAAATTTGACAGGCAAATAAACATAAAGCTAATTGCAATAAGTTTTTGCTTGCGGACGGTTTGTTAAATCTCAAGAAGACGATTAAATGGGAAGAGAGCTTAAAGAGGCACGCGATCGCCAAGCAGTCGAAAGAAGAAATGAGCTAGCTATAAGTCGGGTAAAACGTGGTATACACGAGAGCAATCGGTCAGTGGCGATTCAGTCGGCTAGAATGCATAAGAAGAAAGGTTTGCGGCATTAATGAGGCGAGAAAGGAGGGAAGGAGGAAAGGGAGGGGCGCGAATTCCAGGGGAGTTTGGAGGCAATCGGTTTGCAGCTGATCAGAGTAGTGGCAGAGCTAGCTCCCTTCTCGTGCTCTCTTTCTCATCCGGACGGGCTGTTAGCTGTTACGTGCACAACTCGCTAGCTTCTTTCTCGTGCTTCGCGCGCAGTATTGCCGCGTGTGAGCGCGAGCGCGATCGCCTTGGGTGGTCTCGCCACTCCGGACAGCCGACTTGCTCGCACGCGCTCCCCACTCCACTTCTTCTTGCCCACATACCTACTCCGTATTCTTTGATATTCTCTCTCTCTCTCTCCGAGCTTTTGCGCAGATCTGCTTCTCTCTTTTTGCTTTCCTCTTAAACCATCATTTTTTGTTAATATCGTGTACTTACATCTATACCGTCAGTGGTGCACACACTGCTTCACTACAGCTTGCCTAAAAGCTCATCAACGGACACGTGAGTTTTTTAACTAGCTTTACTCCTGTTCAATAATAATCAAGTCATTTGTACGGCCTCTTTACGTTGCTTTTGTAGTGGTTTTATACGTTTTGCCAATAGTGTATTAGAAGCACCGAGAAAATCAAATTAACGCAAAAGAATAGTAATTGTTACTGCTGGCTTGCGTGACGGACTTACATTCTGATTTTGTAGTAGCTTTTCTGATTAGAATACTGGCCCCCAAATCGATGCGACCATTTACTTACTTAATATGAGCTCGATACGCACGTATGATTACAACTGTGCTAAGAGTGCCAGGATTAATCGGGATTAATCGCTTAATTAGCCTTGTAGTTGCAACGGGTTGGGCATCGTGTTGGTGGGATGTATAAAAATTTTTTGTTGCGAAATCAACTAAGCCTCGTGTCCAACCGACTGCACATCCGCGATACCTACACCGAGAGCGAGAGAGTCTACACCGTCGACCCGGTATTCCACCCGAGAAGGTAAGACCATGCACGCGTTTGAACGACCGCCCGATCGCTTTTCGATTCTCTCGCACGGCACTACGGCTTTAAAAATTTGCAAACAATGGAGACTTAGCACGAGACCGTGCAATTAACGGCCTGCTCAAAGGAAACCTTGGCTTTTGTCGTTAGTCCTTTCTTTGCTCAGCTGACAATTTGTTTATTCTGAATTATTGCCAAAAAGGTCTTCTTTTTTCAAAATACTGGTACAATTTATTCGACTGATTTTGTTCCTTTCTGTACTAATGTTCATTAATATTTTTCTATCTTTTTAGAATAAAAATCATATTATTATTATCAGTAAATATTATAAATAATCAAATACAACCGTAGACCATAACGGCTCATTGTCTCTAACTAACATTCATTGTTGTTAACAACAATTGTTAAAATAATAAATAGATAATATAATACTACATACATTTATTTGCACTTTTAAAACAATAATTATATAAATATTTTGCAATTTGAATTATTATCTATTATAATATACTATCCTAACATAGACTTATATATACTCATATTTATTTTTACGACAATATCGTATATTATATATCATTTCAATTATTGAAGTAACGTATGTGAATTTTTACAAATGGAATTTTATGTTAACCTGTAATGCTTAATCGTGTAAACTACAAAGCTTCCAATATATGTACTCATCTAAATATAACAATGTTCACGCATCCGCATTCTTGACATGAGCCAACCAATCGTTTGGTATTTCGGCAATAATATCAAGTTTATTATTCTTTTTTAGATTACGATATATTAGCTAGACGGTCATACTGTCAATAATAATACAGTCACTAATAATAATGATGTTACTTTTAAACATTTTAAACTTGTGAAAAACAGAATAAAAATGATTATTATAAGTTTATATCGTCGAAATAATCGATAACTGCAGTTTTTATCTAATATTTGCGAAAGACAATTAGCAACATATTGAAAGAAGTTAGAAGACACAAACATGACAAAACTAATCGAATATGTAAATGTAAAAGTTAAAAACGAATAGTGTAATAAATTAGGCCTGTGCAAGTTTATTCGGGTAGTCGACAAATTTGCATCCGTCGTCAGTACGATATTCCGGAAAGTGAAAGAGAGAGAGAGAGAGAGAGAGAGAGAGAGAGAGAGAGCAGCTTGACTCAAGAGGTGAGGAGGTTGTACGCTTTTAACCGGAGTATTTGAGCTCGTTAGGATAACGAGGATCTAATATCGCGTTCACATCCCAGCCAATTACGCTTTCGGTCGGTGTTTGTCGTCTCGCTTCGACTTTCGCCGCATCCAACGAGCCGCGCTTTTGCCACCACGACGAGTGGCACTCGCGTAGTTACAGCGGAAAAGAGAAAGAAGGAGGGAGGGTCATGATCTATGTGCAGACATCTGCCACAGATCATAAGCGGCGACACATTTATAGGCAGCTAATTGCGAGCGCCGTCTTGCATTCGTGTCCGACCCTTTCCTGTGATTTTCCGCGAGGTCACAACTTTTTTCTAGTCATTTTTCTCGTTTCCTACTACTTACCATCCTTAGAAGCTTACAACTAATAGATTTATAATCATTATTCTTGCTTAAAAAATATTGATGTTAAAATGTTTCTATTACTTTATATACGTATAATACCGCGGCATTTTATTTTAAATCCAAAAAACATAACGTGGCTGTATATCTAAATCGACACAAAGTAATGTTGAAAACATATGCGATTGCGAAAAAAAGGTACAGATATTAAGTTTGAAAAAACTGCAAGCATTAAAAAAAAGTTGGTCAAGTATTATTTTATATTAAAATGGTTCGTGCCTACAGTAACTGCTTGGGAATGTACTCCGTGCTATGTCAGAAATATGGTTGAGAGTTAAATCGGTATATTTAAGTGCTCGCGCATGCCGGCAAGTAAAAAGCCGTAAACATCAAAGCTTCTGATCCATCGACGCAAGCAATAAGCGTGGCTAAAGTAGCGGATCGCTTAGCGCGTTTTTCAGTGACTTAACAAACGATTAGAGAGAGAGAGAGAGAGAGAGAGAAAGCAGAAATATTTATTAGATGGCTGTGCCGGAAACGCGCCTGATGAGCTTGAAAGTGTCAGTTTCAAAAGCGTAGCATAAGTCGATGAAAGAACGGCTAGATAGCGAAACACCCGCTTAACAACACATCCTATCTCATAGGATAATTTTGGTTTAGTTGGGTGCACGTGCAGAATGCTCTCTCTCTCTCTCTCTCTCTCTATATATATATATATATATATACATATACATATGCATATCATTATTATTATGGCATATAGGTATCATCCATACGTACACAGTGGAATTAATAATGCATAAGTATAATATGATAGGACACATGGTAAGAAAAGTAAAAGGTAGTGCGTACATGGTCAGTTGTTGAATCAGGCCGCGGAATGGCAATATAAGTACGGCAAAGGGCCATTAATTTGCGCTGGTGCAAGTAGGTGGCTTGGAGCAAAATGCAGGTGGACATGAACGGGAACTGCGGAAATTTAGTAAGCCACTGGCGGCCGCCTAGGAGACCTCTAATGGCTTCAAGTACCGAGCTCACAGCTATTTCTCACAGCAGCCGCGGCGCCACTATCAAGACCGACCTGCAGTAGCCCTCGTTATCTCGGCTAGCAGCCCTTTTCGGCAATTGCGCGTGAACGCGCCAGCAATTAAATACAATGTCCTGGGACAAACACAAGCGGATAATTTATCTGGCGCTAAAGAGCGCACGTATACTGGCCCTGTCCTAGCTCCTACCCCTACCATGCACGCGCTCACCTTAAATCACTATGAATTTATTCCCTCCGTCGCCCTCGCCCGCCACGGACAATTTTACGAGTCCCCACTGGACAAACATAGCGTCCCGCTAAATTGTTTCAACTCCACTTACTCCACTCTACGAATACCAAAGACTAACGCTTCGATCCTTCTCCCACCTGCGTTGTTGCTTAAACATCTCCTCAAAATCATTCATCTTATTGTCCCACGTACCAAGATGTTCGTTATTTCAATTGGCAATTCTATTTTCGCAGCAGCTGCATTGAACAATCCCTTTTTCACGTGTCACGTAAGTACAGACTTTCCCTCTCTACTGAACTTCACATCAAAAACAAATAATCTGTCCACTGAATGTATCAACAAATTTACTGAATCTTTTCTTTGACGTCCCCGTCAGATCTCGTGATGTTTCAAAATGTGAAAGGAAAATATTATTCTAAATTGATTTACAATAGTATTTTTTTGTATTTTCAAAATGTAGAAAAAGAGTGAATAAAGTGGGGAAACTGCGGCAATATTGTTCAAATTTCGAACACTTTGAATTGTACTAAGTATGCGCTAAAACTTGTAATTTTTTAATTTTATACAAAAATCGTATTTTTTATTATTTTTTAAATGAAACTGATAGATTATCAAATTAAATCAAATTGCAAATACACACGCAACGAAACATATACATAAATCATTTTGTGTATGAGAATAAAAAAATGGTAAAAGTGACATAATATGATATTTCGAAAAAGACGATTGAAATTTATCGCAACTAATTGTATACTCGTATACCACATAGTGCAAAAAACCATGTTCCTGTATTATTCTTTTTTTGATTTTTATTGTTATTATTTTTCTTTTGGAAAAAAAAGAAATGTCCGCAACTTATTATTAAGAAGGAGGGGGCATTGTTTCGCAAAAATAAAAGTGTAACATTGCATTACCAACCTAGCTTAGCAAACTTTCAATAATAGATTATGTCTGGAAGGGGGTTAAATAAAAGATTCGCGATTTGAAGGAAAACAAAAACAAATAAATATGTGTAATTAACAGTGTATTAGGAGTTTTTGTCGACAATAACAGTCGGTTTGAGGCAATGAAAAATTAATTATTATTTTCAAATTTGTACTTGATTGTTTATTATTTTGACCGAATAATCATGCTTCTATTACAGAGCTAAATTACGCTAAATATTAATAAATACATATTATAACGCTAGAGTCTTTCTATTTTGCATTGCTATCGACGTAATTTTTCAGAGGAGAAGATAAAACTTAAAAAATGTGGCATGCCTTTACGATTGCTTAGTTAACACTGCCCCTGGTTTTCTTGATAAATCAATATTCCTTAAGCATTCATAAGAAAATACGTAGGTGTATTTAAAAAAAAAGAAAAGAACTTTGGCAAGCGTAAGACTAATTAGACACAACTGTTGAAAAAATACACATGATTTTACGTAAAATTATTGAACTGGAAAAGTGAGTAATGTAGATAGTTGCTGGCATTTATCCCTTTTGAAAGGTTATAAATGTAATCATGAATGTGTCAGTATTTAAAGAGTTCGGTTTTGAAGATTACCAGTCATAGCACAATCTAATCTCAAGAGAAGAATTTCTATATTTCAAACTCATAACTGTATGCATGCCACAAGGAATTAACAAATGCATCACTTTAATACTGTTAAGAATTCCGTGATCAAATAAGCCTACATAGATTAGTGATATAGTGAACATCGATATCTTAGGAATAATAGAAATGTGTAAACAATATCACGGAAAATAAAACGCCTCAGTTTGCATAAAGAAGAAGTCATTGAGAAACGCAAGTAAAACCTCTAGATTCTGCAATGTTAAATGTAGTGTTAGAGCGATATGTTTGAAGGAAATAATAGCACCACTATTGAAGTGTACGTTTTTATGTATTTGCATTATTTTGATAATCATTAATAAACATCAGCTTATAACGATTAGACAGATGTGTCTCTATAAGAGACTTGAACGCAATTGACATACACTTTATACGTATATCTTATATACGTTATTACGAGCAAATGTATATACATGTTCACTGAGATCTTTTCATACACAATATTATGGCATACATAATGATTCGATGATGTTAGTTTGTAATGCGAAGCGCGAACAATCATAAACAACTCCCTGAGCTTACTTTTTGCAGAGCCGGGGTATACACCGAAACTTCGCGTTACTTATTACATCAATAACTGTCTACAATGCACAATAATTAAATATAAATCTTACGGTTGAAAATCTATAAATAACGATAAAAAAATTAAAAAAATATTCCTTAGAAAGTAGTGAACCTAATAATAATAGTCATAATGATAATAATAATAATGATGATTATCGTTATCATAAACTTTGTACGCAAAGATACAACGGCCAGTGGTATCGAATATTATATGTACAGATACATATTGGCAAAACAAGATGCCATTAAAAGGTCGACGCTATGTACAACTTATATACATTGAAATAAATAATAATCTGACTCTCCAGTACGATCAACTATTCGATAGTGAGATACATACATCTTACTCTACATATAAAGGGCCCTACAATGGATCAGTACGCTAGTATATTGCAATCTATAACAACGAAAATGTTTACCATGCGCAGTTCAAAATCACAATACAAAGTCTGCAATTTGAGCAAATGCGTTCGCTGATCAGCTGTTATAGGCAGAGCAGTCTAAATGTATTAGGGACAGAGAAGACTGGTCGGCCGAGGCTCGAAGACATCCGATTACAGCCTACCTGGAGACTTCCTCGACCTCATCCTCGTCGATGGGCACCGTAGAGTGATTGTAGAGTCCCTGGGCCATAAGTTGCAGCGCCAAAGGATTCTTTTGACCGGTGGCCTTTTTTATTTTGGCCCGCTTGTTCTGAAACCAGATCTTGATTTGTTGCTCGTTGAGGCCAAGTTCTTTCGAGAGCTTCTGTCTACGCTCTTCGTTCAGATACTTGTTTTTCGTGAACTCATCGCGCAACTTGCCCAGTTGCTCGCCACTAAACGCTGTCCTCGGTCGCTTCTCGTCCGGCACCGACGGTGCCTTGATCTTTTGCGTACGCTTCACTCGCCTCGTACGGGGTCCTGCAAATATCGAAATCCAAGCCAGATATTAGCCTATCGTCGATGATTTTCGGATTACGGAGGGTCGTGCACGGTTGTCAAGTCGAGACCGATTAACGATACAAGGTAAAACCAAAGAAAAGAGCGAGCGAACAAGAAGAGGCGGAGAAAGAGGCGAAAAAGGAGGCAGCTTTGAGTCGAAGGAGAAGCAAATTACTGGCCGCTAATTGCGCTGATTGTTCAGGCGATCGCGACACTTAAATTTATCGAGGGTGCGTCGGCTGCAAAATTGTCGGAACAATGGAGTGCGCGAGCTAAGATGTTTACACGCGGGCAATTGCGGCTTGTGCGTGCGGATCGCTGGCTGTATGTACGCGCGTGCTTAGAATCGATTTAGATCTCTGTTCCAGATTGCCCGAGTAAGACGTACGGCCACGCCATCGTTATCTCTTTTAATTTAATTACATGCCATTACCAAGTCCGCGACCTCTCGCGAACCAGCGCCGCATGACTTGCTTTCAGTTTCAAAGAAAATCATGCAGGCAAATTAGCCGATAAGGATACTGGAGGCGATGTAGGAGGCGCACGTTCACCAACACACAGTACCCGCCAGTGTATCGCACTTACTACACCAATTCTCCGCGGAAGCTGCCATTTCGCAATTGGTGCTTCGTATTTTTCTTCGCCTATCGATCTATTATGTAATGGGTACACGCAGTGTTGTTCTCTGTATCCGATTTACCAATGATGCGCTCGCGCTCGTGCAAGGGTATACACGAGTTCACGCGCATAACGATCCCGATATTGGTATAGACAACGATATCAGTTCATTACATTAAATTCCGTAATCAATAATGAGACAATGATTGCGCAATTAACGAGGGTGTTGAAATATTGGCACGACTTTATTTGACATTCTGCACGCGTATTTGATTCACATGTGTGCCGTGGAGTATGTCATCGATCGACAATCGCTTCACGCGATAATCAAATCCGCGACTCGATCGTGTGTGACGGACTATACGTGTACAATTTACATGTGGAAAACATCTTTATCACGCGCTACGCAATTGAGGTTTTTTCCGTGATCGCTTGTTGCGCATGTGTAATCCAAATCGAGCGCCTTTGCGTCTTCACACACAAGCTACTCAAGTCAATGTATGAATTTAGTATGCGCCTCTAGTACAAGGGAAGTTTTGATAAATAATAAGCTTGCCGAAGTTTGCACATGGCCATTGTATGCGCACAGTGATTATTCCCCCTCAAACAAGCATAACCACTGTCAGTGTTCTCTCACTTTTCTGCGGCAGGGCTAAACAAGCAAGGTGATCGTGTCGTCGACAGAAGGAAGCTTAAAACAATAAGCTCGTCTTCCGTGCCGTAAACATTTACGGTAACAGTTTCACACGTCACGCGGGAAGTTTTGACAATTCAAAAGCGACAGCGATGAGAACAAAGAGAGAGAGAGAGAGAGAGAGAAAGAGAGCTGCACCTCCAAAAAAAGGAAAAAAGAAAACAAGAACAGAGGGGAAAAAAGAAAAACAACGTACCAGAAGAAGGCCTATCGGAATATCTCGTGCAATAGATCCATGCGGGCCAGAGGCTTTGTTGGTTAGAAGTATCGGCAGAGCAGAGCGACTCAGTACCGGCGCTGGAGGCCGCCGAAGAAACCGTACCACCATTGATCGAGCTGCCGGCAATGGAGCTCCGGCTGCTGGCGAGACTCTCGAGGCTGGCACTTCTGCTAAGGTTGGACGAGCCGATCTCAAGCGGCGAGTGACTCGATCGTGGACGCGGCGAGTGACTTGATCGTGGACGCGGCGACAACCTGCCTGAACCGAGACTCAGGTCGCGGGGTAGTCCTAGAGGACTGTGCGACGGCAACGGCATCACCTTGAGCGGTCTTGTCTTGCTCGGCTGGTGCTCGATTCTCGTCAGGATGGCGTCCCGCCCGAAGTCCGGCCTTAGGATATTAGCCACGCTGAAGCGAAGCGGCGACGAGGTATTTAGCGTCACCGGCTGCCCATCGTTGAGGCACTCGGGCTGCCCGCCCACGTGGCTGTCGCGTTGTGTCTGCTGCTGATGATGATGATGACGATGATGCAGGTGCAATAAATGGTGATGGTGGTGCAGCTGCATGGTCATCCCGCTCACGGCGAATCTGCTCAATCCGTAGGCCGTGTCCATGCTTGCTAGAGCCACACTCATTGTCTTACGTTCACTGCACGGCTGTGTTTGCAATGCGACCCGAGTACCGTACGCCGCGCGAGAATTTGGCAAGCCACGAATTTTTTTCGATTTCAAGTTTCCGAGTAGTTGAGCGAGGGCCGTGACGAGTCTGACTGGCTGTCCATCCGTCGCTCGGTGATGTCTAAACTAGGCAACCCGTCGCATCGGTCCCTACTTAGACGTGCCATGCACGCTCGCTCCCCCTTCCATTTCTCCTCCTACGCCGGGACCCTCGCGACGGCAGCACCAGCAGCAGAGTGCACTGCACTAGGCACCCTCGATTGTATCTCTATTAAATGCCGACTCCGCCCAGGTCAGCCCTGCACGACTATTCTCCTCTCGCTCGCCCCAACGCTCTAGTCCAATATAGTCAGCAACCGACGAAGGATTCTGGTGGGGAGCCTCATCCCCACCAAAGCCATTTGCTGCTAAGAGTTGCCTCCCCCTCTTCCGCGACTACGACCATCATCTTTCCTCCACCTCCTTCCACCGATCAACCGAATGAACGCGAGCAGGAAAGTGCATAGCGTACGTTGCACCCTATGAGTAGCGCCCTGTAGCCGACTTTACATAGCTACTTTTTCAATTCTTCTGGCCTTCTCGTTTTCCTCGCTTGACTCACGTGTTATTATTACCTTGGAAATTCAGTAAGAAGCTCAACAACGATACTCGCGAGAACAACGGCTGGAGTTTAAAGCAGCAAGTACTCGAGTCTTCTCGTGCAAAACACGAATAAGTAACAGTTGAATTCAGTTGCATGGGCAAGGTCCAAGTTGGCAACCTCCATCCCCACTTCGCGGACAATCTTGCAGTGCGATCGATCCACCTACACATGGTATGCCACGCCCCATCAGCCATCACGCCCTCTGGGCGTTCCTCCCGCTCCTCTCGACACACAGTTCACGTACCCCACTCTCTCTCTCTCTCTCTCTCTCTTTCTCCCTCTCAAACTCAGATCAAGTGGACACTGAAATAAACTCGGTGCGGCAACAGACAACACTGCGGACTAATTCGTTTTTCTCTATGATGTTCCTCTGCAGACCGTATAGGCCCGCACAACGCTTTATCGCCAAGTCCATGAATTCACTTCATACGAAAATTTACAGCAACTCGTGGCCGTTGTCCGTAAGGTCGTGTGCCTTCGGCTTAGCAAAGGTTTCATTCTCCTTCCCATCTCCTTGATCTTCTTCTTGTTCTTCTTCTTGATTCTCTCAGGTCCGTGTTTTTTTGCCGACTTTTACGACTGACTAACCAACAAATGTATTATCTAGCCCCTGGCAGATTCCTTTTTCTATGGGTTCAGTAATAACGTAATTTATTCTTGGGCCTCGCTTCGCTTGGCTTCATACATGCCACGCCGAGGCCCCTCCAGCACCATCGTTGACTAGTCTAATTTTTTAAAACACGTCTGCAGTCTGAAACTCCATGCTATCTCTCTCTCTTTCTCTCTCTCTCTCTCTCTCTCTTTCTCTCCCTCTCTCTACTGCGCGCGGTTTCTATTTCTTTCTTTTACGTAGTTCTCTGCTTCATTGCGCTTCCAACATCATCCCTCCCTCCCTATTTCTCCTTTCCTTCGAGATAATAAATCGTTTCTATTGCTAAATCACGAGCCACCGTTGCTTCCTTCATCTGCAGACTGAGATATCTTGAAAGACCCTGATGATTCCTTCGATGAAGAAATAAACTCCGCATATAGAATTATGCATTTACAAAGCCACCTTATGGAAATGTTACGGCGAACCAATCATTTAAGAACGCGCATGATTGCTATATGATTCTCGGCAGCTCAATGCAGGACTATATACATAACATCGAAATAACTTTATATCTCTCTCTGCAATCATCCAGTTATATTTTTTCACACAGGTTGAAATGACCAATGGTTTACATCTATTGCTAATCAAATTATCTTGCAAATGAATAACAGTGGAACATACTACAACATGCGCATTGCAATATTTATTAATGCAATGATTTAGAATATATGGATTTGATACAGAAAAAGCTAAAAAACAACGTTACAACAAATAAAATAAAGACACAATTTTATGACGAGGCCCAATACGAGTTGCAATTAGATAAATATGGCTTATTTGACATTTTCAAGTTAACGAATAAGGACGAGCCATAATGATTTATGAGTTATTGAAATAATGTATAAGCTTTATCTATTTCTCTTATATTCACTTTCGTTTCAGACTCAATTTTGTATCTAAATAATACGTGCATGAAATACATGTATGAATTCCAATCATATAATTACAATTAGTGTCGCAATTAGAGCCATTACAAACAAGATATATATCGTTGAGAGATCTTCGACGCGTTTTCCCATGCATACATGCTATCTTCTGATTGCTCTACTTTTTGTGTAAACTATTTTTTCCTGTTCTTGTGTCGTATAATTTCAGCATTTTTGAGCAGCATATAGCTGCTAATTTCAATTCAAAGGCGATCTTCGCATATTTTGAGCAACACTCGCATTAGAACGTGAATAGAACTCGTGAAGAAAGGTAATCTTTTTATAACTTTTACAGATTATTTTTGCGTGTTCTTTTTGAGGATGAAGAGACAATAATCATAAATTGTCTAAGTCAACCAAGCTCAGTTCCTTTTCTGATCTTAAAAGCACTGAATAGCGTTTATTTATATAATAACGGTTCGATGTCTATGAGTATGTCGATATTACTTATAGATGATTTTGTTTTTTCACAAGAAATAAAAAATGCACTGCAGATTAAAAGGGGATACCATGGAAATTAAAGCAAAAAATTCATTAAAAGTGAATTATTTAAGTTTAATAGACTTAGATAATGATTTTAATATCTACTGATTCATCTTACCTGAAATTTTAATCAGTTATTTTCAATATATAACTATTGTGATAGTCCAGTCTATCGCTGAATAAAAATCATACTTTTTAACATTCCACGGTAAATGATTGAAAATAAAAAAGAAACTTTTTTTTAAATTCGTTTGTCAGTACCGATTTTTACATTTCCATACGAGTATTCAGCAATTGCCAATTTGTCCCAACCAGTATGACTAACGAATTTCATGAAGACACGCGAATTGACGGATCAAAAAGATGGCAGAAATACTACCATAAGTTATGTTGTAAGCTTTTAATCAGAGCTCTAACGTACAATGAGTAATTATGATGCACTCTTCGTGCATGCTTAAAGTGAGTTATAAGAATTCGAATTTAAAATCGCTAACTGCCTTGAGTTGGGAGATAACAGCGTCGGGATAAAAGGTTGAGAGAAAGAGAGGGAAAGAAATAGAGCAAGAGGGAGAGAGAGAGAGAGAGAGAGAGAGAGAGAGTACACAAGAAGAGCTAGCGCGTGGCGCGATGAAAAAACGACTAAACTCACTCGTGACTGAGCGCGAATGGCGCGCGTCCGTGAGTTTGAGTACATATAACATGGAAGAAGCAAACAGGAACGTCTGCACATGCTGATTAAAATCCCCGTCTTCACTTGAGCGAGCATGTTTTATGTTTTCAGTGTTTTGTCACGAGGCAGTTTGCACGACAGATCTTCCTTCACGAGCACCAATTGTTTACGCCTCACGACACGTGCAGCAAGAAATACGAGCGAATGTATACGTGCATAGTTTGCGGCTCTCCCTTGGCCACTCTACATGCTCGTTGTGCTAAGATCGTAAGTTTACACATGACGCCTCGCATTTCGTTAATACTCTCTTTTCACGCACTGCAAACCTAATATAATAGATATACATGGGCATATGTACTCTATTTTGAGACTTTGCGTTCCATTGATGCATCTTCCATACGTTCATGTATCACTTATCACAAGATGATTCCTATATTAATAGATGGCAATAGAATCCGTATGACGAGATTGCAGAACCAAGCGGTCGAGTTGATCGCGTAAAATTTGAGACTGAATATCTTAGACAAAAAGGAAGGAGGGTCGACGAGATAAGTAACAAAGAGCAAGCGCTTATATAATGGCGATTAAATAGGTATCCGTCGGATACAAATTGAGCGAGTGCATAACCCATAGACTATCGCTGTCCATTGGTTCCATTTGAAGCATAGGTTTGAAAAAGCTGATATATTACCACTTAAATGCTCGAAAATTCATGTCTTTCATTAACTATTAGGTATACAGCTCGATCGAAGAAGACATTTTTCAATTGTCAGTTTATTATACGAGATTCGCCAACTTAATCCTATATCCGTATATAGGTCCGTATATACAGCGATAATAATTGCCTATCTTCGAATAAATATATGCCCCTGAATGTACACGTGTATCAGACATTGCGACGTCGGCTCTTTTCCATGGATGTTGATATACCAAAACATGCATCTATCAATAAGTGCGTCTTGATTTAATATTAATATTCATGAGACGTGTTTCCTTACTTCCTAAACTACTCCCTAGAAGAAAAAGCCGCGCCCAACAGTTATAGTCGTTATTCACGCAACGTTGTTGGATTTATGTTGAAAGAGTACAATTCTACGTGTTACGTTGCAGCTAAGAGCGTGAGCGTTTTTATATTATGCATACGAATTGTCTCAAAATACGAGTATACCAGTGTATGCTTACAGCGATTATCAACTTGGAGGTTGAATTGCTAGTATTTGTCGCAATAAAGATGGCTTTGCTATTGAGAACTTTCAAAATCTAGCCGGTTGTCGAGTGATAGCTATTACATAGGTGTCTTGTTAAGGTGAAACAGAACAGTTTCGAATGAACGTACATTCGATCATGGGAAAGAACTAAATTGCAATTTTACAACATGTTGTAAATGTGTATGGTGTATTTTAAAAAGTGTTAGCCTTGCATGATTTACTGATATGGGAATGAGAGGAAAAATAGAGTAGGTTATAGCTACAGTCAATATCAGAAAAGTTTGAATAAGAGTCAAGGGGTTATGCAGTTATAAATTAATTGCTGTGATCGGCTGTATGTATATCTTTAGATACGGAGAGCTCTATAAACACGGGGAATGCCTCTCATGTTCTAAGCGTGTATCTTTCAACTCGTTATAACAATGAGAATCCAAGGAAATCGGCCTTTGATGTACGTGTGAATTATCTCAGAAAATTGACGATTAATTCAATCAAGATGTCACCATCATCCGAGCGTGTTCTCAAATATTATCTAGGTGCATCTATGACCCCAAAGGAAAAGACAAAACTATTGTGCGCATGATTTCTCGTAGCAAGTCTATTTCATGGTAAACGGTGTCTAGTGGCTTTGTTTCATATTGTCTACATACAGACGTATACGTAATTTTGTTGTATGCCAGAGGGCTATAGCACAAGGCTATAAGTAAGCTATTTTGCAGCGCGAAAATATTATGAGCGGCCTTTTCCTCAATTATGTGCTATGTAGCAAATAAGTGGCAAAGCAACTAAAGCCGAAGAAAAGAAATTCAAACGTTGCGCGTGTTTATAGTCGTGCATCGCGCGTAGCCAAATAACATTTCGAAGTCAGTGGCGGTAAGGCCACATTATTCTCCACTGGAATTCAATTGTTAAACGCTCCGTCGTTTTTAATAGCCACAACACACGTAATTAGCATACGCGCTTATGTATTTGGACGCTCATAAAAATAAGAGCAAGCTACAGACTGTCGTTTGTTCTACAAATCCTTATCGTACACACAGTACGAAGAAAAAGAGAAGGGACGAGAGAGAGAGAGAATTCAGGCGCGCGTCTTGCTTGTATAGGTATGTACGTATATATAATTGAGTGATGGACCGACGAGCGAACTCCAATTTTCCAATGAGATGCGAGCACGAAACGAGATCCGAGTTTGCGACTGGTAGGATAGCTATGTACATGCAGTTAAACGTGAGAGGGAGAGAGAAATTTGTAAACAGGTTCTATTTGTGGCAGAGCGCATATTCTGTAATGACGGGGAGGGGGGGTGAGGCGACGACTTATTTAGAATAATTAATGTAGCAAGCACGGCCCTCTCGGTCGGCATTTGCGACCAATCAAACTGCCAAACTCCCCACCCGCCCCGTTACGGAGGGGAACTTGGGGCGTTGCCACGGCAAACACATCAACGCCCACGGTCCGTCTCGCAATCCTCTTGCATTCTATCGCCGAACTAAACTGCTACGTGATCCGGTGTGTGCTCTATTCCTACGCATTACTCTTCGACTGCTGGCACTCGCTCAACATTATAAATTTTATTTTTACTCTCTGCCTCTCCAGAATTAAAATACGCCGTTTTTCGAATCAACTTATGGCAGTTTACGCTGCAAGTATATACGTATATATACACAGTGAAAGAGAGAAAGAGAGAGAGAATTTAAATTCCGGCAGAAACAAATTGGAAAGAGGGAGTCATTTAATTAGCAATAAGCGTACAGCATTTATGAGCTAGATAAGGGCGATGTCGATCGACATGCTCTCTGGCCGGCGTGAAGTTGGGGGTGTTGTAATCCGTGCTGATTTTTCTAATCCGCTTAAGTAAACATTGGTCAGAGATTGCCTCTCTCTCTCTCTCTCTTTCTTTCTCTTTGGCTCGCTCGCTCGGCGTGTCTCAAACGGAGCCATGAAAGCAAAGTGGCTGCCACCCTCGCTTTGCTGCCTCGCCTGCTCGATTTACAAGCTACTTTTGGCACGGGCGCGCCTATTTATTGGTCTACCGCTTGCGCCTGAGTAAAAGAAAGACGAGGCGCAAGAGAAGCTAATAAGTGTGAGTGAAGGGGAGCCAGCCCCACGCGCTCAACTATACACGCACGTGTAGGTATCACGTTATATCACATTATACACCAACGATAAGCGCACCCCAGGGAATTGAGGAATTGCTTGAGCCAACTCAGCCGACGCGACGCGACGCCACGGGGAATCTCGACAACCGCATGCACGACCAAGTGAGCGTCTCGATTTATTCTCTGCATACCTCACCCGCACCCCCACTTGAAATCTCATCGACCAAATTCAACTTCATTCGGCTTATTTTCACTTTACACCATATCCCCCAACTATATTTATCTCTACACTCTTTTATTACGCCTATATTCCTTTCGAACAATCTGTATACATCACTAAAATGTCCTTTCAGTGCCGAAATAACATTCTTCTGAGCTTCGATAAAAGTACAAACTAATTAGATCGAACGAATTATTGTCATTTATTCATAGGATTAATATTAAATACTGATCCCGCGCGTTATTGACTGATAAACATTTAATTACGTCCCAATTTATACTTCATGACGTATACCTATTTAATATATATCGTTTAATCTGTTAATACTGTTGATTTAACTACCAGCAGAAACACACACTCACGCCCATGAAATTCAATAATTATCAAATAAGACATTTTTTCAATGTGTTGACCTTAAAACTAACTTTTAACCAGATTAAGAAAGTTAGACCACAACATTTTAAGGGGCTAAAGTTCCTCGTACTCTTTGTAGTACTTAATTAATTAAGTAGATTAGTTTCTTTTCAATAAAATAAGTACAATTTTACAGCATAAAAAATGTAAATATTTTGAAGTTTATTACTATTATACATATTTGTAGTCTTATTTTGATTTCGCTATTTTTGTTAAAATAAAAATAGTAAGATTTGTTATTCACATAACATACAATCTAATGTTATGTATCAAATATTTGTAAAATTCGAATTAAATTTTACTACAGTATAACGTTAACTTTCATGCGATGATGTAATTTATTACCAACATAACATTAATTTTTACGCATGTACTAGATATTTTCTATAATATAATTGTTACCATGTAATATGTAATTTTTATAAAGAGATGTAGTTTATTTGTGAAGCATTATAGCGAAAATTATTATGCTTATAGCAGTATTTCTCACAAGCATAAATAAATACTCCATTAATTGAGAAAGTCCCACTGTTCCCATAAAATATAGTAATTTCGATCAGTGGTTGTACGTGTATTTATTATATTATTGTTCTTTGTGCATTTCACGTCCATATAATTGCAATAAGCAGGCATTAAATAATTCTTAATTTCTTCTTTTCTATTTTTACACCTTAGTCTCCATAATTTGGCGAGATAAAGTATCATCCAACCTAAAAATATATAGTGTAGTTAAAAAACAATACACTTTTTTATAATAGTTTACTTCACACTCGAAGCGATTATTTTTAATAGGCTTTGGAGAACCCCGTTTTTCCACCATCTGTACATCGTACTTACGAGAATAGGTCATAGTAAAAAAAGTTCAAAAAGGCATTGATACATGCATTGAAAAGAACGTGGATCGTGTTAGTTATCGGCAAATTATCATGAAAATGGTAGGAAATATATATTCTGTAGATTGTCCGGTTCGAAAAAGAAAAAGGAAACGAAACAAAAAAATTGCCAAACGGTATGTTTTTACATAGAGAATAATATTGTAGTCACGCGACACATTAGTCCTCAATTTTTTTAGGGCCGATTGAATGAGATACATATAGACAAGGCGCTAATAATGCAACTTAGCATGCGAGAGAGACAGGAATAACGTAAGGACTCAAGAAGTCCTTAATGAACTGAAGACTGGAGACTGAAGAAGTACGAGCAGGAAAAGACTAGTTATTTTTTGATGAAATTAAAAAAAGGACAAATAAATAAACAGAGGTTTATTTATAGTACGGGATTACAAGGAGAACGTACTCGTAAAATATTATCCTACACGAGTAGTGATGGCGAGGGGTCGAGGGGCTGGATAGTGCAGCTACGGAAAGTACGTATATAAAAAAGCGTACTCGTTAAGAACCAACATATATCGTTTCCGCGTTCATTAGAATAGGAAAACGCGGTGCGGCGAAGGCGAATCCCATATTCGGCTCTTGCATTCCAGTGCGCTGCCGCACCGCTTAACCCCTTGGCCTGCTACTTCACCCATTTGTGGTCTTTCTCCCCCCCCCCCTCCTTCTCTTTCTCTCTCTTTCTCGTGTGCGTAGAGTTTCCGCGCCGAGCAGAATTTTAATAGTGCGCACTCGGCTCGTTATCTGGCCGCTTCCACGGTCCGTAACACAACAAACAGTCTTGAGGCTACAACCGTATGTATAATCGCAGCTCAGCTCTCAGTGTCAGCCGCGACTCATAGCTGCGTATACCTCTCTCGTTGCAGCTTACCTGCGCTTAATTGCATGCCGCAAACACTGCAGCTTGCGTGTATGCGAACAATAAAAATGTCATAATATTTACAAATTAATTAGATGCCACGAGCGGTCTCCATCACCCTATTATATATATATATACATATATATGTATACATATATATATACACATTATATATACATATATAACATTTTCTTTACTTCGCACACACTCACAGTTGCGTGCGCGTGTACGTGTGTTTAGCTGGTTTTTGTACCAGCTCGCATGCATTCAATAGCAAACTCTAGTGCGCCAAGCATTTCAGCAAACGCTTACGTTATTCCACATAGACTTGGTAATTTACCGACTCAATTCCAAATGAAAAAAGTAGCAGCTGTCAGCAGCACTTATTTGGACGACGCATTTCGCCGCATTAGCAGAAATTACACAAAATTTTACAAGCCAAATGAAAAAAGTTGCAACGCCGCTTTCAAATCTGCTAGCCAATTAGAGCCAATTACTTTGTCAATTACGTGCACGAAGAACATTATGACGCAACACAGCGATTGCAATTGCATTAGTGTTTATTGTGGATGATATCTGTTTAATATCAAAGAAATTTTTAAACAAGCAATAGTTGTTCACGGGGAGTGGAAGCCGCACGAACGTTATATTGAGAAAAGAACGCTACTGCTGAGTGGCCGAGTAAAAAGAGTGAAAAATGATGGGAAATCGAAAGAGAGCAGACTGTGACCTTCACCTAAATTAGGCCCAGTGCTGCGCCGGCACTTTTGTCGGCGATATCGATGGGAAAAAGGCATACTTAGAACGCAGCGCAACGTATAAGTATAAAGCGTCCGAGCGAGGTCATCGGCGCAAGTGTCAGTCGCTGAAAACTTACTTCCGGGCGTTCTTTTCGATGTGGATGTTACCTTGGTTGTCTGGCAAGCGAGCCAATGTTTCGAAAGCACGATTCGTTCCGTGTCCATTCCCGTCGCCGTCTACGCATCACAATCGGATGCCGACGATTCTCTCTAGCCGCAGTTTCGTCATGGTTTCTCGCGAGCATTATGCTTTTCTTTTGAAAAGTCAAAATATTTCCTCTCCCGCTGACTGCAACCGAATTGATTTCACCGCCCATCTCCATATAACTATTTTGCTTGTCATTCACGCCTTATTCAATTAACTCACACTACCTACGTTAATCTCAAATCGATGTCTAGCTTGTACGATTCCAACGAAAACCGTCGAAATTGAAAATTGCAATGCTCAAAGATTGTTCAATTGAAAAAATAGCTACGTTGAACGCAAACAATACAGCTGATAGTTTCGTCGGTCCGCTTAGCAATTGAGATTTAAAATGCGTCTCACGCGCACGCACAACACATGCATATAGGCGTATAATGTGTATGCGCGTGTGTGTATATTATATATATATGGTATACGTACAACCGTACGTTGCAGTCTCTTGGAGACATTGGCAGCAGTGAAAAAGAAGGGTTTGTTTGTTCATACTGAAAGCGAACAAGGGGCCACATTGTTCTCTGCAGCCAATTGCGCACCAGGGGTCTCTTTCGTGCACGCTCATACCCATACCCGCTCGCTCTTTATTTTTTTCTTCTTCCGCCCAAGACCTTTCATCCTCCTTCTTTGATTCTCGAATCGAGATTTTTTGCGCCCTCTAAGCCTCTCTTACCGAACAGCTTGTTCCTGTTTCACAGATATACCAAACTCTACAAGTGAATGTCTTTGCCCGAAAAAGAACAAGGTGGAATTAAATAGGATTCCATGAAATGGAATTAGACAGATTAAATGACAAATCAAGTACAGCGAGAACTGAGGCTGAGGTTAAAGCAATTGAGAAAGAAAAGATTGAAGTCATAATCGAAACGAGTGCACGATGCGACCGCATTGCAATTAAGAACTCGCCTGCTCGCAGCTCCTTGGAAAAGCCCAGTTGAATGAAAAACATTGTGCGAACAGGTATAGCAGGTAGGTATACGCATAAGCGCTGCAGCCTTTTCGGAGCTTGCTCGCTGTGCGAGAACTGCAACGGGCAAATCCCTCGCCTCAGTTCGCTCTCCAACTCAAATCCTGCCGAGATAATCTCATTTCCTGCGACTTAGTTGAGACGTCAAAACTTGGCCGAGCCCACTACTGTCCTTGGCAGCGTTTCGCTTTACTCTACACTATATACGCAGAGTCTATATGCTTACGCTCTCGATAATCAGCGTACGGCGCGCTGTCGTCTACTTGACCGTACTCGACCCCGTTCCCTCCGTCCGTGACAAAAACTCGTTGGATTTCTCGATGCCCTTTACTCAACCACGCGAGTACCAGAGCCAGCTTTGGTTTGATCATTTTTTTTCATTTTGAAGCGTTCCACTTTAATTAACTTTTTCATCAAGCGCTTTTTTCAATCGCGATCGCTAACCTTGATCAAGTTAAAGTCGCCTTTCGTTATATATACTATAGCGCGAAAAACATCTTAATAATCACCGTAAAACCAATTTAATTAGTTTCTTACACACGTAGATTTTAATCGAACTAAATGCCTCCAAGTCTGGCAACTTCGATCATTGCAACCCAATCAACTCACTTATAAATTACGAAAAACCAGTTTGCGATAAACGATGATAAATGCTTTCTCCACGCATAATGATATCTTTTTCCGTTTTTTCTTTGTTTACAGATGAAGTGAAAATAATGCAGCTGTTTCTCTCCCATTAAACATCAACAGCTAAAGTCAAAGCGCTAAGTGGATTAAAAATGCCCGGAGAGAAAGATTAACGAGTCAAGCTGCCTGACGAATTGCAAGTTTTGACAACGAACAACAAACCGTCAAGTTTTGACAACGATCAACAAACCGTCAGTGGCGATTCTTTGAATCTTTCGTTGCTGATCCCGGGATAAACCGTTGACTTTGCAGACGGCTATTTATTTTCTGTTGGATTATCCGGTTTAAAAAGTCAGGAAAATTGCTCGTATAATCTCGTGAAAAACTTGCGCTTCAAATAGATTTTTCGCTATAGGCTTGCATTGGACTTGGAATAAGATACAGAGCTTCGACCTCTCAAAAAGGCAACAAACAAACCGCAAACTTGACTCCGTCCGTGGTTCTCTCTCTCTCTCTCTCTCTCTCTCTCTCTTTCTCTCTCACTCTCTCCGATCAACACCTCTTTGAGCTTATTCCTCGCCAACTCTTTTCGATTCGGTTATGTTAAGCTACCGTGGTAGTCTTACTTGCAAGTGGTTGTGAATATAATCATGATGTATCGTATACAAACTTTATTGCATGTAGGAAAAGGTAAAAAATATTGTGTTGGCACGAATAGTGATTGATATATGACGAATAATTTTGTCGTTAGTTACCGAACAGATTTGATTAAGTGCTACTTACATGTCGCGTAAATACGCAATAACTATAGAGCACGTCTATTAGTGACTGGCATCTGCATGGACCAAACTTGGATAGAGTATCGAGTATATGTCGAGGAATGAGCAGATACACAGAAGGGAAGCTGTGATCGCAGGATTAGTGCGTATTTTGACTTGGAGGAAGTCGGCGCGTCGAGGCGTGAGGCGGCTAAAGTACAAACAAAGCTGGAAAGAGAGAGCGCGTTTATCTGTTTGGGGACTTGGGAGTCGAAGCGTCAGTGTCAGCTCGACTAGGCGGCACCTTGCAAAGGTGAGCGTGTCGAAAGTGCACGCGCGCGCGGGAGCGTATTAACACTAGCTAAAAGTAAACGGGATTTAACGATTAAGACCAAGGCCTTGCCGACGACAGCCATTCGCTGAAGACAGCTGCAGCGATCGGCACCTTTCGTTTGCAGGTCAGTCTCGGCTTTTCGCTTCCTCACCCGCCGCTCTTCAACCTTGACTCACTGACTGACTGACTGACTGAGAGACCGTGTTTATTTGTTTTTTTCGGGAATACCATTCACAGCTTGTTAACTCGGCACCACAAAGAAAAAGGTCACTGGGACAAATATTTTCTTTCGTAGTCCCGTGTCCCTAGCTGACAGCGATCTCCTGCAAATATTGTTAAACGCCTTTCCGGAAGCTTTTGTATACACGTTTCTTACGCATGCCACCCCCGACAAGTGTTTTATTTCCTTTTTGTTTTCAGATGTCATTAACTGTATCCTGTAACTCCTGGCCTCGCAATAAATGACAACAACGACCGGCGCTCGGCTGTATTCGCGTCAATATTCCATTCGAGTTTGCGAAGATTCAACGTAATTGGCATGTCCATTCAATTATAGTATTTTTGATTATAACTTGATTATATTAGCAAACCGGGAGCCATGAAAACAAAGTCGATTAAAGCGCAAGATTAAAGAGGCATAAAGAATAATGTCGCGGAGCGGGTGCGATCGAATGAAAGAGAGGAGGAGTAAATTGAAAAAGAGGATGAGAGCTGTTGTGTGAGGCACAAGGGGCTAAGGAGCGTGCACACGAATGCCGAGGGATAAGGACGCAAAGAGAGCAACACGAAAAGAGTTAGACAGTGGATCTGCAGGCAATTAATCTGAGAGAGCGCCTCTCGGTCTGTGGTCACGTTCTCGCGAATTGAGAACCACGGTGGGCGACGTGTGTGGTCCGCCCCCCTTTGCCCCCTGTCCCCCGCCTCTTTCCCTCCCGTCTCACCCGTTTCTCTCGAGGTGCCGACACTCGAGGATTCCCCCCAATCGCCTCAGTTTTCTCCACCCTCCAGTTCCTTTTTTACTCGCTCTCGTTTGTTTATTTATACCTTGAGAATGGCAAAGCTTTGCCCTCTCACACGTCATTACGTACACCACCTATTTAGTTTAATGTAGCCTAATTCTACGGCTATGGAACTCGTTAACGTGTCAGATAAAGCAGTACGTTGTATAGATTGAATTCCAACAAGTAGCTTGAAAATGACGAAGCGGTTAGATGAATAAACGAACCATGGACAGAGGGGCGAGGGGGGGGGGGGTACACACAAATAAGAGAGCGAGAGTGACAGAAAGGAGGGAAGAGAAACACACATAGCGCGCACACACATCATCAGCATTCCGGAGAAGGGCCAATTCAGCTGTACACGGTAGCCGATCGAATTTGGATTCAGATTCGAATGTGAATTCGGCTGCGCGATGCTCATCTAATCAGGTGCGCCATCGCGCTTTCTTTGTCCGTCCGTTTGTCTGGGGGAGAGCTGCGAGCCATGCGATCGAATACTGGGCATAGCTCACGGTGCTCGCGCCACAAGAAAGATGCGCGAAACGAGAGAAAAAGCAGTCGGTTGCTAGTTTAGTCCCGAGTTCGACGAGTCCGAAAAGTCCATTGACGGAAGCTATAAAGGCTACGCGAAATTGGCGCTGGCTGACGTAACGTGCGTACAGTACATCTATGTGCGGGGCCTTCGCTTTAACGAGCTCTGCACTTTTTACCAGTTCTTCGCTTATACATAATTGGCTCTTGATTTGCATAGACTCGCAGCCTCTCCCTCTCTCTCCCTCTCTTTCTACGCAGGCTCTCTAGTACGGAAACACACATAGCGTAAACCGCGAAAGCACTCTATAATCGGAGCTCGTTAGCCAGCGCTCTCGCGCTAGCTATTGTTTCTTCTCCTTCCTCGCTCCTCGTCGCTCTACGTTCCGACACTTCAAACCACGATATAGTATGGCACGCATGCGCCTAACGTGCTTTAATAATCGCCAATTATTATATTACAAGCTGTGAACTACAGTAGCCTCCTCGTATTCGTTGGTGCAGTTGAACAACAATGTTGTTGTGGTATTATACATAATACCTGTACCTATACGGTCTATCGCATGTACACTTGACTCACATTGTGGGAAATATGGCATTTGATGCACTCCATTGGCAATAAAATCATTCTCAAATCTGTTATCACATAGATAAAAGAAAAATTGTGCAGTACCTAGTGCATACACGCTTCGCGAGTGACGGCATAATCAAATTAC
Source organism: Chouioia cunea (assembly GCA_030064505.1). Lineage (NCBI taxonomy): Eukaryota > Metazoa > Arthropoda > Insecta > Hymenoptera > Eulophidae > Chouioia > Chouioia cunea. The sequence goes on from JAOPFQ010000005.1 coordinate 14,560,378, forward strand.
TCTTTCTCTCTCTCTCTCTCTCTCTCTCGACGTATCAGATACGTGTACTGATTGATTGAATTACAAATGTGGTGCAATCACAAACGTCATGCATCTCGTAGAGGTTAATAATAACGATCGAGATCTGTTGAGTATCGCATGCGATACGATAGATTCCAAGCGCAAATGCTCGACGATTGATTGGATCTACATGATTTGTCACTGCTTTATACAGCAATGACATGAATGGTAATTGAGCTGTTGTAGACTAGGCTCGAAAAAAGTCGTTGATAAGCGGGCACGGATTATAAGTCGGCGTTGAATGCATGGGAGCAAAAGGCGAGTTGAATGTTCCGTTGGACAGTGGTAAGATCAGTTCAACTGCGAACCGGTCGCGGTTTCTTTCTCCATGTCGCCGATAATGCCGCTTGATATGGAAGTTATACATATTTTTAACGTTTGCTGGAGATACAAGCGACCCCAATCTAAACGCGCTACGGCACATTAGAATGCGGCTATCTGTCCTATTCGAATTTCTAACTCGAGCTATTTTCGCGCGTTAATCTTACTTGGCGCAATATGCCATCGACGTGGCCGTACGTTGTACCCATCACCCACGAGCATTCGGACAGAGTATAACCTGACTAAAGCTTATTTGTTAACATAGAAGTTAGCAACTCGTTTGCTATGTTTTCGTCAATACGTATAATAAGTTTCCATTTCGGATGATTTGATCTTGTAAAAGATGTGTCTTGGTACATTTCAACATTATTTTTTTATCACTAAAAGTAACTACGGCTAAAGGACAAAACTAATAGGAGTATAAAATATTAAAGTGCTTTAGCGAAGGTTTAAGGGATTCGAACAGACACCAGATAAGCAATCGGCCATCTAAAATCCAGTGTGAGAAAAGACCGTTAGGAGGTATGAAACGCGCATAAGCATATACGTAGGCTCTATATAGTGGTGAGCTGGTTGGCAAGCGGTAACAAATAGTGGATAAATAAAGGAACTTTCTTGGAAATCTGATTGTCCAGCAGTTACAATCTCGATGAGAAATGGTACCAAGTGAAGATCGGTACGAACAGCCGCAAATCTCTTGTGCTATGATCGAGAACACGCATTATGCTATACATAGATACGGTTGACATTCGCTAATATTACACGTAATACGGCACTACACCGTACATTTTCGTGCTAATAATTTGTACATGCGCAAATTTATTTTTATTTTCTGTCACGGTAATTTTTACCGAATGGTCGTTCCAGAAAATCAGTTCAATCTGTAGAACAGAAGAGAATTTAATAGAGTTTTCTCTTTGCGTTTAGCTGCACTTGGCTGTCACGATCGTACTTTAAGTATACATTGGTGAATTGATGACATATAGTTGATTACTATTGCTGCAAAGCTTGAATACCTAAATAATTGATATTACTTCAAAGGAAAGCGCGTGTAGTATAGTCGATTCAAATGAATGGACACTGAAATTTTTACGGTGCAACACTCGACATTTTGCTGGACATCGTTACAGAAACTACTAGACTTCTAGAAAAAATCTTATAATAAATACAGTTTTTAGGCGAATAAAAGCAAGAATTTTAACACGATAACAATTTTTACCTAAATAGTCATAGAGTCCCAGGATTACGGATATGCGCCATTATTGATGTCGTGAATGTCACTGTTATTTTTCGGAAAAATTTCTTTTCGCGCGTCAATCGCAATCAAGTTAGCGCCCGAACACAATTATTGAGAACCTATAGTTTGCACTATTAGTCTGTGGTAAATAGTCCAAGAAGGAGCTTAATTAATGTTGACGAGTGCATACATTGCGATCGTTCAAACTGATTGCGATTATCGTTTAGTAGATACGCGTAACTCATTTGTCAACCCGTATGGAAATCAATGTGAATACGGCTGTGTGTATCTTAATCCGGATCGAAGACGAGCAGCTGTTCATGTTCGATTCTCGTGATATTAAACGCGTGCGTTATACGGTTCGTTCGCGTGCAATGCGACGTCGCTCGGGCACAGATAAGTCATGTCGTCGACTCGATTATGGCTTTCATGGCTTTGATTGTTTTCTTATCAGGTATTCAACCGTGAGCCGTGTTAGTATGCTGCGCGCGCATCGCGGATTAGACTTGGAAAGTCAAAGAACCGAACGGTGAAAAAAAGCCACGTACCCAGCGGGCGTGAAAACAAGATGGCTAAGTCGTTTGAAAGGGAACAGTATCGATGGCAGCAGCAGCAATAGCAGCAAAGCAGCAGGTATGTTTTACGGTCGGGTCATAAAAAGTGCGGGGAAATGGATTCAGAATCAGTTTACCGAGGCGAAAGCACGAAATGGGCTCTCGCGCGGCTCTGACAAATCAAGCTGAAAATTGAATTCTGGCCGCTGCAAGCCGGCCCTCTAAGTCCTCGCTCGTCTCAGCGAGTCGTGCTCAAAGTATATATAGCGTACGTATCTAAGCTCGCTTTTATTCTTTCGTTTGTGCAGCTCGTCCTCAGTCCGCAGCTCCAGTATTGTACGTATTATACGTCTACCGTAGTACGCTGCTGTGCTCGGACGTAGCGCAAAATCAAAAGTTCATAGAACAATATATTTATATCTGGCGGAATTCCGGCAATAAACTTTTGCGATTGGACTACTAGTAGACAGTAAAAAGTCGGCGCGGCAAAAGGAATCGTAAAGCGCGTTGGCATTCATTCTCTCTAATGAAGAGGGCAGCACGAAGCCATTCGTTTTCACGACGGGAAGTAGCTCTATAGCCAGCGTCTACTTGAATTACCTTCCGTCTAATTCCTCTATTCTATCTGTATCGACGCACTTTTTAGCACTTGTTCATTGTTCGGCAGCAGCTCAAGCAGTTATATATTATCTAACTATACACTGTTGCCTGAAATACGTTAAATAAACGTAGTAATACTGCCAAACTCATTAATTAACTCATTTATCTGTACTCATATGCAGTCTGAAACACGAGTACATGACTGAACCTACACTACATACGTAAATAATCCATCTAAATTACAAAAAATCGAAGAAGATGTAATTCAAGAAAAAGATCGTTTTCTTGGAGCTCTTGCTATTTTTCAGCGAATCGCGAGGTTACTTGCTTCGATGACAAATGAATATCGCGAGTATAATTTTATTACCTACCAAACAAATAAATGTCAGTTTTGGCTGTTGTTTTCTTGAACGACCGTCTTCCATCAAATTAGCATCGAGTCAAAACACGCACGTAAACATACGACAAGCACGCCTAAAACCCAGGCGTCACTCTGCTGCACCTCGAAAATGAACGAGATAATAGAACGAGAAGGAGCGAATCCAGATGAACTTTTACAATGTCCTTTTTCTGAGCATAATACCGTAGCACGGATTCCTACACACTCCCCTCCATCAGATTTCATAAATAAACGCATAATTATTCGAATAATTAATGTTTACAATATTGAATAACACCATACTTTAATGACAAGCTGAACGTATTAGCTAGTTCGGTTGCTCATGCAACTCCGTATGCAATTTCGAGCGCGGGACTGAACTAAATTCGAAAACTCCAGTGGCCCGTACAATTGTAGAAATCGTAGCCGAACTATGAGCTGTCGAAAGAGCGTTGATGTTCGATGAATTCCTACAAGACTACGTGATAAGTTTGAAAGAAAAAGATATAAAATAACTATAAGATATACTGGTTGGAAATGAAGCAGTTGTCGTATAATGTAACGTGCAAAGACGAAGAAATGGCTTAGGCAGAGACTGGCAATGACTATAAGACGCAGCTAAGTGATGAACGAATGAACACGCGTACTGCTGGTATAAGATAGGTATAGATAGGTACAGATATTAGGCACTATTAGTGATACAGGTGTATACGTGTACAGTGAGAGAGTAATGGCGAGCAGGCGGGGTGTATAGGTGCAGCATGGCAGCGCGCAGCCCCTAAACTCGTCAGGGGCTTGTGGCGGCGGGCGAAAATAAACAATCAATGAAGCGTGCACGAGACGACAGATACAACTGCAGATACTTTACGATGGATTGGAATCTAGACTAATGTATCAATCACTGTGTTTACGTAAGCTCTGGATCCATGCTGACGTCAATAACAGTGCGGCTGGTAGAAGGAGTGGCTGGCAAACTTGAGGGAGGAAACATGCAGCGAGCCGATCGATCGAGACGGCCAAGCAAATGGATATACCTATACATACCTATCTTGTACACCTAGCAGTGATGGTGCGCGCTCGAAATCGATAAGCCGCCTAGCTCCTTACTCCAGCCTACGCTCTTTCCCTCCTTCGCTCTTTCACGCCGCTTTTTGTCCGCTCATCGTCTCACTTTCATGCCGCCACTCACGAGACACTGCTCTCTCTCTTATATTTTGCTTTCTCTTGTGTGTGTATGCGTGTATGCGCGCGCGTGTGGTGTGTGTTCGCTATCTCTCTGTCTCTCTTGTACGCATTAACTCTGCATCCGCACACCTCTGCGCAACTTGCTTCATCTCGCGGCTGTTCCAATCAGATCTACCTGCCCCTCGCAACTCGGCCACCGACTCCGGCTCAATTTATCGCACGGCCGACGCCCCTCCGTAGCTCCTTCGTTTCTTTAACACCTACTTTGTGTATGTGCCATAATTATACTATGACTTCCAATACTCTGCCGTACACTCTTTATGAGCAGATCCTCCTCTACTCTCGTTATCTCGTAAAGAGTCACATCTACCTCAGGTAAACATTAATTATTCGACTACTCATCAAGTAAATACCATTGAGATATACATGAATGTAAGGATCTCGAATGCATATAGATCTTGAATTGTCAATCGTTTATAAATCAACGTTAATGTCAACGTTAATGTCAACAATGTCAACAACATACCAAATCAGTGTCACATTGTCAATCCATCTAATTTACACCTTTATAACTATTTAAAAATTAATCAATCCCAACAAACTATCAATAAATGTATACTACTTGTTATAGCGGTCCAGTTATTGACTTGAAAATCGACATTTCCCGTCTCATTGTATAGTCACACTATAATACGTTGTATATTATACAACGGATATATAATGCGCGTCAGTACACCTTCGTGAGAAATTATCCCATTGGAGACAATTTTTGTATGTTTAATAAGATAAAGTAGCGCAATAGAATGGATCTTCGGTATATACGATATACATGTACAGTTTCACAGTCGTTTAAACAGTGTGTAAAATTAATAGAAATAAGAATCTCTCTGACCAACTCGAACTTTCAAACTTTTGAAAATGTATATTTTCTTATAAATTTAATCGAGCGAATACTTTGAAACCCGTTGGAGCGCCCAGTAATCGACGCGCCTGGCCGTTTATACCTCCCCCAATCGATATTACGTTCCCATGGAGATGCCCCCGCGTGCTCCTGAGCTTGTTACCCACATCCAGCTAGAGGTTACGCCATCTCGTTTGCCATTTCGTAAATACTTGTGCATTTACTTTTCCTTTATAAGCGACAAGTCGATTGGATATTATCCAAAATAAACCTTAATGAATTTGCTATAATTCGTAGGAAAACTATCCGAAATATTATAGTCACCGACATAAGAGAAAAAAAAGCACTTTATATTTGCGGAAAAATGTTTAACGGCCCCAAAACTTAGGAATCAAAAGGTTTTTCTTTCCAAGGTACATATTTATTTGTATTAATTTAAGTAATTTTTCATAAACAAATGATGCTAATTAACGACCCAAATTAATGCCTTATTGAAGTTTCAAAAAAAATTTTAGTACAAATAAGTAACATTAGATAAGATACAAGTTTTCAATTCATAAGTTTACTTATTCATTTTTACATCGAAATCAAATTGTTCTCTAAAAAAAAGTTTGAAAATTATTTACATCTTTACATAAAAGATAAAAAAGCTGCTATTCATGAAATCGTAAATAGAGCATCGCGTGTCATAATAATGTTTATAATAAATTAATAAACAATTTTGCTATAAAATAATTTAGTGTGAAAAACTAAAATTTGGCATGTTAAATAAGTATTTTGAAAAAAAATGTGTTTGGATTTAACTTTTGGATCGGTTTGAAACACATGAACGATTTATTATAATAATGGTCAGCAATGGTAAAAGTAATTTTCTTGAAAATGGTTTGGTAATTGACGGCAAGGACGTTGAAGGAAATCAATTGAATTACAAAGCAATAGTGTTGCATATACTTTTATTATGTTATTCGATAGAAATTTAAAAGAAAAATGCAGATCTTAAACATAATTAACTTCGATACTTCTTTGTCCAAATTTTATTCACGCGGATCTTGACGCAAAGAACGCTACACGAGGACTCCTTTCAATATCGCAACGTCCAGTTCGACTGTAGATCTATTTTAACTAGCAACTGTAGCGTGATTTTTTTTCCATCTCTGTGTGTACTTAAATTTGTCTATATGTGCGCTCGAACCTTGGGCATTTTAATATCTTGTTATTTCACAAGTGAATTTATCTGTAAAATATATGTGGTTTAAGTGATGCTTCGTAATTCTGAGATTAATATTTTATATGTATATATATTTGACCACGAGCTGACGATAGTTTGCACTTTGAAACAAAACCAAAAGCAATGGGAAAATTCTATTCGTCAAAGTTTGTATAAACGTGCACAACCACTTGTCCATATTTTTCCAGCTCCCAGAAGGATGTGAATGTATATAATTTATATTATATATGTATCTTGATAATAAATGCAACTTGATTGGCATCGTAACAAAAAGTCAAACCGGTACTTGAGACTGTTACAGAGCATTGTTCAACAGTGTATACACTTAATGGTGGGTCCATACGATACATACTTAGGGTACAGACTTCTAGATATCTATAGGTTTTAGGCTGTGTAAAATTACTGTACATTCCGATAACTGAATTCTGAGCTAATTAAAAGTCTTATTAACATGTTTGCGTACACTTTTTTACTCAGACTTCGTAGTCTGTACAGATATCTGCGCGGACTATAAGTCTGTATCGTGTGGACCCACCATTAAGCATGCGCTATATGAAGAATAACCATGAATAAAGTGCAATATGGCTCGTCGTTGAAGTTCTTAATTATCTGTAAAATAGCTTAACTCGTTGCAGTGAATGTTAAATTTGTTTGCGACCGCATGTACGATTGGGAATATTAAACGTTGCTCTCCAATTTATTCGAAAAGGAGTTCGTTGAGTTTTAACTTTGATTGTTTTGGCCTTGGCGGTAACGGACAACTCGTTCACAAACGTTCGGTACAAAAACAAAGATCCCATGCGGTCAGTCCGACGGTGCGTCACGGCCTTCCAAATTCAAAGAATATTTGAGCACCTTAAGGGCTTGGAGATGAGAAAAATGTCGGCCGACGCATACGATTACCGAATAGTTGGTCGGTCAAAAAAAAAGAGGGTAGCTACTAAACAATCAACATTTCGCGATATCCTTACGCTTTCAAGAGAACTGAAAACACCAGAGTATAGTCGAAGATAGTAGATCTGATTGGATATTGAAAGACGGGGACGGGGAGTAGATTTGATAGCTACCGACGATATTAGAACGATCAATTGTAAGACTCGATGATACTGCTCGGCACACGCACAACTTTATTGCGCTTGATTGAGTAATCCAAGTGGCGTTTGCGCGCGTTGATTGCAGCTGCAGCGGTATTGTGGCGGCACGAGAGAAGACCGGTCCCTTGTAAAAATATGTCCGTGAAATCTGGAGTCGCGAGCAAGAGGCCGGGCAGCAGAATAAAGCTGGAAGCAGCAACATATCAGTTGGAGCTGGCAGAGTATTAATCGCCAGAAAAAGTTCAATCTCTTTTCGGCGAGAGAAAAATACGACTTTTTAGCGTTTGCCACAACAGTTACCTCTCTCTCTCTCTCTCTCTCTCTCTCTCTCTCTCTCGCTTTTATAAGAGAGATGAGGCCAAAACAAGCCTGCGGAATGCGTAACTTGATCTTGCTAGCTGTTCTTGTTGCTGCTTGCATTCGCTGCGCCTACTGTTGACGGGGGGGGGGGGGGTGCGGACCCTCACAGCCGACAGTGATGGACGTCCTCCGAGGCTTTGCTTCTCTATCACTGCTCACGATGGCCGGGGGAGCGTATGCATTGGGGATGCCAAGTAGAAAGCTCGACGAACCAGATTACCCAGTGCGCTCCGGCTACATGTCAGCCGTACTAACGACTCCCGACCAAGAGCCAGCTCCCTCTCTCCTCTCTCTCTCTCTCTCTCGCTCCAGCGCGAATGATGTTTTATTTAGTTCTCGTCGTGGATTTTGTTTTAGCGAGTATAGCTTTCCACTTGCGCGCATTCTGTTTTCTTGCCTATTTCCGGGCATGCTACTTGTTCATTTTCTTCATTTTAATAAGTATATGTACATCGTAATCTGTCGATTGCTACGCTCAGCCGGCGTGGCGTGTCCCTCATTCAAGGCATACGTTCCTATTATTGGGTTATTCCCGTGTACCGGTCTATACGAATAAAGATTACGGAGTCTCGATTCTACGCTATTCTGCGCATGCTTGCAGTTGGTTGCTTTGGGAAGAAACATGGCACGGCAATTTGCACGCATGATTATGTATATAGTGTGAAAGAGAAAGAGAATCATATTCTATGAGAGCAACTCCAAGCGGCATTGCCATAGTTGAGCAATAAGAAAGTGGCGACAGCGAAGGGTCATAGTTAAAACGTAAAAATAAGACTCGTTGCTGCAAGGGGACACTCATGAGTCAGTTAGTGGTCCATCATAGAGAACCATTCCTCTAGTCGTATTGTATTTTTAGCATTAAATCACTCGAATTAGAAATAAATGTCGAATATTTCAGTTACATCGTTTCTGTATGATTATTAGTGATATTTTCTGTACAGTAGCCTTACAACTGGGACAAACAAAAAGAAACGACGCCGAGTAATTAGAGAGTCGATAACGAGCGCATGTATCAAAGCTGATTAAAGTGCACTCGAAATCTCGAATGTCTCGTGTCGACGCATAAGGTGTCGACTTCTTGCCGTGTTTTCATTAGTTTAATTACCGCAGGAACTCCATAGCGGCTATCGATATTGCTCTCACTCGGTGCTAGCTAAATTAGTTACCGCGAATGAGCCTCTAGCTCGTTCCTCGTACGAGTGCCATGCCGCCGCTGCTTTCGTGAACAATCAAGCTCCCGACATGCGACACGTTTACAACTTACCACTCTTTGCACGCTAAAAATCTAAACCCATGTATACTCACTCGGCTATTATACATATATATATATATTTCTTCATTTTCCCTTTTTTATGCGTATCAAGAATGTTCTAAATATAGCATCAAATTATCCAAATGAACAATTACGAAAATATTCCAGAAGCATCTCGCTTAGCCAAATACGCAAGTAACGTCGAGATTGATTTCGAAAGAATTATCGAGATTATTTATTTAACAAATTCATAGACAGTTAATCATCGTTGAAAATCCATGAACAAGCAAATGATAATGATAATACATATAATTGCACGTACTATATACAATGTCTGAAATCGTATAAAAAGGAAACACCGACAAAGCTCCCGCGTATATTGAAGGGTCTATTACGCATGAGCAATTATTTAAATTAATTTATTCAAACAATTGCGACGTAGCGGCAATTGATAAACTGAATAAACGTTGTTAGATTCGTCCATGTGTCTAGCGCAATTGTCGGAAGATGCAGTAAGTCGTCAGGCTGAGGCTGAGTCCGGGAACAGCGACATGACGCGTTCAAGTGGGCGAATAGTGATAAGCAAGGGGATTGAAAATTCAAAGGCATCGGGGGCCGGGGAGGAGTTGTTGGCAATAATTGTTTCGACCCATTGCGAACAGGCCGAGTAGGAGGCAGGGTGAATAGGGATGAACTGAGTAAATACCGCTCGACGCAGATAACACGGAGCGGGGGCGATGCAACCCCAAACGACGCTTCTATTAATCCGACAACCCTAAGCGTGCAATCTCTCAACTCTTCTCGCAGCTTATGAATTGTTATGGACTTGTGACAATCCTCGCCATACCAATTATCGCTACATGCCTAATATTTTGCTGGATGAGCTTGCATTCAGTTACATGAACACTATACACAGAAGCAAGAATATGAAGCCCCAGCTGCAACGTATTTCTGTTTGTTTCGCAAGCGCGACTACGTGTAAAAAAGAGAACAGTACCTCTTAACGACAGAACACGGTTTAAAGCCATCATAACGAAGCCCCGCTCTCGCTTCGCGAGCACAGTAGTGAGTCAGTGCTCGCAATATAAACATTGCTCATAGAGCAGATCGGTCGGTTCAAGGAGCTATCTAATTACCAAGAATATAAATGAACCGGTGAGATGCCGCCGCTCAAAGATGGGCACGGGCGAGCGGCTTAGACGGCTATAATTTAAGCGCTCACTGCCCCATACAGCAACGGAAAACAACAACGGCAACGCCAACCGTCGCATTTTCTCACGCTTCCTTTCTAGCCATTTAATCAAATGTAGAATGCGGTTAAAAAATGTTTATCGATCAATAATAATCAAGTTGCTCGTAAGCGCGTACCAACTGACCAACTTCATGTTTTATCTCTGGATGACGAGTTCACGAGCCATTTTAACCAAGAGCGTACCTATATAGCGTAATTGCAGTCGTCCACAACCTTGATAGACGCGATTCGCTGCTGCTTGATCTCGCGTATGAAAGCACATCTCTATGTGGATTGCCAAACGCTTAGGAAACAAGCAAAAACTTGCATACGGAACGAGTGAGCTTGATGGAACTATCCGAGAGGAGAGCGAGAGAGCGTAGAAGTGGGGAGCCCGATCTCGCGAGGTGGCGCGAGCCGCGCGGGGTTCTTGCGTTACGACTGCTGCTGCTAGCGTCGCGAACCAAGGACCACCCAAGTCGACGGAGAAAAAGAGGTTTACAGTCCGCGCGCGTATAAACTCTTTGCCTGTTGTCTTTACCATGTACTGTGCTGAAGCTCATCAGTCGAATAAATGAGCTCCGCGCACTGTTCACGACGCAACGTACCTCCATTTATCGATGACACGCTAGTCTCGCGACCACACTCTCCTTAACTATATCTGGCGCCAACCTTAATAAAACCATTTTTCTCGGGACACTTGTCGATTAACCATTAACAATACTACGAATGTAGTGAATCAAAATATGACTTTAGCGTAAAAGCTCGACAAATGTTTGTGGCCAAATTTTTGACAACGTACTTAGATTTTTTCTAATTTTTTTCGAAACAAAATTTTTTACATTTGTTTTACTTGTAGTTGAGTGATATGTGTTTTATTCTAAAAATGAATGCCCATTTTATTTTAATTTTCTTAATTTTCTTTAATCAAGAAATCGGACAATTCATGTCAATTTTCGCATAGATAGTAATAGATACAACTTGTTGTCAATTGAATGGGTATCTATACGTGTATAACTATATTTCATATACGCCAGTTACAGGTAAAAAATATTAAAAAATTTCGTTTCGAAAAAAATATGAAAATGTTCTATCGTATTCTACTAGGATTTACAAACATTTTTTTTCAAATAAATATGGCTTTATTCCTCGAATTTACTGAGATATTTCAAATTAAAACGAAGGTCTAATTTCTTGTCAAAAACTCCATTACACACGTCGTATCTAATTAATTTAAATTTCTAATGAGTGCCTTATATAGCCCTTAGATAAAGCGACAAAATGGCATTCTTCAAATTTTTGTATGATTTTTTCCCCAATACGAGTAGAAGTTAAATGTGACCGTCAAATTTTCAATTTTCAAAGTTGAATTATCGTTAGACGAAATTATCGTGATGCATCAATTCTTTTTAATATACATGTCATTTGTAAGCTTTTAAATAAGCTTTCCAGGGCTGTACATAATTCTATAATCACGATCATTTCTATGCCAAACTTCTGTATGGAATTACAGTTTAAAAACTATAAATAAATATGTACATTAGTGGTGGTGTAATGTCGACGTATTATGTGACAAATGCAAGTTGGCCAGGCATGGATTATAGAGATAATTGAACTTAAACGCCGATATCCATTTTAAGCTTAGACTCTTGTAAATAAATAGATAAATGTAATTTGCGATAAAATATGGCTAATTTCTTAGAAAAATGAAGAATCTATCGATAATTTAGAGTGAATGGTACGAGAGCAATTCTATAAGTCAGTGACTTTTTGAATTTCCTACGCATTATCTTCAAATGCAACGTTAGCCCCATCAACTAGCATCTATTATTAAACTACCATCAAATTTTGAGCAAGGTGCATCGTTTGGTTTGTGTTTGATAACTATTCAAAACAGACAACCTCGTGAATTTTAACGAAAGAAAGCCAGGGTGGGTCTGTCGGTCAATAAGATCACGATCACAGTTTTTTGGGATGCACACGGTATCATTCACATCGATTACTTTGAAAAGATTACCGGTAAATACTATTCAGAGCTTTTGTATAATTTCGATACTGATTTGAAGCAAGAACTACCGTATTTGGCGAAGAAGAAAGTGCTGTTCCATCAAGACAATGCACGTGCGCAGTTACCCTGGAAAAAGTTCATAAATTGGTCTACAGATTTTACAGATTACCCCATTCAACAATTATCCTTCAGATTAGCCGCCTGCGACTATTTCCTATTTCCAAACCTGAAGAAATGGCTGGGCGGTAAGTAATTTAGGTCGAATGAAGAGGTCATGGCTGAAACAAATACCTTTTTGAAAGGAAGATTTAGAATTAAGAAAACCTATTATTTGAAAATGCTTCTTCTTACATTCACGTACGTTTATATAAAAGCGAATTTACATAATTAAGTAATTTCATAAATACAACGTTTAAAGTAAAATCGACATTTAATAAAATACAAGAAGTATGTATAACTGAAATCGAACACTATCCATCGATTGTTCTTAACTAAAGCTGATTTTCGACTATTCAACAGTTTCATAAGTTAACTATTTTGTTTTCACGAGAATAAAAAAGTGGGAGATAGCCTAAAGACAAGTGCCAACTATCATCGCTTTTAAGTTTGATAAAGAAAAATGCAGGTTCACTTTAGGGTCTTGAAAAGTCATAGTGTAAGGACATCTCTTAAACACTCTGCCATTTTTAAACAAAAATCCACTAAAAGTACTTGTATTTCATCTGCCCATTACGACGACTCGACCATCGCTGCCGCGCCGCCCAAAACTTGTAACAACGATAAGTTTCATCAAGAACAACAGATGACAAAACCTTTGAAAACTTGAAAAATGGTTTCAGTTGTGTAACGCTTGACTTACGTGAAGGGTCAAGGATAGCCCAAAACAGTGAGAATAAAAACGAGATTGTTGAAAGAACAGTTGCAATCAAGTGGCTGATGTTGTTGGACCGTTTAATGAGTTATATGCTTAATGGGTGATAAAATCAGGCAGTCGTAAAAAGAGCAGAGAAAGCAACGATTTTTTTGATTCCCTTGACTTTGACGTGTCCACATAATTCATTGTTGGCTTCGCGCTGGGAACAACGACAAAGTTGACGATCGCGGTGTATATCCATTGTTTGAATTAACTTATTAACATTAAAAAAGTATAACGTTTAACCAACCGATATCAAATATAAACTTATCAATCGAATCGCTTGTCACGTCGAAACATGGAATAGCCAGGGTAATTGCACTGCAGTGCACTGCTCGGTGTGAATACACAAAGGATATATTTCGATAAAAAGAGAGCTAAAAATAACGAGTTGGCCAGGGCGAATGCGCACCGCCGCGACGACATGTTGACCGGCTACCGTGTATGACACTGAGATATACGATTATAGTCAAATCGCGTGACTAATATATACAAGCGGTGGCTTGTATTTGTATGGCAAAGAAAAGCAATAAGAGACATCGTACTATCGTAGCTCGTAGGCTATACCTCAGATGCATATCCGTCTAAAGATAATTACCGTGACCGTGGAGGCTAGATGTAGGCCGATTTAAGCTTATTATTCGAGCACACCTTACTATACGCGCAAATTCGAATGATGTACGATACATAAATATATATACATAAAAGGAGGACCAGTCCTCGTGCGTGCTTCGCGTGCAGACCCTCATTAAACGACAATTTATAAAAAAAATGCCTTAAATTGTAAAATATGTCATTTTTTTCACGTCTGTGACATCGATAGATCATGATTTTTAAAAAAGCATAAAGAAATAGCAAGCCTGTAAATCATTGCGATCTAGTGCTGAAAATGCACCTAACAGTTGACCAAAGAGCAATTTTATATATTTTCATTGATCAAATTCATATGTAGAACTATATTACAGCACATATCACAATAATGAAGTATAATCTAATTATAAATCCATTTTATATTTTATTATACTCGTGAATTGAAAGATCGTGGCAACATTTTCGCACACTTGCTGGCTCAACTATTATCTTAACGAATACGATAAATCGCATTATCGATATCTTGATACTTGAAAATCTGAAATTTTCACAGGATTTATAGCCTAGAATTCATTAGTGAGCATAGAACAAAACCATACATACATTATCGCATAAATGCAACCATAGTAGTAGTAGCAGCAACAACGGATTTACTTTTATATACGTGTGTGACGGAGTGCAATGTAGAATGCAAACTGAAGCCATTGAAGTGAGATGGAAAGGACGTTTGAGCACAATAATAAAGAAAGCATACTCGATACGAGAGCCGCGCGTTGCAATAATATTCCATAAAGTAGGGAGGCGAACTAAAAGTTCTTCGCAGTCGCAGGGCATGATTATCTCTTGATTTGTTGTAATGCTTGCCTCGGAGCCTCAGCTGATCAATTGTTTAGCTGCAGCTTGCTGGTATCCGGGTCGGATCGAGCAATCCGCTATATGCGTCACTTCGGCTGTTTTTATTTGTGGAGTCAATTTCGCCAGCTCTTTATTCGCAAACTTTTGAAAGATCTATAAATTGCTCGTGGATCGACACCGAAAATTCTTCTCAATGATCGAGGCTTCCTTATTATATCGTCACTCGTTCGAAAGGTAAAGAGGTTGTTTTAATATATAAAGGAAAAATAAATAACAGGCTCTAAAACAATGGCACAAGGGCCTGCGATTGTAGTGTAATGACGTAGTGTTGGCGCCAAATCATTAGCTGTTTTTTCTGTACTCGCATACGAGCCGATTGAAACGTAAACAGAATGCACGTATGGAAAGGTACAAGATGGCTTTTGACGTCGATCAATCGGGAAAAACACGACAGTCACGTGGAGGTATAGTTGGTTAGCTCATCAATAGCTGATCATCGGTCAGAGCGAGAGTATGATCCGAAGATTGGCTTGGTTTGTGTGCAAGGGCCGAAAAAGGAGGAAGCCGACTAGCGCGACAAGCATATGGTTTATTTCGCTGGGGCGATAAGGTCGGCCGAAAATGAATAGCTGCGGTGCTTGATATTCCCATGGAGGGTCGAGGTATCGAGAGGAGAGTAGATCGAAGATATCGAGTCGCCGTGCAGGCTGCCCTCAGTGCCAATCGGCTGCTACTTTCTGCCTGCCTGCTCGCTCGCACATTTCTCCACCCATGCGCACACGAATGAACAGAACAAGAATATACACGACCGCACGCTCGGAAATCGGCGCGGTGCGCCGCCCATTTTTTTATTTTCTTCTCTTCTCTTCGTTTCTTCCTCCTCTTTTTTTATCATGCAATCAAAGCGAGCCACGCCAGGCCGGCCCCCGGTCCCGTGAAACGGAACAGATCCCTCGAAACTCTCGTTTATAACCGCAACATCCCGTCCGCTTGGCCCGATTATCGGGTCAGGGCTCAGAGCTCGGAGCTCAAGACTCGGCGCTGGAGGCTCAGGGCTCAGAGCACGGGCTTCGGGGCTCAAAGCCATACTTTGATGGGGCATCGTCGCTCTCTGCTTCTCTGTCTGTTATTAACCGCGCCAATGGCAGCCGGCGCTGGGAACAAACGAAAGCATCCGAACGCTCGGCAGCTGGCTTTCCGCTGGCAAGCGATATTTATTCTTACCTCCTATCTGGCGTTTTGGCTCTTCGAAATTTATGCGCGTTGAAGCGTTCCTTGAGGACGCCGCACGCCCGACCATTTCGGGGAAGCATGATACAATCGTACCCTTCTACATCCTAATTTAAGAGCCAGGCTCTTTCGCCCCACTCCGGTCGGTTCGGCTCAGCTCACCTCCTTATCATTACGCTCTTTCTGCGCGCAATTTTAACTGCGAGCGCGGCTCGCCTGCAGCGCCAACAGGTTCTCTCATTACTGGCTAACCGGTTTCTCCCCTCGCAACCTTCCCCGCCAATTTTCGACTCCAACCAGCCATGGCCGTCGTCCATCGCTCGTCGACACGTTGCTTATTCCGTTCCAACCTCGAACCAATCAAATATCGACTCTTGCTTATCTTATTGTTTTCACTGATGATTGATTCATCAGCGCTCCTACTCTCGATCCTCTTCGTAGGATTGTGCTCAACCTTGTACAATAACTATATTTTCGTCTGGCGTTTCAATCTCCAATCAAACAAAACGCCGATCAATTTCTTCATCGAACAACCAGCCCATTCTAACTGCAGGCTTGCGACTCGCTTTTTTTAAACATTATCTAATTACAGCTATTATCTTATTATTTTCCCCAGCTATAAATGTAGATAATTAACGAAATGGGCAGTCGTAATTGCGCAGGTAAATAAATATGTAGAAATACGAAAAAGGCAAAGAATTAAGTGTGTGGTTGCAGGTCAATTAAAATTGCTGCACCAAGTTGATAAGCATCTCGAGTGAGACGACATAATTAATGACAAAGTGGACGAGGGAAAAAGGCAATTGTAAGAAAATAAGTGCACGCGTGTCATGGGGGCGGGGGGGGGGGGAGGCAAGGCGAAGCATACCATGGCCGCTGTGGCACACTCCTAACCCACACTGGACGAGAAGATAGAAAAAAGAAAAGAAAGATAATAGGTAATATCAGAATTGTTCAATAGGTAAATGAAGCGAGTTCCGATTATGGAGTATATGGGTGAAAGAATAGATCAAAGGCTAGGAGTGTACTCGATCAATTGAGCGTGCATGCCAGTGGATAATTATTTTCCTTTGTGAAGCGAGAATGGAAGAAAGACGCCATGCGGAGAGGGCTGGTCCGAGGCTCGATTCGATCCGATGCTCAAGAACCCGCTGCAATTAGGAGGGGCCAAATAACAGCACTCGCACACACACATGCACGACGCAGCCATATCGCCGATGCCAAGCCTCTCATTTTCGTTCTGTCTATTTGTATATTTGTATATTTGCCTTATGTATAAAGGTGTCGATGCTGACTCGCCGAGCACAGCCCTCGACACAGCTCTCGGCACGGTCAATCCGACGGCCGTCGGTCCAATGAGTACAACTCATTCGCTTATTCGGCCTTTTTTCATCGTCCGAGGCCGACAAGAAGCTCTTTTTTTAGCAAGAAAGCAAAGGTTCGAGGCCATAATCTTATTCTTCGCGAACGCAAAACTGCTTCCTGGAAGATTTTGGAAAGCCGATCTTATTCAGTCTCAGGGGGACTTGGCTTGTATCCGCCAGAGACTGATAGACCAGGGCGCAATCGATTTATAGTCTTTGTGACCACTGTTCCCGTACCACGGCATTTCCTTTAGAGAGCGCCTTCTGCACGCTTGATATTATACGCGCAAACGTTCGATAATCTGAGCACTGCGAAGACGATGTTGATGGCCTCGCGTAGGCCGTGCTCGTATAATAAATTTTCGACTAAACTCCGTACCCTCGAATATATCGCTCAAGATTAATGTATTAATGTTTCGGCCAATAAAGCAATAAAGCAACATTGATGCTTTATTCGATTAAAGAACTTTGACCTCTGTTTTAACATTTCATCGCTTATTTTGCTCAGACCTCGGTTTTGCTTACTATAATTATTAAATCTCAAGTCAATTAATTAATAAATCAAACACTTGATGCCTTTATGCAATCTTATATACATATATTCGCATATGAAACTGACTTTGTAAATAAGACGTTGGCGTTCAAATGTTATTTGATCCGCAACGACAACAGCGGTGGCTTGATTGACAAAAGACAGAATATAAAAAGTTACCCGCAAAATATCATCATTGTGCTTGAAATAATAACTTCCAAATGACTCGTGGCAATATCTTGACTTGGGTATATATATATACCCTAATCCGTAAAATATTAGGAGGTAAAACGAATAAACGAACATGGCCATTCCTATCGGGAAGTTAGTCGATGTATGGAAGAGCGGAATGGATCGGAGCAGAGCCTCGTAAATAAAGCGCTGACGGGTACAAACGAATACGTATGCAAAGATAGTTTTTATACGACACTTAAATCGACGTTCTTAATTATCTCCATCTCGACGACTGTGCGTATACAGTATGAAAGAGTGAGAGAGGTATTCTCAGCAGGTATTAACGGCTGGCTTAGATGGCCGTGTGAGCTGTTATGAGCGGGGTCTACGATCTCCGGACATGTGGATCGCGATTGGAATGTAGTATTAAAAAGAGAAATGAAAGATACAGAATAATAAAAAGAAAAAAACGCGGGGAACCAAAGCATCGGCAGGCATATGAAAGCGAGGATATATATGCTCTAGCAGTGGCGCGTCGCTGCCGCCACCATTCGAATAACCAAAACGCTCCGCCATGTCTGATATTGGCCGAGATACTCCATTAGACTCGCCTCGTTATCTTTATTCGGTTATCTCTTGATTCGTCCTTCAAATGATCGTTGTATTCTGCGATCGATCACTTCGTGGCCCGACTGCAAGCAGTAACAACGGCTTCAATTTCTTCCAGCTCATTCGGCTCAGCAAACTACTATACCATTTAAATTATTTGTATACTCGTATTGACCGTCGTCTGTACCCCTTTATGTCGATTGTTCAAACATGTGCTATGAATTTCAATGCGCCCTATTTACAGATATCCTGCTCAAACGAACAACCAAAACAGACTATGGACGAACGGAATGTTCAAGTGTTGTGCTTCTATTATTGTTATCAAACGATAGCAACTTATTGAGAGGCGTCGATTTGCAAAGCTTGTGTATACGTGTATGGGCTCTAATAACATGTAGTCGTGAAAAGTATATACGAAATGAACAGGTGTGTAACCATGACGATAAATTTGTTATTAATCAACCTCATAAAGCGTCAGATAAGTGTACACTTGTTATCCACATAGGAGCAAAGCTGCAGTTACTGTCAAGCCGTAGCTAATCGTCGTGACTAGACGATCGTCATGTTCTATTTTACGTTGTAAATCGATTTATCGACTCGTTACAATCGTTGTTCCTGCCTGTCTCGTGTCTCGATCTGTAAGTTAACATTTTTCGGTACTCCACGTAGAAAGTTTGTTCTACGTTTTTCTGCAAATTCGTTGTAACGCGCGTTCTTAAAATCACATGTGCAAGTATGGCTAACAATAGTTGTACGCTATATAATATCTCTTGAAAAACCAATTGATCACTGTACAATTAACGGCCATTGAAAATTATGGGATTGGGCGAAAATAAAGTTACCAATAAGGCCGTTCAACGATAAGTATATTGCACGAGTCATCTTTTGCTTATATATGAGGTACAGTGGGACAAATACTTTTTCATATATAGATATATACCTACTAATGAAAATTAATAGATTTAAGATTGTGAATAAAACTATGCTTCTAAATTTAACCCCGAATAATACTCGTAAAAGTAATCAAAATCTTACAAATGATATGACTTAACACTTGAAAAATGACAATTCCGTATGTTCAATTTTTGAAAAAAATGTTTCTGCAATTTTTTTTAAGACACTATTATCCCTAAAGTTATATTAGTATAAATTTATACATACATACATATTTAGACAGTGCAACCCCTAACGATTGAACCTTATTTTTCCCGAGGTTTTATTCTATTTCTGTGAGATGCTGCTTTAACCGTAGTTTTTCAATAGCCCCAAAATTCAACCATTTTATAAAATCGAATTTCAACGACGAAATCCACGGTAGAATCTCGTGGGAGTTGGTCCATTAAAAGTAAATATATCGTTCGAAAACTTGTTGGTTGATCCATTAATAATATAGACATTTTCGAAGTTAAAGGTGTCATTTTATTCAACCCTATATATATATATATATATATAGCTAGATAATCAAGGATTACGGTCAAGAGTCACAGTCAAGTAGGCATGAAATAGCCACGTATAAGCTGATACTATCCGACCGCAACATTGTATGCAGTAAGATGACGTTTTCGAGTCCAACATGGAAATTGAAGCTTGCTTCACGTCACCTTCTCTAACAAACTATTTTATTATCAAGTTGCTGTAAGTCAACGTATAGTTCAGTATCGCCTTAGCTTAATGCAATTTTGGAAAAACAATATAAAAAGAATAAAATTTTCTTAATGTTCGAGAGGATACGAGTAGTTGTGTGAAAAAAATAATTTAAACGCTTGAAATACGACACAAAGCCGTGTACCGTTGTAACGTGAATAACATCGAAGCATAAACTGACGGAGAAGTATCAATACACTGTGACGTAGGTAGAGTATAGACTTGCAACCAAACGAACCGTGATGAATTTAATGCACAGTGCAGTTGTCCGGTGTTGTAGCTTGTAATTTACGTACAAACGTCTACATCAGAACAATACGTATGTATATATATAATACATTGAATTTTTTCACCGCACTCGAGGATTATGATTGGTTGAATATGAATCAAGCGCGAAAATTGAAGCTTAATTATTAAAGAGACTTGAAAACATAATTATTATAAACATTAAAGATTAGCACATTACTATTAATGTTATTACTGTTATTATTATTATTATTATTATTGTTGTTGTTGTTGTTGTTGTTGTTATTATTATTGTTGTTGTTGTTGTTGTTGTTGTTATTATTATTGTTATTATTATTATTATTGACGATGTGATAACATCCTCTTTCATATAATTAATTGTTCAGTCGCGGCTATTATTGGCAAGTAAATATCCGTCAACCACGAGATTCAATACAGCACGCTAAAAATTAGCAGTCTTTGTTCAATAACAATAATACTAAGTCACTATCCAAAATCTCATATATATGTATAATCATCCAATTTGTCGATTAGTAGACAAATGGCACTTCCGATTTGTTGGTTAAAAAACGTACACAGAATCGGCCAAGTTGGAGTTTTTTTTGGCTCATCGGAGATACCCATTTTTTCATAATTCAACAATGCGGAGTTTCAAAAAGCCCAGCCAAATCTCATATATTTTGCCATTATATTATTGTTATTTCAATTATCAAGGTGCGTAATTCGTGTAATTGTCAACGATAAGATTTATAAATAATTACTATTTCCAGTGGTGATTATAGTCATTGGAAAATGTAATAATATTTATCTGTCAATTTCACATATTATTAAAATAAATCTAGTCATTATTGATAAAATCTAGTAGTAAAATTTCATATTTGATGGTACCGCCAACTTACATTATAAATTTGAATTCTTAGACACGTACTACTCAATTTCCTTGTGTCCTTTAATATTTGATAGATATATTGTATTATACAATTGATTTATTAATAAATTATTTGTTTTTTACACACAGCATCGTTCATAATAATAGGTAGACAGTTTGACATTCCGTACGAAATCATAGTGCATATACTATCACAGGCAACTTTGTTGATGGCAATGACAGACTTTGAGCTTCGTTTGTGAGCATCTTGATTTGCCTAGATGATTAAATTTTTATAATTCATATTTCGATCATTTCGATATTGTTTTTCATATTTCTCCAGTTTTAAAGTCAGATCTCGATGCTTCATAACTCATAAAGTCAAAGTTAACGGTATTTCTACATAAAATAGTCTATTAATTTTCATCGTAGAATTAAATAAACACGGGTATAACGTGAAACTTTTTAAAATTGAGTACAATCGAATTGTCTCGGTATATAAGAATTTAAAAGTAAACTCATCGATAAACTGGAATAATAATGATGAAAATATTTACCTCGAGAACATTTGCAAAATACGAAATCTCGACAATCCAAAATTATTTTATTCGATTTGCTTGCTACCTGCAAATTATCTGTCATACATTTTCTATCATATTCAAATTTCTCTAAAGTTGAAATGTTTTCTTGTCTGGTGTTGCATTGTGCGATACCATTAGATAGATTGTCGATTTTTAATTTGCATTTTGGTGTTCTACTTCGTAAAATGATTTCCCGATTGTCATTAGATCTATTATTAGTTCCTATGCATTTACTTTGTACGTTGTTCAATTTTGAAAGAGTATATAAATTATCATCTGTATTGTTTCCTTTTTCCAGCAACTGAAAATTTATGTGGTTAATTTGTGGTATATTGTAAGTTAAAAACATTTTGAAATAGTTTACACAGCAAAATGTGTACCTTAGCACTTTTTGATTCTTCATGATGAACGTTATACGCCTTCGATTTTTCTGTATTAGAAAATCTTTTCTTATCTTTTAACTTGTCGTTTACCTACGAATTATTATTGATTAATATATATTTATCGTAACGTTATTCGAGCGAATAGAGACCTTTAGTTGTTCGCCATCCTTATTGCCTGACTGCCTATGCCAAAGCGCTTTGAAGAATCCGTTACTTGATTTTTTATTATTACTATCAGTGACAGTCCGTGGCTGCAAAATTGTAAGACAACCTTGAATAAAACTTATACAAGAATCAGTTGTATTCGATTGCGATTTCAAGATACCTGTTTGTTGACATCTGGCTGGTTTGTTTCGTCTGTTAACTCATTAACATTTAAGAATTTTACGGTGGAAGGTGAATCAAGGGCCGTACTAATTTGTACTCTACAGGAATCAAGGTTATCTGCAGTAATCTTGAACAATAAAGAATTGCTTGTTTGAAGAAAATCACTCGTCGAAAGATACACAAAGAAAATTTAACGTTGAAAATCACGGGGATGATCATAGTAAATATTACGGTGACGTGTCGTAATCTAAGGACAAGCATGATGATTATAAACATTAAGGGTAGGTTACTGCAATTTTTACGTAACAGTAACGTAAATATTTTTGATTCGTCATTGTGAAATTTCTTCTAATATCTTTAATTTCACATTCACATATACATTTCTTACAAACTTATTACGAAAAGCTGTCTGCAATGAAAATAAACCATTGTTTGTAAACAGATTCAATATAAATTTTTGGTTATTAGTATGAGTTATTCAGTAAAAAATCATTTTTTTAAATAAATGTTTGAACTTCGATTTTCGAAAGCTTATCACGTACGGAAAATAGGAAACATTTTTCATCCGTGTTGTTAAAATATATAATTTGTAATATAATTATAATTCTGGGAAAAATTGCACAGGAAATCATTAAAGATACATTTCTGGCTCAACACTCAATACAACAGCATATTTGACACATGGTTAAGAGGCGAAGTACAGAGGTATTGTAAAAATTAGAAGGAAGCGCTAGAATTTTCATGAGATATTCTTTGTAAATTTTCGGAGATGTAAAAGTGACAATTAGTTTCCATAATTTTTACTGGAGTTCGTTTGTAAAAATTAATGGTACAGTTGCCGTGTCCCCAAATTACGGGACTATCACCGTAATTTTTTCAATGAATTATTTCTCATTGTAAATAGACGGATAGAGCAAAAGTGGCATAAATAGTGGTTAACGAAGCTTACTTTTTGATTTTTTAAAATGCCCGCTGTCCGACTGACGACGGATTCTATTTGATAGTCCAAAGTAAGGCACGAAGCACTGGTATTTACGGATTTATCACAGTTTTTTGGATTGTAATGTAATTGAATGATTTTATCGGTAGTCGATGTTTTAGAGCATGCTCTCTGTAAAGTTGTTAAAGTTATGAAAGTGATTAACATTATAGGCGTATAATAACGTGTCGTGTGGGCTGCTGACGTATGTAGGTTTGGGGTAATACAAGTAAGGGCGGTTACTTTGAAACGTTTCCAAAATCGTTTGTACGCTCGTATGCGCGTCAAGTTGGCACAAGACTGGGCCGGACAGTGGCTAGAATGATTGAGTGTTGGTGTGTTTAGTCAGCAAAATGCTTTTAATTAATGGTCAGTTGGAGAATAATGTTGGCGCACTTGGGTTGTTTTTGAGTCAAACAGGAAGTGTTTAGCTTAGTGTCACAACAAGTCCGTGGGCAGCCTCGAGGTATGCAGTTGTTAACGAAGCTGTTACCAATTTGACTGGCTTCGTCGCAGCCCAATGGAGATTCGCCGAGCGCGGCTGAACAATAGCTTGTCGAGGGACAACACTTTGTCGACGCCAAGGCATTCTCTTGCACGCAAGCCTTGCATTTGATTTGACTGCTGCAACACGCCTCCTCGATTGACGTCCTCGATGCCGAGCATTTCAATGAGGCCTTGAGCCTTGCATTCCCACCTCTCAATTTGTCGTCAATGCGAGAAAATGCAGATTCACAACGGGTATCCTTTTGCCTCTCGGGCCCTTTCCATCTTTTCGCCGCGCATTTACATCTCCTCTTCTTCGTCTTTGGCCCCACTGCAACTCAAAGCTAACATTTACGTCGCTTTTCCAATCATTCCATTCCCTCGAATCTATTGACTTTGACCCACGCCCTTCGCCGTCCTCTCCCCCATCCCTCTTTCACTCTCTCTCTCTCTCTCTCTCTCTCTCTCTCTCTCTCTCTCTCCTTTACTATTCGCATAGCTAACACATCTCGCTAATGACAATCATGTTTACAAATAACCTCATCCTCGCTCGCTCAACAGACAAGGCTCCACTATTCACTTTCAAGCTCGAATAGACGGGATATGATTCGTAACTTTTTTGTCTGTTTGTTTTTGTTTCATACAATCGCTAGTATTTACAAATTCCCATAAGCAAGACTATTAACAAGCAGACGATCAAAGCAGGTCCCGATATTACGGGCTATTCTAGTATGTACATAGCTTTACTTGTATTGCATTAATGGTTACAGTGACGACGGCAATGGTGGTGACGTTGAACGGTAGGGCATGTTGCATAATACTGCGAACAAGTATTATTGGATAAATAGTCAGTCTCTGATGAAGGAATATTCACGATGGGCACTCTTGCTGATATGTGCTCACGAAGAATCAAGTAAGTTTTCGATCCCATTCTCAGAGTGCCATCGACACGAGGTGGCAAACTTTTGGCTATGATCATTAATCTTTTTTCTTCGTAGTCGTCCTAGTAATATTTTCCTTTATTAATTTATTACAATAACCAACGTCCGAATTTGAATGTGCTAACCTCAACGCTCGGCTTTCTTTTTCGTTTCCATTTTCTCCTCAAAATGTCTTTCAAATTTTTCCAGAAACTCAGACTTACGATTTAAAATAAATTTTTAAGGCAATCAACGAAAATTTTTTATTCTTCAAATAAAAATCACATTTCTCGATCAAATTATTTTTAAGATATTTTTTTTATGTATCTACATGTGTAAACTTGACAGCAATTTACTGCTCCTGTTGTCAGTTTTCAATAAAACTATAGTAACAATTACTTGAATGTTTTCTAGAGTTATTGATGGGCTTAACTACACATTACAGTTTTTCTATTAATTAGAATTTATCAATAGCTAAAAAATCTTATTCATTTTTTCTCATTATTCCAATTATTCGTCTATGAAGTGGAACTTTCATAGACGAGTGTATACGTAACGTATATAAAATCTTAAATTTGATTTTAAACAATATACCGAATTATTTACAACCTGAAAAATAATTAAAGCAATATAGTAAGTAGATATAGTTAATTATGAAATTAATTAGTTTTTTGCACTAGAAAAAATGTCTTAGTAACATTTTCCACCAACTAGTAAATTTTGCTATTGGCCCAATACATTTTTCATCCTAAATAACAAATATTGTTGTAATGGTAATTAATTATTACTGTTTCAATATTCAAATAAAATATTTAATATTTTCTAAACGATCGTTTTCCGTCTTATACACAACAACTTTCAAGATTGATGATGTAATATGAGTTAAAAATCCGTAATTAAATTTAGTTAATTATCCGATCGTTCGATAATTAATTGACAATTATAGATAATTATTGCATGAATATCCTGCGATTCGCTGTGTACTCAATAATACCGTTGTATAGCACATATTTTTTGTATGCAACTGTGAGGGTTTTTTTTTGTGTACTAAAGGTTCATAATTCTGATTGTTTATGAGTTATGAAACGCTATTTGTGTATAGGAGTACCATGGTTAATACCAATTGTGGAAATAACGCTGCGCGTATACCCCAATTAGGCGCACTAATAAATAATAAAAGTGCATGCGTGTATGGGGATATATACAAAAGAAACCAATTTCCGAATTATACAATTAAGTAGAAAATTTGTTAAAAAAAACTGGTTTTTAATAGATACCATTTCGTCAGTCTGTGCTGCACTATCAATGTTTTCTTTGACTCAAAATCCTTCTAAATTGTTAGTTTTAATGTATTATATTCTACATATTTATTAATTAATTCAGAAATGGAACTTGAGAGAATAAATAGTATATATATATATATATATGATACATTGGTACAAGTACATTTTTTATGCATTCCCATTTTAATATATTCTAGACAAAACTTCATAATCCATTTAACTCTTCAACGAAGCACTCTATAAAAGTTGCACTAGGCAATTTTTTTCTGTGAATAATATGCACGGAAAACGATCCCTGTGTTCCGCCATTGACCATTGGGTTTATGCATAATTTTTAACGCGATTGATGATGTCTAATTTATTTTCAGTGAACTATTTTTTCAAATCAGCATGATGAAGCATCCCTTTAAAAGTTTATCTTTGTAGTCAATTGTGAGAACCGTCAACTCTTACCTGCTAAGTCTTGGGACAAAGAAGAAACGTGACTTTAATACTTTTCAAACAGACCAGCAGTTTTCGTAATAACGTAGGACAATTATTTTGTAGGCAAAGCTGTCTTTTGTAATGTAAAATGACTTCTTTGTAGGTCCATTGTGTGATCGAAATAAATCAAAATAATTGTTGCGGGTGGATTACAGAGAAGAAACCTTTATATTGGTCAAAAATTTTTTCAAAGGAACATTTTTGCCGCTACAATTTCAATAATAATGACTAGTCGATTTGTTGGTCAATCATATAATTGAATATTAGGGTTAATTCAGGTTATTACTGATCGTCGTAAGTTAGTATTTTGAATTAATGATGGGAAAATGGTAAACACAAAAATTAACAGAAATTTTCAGAAAAATAAAGCCACGTGAGAAAAATGTATGTGTGAGATAGAAAGAGAACGAGAGGGGTGTCTGAGTAGTTTTTTTTCGGACAATTCAGAACTAAGCTCCATGCTTCTTGCGTGCTCAAGGTAACTTCGGCATTTCCTGTAGAGAAAGCCTTTTTAACAATTTTACCGCATGCTTACGAAATTCAGCCACTACACGTATGCATCCTTCTTCCTAATTTTGTGAATTACGTCGCTGTGTCTCGGTTTACCTCGACTCGCCGCTCAAGAGCTAATCATTTCAAAGAAAGCTCTGTGCGTTAGATAACTTCATCTCAAGAAAAAAAGCTACTACAGCTTTAGTCACACATGTCATTATTTGGTTTTTTAGGGACAGCAAATCCATCTCTTGACAAAAATGCTCCCGACGAGTGCATTGTACTACATTCAACGTACTTAATCTCTTTTATTTATATCAGTGTTGTGCTAGCTAGTCTGTGATATAATCCGCCAGTTGTAACCTAATAAATCTTTCATTGCATCTCTATTCGCACGCGAAGAAACGAATAATAAATAGATGATTGTTTGTTTAGCTCTTAACTAGAATATCATAATCGAACTAACTTCCTTAATTAATATTGGTTAACTAGTAATTATGGAAGAAATACTGCGACTTCCAATTTGCGAATCAAAACGTAGCACATGTTACACCGAAATTCAACGGCTTATCATTTATTTAATAAAGATGTTGATTTTGGTTCTTTTCGAATGTCAACAAGCAGAAATTACATTTGGAAGAGTGATTCTACCTAACCAATATTTATTTTAAAATAATACAGGTCATTAGTCGACCAAATCGAAGTAAGCAAATTATTCTTAGACGTATTGAGTAAAACAATTTCGTTCATTCAATATAATTGTTTAAAAGTGCCATACTTAAGCCTCAATTAAATTCACGTTCTGTTACAATAAATTTTATGCGTTATTAAAAATATTCTTTATTTAGAGGATTAAAATGAGTAAATATATCGGTAAATGTACAACTGTTGTTTGATGCATTTCATATATCTTTGCCTGTGCTACATATGCGTGTTCACAAATATAAGACTATGCATTCTATGCAAACTGATTTAATATACGAATATAATAAATTTCTTCATGACTAATTTTTTATGTGTAATAAATTCGATTTTTAAAAATGTATAATATTTATTGCTCGCGACATTATCAACAGTTGGCTCTAATACATACTCTTAATATCACTTAAAAACTGATTAAAAGCTATTGTTTTTTCTATGAAGGGAGCCATTTTGTGTGGTAAAAGGGTCTTCTTAGACAAGAGGCCATGTGAGCCTCCACTTGCTGTGCGAGTGTTCGCTCAAGATAATGGACCTAAGAATTAGGCCTTATGCCAAAGTGATCATAAACGCGCTCCATAGGTGTAACTGATAAACCGTTCGAGTGAATCTTGAGGTTGTTATATTAGTGTAAAATGCAATGTAATCAATCATCTGACTTGTCCAGTTCAACGGCTTTGAAAGACATAATATTTCATAGAAAATAAGCCATGTGTGTATGTGTGCACGCGTTCGTGTGTATATATTGTTTTTAAAGATATTTGTTAAGACCTGTTGGCGAAAGAAAAGATTGAAGCGTTACATCGTTGCTAATCTCAGTCGTCTACAACAAGAAACCCCTATCGAAGAAGAAGAAAAATACACTTTTCTTTTTACAATTGGGAGACGGAAACAAGCTGGCTTTTTTTAAGTGGATACGACTGAAAAAAAAATGCAGAAAAGAGCCACGACATAAGCGACTCCAGCAATAATCTCGTTGAACTTTCACGTTGACAAGCTAGCTGTCCTATGCACAGAGGCAATAAAAAGGCTCATACGTACTATGGTATAGGTATCGACGATTTGTATTACTCGAATGACCGTGGGTAAGGGCGGCGGCTGCGGTGGTTTGATGCATTGCGACCGAGCGGAATATTCGAAGACGCGTGAGATACATATCACTTTCACGCTGGACTGCACGTGCAACGATGCTTAGCTCACACGCACAACTGTCGCCGCACTCGCTCGACATTTGGGTATGACGGCTTGTTTTCATTTTTTCCTGCATAACCAAAGCATCCTGTTCTTCTAAGCTGATTGACGCCGTTATTATTATTTTTGTCCCGTATATTCGTGGCGCTACTAGATACTATGTGCTACTGCGAAACACGAGTGAGTAGTTCCTTTTGAGAGCTTTAATGATGGTTAATTGTAACAATGCTTAAATCTACGTCTGAATAGTATCGCGTGAGTTGCGTATTTTTCCATTAAATAGCTTACAGTTCGTGAATGATTTATTGGGCGTCAAGTTGCTCTGGCCATACGACTTTTGACGAAAAGAAAGAGCAAACCAAAGGAAAGGCATGCAGTAAGGAGAACGTTAGTGTGAGGATGCAGCTACTGTGTTGGTGGTCCAATGATAGATTGTCGAGTTGGTTCATTGTCAATATAAAATATTTTATTTTTACCAAAAATATGTATACCCTCAAGGATGCTGACAATACACCTAATTGTGACTATAGTGATACTTTTGGAATACCATTGGAGATGGTCAAGTTGCTATTGAGTGTGTAAAAGAACTGCATCGACAAAGAGCAATAAAATAAATACCGTAACTGTGTGCGTGAGCGCGCGTGTGTGTATATGTATGATCGCCGTGGGCTGGGTGGGATGTCTCGATTACAGTAGCAATTTTCCATATAGCTGCATAATTGACAAAACAGCCCATGAACGAGGACAATCACGATCATAAATCTAGATCGAATGTCCAAGTGGACGAGCGACCACACACGTACGCGCGTCATTGCTGCATGGCAGTAATAGTTTCTCTGCGAGGGGATACGTGTGAGATGAAGTAGAGCTGCCACCTAACTGAAAGAGAGTGAGAGTTGGCCTTGCCGAAAAAGTAGCCAGCAACCCTTAGAAATCGGCGCGTTTTTGACGGATCCCCCGGCGACCATTTGTCGCGAGGCAGGAGATCGCGGCCGCTTCATCGACAGGTAGCAACAGCAGAAGCCATAACAGCAAAAGCGACAGAAGCGTAAGAACTAAGCGACAACAGTAACAGCACAGGTATCGACCCGTCGCGTTGTGCCTGACCTTTTTCTGATGAGCGGCGCATTTTCACCCGCACTTGCCTTTCGCGGTCGGCAGACAACAAAGATACTCCGCCGCAAAGTCAAAATAAACACTTTGTTCCTTTTGACAGCTTCAAATGTTGCTTTTTTCCGTAACCAATCGCACCAAGCGCAACATTTCCCTCATGCCAGTAGATCGAACAGCAGCGAAAGCTTAGCCCGTTATGCCTATTAGGTCGAGCTCTTGTGGAAATATTTTGAAGGCTGCGCTAATGAAGCGACTGCGCTCAACTTACACAGCCACATCCCAACTTCCCGCATGTATACGGATACCCACAGAACTAATGCGGTTCACCTCATTTTAACGTATTCCTGCAGGTGGCCTGCTCTTCATATTTTGTACTGTTTGCAAACGACAAATACCTCTGCAACTCTGATTCATGCTCAGTTATTCCAAAAAATATCACTAAACCATGCTTTATGCTTGCCATGCTTTATTCTTTTTTTCAATGTTCCTCTTCTCTTATTACTCTTTACTATCTAAAATTGATTGTTCGTACTCCTCGCAATCGACTTCTTTCCGATCTAATTTATAATCCGTTGATGTCTCGTCAATGTTCAACAAAGAAGCTAATGGTAAAGCACAAATCCACGATAGATTTTTCCTTAGAAATATCGGCTGACTTTAAAGAATTTAATTTATGTTGTATCCCATGTTATCAGGCCGACTTCGAGACGGATTTAAACAGAGATCTTTTCACTGTTGTCAAAGAATACATTTGACTAAAATTATGCTTAAAAGTGTACGCTCAAAATTAACAAAGACCATGCGTTTATTTAATTATGGTTTATATCATTGACGATGTTAACAATTCTGTATTTGTAAATCAAGTGTTGCTCTCGCCTAGCCATGAAATAGCCACGAAGTTGTTAGCTACACCTAGCACTCTATTATATACTCGTAAAATCATTCCTCAAATCAACTTGTCGACAATATTTTGTAGACCAAAGGTCACTCGGTGTATTCATCGATAGTTTTTAGTTTTTAATTTTAAATTAATTTAAACGAGATTACTCGACTGTCGAAACGGGAAGTTATTACATCCATTAAGCATGTATTTGTTCAATGCTTACAAGTCTGAAAGATTTTACCTCGTTTAAAAGGCGTGTTGGGGAGGGTGAAGAAGGTAAAAGTAGCTTATACAGTTAGTGATTGTCGTAGTTGAAGAAGAGTGTACTTGACAGGTGAGTTCTCGCGTATATATACGTGTGTGTGTCACTACAGTATCTAGTGGGGTGCAGAAAAATTATAAAGTAGAGATGCTTATAGTGTACGCATTTGTTGCGGGTGAATTTGAGAGGATGAGTAAAAGCTGGATAGGATGAGAGAGAGAGAGAGAGAGAGAGATCGCCTGCAGCTAGTATAGCCCGAATTATATGCCAACGGCCTGGCCAGAAGAGAGGGGAAGGTTCGCGGAGTGATCGACGGCTAATCGGCTTAGTACTGACCGCGATGCGCATAGCGATCGCAATGGGGCTGCATGGGTGGGCCACTCAATGAAATCGAGCGCCTCTCCTCAGAATTATGCGGCCCGTGTTCTCTATAATTCTTTGGGAGCGCGAGAAAACGCGACAAAAAGCAGCGGCGGCGATGGCAACATACCCGATAGCCCAATACTCGAAGGGAACGCACGCTGTACAACGCCCAGAATGCCGATCCTGGATTATGTCTTTTTTTTTTGCCGATCTGTACTCCAAACCGGCATAGGTGGAGTGCGGCACAGCGCTGCCTCGTGCTATTGTACTAACGCACAGCTCTCGTTTTAAGCGTGCGTGCGTGCAGCCCATTCGCTTCCGTGACTTTCGGTGATTATTCTGGGAAAGACTGCGATGGGAATTGCCAAGCCCCACTGTTGGAGACATTGTTTTTGAGTAGACTCTTCTTCGTCGTCTCCTTCTTTTTCTTCTCCTTTACACTCGTAACTTTCGCTTTCCGTCGCTTATTGATTTGGCTCAGCCAGATCTCTTTTTATATTCTCGGTTAATTTTCTCAAGTACCTGGCCCATATGCCCATTCTCCTTGTGGCTATGCTAACGAGGCTGCACTTAGAAAACAAACCATGACCGCACGCTGCCACAAAAGCTCCATTATTTCCATTGTTGCGCAAGAATCTGTTTGAATTTTGGCTATGGGAAATTTTGTTCTGTATTCCTGACACCCGTTCTCCTCTTCCCAAGACAACAAATCTCTTTCATCTTGTATTTATATTAAAATTTCTTTCCTGAGCACAGTACACTCGATGGTTTACTTAAAATTAGAAGACTCTTTTTCCCGTGCTGCAATCGTCGCATCGAATACCGATTAATATTTCTTTTATTCGTTAGTTATTCGAATCGCGTTGCAGCTGTAGAAATATCGAATGTTTCAAGGGTATTAATTCGAAGGCAATTTTATCGAGCTTTAAACTTGAGCGGACTTGAACCAAGAGCCTTGTGTCGGTAACGGTAGCATATTTGGTCGTAGAAAACGTGCATATAGATCTACTGTCACATGACCATCAGTCGTGTAATACATTAAGCTGCATTCGACAAAGTTTATTATATCGCGTGCAAGCATTGGCCGCGGGGAAACTAGAGCGATTGGTACAGTCAGACTTTATATACAGCGGAAAAGGGGATCTCAATCAGCAACCACGAGCAAGCGAGTATCCACGCGAAGTAGAGCAGCAGTACCACATCAGACGGGAGTTGCAGGGAGATTAGAATGCTCGATAGTACCGCACGTCGCGCGCCCAACAAATTTCCAAGGAATGAAAACAATCAGTCTTATATACCCTGTATAATACACTCGTATAATACAGTTGCGAGCTCTCCAGCTGCTCTTCTCTCTAGTGTACCCATTAAAACCTATTTAGTCTTTTATCTTTCCATCTTTCCATCTTTCCATCTTTCCATCTTTCCACTTGTAACACGAGGAATTATCAATTCTACTATTAGCATCCATAATCATTCCGTTAAAAGTTTGGAACACGAGCAGCACTATCAACACATTCGTAAGACAACACTCGTTAATATATCTGATGCACATGCCTGAATCACCACTTAAATCAAGTATGCTATAGTTTTCTGTGACCGAATATCAATCCGACAAACGCTTGACAATGAACGTCCTTTTAAATGTTACTTTTTTTTCAGTGAAAATCGTGGGCTGAGCGCTATTAAAATGTAACATTTATCATATCGTTGCGAATACTATATGTTTTCTCGCATATCATATTACAGTCTATCTGATCATTGATTTTCATTATTACGACATGGCATTAGATACTGAAATAAATTTATTGATTTACAACTAACCATCTTTTCAATTACTTAAGTATAACTGAATAGGAGAGGGCGGGGCAAAATGATGTCTTAAAATGTTAACATGGCGCAGTGATTAATGAACCAACCCATCGATTTTAGGATGATATATTTCCCTTTAGTGAATAGACCTCTATAACGTTTAATCATCTATGATTTGTTTCATGATTTTGTTCATTCCTGAAATTCGATTTTATAAAATGCTCATAGTTTGAGAGTTTGACAAAATCGAGACAAAACAGACGCCTACTATAACTGTCTTGTATGGTACATATTTTCTCCAGCAATATTTCACTTGATGATCGGAAATTCATATAGAAACCGGATAGACTGAAGTAAAACTGAAAGGCTATTGTAAAATATCGAGTTTTCGAGTACCTTTTTAAGAATAATTAACATTCGCTTTGCACTGATCGCTAATATGTAGTATACTCACCTACAGGAATAAATAAAGTTTTCAAGCGACGGTGGTAATGATTTTGATCGAATCGACAACTAAGTCTGAAAAATACAAGCCCCTTTGCTCTAATTTCACCCTTTGCTGAACATAACATTTGTTCTTCAATGAACACATTTTTAAAATTGCCTTTATTCCGTTGGAAAAATGAACAGGGCGTAAATGCCTTGGAGCGTGTTCACGTTCAGTTCGAATTGATGTAGCTGATTGGTCAATAAAGTCTATATGCCGTGTTTATTGGCACCCGATAATTGTGTTTTGAGATCCGTACATGTGTTGTTGGTTTGACAATAAATTGAAATGCCAGAATAATAAAAATTGGTAAGTGAAGGAAAAACAGTGGCCGTGGTGAAAGGTTGGAATGTTGAGAAAGCAGGCAGTGACGATAAGGCGAGAAAAGCGACAAAAGCCGAAAAAAGTCAAAAAGAAGAAAAGAAAAGTTAAAAGGAACTGCCGCGTGGGGCGTGCGCGCGATTCACCGCGACACTGATCCGTACCGGGATAAACTGGTAAAAGTGTCGGGAATCGAGGGAGCAGAAGTTGAAGGGTGGTTAGGAGTGGAGTAGACAGGAGCGGGGAGGAGAGAAAAGGACCACCCGAGGGGGCTAGCGGCGAGATATAGAGCGGTGCGTTTGATCTGGAGACATAGATCAGCTGGTGTCGCTGTGTTTACCACAAACGTCCAAACACGCTTGGTCTCCAGATCTATTAGCCGCTTACACAGCAGCCCCGTTTTTTGTGAGAGACTCGCCAGGTAGATAGTCGTGTCATACAGCCCGAGAGCCATCGGACACGGTTATACACTTATACAACGATGAGCTTTGTGATGCGCGCCTACAGCTATGTATATAGCTGTATAACTGTATAGATCGGTGCGTTAGTGCTGCAGCCAATGCCAATGGCCATTGATGTTGTGCCGCTCTTGTAGTGTATGGGTTATTGTAGCTGTATGTTATACACCTATATAGCTGCGCGAATGCACGCAGAGGCATGCCCATTACAGTACACCGCTCTCCTTTTTTTAACACTTTTGACTTTACTGACGTTAGCAAGAATGAAAAAGGTTTCATTCTTGCTAACGCGCGCGCTCACTGCTGCCAATTTATCGCTCGAGTTGACATGTATGGCAGCTACACCAGCCAATGAAAACTACATTTTTTAAAATCATTTTGGATTTCCATGATCCAGCAGCGGGCATAGTCTTTCGACTCGGCCCTACAGGGTTGGTCTGTTAAATTTTCACTTCTCTCCAGATCTCCCAGCGCTATAATCGCAACCAAAAACGTTTTTCAAGCTCCAACCCGCCTTATGTATACATGCAAGTGTTAATTTTATCCCATTTCATCATCCTTATACTGTCTATTATATTTATTATATATTATACGCCCTTTATTAATCATTCTGTTGTTGGGTCGTATAATTTTGCCAAGATTACTCGAATCATCATTCAAAGAAGACATCGATTATCTAATAGTTTGTAAAAATAGTACGTAGCAACGTATAACGCTTATCTGATTTGGATATCAATTCTTGCCGATCTTAACCTTAAGCGAGCGCGTTTAATCAGTCAAAAATGAAGGAAATGAATAGCATTTTGAAAACGCGCCACAGGTACCCGAAGAAAGAGGTGCACTGGCTCTACCAGTCGTAGCTATTTCCAAACCATCGCGTTTTTCCCTTTGATGTTGCGCTTCTATGGCGGCCTTGCACCACTCACGCCAACTTTTTCTTTCTCTTTCTCCTCGTTCGTTTCACCCACACATATTGTATATAACTATATGTACGTCCTCCGTGGATGATGCTATCTGGAAATATGTAACGCGATATCTTCTCCTTGATCCACCGACACTTTGACATCCGCGCACCTCGGCTTATTTCTCTTTTCTTTTTTCCCACTTTTCTCATCTGTCGCTAGACGATTCAGCGCGACCTCATCGAAAAAATGTATTACTCAATTGAATTATCGTCTATTGGGTTCTTGACCTACTACCATTCTATCGAGTTTCCTTTCCATCAGAGATGGAGAAAAGTACGTGTAATTCGAGTCACGACCACGTTCATTAGAAACAATCACATGCAAGGCTGTTGGAATAGAAAAGGTAAATAGTTAAATGCTATTAGAGTGCGGTTTAGTTGAACCGCCACTTGACAATCGACCAAACAAATAAATATAGTTATGTCGCGTACCTCGCTCTGGTGTATGCTATATTGTAGATATTTACATGGTTAAGATATAAGAGATGGATTGTCTGCCTAGTAGGATAATCGATCTGTTACGCCAGTTGACGGAAATTTAGAACTAACTAAGCTGCAGAGTCAATAATACCCGTTTGATAGCGCAAATAATTAGCTCAACTATTAGTTGCGCTGCGGCGTCGTTAACGATGAACAATAACGTTTTCCTCGAGTGCTGTCGAGCTGGCCGTATCTCGCCTCTTCATGTACATTATATATATATATATATGGATGCTCGAACATTCGTTATAACGAGTGGTATCTTATAGCTTTCGCCACTTACGAGCGCGCTCGTGTATCTGAATCTGAATTCCAACTCAAGAGGTGGCCGCATAATATTTTCTTTTCCTTTATTGCGCCTCTGCGTAAGATATTTTGTCGAAACAGGGCTATCGCAAAAACAAAATCAAGGAAAAGAATCCATTTTGTAGCAAACGGTAACGTTGCCATTCATGTTGAGCGCTATACGCTTTGACGCTTATCTGTTAGGCTTGCGTGTTACAGTTAATAAATACATTAACGCAATTGTATGTGACACACGGGACCTGTATGTCCCTCGTTAGATTTGATTGTTGAACTGATGGATCTTTAATGCGGACAATACGTAACTACTAGAGTTCGTGCTTGGGCGCCGTTCGATTTATAAAGTATCGATAACGAAAAAACTATTATTGAAAAGAAATATATTTTGAAAGAAGGATATTGATTTACCATAGGATGAGGCGGAAGCAGGGAATGAGAGGAAAGCTAAAGGGGATTGATAATGTACCGGAAGAGGACTAGCGAACGTTAAGTATATTGAGAAAAAAGTATCAATCAGTATAGAGCTCGCGTAAATACATATAAAGATAAGGAAAAGAACATATTTGCAGGGGGCGTGCTCTATAGCCCAGTGACTAGCTGTTTGGTTACGCCTTGCATGGTAACAGCCGCGCACAAGCGAGCCCCAATGAAGGAAACACGGTCATACTCCAAACGTTCCCATGATACAACAATCGCACGTATGAATCCATAAAATTATCATTGATAAAAAGCCTGTGCTTAACTAACAACTTAGATTGATTTTAATCATACGCCTAATGTTTGTTTGCTCGATTCAATCTTAACTCTCTAATCGATTATATGACGTGTAGATATAAGTATGGATTTTGATGTCTGACATAATATAAAACATCTCTATTACATGTATCACTCTTAGAGAGCACGTCTAGCCATGGGTGCGGGTGCATGCGTGCGTGCGTCTGTGTGTGCGCGCGATGATGTACGTAATTTCATTTTTTCCATTAACCGTCTAGCTTTGAATGGTCAGTTTTTATGATACATTTGAAAACAAATGGAATATGGAACAAGCTAAAATAATAATATATGGTTAGGTATAAGTATATTAAATTCAACAGAGAGCAGCACTGACTAGTAGAGACAAAGCATCCACTGCACGATACACGACGAGCGAAAAAACGGCAAAGTATGGGAGGGAGGGCGAAAGTGGGGGGCTACGGTCTACCAAGAGGTCAACAAGTTATTTCAAATCTCATCAGTAGAGTGAACATTTTTTTTTCAGATGCCGTCACCTTCGGAAGCTTTTAAGGAATAGGATATTATGATGAAAAATAATGTAAAACCCAGGACTGGAAACATAGACATTTTACGGGGCCAAGAACAATTACATTGTTCAAAAAAGTTTTTATCTAAACGTACTTGCATGACGATTCTTGATCAAAAAAAAACTTTTTTCAGTGCGCATCAAATGAATGAAACGTTTATTACTTTCTACTGCTTTGTAAGTATCATAATCTACTTTATTTCGCAATTTTGGATACGTACTCTTTGTATCTTGCATATAAGGCCTTACGCCATTTTATTTTGTCCTATATGAGTAATTACAATTAAGAAAGTTTATTTGAAATAGAAATAAAGGTCCAATGAAAAGAATGGTATTTTCAGATATACTCAAAAGATCAATAAACTTGCAAGAGAAACAAATGTGCGAGAAAAGATTTTCTAAAAATTATCCTTAACCTAAGAAAACCTTCTTTCCGTATATTCAATCGTTCGATATCCCGATTGATCCGAAACCATTTGTATTTATACTCGAAAATCATGGAAAATTTCCGTATAGATGAAACATTATTCTGAATGCGGCTTTGTAATTGGACGCAATGCACAATAAACTTGTAAAATAATTACGGCGATGAACGAACAATAAACACGTATGATATCGTTTTAATAATGAATGTGAAATGTGAGGAATACCTGATAAAATATTC
This sequence comes from Chouioia cunea, assembly GCA_030064505.1. Classification (NCBI taxonomy): domain Eukaryota; kingdom Metazoa; phylum Arthropoda; class Insecta; order Hymenoptera; family Eulophidae; genus Chouioia; species Chouioia cunea. The sequence goes on from JAOPFQ010000005.1 coordinate 14,599,045, forward strand.
AAGTGCTCCTAAAAAGTGCTAGAATTATGAATACGACCCACCATTTATGCTAATTGAAGGATAAATTGTGCCTAGATCAGTATAAGTGGGAGGTGCATGCTATCTGCGCTGTGGTAACCTAACGAATTTTTCATCAACTCCCGATAAACTACGTCGATTGATCTGGTTAGACTTTTGCCCCCAAGCTCCGACCGTTACGCAGCATCGATCTCTGGCCCTTCCTTTCGCCTCTTTCCCACTCTCTCTCTCTCTCTCTCTCTCTCTCTCTCTCTCTCTCTCTCTCTCTTTCTCACTCGCTCGCCGTCTAACGCACCTCGACGACATTTCGCGTTATGGCCCGTTGTATACGCGTCTCTCTACTCACCATCATGAAAAATAGGATGTATATTAGCGATGAGTACGAATGCGAAAGAGATAATAAAGTCGAGAAAAAGCGCGGAGAAAGAATAGAGAAATCGCTGATTCGCCAGAGGTGTATTCACATTAGTCAGCTACACGTTTATTATATAGTTTGAGGCGTAATTGGTTTTTCGAGGCTTGACCACCTAAGTCGTACAATGGCGCCCGTTTGTCAAAACACGTCAAAATAGTACTCCAAAATTCTCTGGCGCTCGGACACGCCTCCTTCACCTCAGCTGCCTGCCTACCCAGCCATCCTGCTCTTTTTTACAAGCTTCTCTCCCATGTCATAGCTTGTACTACGACAGCGTTTATCTTACTCGCATTCCCACCATCCGTTTACCGGTCAGCTTCATTGTTTGTCTTAAAAGCTAGCGCTTTTAATATCTTGATGTGCAGAGACCACGAGCTTGCAAAAAAGATGCCAATCAGCGGTTTGTTCGTTTGTTTGTTATTTTTTAGTTATATTCTTATTCTAATTTATAACTTGATCGATAATTGAAGAGACGAAAATAATTTCGCTGGCGTACAAATACAATACAACGATAGTTATACTTGAGAGCACCTCGCAAGCGCGGCTATGATAGTAATTGAAACAGACAGAAAGACAGCGAGGGGGGAGGGGATCCAAGGGTCCACGAAAGAGCAGCTAGCAGCGAACAGCTAGCTTGCCAAGTCATTCCACAAACATTCTCTCGCAGTTCGCAGCAGTCCGTAGTACACACATAGCAGTCAAAGACCAAAGAGGGATCGTTGTGGTGAGGCTGGTTCATTTACCAAAAATCCTTCGTCACTGTTTAGACATATATTGATACCTTATTAAAATAAATTATCTCCCCTAATAGATTCGAAAATTAACTAGACAAAGAGAAGGATCTAAGCCTACTGTGCGCTGTAACAAATCTTCCCATACACTCATTTATCAAGAAAACTTGCGCCGCGATGCATCGTTTTCCGTATGCGTAGTCGAACAAAACCTAAAACATCGCACTACCTGACTAAAATATATCTCTCTCTTTCTCTTCCCCTTCTCGCTTCGAGAGCTAGACTCTGCATTTATTTTTAAACGTATTATCAATATCACGTAAGCTGCGTATACTCTTGTTATTGTTATTAGGCGACGAGAACTGATAACTTTTGTTTCAGGACGTATAATACATGCCACCTATGTTATAGCCACGGGCAAGTGCTTAAATGGCCGGAATTCACATGCACGAGACGTCGCTTGGCGCTCGAACCACTGGCAGTAACAGCAAAAAGTGAGAGAGGGTAATAGAGACTTCGTACATGTCTGATGCGACACGTATTTAGCTCCGAGAAAAATAAACTGGCTGCACGATAACGGACTATCGCTTTATTATCTAAAGCTGAATGCCGTGCGTAAAATTATTTTTTCCTTCAAACTTATCGTCTGACTCGACTTTAAAATTTAATATTACTCTTTCGTTATGTATCAGAGTCCTGTATTTTCGCGCAGTTATCGAAAATTCTTCGGCGGCAGCAATCAGATTATCTGCTCGTCAATGTGGCGAATAAACCGCAAAAGAAATTCGTAAATGAAAAGAAAGAGAGAGAAAGAGCCGTGCTGGAAGCTGCATAAAATTAATAATTTATTACTTAATCATACATTCCGTAGCAAACGAGTTTTAAGTGAAATTGCCTTTCTCGCGATTGGCTAAAGCACACGTGCAAACGCTGCTGCATTCGCTCACTGGCCAGTATTTTGCCATCGTTATTCCGCTGTAAAAACTGATGAAGATAGCAGCAACAACAAGACGAAAACGAGCACGGGCAAGAAGAATTAACGAACAGGAAATATGTGTGGGAACTAATGTCGTGCAGAATAAAAGCAATTAGCAGTAGTGTAGAGTGCGCGATCGCTTTCGGCGATGAGCGACAAATAGAGAAGAAGCAAATGATAGGTGAAATATGTGGGACCAGAGAGCGAGTCTATTCAAATACGTAGTTGTATTCATCGATGCGCATATGTGGATATGCATGAGTGCGACAGTAAGCCGAGATCTTCGTTTTCCGTGACACTTTACTCGAAAAGCAACCTCTATCGGTGGACCTTGATTGTAATAGCATGTTGAACCCCACACTCATTCTCTCTTTCTCTCTCTCTCTCTCACTCTCTCTCTCTCTCTCTCTCTCTCTCTCTCTCTCTCCTCTACAGGATTGCTGATGATGGACAATATCAGCGTTGGCTCAATGAATTATCACCTTAATGCGCTGTCTTTGTCCGATGCCGGCACTTTAATGGACACTCTTTACGTTTATATTTTACTATTGCGAGTCTCGAGGGAAAAGCAACAAAGACAAAACAACAATTAACGCCTCAGCCCTGAGCCGACTAGCTCTATAAGCGATATTGCTCGATTTCAGCAACAATTTTTAATCATTAAGCCAATTAAATAAGCCAGCTCAAGTTTGTTTATCTACTCCTCTTTTCTTGTTCTTTTTCTTTGCTAAGCTACGACTGCGGTTACGGCTTCGACTGCGGCTGAGGCTCTGGCAGGGCGGCGCACGGCGCACAAACCGCAAACTACGCCATCGTTTACGAGCTGTCGCGCCATTAGCCCCTACAACAATTTCATGCTATTCGCCGATACATCCGAGAGCCCTTCTCGCATCTGGCTGAAGCGCTACGCATCTGGCTTATACATGACGAATGCTACCCAAGCGTGAACGCTCATCTTGACTTGCTCCCAACAACGCGAGACAGCCATGTATCTATCTGCTGACAAAAGGCTCGAGTCTCGTTCTAAACACCAAAATACCTATATGCGTTGCGTTGTGACATATATAGCTACTATATACTATTTTTGATTTTGTTGTCGCCTTCACAATACTCAATTATAACCAATATGAACATCTGCTTGCGAAGGGTCGTTCGTGCTTATTCTTTCATCCCCATCTATGTAGAGGCAACTGACGCGCAGAGAGAGAGAGAGAGAGAGAGAGAGAGAGAGAGAGAGAGAGAAGTGCCGTCTCTTTGTATGTCAAGCGGAGCATGTGCCTATTTGTAATACATCTATGGCTTTTTATATCAGCAGAATCGGTGATGCCTACAAATCAACAAATCAGGCTGGCGCGCGGAGGCTTTAATCATCAGAGGCTTTACGCAGATATTTCATGTGTGAATGAGCATATTCTTTGTGTATAAATATAAGTACGTACATTCAAGTATCAATATGGGTATACACGAGTGAGTATACATAAGGTGCGTTCGTTACTTCTCTTACTATCTTGACAGTGAGGGTATTGATAATTGAATATTGTTGTATATACAAACATATAATGTTCTACCTCGCCTTCTTTGCCATACACATACACGCACACATACTACACACATCTCAAAAAAGGTAAAATATTTCAGACAGCTAACACTGCATGCCAAGTGAACATAATTAAGTCTTATTTCGACCGTCTAGTAATTTTAAATCACGTAAAATCGAAATATCGCAGATATAAGTTATTTTATTGTTTTATTAATTGATATTTAGAGACCATCAGTGATCACGTTAAGAACCTCCTAAGTACCACAAATACCGGATTTGCTCGTATGGCTGACGCGCAATCCAAAAAATGGCGACTATACGAGGAAGACTAAGTGAAAGAGAAAGCGACAGAACGCGGTCCCGACATTTTGAATTAATTTTTTTCGATCTTAATTCATATGCGGAGAAGTCTAGGATATCACCTTGAATAGGTCAGATACGTATAGCGCTTATACATGTTCAAGTGTAAAGGTAGCCCTCACCAGCACCCACACAATGTCCCTGTTTTCCTCTCTCTCTCTCTCTCTTTCTCTCTCTCTCTCTCTCTATCACTATCTCTTTCTTTCCCTCTCTTTGCTGTTTATTATAAAGCATATCCACTTGTGATGTTTACAGATAACATGGCACGTACTAGGAGACAAAATATAAATTCCGATGTTAGTCTGTTTTTAATTATACTAAATGTTAGTCGACGCATTTTGACCACAAATGCGATTTTCACAAATACACCTTACTTCATAAGCTATGAAAACAAAATTAGGCCTATGTATAAAAACTTTTAAATTATAAGTTTCCTTCAGGCAAACAATGGATGTACGTTCGCCGCAATGAAAATAAACGTTCACTTTTATATAATAGTTGATACACATGCCGATCATGCACAATTATTTCTCGCTTTATAGTTACTCTACATATAGGACTAATTGTATTTTGATTGGCTATACTTAAAAGCAAACTAAATTTGATAAATCTTTTATATAATTGCTAATATGTATGCGATAAAATTTAAATATTTAATACATTGAGTTAGTTACCTTTATACTTAATTCTACTGCTACCCCGTCGTTTTTGGTACGTCGATGCTGATGCTGTTGTACTTTTGTAGATTTGACCAATAGCATAAATATTTTATAGATTATATAAAATACTTCAGACAATTAGAAATAGTGCGATTTTTTAAATTTCATTCGATTAAATGTTGCGATGTTTTTTCATAAATAATCGTGAGCACAAAATATCCGCGCGAATTTAACATACGACGGTAGTCTCAGTAATACCCGTCTAACAAAAAAAACACTGAAAATTCGGGAAAGAATATCTTTATTTCTCTACGTAATCTCTTGTTAACTCGATACTCTTTTCCTTGCGACGTTTCATAACACGTTCGATACCTTGTTTACAGCGAGAATTGTTGAGCTCCTCAGAATAGCCACAAACAACAGACTCCACCTCTTCATTGTTAGTAAATCTATTCGTAAATGAATTACTATAAGTAGTTTGTTGGCTGCAGTTCTTATTAAAAGGTAGTACCCGTATCTGTGCCAACTATAAGCTAGACAAATACATTTTGTTACGAAATTTTCTAACGTAAATCAATACTTACAAACAATGGATTGTCAACTATTTTTGCGTTTACCTTGACAAAAGTCATGGTAATAATGAGTTATGGTAATCCTCGTAATAATGATTCTCTTGCGGTTGGCCGATATATAGCTACAGAAATACATGTGGCATTTGGGGCTTCACGCTATTTCGCGCTACAGTATGTACATGATTCAGCGTTACATTTTCTCAGAGGTAAATTCAAAACATTGCCTTAAATCAAGTGCAGCCGAAACGAGATATTTAAGCAACATCGATGCTTTGTATAAACGCAGAAAAAATTACATTCTTACAACATTTACCCTTAGAAAATACTATATATTGATACTTCCTTTAAAAAATATTCTTAAAGAAAATAAAAAAGCGATTTCTTTTTAGATCATCAAACATCGGTAAAGAAAATGGGATTCCCAAGGAAAACATGTATTATTTACATTCGAGTGCAGGAACATTTTTCCTATTGTCTGATTTATCATCAGTGTTTTTTTTATCTTTTCAAATCATTAATAATGAAATTCAGTGACTAAAAATACTTCGGAGATCATATAGGGAATCCTGTGAATCTTCAAAGCAAAGACTTTTTCTAAAAAAATCCCTTTCATCTTTCCAAGAAAAAGAATTCTGCATGCGGTAAACGTGATTTAATCAGACAATAGCGCTAGAAAAATTTGCTACTATGTCAAGACGATTGACTCTTCTTCACTGTTCTCCATCTTATCAAAATAAGAATTTAAGATTCCTTTAGTAACAAATTCTTTCGACCAAAGTAAAAGTCATTATATGAAGAAAAACTATTTTTCATGCTGAAGTAACATTGCAGGCGCGTGTCTAAGCCATGCTATATAAGGGTGGAGTCAGGGGTGTGGCTTTTACTCGGTTTGCGTCTGTCCGGAGTCTAAAATCTTCTCGAGTGAGGTGGGGTTGATGGGCAGGTGGGGGGAGGCTAAGGGAACGTTTAGCTTTGCTGTTGGGACACATGCACTGCGTGACAATCCAGCTATATCTATATGTATGTTCGAGTATCGTGGTAGAGAATACGGTTTCGAGGGTTACCATTAGCTTTCAATATTAGCCGCAGCTGGCGTACAGCATCATCCCTATCTCCGGAGTGAAACGAAAGCCTTCCCCGTCGAGTCCCCTCGTAAACGCCACGCGTGTACGATCATTGCTTTGCTATTTTTCGCACCTCACTCGTTAATAATGCGACCACCAGATTTTATCAGAGTTCTACTCCTCCAACTCATATTTTGCCTGCTTCAAGCCTTATTCCAGCTGAGTTTCCTACCTTACTGATCATATATCTCAGACTGCTGTCACCTCTTGTAAAAACTTCCCACTATTCGACAAGCGTTTGCTTCATCTTCACACACGTGCACCAAATGTCTTCGCCCTTTTTAATATCTTCCCACAAGATTAACGACCACCGCCAACTATCCATTTGCTGCTGCTGCCACTGCTCCAAATGCTCCATTTTCTGCTGCTATTCATTTTGCGAAAATCCGATATTATTTTTTTCGTTTTAATACTAATCCCAGACGAAAAACAGATGTATACAACCTTAGTCTTCTAATAGTCACGATATTTAATTAACTATCAAGAAGTACACAGTGATAACATTTTCATAAATTAGGATCCACGCAGACGCGTAAATTAAAAAGTTGTAAAACAACAATAATTTATTGTTAATTTCCATTCGATTTCTCATTAATTATAATACATTTGGAATAAATGTTGAAATTTCTAACATTACTTTCTGAGTGCCAAAAGATATTTGTTGATTTTTAACTTTCATTAATTGTACTAAATATTATCAAGTTCTTATATTATGACTGTTGCCATACACCTATTACGTTAATTTTCCACATTTATTATATTGTAGACCTACCTCTACTTGTAAACCAACTGTCAAAACATTATCTGGTTTTAATACAGATTAGTTTTTAATCACAGATCAAATGCTCTGATTTCTTCACGGGAAAAAAGGTTTGTATCGCCAATGATAGTTCCTGATTAATCGCCATCCTCATAAAAAGCGAAGCGAAGGGTCAGAGGTATTTTGGAAGTAACTACCTGACAATAAAAGATAAAATTAAATAAGAATGCTGTTGTTGGAGGCTAGTCGATATTTAGAATTCACGCGGTTGAAGTATTTATTTACGAAATATACATCTCGTCAGTGGACACATGGGATTCAATATGTTTCTCCTTAATACTTATCTTTGTAACATACACATTCGTACAATCCATTTCAATACTAGTAGCGGATATTTTCATTTTTATTAACTTGTATGTTACTACTAACCAATAACGAGTGCGCTACGCCATTAATATTTATATGACTTGCAGTTGTGGTTTAAGGTGAGACTAAAATTAACCTTTAAAGAATAAATTTATAATAATAACAAAAATAGTATGAATAATATTTTTGTAGCTAGAGAATATGACGCGATTGAGTAAACATTTTGATATATGGAAGTAAACAAACTAAGGGAGAGTGTTTCGACAAACGTTACAAAAAGTAAACGAAGGCTTTTCATGCGAGCATTGTGTTCGACTGAATAAAGAAAGACTGCACATAGCAAAGATCGAAAATATTTAGATGAGAGAAGCTCTCAATTTCTAAGGCAATCAGCAGTCGAAGGTAGAGGTACCGTAAAAGAGGCATTTTAGAAAAACTCGCGAGGTGATCAAGGAATAGAGGTAGAGGCAGCTCTGAGAAGTAGGAAACAAGCCCACCGCAGCACACGTCCTTCTCAGCAGGGTCGGGCTCATTTCGCGCGAACACCCCAGAGGCCGCATCTATAATAGGCCCAAAGAAAATAGAAAGAGGGAGAAAGAGGGAGAAAGAGGGAGAAAGAGAGAGCGCGTGGCTCGCGCATGACCATTGACTGCAGGAGTGCGAACAAATGAAAACACAGCTACCACCCACTTGGTGTCGAGCTCACAAAGCAAGTCGCATTTGTTTACTCAGCTTTACCTCCTGCATTGGATACTCCTGTCCTCTTCAATGTCATCTTCTTGCGCCAGCTTGCTTAGCTTATTCATCGTAAGATGCAAGATACGAGATGCAATACGTGTCTATAAACATGAAAACAGTTTTCGTTGTTCAGCGCTTTGTTGGCCTATATAGAATAAAAGCGCACATACATACGCACAGGGCCAGGACAAAAAATCAGGTCGCTAAATCCTGCTTCCTCCCAGCGGGAAACAGTACAATATAATCCGTGTGACTTGGGACCTCCTAGACCGCAGACTCTATCGCGATGGGTTTGTTGAATCGTTGTCTTTCCAACAAAAGACTCGTGCAGTCTATTATGACGATTGGATAGAAAACATGTTTGTGTTTAATGCAGCCAAATGACGCGCGATTGTGGGTCTGCCACAATGACAATGCGGGCACGCGCCCGAACCCCCAACGCGCGTATATCTTCCCCAACAAAATCGTTGACCGAGCTCAAGACGAATATATTTTCCAGTTGGACTGCACTTCTTGCACCTGGGCAATCTTACCTTACATATACTATGAGTCTACAAAACGATTTGTACCTTCACAAATCGTTGCTCTCAGTAACTAAACGTGCCACTGATCTTCTAACTTTACACGCGTCTTTGCATTGTGTTCTTATTCGCTTCTCAGCAAAATCACACTTATAGGTCCCTTTTCTTCATCTTCTTTTTTCGGTTTTTGAAACCTTGAAACCATCACAAGCCACCTGGAAATAAATGAACTCAATGTGTTTTCACGATATATCAGATCAACTTATTCGTGTGACTGTATACATACACAAACGAACTAATTCTTAGGATTACATATAAAAATACTACATGTAAAATCGCGAATGTGTAATGTTTATCTTAATTTTTTTTTACTTGGTTAAAACGTAATAAATTTATTTTTTCTATGAATACATCAAGTAGATCATTAGATAATCTTGAGTTGCTTCTTCTTGTTTGCTCGTAGTGGTGCGAATATAGGAAATATAACTACGCTTAAAACATAGTAAATAATGACAAAAATATACATAAATATCTAAAATTTTAATAACGCTGTCAAAAACCTTTTATTTTGACCTCACTACAAATATTTTTGATAATATCAATTTCAGGGGTTCTTACTTCCCAAAATGTCATAAATGATCATTTTTCGTTTCGTAGAATAACATTTTTTTATTTCATCAAATAATTACAATATGATACAACATTGTTCAATTTTATTACGTGTGTTTTATCATCAGTTAAGGTTCGTTAGCAAATTATATGTAAATACGTACGTATTTATTACTATATAAATACAAACATTTTGAAATGTAACTTTTATTCCAAACCTGAAATGAGGGGGTTGGGTATTCGGAAGAATAATAACGTTAGGTTAGAGTGGTAGAAATTGGAACTATTTCCAGTATACAATGGAAATATCGGCAATACTTATTAAAAATATGTTAGAGATATATTTCCAATATATACCGTAAGTATATTGACTCATTGTCGATGTTTATTCTGATATCGATTAATAATATGTAGACTATGGTTACTAAAACCATTCGACCTCCATCATTTATATATCGTCAAAGTATTGAAATAGTATGTGTTATAAACATGTCTCTTCAGCTACTCCAGTAATATTCCAGCAATATGCCATTATATGTACTATTTCGACTGTTGTCTAATTACGTATTAGTATATGAAATGAAATTTTTATATGAAATGAACATCAACAATACTTTCCCAAATTTATTTGTTAGTTAAGTACTACTTTTTTACACTGTTCAAATCAGCCATCACAATAGATACGTAAAAGAGTATATTTACTACAAACATTCCTTTCATAAAAACTATTAAAATTATCATTCGCTAAGAAAAGTGCAATATTCAGTTCAATTGTATTAATAGGTATTAACAACGGTAAGAATACAACTGGAAAATTTCCGACATTTTAGAATTAATAAAAACGAGGAAAATTGCGTACAAATGAGGACGACTTCGTATACTTCTAATACGTCGACTTATAATAATCGACGAAATTTACGGCAGTCCAATAAATATTCTGTTATCAAATTAATAAATACCCCTTTTTTTAATTTAGCCAAGTATACACTTTGCAGAGTACGAGCGGCGATAACAACGTCCAAGCTGTATTTTCGACAAATTTTGGTAACAATGATTTTGTAAGAAAATTTTTTAATTTAAATGTACCTTCTCGAGCGAAGCGCAAACAAGATATTTTATATATTTACTCGCAATCGGTTCGTACTGCAACAATTTTCGTTAAAAACACTCAAAATCATACTTAGCTTCGCTGCTTGTTTCTAGCTTTCATGCGGGAAAATATTGTCTCTAATTGATGCGAACGAGCTCTTTAACCAAAATCATTACTGCAGTCGTCTCCCTGCTGAAAAATATCTATTGGTTTCCATTAGATATCACTTATACTCAATGAAATTAATGGATCAACGTATAAGCAATGATTGAAAACAAATCATTATCAGTTAAATTAATAGTAGCCCTGACCATAAGTTAAACGTAATGAATCGTTTTAAAAGATACTCTGAACAAAATCAATTCAATAATACTTTATTGAATCATATTTTATAAACGTATATATTTCAATGAATGGCAAACGAAGGAACTATTTAATCAGATTTTATTAAATATCCTTTTTTTATATTTCGATTTATTTATTTTAGAATAAATAAGTACCCTCATTGCCAACACAACCATTGATGAATTTAATTTAAATGTATTTGATTGAATGTAGTTTTATAATCTTCTATAAAGTATAAATGGTAGACACGCCTAGTTACCTTACTTCATTGTGAAGTATTCAGTTTTTATAACATCTTATATCAAATTTTCCAAGTATAAGGTCTTCCTTTTGATTCAATCATTAGAACAATTTTTGATAATCAACTTTGTTTAATTACAACCAATGTTAACCTCAATTATTTGTATGGCCTGATGAACTATTAAAGATAAATGGAATCTTATTATTAGAACGTAAATACTATGTATCAATGCACTGAGTTATTTCGGCAAGTCAAATTATTTCTGATAAACTCATTGTGTTTACATTCTATACAAAAGACTTGCAATAATATTTAATACTTTATCTGGTGGAATAATGTAGAGTGCCACTGGTTATGATTAAATTATATCGGTGATCAAAAATCTTTCGAATTGTAGGATAAGATGGAAAAGTTATATTTGTGAAAATTAAGTATTCACAACTACATTCTTTTGTGAATAGCTTGTAATGTTATTAATGACATCTCCTTCTTTATTATCGGGTTCATTGTTAAAACAAAGAGGCATTTGCCATGATTGCTTTCTTGATTCTGTTACTACCTGTGAAGGTTATTACATATTTTAACATTTTCATACGCCATCACGTTATCACACGGGAAACTTGTCTGAAGAAAATCAATTCTCTGTCGAGAAACGATTATTCAAAATCGTATATAGACTTATTGATGATCCTTGTATAATGTTCACGTTTATAATTTTTTCTTCAAAAGTGTCAATTTCTTGAATAGTTTCGCTCTTCAAATTGTGCATTGCATCAGATATTCAATCAGGTATTTGCACTTTCTCAGCTTAACTGTCTTTCAATGTTTGAAATTTCTTGCTCCATTAAAGTTGCTGATGTCTCCCTTCATAAAACAACAAATTTGATTTAACTGCTCAAAAACTATGGAACCGATAAATTTTACTTGTCCATAATCTTTTATTTTTCTGTCACCTCTTAGAGCCTTTAACTATGCATTATTTATTACTTTTTTGTGATTCCCAAGACATCATTTTTTATATAAGTTCAGATAACACTCGTTCGTTCTCTGAACAACCAACGGGATCAATTATTAAGCAAAAATTTAAAAAGTTTTTAAATGCGTATATCAGTCGAATCATACGTTACATGCAACATTTCCGTGCATTTAAGCGAGTGGCGCTTTTTCACGTGTGCCGCTCGCAGAAAGGTTCTTATGAGTGGAATAAGGTGCTACATCAACATATTTTTCTCTACATAACCAATGTATTGAGCGCTACTATCATTGCGATATATACATGAAGGAAATTCATTGTTGTTAACCTTTTTAAGGCTTATTATTTGATAGTTACATACTAAATTTTCTTTCTTCTAGATCAATTAAAACAAAACTTTTTTTCCAGAATCATCTGAATCACGAGTATTTATTTCTTTTAATGCTCAACACGTTTTCAACGACTGATTCTCAATCAACGGAAGCTTTTTCCATGAAAGTAGGAAGTAACATTAATGATAGCTCGGATGTTAGCGAAGACGAAAATCTAGATTATATCTCTGCAGCGAATAAAAAACTGGACAACAACATAGGCCCGCGCAGAACAATAGGTCGATCGCTTGGTGAAAAGATAATATGTTGCATATGACGGACACATGCGGTACAGACGTACGAAAGCCGCGCGATAATTATTACTCGTTCTAAAATAAATTTGGGGTTTTCAAAGCATATGTTCCTTTTAAATCCGTTTTTAATAGTGAGGATTACGCAGCTATTCTGAAAAAACGTGTCCATAACAATTTAGATATATTGTACGTAATTTTAATAAAGCGACAAATATAAACAAAGCAGACAAATTATAATATTTCTAAGTTAATGAATTAGCTCTTATATAAAAAAATATATTCTACTCTCATAATACATATATTCATCTTGCTCATGATTCAAATTACAATTACAATTTTCATAAAATGTAGATAAATAGCAAACAATAAATTACAAACCCAATTGACCTTATTATTTGATTAATAGAAACCCAATTTCTATTAACAATACAAATTAAATGTATATATAGTTATATTGTTCATTGTCTTTTCATTGTCAAAAGTCAAAATATTTATTGTATAAGAACAAAACCAGGATTCAAATTAAAAGGAGAACCACACACGATAAGTATTTAGTCCAAAAAACGTTTTACCATCTATATTTTACTATGCAAGTAGTGTAATAGGAAGTTGTTCTAAAAGAATCAAAATGACTTGGCAGAGACAACCAATAATACATTCAACGTATATTTTTAGATATGAGCCACTTTTAGTTTCTTCCAACTCTAGTAGATACAACTGATTCTTACCTAGACTAATTATATATTAATAAATCAATCAAGTATTCACAGAATTTTTTATTTAATACGTACAGAATACTGTCCCTTTAGCGAAAGCAAGCATCAATAATGTAAAATCCAACGGATTCATGGATTAAAAATCTTCTGTCAACAAATACTACATCACCTTATTAAAAAATAAACTGTTTTCAGTTAATGCTTCATCACTTATCTTATCACTCAAACTTCAAAGATAAAATAAATTGACCTTTGTGGTGTAATACTATGAAAACATTTTTATAATTGTTAAGGATATTTTAAGAAAATACACAGATATTCTGATAATTTTTATGATCCATTAGAATGTCAGATATAACATATTTATATCTGTCAAGTTGTGTTTATAATTAAACAGACGTGTAACAGCAGAGGCTAAGTTGGATTAGTACTCTATAAAAATTGCAAAAGAATCAATTATTACAGTAATTTTTTTACCAAAAATTTTTGTAAAGCAAGCTCGCATTGTTGAATGTAAATTCTTGCTATTTATATAATGCATACGATTTTTAAAGGGTAATATAAGACATGAACAACCTTTTTAAAACAATTCACAGCTGTTTTTGGTGAAACATAAAAACTGAAAAAAGAATTGAGTCAATATATGCTAAAACATCATATGTAAGATATAATTTATAATCTAAATTTGTAAATCTGTAAATGATAAATTCAGTCATAACATTGTTAGTTAAAATTAATTGTCGCAAAGTAGTTAGATATTGAGTGTAATATTGAACAGGAATGGACGTGTAGTTTTATGACTGGCTTTCAAGGTATTATAATTACATAATCCAGTATAAAAGTTAGTCTTCATATCATCCTTAATAAAAGCTTCCTCAGTAAATTTTCATACAGAAAATGTTCTACATTTTTATTAGATTCTGTTACAACCTTTAATTGTTTCAGTATTAAAAATAATTCATTCATATCCACTTGAGTTTATATGCTTGCATTCCATTTACTTTTGTCACAATTGAGTTCATCATTCATAACAACCACATTTTCCAAATTATGAGTATTGTTAATCATTATTACTGTTAGGGGAACTAACATTGTTACCCTGAAACTAAGGTTCCTTACCTATACATAAAATTGTAAATGTTACATTTTCAAAATAACAAAAGGGTAGAATACTAAGAATTTCACATAATCATTTATAATGTTTTAAATCTCTTGTTTATTTTATCACTATTGCACTTTGATAGTTTAAATTGATACAATGGTTCCAATCTGGGTGATTCTTGTCCTCCAAATCAGAAGGAATACTTGCACTAACATTGCAATGATTACATTATATATTTTATATTGAGATCATATAAATTTTGCTACTCAAGAAATATTTTTGACACACAAATGAGTTCTACACCTGCGTTTCAGTGAATTCTCCACACTTCAGAGTTGAGACCCAAGCTTTTTGCCGTTTATCAGAAAGCTTCATTTTTTCAAGCTTTTCAATATCCTCTCTGTAGGATTTATATCTTGGGTTGATAACAGCTAGAATTGTTTAAAATGACGTTTTTTTTCTCGAACGTATTTTTCAACTACATATAACGCAGCTTAGAATAGTTTTGATTTAACTTGTAATAATACAATCTATGATAAATATCTACTTAGAATGAATTTCTAATATTGTAAAAATGTGGCATGAACAGGGGTGCCTAAACCAACTTTTTTTATAGGTTACTAAAACAAACTGCGACAACCTCTCAATCTCAATCAGATTTGCAAATTATTCACTATTTCTGCGTCTATTTTGTTAAGGTCATGATTAATTTTCTCGAAATAACCATTTGAGTCTTTGAAAGGGAAAGCAAACCATTCATACAATCGTTAACTTAATATTAAAATGTATTAACCATGCTGTAAAATTTATTAATTGTCAACTTAATGAGGCAGTCAATATTGTCTTACCTATTTTTACTTATAAGTTATAAAAACAAACTGCGCGGCCGGCACTCAATCATCTACTTCTTCTTCGTAGGGTTCCCTGCCCTTCGTAGTCTAATTGTAACTATTTTTAATTTCCAATACGTTATTACGTACAAAAATGATATCATCTGATTCTATTATTTGTTAAAAAATCTTCTCCTCGATAAAATGATAATAAATATTTTTTTAATTTAAATTTCACTCCCATACATACCCTATATATTTTATCCGTTTGTTTTATTCCAGACGTTTAACATCTTCGGCTGTGACGTCATATAGAAAATATCTATATGGTCGATATTTTTGTTGATGAAATACTACATTTATATGACCTTGAAAAATGTTCTTTTAACATACGTGCGATGAGGCATTATCTTAGTTTTGTGAAACAATGGGGACGATTATATGAATGGTTTGCTTTCCTTTTCGAAGACTCAAGTGGTTATTTCAAGAAAATTAATCATGGCCTTAACAAAGTAGACGCAGAAATAGTGAATAATTTTCAAATCTGATTGAGATTGAGAGGTTGCCGCACAGTTTGTTTTTGTAACCTATAAAAAAAGTCAGTTCAGGCACCCCTATAATTACATGAATTTACTTATAAATGAAGAAAAAGCACGAAATATTTAAAACCATTTCGTATTTTATTCATTTTACAAGCAAACTAATGGTTTTAGAGCAGTGTCTTTGCTGACTTTTTTATAGATAATTTAATAAAATACAACTTTTATCAAAAACTTTTTCCGCTAAAATTGGTACTTTTCACGCAGCAGATCTAAATATGGAAAAAAATGCTGAAATTCAATTATATAATTTCCTTTATAAAATCAATACTTCTCATTTTTAAATTATTGTTGTAAGTCGAACTTTCCGCAGCTTGTGCGAAAAAATATAAGCAAAGTGTGCGTAATGTAATATTCCATAAATAAACATTTTAGGAAATATCTTTTTCGATAATAAACGTTATCTGAAAAATAATTAATAAGAAAAATCATCTGAAATTGACGGATAAAACCAACACCTGTTTTTAGTGAATGTTAATTTATAACAAATATGTTATATAATAACGGTTTTTTTTAGTGCAAGTGATATTAACATATTAACGCTTAAAAAGTTGCGATTTTTTAGCAAACTTTCGAGATAATTTTGTATATTATCAGCGGTGACAAAATTTTGTTTTTAGAAATTCCAACGTAGAATGTTATGTTCTTTCAGAATCCGGGCTCAAAATTTCAATTAGACATCAAGACAAAAAATATGGTCGATTGAAATATGAAAAATGTGAACATTAAAAAACAAATTTCTTTTCTGGATTTTGTTAGAATGTTACCGCAAAAAATCCATGCTGTAATTATAACCAGAAGTGATCGTGATAATTAAAGATTAACAGAGAATTTTTATATAATTATTGAACAATTTCTTTTTTTACAATATGGCGACAAGAACGTAAGTATTCTACAAAAGCCTAAACTAATTTTTTTTCTCGTAAACTATTGAGTTTACCACATATTATCTAAGAACAAAAATATCTTAGAATTGGTAAAAGAATATCCTTAAATTTCTTAAAGATGATTTTTGATTTTCCAAAATATACAAAAAATTAAAGTTTCAAAAATTTTTTTGTTTAAAAAAAAATTGATAGTATTCTTTAGTTGAATCTACGATATTTTTATTCTATAAAATTTTTAAGTAAACTCAATAGTTTCAGAAAAAAATGATTAAAGTGCCATAATAATAGCTGTTTTTTCAGAAAAATATCGAACATTTAGGTTATTTAAACTTAAATAATTTTTTTTTCCTAAATTATTAAGTTTAATTTTTAAGACAATTGTCACGTTTTTTATGTTGAAATCGGTCGTATTTTTTTGCATGATATGTAATAGAAATTGTGGGCTCGGATTCTGAAAGAGCATAAAATTCTACGTCGAAATATCTGAAAATACAATTTTTTCAACGACAAAAACAAAAAATAATCGAGTTAAAAGTTTGCTAAAAAATTGAGACGCTTGGGGCTCTAATGGGTTAATATCACTAAAAAAAATCTTACACTAAACAAATGTTTCTAGTCTAGACTTTAATAATAATTATAAAAAGAAATATTGTATTCATTTGTCTTATTCAAATACATTATTTAGTAAACAAACTATTAAATAAACAAAATATTTAAAATTGAATGTGATATTTGTAGTTGATAAACAAAGGAAAACCTAGCGATTATGTGCGATAAGCTTTAGTAAGCTTGAACATGAAAAAGAAAAAATGGCTTTTTGTAACTGGATCAGTCCCCGTCCGATGATGAGAAACTGAGTTTCTCAGAAGTTGCAATAACTTCTTTAGTACAGTAGCTTTTTAGCAGCCTCTTTAGGCTTCTGGGTATATGCTTACTTTTGCACTCAAAAAGAATTTTTTTTCATGATCAATGCATCATTGTATAGTAATAAACATCGGAGACTTACGTAGTCGTTTTTCTCTTTGAACCAATGTATTGACATGATCGCTGATATGACTTTCATTGGTCCTTGTGGAAATGTTCCTTAGAGGTTTTCACAGTAAGATCGACTCTGCGGAAAAATGTCTAATAACTCACTTCTTATTGCAGTTCTTTCCTGGACCGTAAATTCCGCGCGTACTTATGGGATCCTCTCTATTTTGCACTGACTCAATTTAAAAACTTTATTTATGAGATTGTCTTCTCTGTACAATGCATGCAGGATTATTCTCGTGCATTCTCGCATGTAAAATGTCTTTTTCAATTCTTCCCAGTGTTCACATTTTATTGTAAAGCCACATGTAAGGTGGAAGATTTTGAATTAAAAAAAATTCATATTTATGATTATTGTCAAATTAATCTGATGTGCAGTAATTTTATTGAAGTCACTTCTTTTTTTCCTTTTTTCCCCTGGAATAACATTTACATATAAAAGCATTTACAGCAAGCAGTTTTTTTTGAGCTTTCTTTTCGCATATTAATAGTATTAAAAGTATATCATTTTAAAAAGGAAATTACTAAAATTAGTCTACCTTGACAGATTTCAACGCCACAATCAAAACATATAATTTTATGTACCTTATATTTGCAACTTCACCATGCTAAAATCCAAACAATTTGATATTCGTTAAAATTCATTATTAAATCATTAACTATTAAATCATAACAACAATTTTCACACAGAATTTAAATAGAACATTGTAATAAAAAAAGTTTTTTTATACCTACATTAAACCAAAGTGATTATGTTAATGCATACATGAAAAGATCAAGAACGATTACATGGTAGCATCGTAAAAAAGTACGTTTACACGATTATTCAATCAGCAGTAATGATGAAGATCGATTGTATCGAGTTCGAGTGAGTACTTTGATGGTAAGACATCGCGTACGTAATAACACGTTCTCAAACCTGCGTATTGCATGTGCTTTCAGATAGAATATAAATTATGTTTAATGAAAGAAAAAAAATTATAAATGGTTATGTAGCCTACATTGGTTCAGCGTTTATAAAGATTTCACTTTAATTATTGAATGTGCTCGCAATTTTAGCTCTTTCAGAGCACAAGTTCGGCAAATATTGTTGCTTTTCCACATAGACACGTTATAAACTAAAACGATTCTCAAAATATTTGATGCGTGTGCTAAACTAATCTCAGTTGTGTACGTAATTATATTTTTTCTTTCGTAGTTTCATGTCATTTCTTTAATGCGTGATCGACAGTCAAGTGCTCTAGCGTACGCAGGCTTACGTACACGTTGCGTATACGGTGTCGTACGTCGAGACTGTTCTTAAAAACATAACTAAAACAAAGCTCAAAGATTTCATGGTTATTGAGCAGACAGTTTTTTATGTGATCTAATTTGATTATTTGTATATAATTAGCCTATAATTCAAATATAAATGTTACTCACTAAATACATGATTTTTAATGCACAAATGAGTTGCTTATATAGATCGATACATTTTTAGTCTACTAAAGATATTGTTTGTGTTAATTAATTTATAATATTCAATGATTAATATAACTACCAATCAATAAGTCATTCTTCAGGAACATCTATAACAGGATATTTGAGTGAAACTGTTGATTCTTCGGCTATAACAATTGTCTCAAGATCATCTACCACAGTAAGTTTTAATGATGATCCAGCACCGAAATACATGATTGAATCGAACGAAAGTAACAATATGGATAATAAATCATTAGACAAAGTATATCACTATACAAAACAATATCGTCTCAAATTTATAAAAATTGATTTTATTAATACTCTTTGGTTTTAATTTATGAACCATGGTTAGAAAGACAAACGAATCATATAACGTCAGTTTCTGTCATAAAAATACACGTTTTAATGCTCCTTTATTAATACGCACTGTTTACGTTCAGTTTTGCCAACCCAAATATTCATTGAGCTAATTCCTAAAGAAGTGTTAAATGAGTAAAAAAGAAAATTGTCCAGTTTCGTCCAATGATTAAACTAATCTACGATCACTTAATACTTTCAAAGTGATATTATTGAGAATTAAACTAAAAAAAACATAATCCTAAATTTCAAATACTTCATTATATCAAATAGATGCTTTATTTATTGACTATACATTTTTGTTTGTTTTCTGTTGTAAAATAACAAAATGTTTTCTTCATATATTTATCAGGCTTCATCTCTTGATGTACGTTAACTCTTCTGTTCAGCTTAGGACAGACGATGCTTCCGAAGTCGAAGCTCGAAGAGAAGGGGTGAATGAAGACTACTCTCTGAAGAATCGGAAGATAAGTCCTTCCAAAAACTCAACAAAGTTTCAGAAAAAGATTGGAATGTAACTTTATTAGTTACTGTATCAAAGGTTGCCTTATTTCGGCAGGTTTAATATATATATATATATATATATATATATATATATATATATATGGCAAATATTAGTTTTGTATAGTTGATTTATTCAAACCAGTAAATAGTATGCTACAACAAAATATTCTATCAGAAACTAAATATCTGATTTTGTTGTAATATTTTTATAATTTATCAGATGTTCGATTCTAGAAGTGGCGTCCAGTACCATGCAGTAGAACGCCTTTAATCTCAAATATTAGTGCAAAACTGGATTAACTAATTGATTTAAAAAACAATAATATGAAAGTGACTAATGCAGCTAATATCTAAGCAAAAAAAGACTTGTGGAAAATACTATGAAATTTACAACGCATAGCAAAGAAATTTCGAGTTGTGCCGACAAGAGTAAGAAAAAAACCTTGGTTAGCCCAAATCTGGATAGCATGGGCAAGGAAAATCGTCAAAACAATAATCTAGAAAACTGTTTGAAGAGCTTTATAAAAACAAACAATAGATTTGACTCGCTGTCAATTACCTAAAACCCAAGATGAAGGTGTAGAACCCACAATTCAGAATGAACAGAAAGAAATAATACCCGGAAGACAAGGTACACAAAGGGGCCGTCATAATTATAATATCAGAAATAACTCACTATATTAACAATAGTTACCAGCCTCTATATCTTGAAGCAACTATTATAACAGCAATTAACTAATATGTATCGATCGCACTATCTTCAGTACACCGCCCTCTAAACCACGATATCAATAATCTTTTTCCCTTTTTTTTTTTAATTTTTGGCAACAGTTTTATTGATGGAGGTGACTTTATCGCTAAACATCGGCAGTGCTCCACATCTAGTACCTACACTCCCAGAGTTAACTAACTGTATGAGGCAATGAAAAGTAAAAACTACTCCCCAATATCGACAGGTGAACCAACTTATTGGACAACAAATTCAAAAAAGTTACCAGACTTGTGTGATTTCACTATAGTAAAAGGAATAAACCCTTCATATTTCGAAGCAAATTTCTGCTTAGATCTCACATTAGACGGTTCACCAATTAAAGAAATTATCCATGCTAAAGTAACGAAAAAGGATCTTGCGCTAAATCAATAGATTAAGTAAAATACAAGCAAATCATCGAAGACAACATTCACAGTAACATTAGTTACAAAACTTGAAGAAATATAAACTAAAGTATCGGTCACTTTAATGAGTTAATTAGAGAGGCTTACAACGTCTGAACAAAAATAGTAAATCAAAAAAATATCTACAATATCTCAAAAAGAGTTTTCAAAACATCTGAAAGAAAAGAAAACTGAGAAAAATATGATAAATTACTAGACAAATACAACACAAGGTCAAGTTGAATAGATCAATAAAGGAATTGATAAACTTACTGCAACAGGAAAAATATATCGAAGTATAAAATATTTATCAAATCTCACTTCTACATATGCTATGAATTATTTGTTATGGAAAGCTACAACAAATTAAAAAAAATCCTAACAGTTTCTTCTCTTTATTCGTCAATCCTTTGGAAACTAGGCTAAAACTGAAGAGTAAAAAGTCATTGCATACCACTTTGGCCATGTATTCACATCCAACACAAAAGACATCATTGAACAGGAAGAGACTGAACAAAACAAATTGTTTTACGATCCAGAATAATTATTCGAATGATCATAGAATTACCTATAAACGCTAAAAGACTCATTACAATAATTGTTAATGCTTGTCTACAACCTTCTTATTTTTCTGCTCAATGGAAAATGGCACAAATTATACCCGTTCCTAAACCAGGTATAATAGAAGAACTGATTACTTTATATAGATTGCTTAAAAAATTGTACTCGCAAGACTAAATCCTGCAATCGATAAAACAAACTTATTTCCAAGACAACTATTACTATACAGCACATCTACATTGCATAAAGATCAACGACGTAAACAAGTGAACTCAAGTGAAGTAAGTAAATGGCTTAAAACCAGGATAATAAAATTGAATGTAGATAAATATAACCACGTGACTTTCACATTAAGGAAACATACCTGTCCACCAGTAATTCTAAATTAGAAGACCATCTCCCAAAATATTTTCGAACTCACCTTGATCGTTGACTAAACTGGAGAGAGCACATCTGTACTAAGAGAAAACAGTTTAATTTCAAATTAAGAAAATCTATTGGCTAATAGGTAGAAAATAAAAAATTAACGTACAAAATAAACTACTTATCTACAAAGCAGATTTCCATCCAGAATAGATATATCGTATTCAGCTATGGGAAACAGCTTCCAACTCGAATATAAAAATTATGGAAAGATTTCAATCAAAAGAAACAGTGGATTCACTCTGGTTTATTGTCAATAATCTAATTAACAAGGATCTAGACATTCCTACAGTCAAAGAAGAAATAACCTCATACTATTAGAAGTGCAAAACAAGATGAAAAAACCAACCCAATAAACTCGCAAAGGACGTTCTATATAATCAAATCACAAACTCAAAACTCAAAAAACATAAATCATTACCATAACATAATTGAATATACTTACTAATTCAGTACAGGAGTTTCCAATGGGAAGAACATAGATCTTAGCCCGTTTATTCCTCCTCAATTATATGTTATTAAGCTAAATCATTTACTAAATGTGAGTCCTATAGATTATAGATGAAATAAAATTTAAAAAAATCCTTGAGTATCTTTTAAAAGCTTTAAAAGTATCTATTTTGTGTTCAAAGCCTATTCAAAATGCCTTCTAGCATTTATAGGTAATTCTATGACCATTCTGACTGTAACATATCGACGTCAGGTGGTTTTTTATTTGTAATTCTGTTAATGAGAAAATAATCTCTTTTGTAAGTTTAATTGCTTTGGTCGAATAATTATTCTGGATTGTAAGACAATTTATTCGTCCAATTTTTTCCTGCCCAATGATGTCTTTTGGATTGGATGTGAATATATGGCCGAAGTATATGTAATGATTTTTTACTCTTCAGTTTTAGTCTAGCTTCCAAAGGACTGACGAATAAACTGCCAGGTTTTTTTTTAAATTTGTTATAGCTTTCCATAACAAATATTTCGTAGCATCTGTAGAAGTGAGATTTGATAAATATGCCATTTTTGTCTGTTTTTTTTTCTCTTAAATTTTGTTGAGAACTGTTTTTGAGCTGTAGATTCTTTTTTTATTTATTGTCCGGTTAGACCAGGAAACCACAGTTGTAATCTTGAAGTTACTTTTTTCGAAGAAAAGCTGCGTTGTATATGAGTAGTTGTACCGATTCTGCGAAAGCTACATCTTACTTGATGAACATTTGTTCAGTGTTCCAAAGTAAATGTAACGATTCTGACACATTTATTCAAATATATATTGTGCACTTTCTATCTAAATAAAAAGTAATTTCTTAACTGTTTGTATTAAGCCCTTTCTCTTATATATTATAGTGCAATCGTTGTTACGTTGGAGAGAGATGCTATCATAACGGATAATATATATGTTGAGGGGGGATACTTCGCAGTCAACGTTTAATATCATTGCTGGTGGATCAATTGATTGGCATCAGTTGAAATGTACTAGCCCTTAATATATGAATACTAAAGTATAGCCGTGAATGAGCGATGTTCTTGAAGAGAGAAAATACAAGACGGACGCGTAAAAGGATAAGTGGGTGTAATGCCAGAGATTGAGTGAAGCCAAGCTGAGCACTTGAAACCTCATTAAAAAACAAATGATCGGCCGTGTATCACACCTCCATAAGCGTTCACATCTCTCTCCCCTTCTTGTTTCGCGTATGTTTTATACATTGCACACGTTTCTCACAACGAACTGCTTGAATAATCTTTGAATCACGTTTCTAACTCCTATGTTGATATTTGTTGGAGGCATTGATCCATACATAACTTACAACTTATGCTTCTGTGCTGAACATTGAATCAAGTTTTATATTTGATGACTCACAGAATACTTGTTTGCATGTTTGGTCCGCACGCGAACATGACAAGAGCGAATTGAACACATTTTTATGTTTATCAGCTTACTGTTTCAGTAGAGAAGATTCCAATGATCAAGGGTATTATTTACTATTCAACCTTACTTCCAAGTACTTCATTTTGCTCTCGAGGAAAATTATTTTCCGATTGATCTCCAATTAGGAAACCCTATATAATTGCTAATATTTGTCTTGACGACTATTAGTAAAATGGTGCCAGTAGCTACTAAAGTTACTAAAAGTGTATCAATTATTACTAGCAGATTGGCAAAATATCGTGTCAATATACGTAAATTAATTTTCCGTTTCTATAAGAAATAATTAGCACTATTTCCTCAATATATTTCGAATACTATACTAATATACTCGTAATATAGCGTTGATTTACGTTTTCCAATGTTTTTCCAAAACATACATCATTTGAATAATATATACAGCAGGTGAATAAAAATAATTTAAGGTGAATAAGAATAATTTTCTTGCCAACAAGTAATTTAACAATCTTCTCGACATTTCTTTTGGATCATTTTTCCATCTCAACAAATAAGATCATTCTGTTCTGTCCAAAATCTTCGCATATCAAAACTTTTCCAGGTTTGCACAGCTTTTTTCTAGCTAAACGAGCTTTTTCATCTTCTTTGTCACTCAATTTAAAAGAAAATGTCGAATTTTAAACTTTTTTTTATTTACTCAGTAAAATTAAGGAAAAATAGAATAACCTCATTCTTATCAAAACGTATTCATCGTTAATCATAAATAGTCATTATTGACAGTAAACCAGTATAATCTTACAATAAACTTCGAAAATCTACGTAAATTACGAAATGCCCTTACAAAGTTTGCTACCAAAACTTGTAAAAAATACCACTTAAATATTAATATCACCATTGCACTTAAATATTAATGCACTGCAGATAATAAACATTTAAAATCACAAGAAAAAAGAACATTGATCAATTTTTCAAAGTTATTTTCTCGACTATTGTCAGTGCTGTCTGCTAAACTTTCTTCACTCTCGGAACTTCCATTGAGTAGGGATTCAATATCGTCGTGAGGGACATTACATGAGTAGGTTGATGTAATGACATGATCACATAGATTATCATCTTCTTGAATATGCTTTCTGTTTGATGATACACTTTACTCGCCGTCATCGTCATTTCTGTTACATTCCGTCGAAAATATTGCGGTCAGTCAAATCTCCACAATGGAGTCCTTTTGAAAGCCCAATTTAAAAAAATTTGACTTTGATATTTTTTTTGTTTTAAAAGTATAATACTTCTTTCAGTATCAAAATCATTAATTTTTTTTATCATACAACACTTTATCTGAACGATAGTATTGTGAATCGTTGATGGTTGTCCGTTCATTAGCTGGTATGATTTATTGTGTCTGATTTCTTTTTTTGCTTTTCTTTGCAAGCTCACCATCGTTATTTTCATCCCCATCGTTACACGATGCTTTCGTGTTACTCGCCAATTGCAGGATAGTAGATCTCGCAACTTAACTGTTAGCAGGTTGTATTTAATTAATTGAGAATAATTTCAGCTTACGTGTTCTGATTATTCATACTCGAATATTTGTTTCAGTTGACTGGAGATTACTGTCGCGTTTCCTTTCAACTATAAATCTCTTTGGGCCCACTTTGGTTTTCACAGGGTGACTTCAAAACGGAATTTTTCATGACTTCGTTAAGTGGCTTTTTCTAACATATGAAATACATTTATAATTACAGAAATTAGGAGGTTAATTATGTGAAGAATATTATCCGTTGCTCTTTTTACATACCATTTGTACGATACCGAGTGTTTTAATTCGTTTTAGAGACCCTAAGTTCGTAATTATATAAAAAACATTATTATGTTAATTACAATTACAATTAAGATCATTTTCCATGTACTAATTATACTATTGCATGCGCTTAAATATTAATTAGATAAGATTATTTTAAATTATTCAATTCACGCGACTTAAGTGTAGTATAACATCATGTGTTGTTTCGATCAAGTCTATGTGTCAAACCGAGTGTACGTTTTTACGATAGCCTATCCAATTCGTTTTTTTGTTGAAACTAGCTAAGTTTTCTTCAGTTTCAATAATTCACTTCGTATAAATTGAGTTTTGTTCGGAGAGTACCAAAGGGTGCTAATAAACAACATTTGACAACCCTCGTCATTCGAGTTTTCAAAATCTTCAAAAATAATCTTTGAAGTTAATAATGATGTCTTGCTAGATAATTGTTTTCGTTCTAATTAATTCTTTTCAAGTATTGATTTTTTACTTGAATAATGTCATCGGTTATGTAAAATCTGTGATTATTTATTCTATGATTATTACAAATCCCGAGTTATTTATTTAAGGAGGTCACAGACTTTACGCAAACATTTCTTGAGTCGAAATTTCACGTGCAAAAGATTTTGTACAAATAATTTAACAAATTTGTTGATTTAATATATTAGATAGAATATATATTAAATATACATTAAGAAATTTAACTAATAAATGCATGGACATTTTTGCTAAGTGTAGTTCCCTGGCATAGTATCTCGCCATCGCTTCTTCTCTTTCTTTCTTTTCAGATTCCAATTATTCGATACTAATCATATTTGTGCTCTTGTAATCAATCCATAATACTGGCTCGTATATTTTGTTACGAACCGTGAATTACGATTGAATGCCTTTTTTCACTTTTGACAACCGTTATTCAATCTTAATCAACTTAAACAAAAAAAAATGAACTTCCGAACTTCGAAACGAACATAGTTCAATAACCATTAACCTTGAATATTCGTCACATCACCAGTCATGTAATTATTAATTTTTAATTATAGATACGAATAAATATGCCGAAAAATACAGATAACTTTGAAGATTATTCCCCTTTGATGCAATATCGCCTAGAAAAATCTTTTATGAATTATTTTGGCATTACGGAGTGCAATGAAACTGTTTAAAACGAAAATACGTTTAATCAAGTCAACACAGATTTCACTTACGTACGATGAATGGTTAAATAATTAATAGAAGTAATACAAAAATTATGATCGTTGTTTTTAGTTTAAAAATTGCTACGACGTACACGTTTAAAGTAATGATTTGAATGAATACTATGGTTGCTACGACTTGGGCGTTGATGAAGCTATTGGTCGAACGAGTTATTCGAGATTTAATTATGATAAATATTTTAAACGTATTTCACTCCATTCACTTAGTTTAATCTAAAAACATAAAGTCTACGCGTTTTAATATTGCATTAGGTCCGCTTCTCCCTCACTTGAGCTTGCAAAAGAGAGGCGCGTAGTGCGAAACCGTATACAGGTGCGACACGTTTATGTCAAGATATATACCTACTATGTTTTATCCTCGTATTCTGATGAATTCTCATGAAATGAAAAAAGGAAAGTCTGTACATGTAGTACTACAATTTATCCCAGTCGGAACAAAATCCACATTGTTTAATTAAAATCGAGCTCGTTACGGACTAAGTCAAGGAGCTTTCGTTAAATTCTTGTTTCTTAATTAAAAACCTATTTGTGTGCAACATGGTACGTAAATGTTCATATTTGTAGTTGTGTACTTTTCTACGTAGATAATTATGAAAGTCATGACAAAGATGACAACTTTAGCAGAAGCGACGAAGATTCGAGCAACGCAAAAGTCAGACAAAACAGCTACCGCCAACCAACCCCCAAGAAAAAGTTATTTCTGGGATCGTCGATAACAGTACTGGCGTTTGTTATTACTTTGGCTACTATGATTTTTCAACAACATATCATTAAAACATTTGCTGCGAATCTTTTGAAATTATTTTCGCAATGTTCTATTAAACCACATAACTGCCCAACTCTTTATTATAAATTCGAGGAACACTTTAACGATGGGTTGACCGAACTCGAAAAACATTATTATTACTCGAAATGTCATTTGCTGGTGAATATAACTAAAGATAATGTCGATACCGATGGATCAATTGTGATCGTGAAATTAATGAGGTTATCAATAACGACGAATATTGTGATTGGAATAATCTTTCAGTAGAAAATTATTGTCTTGATATTCCAATAAGTTCACAGCTGAAAAATGTCTACGATCGTAAAGGTTTTTACAACAGTCTCAATACAGACTATCGCTACGCCCCAAAAGATGAATATCAGGATATTTATGACGATAAAGTATATAAAGAACTTGTTCAAGAAAATACATTTTTTTCTAAAACAAATAAAATATCTTTCCAATTGTACACTGCCGTTGTAAAAAAGTTTAAGTCATCCAAGTTCAGCATTTGGGGAATCTTCTTAATAATTTTGGAGTTACCGTTTTCTCTGAAATTTATAGTAGAAAATGAAAGAGTCTCTAAGAAGGGCGATAAGGGCGTTCAAATTTATGTTAAGGATAAAAACTGTATTACTTTTTAAGGAATAATTGTTTGCAGTAAGGGAGATTTTCTATCAAAAACTTTATTTCTTTCACTGAATCAACACAATGGTAGGGTTGGGTGCTTGTTGTGTTTAGAGCCCGGCCAAACTGAAGAAAAAAACATGTGTATCCGTATAAAGAGAATATCTTCAGAATCAACTGTAATCGAATTTGACTGTGTGTGGTGTTAAATATATGTAACTATTATCATAACTTTAGCTTAATTATGTAACTTCTACGGTTATAGATTTAATGCACTGTGCGTTTGAAGGAATCATAAAAAGACTCGGTGAATTGTGATTTGACGCAAAGTTCAATAGTGAAAAATATTCATTTTATAACATAGTGGCACAGTTATAAAATGGAGGTCATCCATTATAGATTTTGCTCGATCAAGTCTCCATGTGTTGTAAGGCGACCAAGGCAGATAGAAACGCACTTTTGTCACTGGAAAGCCTCTGAACTTAAAAATTGGGCTTCGTATTGTTTGGCACGGGGTTTACATGCTATATTATCTGCAGAGTATTTAAATCATGTTACGTAATCACAAATCAAATGATTAATGTAGCTTTGAATGTTTGAAAAGTTTATTGAAAAATATGAAGAATCATAAAAATCATAACATCAATGGCTGTGGAAACAACATAATTTCATTCTATTAATCACATGATTGTACGTCCTTTCACGCAAAAAAAACAGGTGATTGCTTTATGTGCGCTCTTTCAGCAAAACGCTCTCATTCAGTTGTTGTCCTGAGATTCAAGTCGCATATGAATGGATAAATTTCATCATTTTGCTCTCTTCTTGTCTTAATTTTATAATTTAGACTTTGTTCAATAATTGTTTTAATTATTGTTTTAATTTTTAAAACCGCTTCCAAACAAATTTGGATCTGGATGCTGAATACCGAACCATAACCCTCAAATATAATTTTTTTTTATTCTTAATTTTTAGGGATGTTCATTTATCATTATGTAAAACGGTAAAATATTTCGTAAATATTAGGAAGTTTTTATTAAAAATGCAGAATCTAAAAAATATTATAATGTACAAAAGTGTTGATAATTAATATGTACGATTAATTTGCGATAGTTTCGCTTATTTGAATTTAAATTCAGAGTCCCATCACTAGACATGCATATGAATATATCAAAATAAGACGGAAGGATAACTTTAGCGAATACAAAGCTTCCTCTTCGGGAAGAAAATCCTGCAAAAAGAAGGATGCATTTGCGTACATAAATATCGTGAAACATGAATTAAAACGAGTATGCGCTCAACCCTCGGAGTGAGAAAAAAAATTGACGCTTCAATCCTCCCAAACTTATGTTGGAAAAGTTTTAATCATAAATCGTTTCAGCATTGGTCAAACTAAACTCACTTTTCGCGCTTGTTTTGCAATACTATTAGGGAATTCAAGTGTTTGTACTGCATAATTGCCACTCGATATATCTAAACAGTGTATGACTGAAGAAAATTATTACAGTAAAGTCGTTTTGAGGCGTGTTCGATACTCAAATGTTGTGCCGAAGTCTTGATTGGCCCACTCGCTTGAAATACTTTGAAGTGGAGTTTGTTGACTGGTTTTATTGGACATCTCTTGCTTGATCTCTGGGTAACTATACCTGTACTAGGAGCGCGGGCTGGCACTGGTCGCCAAGAGCTATAAAACGGGTTGGCAAGGAGTGAGTGAAAGAGAAAGACAGAGATAAAGAGGCAGGGCGAAAGAGAAGGAAGTTTTATGTGGAGAGTTGACTTACCTTTATACCGCGTGATCTGGTCGTTCTTGTTCACATCTCGCTCGGGCCGCCTTTCTTTTGGTACGTCGCCGATACATGTATACGCAGACGAGCAATGAGTCGCCAGCGGCATCGCCGCGGTGAACATAAGGTGGCCGTAAAAGAATTTCATATTTTTTATGCGTCGTTGGCAACTTGGGTGGCCTAAAATGGCTGACGGTTATATAATATAACCTTGCTTTATATGATTATATATATATTGACCCACTTGTATAAATTTTAAGGAGTGTAAGAATCTTATGGGAAATCTTCTTTATTTTTCTTTAACAAACAAAAATCCCAATATATTAACCAATATAACAATCAATTCAAGATACAATTAATTGATAGTTCAGCTTCAATAAGTAATCATGGAAATCCCATTAATCTATCACAAATATATTAATTAAATAGGAACTTCTTAGTTTGACTGAACTTCTTAATTATGGTTGAGCACAGAAGACTTATTTGCTATCATGTACCTACAAGTGATGTCACATAGAAGATTACAAAATGAATAAGGCAACCATGAAACTCAAGTCCATTCATTGTGATTTTGAGATATTTAAATTTAAAGTTCAAAGAAATATCAATAAAATCGGCAAATTATTTTTTTAATCTAATAAGGAGCATGAATTATTCATCTTTGAATACATCTTCAAAGCTAAATGCAATTCAGTTAAGCGCTTATGCAGACAATTTTAATTTATAAGGAATAATTTTTTTTTCCCGATTCCACTTGGATATATGTGTATACATACGCTACGTACAGAGTTTCTTTGTCATCGATTTTTAAGCGGTGTATCAAAAAGGGGATATGCTGTAAATAGTAGATCAACAATTTCTTTTTAGTTTTTAATGAATCGATGCCACCTCATTCATCTGAATAACATTACGTTTCTATTCAACTCAAAATCCAATTCTGGCAGATTTTCAACATGAGCGATCTTTTTTTTTTAAATTGTCAATTTTTATTAAATATGTTCATTTTGACGGATGGTCAGAATATAAATTCTTTTAAAAATGTTGTCACTTTCAAATTGTTGTAAAATCCTGATTTTATATTAATTCAGATATTTTAAATCGAAAACATGACTATAGCGGAAGAACTTGAATACAATGTTGCATATCGCAAATCATGATGCACTTTTTAAAGTTACGTAACAATTTTGTTCACAAATGTATACATTTTGATTGTGTGTGGTAATTAATGTTGGCACTATTTAGAGCTTCTAAATAAACTATTATGGGAAAAGGTAGATTAAAGTATGTTTATGATAAATAAAAAGATATATTATTAGTGGTAAAATATTTCAAGCGAGGAAACGTTGATAAAAATCTACGACGTTGCACTACGTAATGAAATGTCCATTCTATAATCAAGTAGATTTAAATTATATAAAATTGGAATATTACAAATATCGAGGTATTGAAAAAAACTAGAGTTGACGTTATTGTATTATATGCCATGTGAATGAAACGGAATCTGAATAAAATGAAATTATATTTTTAGTTCAATCAAATAAGCCATGAAATGTACTTTCAACTGCGATGTTACATTTTAGATCATTATTATCATTACTTTATTTATAAATAGTAGTGATGGTCACGTTTTCAAACATTTTCCATATTTCGCAAAATTGTAGCATCAAGAAAATAATATCCAAAATGAAGCGTTGCAGTCGAAAATACATCTCACGACTTACTTGACTGAACTAAAGATAGAATTTCATATAATTGAACTCTGGTCTGTCTCAACATATTAACTGATATTTTCTAATCTTATGTAATTAAAATCTATTTGGCCGTTGAAAGAAGATTTCATTACGTTCATTCAGCATGGATTTTTTCACAAATTAAAATTTGAGGAGTTTAATTATTTAAAAAAGAGACAAGAAAATAATATAATCATTTAAACATTCTTTTAACATTAGTGAGAGTACTACAACGTTATATGTAGGTTGACCTCAGATAATTGAGATTGGATAATAAATTCTATTAATTGTTAGAAAAGCATAACCCAACAAGAACGACGAACTTGATTTTATCGGTAACATACACGAGTGTTTGACGCATGAAAATAGCACGTTTCATGCGTCATACTCGTTCTTCGATGAACAAACATTTCATTAGAATCTATAAGTTCAAGCTTGATATTTTAAAGTAGGAAGTCTAATTAGCAAAAATTCGCATAGTTTACTTTCGCTGACAATTCATATTTGAAGTTATTTCTAAAATTATTACATAAAAATTTTAATGAGATGGACGAGCATGTGGCTTTATGTTAGCGTTATTTGTTATTTGCAACATAATGAACGTTAGTTCGAGATAATGAAAAGTTTTGTTTCAGAATCCCCACTGAAAAAATCACGTGATTTGTTATGATAAATAACGTGTCAATTTTTCATGATTAATTGAGTGATATTTAAAAGATTATAAACTAACTATTAGAGAGATTATAAAATACGAAAGACAACGCTATTTCACATAATTTATTACAATGTTAATGTTACTAATTCTGATATTAATAAATATCTTTAGCTATACAAAATGATAGTCAATCAAATGCAATAAATATAATTAATAATTCTTTTAAAGTTATTATTTTTCTAAGGAGAATATATCGTCTAAAACGTCGATCTATACATATTTATTCTAGTACTGTCGGTAATTATAAAGAAAAATTTTGTTGTTGAGGATATTATATTTTACGTTGTGAATGAAAATTGAAATCTAAAGACGATTTGAATTTTCGCGCTTTTTTCACCCTATAAAAATCCACACAATGCTGGATGTTGGAGATTAAATCAAGTCTACTATTATTTTAAGAAACGATTAAAAAGACTATTTGCAATTCCTAAGTGATCTACACTACAAGTATATTATTCCTCTCTGTAAATTCCTCAAAAAATGCAAAATCATCATTTAATTAAAAATGAAACTTTTCTCACTCTTAACCTATCAATCTATTCTACTATCTTTCGTCTTTAAATTAATCACCTAGATAGACCTTGCGCAATGCGCACAAAATAATTGATGGATGTATAGAACGCGAGCTTAAGCTCCTCTGGCGCCAGTAAAAAAACGAACACGAAAATATGAAAAACTTGGTTATAAGGTATCACGAAAAATCACGTGTGAAAAAGAATCATTATTCTATGAGAGCAACTCCAGCGCCATTCCCTTATACTTGACCAATATAATACATAATGCCACAGTCTAGGGTCGTAGTCAAAACATATAATACTCCTAGCTTGGAAGGAGACGCTCACGAGTCAGTTAGTGACCGATCACAAAGAGAATCACTCCTTCAATCCTATTGTATTTTTAACATTAAATCAATCGAATATTTAAATTATATCGTTTCTATCTCATTATTAGTAATATTCTCCTTACACACGTAGTCTTCCTTTTATGGGGCCTACCAAATAGTTGAATGATATATCACGTTATAAATCAAATTAAATCATGTAGTTTTTCCAATATCACATCTAAATAATTATGTGATATTACGTAAAATATGCAAAATTAACGTTTAATTTATCACGAAACAATTCACTTGATTTTTTCAGTATAGTTACACTTGATTTGTAATGTTTACTGTTTAGCGACAATTTAATTTATATTGTAAAGATAACAGATTTGTTACTGATTAATATAGAAATGAAAAACATAAACGTACGAAACGCAATAATATAAAAGTTGCCTAAAAGACAATTTTTAATTTATTTGACTCTTTTCTATTAATTTTAACAATCTGGAAAAAATAACACATCTGTTTGTGCATAAAAAACATCTTGTGAATTAAAATTCTTTTAAGGGTATTTTTTATATGCTTATCCAGTGAGGTCCTCTACTACTAGAAATTGAAATGCAAATATCAGTAGCAACTCTGTCCGATAGCATAGAAAGAAAGAATGTGTAAGCTCCAATTACGTTTTTTCCAAACATTCAAATTGACACACTATTCAAGGTAAACGATAAAATAAAACTCTTAAATAATGTTTAACATGTCATTCTGGTTTAAGAATGTCACTTTTATTATGTGAGTAATGTATATACATGTAGGTTGACTTTATGAACTTTTAGAAAACGTGAAATGATTTGTAAAACTATTTGTGACACATAGCGCACTGATGCACAAATATATAAGTAGCCGTTTTACGGAAAATAAAGTAATAAAATAATGCCTCACAGAGAACCGCAGCGACCATATCCTAAAAATGATTCAAAACTGGTTTATCACATCGTTAGTTCCTGTAACACAACAAAATAAGGGATCAATACTAGTAAACATCATATTTTAATAATATATCATTTTAAATTATTAAGTATCAGTCTGCCAAGGTTTTCGTCATAAACTTTGTGTCTGACTATGAAAAAAAAGCGAAACCTTTCATAGTATTCATCATTTAGTAAAACGCAAATATTAATAGAAGTGAAATGGTATAAACGAAAAAATATATAAACAGAACTAACCATGATAGCATTTACAATATCGTTTTGGTTATTTTTGAGAGCTTTAATAGCCTTCCCTCGTGACACACTAGCTTGACTCATGACAAGTTCAATATCTTTCTCTTCAACCCCTGTTTCATCAACTTCCTCTTCAGATTCTTCTTGTATAGGAGCAACCACCTGAAAAAAATTTATTGAATTATTATTAAAATAATTTCTTTTTTAGTGATTATCATACAGATTCAAAAATATACCGTTGTGCTTCCACCAGCTTCAGCAGCTGATATTACAGGAGGCTCTTTAAATTTCTCTGCAGCAGCTACTTGTGCTTGTTGACTAAGATCTTCAATCTAAAAACAATGAAAAATTGGTATTAGAATTGTCAAAATAATAAAAAGTACTAGTTGTCTGTATACCTTGGCTTCACCAAAAACAATATAAGTATCCGAAGCAGGATTTTTTAGAACATCTGGCTTGTTGATAACAAATAGTATATTTTTAGATTTTCTTATTGTCACTCTGTTTACACCTTGAACCTATAACATACAATATTAAAGCAATTTTATTAATTAATCAACAATCATAAAAATACTTTTTATTATTCAGTTCCTACCGGTTTCAAACCAAGTTTACTCATTAACTTTCTAGCTTTTTTTTCTCCTCGACTTTGTTTCGCTTTCGAAACCATGTCAATGGGCATACCAGGAACATTTATTCCTGGAAAACCAACATTTCCACCTGTAGTTGCATCTTCCAGCTCTGGTATGGTATCATCAGAATCTGAATCAGTTCCAGAACCAGCATTTGCTGCTTCAACTTTTGAAGGCTCAGATGCTGTTGCTTTGTCAAGTTCGGTGAGTTCTGGCATTTTCGTTAACTTAAAAATAATAGCAAAGAAAACTTGATTATTAAATGGGACGTTATATTCTTCAAGAAACAAATACATTTTTATTTTGGTATTTATTATTGAAGATACCCTTGAATTAAATGTCAAAAGTAAATTGGAGCATTTTTATAATTTGACTGTAATACAGCAAATTTAGATTTGTTCCCCTTCACTATTAAGTCACCATTCATAAATGAATTTCGAAACATAGAATTAATTTTGTCAAATAAAATAATGTTAATATAAAGTTACATAAATATTTGCTATTTATTCAAATAAACTTTGTCAAATATCATTTGTTCACGTATTTCTTATCAACTTTACGAATATTACGGTAGTTATAAACGTTCTCATGCATGTATATCTTAATTTGAAACAATCAAATGGTATCACTGTATAACTCACAAAATTACAATAAGAATTCAATTGTCAAATTTTACTTAACATAAATTAATATAAAATAATTCATGTTACATTTAGGGACATCACAGTTACAATTAAAAGACAATCGAAACTTTTTCAAAACTAAAAAAGATGTCTGAGAGGTTATAAAACGAAGAGACTAGAATAAATCGTAAAAAACATTAATTAATATAAATAAAGTTTATTGATATCAAATGCGAAAAATAATATTATAAACTTTTTTTGTAATAATACATTATGATGCATAAATAATCCATGGATTTTACCTCAAATGGCGTACCGTTGACGAAATATTACTTTCTCAACTACTTTGTGAAAATGTAAAGGCAGATTCACAATGAGAAAGTTGAGAACCACAGAAAATTCACCTCCCTCTCCCAATATGGTATACACGCAATAGTCATTTCCATAATAAAAATTTTGAAATGTTTTTGTGAACGCAATTCATAAAATCAAAGCCTTTTGTCTGCTCATTGTTTTTAATCAAAATAATATTAATAAAATGCATTTTTTGTACAATATTTTGAGTGTTAAACTGAAAGATAGTGCCACGTATGATTACATTTAGAATCTTCTGACTTATTTTCTGTCAATTTCAAATGAAGCATGTATTCATAATCATTACAAATATTATAATCAATGACTTTTTCCCGATAATCTAAATTTTCTTTTCATTTTTCTTAAATGAGTGGCTATTTTAAAATTACTTTATAACGACATGCATTATTATATACTCATATTTGAAAAATTCGTTCACAGATACACATATTTTCGCACATAAAATTACAATATACTTTTTGTAATATGATATTTTTATGATTTCATGAAATGCTTTTCACATGAATTTGAAGTAAAAATGAATTAGCACCAAAGGTTATCTGTTTGTTAAAAAAATTAACTTTTTATTGATTTTATCAATAAGTATAAATATTTTTTTTTAGATTGTGTGAGGATCTAAATACCCAAATAACACAACGTTTTAAACCGATTTGTAATATTGGTGAAAAAAAAAAAAAAAAAATACTATTCTAGAGTATTTATACATTAAAATAAATTATTTCTTTTTCAAAATTAGGTAAATCATCCACTTACGTAATTCCAAATTATATGAGAATAAAATTTCTATATGCGAATCTTAAATTAAATAAAATAACAAATATAATATATACTTTGAAATTATAATAGCAAAAGTGTTTATATGTATCAAATACATTTTTAGTATTTTCAATTTCATTTGTGTGTTCATGCTACATTGTCTATTGGCTTAGTTCTAGTGATATTATATTGCCATAATTACAAAAAAACTGCCTATTGAAACGGGAATGATTCAATATTAATTACTGATCTTTAAACAGGTCAAAGTAGACGAATTTGTTATTTCAAAATGTGGCTTAAATCTCATTTTTTGTAATTATGAACATATAAATTATTCAAAAGTACTCTTATAGCAAAATGGGCTGTTTTAAATAGAAATTTTATTGTATATTCGAATAATTCATGACTATAAGGTATTCAACAGCTCTTATTTAACTCTTTAAGTTCATCTTTGTTTGCAACAATTAAGATTCCTTTTTAGGAGATTCATCAATCTCCATTTTTTCATTTTCAATTTCTTGATCATTTGATTCTTTTTCAATAAACATTGAATCTAAAAATGCATTATAATGGTTAGTTAAAAGACATCACCTGCTATATTACTATTTTTTTTAATTAAAAACAGTTACCTTTACTTTTTTGATTATTTTCACCTTCATGAATCATGTTATTTTCTTCACTATTAGACATTGTAGAAGGCTTTTCCACAACTTCTATATCTGAATCTTAAGTTAATTAGAATTAAAGAAATGGTATATGATATGCTTTGAAATTATAATAGTAACCAGTGTTTACCTGTATCAGATAAATTATTAGTATTATCAGTTTCATTTGTATGTGTTTGTGCTACATTTTCCATTGATTTACTTGATTGAAGAGATAATCTTTGTGGGCTCATCAAACTATTATCTAATTCTAACTTAGGAGCAGATGGTTTTTGTTTTCTAGCTGGATTCCAAAAATTACAGTAACAACACCTGAATGCTGATATTCATATTAAAACGAATAATAAGATGTGATTAAACTTCTATAAAATTTGTAAGATTAGTTTTAAAATAACACATTTACCAAAATATTCAAACTCTTCTTTAAGAGCCATTCCATTATGTGAGTCACATTGACGACAAATCAGGGCATATCTATTGTTTGGTCCATCACCAACAACATATTCAATAAGTTTGTCAACATAGCTTCTTTGTTGAGGTAGAATTGGTCGAGGTAATGGAGTCTCTGTGAAGGAAATTTATTAAGACAATAAATAATCTTGGTTGATAATAGATATTGAAAGTATCACAGTCTTAAATATAAATTACTAACTAGGAGGTGACGTAACAGCATTAATTAATTTATCACTTGTTCGATAGGGTGTTAAAGGTAATGGAGATTGGGGAATACCAGCTCCTATGGAAAGCTTATTTAATGAAAGGTTTTGGGCAAGGTTAGATGAAGCTAGAGCTCTTCGACGTAATTCAGTTGCTTGCAAAGAAGGAATTACTGTTTGAGGTGTACCCAATTTAGGAGATTCAGTGGCCACGACAGGAGTTTGCTTACATGAAATCTATGAAATAAATCAAATTCTCACACATGTATTATATGAATATATAGATGTACTTGGTATAGTAACTAAATTCACTAACCTGTGGTGAAAACTGCAAAATAAAAGAAATAAAAAATTAATGATCAGTTCACTTCAAAGTCAATAAACATTAGTACAGTAGCTACACGAGGATACATTTTATTTAAAATCTAAATTAACTGTAATTTTTCAACCTTGGTAATAATTATTATATGCTAATTAATTAATTTTCAATGACTTTTCAAAATATTAAAAACATTAAATATAATAATACATACTGGATTCATTCTCAACTGATCGGGAGCATATTTCATTAATATCTCTTTGGCTTTTTTGTATGTTTCTGTTTCTGTAACTTCATCTAATATTTTTCTTTTTTGTTGCTGCATTGTAGACAATTTATCTTGATTTTGAGAAAGTTTTCGCTTATAATACCACGATACCATTTTTTTGGTAAATAAGATTCTAACCAGTACACAATGAAAAATATGATACAGAAAATAATAGTTATCGTTTTTAATAATAATATTAACACAAAATCACTTACAATATTGGAAAAATTAGTAATGGTGTGATGTAAAATATTTGATCATATAGTTCTGCAGGAAAAAAGTAAAAGTAAAAGATCACTGCGGTAATAACGTACAAAGCTACACTATAGATGATCAAGGTTCCGACAATTTTTTTATGTCTCTGTTCAGTATTTTGACCATATTCCTGGATATCCTTTATTTTCTGTAATTTAAAATATTTATAGTTGTTAAATAAATATAAAATAAAAATTATATGTATGTAATTATAAAAATCCTTACTTTATCTAAATCATCCAAAACTTCAATAGTAGTTTTCTTTTTCTGAAATTGGAGAATAACATATTAAATAATAATATTAATAATATGAGTCTGATACACGTAACGATATTTAATGAGAAGATGACTTCATCATTATATATTGATAAATTTGACAATTATCTTAATTTAGATTATTTTCAGTTTGGTATGATTTATTACAAAAATGATTGAGTTTGATATGTTATAAAGCTACCAATTTCAATTTAAATTGAATTGAAGTCATTTATGCTATATATAGATCTGAAATGTCACTTCATTGAATGTTAATGACTGTTTCTCTTATTTTGAATAATTCATTAATTTTACGTGTTCAATTTTGTAAAATCATTGTTAAATTTTATCACGTGTAAAATACCGTGAAAATTATTGTTTGAATTTCTACATTTTATTAGAGATCCATTTTGCCTTAAAAAAATTGACAGTTCAATAATGAATATTTAAGTCAGTAATGTAAAAAAGTTGAAAATATTTTTATATCAAAATAATTAAAATAATAGTTATAACATAATAGTTTTTAATCATTAACTTTGAGGTCAACTAAAATATTTAATACCATTCAAAATTACTTGATTCAAACAAAAGAACAGATTAATAACATAACCTTAAAGATAAAATATAGCTACAAATGTATCAATAGTTTTGATAACATTTTTGTACTCACACGAAATCTGGAGAATATAATTCCCATTATGATGACTGTTGCACTATTTTAATACAATTCAATAGTTGACTTCCACGCTATACAATCATTTTTTTTTTAATTTGGCAAACATACGCACCAGAATCATTCGACTGATTTCAGATTTTAAAATTAGAAATGCTGGCCACAGTTTTAAACGCTTTGGGTCGAACTTGATCTTGCTCTTCTGTTCTTTTTTACACAAAAGTTAAAATTCTGTTAAAACTAAACTTGAAATTTTCAATGATTTGCGTTAAATTTACATCTTTGAAAAAATCTTATTTTTTGACATTTTCCCGCAAAATTAAAATTTTGCCAAAAGCAAATTTAAAGTTCACATATTAATAGATTTGTAGATTTTTGCCTTAGACAAATTAATTATTATACTTGAATTCATTCCAATCGATGCATGTATGCAGTGTATAAAATACCTTGGTGTATGTGTAAGTATTATATGTACATGTGTTTGTTTAAATATACGTAATAATCTGTTTGATGGAGACTTATGTTGAATAAAATGTTTTATAGGAAATTTCATTTCATTAATGATTTTATTAGTTTTATTGAGATACATATGCATGTATCTATAATTTTATCAATATTTTCGTGATTTCTTTTTATTGGTACAATTTTAAATGGCACTATTGTTTCCCGTCTTGATTCCCAATTGTTAGCCACTCACAGCACAACATTGACGGTTGCAGACAATTCATTTGACATTTGTCTGATGGATAATACTAATGTATACCTGTATTGGCGGGTAGTATATAACGTATTGACATGCACAAATATATATATATATATATATATATATATATATATATTTCTGTGTGTACGTGCATGCACGCGTCTTTATGGTTGGATGCATATATATTATACATATAGATATTTTCAGAAAAAGTACGTTATTTGGTTTTTAGGAGGACATATGTAGATTACCATGAAATTAACTTTGAAGGATTTTTCAAGGTCAACTCTTCTGACACATTATTTGGTAGAACGGAAAATTCTATATCCAGATGAATATTTACATGATGGTTTTTAATAAAGATCAGTGGAGTAAAAATTATAAAAAATCGGTTATAGTCAGTTTTCCACGCGAAAAATAATCTTTCATTAACTATTATGGTTAGAAGCAGTTTAATTAATAATAGTTGGTTATTCGTGACATTCAAACTGACCTTAAAGTTCACTTCTCGCCCGGTTAACTTAATTTTTCTTCTTAAATTTTCTATTTTTTATCATACCAATTTAAACAATGAACATAAATACGAAGAAGTATGCCTACCGTGCTAAAAAATTCCATTACATACCATTTAAAAAAAGCCAATAGGTTTAAATCCTCGATCTGATCAAATCGAGGATTTAAATTCATTCAAAGGTATGAATATCTAATTAATAATAGTCAATAGACAAAAAATCATCCGAATAAAGATATTAATAGATATCCATCACATCGACATCATTAATCATTTTTAATAGCATGAAATATTAGAATCATTCATTAAATGAATACAATTCTATACATTTCTATTAAAACTTTTTTTCCAAAGAAACACCGTTCCTTAATAAATCTATCAGGGCACATAATTATTTGGGTTATGATTAGTGTTTTGAGTATTGTTATATATAAAAATAGTTAGTTTAACATTAAAAATACTTATAGCACCATTTTTATACTTGTGACCAACTGGTAGATCTAGAAGATTTGTTATTGGCTTTAATACAGATCTTAAATTTGTTTCTCGGTAGCTGCATAATTAATACATAAAAAAAAATTTAATAATTCAAAATTATAAAAAAACAGATTGATAGTTTTAAATAGTTAATAATAGAATCTTTAAAAATATATTACGTATTCATAATAATAAAAATAGCAACGTTTGATTTTCCTGACTAGCAATCGTAGCGCGCTAATTACAGGTAGAATGTCACTATGATAAATTTGATTTCTAACGTTCTAAGTGAATTCGAACATCCGAAATTGTATACTAACTGAATTCGGCTATTTTTATTACATAGGAGATATTTAAGACAAAACACGTCATAAAATAATCATATCAACAAGCGAAAGTGTATTAATAGTTAATTACGAATATCTTTAACGCTTATTACTCTTAACAAATAAAGAATTTATTAACTCTTGTTTTTAAAAATGAATTGGGCGCTCAATGATGAAAATTGATTAATTTAAAGGTAGTGATGATAAGATATCACCACTAAAGAATAAAAAGATATATAAAACATACAGTTTGTCATACCATAAATGTATCACTATTACCAATAAACTGCCAATCAAAATTCTTACTGAGAACCAATTATAATATCAGTATCATGATACACAGATACTTGTTGTTTATTCAGCTTCAACCACCGTAATTATTACAATTTCTTGTTTATCAATAACATATATTATGGCCTAAACACTTAAAATAATATCATTGGTAAAAAATAAAAAGTATATAGGCTGTACGAACTAAAAATAAATATTACATAAATTATTTAAAGTGATCTAATTTTCACGTGTTCAACAATTTGATGGTAGGTGAATTACTTGAAAGAATATAAAAGTCTATACGTAAACATTGGTTAGTTATTTGAGCGCATTAGGTAAGATTAGGTGTTTTAAACTGATTCATAATGTATATGGAGATATCTTTAGAATAT
Source organism: Chouioia cunea (assembly GCA_030064505.1). Taxonomy (NCBI): domain Eukaryota; kingdom Metazoa; phylum Arthropoda; class Insecta; order Hymenoptera; family Eulophidae; genus Chouioia; species Chouioia cunea. The sequence goes on from JAOPFQ010000005.1 coordinate 14,642,044, forward strand.
AGACGAAAAACAGACAAAATTCTAAAATTAGTACGAGGCATTCAGCTTAACTCTTTTTCCAAATAACATAACATTTTTAAAGTAAGTTAATGATTTTGAAAATCAGAATATCCAGACATATGCCCATATTTATGAATATTATAAGTACAATGATTTCTTTCTTTCTTACATTCGGCCATTCTGACGTTATTTTGAATGGGCCTTTAGCTTTTGCTGTTAGCGTTTAATTTCTCTTGACGCTGGAGAGTCTGTGGTAACCATGACTACATAATTTATCTTGTATCGTTGTACCTTTAAACGACGAGCGTCTAATCTTCGTTTTTGCTTTATCTGCTTTTCGTCAAAGGCCGCCTTAGCCTTTTCACAGTTCGTACAAATCTAATCGATCCAGAGTGTTTTGGATGTCCCCAGATAGTACGATTTGAGGCACAAATCATTTTATCATTTCCCATGATTTGTATTAACATGACCGTTAATCCGATGGAGTTGGCACCAGTGTGTAGCTTCGTAAGTAATGTAGGGTTGAATATTCTTAATATTGGACGCGATGCCAAATATTCTTTGATTTCTTTTACTGCGTTAGATTGCGATGGTTCTTAAACCCATGGTATATCCTTTCTTAGGTTTGTTAGAGGAATTACTTTTTGAGCAAATTTAGTCACAAATTTTCTAAACAAGATGTCTAAACCTAAAAATTGGCGTATATGGATAATATGTTCTGGTTCCCCAACTTTAGAAAAATCTGTGTCAAGATAGTCGATAACCGATAACAAAAATCTACATTTATTTATATTTAGAGATAAATTATATTTCTCAAAAATAGTCAAAATTTCTTCTAATTTTTCAGAACCTTCAGCAATGGTTCTACCGTATAGTCTTTTGGAAGTACACTGGTGCATCTACTAGCCCCATAGCTATTACTAAATATTCCCACAATCCGTCAACTGTAATGAAAGTCATTTTATCAATTGAGTCAGGTTGCAATGGGATCTGATAAAATCCGCTTTTTAAATCCAGCGAAAAATAACAAGCCTTTCCGCCAAGTTTATTTATCGAATTGTCTTACATCGGCATTGGATATTTTATTCACTTTGTTTTTTTGTTTAGTTTCCGAAAAATCAACGATTAATCGATCTTTGCCTTTGGATTTATTAACCAAGAAGATCGGGCTCGCGTAAGAAGACGTGCTTTCTTGGATTATCCCTTTGTCTTTAAACTTCCTTATCAATTTGCTTATTCTCTAGCGTTCACCTAGACATGTGGTAAGGCGATAGCTTACCGGTTCGTTATCTAGCAGTTCGATTTTCATCGGTGGAATCTTTGTTATTTTTAATTCATCAATATCAAAAGCTAGAGTATTTCGAAATTTATTTAACAATACCAATAATTGTTCTTTGTTTCCTTCGTTAATAGATTATCAAGGTGAATATCAGCTGTTTGGATAGTTTCAAAATATCAACAGTATCGACGGATTTGATATTGAATGTGGAATTTGAGTTATCCTCAGCTTTCTTTTTAGATAAACGTTTAATGCGTTGATTTTAACTTCGACTCCTGGCGTCAAAATATGGCGACCTATCAAAATTTGTTTCGATAAATGATTGTCCGATATGATAAAAAACTTTATGTTACAATCAATGTTATTAATGTTAACTTTCGAATTTGCGCGTATCACTTGTCATAGAGTTATTCCATTCGGATAAGACTTCGTTGGTGTTCTCGAATTTCAATAATAAAGCCTCGCTTTCCTTTAAAGTGGAACAATTGCTTCCTAAATCTATTAGGTAATCTTTTTTGAACACCATTTATTAAACACATTTTCCGTTAATTTATAGCTCTATCCTTCTCTACTTCGAGAACTAATAACACTGCGTCGCGTTTACCTTTAGTCATGCAGACTTTTTAGATTTCTCTTTATTTTTGTTTCTTTTAAAACAGCATTCTTTCGAATGGTTTGTCAACCCGCAAATGTTACATTTCTCTTTATCGAGCTCTAGCTTTGCCTTCTCTGTATCTTGAAATGAATTTTCTGAATAATTAGTGATGGTTAAAGTGTCCTTTTTCTTTACAGTAGTGCATTCTTCCGGTGAGATAGTATTTTGCGATTTTTTTGATTCGGAAGATTGTGAAATCGGAGGCTTTAATGCTTTTTCCTTCCCTGTACTTTTATTACCATTTCTTTTTTTTTCCTTTATTTCTCGATTCTCAACAGGCATTGCAAGGATGCCCAATTGCATAAACAAATCTGCTATAGATTTGCAACGGGTCGCGAGCACTATCGTTTGTATATTTTTGTTGCGAATTACATGCGTTATTAAGTCCGCGATCTTATCTTCTGATACTTCTATTCGGAGCTTCTTGAATTTAGGTAATTTAATAAATCAATAAGTCTGTAGATCCTGTCCATGCGTACTCTTATAATTTATCGCTTTTTCTAATAATTGTCCCAAACTTTCTTTCCTGGGAAACTGTTTTACTAACGCTACAAATAAGTCTTTGTCAAATTAGTAAAAAATGTTGCAGCCCATCGTACCATACTTTGGCGTTTCACTTAATTTACACATTGGTATGTATAATCTTGTTTTACTATCCCAATCGTACATGTCTCCCCACCTAGCGACTCACTCGGCCGCCGACATGGTACGTGACTATCGATTGAATTTATATAATTTATATAATTTGAACATGTCGAACCCGAATTTATAATAACTGACAAAACATGCGTTACTTTCACGAGGTCTGACTCTCGACTACTTGAACTATCCGTCCTACCTCTTCGACGCCGTGCAGATTTCCGGTTCTTATTCATGCTGCTACGACTTCTACTGCAAGATCGTCAAGGTTCACGGCGTCGATTTCGGCTGCGTGAACGACGTTCTTTACCATTCCGAAGTTTAGGCGGATTCATTTTTAGTGACATTATACATTTGTAATTATTTCTACAACTTGTGACGGAGCTCCTGGCCCTCGGCCGGAGTCCGTCGGTCATCATGTCGGACGATTAGCCGCTCGTTAGTACGAGTTTAACGATCTCGGAAAATTCGCTAAAATTTTCGGGCAAGCGGAGGAGAGGAAGAGGTAAGGCGCGTTCACGGGCTCAATCGAGATCTAGCCGCTCTGTGACGAGTTTGTTTTTGGAGATATGTTTCGGTTTGTGCAGTATGGAGAGTGCAGTTTTTTTTAGTTTAGATTTGTGATTCCTCTTGAGCCAGTGAGTACCTCCATTTGTTCTCTCTCTTACCCTCCATGCGCCGATTGATATTTTTTTTATTTACATTGTTGTTGAGCCTCGCTCGGTTCTCCAGGCTGTACAGTCGAAGCTTGGCGACGGCCATTTGCGTAACCGTCGCTGTAATCTAATTTTATTTTGTTGAATTAGTTTTCTTTCTTTTTTTTTGTTTTATTCATTAGATTTCGTTTCGTTTTTTTGTTGGATTGATAGCGCTATGTTTTTCTCTTTCTTTTTGGTGTAATAAATTCAAATTTTGTTTTAACCGCTTTGCTGGCTTACCTCCCTATAACCTTTCAGGTCATTGCTTCCTGGCGCGCGCCAGGCCTTTATGCGCCTCCTCCCTTCCCCTTTTATTTTATTTGCTCGTGGTCGATTCTTTTTTTATAATTATTTCAACGCGAGTGAAGGAATTTACCCTTGCGAGTAAAATAAGTCTCCCCCCCCCCCACCCTCGATTCTGGGTTATTGCTTGCAAACTGACTTGCTTTCATGATACACACGAGGTGATCCCACTTCTGAATTGTAAGGAGAAAAATAATAAACTTGAAATAGCCGTGATGATCACTAAAATAATTAATTTTTATTCTATGTCGATTGATTCAAGTGCATATATGGAATGCCGCTCGGTGCCGCTCTTTTAATATTATGGTCTCTTTCTTTCTTACACAATGTTATTTAAAAAAAAGGTATTGTAAAAAATGTCGAACGAGTAAACACCTCAACTCCCAACAAGGGCGCGATAGAATATAGGTAAACAAACAAAAGTATGACACTTTTTAATTCTACATTGTTAAAAGACATATAGTTCTCATGTCTTTCACAAGTGGACATGGAATATTACTATTTTTCCCCGACGGGCCGACAACTGCGTCATATTTTCTCCTCATAACTAGAAAGGAGGCTGTGATTTGGGGAGGGCGGGGGGGGGGGGGGTATCGGGAATCACTCAACAAATGATTGCTTGTCTGTTTGTCTTGCTGAGGTTAGGGCAGTTAGAGATTAAGTTTAGTTTTTAAAATAAAACTTATGGCGCATAACTTATCATCTGAGAGATTAGTCGTCTATTTTTTATGTACATGTAGTGAGGTTTAACACAGTTGTAAATAAATAAAAAACATTGAAACAGTCTGCTAGTTTTACTCTGCCTCATCCTTTAAAGTTACTACTTTGTTATTTTGTTATAAATGAAAAAAGATAATCCAAGCTAAATTTAAAGTAATGTATAACACCTGAACAAAAATTTTTGGTTTTAATTTGCTCGTTATCGCCTTCATTTTTTAATTATTATTAACTTGATATTTTCGAATGTACCGTAAACATTGGAAAATGAAAGATTAAAACATGTTATATGAGTTAAAGTGTTGTACAAAAGATTTAGATCTGGTTGAAGCCTTGTAATGCATTCTTCCAAAAACTTAATTAAGAAAGATTAAGCAATAAAAACTTACCTAAAAGGCTGAAGTACTAATAGTTGTCTTGATCTACTTTATATATTGTAAATCGAATGTTTATGAGAAGGTCGTTACTTGTACCAAGTTTGAAGCTAGAATATTAATTAATTAAAAAGTTATAAACAATTGAGAAGACAAATGTGAATATTTGTAGAAATGTCATAACTCAAAAACTAGTAATCACATCTTTAGTTTCTTTCAAAATACGTGGGAAAGCTTATATCTAAAGAATATTTACTCGTTGTAATAATGCATTTGTTGATAAAAAAGTGATAAACATAAAACATAAATTTTTCCGGTTTCTTCGAAAGGGCCAAATTTTATTTGAAAAATGTTGGTTGCAATCAATTCCTTGGGCAATTTGTTATAATCCGTAATGAAACCTATTTTATGTTTTAAGGGCTTGTTAATGAACTTGCAAGGAAGTATATTTTGTATCAAGTATTGATATTAGTGTAAACAACATCTTATTTACTCAAATATTAAAAATGTTAGCGAAATTAAATGAAGTGTAATATTTCATGTTATTTAAAAAAATATTCGTACTTTACAAGAAATCTATTAACTATTTGCAATTACAATAAAAAATGTCTATTTGAGATATATCGATGAAAAATTATTAGTAATGAGGTATAACATGTCAAATTGATGTTATATATTCATCCATTACATTATTGTTCAGAAAATTTCAGGAAAATGAAATAAAAATAATCTACTATCCCATATTTATGAAACATTGTCATACTTGTATCATTTAATTTTATAGTTTCACATTTTGACAATTAATTTACTATTATTTTATAAACATTTCCATACGTTTTTAAAAGTTACACCAGTTTTCACTCAAATATTAACGTTTTTTGTCGATTTTTAATAGTATGCATTGACTAATACGCAGTTATTCTTACAATTATTTCCTTTCCATTTTCTTCATTTCTAGGAATGATGCGTAATGGCTTAATATACCATCGATACGCAACAATTAATTTAATACTGATAATATTTTTAGAATTAAACTTGGTACAAGTAATGACCACCACATAGACATTCAACGTGTCAAATATAAAAAAAATCCGAGACCTTGCTCCGATTTTACCTAAAACTAATTTGTTTTCTGTCATATATATATTAGACTAGCATTTACTTTTCGTACTGCTTTCTCTAAAAAGTTTGATGAAAGATATAAAATACATTAAGATTGTCTCTATAAGTGAGATAAATGTGTCTTTTAGACATTTTGAAGAGAAAATAGTTTTCTTAACAATGTAGCTTACAAATCTTTCAAAAAATTTACGAAAACGTACTTATTTTGCGGTTTTTTTTCGTAAGAGATGATGATTTATAAAATCAAATGCATTTTATAAATATTGGTCACATTTCTGTTTTAAATATAAATGATGAAATCAAGTTGTTAAGTTGCCTATTGTTTGGACTTTATTTTTCAACTTTTCTGTCTAATAAAGTATAAAAAAAAACTAAAATGTTATCATATCTAATAGTAAATAATAACAATTTGACTACTTTATTTACATTTAAAACAGAAATGTGACCAATATATGTTGAACGCACTTGATTTTATAAATTATTACTTCTATAATCATTATTATTCCGCATCGACTAATTACTTAACCGAAAAATTACTAAAATTATTAGTCATGTTCTTTTAACCCGTTTAGTCACAAATTCATTTTTTTTTATTTGGAAATCAAATATACGTGTCTAATGTATTTTTCAATGCTGAATCCGAATCCGATATCGAAAATACAATAAATACAGAAACAACTCTAATAACGGGGTAAAAACTACCTCTTTTGTCATAATATAATTCTGTTAAATTGTCATTTTTATATTCTCATAGCCGCCAAATTGACATTTTACAGATCTCATGATAACTACACAATTTTTCATCGTCAATACGTAAATTTCAATAAATTTCAATAGACTTTTACAATCAAATTTTACCACTGATTAATTGAACTTCTGAAAACTTCTGTTTTCTGTATATATATGTCTATAACAATTATAAATAATTGTAAACTATCAAGTAAACGCAGTTGATTAAAAGAATTAGTCACTTATGTCCTAAAAATGCAATAGATTTCAGAATGTTTAATGAAACAAAAAAAATGATGAAAAAATAAAAGGAATCAGGTAACCACCATATTGGCTTCTGTGACGGAAAGACTTCATTTTCATATTCATACATTTTCCAAAGTTCGACAATGTATACAACTCAAATAATGTCACCAGTAAGAGATAAAGTATGGTGTATAAACATCAGAATTCAGAATTATTCAATATAACAAACAACTCAAATTTCAAAATTCGGTGAAAATTTTTTATCATAATTTAGATAATCTTAACAGATTATTTTATAATACTCAACCTAAGAAATTCAAATTATATGATGCTATTAATGTTGTAATATTGAAAGTCTTAAATATATGGGAGAAATCGTCAATAAAAGGAAAAAGAATTGATTATTGTAGCGAAAAATTACAAAAACTATACAAGTTTAATGGAGATGTAAGAAAATTTCAGGGCAAACTTGGTCCAAGGTAAAAGAAATGTTTAATCTGTTTAACATTTCCAATTACTTAAATTTCATGTAAAAAATAATCCCAGATATAACATTCTACGTCGATATCACATTAAATAATTTGAATTCCACAATTTTTAAGCGTAAAATAAAAAACTATATCCTTCTCGAACATAATTTCACCTTCGTCAGAAATCCGAAATGTAATTATTGCATATAATTATTGCAAACAACAAATAGAACGTAATCAGTCAAATGTCGGATGCGCGTGGCGCGATGACGCAAGTGTGGGATAGGGATCTAGGGATATTAATTTTTAAGCTTTTAACCCTTAAATTCGCTTTGTTGCATTGCTGCAACAAACCGAAAATTCATATTATTCGACAGATATCGTTACAGCGCATAGTTCCATAAGTGCGCACTGTTGCAGATATGCAATATACGATTTTTTCATTTTCAGTGGCTGTAAGTCAATACTATATTTTTTTTAAATATTTTATCTGTCATTATATTATAGACCCTAATATAAAAAAAATATTTTTTAATGAATATCGTAATTCATTCATTTAAGGGCTAAAGCAAGTTTGCAGCCAGCTATTTTCAAAATTAACAAGGTATATCTCATTTCAATATCGAATAATATCAAATATTAGATATTTTATAGTATCTCCGACCTAATATATAATTTATGTAGTTAACAATAGAATCAATGTTTCACGATCTTGAAGACGTGTGTTTAAAGCTTATGTTTGGGCCCGTGAATTGTCTATGCATCCGATTATTATTAATTCAGATGTATATGATGTATGATGTATAGATGATGTATAATAACCGAATTTATCAGATGATAAAAAAGACAAAACCTATTAAATACGAACAAGAACGGAATCATTATTTCCAATCATTTAAGATTAATGAACTTGTGTATAGTCTGGCAGAGGAGAAACATTTTGTTATCTTGCTGAACTTCTTTCTTGTTTTCTCTCGTTTACGTAAACCTTATTTATTTTACCGTCAACTAAACAAAGGATATATTAGATGTTAATAGATCGAAGATATTACAAAATATTGAATATCCAATATTATTAGATAATGAAATGAGATATATTGTATTACTTTCGAGAATGAATGACCGTGAACTTGCTTCGAAACTTCAGAAAATAAGATCCTTAGATTTCTACTATTTCTTTTTGCAATAACTATTGAATATTATAGATTTCTGACGAAGGTGAAGTTAGGTTCGAGAAGACTACAGTTTTTACAATGGAAAAAAGTACGATATTCCAATTATTCGATGTGACATCGACGTTGTATAATGTCATATCTTGAATTATTTTTTACTACAAATTTAGGACACTTTTGACTTACGAGTATTTCTGGAAGAAGCCTTTTAAAATACGTCGGATAGTAATTTTGTACTATTTTTCCGAAATTCACAGGCTGTACCCCCGTGGATAGAGTTAGTGCGCGATACACCCAAAAATGATATATTTCCATTCCTCAGTCAATTTGGTTACTAAACGACGCTTTTGAGTGCGTCAAAATAACGCTATAAATCACAGTATAAAACATAAATTTTATAGGCTAGCCCTATTATCCGTGTATGAGTATGCCTACGCTAATTGCGCAAATGAAATTATTATTACATTAATTGATACAATACATATATTCTACTCATATTTGCGAATCTTTTTAGATGTTCAAATTTACATGTATACAACATAATTTTAACACCGTTAAAACGAATGATTTCGATTAGCTAGTAGTTGATGTTAATATATAGCGTCGGCCAATGGTTTTGGCTCACTAAAGCGAAATTGATCAAAATGTCAGTTTTATAGCTAAGTCAAAAATAAATGTACAAAAACCAACGGGGATGCATTTGAAAGCTCTTATTAAGAGTCTTAAAACAGCATGTACATGAAATGCAATTGATGTTTCCTCATTTTTTCGTACGAAAATTCAACTTTGAAAATTCAGAAGTTTTTTTTCTGGACAACTTTGGCTCCTACTTGTATTGTAAAAAAATCGTATTAAAATTTTATGAATACCCAATTTTTTAAAAAACTTTCTTCCATAAAAAAATCAGTCATAATCTATATCTATTTTAGTATAGACAGTAATAAGTACAACAAATTTGTCAATTAAATGGATATATGCAGACTCATAACTATATTTCATATACACCAATTTTAGGTAAAAGAAAGTAAGACTTTTTTTAAATCTAAAAAATTCGATCATATTCTATTTAGATTAGCAAATATTTTTCAAATAAATATATTCCTACCTATCAAATTTACCGAGATGTTTAAAATTGAAAAAAGTGGTCATTTTTTTGGCAAAAACTCCATTACACGCTTTATATTTGACCAATTCAAATTTATAACGAGTATCGCAAATAGCACCTTGAATAGCTACAAAACGACATACTTCAAATTTTTGTACGATTTTTTTAAAAATATAGGTAAGAGTAAAAGATAGGAAAGTTTTTTTTTGAATTTTCAAAGTCGAATTATCGTTAGAAAAAATTACAGGTACGCATCAATTGTATTTTATATAATTTAAATATAATTTGAATTGAATTTAAATATTTTTTCAAACGCTTTCCGTTAGTCTCTGTACATTTATTTTTAACTTAGATATAAAATTTTTAAATTTGGACCAATTTTGCTTTGTATGAGCAAAAATAATTAGCCGGTACCGTATATCATTAGCTAGTAAAGAAACAGTTGTAGACACTTTTTGAAAATGATTTAGTCAGTTGATATAGAACTGTAGATATAAACGTGCATAGAATGCACCGCAGTATTTGCTTCGTTATTTTATTATATAATTGTAATCGGTATATACGATGAGCCCTTTCGGATTATTATTCTGACAAGTATTATACACAATTTTATCGTTTTGTTTAATACAATTAAAATTAGAGTATCTCTAATATTAAATTAATTTTAATTTTTACAAAATTACCTTGTATCTTAGGAATATTGCTTGAAGAATTTACGTGTTAATCTATCATAGGCATAAAAATACCGAAACAAAGGCGAAGAAACTTATAAATATACTTACATTAATATTGTCATCCAATGTCTTTGCAGTCTTGCAAACACTCACAGAATATCATTTTACAAATGACGAAAATTTGAAAATGATTTGTCATCTTTTTTACGATGGAATTAACTCCATTAGAACTTTTTGTTCAAATGACTATTTTATGAAAAAAAATAGATATTGATTGACATAGAACAAAAATCAAGATAAAAATTCTAAACACTGGAATGGGGCAATGTATAAAAAAACAATTGATATATCATCGACTTAGCTTATACATTTATTTATAACTATGATACAGTCTCACACACAAGATTCGCAAACTGTAATATTTGTTCAGTTGGTCTCGTATATTCAAAAATTATTCTACTGTTTTCGCAAGACGTACTTTTTCACAGAATTGTAAAAGAATTGTAGAATCATACCGCGACGACGAGCTGCTCGATTCATTTTTTTTTACTAAAACCTTTATCTTAGATACTGCTGTTAAACCAATAGGAAAAACATCCTTGCATTAATAGAAAATTGAAAAAAAATGGAGGTGCTGATGAGAATGCCCGTAAACAATCCTAGATATGCGTAGCAATTATTTTATTTTATAAATATACAAAGCTTTGGTTCGTTTCATTCACAGAACTTTGGTAAGATATATTCCGGTTATGACCTATTGAATAAATCCGTTGGTTCGATAACCATAACTTCATTCTTCAAGTTGAATGTACTTATACGTTCGTTTGGTTGAAAAATATAATTCCGTAGATAATTAACTAGTGTCTTTGAAATAGTCGAAGTCTATTCAATACAATTAGCGTGATCTGAGTTTTCATTACAACATAGTAATTTGAAACTTTATCAATCAAAACTTTATCGAAACTTTATCAATCAAAATGTGAAAGCGTTAAACGGCGAAAAGAATGATCTGTTCGATGAATTGTCTTATTGGCAACTGATCACCAGATACAATGATAGTCTTCGCCGAGGTGAACTTTAGTCAATTTCTCGGCAGAGCTAAACATCAATTCCTTATTATGACAACTATAATATCATCCAATTTGCTAATTAAATTTCTCACTTGGAATTTAAACATTTCGAACTTTATATTTTCTGGATGAACTAATAGAAGACACAGTGATAAAGTTTCCATATGGAATGAACATATCAAGTACAATTCAAATGCGTGATTTGGAGGTTGCTCTCTATGTACATAAAATTGAACAAAATACAAATTAGTGTAAGACAGTGAACGATTGATCTGATTGTGTCGAATCGAGCTGCCCGACGATTTTGGGATGGGTTTTCACGAGCTTTGCGATTTCAATGTGTCGCCGTTAGTAATCAATAATTTGTTTACAGCTAACTTGCACTCGCATAATCTTTTTTATTAAATAATGTTTGATAAGTCCGCAAAACCAAAGAAACACAATTTTTGGCGATACATTAATGACAATATCCGAAAATACTCCGTATAAAATCTTGAATGTCAAGAAGTCTCTGCTCACATTTTATTCTCGTGCAAGCCCAGCCCGCAGTCTAATCTAAAAAAAAGTATTCTAAAATCTACACAAAAAAAATGTCGAAAAAACAAGTGACAAAAGGACGTCCTCTATACACGTAAATAACATGACGGATTTCTAGTATCTCTTAGTACCGAGTTCATCAACGTACTCGCTGTCGTATTATTTTTTCTTTTTCATTTTTATTAATATCACCTTTCGTTTCTCTCACTCCATGCTGTACATTCTTGACTTAATGCGAAATGAACGAAACTCGAGTGAATGTGTAGTATACAATGTACAAAGGGTTCACTAATTAATTGTTAGTATGAGTGACGGTAATAGAGACTATTATTACAAAAACAATTAATCTGTTTTTAAGTTTCTCGTCTACAAATATGCTTAAATCTTTCAAATACCTGTTTGAATTAAGACAAAAAACGGCCAAGAAACGTTACCAATTTCTTTCTTAAAAATATTTGTCGTCACATAATTTATAGACAATTTTATCGTGCAAGCCTAGCTTCTCATACATTTTGCATTTCGTTAAACGTGTATCTTACTGACTTCCTTTCTTAACGTACTTTTTTTCGTGCGTATTTTCTTTTTTTTTCCTTTTTTTCTTTTATTTTATAATTATTTTAACATTTCACACAAGTACCTAAAGCACAGCGCAATCGATAATACAGGGAATCACGATATATTTCAGTACGCTATAACAATTCTTCAATGATTCTATTTAATTTGAGTGAGGCATGAATCAATAACTTAGACAAACTCAATGTTAATAACTGTTAGATAATTTTATGTCAGAGCTTATTTATAGCAGTACGTCAGTGTTGTAAGTATTATATTTTAAGAATAAATCAACATTGCATACCTTTCTACTCAAAGCGTTTTCGTAGTATTTTAGAGTATTCAAACTAATTTTATTCAGTTAAATTTATAAATTGAATAGAACATTTTGTACGAGAATGGATAGGTAATAAAAAGTTTTTCACTGGCGATACACCATAAAAAAATTTGACTGATTTTGAAATATTGCAAAAATGACGTGACTTATGGAAGTCAATTAAACTATACATCAAATTCTGCTACACATATATTCTTTCCAAATGAATTTTCATAAAAGAAAATTATTCATTTGTAAAATCAATATATGGACATTCAACAGCTTGGCATTTCAGATTCTCTAAAAACTTTGTCCACTGACGGATACACTTCGAATTTCACCCATTTCTATAGATTAGAAGGGGAAGAGCTTTTACTACACACTTTACAGGTTTGTATTTTGAGATAACACCAAATTATGTAATATAACATTTTCAGTAAGACAAAAATGTTTAACATGTCCTATAATAATAATTTTTATATAAATGAAATTCTATTTCAAATGTGTAACAAAAAGTAAAATTATTTCTACTTTGTTATAATATTTTCATCCTTTTTCTTATAAAACACACTATTTCAATCACATCCCAATCGAATTTTAGATGATTAACAGTATTCATTCTCCCGTCAATGTTTAGATCTGGATATATAAATTTTAATAAAAAAATAAGTATGCACATTATGTTATCGTAACATAAGAGATGTTTATAATTTCATTTTCTTCTACTCTTTGTAAAAATACGGTAGTTATTTGTTTAGACTGATAATCCTATTACGTATATTAGAATAGACTCGTACCCTCACAGTCTTATTTAATCTTAATTTTAATTTTTCTGATAAAAAATTTTTTATTGTACGCAGAATTGTGAAATGCGACTCTTGAAAGCTACCAGAACCTTTAATTAGAAAAAAATTGGTCCATTTTCTTATATAAATGATCACTGCAATCAGCTCTACAAGAACATGGTTAAACAAATTTACTTTATTTTCTTTGAACAGACGCAAACATTTTTATAGAAGCCCTAATATGTTCATGTCAAAATCTGACAATGGCCCGTTTCACCTAATAAAAAATAAATGTTTGTGCGTGAGTGTGAGTACACGGTACATAATAAATCTTCTAAGTATATTTTTGTCATGTACACGATAAAAAAGAGCATTGCAAGAAATGTGTATGTCTCATGCGCGTATGGCCATTCGCTAAACTTATCATGAAGATAATCATAATTAATAAGAACATTTGAAAGTAACTAGGAATGAATTGCTGCGATCTGAAATCACAAATAAAAGTGCAGTGTGTCACAGAACGAATAGCGACTCTCACCCAAGTAAACGACATTTTATTACGGTTATTCGATAAATAACATTATTTTAAAAGCCTTTGATGCACTGGATTACGAAGTTGTAAGAGGCGTTCGGGCAGAACTTCACATTTTTTTTCTCAATAATATGAATTGTCGCGTTCCACATTGTATCGATATTAGTAGACGAGGTGTTTTGTTTATCTTAACATATTCAATGTGTATAACTCAACATTGTCAAATAATAAATTAAATTTGTCTCTTGCTCATGGCAGTATCCGAAAAATTCTACATATAAAGTAACACACCATTGTACCTAGCTGTAGATCAGTTTTTGTTTCTTCGAAAAAAGGACAACGGAGTGGCTTCAGCTGAATTCATGACTCAAAACAATCTTGAATAAGCTGCGCCATATTTCAAGAAACAAAGTAACTTATAAAAACGATTTAAATGTTATGAATACGTTCATATCGAAGCTACTTATTATACAGTTTCAAAAATACTTTTTTTTATATGAAGATGAGCCGTACGAAAAATTAGACGAATTACTTTTCTCATAAAATATCGTAAATACGTGAAAATTTGTACTACGTGTTTGACGTAACATTCATAAGGATCAACAAGTGGACATTTTTTAAATTACTTTGTTTCTCAATTAAAAGTGTATTGTACGTGTCCTTAAGATATATATAAAACCAGATATACCACTTATACGAAAATTCTCATCAAATATTTGTTGCTTCTGATCAGACCGATGAAATATATATAAACGTGTTTGTGTGTGCGCGCGAGCGTGTGTAGAATTGTTGTACAGTATACATGTACATATAAACAGTAGATATCAGTTGAACTTGCAGTAGTCTGCTGGTTCTGCTGAGAGCACGTATTTCGGCATGTACTAGGTGCTTGGTGAAAATTGTGAGGCTTTGTCACGTATCAGAAACACGCCGTGTCACTCGTAAAATTAGTAGTCCATTACGGATTTTTACTTCCATTACATAAGTATAATTACATTCTTCATTCGTGCTAGCCCCGCCGTTCATACGCCTAAAGCGAGTACTTTCGGTAGATAATAGCGTTCACAAACCGAGTAGCACTAATGTTAAATCTGTCTTCACTAGACGACGTGTTACCGTTAAATGCAGCAATAAGTGAGGAAATGGTGAAAGACAAATGTTCCCAGTATCTTGTAACACTGCGTTCAAGTTTATACGTATCTTGGTATATAGGTGCATGTATGCATCGGTCACGGTATGTGGTAATTAGGGAGTGAGAATGAAGCTGCGATAATCGTAGCAGCGAGTCAAGAGAAAATGTTAGGAGTGGAAAAAGGGAGTGGGGCGGGGGAGGGGGGCACAATTCTAACTGCTGACACCGGATGCATTTGTTCTCCTCGTGCGCGGACGAGCACGCTTGGTAGCTTTGTATAAAACGGTTGAAGACCAGGAGGTCGGTGATACGCGTCTCGACCGTCCCATAACAGCAACACTCTTATGACATGGAGGAGCAAGGTAGTCGAGGGGAGCCCATCTGCGTGAGTACTCTGTCGAGCCACTGGAGCGGCCCGTTCAAATGAAGTTCGATCCAGCAGGGCGTCGAGGTGACGGTCTGCCGACGATACTCGGCACCCCAGCCTTTGACGAAGCTCATTCGGATGGTACACATGCGCGTCAGCTGATAGACAGCCTCGAAGCCCTGCGAGACCGACTGCGAGAGCAACGCGGCGAACTCTTGATTGTTAAATATCTTGAGATTGCAGCCTGTGAAGATAGATGCAGAGCAAGATGATAAGACGGAGCGATCAAGCGATAACGGACGAACAGGTAGACTGATCTTCAATCGAGATGTACTCACCAGGCGGTATTTTGCAGACGGTGGCCGGATGCCAGCCGTAACGCTGATTGCAGTTGGGACTTTGCACGAAAATGCTCGAGTCGGAGAGGCACTCGGCAAAGACCTCACCGCCAATGTAATAGAGACGGACTCCCTTGCCAATGTGCCTGCGCGTTTGCTCGACGACTGTGTTCCGGTTGACGTTGGACAGCAGACCCAGGCAAAAGCGCTCCGAGTTACTCGGGTCCGTGAAACCGTCAACGGTGATACTGGGTTGCGAAGCGTGAAAAGTCTCGCCAACCCGAGTGTTGAGCTCGTAGTAACTAATAGAGCACCAGAATGCCGGTTCGCAGTACATGACCGGTTGTGCGTCCACGGGGCTGGGCGAAAGCCGCGACAGCGACATGTTGTCGTTGTGATCCATGTTGTCACCGTCCTCGCTGATGTAGCCAGGGGGCGGAGTGTCCGCAGGCGGGTCCATCGAACCCGGACCCGCTGGATGGGGAGAGCCTTGCACGCTACCCAGACTACCCACGCTCGCCGGACTCGTTGCCTGCATGCTCTGCATTGCCTGGTACGTGTTGCTTGGCTGCTGCTGCGGGGTGTGATCGTGCTGCTGATGCTGTATGGGGTGATGGTGGTGGTGGTGATGATGACTGTGGTGCTGTTGTTGCTGCTGCTGATTCGAGGAGAGCGTTGCGTGGAAGCTCGCGTTCTCAGGCACGCTGACGCTCAGTTCCTCGAGCGAGGTGTTGTAGCCAAGGGTCGATTCGTCACCGGAAAGGCTATGACGCGGAACAAGGATCGCTGGCAGTGCTGCAATACGCATCAAGTACAATTAAATCCTTCTAAAATGCGTCGATGAGTATCGTTATCCTCGACTTACTTGGTGATTGAATGCGCTGATAGTGATAGGGGTTGACACAGACTTCGTCGCGCTTCTGGCTGAAAGCGTACTCACAATGCTCGATACCGCGAAGCTCGTGCTGCGACTGCAAATCCGGCCAGCGCCAAAGTCGACAGTAAATGACGTGAGGCAACCCCTTACCTCGCACTACTTGTAATCCGTTATCGCCGGAGCCTACTACTCCCAGATTAGGCCTGCAACAATCGCGAAATTGGCTCTCTTACCATTTTTCATTTTGTTTGGGATCTTCCCTTTTAAAATCTACGTTTACATGCTTTTTTGAATCTCCATTCGACATACAAATATTACGAGACTTAGCTAAATAAGCATGCGCCCTTCCCAAACTACCGCGAAACACGGACTATACACCGAATGTCATTCCGTTGCCAGGGTAATAATTATAATCAAAGAACTCGATGTTTGTTCAAAAAATATCGTATCATACAAAGTTTAAAATGGACATTTCATTAAAAATTCGAACAGAAGAAGCTGTATGGCAAAATGCAGTCTTCTCTTTTAATCTATGAAACTCGAATAAGCGGTTATGAGGCTTACTTAGTAGAAGTTTTAGTATTTTACGGTAATTTTTATTATACTAGTCCACAATAAGAGCGCTGCGTGCGCGCCTTTTTCGTTTATTTTCTATTTTTTTTATGTCTGATAACTAATATTTCTCTACTTTTACTACGATTTTTATAAAATCAGTATATTATTACAATCAACATATTATTTTGAGGTTAGGCTTGTTTATACACAATACACATGCATATTTGTCGCATTAGTATCACACGTGACTTTTCTAAAACCAATGAGATCACGAATAAACCGTCTTCACTTTCTAAGCCATACGTTTTTTTTATAAGGATTAACATTAATGGATGGAATATTTGACAAATTTACTCTCTTTTGTTATCTTAATATTTTGTTTTCCCGAGTAACTAACTGTGATCTTTAATAATTCTGTAGATTGGACGAGCCACACCTTATTTTTTATGATAGATATCGTTGTGAATATCGCTTTTTTATCTTGTCTAATGTACCACATTTAAAAAAAATTAATGACCATTACCCCCCCCCCCCATTTTAACATATTTGGCCGCTATGTGTGTCCAATGTTTCTAATATTATTTTCCATATATTTATCAATCATTATTTGCCACAGTTCAAATGCATTGAAAACTCATTAATTTTGATAATTTTTTCTTAATTCATTCTATTTATTACTTCCAAATACAACTTCCTCCGAGAACACATTTCTATCATCATACATTTTTTCATTTCTTTTATCCTTTAATTCTTCAAATAAAAATAAATTTAAATGTCTTTCTCTAAAAAATTTTCAATATATACATTGTTTACATTGAGAATGTACAATATTTCTACAAATACTTAATTCGCAATATCTAATATTTTATTTCATCAATTATTCAAATTGAATTTGTTTATTTACATATTATTATATTTATCATGAACATGAATTTCAAATAGTGCACACTATGGCAACAATTGCGGCGTTATCCCTTTCATACGTACAATTGAGTTTACATTGGCCAAAAGTAGCAATTTTACGGAGAAATTGTTAGTTATTGTTAAGGGTTAACTTTATTTTCCTTTATTTTCGAATATTAGAATTTTTTTATTTTTATTGCTTTATAAGTTATCTAACAAAAACCATATTCTTACTCCATCAGCAGCTTTGGTACGCAAAACATCTAAATAAATTTTTAACTTTCATATCCAACAGATATAATACAACCAAAAAATTTACTTTCTGATTTTCCGAAAACACATTTTGCAAAATTTATGCCGCATTCATAACTCGAAAGACGTTCGAATAATATTGGTACATAATATTGATGTGACTCGAGTGATTGAAATATAGAATATGTTGAAAGATAATATATCATTTCGATATCTTTGATATTATTATAATATTATCAAAGCTATAGAAATGATCAATTTTTCATAATAATAAAGCACAAAACCAATAAAATATTTAGCTTTAAAATGGTTTCAATATTTATATCACCATTGAATCCAAATATGGTAACCCCTTCTTAATATTAAAGGTGTCCAATCATATATGATGGATGTAAATAAAAAATATTGTATTTTCGAAATGGAAACAATAAATAGTTATCCACATAAAATTTATAATGGAAAATAGTCTTGGCCGTTTTTAAGCTAGATGCATTCCTGTTCAGAAAAAAAATTCGTAAAAATAGAGACTAAAAGCTTTTAATACTTTTTCGAAATCTCTGTATGACTAATACTTACCGAGATATAATTTTTTTATTAAAATTGTCTTTCTATTGATCCCGAATTGACGAATATGACGATTATATCGTTAACAATAAAAAACAAATATATTGATACAGTTTTGCAATCTTATCTAGGCAGCATTTTTTATGCTTTATTACATTGAAAAAAAACACCATGTAATTTTTTGATAAAAGAGTATGAGGTAGCCCTTTCCTTCTTCTTTAAAAATTTTGTTTGAACATTTGTCAAACAGAAATCTATAAAGTTACAAGTAATTAAGGGAAAACGAAAAATATACTTGGAAAAAAAATGTTTTTGAACTATTATAAAAAATAATATGAAACAACATGCTAATAGTTGTAGTAAATACAAGAAAACTCTTTTTCTCTACTTTCAGTTGCTTTTGGTAAATCCGTTGTACGATGATTTTTACCGAGATATGATCATTTGAACTTTGCGAAAAAATCATTAAGTGCCCATAAACTTTTGAGCGACATTGCATATCTTCAATATCTCTATGTACATGAGTTTTTACGGCGAAAGATAATTTTGATCCAACTTGTATCCAGTGGAAAACAAATATGTGGTATTTATACTAGACTGATTAAATACGGAATCTGGTGAATTCATTTAATTTATTGGAATTTCAGAGTATATAAAATATAGCATTTTAGGGAGACTCAAGGGTAAAACTATTTCTTTTTATTTTCGAGTATTAAGCATTTTTATTTTTTCTGCAAAAATCTAAATGAATTTTCATCTGTCATATTAAATATTTCCATTGTGTTTTTGTCGTTACAAGCATTTCCAAAACAAATCAAATCATTTATGAAACTCACAGATACATAATTGACTTCTAATAGTTGTCATGTACATAGAAAATTTTTTAATAAAATCAACTATAATGTATAGAAAAACTCGTATATATTTCAAGTTTACTAAAACGATATTGATTCTTACTACCTAACAAAAATGGTATGTTGAAATGATATATAGTATAAAAAATTGAATAAAATTGTATTACAATTTACTAGTGCACAGATATTTCGTAATATAGTATGGTAAATGTCCAGCACTATAAATTAAATGTCTAATATGACTAAGTGTATTTTATGCACATGATAATAAGATATTTTTCCATTTTTATACTTTAAAACCGGAATTTTACTAGCTTACGTGTGTTTCCATACACGAAGCCAATGATGCATACAAAATTATAATACAATTTGCCAAATTAAAATAATATATGTACGGTAAGTGATTTATTAATATTATGTAATGGTCAAGATTGTGTTTTTATTTATGCATAAGAAGGAGAGGTTAGGTTATCGTGGTTAATGTCTGAGTTATCTACTTTTAATATATAAATTACATTAAGGGGTTAGTTAAAAAGTTACAAAAACGTATAACATCAATTAATATTAATATTTTTTTTGGTGCTAATCTTGATCGCGAGAGTTTACGGGACGTAGAATTTGTACATTGCGATATAAATGCGCAAAGATGGTGGTTCCTGTACGAGCAGAGTTTGGTGGCACGACAACGAGTACAGGAGCATTTACGAGCGCATGCGTATCGTATACTATTTTTTCCAATAAATATCAAAAAAATACAAGGATAATTGAGATGGAGAGGAGCGGGGCCTGGTTTCGAGGGGCGTAGCCCTCCGCCTGCAAAAAAGGAATGGTGTATTAGTAAAAATAAAAAATTATAATTACTTCAGTATGCTAACGGAAAAATTATCGTTTCCTGAAAAAAATACATGAAATCTTTAATAAAAATACTTTCAAATAAACTGTAGGTTCAGTAACCAGAAACTGACAACTCCGGTTACCTACAGGCTTTCGTGACAACTGTGAAAGTAAACATAAGATTACTTTAGAACGCGATAGTTCGTTGGTTCTCGGAAAAAAGGTATAGAAAATTCTCTTCCTGACGAGGTTCCACACAAGGGTGATGGGCAAATCCTTGTTCGTCTCTAGGTCAAATAGGCTGAGACGTAACAATAACTAACTAAACAACAGTTTATGAATAATTAATGAAACATTGAACAAAGTATTTATAATACGAACTGAGAAAGACAAGTCGATTCTGTTATTCTTATTATAAGAAGTAGCGATAAAGACTCGGATTATACGTAATATTTTATTAATAACTACATTTATGCATGTGCAGTTTGTCACATATTTTAAGATAAAAGATAGCTAGTGGACAACCTAAATCACATACTGTACATTGACCGTCTAGCATTGTAAAAAGGTAAATAAAATTAAAAAAATTTTCATCTAATACAAGATTTTGAATTAGTTTGGGGTCGAGTAAAAGGCCATATCCGAGTAAATATAATGATTTAATTATGTTCACTATGGGGTCACGTTTGGCATAAAAAAGTCTAATACCCAATTTCAGCTCACAAGATCCACCTGTAGAAAAATAAACCGTGAAAACCCATTTTTCAAAACTTTTTTCGCTGTTTGGTCTCTATATCAGCTACATTTCAATATTTGTTAATGTTTTTTCAGTTTTATTTCTTAACAATATTTCCGAATAGATACGTAACTTTCTAAATGTTATCAGAGTTCTGAAGTTCGATAGAACGCCTTTTTGGTCGAAAAAGGTACTGTTTTACATTTCATTGTTTGCTTATCACTAATTTTCAAGTGGAAATCTCGCACGAACTAGAAAAATTCCATTCCATTTCTCGGAAAAAATACAAAAGAATGTACCTTTTTGAATAATGAACGAATTCAATGTAAATTCACTATTATTACTCCATGCAATATTGCCCTATATTTTTTATAGTAGGTCCGGCATTTTCTGAACTATTACCTTTTTATTCCTCATCAATAACTACATAAAAGCACATGTGAACGAGGTAATTTATAGACCCTGTCCAATCAGATAATCCATAATGGTTTTACAACTCAAATGGTCCCGGTCAATAAGCACGGTCAAACATCAATTTTCTATTTTCGTGTCTAATCATTTCAATTTTAAATAGGTTTGAAGACATTCAAAGATCATAAAGTGTATGGAAACATGTTTTCATAGTTTGACAGCTATTTTAAAAATATAAAATTGACGATATTTTTATTGAATTGATATCTAATATTTTTTTGAAAGGTTATTTTAAACCAAACCATTTGTTTTTATTTTTATTTTTAATAGTACGATATAAAATGATATTAAAAATGGGGGTATGCAATGAAAACAGAAATGTAAGAAAAATAATATTTTTTAATTTATTTACAAATATTTTGTAAAATATGCATAATACTTAGAATATTTTTACTTCACTGATTTCATATAATGACTTGTCAGCAGAAGTTACATTTTATTCTACGTCCCGTATACTCTCGTAATCAAAATTACCACTAAAAAAATATTAATATCAATTATTGTTTTACACTACCATTTATAATCTTTTGACCTCTTCGGACAAAAATTATAAAGTTTAAAGTTTATATTTCTACAAAAAATCAACGTATATGAATTTGTAGCAGACTTTCAAAACGGTCTTGGAAACCCTTCAAAGTGACATTAGTTTAAAATTGTGAAATAAGTACATTGTTAGTTCTTTATCAAGACTTGAAAACTAAGAAAATCAAAAAAAGTGTACTTATGTTTAATGTTTTGCCAGTTTTCAAGAAAAGATGTTTCAACGTTAACGGATATAAACGAAGGTATTATATCTCCCTTTAAAATTGTGTTGTTTTATTGACCAACGAAGTTTTCCTAGAACTTTACGAACAAATTCGTAAAAAATGAACATTTTTTCAATCCTGTATATCTCCACTATTTCCTAATTTAGAAAAAAATCGCTGACTAATCGCATCACACGCTTAATCAACGAGCTGAAACCGCCGACTGCATTATCGTAATTGCTCCTATCATTCTTTTCGACATTTATTGCGTCAATTAATAAGAATAGATCTAAGAATAGTTTGCTCGCTGTCATTAATTCGTTCACTACGCAAGTTGTTAAATTGACTGTTGCGCTGCATTCTCGTTCCCATAGTCATAGTAATTTCAGGAACGATCAACGATCATCTCCGAAAAATCCATCAATAGAACCTTTGTATTGGTATCGTGGACGATATGTTTCTCCATATGATTTAAAAAATGCATAAGATGATCGGTGAAGGCGGGAGCTGATTATTCAATTTAAAAAAAATCGTCTTATATTAAAATAAAAATTCTAAAAGCAGCTTTCTCATTGATATATTCTGTTTTTCTCGTTGTTTATAGCGTAGGCAATTTTCAAAAACATCATTTGATCTCTCTGAAGCTAATAACAGTGCAATTGAAACACATGGTCTTGTATCTTTCGGATTGGATTTCAGACTAACACGTAATTTTCCTTGAAGGTATATCGTTGCTGACATTAGTGTGCCAATTGGGTCAGATTTTCCTGTTCATTATTATTTACTACCAGAATTATTATAAGATAGAACTACTGGATTTCACGTCAAAGGAATTCATCGAAACGTTTCTAAAAGCAATGTTAGTACAATCGGTAATTTCTCTCCATATGCATCTTTACTTGTTGAATATCCTGATCTCACAAGTCCACCTGGTTTGCCGAGAAAACTGGAGCATCAAATTATAAATTATATTCATACTACTCCTGGATTTACAGTCTCTTGGCTTTTCTATCATGTAGGATCTGCAAAATTTAAAATAGCAAAGGTAGAATTTTCTGAAATGATCCAAGCTGGTGTCTCTCAACCTTCTGAAAACACATAGTCGTCTCCATTACATTTAGCTCCCAAGGAAGAAACTAGTTGGCGATCCTTGAAAGATTATCGAACATTCAATGCTTGATTAATACTCAATCAATATCTAGTACGTCGTATCCATGATTTTACCAACTCTTTGGATGGTTGCCCTATATTTTCCACAACTGACTTAGTGAAGACGTATCGATAAATTCTTGTCAGTCCTGATATTTGTAAAACAGCCTTGAATACTCCTTTCAGATTTTTTAATTTTCCATTTATAGCATTCGATCTTTAGAATACTAGACAGAAATTTCAACGATTTATTAATAGTTACTCGTGGTTCGGATTTTTGTTTCCCATACATCGATAACATTTTTATTTTTTTTCGACCACCTGAGGCACATCAATATTATGCACCAATATTATTCGAATGTTTTTCGAGTTATGAATACATCATATATTTTGCAAAGTGTGTTTTTGGAAAATCAGAAATTAAATTTTTTGGTTATATTAACCCTTTAACAACCAAAAGGCTTGATTTTCAACGCGATTTTTCCCGTGAAAATTAGAAAAATTTTGCAAACACGTGGCCTTTCAGAATCTGGGCTCAGAATTATGATTTACTGCGTAATGAAAAAGTTATAGCCAATGAAACAAAAAAAAATGTGAAAATTTTTGTAAAAATCAAAAGCGATTTTTTTTAGCAGTGTTACCGTGAAGGAATCATGATATAAATATGATCAGGAGTGATCACGACTATCAAAGTATCTCAGGGAACTTTTGTGGAATTTTTGAACCACTCCTTACAACAAAAATGGCGGCCAAATCGAAAAAAGATCATAAAAAGCATAACTCATTTTTTTTCTTGGAAACTATTGAGTTTAAAGAAAAAGTTTATGGAACAAAAATATCTTAAAATTGATTATAGAACACCCTCAATTTTTTTCATAATTTTTTGAGAACATTTTTGAGTTTTTGGAAAACTTGGAAAATACAATTTTCCATAATCATCTCCAAAAATTCTCAAAAAATTTGAGAGGGTTCTATGATCAATCCTAAGACATTTCTGTTCTATAAACATTTTCTCTAAACTCAATAGTTTTCGAGAAAAATATGTTTTATATCATGATCACAGAAGTGTGTAATATTTTTCACGCAGAATAAAGAACAGTTAACAGTAGTATGGTAATGTTTTGCCTTTTTTTTCAGTGTGTACAAGTACAATTTGTACAGCGTATAATAATAATATATGTACATATCAAAAAGTCAATTTAATTTATTAAACAATTTTATATAGGCTCATTTTTATTACTTGCTAGTCTCGTGTTATTTTGTGACCATATTCTTATGGTCGAATCGAAGTGACTGTTTTCCCTGTCTGAAGTCGAAATATTTCATGCGATCAGTCGATAAGAGGCATTGATAACCATACTTATTGTTTTCATTACGTATTTTAGTATTATTTTATATTACAATGTCGCAAAAATGTAAGAGACGTTCCACTCCCTTTCATGAAATGTACGAAATTGATACATCAAAGAACACCTACGATGATATAGTTACCGTTCCTAATCCTGATAATTCTGGTTCTGATGCATCAGAATTCGATACTAATTCGGATGATGAAATTATTAATATAACTTACCAAAAAGCTTGTAAAACCTATACTGAAGCTCAAACTAAATTAGAAGGAGACCATGTGTTCAATTGGGTGGAAGGAGAACAAAAATATATTGATGATATGATAGACAAAATTTTATTGAAAGACTCAATAATAAAGAAAATACGAGAAAGTGAGCTAGTAAAACTGTTTGAAACATTTTTCTCTACGGAAATAAAGCAATATATTGTAGACGCTTGTAAAGAAAATAATTTCGATTTAAATTTACAAGACTTCAATACATTTGTGGAAATAATCATTTTGGATTCATTCAACAAAAGGAAATCTCAGAGAGACTACTGGTCAATAGATCCCTTTTTATCTTGTAACGTTGTTTCCTCTGCAATGCCACGTAATAAGTTTGAAGAGATCAAATCAAAATTAAAATATTCAAAAACAAAAGATAAAAACGCGACTGATTATGGTTGGCATGTCCGTTCACTACTAAACCTATTTCAAACTAATATTTTGAAATTTGGTATATCTTAGAATTGATCATAAAACCCCTTAAAATTTTTTCAGAATTTTTGGAGATGATTTTGGAAAATTGTATTTTCCAAGTTTTTCAATAACTCCAAAATTTTCTAAAAAAATTATGAAAAAAATTGAGGGTATTCTATGATCAATTTTAAGACATTTTTGTTCCATAAACTTTTTCTCTAAACTCAATAGTTTCCAAGAAAAAAAATGAGTTATGTTTTTTATGATCTTTTTTCGATTTGGCCGCCATTTTTGTTGTAAGGAGTGGTTCAAAAATTCCACAAAAGTTCCCTGAGATACTTTGATAGTCGTGATTACCCCTGATCATATTTATATCATGATTCCTTCACGGCAACGTTGCTAAAAAAAATCGAAAATTTGATTTTTTACACAAATTTTCACGTTTTTTTTTTGTTTAATTGGCTATATTCTAAGGAAAGTAGCTTTGTATTTTATTTAATAATCTACGTGCCAAACTTTGTCGAAGGCCGTGAAAGTCAATGAAAAGAACAATACATAACTTTTTTCTCATGCAGAGCTTTTATAATATTAACGACAAAACGATTAACCTATTTTGTAATAATGTTGACTTTTGAATTCAAATTGGTGATTAGAGATCAAGTTTCTTTTTTCTATTACTTGAAGTATTAGGGTTGTTTGTGAAACTGCCTATGACATACGGATTCAACTCTAAGGATTAATAAAGCTATACTTAACTGTGAGCTCATTCGAGATATTAGGTTTAGTTGCTTGGACGTATATAACATTAAGTTTTATAAAATATTTAGCTTTTAATGGAGCTGGTTTAATTCTTCTAGCTTTCTGAGTGATTATGTGTACAATTTGCATATAGTACTTGTCTAAACAACTGAAATATTTAAGTTAAACAAATTAATGAAATCAGTTATTTAAGTCGATCTTCTAAAAAAGAAACGAGAGATTCCACAGTTTTTAAATTGTCAGGGATTTGAACATACAGGAAACTACTGCAACAAATAAACAGAAATTAATTCATTAATCCGTTTTAACTCTAAACTGGCAGTTTTATACGCTGTGTTGTTCGGTGCACTCGACGCACACTGCATCATTCTGAAGAAAATTTGAGATTATTCTTTGACTAATTTTAAAACATTTTTATTCTTGAAAAATGTTCACATAAATCTATGGGATTCTAGATAAAACTTCATGAAATTTCAACGAAAAATATTTCATTTCGGCTGCCATTTTGTTGAATTGAAAAATTTCCATATCCGGGCAACTTTATTAATATTCATTTCAGACATCGAGGTCGCGATCTCTATAGGTTTTCAGCATGTAAACTAATGTTAAGAGAACGAAAAGTTGATTTAAAAAAAAAATTCGATCGAAAATTCCAGTTTTTTTTTAAAATTTTTATGTTTCGATGGCAAAACTTTGTTGGCGGGACTTTTAACCAATCTCAATAGAAAAAGCGCTCTTAAAAACATAAGGAAAAGTGGTTCAGTTCTCGAAAAACCGTCCTATAATGGGTTAAAATGCTAACGTTCGAAAGTTACAGGACATGAAAAACTCCCCTCGAGGTTTTTTAAATTCTTTTGCAAAGTACTTCGCACATTCATTTGCACATTTTTATAAATATTGTTCAACTTTTATTGATCGTTTAACGCTTTAGAAAGAAGTCTATTCACTTCAGTGTACATTGTCTAATCAGTGGTTGGAGCTTTTCTGCATGATTGGATTTTTTGCCTTTATTCTCCCCAAATAATTACCACTAATAATAAAAAATCGCAATTTACATCTTATATTTTCAGAAATTTTTTTTTTTTAAATATGGCATCAAGTATTTGTATACAAATAGATTTCATCCTTCTAGTAATGATTTTATCAAACCATTTCATCGACAACTTGCAGCTGTAATAATGACACATTCTAATTTCGATTGATTTGAAGTACTTCCTCCTAATTTTACTTGGAATTCGTTCATTTTAAAGAAGATATTCAAGCTACCACAACTAAATTAGTTTATGGAGTCATTATGTTTACCTCACGTAACATTATCAGAAGATAACGTTACTAAAAATGTAGACGCTTTTTATGATTATTGATTTGTTTGCGAGAGTATATGTCACACTTACGACCTATACCCGTTGCAAGACACTGTAAATTTAGTATAAAAACTTCCCTCTATCAATTGTGTAAAAGTTGAAACAAATCTGTATAACTTTCGATTGGTCATATTAAGTCAGATTACATTTTTCAGAGTGAAAATTCGTCGTCATAATTGAAAAATGTTGAAACATAACTATTCTTGCAAAATTCTTTTTCGGAAGACAGTTTTTTCATTCAATGAACCTAAATAAAATACCTAAACAAAGAAGCAAATTAATCAGGGAAAGTTAGATTTTCTGATTTCTATGAAATATATTCATTATTACTGTATAACAGAGTAATATGGCAGCGCACTTGTTTTAGAATTACGATGAAGTCATAAACGAATACTATGTTACGTTGCTAAGCGATGCTTTGTTTATAGATACGTAGAGATAAATATAGTGCTGAGATCAACCTTTGTATTATCATTAATAAAATTATTTATATTAATTGGAAATAATATAACTATTACTACAAATATTTCCTTTTTTATAAATAATTAAAAAATGTCATTTTCACGGGTTTTCTGAGAACAAGCGAAGGAATACATGATATTGTAAAAAAGTATTTTAAAGTAAATAAAAAGTTTGATTTTCGAAATGTTTCTTTTTTTACTCTTTTTATGATTATTTTTTTTGTTTAAACTTTGTAATTTAAAAATACTATTATATTTATTACAGAATTGTATTGTAATTTTTATATGCGAAAATGTTAACTGTACCTATGACGGTTAATAGATAGTGTCTTTTTGTAACTAGCAAGCAGCTAATTTTTTGCACGATTAGTATATAAGGACAGAATCATGTATAATAACTATGTCAGCGGGATTTGCTTAAAAAAGTCTCATTATAATACAATAATGCGATATACTGTAAATTGCAACAATAGTGTACTTAAATTTGTGATTGTAATATACTCTATAGACGGTATGAATATCTATAAGACTTAAATATTCAAATTTCAGGAATCTTCATTGGAAGAAGTTTGGTTTTTCTAAAACTTTGATAACATGCACAATGCTATTTTATTTTTTGTTGTAAAAATAATACGTTCTCTTTATACCATATTTATTTAAACAAAATAAGATAAAATAATGTTGTCACTGAACGCAATCTTCTAAAAATACCTCAACAAAGTAGAAAAGATCCTTAGCATAACTCATATTAAGCGCATATTTTAAATCTTATGCATTTTAAGGCTAACTATTTGACATTTTTTACTACCTTGTAAAAACCAAAAAATCAAAACAAACTTTCTTTTGAATAGCCCGAAAATTAATTTAGACACAAAGTTAATCTTTAAGCACGCCATACTAGCTTATATGATTCTTAATAAACAAGTCCAGTTTTTCACTTAGAAAAAATATTCAGTAGAAAAACTAGTTTTAAATTCATATATGGCTACATTAGTAACGAAAGTTAACTGATGTGCTTGAAAATTGTATAACTTTTAAGAAATGCATTTTATGAAAGTCTTTAAAAACTTCTATATTAAACTAACTTTTATATTAAATTTCATATGGAAACTAACCAATCTTAATCAGAAAAAGTTTCACTCTTCACTATTCCCTTTTTATGAGATCAGAGAGGTATTCCATCTTTTCTGCTGTTAATCGAGATGAGGCAAGAGTAGTCCTAATTGCAATTTCGGACTGTTATTATCTTCGAAACGTTAATCAACTATGTGAATCCAATGCTTGCGATCATCTTTAAACCTGAAGTAATTTATAAGGCCTGAAGGAAAAAATACGCACGAGTAGTACAAATAAATACAATGGATCGAAAGGTAAGTACGAGATGCCCATTTAGTAAACAAAGCTCGAATGCAGTTCAGGCGCAGACCGATTAGTCTAGTACAGAGCTAAGAATAAACTTGAATATCTCGGTTGCGGCAGAACGCACTTGCCTACACGTATACCTTGTCAACCGCAACGACAATCCATTCAACGTGATCAGGACGATAATGCCGAATTTGCAACACAAACTCGACTTGTAGAATTTTATTTGACGAAGGTATCATCACCCCGCCTCAAAATGCTGTGTAGCAACTCTTGACTCGTTCGAACCATAGCGTGAGCATAAGGCTAATGACCCGCAGCATCGCCACATTCATACAGACGCCGTACCAATAGCGCCCACTGTACACCCCGTGCCATAGCCTTTCACAATCCGTTACAGTTTCCGTACCTAATACCGATTGCACTGAATACCCAGCAGTCATCAATTTTCTCAGCCAATTTATCAGTCAATCAAACGCTATAAATTGTTCGTCATCCTAACATCTTGTCGGTATAAAATCACGCAACGTCAACAATTCGTTTTGTCAGTGGTCAGTTATAAAGTCCGACCTGTAATTCGTTTGTAATTCTTTGCTCCAGATCGCTAAAGAACTTTGTCGACATTGCCGAGTAATTGGTATACATAGCCATTTTCGTGGTATTTTCCATTTGCTTGCTGTGGCAACGTTTATATAAAAATATTAAGCGGCAGAAATGATAAAAGCTCTTTAGTTCTACTGAAAATAACCAACTAGAAGTTAAGTTACATCAAGGACATTTGGGCATTCATTTGCAATTAGCGTGAAAACCTAGCTTTATAGAGCGTACACGCTCGCATAGAAAATAACAAAGAAAGAACAAGGTTTGTCAACGAAATAACACATTACCTTTTAAATCTCAAAGATAAGATAATGTACAGTGGGAATGTTAGACTATCAACGATGTAAGCAGTATCGGAAGATAAAAGTCTGGGCATACGATGATAAAAGCCACGGCCACCGTGTACGTCAGTCTGAGTATGCAATTCTCGACTATCGTGCGTTATTGCAATTGAAGAAGCAACGCGGGGATTGTACATAATTTAATTAGAAACAATAAATCAAAACAAAGACGACGTTTGAATCCTACACACGTAAATAGTGACAGCGCGTGCAATTTGCCAGATGGAAACAAAACACTGCAGCACACGCATACACACATATTGAGGGTTGAAGCAGCGCATGCATCAGACATAGCTGCTGGCTTGTAATTTGTTGCAGTGCGGCAGATTAATGCTTTGCACTAACCAATCAAACTGCTATAGCTAATCTGCCGCTCAAAAAGAATAGCATGGGCCATTCCTTTGCATCCCCATTTAGTTGTGGCAGTGCAGTATACAGATTGGTTACGTTGCAAAGTGCGACTTGATCATCCATTGAAATATCTAATAGTCCATTTTCTGGATCTGCAATGCACGTATTCAACTATAATTAGGCAAAACTTGTTAGTGCTTTAGTTACAAGCGATTCGCGCGCTAGTCCATTGGATAACAACAGTTGGAAGTGTGTAGTTAGTCAAGTCAACAATAGTTTGTTCTACATCAACATTCGGTACTACATCGATATGAGTGTCGTTGTACTAATAAATAGAACATCTAGGGAAGGAGGTCTAAATGAACTGTCGAAACTGCCAGCATAGATCTCTAGCGTAATACAGATTGATATTGCACTAGATTCCTGTAAGAGGCGTGCAGTAGAGGAGGCAGAGAACAAAGCGACGTCTCTCGTAGAGCATATTCATCTCGTCGATTCTTCAGATACTGATAAACGATCAATGTAGAGCATCATTTTGACCTATGTTGAATGACATTTCGTTGTCCTTGCCACGGTTTGGCCCCTTTCCCTTTTTCCCTCTTTTCTATCCACCCTTGCTCTCTCCAAGTTCACTCTCCACCTGTTTCTGCGGCGGTCGTACGCGGCATTGAGCTACATCAACATTTACTCTGTACCGCTACAAGTTAGGGCGGTTATCGGCAAAGTTTCAAGAGCTACATTGCTATTCAAAATGAAAAACTCGAGGATTAAATAAGAACATTTTATATTTTTGCTTTAATTTGTATAAATTTATTAGCTGTTGACGCATAATTAATTAGTTGTTACACAAGTGCAGAAGTTAACTGCACCATTTTGAATCGCATGTTTGTAAATGGTTATTAAATAATCTTGAACTAATGATGAATGTATGCATAAAAAGAGAAAATGTCTACAAGAGCCGAAATTATTAGACTGTGCATATGTATTGTAAATCGCCGATTCAAAATAAAACTTAGCCATATTTCCGTTTCTTTGAAAATGATGATATAAGCGAAGGCGTGAAAAAAGGCGCCATTAACCATTCAACGACTAGTCAACCAAATATTTATTAATTATAAATAATTTATTTATTTGATTCATAAAAAATAATTAATCATATATACTCGTATTCTACAAATTGTTTTGCTAACTGTTAGTTTATACGATTATTATGTGAAATAAAACTTTTTATTATCTGCATAAAAATATTGAGTTTATAAAAAAGGTCGGTAGCAGAAGGAAGTGGGAGGGATAGGGAGAGAGGGGGGAAAGAGAAAG
This sequence comes from Chouioia cunea, assembly GCA_030064505.1. Taxonomy (NCBI): domain Eukaryota; kingdom Metazoa; phylum Arthropoda; class Insecta; order Hymenoptera; family Eulophidae; genus Chouioia; species Chouioia cunea. Next base: position 14,674,381 of record JAOPFQ010000005.1, read on the forward strand.
AGCGACAGCATGAATTTTCAGTGGAGGTTCGGCTGTCGTTAAAATTAGCCGGGCATCGGGATTCAATCTCCGGGAGAGAATCTACGAATAAAAAGCGAGCGCGTCTGTAACCGAGCGTATTAGCTAGCTGGGCCAATAATAGCGAACAAGCTCCCTCTCTGCACTTCTCACTTGACGAAACCATGCTATGCTCGCTAAGCCACTAGCAAGTAGCTAGCAACAGTCCCATCATTATTACCCGCGCCGAGTGTTTGCGCTTGCACTTGCCTTCGTTGCGCCGTATATCTAATACCGTAGCAGCCGGTTGCGAGCACGTGGGCGCGACATTCTGACTAATCCTGATGACGTTCCGCTCCCTCGATCAATTTTATTGACAACACTGACAGCCACACTAGCTACTACTTTTCTAATTAAAATTTCTAGACTTCATTCCCTTGGTACATTCCTCTATGCAGCTATTTCACTCAACTATGAAAATTTTTTTTTAATCTATCTTCATCAACCATGAACTATTTGTCTTATCCACCAACACATCTCTCGTCACTTTTACTTACATCACTAAAGCTTCAGACTCTATTCTATTCGCTCATTTTTTTAAAATCTTCTCTTTTTTCAAAATATCTCCTTCATTGTCATTCTAATCATTTATCACAACATTAGCCTCAAATATTATGTTCAATTTATTTTACATAAACAAAATATCAAATTTTGGATTTATATTCAAATTAACTATTTTTTTACTTCTTAATTCTTTCATCAATTGAACTATCAATTTATATAATCAATAAATATTCTATAAATGTATGAAACATTTATAAGATTGTAATTATTTTGGATTAGATGGATGAAAATACATAATTAAATTTAAACATAATTAAATGAACAAAAAGCAAATAGGTATTGCAGTTTTGAATCTTTTGATACCATGGAAAGTATATTATACACCTAAACAATTTTGTATGTATACGGTTATCATACTTTAGTAACACTATAGCACACAAACATTGAAACGATACATTTTTAATGAAATCTAAAAAAATGATCAATCCTGATACTATTGCAATGACGGAATGAAAGGTAGAATTAAATATCTGTTGTAAATTTTGAATGATATGATAAATTCAGTTATAAACTTAAGTGAATGACATTGTTAAATTAGAAGAAGCAAGAAGCATGCTTTTGTAAGTAATTTATAAAGTGACGTGACCTACAGGATAGAGTGAGAGAAATGGGGGCAATGAGGGGGAGCCAGCTACCTTGGTATGGTGATGCACTTGGTGTCTTGGTTTTGCGTTGTGATGGCTTTCTCAAGCTCGTCCAATCCGGTGGACTTTTTGAGCTTTTTAACGAGGCTCTTGACGGCCTTTTCACTCCATTTATCTTCACCCTCGGCCTTTTTCCAGCCCAGCAGCCGCTTTACGATTGGCGGATTAAAGCTGGGCAGCATCGAAGTCATCATTTGACGTAGGCAGCTTGCAGTAGCAGCAGCCGGAGAGCAGCATTGGGCCGGCCTTGTCTCCCCTTAACCCCAAATTCGCGCACTGACGAACAGCACTGAGCCGCTTACACTCACGCACCAACACAGTTCTTTCCTCTCTTTCTTCCTTATTCAAGTCGTAATTCACGTAGTAGTCGTGTTTTTTTGCCTCTGAGCCGTATGTTTCTCTGAACTGCGTTGGATCAACTGAATTTAACCACTGCTGAGTTGTTTAGCCTATTGCTACACAACTGACTTGCGTCCTGGTCGCAGAAATTCGTTGGGAGTTGAAACCCGGCTCTGTACACCACCACCGAGAGTGACGGCTGACCGGCTCCACTTCGTTCCGGCCGAACTACTGTCGTGCGCAGTCTGCTAAGTGCTACTACTACCGTTGTTGCTGCTGTTGCTGTTCTCGGCGAGCAGCCACCGCAGCCACCACGGAACACCCAGCCTGAACTTGCTATTGAAAACAAGAGACACTAATATGTATACGTTTGAGCTAGGTAACCAATGCTCACAAATAGAACAACAACACCTCGACGACTTCGGAATTTAAAAGCTTAATTTCTTTGCTTTTAAGGGCAGCAAGTACCTGAGCAATTCAACACGGGCGGTCAAAACTCTGCACGGCCGCCATCTTATTTCGAGAGATCCACGACCGTCGAGCTCGGCTCTTCTCGCTCATCTTCGGTTTTTTATGCTTTTTTTTACAAGTCTACGCCACTGCACTGTAATACGCCAGTTTTAAAGAAGCTTTCTCACTCTTATCTTCCTCTCTCTTTCTCTCCCTGTATATGTATATAAGCCACTTATTATTATCGTTATTTCCGTTACTTTTGGCTGTCATTTTTTAATCACTGAATTTAGAAAATACATCAGATTATTCCAAATTAAAAATGTTAAAATCTGTCGAAATCTATTGTTATACACTGTATGAAAAATTAAATTTGGCGCGCACCTCGTGTGTTTTTGCTTATATCCACCGCTGTCGATGAGTTTGAGAACACTTTTGTCCAATTCATTTTTGAATAAAGCGCGAAAACCGTTAAACGAGGCCATCTTGAGCGTGCATAAGTAAAATTCACAGGTATTATTAAGTATAAACGGACGTCGGAATGTTATTTGGTGCAAACGCAAACATTTATTCTTGTTTTATTCAAATATTTAATGCAATAATATTATCTAATGGGCCAAAATGTATTGAAACTTGTTCATTATTTTGTGTCATTTAAATGTTTTCTGTATGTAATGATATTTGTTTTAGAGCTTACAAAAAGAATTGGAAGTGCTACGAAAAATTCATAAACAGATTCAACAGCTTCTTGCTCTGGTTTACTTATTTAAATCCGATCTTGAAAAAATAAGCAACAATTACTACACCTTCCTAAGTGAGTATGCATAATTTTATAATAAGTGAATCTACAAAAAATAATAGTTTAGTTTCTGCATGAAACTATGTATTTGTAACATCGTAAGTGGGATGTAATAATATAAAAAAATTAAAGTATGTGAATAAAATTACATCTACCTAACAGGTTCTTAAAAAAATGGCTGGACTTAGTAGAAAAAGTATTGGAGCAATACGATTTGACATGGAGAAGTCCCCTTCTTCAACAATATCACCATCTCGACGTCGTCGATCTATTGCAGCTCAGAAAGTAATAGAATCCAATATTGAAGAAAATGATGATGAAGCAGAAAGACTAGCAAGAAGAGAACGAAGTGAAAATGGTAGCCCTGCATCAACACCGATTGCAGGAGGTGATCGTAGACAGTCTACCTTTGGATTATCTGCAATATCTAATGTGTCTGTGGCAGAAATGAATAATCAAATAGCCCAATGTATAAAGTTAAGTGCTGAAAATAAGATTAATGATAAAAATGCTTTTCAATTAAAAATGATAGATTTTTTAGTATATGCATTAAAAAAACAAGATCCAAATATGACAAATTTGCAAATGGCTAGTGCATCTCTGGATGCAAGTGCTAAGATTTATGGATTTCGTGTTGATAAAGTCCATTCTGATTTATTAAAAATCATAGGAATGGCTAAACAGGATAAAAGAGACCATCAAGACGATAATAATGATGGTCAAAATGATAATCACCTAGATGCTAGTAAGAATGAAGGCCAACAAAAGAAAAAAAAGAAAAAGAATAGACAACATATAATTTCTTCATTTGAAGCATTAAAGGGAAATGTTGAAATATACGATCCTTTGTCTCTGATAAGGTGTCAAAGGGACACACAAACTTCAGATATGCTTTTTCAAGCTGGTCTTCCTCAACATGCAAATCAAGGAGTCGCCTTAAATCTGTATAATGATATTATACTTGACAAAGTTCTTGAAAATGAAACTGGGTGCTCATTAAAAATGTCTGCTTGTGATATTGAAGATTATACCATTCTAGATATATGTCCATCATATGCAGCATTCAAATTTCTAGATTGGTCTCCAGATGATGAACCAGAAGAGCCCAGAAATCAAACAGATGAAAACGACGGAGAATATCATTTTGATCTTGATGCAGCTGTACCTGATGATGATGTCCTGGAAAATGATGTCATGATGGATTGTGGTGATGCATATGAGGAAAGATGTGATCGTTTAGCACAAAACAATCAACGATTTGAGAATATAGTTGATTTTCAAGATATTATAGCAAATAATCCAAATCCCAATGCCACATATGAATATTCATATTTGCAGAAAAGTTATAAAATTCATTGGGCTGGTCCATCACATTGGAAAATTACTCTTAATAAGAATCTCCAAGGTAGCCGAGTAGTAGAAACATGTAAGCAAAATGCAACTAAAAAAAAAAAAGAAATTGAGTTATTATTTGCAATTAATTCAAAAGGAGAAGGCAAAATCAAGTTTAGTCAAATAAACAGACAAACAAAAATATTAGGAAAAACAACCAAAGTCATGTGGTCAGAAGATAAAGTAACTTTCCCAGAAGACATTCATTATGATCTCAAACGCTACTATATATTCTTCAACAAACCAACTGAACATTTAAAATTCACTAATGAGGAAAGTATAGATAAATTACCAGCACATAATGATGAGAACATTTTGGATTGCAACGATGATCATGATCTATCCAACTTTGCTGAACCAGATGGAGGATATTTTGGAGATAATAATGATGATGAAAGATTCACCCAAAATCCAGGTTTTACTCAAGAAGCCACTGTAGCTCAGATCCAAGGAGCTTTTGTAGGTGATAATCTAGTGTCAATTCCTAAATTAACTGACAAAGTTTTTATCCCTTACTCTCAGAGAGCTAAAAAAATTGATATGCGCCAACTAAAGAAAACAATGTGGAAAAATCTAAAAAAATCATTAAAAGAGACAGAAAAAGAAAATTTTGATATCACACAGACATGTAATCAACAAGAAAATGATCAGAAGGATATTGAACCAAAAGTTTTTAGTGATATGTACATAGAATTACCAAAATTGTTGTCTAAAGTTAATGCTGATTCATTGAGTCCAGCTATAGCATTTGTGTCACTTCTCCACTTAGCTAATGAAAGAAATTTAACAATAGAGAGGGATCCAGTTCTATCTAATATAATTATAAAAGGTAGTAAAAATGAAACATTAACAGCTTAAACTAATTATATTCAGTTTGATACTAAAAGTTATGAAAATTTTCTAATATACAAAGTATAATGATTAAAGTATACAGATTTTATAAGTATATAAGGTACGATTCTGAGATAATAAATTGATACATATAGTAATTTGGTATTTTACAATATTTAGTATTCGAATCATGACATTGATAGGCAAACTTGTAAATGAAATAAAATTCTCATGATTGTATATTCATTCATCAAATGTAAATAAATAACACAATAAAGTATTTATAGTATTTTCGAGATCCTTGAATTATATTATCTTCACAGCGTAATATTTTAAAAGTAATAATACATAAAATATGTGTCTACATTCATAAAATTAAAGTACAAATAAAATTTAGTTCAGGTACAATACATTTCGTTTGCATTGTCTTTATGAAGTTAAATTTTATTATGCTAATGCATGACAATCAAGAATGGCATCAGAATAATCGATTTCATTATTATTACATGCATTTCTAGTAGCATCTAATGTGCAGGAGAGTATAATATTAGATTCATTTCGTAGGTTTTTTTTTCGTTACTGACGACTACTAGAAATAAACATTAATATAATAATAAAATTGCATTACCATTATTATAGTCGATCGCTATAGCCGGGCTTAATAATTTAATAAATAAGTCAATAAACGTATATTAAAATGAACGAGCATGAAGAAAGGATTCTTATCTTCAAAATGTAGTGTTTGCTGAATTAATGTTACACTGAACAAATATTGTGCAAAATTTGCTATGTAATTTGAAATCCACTGTTATTATCAGAAAAAATAAGATTTACTGAATAGTAGTTGACTATAGACTTGTTTTCAAAATTATTTTCTGTACGTAGGTGATTGCCTTAATTGCTTCGATTTTTCAGATTCGCATAATTTAATCTTTTCGTAAAATCGAATTTTAGGTATAAAATCAAACCAACCGTATTAAAAAAAATTACATGGTGACGATTTCAAACGATTATTCTAAATTAATAATCTCCCATGAATTTATAAGATTGGTAAAACGTTGAACAAGTTTAGTATGAAAAGTACATTATATTATATTTAAATCTCATCATTCTCCAGATTATAATATAATTAGAAGAGATATTAGAATTTATAACATTTTTCAGATGATTTTAAGAAAATAATAGAAAACAATAGAATCAATATTTAAGGTAAACATGTATTTGACATATATCGTAAACCTCTACTCGTTTCACCAGTAAGGACAATGCGTAACTATTACGGAATGTAGTAACAGCAATACTTCCCCCAAAAAACTAAAAAAAAACAAATAATTATTTGTTATAACCAGTTTTATACGAAAATTTTACTTTGTAATCCGAAATTACTCTCAATTTTTTTTCTAAAATCAGTCACGTATATAATTATTGAAAATATACAGCGAGCTTAATTGAAAATACACACTCGTGGGTGCTCGGGCGCAGTTCAAATATTTTCAAAATAATCTGAAAAAAGATAGATATAAAAGTCAATAAATTAGGAAATAAAAGTATTGTATTTCGAGTGACTGGAATATTGATAGGATTAAGTCATACTAGATTAAAAAATAAAAATAAATTTTGTCTCATGGCGGGGCTTTGCCCGCCCCCTCCCCCATTACCCTCTAAACTCTTATTCATTCGAATACTCTGGTCACTTCGTTAACACAAACATTCATGTGGTAAAATCATTTGTTCGCCCTAGTATAGAAATCTACTGTTCCATATATATTACAACATAATCAACAATAATAATGATACAAATAATTCTTATGTTCCATTATTTTATTAAAATATTTTTCATACAAACAATTTTTATGTTTTTAATTTACTTAACATAGCTTTAATTTAATTACCATTTTATGTAAGCAAAATCAATTCTATCTCAAGATAGATTACGAAAATGACGTAATTTTTGGGATTACGTACTATTACGCAACAAATTAGGTAATAAATCACGCAAAATGACACGTGATTGTTTTCAGTAGAAAAATGAAAGAATTCTTAAAAACATTAGTCTTTTTTTGTCTTTTTGTCTCTTAACTATAATTAATTAATTATATAAAGCCGAAACGCAACGATTAAAACGCACCATACTTATTTCAACAAAACAAACTATGATTCTATATTTTTAGTCTCATTAGACAATTATTGTCGAGTCATTTTCAAATTTACAATTTCTCCTTTTTATGTACAAATATTATATGCAAAGAACGTTATACTTCCCTAATAACACCAAAAGGATTTAAAAAATGTTTAAAACGTGAAATATGTCTGCATATTTTTCGCTTTTCCAAAGTGAGCAAACAATTTCGTTTGTTCAATACAAATCACATCTGGTCGCAACGGGAAAACGTTCCTAGAGCAATTCAACACCTTTTCAAAACTTGTGTTTACTTTGGAAAATTGTAAAATGTACTAACATATTTCATGTTTTTAAAACTTTTTTGCACCAATATTGCAAAACATCTTTCGGTGTGGCAGAAAACGTTTTATGTTATTCGGGTTTCGATAATGAAATTATGTAGTAGAATAAACCATGTCTTAATTAATCCAAAAATAGTTTTATAAATTCACTAAATACATTTTTTTAGAAAGTATATACTAAAGATAAATACAGATATATAATTGTACCCATAACTCAGGAATGGATAGTACTTCGGTACTAAAAGTACTACGAATAGACCTCGTTGTGGAAATTTCGGATGACAATGTACGCTTATACAGAAAAAATATTATATATTTAAATAGTAATTTGTATTGAAAATAATCGCCGTTTCAAGAACGTTTTGATAGGATACCCAATCTATTTACCCAACAGATAGTGTGATCATTCTCGCAATAAGTAACAGAATAGTATACACAACGATACTTTACGTAGTACAACGCACATAAGTCGAAATTTAGTAAGTGCGTTTTTGCACAAATATGTCACAAGTAAAGACTCATTTCATTGTGTGCCATAAAAATGTCATTATAGTTAGTATAGACGTAGTTGTTAAACTATACATTATACGAAGAAATGCAAAAAAGTAAAATGTCAACATTTACATTAAGAACTACAAATATCTGTAATATCTGTAGATATTTGTGGGCTTTTCAAGGAAAACAATTTTGATATGTATTCAGAACGTTTCAGCCACGTATCCAAATCGTTCTCAATATTTTATATCTGCTAAGTAATAAGGGGACAATTGTCGACAAAGAGAGAATATTTCTACAAAAAAACTTAGTAGTCAATGTAAGTGTGCAACAATTGATATTAGTAACTAGATATATGTGTAGCTTTTAATTCATGAAAGTTCAAATCCTGTATTACTTGTGACTGCGTATCGTAGTTTTTCTCGCAATGTATTTTTTTTCTGATAATTAGGAAGCTTTAATAAGTTGAAACAAGTTGATGAGGTGGGCAGACGATTTTGTGGATCCTTTTTACGAATTGTAAAAAATCCTCTTATAACGCTACCAATTGTATCTCCAACATCTTCGTCGTCTCCAACTTCAACACATCTTATTGAAAATGGCGGTTCCAAATGTGCAAACCCCAATAACGGTGACTTCGAACAGCTTGTTACAAACTTCAAAAAAAGACCCTTTTCTGTTTCTGTGAAATCATTTTCGAGAATATCCCAAAGCCAGCAAATAATTTTATGTTTATCGTGAAATCCTCCATAGTACTGAGTATGTCTTCTCAAATCACGGAGATCAAAAGGGGCATTGTCACCTGAGATTAATTTTTGCCACTCTGGGGTAGAGAATAACGGTAGCCATTCAGGGTTTATTATAGAGCGAAAACCTTTTGTAAATGCTGCAATTTGATCTTTTATTTGCACGTACATTCGAAATCCAGCCATTAAATGAATATAATTAATTTTATTTTCATTCGTCACTGGAATAGCTTTCCCTCCTGGTTTTAATTCGTATGTCACGATCTTTCCCATTACATTATCATCAACTGAAAAACTTAGTTCCAAATCACTGACATCTCCTTTATAATGTTTAACCATTGTTAAACTTCTATATAATTCTTGATCTAATGAAGCTAACTCATCCAACCAACTGTACATAAAACCCCCAGATTGTCCGCAAAATTGAGAAACGAAAAAAGATGCAAATGGGACGTCGATAACTATACCTTCATATACAGCTTTACCAAGCATGCGTCCAACAAATTCAAACAGTAACAGATGATTGTCCTGTACTGAAGAAGTGTAGGATGGGTATAAACGATTGTCACCTGTCATACTAAATAGATTGAGAGACGGATTGAATACTTTTTTTATAGTTTCTTCTAAAAATTCTTTGAATACACCATCTTGATCAATCCCAGCTTCATCTAAGCCTTGTTCATTGATAAATCGAACTCTTATAATGCTTTTTAAAGCCTGTGGGGTTAATATTGACAACTGTCTGTATCCATCTTCAATAATTCTTAATCGATGGACAGTAATCAATGTTGACAATGAGTTACTATATACATTTTCTGTTAGCCCTGCAGAAATTTTTTCCTCTGCTATATATTTTCTAAACAATAATAACCTTTCAGAGTGTGGAAGAATGTGTGGCATTTTTGTTAGGATAAGAATTGCAACTGGTTTTTTCTTTTCAAGATCTGCTAAAAAAGATGAAAGACGTATTTCTTTAATTAACCAGTGGTCTTCTTTGCAAAACTTTTTTTGACAATCTCGACGATAAATACTCATCAGCAAAGTATGCATAGAAGAAAATAAGATATTTTGATCTGCAGATTCAGCATTGAATAAATGGCATGATATTGCCTTAAATAAAAAATGATTAAGAAAGTATGACATTTGGCCAAAATCAGTAAGCTTGAAGGGATCTTGTTGCTCATACATCTCTATATCATCTAAAACTGTAATATATCGAGTCATGCAATCACAGAATAACATCAACATTTGGAATTCTGAACTTGTACATTCAGCATTTTTTGAGAGATGGTCTAGAAAAGCTTTTAACCCACAATGAGGTCCCAAAGATCCAAAAAATATCCATAAGTTATATAAAATATTTTTGTCTTCGTAACTTAATCCTGTGAATATGGCAGACTTAATTTCTCTTAATGTAGTTACAGCTGTGTAATATAAGGAACAGATCAAAGCTATCCTTTTCACTTCTGCATCATCGAGTTTACGATGACATTTTTTATTTTGTTGATATAATCGAAATTCTGACAAAGTTTGTCGAAATATATTTTTAGAACTGGTTTGACGGGGATCCAGTTTCTTTAAGGACTCACGCTCTATAAGATCATTCAGAGGCTCACAAATAAGAGAAACCAACATTTTTCCTTTCCACAAATAAGATAACTGTATCTTTAGTACATCCATAGATACCTGAAGTGACTGATCTTCAGGCTGTTTGAACCATCCAAGAATTGGATGCCAATAAGTAGTATTACTTTTTTTTGCAACTACATATTGCTGACAACATTTGAGTAATTTAGTCGCAATATTTGTAAAGTCAGAAACGTAATCACCACAAAATTTTTCAGTTTCAATTTGTGCTAGTTCCACTAAATTAGCTAATAAGCAAAGTGTATAGTTCCCTTCCAGTGCATCAAAAACCTTTTCTAAATTAACGTCCAATTTTAAAACATCAATAATTTTTGTAAATATGCTATGCTGCTTGAATAAGTGAAGACTAGAAGAATTATCCTGCTTATTCAAATGATGAATTAGCCCTGGAATACTAACTATGTAAATCATATACATCAACATTAATTTTTCTGATTGTTTTGAAAGTATCAATGGTCTAATAGTTAAAGTTGTTATAGCTGTCAATGCTACATCATGTAATATTACTATGTTCCTGCATAAACCTCTGATCAAAAGTTGTTTCATTATAAAATAAAAGTTTTGATTAATTAAGTATCCCATAATGTTTGCACAGACTTGATTCATGCCAGTTTCAAGTCTTTCCATTCCAGAAGCTTTCATAACAGTCCATGTTTTTATAGATGTGAAACTTATCAATGTATGTAGTCTGAGTAAAATTGATTTATAGTCTGCTATTTGTTCAGAATTCAAATCTTGCATTTCAATTAGACAACAGTAGAGAATTTTTTTGATTTGAGATAACCAATGAATATGTCGATCTTTGCTTAAGGCAATACCAATATATGAATATACATTTGATTCTGAATTAAGAGACTGAATAATGTATCTACATATTATTTCTATACGCTTTCGATCTCTCTCTTTTTTGTAGATAAATAAGAACTTATTTAATACATCGAAAATCTGTGTTGCAGGTTGTAGTTCAAGTGCATTACCTTTAGTTATGTTGTTAAAATAAATATCGAATTGCACCAATACTTTTGAGGTTAAACGGCGACGACTCAACCAATTTCGAACGCCCTTCTGAATACAACATGCTGCATATTCTCTATCTTTTTCATTGGCACGCTCTTTTCTTGCAATTTTCATCTGTTGAAGGAAATGATCTTTCGACAATTTATTTGTTTCAAACATGTCAAAAAATATTATTTACGAAAAGAACACTCTTTTGAAGAAATAATATCTCTATTTACATATTTGATGTTTATATACCAAGGCTCACTATATATCTGTTGTAGTGTTCGCACTGACGCAGTTTCCTTCACGGTATTGTTTGATTAGTGGTCGCGACTATAGAGTGTAGAGCAAGAATGCAAGTTAAGATTGCTTTATACATGTTAATGAAGTTGAATTTGACGATAGCGCTATTATAAAAGTGGCGAGTTTCAGTACAAAGTATTATATTTCCGAAGCAAAGACTGTATTACCGATAAACGATAAACGAGAGGCGTACAGTACGGAATTTAGGCTTTCGCGCTTGAGGGGCGGAGCAAAGCGAAGAGCGTCGAAAATACACCTACCGTATATGCTCTTCTTTATGAAAATCGCGAGAATTCAAAAACGCGAGTATGACTCTCACCTCGAACTTTTTTCTATTCTTTTTGTCTTCGTTTCTCTTTGTTTTATATGTAAATCTATTAAATGATAAATTCTGTAAATAAAAGAATAACTTTTGAATTCAATTTGTTTATGATGTTTGCTATAATTAGCAGGCACTATACACAACGTACACTTGAGCTTATGTCATCCATTACAAATGTTTGGAAAATTAATAAATATTCAGTGCACAATCTTTACATAAAATTAATATTTTTGAGTTTTTATTATTAAGATTAATTAATGCATAGTTAAACTAAGTTTAATAATATGAATAATAATTCATTTTAATATGAATATTAGCGCGCTTCTATTTAATTTCATTTATTGATTATTAAATGTATTTTTAAATGTGTTTTTAGATGTTATTTCTGATTTATATATTTTTAATTATATGAAATGTAATATCATACATTGACTTTGCGAACAATTTTTTTAAAATTAATAAATCTTATTAGAACTTTTGAGGAAATATTAATATTAATGTATTCGGTATTCAATTGTTGTATTATTATCATTCTAACAATTATTTATTTTTTAGAAAAGAACATGTCTGAAATATTAACGATTGCGCATTGATAGTCAACAAAATCTGTAGAATGGCAAATTATTGCTAAAAAAGTTGCATTGAATACCATTAAAAATCGTTAATGGATTTTAATCCATTAAAAATAAAACATCGAAGTGACTATTGAATCTTATTTGGATTCTGAGTACTATGCTTTACTATTGAAATCTATCGGTTACTAAATAATAGATAATCTCTAAACGTTTTTCAACATTAATCGTTGTTATGAATCATTTCCAATGCGGATATTTTCTATTCAATGCATTACAATTACTGTTAATCTTTAATATTAATCCATTAACGCCCAAATTTGGGATGCCTGATTAAAGTGAGTCCCCTTGCCTCTCACAAAAACGCTAATTTTATATTCAATGTTACAAAAAGAATCACTAGAAAAAAGAGGACTCACTTTGATCAAGTTTTTCAGATACAAATTTAATCACTAATGGGTTAACACACGTTGAGCCTTTAGGATACTCGTTCTATTATAGAAGTTTTATTATTCAAAATCACATCGTGTCGAAAACTCGTATTCTTAAATATATATACGAGTAATATTAGATCCGAATTGCTTTTTATTCAAAATTATTTTATTTCAAAAGTTTTAATTTGCCAATTCATTATCTACGTAACGTTTTCTCTATAAACTTATATTAATTGGCTTTTAGATTTATAGAAAGAATTTCATATTTAATGTTTGTATAAATCTTAAGCCATTTTAAAATTATTAGAAAATATTACAGATTCGTGAAAGTCTCGTTAGCGAAAGCGGATTTCACCTAAGTGTAGAAGAGGTTCTTTTGAATTAGAAAGGCGTTTGTATGCGATAAAAGTAATAACTTACTACTATCGTCGAATGTGAAATAGTCGTATATATTTCATAATAATAGTAAATGATAGGTCTTCGTTAAATTTTAAATAGGACATATTTAAAACATTAAAAGGTAAAATAAAAAAAGTAATACTAAAAAGTGATTCTCTTCGTCTAATAATTTGCGAAGAAAGCGAAAGCAAAATAACACGCGAAGAGAGAATTATTTGTTGGAACTATTTTCTATATGTTCCATGATTAATTGAAGTTTTTATAGTAGGAGTAGAACAAATAAAATATCATACAAAATGATGTATAATATCATATTTAGATAGGACTTTGAAAGAGATGCAAAATACAGTACTTCGAATTTTCGTGCAATTTCATATTTTTAGAATCCGCGAGGGATCAAAGATAGACGAGAAATTTTAGAATGTTCAATGTTAAATTAACGTTTTAAACAAATAAACAAGAATTTTACTGCTTTCATGATTCATATCGTCTGAAAGCTCTTGGACAAAATTTAACTGAATTTACACGAGGGGAAAAAGGGGATTAAAAGTAGGTGACTGGCAGTGTAAGTGCAATTAATAGTTTCATTACGGTGTTCACTTTACGCAGTAATTCAACGCAAGCTTGTAGCTCTTTAAACATGTAGATAAACTAATTACATCTTTGACTTATATCGTTGCTTCAACTGACTCTAACAACGGTATACGCCTGAAGTTTCCGATTGTCATTTATTTCTGGAACTGTACAATATCCATAACATTGTGCAGCTCTAATTAGCATTTCCTCTATAGAAGGATTATATCTTTCTATACATACTTTATAATTTCAAAAATTTACCTCACAAAGCCATTACCTCCATCAATCGCATGAACAATAGACTTTTGTTTATAAACTTTCTTAGATTTTAAGTCGTTATTACAATAGAATTATTAATATTATTACTAGTTCATAAATTCTACACTATATTTTCTTTTTTTTTCGCGCCATGATTTGGTTCTACGGTACTGGCGTGTGACCTTATACTGTAAAAGTTCCTATCAATAAAACATACTATGTACATATATGCATAATTTGTTAATTATATACTGACAAAGGCAACGCTGTCTTTCCGTGACTCATATTTGTGTCTGTACTTAATAATAGCCATAATTTCTCTTCAAAACAAATTCATCCTTGGCCTTTTCAAAAGCTTTATTTATGTACAGCTTTTTATCGTTATACATATCATTAATAGTCATATCTTTAGCAGTGTAAGGACATTTCATTTCTAAAACGCCCGTATTTCCCTATCCGATAATTAATCCAGCTGGTGATCCTGTTTTGCCTAGAACTACATTACCCATTAGAAATATCCATATAGATATCCATGCTGATTTCCATGTGTGTTCTATATGAATCCTATAAAACACTATACAATTATCCCATATAAATTATCCCATAGATTTTTACACGAAATCTATTAGGAATCCGTGGCATATCTCAATAAAATTCATGTCACATTTTTTTATTTGTATATCGATTATTTTTTTACTCCCTCACGGAGATATACTAGCAAATTTAGCACGTTTGTCAAGTAAAAATTGTCCTATAATCGACATAAGGGCTCAAAGATATTATTTTAACGCTAATTATTATCCAGCTATTGAGCGCACCACAATAATGTGATCGCATAACCAGTTAGCTGTACCAGTTGAGTCCTAAATCTAATCCATAAAATACAGATGACGCTTCTACCGTAAATTTGATCCAGGATACAGCTAAACACAAAAATAAAAGTAATAATTTTTAGTGGAAATTGTACAATAGTTTAAAATACAATAAAACTCAAGTTACTTCAATAATGAAGCACGTTTGGCACTGTTGATATCTACTTAATATTGTTTATAATCATCATTGATTTTGACTATAAAATTTGTTTGTGTGATAGTGTCTACTTGTCGAATACAACTAATTCTTTTCATCGGGATATTTTCTATGAGATTACATACTGTATACTTACTGTCGCTTTCCTCACACGAAAAATTTGATGCATACTATAAGCTATGACTATCGTAATGTTTGTCTGTGTTACAAATATATTCTATTATTATATTTTTAGCGTTAGTTTTATATGCTTCTGACAGCGTACTGCTTTGGTGTATATGTGTGTACAACTTGAACGAATGAAATTGAAGTGTATGCAAGCTTAGCAATTTGCAAAATAATATCCAATTAGTTCCAATTAGTAACTCACTTGCTTTCCAGTGTTTTCTATCTGCGAGTGAACGTGTTAAGCTAGCTAATTGAGTAGACACTTTGATTTGCTGAAGTAATTCGTCTATAATTGGTATGCTATTTTTTAAGGAATAAGGTTTATTCAGGGGTTTATTGAACCAATATTATACAAAGTATCGTCCAATACTTAAATCGCCAAAAGACATCATGTCTAGGACGAATCCGGCAATTATATCAAAATAATCTAATTTGATCAATTCTGATTCATTGTTCGTACCACAAACAGGCAATACATAAATGTATAATATTCTACACCATCGTTTGATCTTGGGAGTTTATCAATTTTGCATCATTCCACTCGTAAAACATCGATATTCAGAAAATTGTTGATCATTTTACATAATTGTTTTAAGGCAATATTTGGAATACGCAAGAAGTTCTAAATTCAGTTACAACCAACCGCATCTCAGCTATAATAACTGCAACATAATATTATCTAATTTTCTATTATAAAGTTTTGAAATAAGATCTGATCCATCTTTTAGCGCATTCGGTAATCCATTATTACTTGTAGACTCATCGGATGAGTAGTCTGTTTCTTCGTCCGCAATTAAATTACCCTATACAATAATACGAATGTATATAATTATTGTTAATATATTAAAAAAAAACTTTGTCGCAATCCATCCATTGTGCCAGTTATCTTGTAACTTGGACAAATATCTTAACAAAAATGGTGTAAGAAATAATGATGATATATTATGCGTACTACAATAACAAATCTTCTCATAGAGCACATACCGGAAATTCATTGCATCGAACTGTAAAAAAAATCACAGTTGTAAGTAAATATGTATTTTATTTTTACTTGTTTTCGTTAACTATACTTACTCGCGGCATTTTAGCATATAGGTACAGCTGTACAACTACATACATCTATAATTTTTTAAATTAGTTCATATTAATGAAACACTTAAAATAGAAAATGGTTATAGGAGTTATATGAGTATAAGAGTACAAATGAAAACTATTCCACAACACGCGTATACACTCGTTCGTACTTTTGCAATATATGTATAGGTTTTCAAAGGAAAGCCCCTGAATTAAGGCAACAAATTACTCATTGGCTGATGTAATAACCCACAAGTAAATATCTTTGACGACTGCACATTCAAAGGTCGCAGTGAACAATTCAATTTGAAATTGAAGCAATTGAGTATCCAAGAACTCTGTAGGATTCAATATACTTAGACTTTTATGGTTAATAGGTCGTTAAAATTATACTATTATATAGTATATTAGTAGTATAAAAGACGAATTTGTTAGCTGATGTATTTTACACTTATATATAATAATTTGACAAAAGTAAACATAACCATATACTAGGTTAAAACAAGATTGCCTTTTGAAATAAATACGACAAAAAATAATAACAAGAAAAGAGGTTTATTAACGTGTTTGATTTCGTGGAAAACTATGTATGATTAATATTAAGAAAAATGCGCAATTTCAAAGGTGATTACATTCAAGTCTACTAGTGAAAATCTTGTAATAATAATATTATATTTTTAACTGTAATTGCATAATTACATAAAGATAACGTATCTTTTATTACCAATAAAAAGGGCGTACTCATTGTAATGTTATATGTATGATTCATAATTAGATTAGAATTGTTAGTTGGTGTTTTTATTACACGAAAAAAGCATAGTTAAATAAATTTTTTTTTCACGTTAGATTTGTGAACGGGAAAGTGTATCTGCAATGTTTGTCTTAACGTTCTATGCTCGGAATGTAGAATTTATTATAGTAGAAGTTAAAAACATAATCGAATTTTTCAAGAAGAAACCAACCATTGTAATGACTTCGATAAAATGAAAGCGTATCTTATTAAAGTTGTAAATAAATTTGATTATCAACGTTTGGAGTTCTTCGAATTTAATACATTTTCTGATGTTAACGTTTATATACTCATTTTTTTCTTCCATCTTGGTTGGAACTTGGTTGACAGCAGTTTATTTAATTCCCTTACTACATTCATAGTAAGTATTTTCACGTGAACTATGGCTATCAAATATACGTAGAGGAAATTTCTTTGCATTCTTGCGTAATTCTCTGTATTTTTTCCCAAGACCAATCATTATTATTAACGGAATTTACAAACCTTTTTGTTGTATCTATGAATCTCGGTGCACTACGTTTATAGTCCTTCTTTTTACTGTTCCTAATTGACCTCTTTTTTTACAAAATATTGAAGGCTATTGAAACGTTTCTATATAAATGATTCACGCACAAAATATTTGTAACAATTGTACTCTGTATTTAATCACTGTTAATACGTGCTTCTTGGCCACATATATCACATTTAAATAAACTCCCAACCATGGTAAATTAATTATGTGATTTTTATAACTAAAAGGTATATCTTAGCAACTACTTTAATACAACTTTTCATTGATGATATTTGAATTAAAATTTTTAATACTTTTATATACGTTATTTTCATTTTTTGGCGTAGAATATTTATTATCAATAGAGTTCGGTAAACATTCACTATCTACATTCATAATATTTTCTGTTATCGACGCAACCCAAAAAGTGAAAACTTGTGTTACTAGTATCATCTTTCAATGTTGAACCATAATTAATTTCTTCACATAGAAAATCATATGCATTGACATAATTTTCATTGAAATTGTTAAAAATAAAACCGGTTGAAAATGTAAAAGAAACATTGCTATTTTCATCTTTTATGTACTGATTCACCTTATACTTTCGTGCAATATAAAATACGATAAATATGCAATTTACATAACAAATTGTTGGAAATATGAAATTTCAGTAATGACAATTCATTTTTAAAGAAAAAAACACGCAAAATATAGTTACAAATAACCTGTGAAATTGTTAATACCACGTTTCGCAAAAAGATAATTATTTACTTACATAACGTTTTCTAGTGCTCTTCTATATATAACCCCTTATCTATACCTGTTCATGTTGAAAACTGATTCACATGTTATATAAATTATTAGAGACATTTTTATTAATCACTTGCAAAACTGATTCTCAAATCAATCATACAAATTGTACTAGTGATTACGGAAATGAACCTACAATAATAACATTAATATGTGAGCTGCTTTCTATAAACGAAATAACTACTGCACAGAAAACTATGAGTCATTAAAGGTGGCGCAAATCATTTTACGAGCGTAGGTATATATATATATGTGTGGGGTATATGTAGAAAGGTAGACAATATACAATAACAAGAAATGTTACTGAGGATGACTATTATTTTATTCAAGATTTGGCTCGTGTTAGGCAGGTCTAGCTGCTTTCTCACAGTACAGGCGTCATTCCAGAACTACCGCTTCTTTCCTTCAGCCAAGTTTTGCTTGAAATTCTGACCATTATCCCTCGGTAATGGTTAACATGTGACTGATCGAACCCGAACATATTTAGACTTACTTTCTATGTGTATTCAGGTCATAACTAGTTGTCAACTATTCATATCCCACATATACATTCCTTCATTTATAGGCTAATTCCAGACTAATACGATTAGCCAAACAGGGGTAGGTAACCGATTTTTATGAAACATGGTATAAATATTGCTTATAAAGTAGTGAACTTCTGTACAAATTTTTAGATCATTATTACTGCCGGATCAAAAGTTACAAAAACAATATTAAAATTTTATTAAACATTTTTCAAAAATTTATATCTCTGTTACCGTAAGAGTTATAAAAACGATATTTGTTTAAAATACACGTAAAAATATAAACTTTTAAATAAATAAATCAAAAGTCATTGTTAACAATTTTTCGAAAAATTATTAACTTTTGTTTTAAATAAAAGACTATATCTCAAACAGTATTACTTTTATTTTTGAAATTTTTTTGTTTATTGGATTCTTTGACTATTTATCTATAATAATCAGCAATAAAATTCATAGAGTGGATATAAGTAATGATTCAAGGAATCATTATAAATGCGTCCCCTTGAACCACGATGCCTCAACCCTTTGTTTGAAATAAATAACTATATTCCAAAAAGTATTACTTTTATTTTCGAAATTCTTTTTTTGTTGGATTACTTGACTATTTATCTATAATAATAAACAATAGAATTCATAGAGCGGATTTTAGTAATGGTTCAGGAGTAATTATAAACAGCGTCCTCTTGAGCTGGGCGAGTCGGCTCGTCAGGTTCCACACGCAATAACGTTTTCTTTTAAATAAATGACTGTATCTCAAAAAGTATAACTTATATTTTAGATATTCTTTTTTTAATGGATTCCTTGACTTTTAATCTATAATAATCAGCAATAAAAGTCATAGAGCGGACATTGGAAATGACTCAGGGTGTCATTATAGTTACTTCCTAAACCATTACTAATATTCGCTCTATGAATTTTATTGCTGATTAATATAGATAAATAGTCAAAGAATCCAATAAACAAAAAATTTCGGAAATAAAAGTAATACTGTTTGAGATATAGTCTTTTATTTAAAACAAAAGTTAATAATTTTTCGAAAAATTGTTAACAATGACTTTTGATTTATTTATTTAAAAGTTTATATTTTTACGTGTATTTTAAACAAATATCGTTTTTATAACTCTTACGGTTACAGAGATATAAATTTTTGAAAAATGTTTAATAAAATGTTAATATTGTTTATAACTTTTGATTCGGCAGTAATAATGGTCTAAAAATTTGTACAGAAGTTTACTACTATATAAGCAATATTTATACCAAGTTTCATAAATATTGGTTAGCTACCCCTGTTTGGCTGATCGTATTAGTCTGAAATTAGCCTAATATACTATTTCCTAGCTGACTTTATCAGTAAATACTTTCTTAAGAATTAAAATAATATGAAGTTTTCCTTCATATTTTCTATTTTTCTAAAAATATACAGTTTTATCTGTTATATTATACTAATGTATATTTGTAATCTTTGATGATTTATCGTGTTTCTCTGAAATTCCCTGAAGCTCTCAATAAAATTAAACGACATATTTATTAAATAGTTGATTATTTTGTTTTCTTGAAATCTGTGGAATATTCATCAAATGGATAAATTGTAATCAATTAGTATTTTAGCGTAAAACTTGGTACAAGTGGTAACCTTCATATAGATACTCTATGCATTAAATATAAAAATAATCCAAAACCTCACTCCGATTTGATCTAAACATAGATATTCTCATGCAAACAATAACAAATTAATTTAAACAAATGGAGCAAAGATAATGATTATGTTGTTTATAAATGAACAAACCGAATTCTGAACTTTTTTGTATAAAATTCATTTTATTTCAGACTGTTTGTACGATTATTATATTAAAATAATTTAATTTTTAACATAATAATAGCAGTAAATTCAAGTACATATTATATATTGACAAATCAAGCTCACTGATATCCGAAAAATTTTCAAACGCGAAAATATAATTTTTCTTACGAATAGTTTATTGTATAATAGAAAATAGATTCTCAGTCAATTTTCTATAGGTAAAATCATTCTCTATCCAACCACGTAAAAATATCCAGGTTCTAATCACAAGTTTTGACGACATATTCTAAAGATTTAATTACTAATCTAGTTGATTAAGCAAAATAGTTATGAACATGTATTTATTTTAAACAAACTATGCGAGAATTAATGTTGCCTACGTTGAATAAATGCAAATTATAATTTTGCCACAAAAACGAAAATAGAACTAAACGGGCGTTTCAGCCAAAGCGAGTCCGATTTTCGAGTATAAATACGACTGCTCTATGCCGTGAAAATCAAATGAACAGAAGCCTGACAAGGGGGCGGGTGTCTATAAGTCTCAGAATAAATTTCAATCTCTTGAAATGACATTATATAGAACTGCGTGGGCACTTCTGACTCTCTCCGAGATACTCTTAAATTCAACTCATAAGACCTGTTTCTCTCGAACTAAACGTATCTTGGAATATTTTCTTTCTTCAATTCATATTTACAATTAGTCACAAATCTAACACTCTCAAACAAAATTGTAATCCACAAGTGAAAATATAATTAAATTACAATGTATCGTTTGAAGAGATCCTATATTGATTTTTTTTAGAGTTTTATTAGAAAAACTCAGTAGTTTTATTTAGCTTGACGCAGAGAGTCATAGAGTTAGACATGTAATATCGATGTAATTTATTCTTATGATGCAATTTTCACTTTGTAGAGTGAATACACAATTACGTACGTATAATAATTAATGTATACCAAAGATAAAAGTTATTTCGTCAAAAAGTACTTAAAGATATTAAATTGTACCTAAGCATTGAGTTAAAAATTGTTTTTAGAGTTGTATAAATGAAATATAATACTGAAATTAATAGTGTTTTAATATCCGTTAAAGCCTAAAATATTAATAGCGCCTTAGCCACACGGCTACAGCGGACATCAAAAAGTTATGGTTTGGATGTTATATATTCATAAATAACCTCAAAGGTTTACGTTTAGTATTAGTGATTGTTTATCTATTGTGTACTAGAAATTAATGACTTCATTGTACGTCTAAAAACGCCAGAATTGAGGTGACCGACAAAGAAAACTGACAAAATATTACTAATTTTTTTTCTTATGTAATACAGTGAATGTATTTATGCCAATTTGTAAAAAATTCTAATCAACGAAACTAAAAAAAGGCGCACAAGACTCTATACCTCTGCTGTATGCGCGCGTTTCGGCGTTTCTCTTATGTCGAATAGATTGTGCATAGTAGCATAGTTCATCGGCTAGTCGTGACGGGGCACTGGCAATTACCAATTTAATCTCTGTTAGTGTCATGCTAGAGCTTAATCTGCCTAACCTACATTTAATCGTTTATACACTTTATCAATTCATTTCATAGTTCTTATAGTTATAATTTAAATTACATTTCTTAACCAAATAAATTAAGTATTTGTGAGAGCACAAGTAATTTTGATATAGATAATGTTTTGTTTAATTTATCAAATATTTAACGTGGCGGCTCAATTAAAATTAGTATATCGGGAATAAAAACGATATACTTTTTTAAACATTATCAATAAAAACAAGTTATACCGCATTTTACGAAAATATAAATATTTTGAAGTTGTAGTATGAAAATGAATCGCGTTAAACTTATAAAATATAGTCCTATATTGAGAGTATACTTATTTGAAAATATAAAATATATTCATAGTAGAGTAATATTGCAAAACCAGTCATTAACTAAAAAATGTTTTGCCAGATCTCTTGAATTGAATGAACAGTTAAATAATAAATCTAATGAACAAAATATGAAATCTGATACTACCACACACTTGCAAAAAACTTGCCTTGCAACGAATATGTTGAATAATTTTAAAACAGCAACAACCAGTATTTTAAAAAGAGAACAATGTTCCAAAAGTGACATGTTTAACAAAATTAAGAAAATCAATAAAAATGGTATACTTATATAATTCACATTACTGTCATTAATGTAGTTAGCTAACAAAATATGCATATGATTTAATATTATTTTGAATTTAGTTGTTTAAACAGTTACTATTATTTTTCAATCAAATGATGTATGACTAATAATAATATATTCACAGATGGGAGTAGAAAAATAAGTTTTAATGAAGGTCCTAGCCTGAAAGATTTTATAGAAAGACAGACAAATCATGTAAATTCACAAATACAAATAGAAATCGTTCCATATTTATCAGAATGCATTAAAGAAGATGTTCAAAAAGGTGCCAAATTAGTTAATTTTATAATTTTATAGTTCCATAGAATATTATTATTTAGTACACATAATTAATTGTTTTATTTCAGTGTATTTGGAGATATATGGTTGTCAAATGAATGTTAATGATGCTGAAATCATTTCTGCAATACTAAAGAAAAATAATTATGAAATAATAAAAGAAATAAGTGAGGCAAATATTATTTTGTTAATAACATGTTCCATTAGAGACAGTGCAGAACAGAAAATATGGAATAGATTGTATTATCTGAGGCACTTGAAAAAAAAAAAGAAGATTTCGAAGATTGGACTTCTAGGTTATTTAATAGTATGACATTTTAAAAATTCGAATTTTCAGTACTAAAAAATAATTATTATTTTTAATTCAGGCTGTATGGCAGAACGTTTAAAAAAGAAAATTATTGAAAAAGAAAAATTGGTTGATATTATAGTAGGTCCAGACAGTTATAAAGATTTGCCCAGGCTTTTGTCAATCAGTAATGAGCATGAAACTGCCATTAATGTAGCATTATCACTTGATGAAACATATGCAGATGTTACACCTGTTAGATTAAATTCAGATTCAAAAACTGCCTATGTGTAAATAAATTTATTTCTAAATCTCAAATTAATTTTCTTATATTTTCTTATGTATTGACTGAGATAAGGAAATTTTCTTTTATTCTAGTTCAATAATGAGAGGCTGTGATAATATGTGTACGTACTGTATAGTACCTTTCACTAGAGGAAGAGAAAGATCTCGACCAATAACCAGTGTTTTAGATGAAGTAAAACATTTATCTGACCAAGGTGTCAAAGAGATTACTCTACTTGGACAAAATGTTAATAGTTATAGAGATCTTTCAAAATCAAATTTTTTTATGAATGTTAATAAAGAAACGAATCTTGCAAGTGGATTTAAAACCGTATATAAAAATAAAGAAGGAGGATTGCGATTTTCTGATTTACTTGATAAAGTTTCACTTGTTAATTTAGAAATGAGAATAAGGCATGATTTTTAGTTCTCATGTTTCATTTGTAACAATCATGTAAAAAACATTATTATTTCAGATTTACCTCACCACATCCAAAAGACTTTCCAGATGACGTTCTTCACTTAATTTCTGAACGACCAAATATTTGCAAACAGATTCATTTGCCTGCTCAAAGTGGTAGTACTGAAGTTTTAAATAGGATGAGAAGAGGTTATTCTCGAGAAGCATATATTAATTTAGTACATCACATACGAAGTATTATTCCAAATATAGCTTTTTCTAGTGATTTTATTGCTGGATTTTGTGATGAAACTGAACAAGAATTTAGAGAAACATTATCACTAATAGAGGAAGTTAAATATAGTTCAGCATATTTATTTGCTTACAGTATGCGAGAAGTATGAATTTGTTAATAATTATTTAATATTCAAGTTGACTAAGTATTTACATTTAATATTTATTGTAATTTTAGAAAACTACTGCCTATCGACGCTATGTTGATAATGTTGATAAAGCCATCAAACATGAAAGACTTCTACAAATGATTCAATTATATAGAAAAGAAGTAGAAAAAATATACAAGAGTCAAATTGGACAACAACAATTAATCTTAGTTGAAGGAGTGAGTTTGCTACATTTAACTAAATATAATAAAAATGTATTGGCTATTAAAACTTTTATATCATTTTTCAGGAAAGTAAACGTTCTGCTAAAGATTTACAAGGGCGAAATGACGGAAACATTAAAGTGATTTTTCCAAATGAATCAATACCAGTTAGGAACACATCTACACAATATGAAGGAATTAAAAAAGGAAATTATGTTGTAGTACACATATGTAATGCAAATTCGCAAATTTTAACAGGGGTACCATTATATCATTCATCTATAAGTGAATTTAATTCATACAATAATTATAAACATGAGAATGTCACATAACAACATAATATAATAACAATCCCATAGAACTTAAAAGTATTTTTCTTCTCTTTTTTAATTTTAGTTTGGTTCAATAATAATTTCATACAGTTTACAACTTAAAATTTTTCAATAAATCATCAGAATGTGACATATCTTTTTCATAACATGAATTAGATCTATTATTTACAACACTCCGCGCGCGAGATAAATCGCAAACCTACTTTTGTGAGCGTACAACTATTATCGACAACTTTTATAGCATCTTAATTGATAAAAAACGCTGTTTGATATATACGAGAAACTCATAAATTTACATATTTCCATAAAAGAAATTAAATTAATTAAATGTAATTGCAATTATTTCTTCAATATAAAGACATCTACAAAAACTATAACTATTATATAATTGCAAAATCTGTAAATCTGTCAGTCTATATGACAATGAAGTCTATATAACACATTCCACTTCTAATTAAATCCATCATGTATAAAAGTACGAATATCTGGTAAAGTTAACCTGCTGATTTGTGTACCTTTATTGTCAAAAACAACAGCCTCTTAATGCATATTTCTCAAAATTTTCGGTATAATTCTTGACTGTCTGCATAAATATTTTTACTCGCACCACTTACTTATAATATAAATTCAGGATTCATAGATGTCATAACAGAGGTTATCAGTGCATTAAAAAATTCAGTAAAATTTTGTTTTTAAAGAAATTTATTCATACAATTTTTATGCAAATACGAGCCGAACATGCATATATGCATATGTAATATTTCCCATCAATGATGTGGCACGTGAAATTAGTTGGTTTGAAATTTAGTTACGTTTGACGAGTAGTTCAAAGTAGCATAATCAAATATATGATGAATGAAGATTTAATTTACCAAGGTAAAGTTTTAGGTTGAAATAAAACTCGGTGAATTTACAAATAAGAATTCAGATAGCCATGTAAGTCTTCGGTATATTTAGTAATGTGAATAATGAGAAAGTTCATGAGTCGGTGGCTGGATCGGGAGTGAATTTTTTACCCAGCATCAGAGCTCCTCTCGACGCTGCTCGCTGCTATATCCTTACGTCTTCTTGCGTCACGTTGATGAATCAGACCTTGATTTTTACTGGCTTACGCTTCCTCTTTATCACGGCCGACGGTTGACTTTTGTAGTTCAGGTGTTGAGTGGATAGCTCGCACTTATAGTTCAGGTATTGGAGAACCTAATTTAGAGAAATCGAGGGTTGCTTTGTGTTTCATGAATTTGTAATCCCAGTCATTCTCTGTGTAAAAATGCCGTAGATATTCAAATAGGGTGTGGTGTGAACATTCAAGTGAGCCTAATGGTTGTGGATGAAAAGCTGTAGAAGTTATACGTCTTATTTTTATGAGGTTACATAGTTTATCCATTATTCTATTACAAATTTGTGAAATAGCGTCTTTAACCGTTAACGGAACAGCATTTGAATCTGGAGTCAATGGGGAGTCTGCATAGATATCTATTTTCTCCATGCCTAACTCGTCACCACCTTTGGCAGGTTCAGTTTCAATAGGATTTCGAGAAAGGACATCAGTAATCGAATTTACTTGATGGGTCTTGTAAATCATTTTGAAGGTGTAATCTCAAAGGCGAAGCCTCCAACGAGCAAGTTTAGAACTTGAATCTCTGAAATTGTGCAACCAGACTAGGGATTGATGATTCGTGACCAAAGTAAAAGTTTTATCGTGTGGTCTGAATTGCTTTATACCAAACATTATTCCCATCAATTTTTCTCTATTGTCGAATTAAACTACCTTAAGTTGGACCAAACAAGCGAGATGCATAAGCAACAGAGAGATCTTATCCTATAGGACCTTGACTGACAACAGCCCCGTATCCAACAGCCGATGCGTTCACTGTAACTATAAATCCCCTTTTAAAATCAGGGTACTGTTGAATTGGAGGATTGCATAAAATATGCGCTACTTTTAATTTGTTTATCTAATTATTGTATATGAACTTGAGGGTGTCGTAATTATTTTTCATGGACTGAAATATTGTCAACGATGTCTATTTTATTAATTCGAAATATCTGCAGCTTGTAACTTATAATTGGGTAAGAAAAATTGATAACAGTATTTTTCAATCAATTTAGTTAATTGCGCTTTTTTGTAAATTTAGGTAAGCCATGGGAATTATTATTAAAAGTGTGGCAATGCGCTTGAGCTTATCGCGCTTGTTCGTGAAAATGACTATACTAATTGTGCATGTTAGGGATTTCATCTAATTTGGGGATTGAAAAGGTAGCAGTAATATCCTTATTTGAAGTATTGATTACACAAGGTATAGCAGTGCCATTCATCAAAGTAAATAATGCATTCCCAAATAAACACCAGGCCCGAGATCAATGCGAAATAAAATCCCTCTTTTCATTCCGCCAACATAGTAAACAGGAATTTTCAGAAATTTCTCTGATGTAGCGGTTAATAGAACCAATGTACTTGGCGTTTTGATGTCGCTGTAGTAGATATGAATGTCGCTGGAGGATTCCAATTTGATTGTCCTAATTACGGCTGGGTCAATCGAGCTGCCTTCCCGTTTAAATAATTGCGTTTTTTGTCAAAATCGGGGCTCGGAGTTGTTGGTCCTGCGATCTTCGCTGTTTCGCCAAGGCCTACCTCGCATTGGAAGTTGTCACAATTTTTAATTTTGTTCCACGGCATGCGGCATTCATGTACAAGGTGACCTTTAATGTTGCATCTATAACACGAACGCGTCTCTACCTTTTTCATTCGATTTTGGATCTGGATGTCTTTTCCTCGCATTGTTTTTTTTCTCTTCTTTCACAATCACGGCGTTAACTGTATCTAGCCGACGCTACGGTACTTTGTAATTATTCTATAATTTTAACTTATTTCAGAACGTGATCTCTTTCTTCAAGTCAATATTTATAGCGTCTTGGACCATATCTAGTTTGCTTCTTTCCACTTTACCGTGACTACGTCTACAATCGACATTAAAAGAAAACAAAAAAAAATTAATTTTACCTTCTTGACTAAGGATTCAGAATCAATTTTATGAGGATTGACTTGTTCA
Organism: Chouioia cunea; assembly: GCA_030064505.1. NCBI lineage: Eukaryota > Metazoa > Arthropoda > Insecta > Hymenoptera > Eulophidae > Chouioia > Chouioia cunea. Next base: position 14,702,775 of record JAOPFQ010000005.1, read on the forward strand.
ACATTTCGTACATTGTCTGCGATTATTGGAGCAACGCTATTTATAAACAAATCGTTAAACATTTTCAACATTTATTATAAATACTTGATTGCCACTTATTGTACACTTATTATATCATGTATTATAAATCTTTATAACTTTTATAATTTTTTATAATAATTTCCCTCTATAACTTAATTATCAATGGGTACATAGAAAAAACCGCCCGGCAATGAGTAATTTTTTTAAATAATAAAGAGGAAAAGTTTATTAATACATAAAGTATATTTCTTACACTTTCAATAACAAATATTTAAAGTTGATGATTAAATATAAAAAAGAAGTAATAACAACTCCAAATTCACCAAGAAAAAAGAAACTATCAATCTACCGAAACGAAGAATAATAACATAAAAATTGTATTAATACAAATCCTACTATAGTTTATAAAGTATGCAGGAATAAAAAATTAATATAATTAAATAAAATAATGCCCATATCGTTATGCTTACGATCACACATGGAGATATTATTACAATATAATTAACTTGATTTAAATTTAATAATAAATAATAAAAATACAATTATTATAAAAATCGATCTAGTTATCGAAACATTGTACATTGACTAGTGTTAGCATTATCTATATATTGCAAAAAGAATGAACGAAAAAAATTGGGTTAGTAAAAATTGATAGGCTTGAAACTGGTATTACTTATCGCAGTGTGTATAAATAAATGCCTGACAGGAGTAGTTGCAAATCGTTCCAGTGACCAAAACTTTGCACACTATTTATTAATAATATTAACATCGCAGTGTAACATCGATGGACGCATAATTTTTAGGTAATGTAAATTTATTAGTCAAATAAAATGATAATTGGCTAACTCGAGCAACATGATTCTTAGGAGTGGAACGGGGATTCTGCAATCAAGGATATTTTGTACACACGCTAGCTTTAATTGTATTTTTATAATAATTTACGTTTTAGTTCATTATTGTTGGATAATTATAAACTATGACAATAAAATTTTTTCTATCAATAGCAGCATACTGAATAGATTGTATAAGGGTAGTTTTAAGGGGTTGTAATGGACGAATCATCCTAATTGTTCACATATATCAATAAATTGTTGTAATAATTACAAAAATCGACTTACATATTTAAATTTTTAATTTTTATTTTTTCGTTGACGGTGAATGTTCCAAACTTCAAACTCATTTTTTCTGAAGGTCACAAAATATATAATTTCAATTATATTGTTAATATTCAATGAAACAATATTATGTCATGAAATAATATGCTACACGTCCCGCGAATAGAACAATTTTTTAAAATAATGGGTTGTTTAGAAAATGTCTTAGAGATATTTTTCAAAAAATTATGTTTTTACGATTTGTTTTCCTCAAAAATATTTTTTTGTTTATTTAAAAACTTAATTTGTTATTTTAATTCGAGTTACATATTCCAGAGAGATTAGATGTTCTATAATTAGAAAAGAATTTTTAATTAAGTCACTTGAGTTGGGATCACAAATAATGAAACTTCGCTCAGCTTCGGTGGGGCTACATGATATTGAAGAGAAAAAGGAATACTCGATAACTTCCACGAGTTCTCATCCTCTCTCTTGCTACTTGTAGTTATTAGTGTCATCTCTCTTCCTCTCTTTGCTGTCTTTCTGTTTGAACATGCAGTAAGCATAGTTGTTGGTGCTATGAACAATGCGGATACCATTTCGCTTATCGATAGCGTAAGTAACATTGTTCCTACTGGGTGTGCTGTGACACTACGCGTTTTATTAATAGTAATGCGTATTTTAAGGATCGCGATTCCAAATTATCTTTAGATAATACCATTAAATTCTGCTCATGCAACTGTTACTTGATTGGATAATTCCAAAATGTGTTTGGCCATTGGTAGATTACAAGAATTAAAATTTCCAAGCAATTTTTCAATAAGTTTTTTTCCATATTTGACGATCAGATACGTGTTATCAATTAATATGATTTCGTAACCCCAGATTTCGGTTTCATATTTTTATAACTAAATAGAAAAATATACATAATAAAAATATCATCAAAATTAGTCTACCATGTGCGGTAAACGTATTGATTGATAGCTGGTAAATCTTTTTTATACCAATTAGTTAAAATAAACATTTTCTAGGTACATTATTATATAACTCACTAATCCTATCACTCCAGTTAGCAGCGTTTTATTCATATGCATATATATCGAGTTTTAAAACAAATCACTTGTAACTGGAATGAGGAAATAAATACACATCAGTTCTACTACGACCCTAATACTACATTTTTTAACATAATAAAAATTGCAAATGTTAAAAATCATTTTACTATTCATTTTATCGTTCCAGTACTTTGTAACCTTCGCACTAAAACATTCATTCAATATCAATAATGAGTTGTAGAGATCTCGACAGTAACTTCCCAGATATGTTGTCATAATCGCACGCAATTTTTTCTGCGTTATTTGAAATTATTACAATTTTCTTGAATGTTCAAGCAATGGGTCAGATGGAAAGGGCAATACGAGATAATCACATAGCGAATAAGAGGAAGTTGAAACAAATTATAGATCTCCACTTTGAATATAGGTTTATTCAATTTTTTAGTTTTAAATTAATTAAAAATATAATAGTCGTTCTACTATCGCTACGGCTTAATGAAACTGGGCTGACTCAAACAACCGTTAAAAGTTGTAAATTGAAGGCAAATAATCGGATTTATAAAAATATCAGTAATTACATAGACTCGGATATCCTCTTAATGCGGTGAATACATAATTTATTTTTGCACAAATTTAAAGATAATAAAATAAAAACCATTCTGTGGAGTAATTAAATTACTAAAATAAAAAATTATAAAGTATTATTTTTTTAAAATACTAAATTTTATTCAAAAGAATGCTGACATCTCTATTTTAAAGTTGTGAGACATAAGATATTTTAATTTTTTTTTGTCTAATCGAGACTTTTGACACTATTAAAAAATTATCTTAAATTCATTCAATTTAAAGACGTAGTCAATCGATCTATTATAATAGTAAATTTTAACGATTTACTCAAATATATTGAAAGGAACAGGTGTTTTGAGATAATTAAATGGTTTTATTAAGTATACAACTCGCATATCATGGTTTATATTTCGCATAATTGTTTTTCATTAGCGTTTTAATTTAGCGAATATCTTTAAGAATGATGAATATCAAAGTATTTTTCATAAATTAATTTGACATATATTGTGATTTTGGAAATATATCTGTGGGAATCCGGCATTAAATTATGTAAGTACCATTATATAGTACTTTCTGTTTTATCGTAACGCTTAAATAAATTGTAGAATAAATAATTATACGAACAATTTTTTTGAAGTTTTTTAGTTTTCAAGTAATAATTTAAAAGGTTTCTATTTAATAGACTGATTTGTTCTAAACCAGGTACTACATTCTACGTAGTTACAGATATCGGTGCTACGAACGAATCTTATACATGGCGGCTTATCGAATCCACCAAACTAAACGCAACAGTTACTTTGAACGAAATCTGATAGAAATGTCATTTATACAATATACGCCGATAGTGAGGCAATGTCAATAGTTGTGGGTAAATGATATTATCGAAAAAACTGCGTCTTTTCTTTAGACCATTGCATACTTTTATATAGAAACCACATTGATTAATCTCTTCATCTATGATGTTAGCTCACATTCACGCCCAAAAATTAAAGGTTGCATTTATTGTGCGTCAGGTATCTGTTTCTAGTCGTTCAGTCAATGAAAACAACTAATCATTTTCCTATTGGAATCGGCGAAGACGGTTGTGAGATGTTCCAGAGGACTGCATTTGAACCAGCGAAAACATACTCAAAGATAGGCCCGCCGTTGCTAGAACAAAAGCTGATGCTGTACCACGATCAACACTGTTTCTTCGGCAGAGAGCAGCTGATCCCGTAGGCTGTTGATAATAATTTAAATTTATTAGCAATGTATAATTATATCAAATTAAATGAAAAGTAAATCGGTATGTTTTCGATTTAAATGCAACGTCATCAAGTAAATTATCAAACGGGGGTAGACATTTTCTCAAAAAATATTGAACCAATTTAGGAAATAAAAGCTATTAAATAAAATTAATTAATAATAAGCGAATTACCAGTAACATAACATAACGTATGTAATATCGTGATGCGTTCATAAATTACATACGTCATAAAATGTTTAAATTTACTAAATACTTCGCAATGTATTTAATATACTGAGTTTGAAATTATATTTCTGTGGTTTTCCGATGAAACTAAATGCATACCTTTTTCGTAATTTCGAGATATTTAAGTTTAATGTTCAAAGAAATATGTAAAATTACAAATTAATTATGGGATTTAATATCGATCAAACATTAATCCATTTATTAATCCCTTTTAAAATACGGGTATATTTCCAAAATGTTGTAACAAAATAATTTTATTATGAGTGAAACGTAGTACACTGTAGCTTTACGCGGCTTTATGATGGTCTAAAATAAATATTATGTGCATACAATAAATAAAATTGTCATGAAATGCAATTTCCACATGGAAAATTAGTGCATAAAACGTGGTAACACTGCGAATCATGTGAAACGTTTTAAACTTAGTATATTAGTTCACTGCTGTCAGCTGGCATCAACTGGTCTCGCAAACTTGTTTATATGCTGAGAGTGAAGCATCGGTCTTGTTATAAAGTAGCTCAATTTAGATTGACTGATATGAGAAATTGTTAAGCAAAATGTCGATACTTGTTAATTATGGAAAATACAACACGCGAGAATAATTCAACAAAATTTTTTTTGCATGGTAAAAGAGTAACAAAGAGAGTTTACGATAACGGGTATCATATGGCTAAGGCTGCTAAGTAGCTGCATAAAACACGCAAACGAAACAGTAATATCAAAAATAATATTTGTAGTAGTACTGTTGAAAATGTAATAGAACAGTCCTCAGCAATAATAATTAATTTACTATGACACATTAGCACGTAACCTCATTTGTCAAAAGTGCAAGTGTAATACCATTGTTAGATGTACATAAGAAATTTAAGGCTGTTTTTGCCTCGCTATCTACAGTAAAATGACACGAGTGTTCGTTATTCAATAACGTGGCTACTGATGAGAAACATACAACACCTAATGGGTAACATCAGATGTAAATAGAAGAATTGTGACGGATTAGTATATTTAATTATTAAGACTTTATAGATGCAAGAAAATATAAAAATATTCATTAATTATTTTAAATGTTGAACTACTGAAATGCTTTTTTTAAGTAAAACAAACCTAATTCTGCACCAGAGCTTTTTTACATCGTGGAATGGGCTACACTCAAATAAACAAGTTGCGGACTACGGATACTGTACCGCATATGACTTGGAAGACTTATAAAAGCCATGAAAACGAAGTTGATCAGCTAGCAGAAGCAATTGCTCAAGAAAGTGTTAAAAACACCTGCCTTACGGAGAGAAAAATGAGTATACAAAGTGAAGAAGCTCCGAACCATATGTTGTAAAAATTCAAGGACAAATCATTAATTTGTCTTTGTGCTGTCTGTAGTTACAATCACAGTTATCAAGTTATCGAGTTATTTAACGATTCGTTCCATTATATTTTAAATATGGATTGTTTGAATTAATTATAATAGTACTCTATAAAACGACTTTTGTATGTTATAATCAATTGTTTTATGTTCAATTTTTTTATATGATATGATCAAGTTTTATTTAATCATACTTATAGTTATAATGTAGATCTGATCTTTTTATAAAATTAATTTCAAAACGCAATTGAGCTATCAAAAATACTATGAATGAATAGATTATTTTACTGCAATTTTCAGGTGAAATGTGATAAATATGCGTTCGTAAAACAATGTACATATTTTTATAAAAATTACTAAATGCTTTACAAACTACTTTTAGCTATACTTTCGCAATGACAAAAATAATAAATAATATTGCATACATGCATGTGTGATATTTATTTGTATATATTTACATATTTAGAACTTACAAATCCTATACACGAATAATATCGTTAAGATAAACAAATTCATTTTTATTATTTTATTTTTATTTTATGTAAACCAGAACTTATACGAAATAGTTTTATGAATCCTGATAGAGATACAATCAACGAAATAACAACGAAACAACAAATGCAAAGATGGTTAGAATTAGAGGATTGTATTATGTAGGCTGGACAAGCCAATCACAGCGATTCATTTAAAATTTTTCTATATACCCGTACTTTGCGAGACAATCAAGTTTAGACTCATTTATATTTTTGAGGATCGCGGGGTGCTATTGTTTCGAGTAATTTTAAAGATAGAATAACAAAAGAAGTGTTTTAGAGAATATCGTGAGACTAAAATTCAATTATTTTGTATTTTATTTGATTTGATATACCAAAATCTTGTGACGAAAAATTCCTACTTTGTTAACTACTATGATTATCAAAGTCCCTGGCGGTACTAATTAGTCTAGGTCTTAAAAATAGTACTTAGATATCTAATACAAATTAAAAAAAAGCTAGTTTGCGATATCGCATAGACTTATTAGAAGGAATAAGCTATCAATCCAATATGGGACTAATTGATAAATCAATACAATACAAACGAAATATATACTGTTAGTGATGATAATACTGCAATCATGTATTTTGATTTGGAAACGTCGGGTATTGTAAATAAAGCAAAAATTTTACAAAAGGCTGATACGTGTAATAATGAAGAATTTCTACGTATGGCGCACCCAACAACAAAAAATTGTGAACGAGGCTAGCAAGCTAACGGATTAACCTGTGTAGAAGGAAATTTCTTTTATAATGGAAATCGAGTTGAGTCATAGTCTTTAAAAAACGCTCTCATTCAATTTTGTAACTTTATGAATATGTTAAAAAAATTGCATTTTGTGTGCACACAATTGTTCTTTTGATAGTTGTATGTTAATTAATGCCATAAAAAATGTAATTTGTAATGATATTTTGATAGTGTGATATATGGATTTGTCTCTGCCACTCACAAAATAAACTCACTAGTCTTGCAGAAATTAAAAGTACCCGATTCGCAATTTATTGAAAGACACGAGAAGTGGAAAATTATTATAAATAAAAAGACTAAAGATCAACTATATGCAGGTTTAGTAAGTCTAATTCCATTAGATAATCGCACATCTAAAAATGCTCGCAACAAGTTAGTTGAAAATAATATTACTTAAAAAATAATTATCAACACAACACATACAGAACAAAAAATTGTTGATTTGAAAGAGTTGTTCAGTATAGATGAAATTAACAAAGTAAGAGTTACACCAAATGCGTTGGTTATCAATAAATTAGTTAAATTTTTAGATGAAAACATATTGAAATAACTATTTGTTAACGAATGTGATTCTGTCGAACTTTTATAAAAGAAAAGATACAATCGGTATAAAATGCTATTTACCCCATAGCGTTTCTTACGTTCTATAATGTAACATTTATGTCTAATTAGACAAAAAGTTATATGTTTAATGCAAATTTTTAAATTAATATTTATACTTATTCCACTCTAAATTATAAATTAAACAAAGCTCAATAATAGCAATAAATAAAATATTCTTTTATTGCTATATATTTTTAACGATTATAAGTGTCAATACTGTCAGTTTCGTGTTCGCCAGAATCAAACGGCGTGCGAGCTTTGCATTGTTGCCACGTTTCTCGATATGGCGTGGGTTGTATTTGTCAAGACTGTAGTTTCTATTTACTATATTATTTATAATAAGTGCCCACCAGCTTTGAAAATAATACTACAACTCAATAAGATATTTATTCGTGTGTGTATGAAGTTTCGTCAAAATCTGTTCATTGTTTATTTATTAAAAATAATTAGAAAGATGGAAAAATAAAGATTTTTCAGAGAGTCCCATAATGAATGTAAAATTAACTCTTGATTTTCTCTGTAACGATTTACCCAGGCTTCTTGTAAATTTAATGGGTAGTTCTAGATACAAATACAAAACATTTACTAAAGTTTAAACGAAACCTGGTCATTTTCTGAAGTGTTGAGCGTAAACAATATTCAACATCGCGTCACAAACATATCTTTGCCGTTATTCACTATCAACATACGACACAAGTATAACCGTTAAAATATATACAAAGTAAACCGACTACAGAATAAGGTAATTAAATTTGAACCATTGTCTGTTAAAAAGAGACCTTCCTTAATGTCAAAAATATAAAGAATATGGGCATACCAAAAATTACTGTTTTAAAGCCCGATATGAGTTAAATGTGCAAAAATTACCTAATACAAGAATATCCAATCAAGAATAAAGTAAAAGATGTAAGTTTGGCTAATTGTCGAAGAAATCACTCTGTTTTTGACTATATTGCTTTCCGACTATGAAGTGTGCAGAGGTTATACAAATAACAAAACTGGGTAAAGAAGTTGAACTTATAATTTAAATAGATGCATCAGCCTTTGCTAATACTTTCTACAATTTTCAGAAAATGAATCCTAGCTAGAGTCATTTCAATGAGAGATAATAGAAGAATTATACTAGATCACCAATTCGGCTTTAGATACAACCTACTTATAACTTCTCGTATAATTACTTATGGTGAAGAATACTTAAATACATTGGTATATCCGAAGTATACATGTATACTTTCAAACGGCAACATTCGCAAATGACACAACTATCGCAACATCACACTCAAATGCAACGACTCCAAACATAACTCTACAAAATCATTGAAACAAAATTTAAAAATGATTCAACGCATGAGAAGAATCAAAACAAATAAAAGTAAATCAAATCGTAAAATCTTTAGATTATGAAAAGACACTTACACAGCGATCATGCCAACAACAAAAATATTTCACAAATGAACCATGTAAAATACCTAGGTGTACACCTAGATAGGGGACTAACATGGAGAGAACATATATTCACAAAGCGTAAGCAATTAGACTTCAAATTGAGGAAAATGTACTAGCAATTCACAACTAAAAATAAATTGTTGCTCTATAAAGATATGCATAAATCAAACTGGACTTATAACATTTAACTTTGAGATACTTCTTTAAATTGAAACATGGACATATGAGAAAGATTCGAATCGAAAATGTTACGCAACATCGTGCTAGCTCCATGGTTTGTAACAAATGAAATTATCCTAAATGACTTTTAGATACCCTTGTTCTATTTACAATCTATTAAGTATAAGACAATGAATCAATGAATTTGTGATGTCAATGAACATGCATGATATACTTAGGACACTCTAATGAGTATTTATATGAACAAGCAATTGACAATGTTATTATAACATATCGCAATATGCTTTATATATTTAAAATGTTATGTATTTAAATCTGATATTGTTGTATTTTCCGTAGACAATTTTTATTTTTTCTTTGGCCATTTAATTAAAATCGTGCAATAAAAAATGTCCAAGGAAATTGAAAATTACTATGTGATAATGATATTTATTGTAGGCAATATATTAAAATAAGCTTCAAAAAATTACAGAGGAACAAATTCCAAATAAAAAATAAAAATTAATCATCTCCGAGATGTTATGCTTTATTCATTACATAAAAATAATAATTATTCATATTATACCAGAAAATAACAAAGAATGGAATTTGATGAAAATGCTGTGTTCTATAATTAAAATAGCTGTAAGTAGTCATGTTTATGCAAATACAGTTTATGAAATATGTTCCTTAGTTTTTCACTACTTAGAGAGTTTAAATGAGAAATTCGCTGAATGAAGCCAAAAGAAAATGGTCCTGCACAGTAGTTTTAGAAAACTGGGAGAGATTATTACAGTACAATACTTGACATTTTGCCGAGAAGCATTGCGAAAACTACAAGACTTTTAGGAAAAATTATAGTATAAAACATAGTTTTCACATAAATAAAGGTATAAATTATGAAACGATAATAATTTTTATCAAACAGTCATGGATACCCAGGATTACGGTAATGTATATATCTATACAAATTATTTAAAAAATTATTAGTTAGAATAATTTACGTAATAAATATCACTGTAATTTTTCAGAGAAATTTCTTTCCATGTACTTTTCCTATTGTATTGTGGTTTTCTAGAGATTTAGGTTATCTTAACATTTTTCTAAATTCAGAGTCACCGTCGCTAGCAGTAAAGTAAGTATGAAATAGGCACAAAGTTGGTGGCTGCACTAGAAACTTTATGAAGTAACATGACAATAGTGGGTCCCTCCAAGTTATTTGATTTGTTTTTTCTTACATTTACGCACTACGTACTACGGTTTCTATTAGTGAAATACGAAAAACGGTATTATAATTTTTCTTTTAAACAAACATTTTATCAGTTCACTTAACGGTTTTGAGACATTTCTTTTACAATGCATTTCTCAAGGTATTTTTTTTCGTCTGACACTTGAGGTTGTTTTATATCTAAACCGAAATATCTGAAAGATAACTGGTAGTCTCAAACATTTACATTTTATAGTAAATTATTTTGAGATGATAGTTTTACATGCCACCAAGTAGCCAACAAAATAATCAGAAAATTCTTACTATACGTTAAACACTATACATATAACATAACGCATATCCCAGTGCATGCTCATCTGCCAGGTTTTATTTTTCATGAAAAATGTGTTATATATACATACATCAGAAAAAGGTCTATTTAAACATGAATAATCCTATATTAACTAGACATTGTGAAAGATGAATAACATCCTTCTCTTGTCAGTAATTGGAATGTCTTACCTGTGTGAGCGTTAGTCTTAAAGCATATTGGGCAGTTCGTGTGAGATACATCGCAATTTTAACAGCTACTTGCGTCTGAAAGAATTGATTTTAGATTGCAATTTAATATTTCTAATCAGTTTATTGTACTTATGATCGTATTAATAATGAAATATATTTCATTAACATATGTAACAAAATTTTGTAATCTTTAAATTTATTCGTGAATATGTATTGTTAATATTAACGATAAAAAATATTTACACCTGTACTTAAATTTCGATTACCTTTCACTAGCTAGTTGAATTAACGTTTTTCATGAAATAACACAATACAAGCCAATGAAATACCTATCCATTAACTCTTCTTGTACATATAAATTTCGTTGTTCTTATGATGCTCAAGGTCTTTATTTGCAAGTTGTGTTAATTCGAATCTTGTAGTGTCAAACTGCCACTATTACGAATTAAGATAATTGACGAATCTTTAACGCAAAGTACTTATGTCTATTATCATAATCATAATCATCATCATCATCATCGTTATCGTTATTATTATTATTATTATTATTCTTTTTGTTATTGTTATTATTATTGATATTCATTTGTCTTTTTTACAATTATTTTCACGATTGGTATACACTGATTTTTATTCGAATGAACTAAGTAAATGCATAATACGCCGTTAGATATTTTTTAATATTCATTAACAATACATTTTTTTACTTTCTTTTTGATTGGGTACGTGGATATTAGTCCTTTTTCTATGTAGTACAAATGTACTACAAATGTAGTACAGAGCCAATTGCGATCAATATTAGCATAATATTTGAAGAAGTACCAACTTACAAAAAATGTTTATTACCGATTAATTGGGATAGTCTTTATTGCATTTATGCAAATGAATTTATTTATAACAAGAATAATGCTAGTTATATTTCTAAGATATTACCCATTTATTTGTAAAATTTGACAATAATATTCTGAAAAGTACGTCGTAGTAGTTACCTGCGCGTGAAATTTAAAAATAGATCAAATATATAATAAAAGCGTTGAGAATGACACTTTTGAAGATATTTTTTTGATATTGAAAAAAATAAACACAATCGCTCAATTAATGTTACCAGTTGTATTAAAATCTGTTTATATTTAACTTGAAATATCTCATCAATAATTAATTAAGTGCGAAATTTTTATAATGTACAAATCATGTTATTTGTTTATTAGCAACGCTTTTTTTTATAAGTTTCTTTGTTGTGTTTAAGAGGTGTAAACAAAAAAATGTACGAATCTTTCTCACTTCAAATGGAATTCAAGATATCATTTTTTCTATTTTTTAATTTCTGCAAAAATGTCGTAAATGTCGTAAAAACGACATCTTTTAAGCGAACGTAGAAAATTTATATTTATTCAAAGAGCAATATCAATAATATTCACGTATGTACAATACGCGTCATAGACCACCATGAAAATGTTTCGTGTACAAAATCATAAGTTCTAATATTTGTTTGGAGCATGACTGTAAATATTCCGTTGTTCAATGTTATTAAACGATTCTACGTTACGTGATATCATAAAGTATTGATGCTTTTCAGGTTAATGTACAAGTACTTATACCTACTTGTCTATCAATTTCATCTACACAAGGAGTCTGTCAAAATTATTAAAAGTAAGTAATTAACGATGCTCGTTTGAAAATGAATAAGGAAAGTCGAACATACATTTTTCAAAACATTTAGCAAATAATGTATTCAAACTTATTATAACCTCTTTACAAATTTTATATTTAACTATATTAATTGTCTGTTTAAAAAAAATTATTAACTCATCAAAATAGCAACATGTTTAAAAAGTAATTTTATTGCAATATAATATTTGGTAAATCTTAAGTACCATCTTGCACTGTACTTACATCGTTCTACCTGTTTTTGCAATGCAATTTATTTTCGAAAAACATTGAAAAAATCTAGTTACGAAAATGATTACGTAAGTCACGATAAATTTTTTTCTTATATGATATACATCAATCTTAACATCGATTCACTCTCACTAATATAATGTTAAAGAACACACAATACGTAAACACTAACCTTTTCTTCTGAAAATGAGTGAAAAAAGTTATAAGCAAGCACCGCGTGGCCAGCTGATGAAGATTCTTGGTTCCCCACCTCCGACCGAACTTTCTCGAAAAAACCCAGATGGTGCTGAAGTTGCGATTGCGTGTAACGACAAGTAACAAAGTGACCGACCGTTTACCGCAGACAGTAATACAGTTAATTATACTTTTTAACACTTTTAAATGAAGCCCAATACATGTACTCGTCTCAATCTTAGTTACGTTGAAAGTTATAGGATAAAAATGTTTTGTGTCCGATTTCCAAATAGTGATGACGTATTATCTGCAAAACTTAATATACAATTTATACTGTATTTCATTCAAGTAATTTGAGCAATATATATGCTAGTGATAGAACAGTAATACCACTGATTTTTTCATTTTTAAAACTGTACTCACGATGAAAATGTAATTAAAATAGGCAATATGAGAATAACAATTAATAGCTAGATAAGTCAAACGTTTTGTTATTCGACTTATCGTTATGCATGACCTGTTTTACCGTGCCGGATAAAGGTATGCGATGCTATGTATATCAAGTGTTATAATATACATGCATGCATTACATCGGATTTGACGATTATCCTATATGGTAAAACAGTTAGACCGCGAATAAAAATTTTTGTTATTTTAGACAGTTGAATTTCAAATATATATTAGATAATAATATTCTAATGATCATCCATAGTTTTCCTTTATGTTACTGTATCGTTACAATAGTCATGTGTGCGTGAACACACACGTGTGTATGCTATGATAAGTTTGTAAGATAATGTAACTGACCAATATCGAAATGTTAATTTTTCTATAGAATATAAATTGTTAACACTTCGCAAGTATTTTTACCAATATTGATTAAATTCAAAAACTGGTAGCTTTCTGAAATAAAGTTAATTTGAAATACTTAATAAATTATTTTTGTTATATCTGCCATTTCGGAAAGATTATAATATATTGTTGTAAGATGATTATTCATTTATAATTCAGATATATCTCAAGAAGAGAAATATGATTATGCAAATCGAAATTATTAATTGAGAAAAAATCAATTAATACAGAATTCCATCTTCCGAGGAAAAATATAATAGAAAATTGAAAATAAATGAATGTTTCAAAGAATGAGTAAATACCCAAATAAATCTAACTATTTATTTTGACTGTTGATATAGACCTTAACCAAGTTAACCAGGTAGTTATGACTTTGAAACTTAACATAATCATTTTCATAGATCATCACTTAACAAATTTTTATCATCGATAAATTCTCTTTAATGAAATATACGTACATGGTTGTAGAGTTGAATTATAATGCATCCAAAGAAAGTAGTACATGTTGCGGCACACGCAGTAAGAAACAGGCTCTTTTACTATAGATAGTCATTGCGATGAATATCATATATATTTTCGCATTCTAACATCCATATCGCATCATAGCCATTTGTTTTCAATTTTCATATGGAAGAATCCTCGTTACTACACTCGTCTTCGGCGCGTTCCGTAAACTTCTCGTTTTGTTAGAAAAGCCCGAGCGCATCTGTTAGAATATGTACTAATATTTTATACTGTAATTGGGTTATTATAAATTGCTATTGTATCTACTCATTAGTTTTCCAAATGCACCCAATCAAAATAATTTTTATTGCAATATAAATTAAGCTGTAATACTATGAAGCTATAGTCATTCCTAATTTTAATTAAATTTGTAATAGAAAATAGCAGAGTGCATTCTTTCACATCTGCCGAAAGACAAAGCTATCATCAAGAAGTCTTCCATTGCTTATATACAGTATGTTAGAGCAGTTACCGAGTACAAAGAGAAAGAGAGAATGAGAGAGACAATGTCAACGCGAGTGGGGATACGTAGCAGGGGAGTAGAAATAGCAAATTATAGTCCAAGAGCTGGCTGTAGGAAATTGTCTGTTAGAAGATAATAGTGATATTATTGCCCAGAGAAGTCACACTAATATTCAGGTCGAATTACGATTTTGAATGGATGAGAGGAGTAAAGACAAATAAAAATTGAATTAGGTCAGAATGTGGATAATATGAAGCACCCTTGATGTTTCGACGAAAAACCTCGGGCAAAATTAGTTATATCCTAAAAACATAAAATGTCATTGTCAAAATATTTTTCTGAGTAATTAAATAATTTACGTAAATTCTCTTTCAGCGGATTGAAATGCACACTGTTATGGAAAAATAGAGTCCGTCATCAGATTTTTGAAAAAATGGTCTTAAGTGGTATAAAAGCCAAGATACAAACATTTTTCAGCACTTTTTGAATTTAATGCGAAGCGGTTAAAAACCTGTTCACGATATAACGTTGAAATAATTTTCCTTCATCACCGCTCCCAACCAAGCAAATCTATTTTTTTAATTGAGCGGGAATCCTTCGTCGACATTTTATTTGAGAAGATTATGCAACTTTTTATTAACATTAAGAACATCAAACGTATCTGTTAAACATTACACATAGGTGCAAACAAATTGTATTTATCTATAATACTGTTGATATTATCAACTAAAGTATTTAAATATACGCACTTCACAATCTGTAACTCGAAACGAAATGTTTGTTGTTGAAAAATCTATTTCTTATTACTTTTCATGTTCCGTACTAATAACTTCAAAAAGTTCGTTTTATTTTTCCTGAGTGGGTTAATAAACAAATAAAAATAAAATTTTTGTAAATATACTATAAAATATGATATAACAAAATGAATTATTGATGACAGCAATAAATGAAAATTTAAATATTTGTAGCTCAATAATAAAATTATTTCTCGGATTACCTTTCTTAGGTGCAGAAAAAATGATGTTAATTTTATTTGTAAAGTAAATATTATTCTTTGGTAGACCTAATTGAACAAAAGAAGAAAATTTAGCATATAAATCTGCTAAGTTATAAAGCGCTTTCTTTGTACGCTTATGATCGCACCCCAATTAAATATTAAAACGGTTTTATTATGGACTATTATACAAAATTATTGTTAATTCACTAAGTAATGGTTCCTATTGCAGAAATGTTTGAATTAATTAAATATGTTGACGACGGGAGTGGAGCTTTTGATGAGGGAAGCAGAATTTTTAATTCAAAACACATTTTATTCTATAGATTTTATCGGAATTTAAAAGCAGGGCTTGATAAATATTTTGGATTGCATTTAAGATCACCCTCACTACCTAGTTATTCACACGGAATTAGTATAGAAATTCAACAACTAAAATTATAAAAATATTAGTATTATCAGGCAGAAAATGTAACAAAATGTAGTCATAATGGGTGTTTTTTTATTTTTACATGGGTAAGTGTAAATACGTGATTAATTTATTTGAAGATTAAAGTGAAAGTGTATACATGTATATAATATATTTATAAATAGCAAAACGAAGAATTCAATTATATATGTATGAAATATAATTATACTAGTAGGTAGTGAGAGAGATTGAGCCTGATAATATCTACTAATTTTCATTTAAGGCAGTAAGTATACATTAAGATTGACAGAAAATAAAGCTGAAGTAAAAATAATTAATGAAAATGTTATCGGATGAAACATTCAAGAATTGGAGCTATTAGTTTTAAAAAAATACTCTTTGGGTGGCTGCAAATGGTGTCACAAATACTCTTGTGGAAATTAAATGTCCGAAATATAATAAGAAAGTAAGGGCTCGAGTTTTACTGCAAACATTAACAACATGTATACATAGATGTATTATACATAACTAGGAAGTATATTTAAAACGACATAATGCTTACTATGGGCAGATGCAATTTGGCATGTACCTCCTACAACTACAAAATATCTTTTTGTTGTTTATGAAGGTAACAATAACACGTGTACTTTCATTAAATTACCTTATGATTATAAGTTTATCATAGAATTAGTTAATACCTTATCAGAATATTGTTTTAAGTATGTGTTAGCGAGGATAGTTGCGAATAAAAACTATAAGTCTGAAGAAGAAAATTCATTGCATACTATTGTGATATAGCATTGTAGTAGTAAATTATTACAATATCTTAAATATATAATAAAGATTATTTTATAGGTATAATAAAATGTGTGTATACAATATTCTTTAATCGATTGTGTTTTTATATTTTTGCAACTAGCATCGATAACACATAGTTTATATTTCGTTTTATTAGAGAATTTATAAGTTCCTCTAGTGCATCAACATGTATAATATATAAAATAATATATAAAATATAATTAATTAAATAAAATTATTTTAATTAAAATTAATTAATTATATTATTCAGAAGAAAGAATATATTTAATATATAAGAAATTTAAGTTTAAATCGGATAAATGTTCAATATTTTCCTGAAAAAAAACAGCTATTACTATGACACTTTAAAAATTTTCTTTGGCCAATTATAATACATTTTAGTTCTTAGGTAATTTGTGCTAAACTTAATAGTTTCCAAGAAAAAAATTAGCTTAGGTTTTTGTTAAACATTTACGTTTATTAACATTTATCAAAACATTTGCCGCTATGTTGCAAAAAGAAGTGATTCAATAATTACATAAAAAATCTTTTTTAAACTTTAATAGACTAACATTTTCACGTTTTTCATGTTTAAATCGACCGTTTCTTTTCTTGATGTCGAATCGAAATTTTGAACCCAAATTATTAAAAATCATAAAATTCTACGTTGGAGTATTCGTAAAAAATTGTCTGTCAACGCCGATAACATAAAAAATAATCCTGTTGAAAGTTTGTTAAAAAATCGGGACGCTTTGGCGTTATAAGGTTAAAAAACCTTTGTCAATCAATATTAAATCTTGACTAGGAGCTAACTTATCTAATGATCTATATTGTAAAAAAAATTGCAAATAATTACAATTAAGATTTTTTTAGTTTAATGTCCTTTATAGTGTAAATGTATCTTTAATTTATATTTAAACAACTGGAATTTCGTACTTTAATTTCAGTGTAATGTAGCACAGTACATGTATCTTGAAAATTCTTAAAATTAATTGGAATATTTTCCTTTATATCGTCTTGTTAGACAATTTATAACTTCCTTTAGTACATAAAAAAATACCTGAATGGTTTCTGAAAAATATGTATAAGTCATAGTTTTTGAAATGCAAAAAAGTACTGCTATACATCCAGAATATAACCATAATTTTAATTTAGTGAGAGTTAAAATGATTCTTGCACTTAGTGAACATTACAAAATTTAAACGATTATAAATTAATTATAAATTTATATATTATCTGTCACACTAAAACTTACTACACATAAAAAAATATAGTTTATAAATAAATAAATTTCATATTTTTTATAAACAATTGCAAACAACAGCAAAATTAACACGGACATTTTTTTATTTGCCTGTCATTCACATAGTTAGTTTGGCATTGTACATTGTATTTTATTTATAGATGTATAAAACTTCATATGTTAAAGTATTAGAAAGTAGTTTGCAATACATTCTGCAACAACAGCCTGAATCTTCCAAGTAATCAAAAACTCAAAAACCAGTTGTTTGGAAGAAAAGCTGGATCAGGCAAGATAAAGTCCATATAATCAAAACAGCAACAAGATGGTCCTGTTTAAAACAAAATGATCACATAAAGGATATTTACTTTAGAACAATAGGATTCAATTTTGGAACAAATTGAAGGTGTTAGACAAAATTTTGTTTACCATCTTTGGACTATTTAAAAGTAGATTTATAGTTCTAAAAACAGAAAGTCGAAAGCAGTTGTACTGATTTATGGATAAACTTCAATCTTTTGATACAAAAGAACTTATAAAAGTAGTGGGGGAATCTTCTGCACAAGATTTTAAGGTATTGAACTTTCAGGATAGTGATGAATATGATGAAATTGTGACTGAGAACAACATCAATAGTTTCATCAGAACTATTATGCAAGAGTTAAAGATAATTTAACAAATAAATACACTTCTGAAGCCATGTCTAACGTTCTATACATATTAATTATTATTGAAATAAAAATTAATTTCTTTTCAATATTTGATCACCAAAAATTTTATTAATTAACATTTCTGTGTTTTGGAATCAGGTTGCAATATTGTTTATTTAATAAAATAATGTTTTTTTCGCGTGATAGCAGAATACAAATGCGCGTTTCGCGCGTATTACGTGTAGGTATGATCTCATTTTCGACAGTTCGCACTTAATTTTTACGTCATCAGATTATGAGCTCATTAAATCTTGAGCCAATAATAATATACAGGCCTTCATTGTTCAATATTCTCTTTTTTAATAAGAAAAACTGTTTAGTAATAATAATCACACGTGTTAAATGGTTATGATATCATGAAGTATCTCATTAGTCTATTATGGTAAAGAATAATTAAATGTTAATCTGTTGTAATGGAGTTATCTCATTATGCATTGTAATTTCAATATTCCTTCAAATTCTAAATTCAGAAATAGTATGTAACGAAGTTTTATAATTGAACAGTACACTTAATATTTGACTTTATTATTTTAATTTGAAGCGAGATTGAAGAATAACAGACATAAATAACTATCCAATGATGCAGCACAAGGCTAACGTTTTATCTTTCACTGGTTTCCGCAGGATACCACAGTTCCTATATAAACATCTGCTTGATCTTACGTGTTGAGATATTATTTACAGTGCAAATATGCGCAAGTTTACAATATATATTTTATGTTGTTTTTTATACATTTATTTGGAAATACTAACAACAATCGCTGAACCTCAAAGAAATTATGAAAATGTGTGCGCTGCTCAACAAACATGCGCTCAGTGTTTACAAACTCCGTACTGTGTTTGGTGTTCTGAGTTGGTTTGTAGAATATGTTATCAAAATTCAATTTATGATACATAACTATTGAAATTATGGTATTCAGTATTTGAATCAAATCGATTCTCGCAAAAATAAATACGGGATTCTTTACTATTATTATTTATTTCATATGAAAAGGAAAGTATTTTTTCGAATAAGTATGATAAATATTTGTTTAGGATTCGATATTCATAAAATATACATCATCAACATACATTATTTTTATATTGCAGATAAAATATTATTGTACAAATATTTTGTGAAAATCTGACTCAAAAATTGGAAAGATATAATTTTGTATTACCAATAGTGTGGCTTCTGAGTGGAAAGAGGGTTGTAACTCCTGCAGTTAGACCCTCCCGTTTAAACTTTCTTTGAATGTTCGGGTCGAGGGTGAGTGAAAATAAATTTTGATGAAGGTTGATGAAAGTACAAGTATTTATTAACACTGATGATGATAAAGTGGCACAAAAGTTAACAACAAAATGATCGCGGCGAGACAAAGGTAAACCGGAAACAGACGCAAAAGAATTACAAATTGATTCGGATGAGTTGCTGCAGACAACTCCAAACAGAATCTAGCATTAGACATAAGCTTGATTTGCTTGATTGAGAGGTTGAGAACGTTCTGACGAGTTGCACTGAGCGAGAAGAGCTAAAGTTTTTCCCTCACCTATTTTCTTGGTCATTCCCTCTCTCGTAGCTTAAGGGTCATAGGGCGTTATTTAATTTGCATTGCCGCCAATGTTAGTGTTTGGCCTGCTGCCCCGCGCGATCTATGTTTTCACAATTGGCTTTCGGGGGAAGGGAGGATCCACGGTCCCCACCCTCGACCTTTTCAACCTTCGAGTTTTTTATTTCGGTTATGAAATTCGGAAATACACGTTTCCGATCTGCTGGTTTTGATTCGCTATGCTAACATCAGATTTTGCGATGTGCATATTTGAGTTGACCTTTGAACATCAGACCTTACTCGCATGTCCATTCAAACTCACTCGAATCACAGTAGCAAAAGGTCTTAAGGAATTCAAAACACTTCTTTCGATCTCAGAAGCATTAGGTCCCCTCGTGTCAACACGCATCGCACAAATCGCTCGCAACCTCCAAAATCTCGCAGTTCGACTTCTCACACACATATGATGCTTTCGCGCTTAATTTCGCATCGTTTTACATTATGGAGTATATAGCAACTTTGATTTAAATTAACATATTTGGTGTCGCTCCTTTATATCTTCTTATAAACTAGGACAAATCGAAAACATTTTCAACTTACATTCCCTCATGCTCTCAGTTTTGTTAAG
Source organism: Chouioia cunea (assembly GCA_030064505.1). Lineage (NCBI taxonomy): Eukaryota > Metazoa > Arthropoda > Insecta > Hymenoptera > Eulophidae > Chouioia > Chouioia cunea. The sequence goes on from JAOPFQ010000005.1 coordinate 14,723,758, forward strand.
CAACCGCTGGATACGGGTGTCATTCATGTAAGTACAAAAAATCAAAATGAGATAATGTTCAATGTTTTTTTCAAGGAGGCCTGTGAAAATTCGAGAGAACATTTCTCCGTCCGCCAGTAATCGTCGAACGCTGATTTTCTAATACGCGACACTCCGTAAATTGGTCATAAATCCTTTAAATCGCGTTTGGGGAATTAAATATGTCACGAGCAAACATCTTATTGCTCACACATGTCTTTACCTCGATCGTTTCGTTGCCGAAATTACGCCTTTCTATCCCTTCTCTATTCCTTCTTTTTTTTTTAACCATCCAGAATATTGAATATCTAATAAATTTAACAAAAAATAATAAGATCATTAATAAGATAAAACCACAGAGCATGAAATATTTATAAAATAATTTCGGAATATTTTGTGAATGGTTAAAAATATTTCTAAAACATTAAAAAAAGTATGTCTAAAATATGGAAATGTCCGCGATGAAAGCCACTCTGAAATATGGGAACGTTAAGGACAAAAATCGCCCAGAAAGATTTCACGAAACATTTACAGTAAATTTTGCAAAATTTATCATGAAAATTCCATAAATGTTCTTGAATTTTTCACATTGTCATGATTAGAAATATTTAAATAAATTTTAGCGGTTTTTGAAGTTTTATTTGAAAAATTGTAGCTGTAATCGATTCCTTGGGAAATTTTGTATAATAATCTATAATAATATTTTTTTTATGTTTAATAGGGACTCGGTAATGAACGTGCAAATAAAGTGCTAATTGCGTTGCTCAGCCGGGTAACAGGACCAATAGAAACGTCGACTCTGTTCAGAAATATTTCCATGTAGTTCTATATTTCAGTACTGTGGTTCATATATTTTATAATAGGAATTGATGTTAGTATAAACAACGTCTTATTTATCAAAATATTAATAATTTAATCGAAATTAAATGGAGGGTTATATTTTATACCATCTAATCGCTTTTGCCCACTCCAAGCAAAAACTACTTAAATTTCAAAGTTTTATAACATAATCATAAATCGACATACAGGGAAAAGCGTGGTTACGTTAGAAACCACCTTTCAAGATTTTCCAAATTATATATATAATGAATGCTATTAGATGTTTATAATGATACTATATAATTTTAGAAAATATTCGCTCTTCAAAAGAAATACATTATGTATTACAACATGACTTTGTTACAAGTACATCAAGAAATTTCTAGTTAAAATATTATCATAAAAGTAATTAGCAATGAGATAGAACATGCCAAATTTATGTTATATATTCGTTCACTTGATTAATATTTCTCGGATTTCTAGAGAATAAAATAAAAATAATCGATTATTTGATAAACTAGTCATCTAATTTCATAATTTTTCAAATTGCACAATCATTTTATTATTTTATAGATATGTTCATATATTTGAAAAAGTACGTATATTTATTTACATATTGTTGAAGATTTCTAATAGTATACTCTGAAGAATACGATATTCTTTTTACAATTAATACCTTTTTGTTTCCTGTACTTCTAGATTAGAATAGGTGAGATATTTCGCACTTTGTGAAATGATGAAGCTTTCTTCTTCAGTTCTTTCCTAAGTTTTAAGTAAACTACAACTGGATCAATAGTTATATGTTTCCCGTTTTAATGATTTGTTTGTATATAATCTTGGTTTATTGTTCTATAATTCTGAGGGAAATCTCGTATGACCGTAACTTCGTATTTATTCAAATTATGCCGAGTTATGTGGTAATAATTTATATTCAAATGGTATCTTCAGATGGTCAAGATATTCTTCAATATTGTACGTAGGTTTTATATGATCATACTTCTAACTAATAGATGCCTATTGTTTGCAATTAATATAATCTATGCCATCTTGAATCTGCTGAGCAATATTAATCAAATGTATGAACATATAACATCATTTTAGCATGTTTTATATCATTTTTAATAAGTTTTTATGAATATATTTTAGTTAGAAATTTCTTACTATAATTAGGCTAGAAAATGGATTTCTTGTAAACTACAGATATTTTCTAGTTATATAAAATATAACCCTCGATCTAATTCTAACTACATTGTTAATATTCGGGAAAATAAGACATTCAGTATACTAATATCAATTTCTATAATAAAACAGGCCGACAAATTTTTCACCCAGAAACGGGACGTTTTGTGCCCGAAGGATTTTAGTGCGCTAAATCCGAATCCGACCCCAGAATAACCCTATACGTCAAGTTTTTGAGATATCCTAACCTAGAAGTGCAAAAAAATGCTTTTTTGCTATATTCGTGGTTATGTACCATTGCGAATAAATTTTTTTTCTAAAAACCGATAGCATCTTCATAAAGCAGCACTCTGACCCTTCAAAACCGTGTACCCACATTTTAAATATCATTTTTTTCCGTGAGATATGGATGATTAAAATGAGTTACTTTTCAAATTTCAATACTGCATTTGAATGTATCCAATTTTTCAAATGAAACGAACCATATATATCTATGGCTTTTTAAGTTGTATCATCTAAATTAAATGTGAAATTACTCCAGAATCTTAAGTTTTCCTGACCTCAAAATCCAAATAAGGACTAAACTGGATCTTGAGAAAAATGTTTAAAGAGACAAAAATCTACGTATATGAGAATATGAAGAAATTCCTTAGCCCCTGAACCCTGTAACCGGCCAATGTATATTCCCAGAACCCTGAATCCCAAATTCATGAACCCTTTCAGTCACGCAATGAGTTCGTGAATTCGATCGTAACCTTAATATGCTACCCGAAAATTTTTGGGGTCGCTGTTCCAATATAGCAGACTGACCAAACATTTGATATTTGATCTGATTTGAAGGAAATTTTCTTTACATTTTTACTCATTTATATATTTGAGGAATCGATGAAGTCAGATTTTACGAAATTGAAACTCTTCTATTTTAGTTCAAATTCAATCAAATCAGAAACTTTTGTCAAGATCCAGTTTAGTCCTTATTTGCATTTTTAGGTTAGGAAAATTTTGAGATTCTGGAGTAGTTTCACATTTTATTTGGATGATACAACTTTAAAAACCATAGATATCTATGGTTCGTTTCATTTGAAAAATTGGATACATTCAAATGCAGTATTGAAATTTGAAAAGTAACTCATTTCAATCATCGATATCTCACTGAAAAAAATATTTAAAATGTGGGTACTTGGTTTTGAAGGGTCACAGTGCTGCTTTATGAAGATGCTATCGGTTTTTAGAAAAAATTTATTCGCAATGGTACATAATAAAGAATATCGCAAGAAGGCGTGTTTTTTTGCACTTGTAAGTTAGGATATCTCTAAAACCTGACGTATAGGATTAATTATGAGGTCCGATTGGGATTCAACGCATCAAAATCCTTCATGCACAAAAGGTCCCGTTTCTGGGTGAGGACTCTCGTTAAATTTTGTCGGCCTGTGTAATATACATAGTCCTCGGTACTAATATATAGAACCCAATTAAATGGAAATATTTCGAGATAGAGTTGACGTTTCTATTGGTCGTGTTACCTGCCTGAGCGATGCAGTAAACACTTTGTTTCCACGTTCATTATCGAGCTCCTATTAAACATACAAAAATGTTATTACGAATTATTATACAAAATCGACCAAGGATTCGATTATAGCTACAATTTTTCAAATTGAACTTGCTCTTTTTATGAAAATCGTAAAAATCTATTTCCATTGTTTATAATTTTGTTATCAACATATGTATTGTACAACGTGTATATGCACTCAAAATATAAAATGTTTTATGTACTTTGAACATCAAATGCATGTAGACCCGATTAAGAGTTTTCGAGCTATAGCATTTAAAAATATTACATTTTATCTCTAAACGTTTGATTTGTTAATTAATTAATATTTCACCTTTAAACTTAGTACAAGTGACGACCTTCCTACACATATTCGAAGTACCAAATATAAAAGAAATCCGTGACTTTACTCTGTGTGACGTTGGGTTAGCAACGACTCTGTTAGGGTTGTCTTTGCGACGATCCACCCTAAATTCGCACACCTTTTTGCCTAAGACTTTCGTCGTACCAACAAGGACATGTGCTAGGTATTTCATAAAAAATATTCCTCTTATTGAGGAATTCTAACAGTACATAGAGACAGCTTTGTTACTGACGCAACCGTGCCTATTCCGTCTTCACTGACTACGTTTTAGCAGCAAAGGGGTTGTTATTAAGTGTTAGCGTGAACTGACTCCAAAGGATAGTTCAGATAATCCGAAATTAGAAACAGTAACAGAAACGGTGCGCGATCTAATGAGGGGAATTTCTTTAATAATTTTTATTTTAAGTTTTATTTACATATACTTTTTTGGATTTCCTCCTGGTTCTTACACTGTGTTACTGTTCGGTTTTTTATATTCCACTTGGTAGTACATTGCACCCAATAACCACGTTTCTCATGGGAGGAAGCTTTTTACATGTTTCTGGAGGTAAACTTTCATTTAAAGGTCCACGGGTTGGACTATGATTTTTCGAGGGCCCTATTGGTCAGCTGGCCCTCCCAAACTTCCGCAAGTCTGAACATGTTCTTAGTTTGTGAAAATCTTGGAAGGCCCAGCGTGAGTGTGCCTCTTTGGAGAAACGCGCTTTTCTTTCCCGGTACTCCCGTATAGAATCATTATAAAAATACAAAAATTAATAAAACTAAATGTTATATTTTTGATCAAACAACTTTTCTTTATTTTATAAATTCGTGAGAAATACCAAAAAAAGAGAAGACGCAATTTATGACGAAACAAAACATCTATATAGGTGTTGTTTTTTTCTTTCTCTTTTCTTTCTATTTCTAACTTAAACACTAGTCTTATATTGCGACCTTTTCTTTTCTCAATATTTCTTATAGGTTTTCCGCGATATCGTTCCTTTGATCTTCAGATCTAAAGACTTTGATATTGCGTCGAGATTTTATTTAATGACGGGAATTTTCGGTTATATTATTCTGACAATTCCTTTTCTGTCTTAAATATTTTGTATTTTGAGAAAAGTGATAAAAAAAAGTCAAGGCGAACACCCGCACGAGTGCGACTCCATAAAAAAAAATAGGCCTATAAAAAAATAGGAGTATTTTTAAATTTGCATGACTAGTTTCCTTATTTGAGAAATACTTTAGCTGATAAGTACTAAAGAGATTTAATATCCTGTGTATAGATCTCGAAATCGAATAATTTTTTGTAAACCTTCTTGTACATTAATTTATGTTCTAATTGAATCTTGAAGTACCATTATCTAGTGCGGAATAAATATACGCTATACCGTCAAGTGATGCAGTCCTATAATTTGTGATAAAGTACTATTATTCAATTTCGCTTCCATCAGAACAATAGTTTGATGAAATTAAGTTTCACTAAGTCGAGGCATTTTTAGTAAGAAATTAAAATACCTTAAATTTGGTTATTAGTATGCACTTTGGCTGATAAAATTATAGTACAATACAGAATTTTTCCAATAAAGATTTCACCATTTGACGAATGTTATTCGTTAAAGACACTTGAATAACTTCAAAATGTCAAAGTCGGTTAGGAAAAATTGAATAATTATAGTTGTTCTGCTTATTTGTCGTATGATCTATTTATTTATTGTTTAGGATTCCTCGATTCTTTTTACTTAGACTCATACATCTTAAACTTCTTGTTAAGGTTTCTTAGATTGAGCTGAGATTTGCCTCAGACTGAACTTTATTATTTAGAGGTGCCGTAGGCATTTAAGGAGATTACTACCTCAACATCATTGAAAAGTGTAGGGCTTGCTGATACAAAAGCGACACTGATAATGTTTTACCGTAAAGGTCACATTTTTATAAATAACTGTATAGATCGAACTTATTTATGCAGCACGTGCACACAACTAAGAACATCGTTTGTGTATACATACATAGTGGGACTGGTAAAAGAGAAAGAGACATAGCAATATCACTATGGTCCGTATGAATTTTAGATATTGTTTTGCTACACGTAACTACAAATTTTCTAGTTTATTATAGGTCAGTTTATTAGAAAAAAAACTACAACCTAGAAGTGAAAAAGCATTATAACCACAATATTCATCGCTGTTAATTACGATATATGTACAAAGACAAGTTGAAAGGGTCTCCTGTATTACTACATTGTAAGATCGTACGTTGGTTCACGCTCTCTACTTAGTAAATTTAACGCTAAATTTTTAACTTTGGATTAAAATATCTTACTAACGCTGTCTTCCTATTTTTTTATATCAAATTTTTTTGTAATCAAAGCAGCATAGTGTTCTTTAAATAATTTCCAAAAGCCGTTTTCAAGTAATGATCGACAATTAAACCCATATGATGCGTGATACATTATAAAACATTGAGTTTTACATATTTTGAAAACCACGACGCAAGGCTATCTACAACTTTAACCAGTAATGTGTTGCGTCATAATAATCATTAATTTTGGATTTGAGTAGCATTTTAAGAAAATGAATTTCAGGTAATAGCCTCCTTAAATATTAATAGAGAAGGTAGTTTCTTTTTTTGGGTCAGAGGCTCCATTGGAGGACTAGGAATTCTGATTGGTCTGATGTTTCCCTCAGAAACCCACTTTTTTGAGTCGCGCTAAAAAACATAGCTCTAATTGATTAGAGGTGTAAACTTTTGTTGAGTTTTGAGTTTAAAACTTAGACCTTATCTTCTGAGAAAGTTTTTTATGTACTGTTATATATTTTCTGTTTATTAATTTAATAAATATTTCTTTAGGTATTCGAAATACGATCCGTTTTTTATCTAGAGTCTGAATAAGCTGTTCTATTAGATAAAGTGTTATTTATGTAACAGTGAAAATACCATTTTTGAATATTAAAATAAAATGGCTTTGTAACGTTCTGTTAATTGTTTCTGTTTATAGAAATTCTGTTGGTCTTGGATACGCCATAAGAAAAGAAGCAAGAACATTTAATGTATTCTGACTCCCTAGAATGAGATTTAAAGGCTATGAACGATGAGAATTCTAAATGTTAAAGTCCATTTTATGAGTTTCCATTTAAATTACTTTCAATTTTAAATACAATTTGTTATGATGGTTTACAGATTAGCATTTAGCGAAACTAATTACATGTGTAAAATTGTCTTTCAAGTGTAGAATTTGTCTTTGGACTCGGCAAATATTAAAAAAAGAAAAACCAAATTCTTTTCCAATTTTTGTAGTCAATTTCTGCAATTTAAAAAAATTAATGTGAGCAGGGTAATTCTAGTACCAGTTATAATTGTATTTAGCATCAAATGTAAACTTTACCTGTAACCTCTTTATTTTTTATAGATTTTTGCAATTTATAAATTGATAATACACTATTTAAATCCATAGTGTGGACTTGAAAAATGAAATTTCCAGTTCACTTTTCGGCACAGGTAACGGTCGATCTGTGCACACGATTTAACAAGTATGATGTTTAACATGCCATCAAAATTGAGTTTTCTAAACATGGGTGATGATTTGCGTATTCTAAAAAGTCTCGAGTATCATCAAAATTGACCCATATAAACATTATCCTCGCTAGAAACATTTAATGTTTGTCGTGTGTGATAATTAACTAAAATTTTTATTTGTTACTGCTAACACAACTTTATTTTTATTTCACATATAAATGCTTATTTATAATGAATTTTAATATTGCCCAAGCGTGTCAATAAAAATAATGGAACATTAATACGATGTGCTATGAGGGACAAATTTTTAAAAGAAAAAAATGATTGGTGTTCTGAGAAACATGTCATTGCTGATAAATCATTCATTGAAATTATCGAAGATAGAGCACTGCTTTCAAAAAAGGGCAAAGCTACCGTACAAGTTCAACCTCAAAGGATGCGTGTTGGCCTTCGGCGAGGTAAGAATATACATTGAGCTACATTTCCTATTAGTATACACCTATATCGTGTTAGAGGACCACTTTTTTAGGAGAAGAGCAAAAGGTGGTTTTGAAATATAGTAAAGCCGAGGATTATCCAGTTGATTTATATTATTTAATGGATCTCTCTGCATCAATGGAACCTTATAGGGAGCAACTTTCGAAGCTTGGAGGCAAATTATCATATGCAATGCGGCATTTGACATCGAATTTTCGTCTTGGTTTTGGCAGTTTTGTTGATAAAGTTACTTTACCAATGACAAGCACTCATCCAGATATGTAAGTAAAGTGTGACTTCTGTGATTTTGTTATTTATACACACGAAATTTTGACTAAAATCTAAATTGATGGAGCAGGTTGAAGTCCCCGTGCAACTTAAGCAATGATCAAATCTGTGCTCCACCGTATGGATATAAAAATCAAATGCCTTTGACTGAAGATTGGACGCTTTTTACGGTACGTGTATGTAATTATTTGGTATAATTATTAGAAATAGTTCTTGAAACTCATTTTGTGCTTTAGTCACGTGTAAGAGAAGCTCCTGTTTCTGGTAATTTAGATGGACCAGAAGGTGGGTTCGACGCTTTGATGCAAGCTATAGTATGCACTGATGAAATCGGTTGGCGAGATAAAGCACGCCGTCTTTTGGTTTTTTCAACAGATGCCAGTTTCCATATAGCTGGAGACGGACGGGTATTTCTTATATCTAATGCACTTAAAATAATCCGATCATAAATAATTTCATATTGCTATAAAGTACTACTAGGGGCTGACAGGTCTTTTTAATTTCAATGCCTTGCTCAAATCGCATAAATATAAATATTCACGATTGTAAAATCGATTCAGGTCTAGTGTTTCTTTTTTAATTCAGAAATTCAATGGCGCTGGTATCACGCATATGTCAAGCTATCCAATGTCTCTTGGTGCAAGGACTCACGCGAGGCTGAAAAATTAAAGATTGAGAGTGAGAAATCGCGAGATAAAGTAATCCTTCAGTGTTCTAAATTTCGTAATTTAAACAAATTTTGTCAAACGTTCGTCAAGCGGTATCGATTCAAACAATTTGGTGATTTTTCCTTTTGTATAACAAAAAAACAACAAACCTTGCGTAACAAAAAAATATGTATAAATAAATAAATAAATAAAAGCTCTGGAGATTTTTTATTATTCTCTTTTTTAAAGCGGTCGAAATAACCAGAAAGAGATCGCTTCGTGCTCTCTATACAAATGTTTAGTGAACAAAAATACACGCTACCAATTTTGTGAACTGCTTGACCCACAATTCTGCTTTTCTTTTCACTTGCGGAAATCAAAGGTCGTAGGGATTGTAAGGAGTGAATCTTGTTATTACATTTTGACTTTTTGTAATCATTATTGAAAGTTTTTGTGTTGAAAGACTTTTCCCTCTATATAGTCATTAAACATTTCATGTTTACTGGCTAAAAAGTGTTATTTCATTCAATAAAATTAAAAGGTTATAGAGTTTGTCTTTAAAACATCGAGGGTTGGTAAACCATCGATGAGTTTATAACGCTATGAGCTTTGCGCAATGTAACATATTGTTCAGTAATGGTGATCGGTAGTTTTTAGGTCCTAGTCATCAGTTCATTTCCTCGCTAATGCCGGCCGCAAAAGAAGTGGCGAATTGCAAAATATACGTGTATGCCGAATCTCTGCCACAACCAGTTTTTTTAAGCGTTTCTTCGTTTGGAATTTTTTTCATTACGGTGACTCAGACTTATCTTGTCGTATATCACAAGCCTCTCGTCAGCATAGCGACCTCATCCGAGATTACAGACGCGATGTGAATGCGGACTAATTTTAGTTGTAAGAACTTAAATTGCGTTTTGAACAAATACACCATGAGTGTGAAAGGTCATAATAATATGAAGTTTACCTGTAATTTCAAAATAACTTTGTAAGGCTGTCGATCACAAATATATTCGTTGTTTGTATTTAGATTATACATGTTCTCTCGAATATTACAATTTACATTAGGTCAAGATTGAATGTCAGACCTGGTTTGTCTTAAGACAATTGAACCCATTTCGGGCATATAGGTACAATGAGACACAGTTGTCGGGATGTGTGGGGCATCTATGCGACATGAAGGTTCAAGTGGGTTTCCCCCAAGGTAAAACCTTCACATTTTTCGTTCCTTTTATCCTGACCATAGTGAGCACACCCGTGTCAAGAGCGAAAGTGCTAACCTGTTTACCTTTGTTTTTTAAATTAAAACGATTAAATTATTCGTTGATTGTAGATCAAAATAGAACCACTTCTTATCAGATCCGTTTAAATTTAATTTCATGAAGTTAAATCAGACAAGTATGTCTTTAAATAAAGAACACATCATTCATTTTTCTTTCATATATCCATTTTCATAAACTAAGGCTCTTCACGCGTGGCAATAAACGAGATAATACGGGTTGCCCGGTGGTTACGTGAACTTGGATTGCTACGCCCTTACGCCTCACCGATTGAACTGTTATCGACGGCCTGAAGGGTAGCGATAATTCATGGAGGGCTTTTGCTGCCAAAAATGCATCGACGAGACAGAGTTCCTTCTGGACAACCGTGAGTTAAGTTGTTCTTTCGACTCCGCTTGACAAGTCATACTTTTCTCTGCCCCCGCATTTGTTTCTGTACGACTGTGTCTGTTTTAATTACAAATTATGTCACCGTTGTATCTCGTGAGTGCGTGTTCATGTATGTGTTTGTACGTTTGTGCATGCGTAATTGTAGACGTGCGTCTATTTAACTGCTCGAGACGACCAGTGACGCCTTACTGCAGAGCTAAGGACAGGGTCGTCTGCTGCCTTAACAGAGAAAGTGTTACCTTCCTTTGGAATGTATTCTGCCCCTGCTAAATAAGGGTCTACGCTTTGGATCACACTCAGCTAGGAATGTTAGCGAGGGCTGTCCCCGTTTGAGCTGCGTTCGCGTTATCAAGGAAAAGATACATTTCTTCGTCTCAAACGATCTTCCAATCCAATAAGCAATCCATATTATCTCATATTGAATGGCCATTCAATTGTTCACGAGTTCATGAGTTCATGAGTTCAATTACCTCTAATTGAACTTCGGTACTTTAAGGTGAGACTTATTTGACTTAAATTAGAATACTCTTAGCGTCTACGCTAAACAGCACGCATTCTTACACTAGAAAGTCTATACCTTTTTTTAAAATAAAGTTCCAAAAACCTTAATTGGCTTAATACAAATGAGTGATAACATTTCAGCTAAATTACTATTTAAAAATGGATATAGCCGTCAAGGCTACTTATCAAACTGATAACAGTGTTACAGATAATTGTGAACCATGCTAAACTCCATTGTTATTAATGAATGTTTGAATTCAGTCAGCAGTAAATACAATGAAAGAGCCTTATTCACTTTTGAAACCCAATCCTTGAAAAAAGGTTAGATCACAAAAGCCTTCTGGAAAACGGCTAAGTAAACCAGTAAATACAAGCAACACATATGAAAAATTAATATAACTCATAAGTCAGAAGGAAACAAATACCGAACTCACAAGCAAAGAATCACCACCTCTTTGGGTGGCATTAACTTCTATTCTGCAAGAAACTTTTATCAGAATCATACAATTTCTTCCATCAGCCCGGACTTCTCATCAACAGCGCACCTCTTCCGGGGACACCATCTTTGTCAGCAGTGCGGCTCTCTCGACTTGTAGAGGATATCGTTCTATGACGAATTAAACTCACTAATACAATATCAGTGAATTATTCCATCAAAGCAGGGGTTTCACAAGGGAGAGTTCTGGGGTCAATATTGTACATACTGTTTAAGCTGATATACCGATTATGCATAATATCATCAACGAGATTCAGAATTGTCTAAAATTATGGAGAACAAATGTAAACGAACGTAAGTGTAATCAGATAATCTCCACACTAATTATGGATACCTGGTCATCAGTCATTTTAAATGGGAAGAGCTTCCCGTAAAATAATCATACAATATACCCTGGATTCATCTCGACCTTCGACTAACCTGGGAAAGGTACAATTGAATGAAACGAAAACAACTACATCTCAAATTCAGAAAAATGCACTGAATATAGGAGAGAGAGATCTCAGTTTTCACTTGAGAGCAAACTACTTTTGTACAAGTCCATAGTTAAATTAGTTTGGTCTTATGGTATCCACCTATGAGGATCGTCTTTTAACTAACATAGCCATTCTGGGGAGATTCCAATTAAATTTGTAAGAAATATAGTGGGCGTGCCCTCGCTCATGCCCAATTACATCATAAACAAAAATCTAAAAATGCCAAAAAATAAAGATGAAATTACAACATTTTATACGAGGTATAAAATCAGATTACAAAATCGCTCAAGTCAACTAGCAAAACATATTCTACACAAACCATAAGATACTCATGGCTGAAAAAATATAGGCAATTACAATGACATATACTTTAAAGGCAGCTAACAACATATAATCTAAAAACCAATTAAGGATAAATCGGAGCTTCAATAGAGAAATCTATATTTATTCATTGTATATAAGGATAGCCCAAGAAGTGTTCGACATAACAATGATAACACAAAATATTTGAGAAAAAATATCGTTATTTCTCTATATAGTCTCCTTATAGCTCGATAATTTTTCGAAGCGATGTCTTTTAACCTCTTCATCGTTCAAAAATCTTTTACGACTGAATCACTCTTACAAATTTGAAATTAAAAAATAATCTGAAAGGATCAAATCTGGTGAATTGTGTAACGTCCGCCGTTGATAAACACGTGGTCGAAATAAAGTTTAGATTTTTATGAGGTCACGAACGTCTATTGCTTATACCTACCTTCTGACGTTATCTGTTTACTATGACTGTTTATAATTTCTGAGCGTGAGAAAAGTCTAAACTGAACCACTTCATTACGAAAAGCCTCACGGATGAACCATACCCACCGATAAGTGAATTAGTTTTCTCCGAAAAGCCATAAACGGACGCTCTTGATGATACGCCATAGTTCCGCGCTAACGAAATTTTCCAGATGCGTAGAGTCGTAAAAATGATCTTTTTCGGCTTCGACCGAAAGCACGCAATACATATTGATGCAAGATATCCGCTAGACTTTTGTATAAAGCAACAATATTACTAATTGCAACCGCTGTTGTCTATTGTTTGTCAACGTTACTTGTAAACTTTTTCTTAAATTTGTAACAGCCACAACTTGTCTTCTAGAATTTATAGACACAAACAACTAACCACGACTAAACAAATTAATATTTATCGTAGCGCCGATAATATTTTTATAACAATATTAAGTCGCTAAAATGTAAACAATAGATATCTCTCTATCCCTCTCTCTCTGTCTTTCTCCTGTCGATTTCACTCGCTAGAACCATTCAATTAATTAGTTAATCAATTAATTTCTATTAAAATTTTCTCAAACGATACTACGTGTGATCTCTATTAAAAGAAAAATGCACAATTTTTCTATCCGCCCATGCTAAGATTCCTCCAATTAGGATAAGGAAACTTTCTCTTCCCTCATCGGCCTAACCAGAAAAGAGTCCGCCTCAAACAGGACCCGGAAAACTCTAAGAGTAGGGAAGCTCGACGAGAGTTATAAAATGTCCCACGTACAGTTTTACAGGCAGTTCGAATCCAGCTCAAAAATTAAAATCTAGCCCTGACTTGTAAGAGAGAAAAAAGTCAGTTGAAGTAGAAAGTCAAACTATAAATATTCTAATTGGAATTTAGTTTCTTTTCTCTATCGCTTTGTAGTAACATATTTAGACTTTCCATCAAATGTAGATTGGGTACTTGTCGAATCGAGTACTATCTACATTCAAAATAATTCCTTCAAACCAAATCCTGGCTAAGGCCTCTGGCGTGCGCTTATTATGGTGTAGTACGAGAGAATCGCCTTATCATTTCCTTCAATCCACCATCTATTCTGAGTAGGATAATTCTTAAAAAATAAACAGATTGATTTCCTAGTTATTAGAGGTAAAAATCTTCAACTTTTTGATTTTGGCCTTTGCAATAACAGATGTGTGAACTGGTCCATAGCCTTGATGAATCAAAATGTTATTTTACCATAAATTTAATGGATTTTTCTTGATTTTATTGCACGAACACTGGAATAAGTGTGAATAATAATTTATATTAATCGTCTTTCATTTCGGAAGATAACTAATGAAAATTATCCCATTTCCACGAATTCTCTCAACCACATTATTAATGTGAAAACTTCTTAATATTTTTTGGCCTAAAACTAAATAAGCCTACTTCTCAAAACTCAGTTTTAATTATAAGTTTCTAAATTTTAATAGATTAGACTTAATTTTGACTTTTTATCAGAGATTCTTTCAAAATTTGGCATGTTTCTATAGTTTCTAATATTTCTCTTCTGAAATCGACGGCCAAGGGAGATGCTCTCGTTTTGCGGACGAGATACGTATCTTACCCATATTATATTATAACTACAGTATAGGACTTAAATTGTTTATATAATATATATAGTAGCAGAGGACTCTACTACTTAGTGTTTATTTTTCTACAATTGTGATACCGATGCCATACAGATAGAAAACATAACAAACGACTAATTTAAATTTAAATGTCAAAGAACACATTTTGTTCATTAGTAAAATAAAGATGTTTATAATCGAGAAATAACAAAATATACAATAAGTAAGGCTGTTTTTCTGATTTAACCATCTAATAAGCAATAAAAATTGATGATCGCAGTTTAAAACTACCTATTACTCATAAACATCGCGAAAAAAATTTAAAAATGTAGTCAGCGCCATTTAATAGAGTTAAATTCAGCGTCTTGCATCCTTCGGCATATACTCATATAAGATATATATATATATATAGTAACATGGTGAATGACAATATAAAATTCATTTTCAAGACTTTTCGTTAAAACCTTAATTCAAATAATTTTTCAACACCAAGTCATATTTATTGTTAATTTCATGTGAGTTACTGAAATATTTGAAAAGCTTGCAGGAATCATTGAGCCTAATGATGAATTATGCCATTTAAATAAATATGGTTTTTACACTCATTCATTACTACAGGATTATCCATCGATTTCTCAAGTAAGCTACTGTAATGCATGTAATAAGTTACAACATATATATTCTTTAACTAGATGGCTCATTGTATACAGCAAAACTATTTTTAGATTAGTCGACAAGTTGAAAAGCATAATATAAACATCATTTTTGCCGTCCCCGAACATATTAGTGCAACATATCAATTATTGAGTGAAAGAATCAGCGGTTCTTCAATGGGGCTTTTGGAGAATGATGCCAATAACGTGGTTTCATTAGTTAGCAAACAATATGAAGTATATATTCCATAACTAACTAATCTTATACATATTATTATTATTTTGTACTTTTTGTATTTAATAATTTAAATGATTTTGTAGAAATTGATTGATTCTGTAGTATTGACAGACGATGCAGAAAAATTTATTGATGTTAGATATTTTTCCAAATGTTTCAATGACAATTTTATATTAAAAGAAAGAAGAGAGTGCGATGGAGTTAGAGTTAATAATGTAGCTGAATTTGAAATTATATTGAAGGTAGAGATGATAACAAAATAATCATTCATTGAGATGACATATGAAATAGTTATCTTTTGCAGGCAGTAGATTGTCCGTCAAGTACTAATGAACAATATTTAACCATACATATTGGTCCTAGGGGGCTGACTGAGTATCTACAGTTAGAGATACAAATTTTCTGCGATTGCTCTTGCGAGATGGCGAACAGTGAGGTAAACCCTTTCAATCAATTAATCTAACCTGAAATAACGTTGTCTTTACTACACAATAATAGTTTTGTTAGAAAATATAACATATAGGATACTTATCAACTAAAGTTACGACGTAGTTTTTTCTAAAATGTTGAATTGAAGAAAAATGTAATAAGTTGGCTGAAAATTAACATCCTACACCTATGATATCTTTTAAGTTTTATTTCACAGGTAGCTCGTATTTCTTCTTAATTTTGAGGTTTTTGAGAATAAATACTTTTGTGTATTTAATTCGACAATATATTTTTTGTATTTTAACTTCGAAAAAAGCATATATATTTTATAATCAACCTACATTCATTTAAATAATTGTATAAATTTGTTTGAAAATGTATAAGAGTATGATTTATAAATAATGATTTACTAAGTTCCCTAACCATAAAAAACAAGATTTTTATCATTATAGTATACATTTGTAACAATTAATTTTTTAATACTTTCATGATAGTTGCTGATTTACATATTGGTAATGAATACGAGAAAAAAATCTTATTATTAGAATTTGAATACAAGGTGTAATGAAACCGCTTGTCAACTCAACGAATTCAATAAAGTATATATTAATTTTTACAAAAGGATCTTCAAAGAGAAAATACTATTCTTCTTATATTTGTTTTAACTTTTCCTTTATATGACAGGAAAAAGATTAGTTTTTGATAACATGAGAATAAAGTCGATTTTTTTTTATATTTGGCACATCGAATGTCTATATCAAGGTCATCATTTGTACCAATATTGGCGCTAAAATTTCTTTCAATTAATTAATTGAAAATTTAGAAACAATTGAAAAAAAAAATTTTTTTATATGCCATAACTCGAAAACTATTAATGGAATCTGTATATTTTTTTCAAAATACATGGGAAAGGTTATACTTTTGAAATACGGACACATCATAATAATACATTTATTGATAACAAAATTATAAACATTTAAATAAATGCTATGATTTTTGTCGAAAGAAACAAGTTCTATTTGAAAAATTTTAATTGTAATCGATTCTTTGAATAATTTTGTATAATAATTTGCAATAAAATTTCCTTAATGTTAATTATAGGTTCACTAAAGGACATACAAAGAAAGGACTACGTACGGGATTCGACTGGATAATGCAACTTAACCGTTTAGCGACCAAATGGCTTGATTTTTTTGTTTGATTTTCGATGCGATTTTTGCGTAGTTAAAGGCTTTAGAAAAATTTTGCAAACACGTGCTTAGACGTGAAATTTAATGTCCTTTCAGAATCTGGGCTTAGAGTTATGATTGACTGCGTAATAAAAAAATTATAGCCAATTAAACAAAACAAAAGTGAAAATTTTTGAAAAATTAAAATTTGCTTTTTTTTTTAGCAATGTTACCGTGAAGGAATCATGATATAAATATGATAAGGGATGATCACGATTATCAAAGTATCTCATATATTTTATATTATCATAGAATATATTTATATTTTACGAAAAATACATTTTTCAGTCATAGTCACAGTAAAATATGTCTCTTATAAATCATTTTTTTAACCCAGTTCTCCTATCTATTTTTTATATAATCTATTAATACGTGGTGGAATTATACGACATTCATGTTATGTATTATACTTTCTAAAATAACGAAATACTCTTCTTCAGTTTTTTCTTTCCCTTTTAAATAAATTGCAAGTGGGTGAATAGTCATTTGCTTAATGTTCCAATGATTTTCTTGTAGTTGCTCTTAGTATACTAGTGTTTAATTCTGAATTAAATCTCTTATGACCATGACTTCACATTCATTTTAATTATGCCACCATGTTTTTCATTATCACATTGACTTTTGTGAATAAAATTATATTATAATAATTTATATTTAAACTGTACGTTCAAATAATCAAGATAGTCTATGGTATACGTGTATTATAATAGCACATTTTTAGTTCACAGTTTACTGTTACTTGTTATAAGAATATGATCTATGAAATTAAAAAAAATATGTTAAAATAATTGCAAAATACCAATCAATCCAGGATATTCCGAGCGTTTATTATAAAAGCAAGCTTCATCGGGTTTTTGACACAACATTTTAATTAAAATATCTTTTGCTGCTTGAGATAATTTCATTATATTTCATTTTTAAATTCCATGCTGTCATTTTAAAGCTATTAATTTTAGAGGGCAATGCCAATGCAAATATTATGAAAACACTTAAAGTGATTTAATAATACACAGTATATAGAAATATGTAAATCCAAGTTGAAATTTGAGACCCATTTGAGCATAGTATTTTTTAAACATACCATACATTTTCTTCGGATTAAGCATAAGTGAATGCTTTTAAAATGTCACTTACTATTCATTTTTTATCACAATCTCAGTCTCATTATCACCTAGACACATCCGGTTTATAATGCCTTGCAAGATAAATAACATAATAGCACTTTTTATTCCTTCCATGTTACTTGAGTCGAAACTGAATTTATTGTTCTGGTTAATAGAATCTGTACAACCATCAACTTGCTCAATTTTTTCACTTGTATCCTCTAAACATTTAAAACTTTACTTAGACTTCATTTGAATCTTTGTTATAGTAGTATTTCAAGCATGTTGTACATAATCAATTATTTTTCTTCATGAAGGAAAACCACTTATTCTAAATTTCAGTAAAAATGAGATTAAAAGATTCTTGACGATATTTGTATTAGCATACTTTTTGCAATGTTATCGTTATTTTACATTGTTCATTAAAGCTAGAATGCAGATCTCTTACTAAAACTGTCGTGCGATGATGAATTTCACTCTGACGTCCGTTGAGATTTATTCACTTTAACGATTGAACTTAAACTAATCCGACTATGCAAAAAATATGCATTATTTTAATGGTCTTTGAAGCATAAAAAATCAACAAATATAAAATAAAATACTATGTAACAAATTGGAATTTTGGGGGAAGCAATAATAGAAAATTTGAATATTTATATCTTAATAAAAAACTTATTGCTTGGATGACATTTTTAAGTGCAGCAGAATTTTTTAAAATTCTTTTTGAATAGAAACATTATTTTCAGATTCAGCTATTTAAACAAAAAAATAATATTTAGCTCATAAATCTAGTAAGTTATAAAACCGAAGAACATGCGAGCATTTCTGGACAGAGTTAAGTTTTTTATCGGTCGTGTCACCTCGCTGAATGCCGTACGGACCGCTTTCTTTTCACGCTTATTACTTAATTCCTAGTAAACAACTAAATGTTTGAGTATCTATATTTCAAAAGTATAACCATTTCCATGTATTTTGAAAAAAATACAGATTCCATTAATAGTTTTCGAGTTATGGCATATAACAAATATACATATTTTTCAATTGTTTTTGAATTGTTAATTAATTAATATTTTAACGTCACTTTTGGTAGAAATGATGACCTTGACATAGATATTCGATGTGCCAAATATACAAAAAAATTCGACTTTGTTCTAATGTTACCAAAAACTAATTTTTTTTCTGTTATATAAAGGAAAGGTTAAAACAAATATAAAAAGAATAATATTTTCTCTTTGAAGATCCTTTTGTAAAAACTAACTTGTAACTAAAAATATTAATATTTTATAGGATAATATCAGTAATGCTACATTTTGCAAAGAAAATGGAAATCTCACATGTGGTATTTGTGCTTGTAATGATGGGTACTATGGAAAACAATGTGAATGTAAAGGTCCTGAGTATGGAGAAAATTTAATAGACTACTGCAAAGCTGACGATTACAGTGATATTTGTAGCGGACATGGAACATGCAAATGTGGAGTCTGCGAGTGTATAAAACGATTAAACCCACAAGAACAATTCTCCGGCACTTACTGCGAATGCGATAATTTTTCTTGCAAACGAAGTAGTGGATTGGTAAGTAAAAACTATGATTAGACAAGAAAACATTAATAATATCAATTTTTCTTATCTTAAATTTTAATGTTTATCTATATGTATTCGAAGGATATATATTTGAAATCGGTATTATTACTATTAGAATTTATTAAAACAGAAAAATAACGATTATAACTTCACTAATTTACGGTACATTCATTATTAATAGTAAAAAATTATAAATTAAAATATTTATTAGTAAAATTATAGTACTTTTTCACGAACATTAGTAGATAATAATTTACATCTCCAATAAAATTTGTAGATCAGGTAGGGTATCACAAAAAGGGTATCATTACGAGTTTTCAAACAATTTTTTGTTAGATAAACTATAAATACTTCTATGTAAAGCTCGTGGGGAGATGAAAGAAATTAGTTCATGCACGTTGGAAAATATTAAAAACTCAAGATTTGAGAAGTTACAGAAGAAAAACCAATTTTTTTATTTCCAACCATCCTTGGAGCATAATTTTTTAATTACCAAGGTGACATTTAGGGAAGTTTCTCTTTTTATCAAGCAGAATGTGTGGACAAAACTTTATCAAACGACTTTTTTTAAAAGTATTATTTTGTCTGATGTATGATCAATTTTGATGATCAAGAGGCCTATGTCTCTATCACTTTAGAATTTAGCCTCGTTAGAGAATATTATAAATCTAAAAAAATTCAAGATTATTTTATATGATTCGTAAATCTCATTGGTGAAATTCAATACACATTTTAAAATGATGTGACCTGAATTTCTGAACGAAAGTTATATAGTATGCGTCATATCCAAGATTATATATAATTTGTAACGCCGTTCTTTATAGAATACCAATTTCTCTTTCGATTTAACGACTGCTAATATGAGGATCGAGATTAAATGCAGATAGATCGTCACAATACGTGGATCATTTTAGTTGTATTCTTGGCGTCTGCATTAACGACTAAGATATTTTCAGTTTTAGAAATTAATAACGTGACGAAATAACACGAGAAGTGAAATTCAATATTTAATTAATTTTGTTTTAATTCAATATATTTTTCCTTGTAAAATTCACGTAAAAGTACTGAATATATCAATTTTATTGATATTCATTCCACATTTTCGTAGTAAAATTTGGGATGAAAGTAAACATTTTCACTTAGAAAATCACATTAACCTTCGAATTACCTTTAAAGTAGATCTCAAAATTAAATATTAATAGCTATTTCAGGCATACAATTTTCTGTTCTTTTCAAACCGGTGTCAATAATGTATAACTTCAAACGACCTTGTAAACTGATCTTAAGAATTTTTTTTCTATACCGCTAAATTTTAAAGATTTTGGAGTGCATCGAATAAAATGGCCTAGTCTTCATGTAGAATTAAATATTAAGAAATCGTAGTTGAAAAAAGCGACCTCTTGGTATGATTTCTGTAGTCTATTTTTCTTTACAGTCATTCGTTAGTCGTAAAAAGTTGGTAGGACGATTTATGTTTTTCATATATCTTTCTGTAAAATATTTATGAGATCTATTTTATTTTAACTGCCTTTTGTGATATATTACTGTCAAAAGATCGAAAAACAGACTAAAAACGAATTATCTCCTTCTTTTTTTTAAGATGGCGCATTGTTAAAGATTTGAAAAATTTGAGACAAATCGGCCGTGCCATTTTGGGCTCTTAAAAATCAGATTATATAATTTTTTAATATCACACGATAACACACAGCAATATGTTATGTTTCCTTATATTATATTAACGTAGTATATATAACCCCACGAACGTATTTCACATAGTTGATTATGATTGAAATGCGTTGTATATATATTATTCAATATTTATTGACGATTTATGCATATATGAGTAGAATATGGATAATTTTAAGGAAAAAAGTAATAATATAAAAATCATACATTAATTAATTTTCTTAAAATTGCATCGATCGAACTTTTTAAGATGCAGGATGTTAATCTGGATTTTAGACTTCACTTATAGTATGATTAGTAAAGGAGACCTTGGCAAGATGGGTTGCTTGAGAAAACTTGGTTTAAAAAATAGTTAACCATAATAATTATATATCTTTTGTATTATGGACATGTACTGTAATCATAGATCTTACAAAAAATATATCTATTGTACAGAAATCAGTTATGTTAGAATAAGTGATTAATCTAGAAAATAGCATTTCTAAATATCTCAGATATTGCATGAGAATCTATTGAAACTAAAATAAGAAGTGCATGATTCATTTATATTTTTCGTATAATTTGTTAGTTTATAGTTTTCACGAACACGTTCGATATTACATTAATATTACTTAAGAAAGTTTAATGCAATTTTGTATTTATTTGGCTGGCTTATCTTGCCCGTCGAATTTTTACCAGGATAAGTGCATTTTTATTTTTATTATACATTATGTCTATACAATAATAACACTACAGTGTTACAAATTTGATTAATATATTGCAATGTGTTAAACAAATAATAACAGCATACAAACATGGATACAAATTTTAACGTGTTATACGAAAAAAAAATTATACTCACCTTTTAATAAAACCTTATGACCTAATAAAAACACTTAACGTATTGAAAACTATAATATTTTCTTTACAAAAGCGTATACTAGACGCCGTTATCATGATACGCACCAAAGAAAAATTTATGTTCCGTGTTGACCGAGTTTCTCCTGTTCCGCGTGTAAATAAAAAAATTAAAGCCTTTCACGGTGGTTCAAAAACATCATCTTATGAATTCTGTATTCGGGTGGAACCAGCAAGTTCCTTTGTGCTTATTTGCTTGCGAATGACGAAAGCAACACTCGATTTGTTCACATTTCTTCAGGTCATGAAAATGAAAGATTTTGTTAAAAAATGTTTTTCTTTTTACGCTGGGAGATACAAGTACAAGCAGATGTGCTGCTAAAAATTTGTAGAGAACCAAATACTATATCATTTTGACGATCATAATATGAGAATTCTTTTATAAAATATTATAAAAAAATATGCTAATAATTTTACATTTCTGTAACAGTGAGGAAATAATTTTTTATATTTAACCAGTAAAATATTTTTTGAGGTTCAACAAAATACAAAAAATCTATATTTTTCTATATAATCCGAATTGTTTTGTCTTTCGCAAATGCTTCTCTATTCTATACGGTATTAAAAATAAAATCATAAGTACCGTTTTCTTTTAAATTGTGCAGACATATTTTTAATTCATTCTATTTATTCGAAATGTACATTTTTGTATTTATTAATTAAATAAAAAGTTATAACAACAAAATTTTCTTGAAAGTTTATATTTTTACTAAGCACAAAAAAACTTTTCCGGTGATAAAAAGTTTATTATTAGATTGATTCTATTGAAAACTAATATTAATTACACCTATAAACAGCTAACTTTGAAAAACAAGTAGATTTTATTAAATAATATTAATACTTTAAGCCAATTTTGCTGAAAAGATATCTTAATGGTATCAATATAAATAATATCTACATTATATAGTATATCAGTACATAATATCGATCGATATTAATTATATCTACATTAATACTCTTGTATAATTCCGTAGGTTTGTGGTGGCCATGGAACTTGTAAATGTGGTACCTGTAATTGCAATTCTGGTTGGATTGGTGAAACGTGCAACTGTAGAGATGATAACAGTACATGTATGTCGTCTGATGAGTCTTATGTAGTTTGCAGTGACAGAGGCGAGTGCATTTGTGGTATTTGCCACTGCCATAACGTTGACAATGTACAATATTCTGGACAATTCTGTGAAAAATGTCCTGTACGTAAGATATTTATTTCAATATTATAAGACAAATTTTAAAAGCATGTATATTATTTACACAGAAAAACAATATTTATTGGGCAAAATTATCATCAATAATATATTCCGTATAATTTAATTTTTTTAAACCAAGATTTGTTCTTTTCATTTATATTCTCTTATTTTACAGTTCAATATTTGAATTAATGCTTTTAAAAATTAGTTAATCATCCGTTACAATTGAAATGTTTTAATCAGTTAAGTAGAGTAATTTGTGCTTCAAGTCATTTCCAAATTGTACGTAAGGAGTTAGGCTGGGAATCTAGAAACAGATACATCCTTACTCATTTTCAAGTCACCAACTCAATGTAACGTGCTTTGCGCACTGTAACGTCCGATGGATATTACAGACTAGATTTATTACAGAGTGTATTTTTGGTCGTAGAGTGTTACCTCTAATAACTGGGAAATCAATTGGTCTAGTTACGTAATTTATCCTACTCGGGATAGGTTGTGGAATGAAGGGAATGGTAAGGCGATTCTCTCGTACTGCACAATAACAGGCGCACGCCAGAGAGACCTTAGCCAGGATTTGGTGTGAAGGAATTATTTTGAATGTAGATAGTACTCGGTTTGACAAACACCTAATCTACATTCGATGGAAAAGCTAATTATGTTACTACAAGCGATAGAGAAGAAATAGAGTGAGTTCGAAGTATGATATTTTATTGTTTGACTTACTACTTTTTAGATGATCTCTTTCTCCCTTACAAGTCAGAGTTGGTTTTAATTTTGAGGCTGGATTCGAACTGTCTGTACAACTGCGCGCGGGTCATTTTATAGCCCTCGTCGCGCTGCCCTACTCTTAGTGTTTTCCGGGTCCCTTTGAGGCGGGACCTTTTCCCATTAGGCCAATGAGGGAAAAGATGATTTCCCTCGTTATCCTAATTGGAAGAATCTTGGCGTGGGCGGATGGAAAAACGGTACATTCTTCTTTTAATAGATATCGCGTACAGTATCGTTTGGGAAAAATATTAATTGTATTTAATAGTTTAACTAATTTATTGACTAATTCTAACGGGCGAATTTGACAGGAGAGAGAGATATCCATTGTTTACAATCTATTGGCTTAAGTTTATTACAAAAATAGTAGCGAGACTATAACAAATGTTGGCTTGTTTAGTCGTAGTTTCTTGCTTCGTCTATGGACCTTAGGAGATTTAGTTTATTGCTATTACAAATATAACGACGGTTTACAATGTTGATAAACAGTAGTGACTATTGTTAATATTATTAGTTTATACATATGTCTAGCAGATGTGGCATCAATATGCGTTGCGTGATTTTAGTCGCAGCCGGAAAGATAATTTTTACGACTCTAGGCGTCTGGAAATTTTCGTTAGCGCGGGACCATGGTGTATCGTCAAGGGGGTCCGTTTTATTAGTTTTCGGAGAAAACTAACTTGCTTAACGGAGGGTAAGGTTTTTCCGTGAGTCTTTTCATAAGCGAGTGGTTCTATTTAGTCTTTTCTCACGCTCAGAAATTATAAACAGTCACAGTAAACATGTGACACCGGAAAATAGATATAAACTATAGAGGTCGATGACTTCATAAACACTAAATTTTATTTCTACCACGTGCTTAGTATCAACGAACGTCACACCCCCACCGTAAAGCGGTTAGTTGAGGATAGAATGGACGAAAGTAACCGTTGGTCTTGGTAATAATGGTATAGTGACAGATGGAAAAGCATTGTTTTGTATAAAAGTGAACCTTTGAGTAGTTAAATAAGGTTGTAATCGGTCATAGAGATCATTATTAACTATGCAATTCTAAGAACTCTTGAGTTTCTTCTTTGGTACCGCTGGGCTTTGATTTGGTAGCTGGCTTGGGTACTACAGGTATGGCATCCTTTAATGATCCCATTTCGACGTCTGATTTCGGAATAGTCGCAGGACTTGATCCTAGGCTAATTAACAGGTGGGCTAAGGAGCCCCATAATGCTGCTAATAGCTTGGTAGACCACCCAAAAAGTGAATGAAGGGTGTAACCTCGTATGAAGATATCGATTACGGTTTTGATGATTTGGATAATCATTATGATAGTGATTATTCCAGCACTGAAGGTTCCAAACGTTATAAATTTGGATCATAGTCGATCCCATGCTGTTTCTGCGATTCTTCTGACAGCGTCTTCGTTTAACAGCTTGGAGAGAGTGCTTTCGGTGTCGGTGACAGTTTGTCCAGTGATTCCCCTTGCTACGTCGTTGAGAATGGAAGGACGTTCTACAGGGAACATTATTCTGTCTCTTAATTGGGCTAGATCCTTTTCCGTATAGATCCCACTAGTAGCTAAATCCGAAGGATTTATGTAGCTCCATGTAGGTCTAGTTAGTGGTTTCAAGATAGTTGGTGCGTATGCTTCGATAGGTCGTGGCATAATTTTATACCAACCGTTACCTAAGAAGTAATAAGAAGGTACTAAGGCGTTACATTCTATTAAGGTCCCCTTTTCTTTTAGTATATGTGTTCTGGGTGTCATAAAATAGGTGCGATTCATCTTGGATACTTCGAGTTCAGCATAACAACTTTCTCCATGTTGGACTACAACCTCAACTGGGATACATTTAATAATGTGGACTACTTCACCAGCCGTCACCGCCATATAACCGGGACCTTTCATAATGTTATACGCAAACTCATCCGGAGCTTGCGTGGCTATTGTCAGAGAATTTTTCAACGTTTCCTGTTTGAGTTTACATCTTTGGAAAACTACATCGCGGTACAGGGCTTTCATCTGCGAACGGATGTGCTTTTCTACGTACAAAAATTTTCAATTTACGTAGGCAAAAATATCGAGGTTAGAGACGGGTATCCGTTTCGCTGTAGCGAAGCTGTCGCCTTTAGTCGTTTCGAAAACTACTATTTTTGGATGTTCAGTGCGAATTATCGTATAGCCGCAAACGGATTCGCGTCCTTTGGCTGAAAACGCAAAAGTGATATCGTTTGTAGTAAGGGAATATATAATTTGCACCTGGTCCTGATGCATATCCTTCATTTTTTTGGTGAATCCTTCATAGAGGATGTTATATTTATTGAAATTACAACTATCAACGGGGATTGGTCTCCAAAAGGTATGTCTTCCAACGGAGTCTATACAAGCCGTGGACGATAGGGAGCACGCAGTGCCTGAATTGAGGTGAATTTTGTCGGAGTCTAGATTCACCCGTGCTTGATGGCTACTCAACGTAATTTTGATGGTGCCTTGGACGAATACGTAATCCCAGGAGCCGTAGGGGTCACTGTAGGACGTTCCACTACATTCTCCATCGGATTTTATGGAACCAGCGAAGGTAGCGGAGTAGACTGCGGTGTTATTAATCCGTAGTCCTCGAATTACTTTATTTCCATAATTGAAGATTCCGGTGACATGGGCACTCATACACGCAGATTCGCTGATCTCGTGGATGAATTCCATCTACCCGTTTTGTACGTGGTAGTTTCTTGACCATATTCCGCAATAGATAGCTGTACGGTGGATTTCTACCTTACATTGGTAGACGGTTGTTTCTGAGTATTCAACTACTTGTAATAATTGAATATACTTCTTGGTAATGTTGACGGTTTCTTGCGGGATGTTGCATTCTCCCACGTTGAGCAGAGAGACGGTGGTCACGTTCATGTGGCGAGAACCACAATCATACCCAATTATACCCATGACTACAGGGAGTAAGGAAAAGAGTAAGCAGATACCTTGGGTGTAAAACATGATAAAGGTTGTATATATATATTTTTCTTGTCGTTGATTCTGTAACAGATTAAAGAGTATGATTAGTGAGGGGGTTAGAATTCTGACTCTGTTAGTTTCGTTTGTTTTTTCTTTTTTAATGGGAGTTCTTTATTAATGTGTGAAATTCTCAATCTGTTTGCGTGGACAATTTTATTAGATTTATTTATTTGTATTTTCACGTTATTTTTATTTATAACTTCGAGTATTTTATAAGGACCAGTATAATGATTCCCGAATTTTCCAGGTTTAGCACCGGATAACAAGAAAACATAGTCTCCTGCTTGAAAATTGTTAGGATTGATCGTTCTATCATAATATTTTTTTGAGCGAAATTTTGATTTGACGAGATTTTCGTAAGCGAGCTTTTCGATGCCAGTAATGCGGGTGACCAGATCCTTCTCATATCCTTTGTAAGTAGGAACTAGATCGCCTTCTCTCAGAGGGTCGCTTGATGGTAGCCGAGCGAGGCGTCCGAAGACGACTTCATATGGCGTGAGCTTGGTACTTTCTTGGACGCAAGTATTATAGTTCAACATTGGGATCTCAACCCAAGTGTCCCATTCATCATCATTGTCCGTATATTGTTTCAAAAATTCACCTAACGCGTGGTGACTTCGTTCAAGCGAGCCATTAGCTTGAGGATGGAATGCAGTAGTTCTGATCTTACTAATTCTAAATCTTTTCGAGATACGGGTCATGAGACTACTCAAGAAGTTTTTACCTTGGTCGGTCAAAACTACTTTGGGTGCACCGAAAATACAATTAAATTGCTTAATGAATGCATCGGCAATCGAGCTTGATTGTGTGTCAGATAAGGGAACGGCTATACAATATTTTGAGAATTGATCTTGTATCGTGAGGATGTATTCGTGATTATTACGAGTGAGCTTTAAAGGACCTACTATATCCATGGCTACCTTGTCGAAGGCCGTACTAGGAGTATCTGAGATTATCATTGGTTGTTTGGTTTTCAGCCTTTTTAGTTTCTTCAGCTGGCAATCGACGCATTGTTGTATGCGGCGTTGTATGTCAACCTTTAGATCTTCCCAGTAGTATTCATGTTTGATTCTGTTGTAGGTTTTTGATACACCACGATGTCCACCTATTGGACTAGTGTGCAATTCGTAAAAAATTTTATCACGTTGCTCGAGAGGTACGTACTTAAGTTGTCCTGTACAGATCAGGACTTTGATTGGAGTATCTTTGAATACGTCATCCAGGAGATTCAAGACTTCTGACCATGGTAGATTTTCTATAGTTGTGCTTTTTGCGAAACAAATTGTTTGTTGATTGAATTTCAGGAGTAATTCTCGGACTATTACTAGAGTTTCGTTTATGTTGTCGCGGATCACTTTCAAGGACTCTGGAATTTTCTCAAGAATACAGAGTGAAAATTGGTAGTATTTATTTTTCGTCTCTTTTTTCTTCACTTCTCTTATTGCATACTCGCTGTCGAGCTTTATTTTGTTAAATTTCACTAGTTGTTTTGCTCCCTCATCAAGAGGTAAGCCTGTACTGGAGACGAAGTATGCAATATTGTCCTTGCGGTACTGGATAAATTCCTTAGTTTCCGAAATTTGTTTCTTCAGAGATCTACTAGATTTACAAGAATTTTCGTTGCTTATTTCCGAGACTTCACTACAAACAGAAGCTTTAGTTTTTAGTGAGCTTGCCTGCGGAATGAATTTTTTTGTAATAATTGCATTGGGTTCGGCTTCGAAATCTTCGATAGTTTCTTGATCACTTTCGTAGTGATCAATTCTTTTCTTGTTTCGTGTACGGATTAGAGAGAAATTTTGCCTTATAGTTGCGGCTTCTGGTACTTCATTAGTCGGGACCGTTTTCTTTGGTCTTCCTTTAGGTCGTTTAGGAGGATCGAGAATTTCGACTGGCGGAGGTTAGTCTGCAAGAAATATTTGTCTTCTTGTAACCACATTTACAGATACTGGATCGACTGGATTCATAGAGAGAGCGTCTGCGTTACAATTCGTTTTTCCAGGGCGGTAAACTATCTCGTAGTCATATTCTGACAGACGGAATCGCCATTTCTGAACTCGAGTATTGAGATTTGCCGTTTTTAACCACACTAGGGGTTTGTGATCTGTGACGATTGTAATTTTTCGTCCATATACGTAAGAGCGAAAGGCTTTTATAGCGTGTAGAATAGCTAAAGCTTCCTTTTCGTACACTTCGTAATTTAATTCAGGACCTCGCAGAACTCTAGATGTGTAGGCTATTGGTAAATCCTTTCCTAATTTACCTTGAGATAGTATTCCTCCCACGGCATAGCCGGAGGCATCGGTGGTAACTATGTATGGTTCGTCTAAATTTGGGAATTGTAAAACAGGAGCTTCACAGAGTTGAGTTTTTAACTTGACAAAAGCTTCTTCAATTTTGTCAGTCCAAACGAATGGTGCATCCTTTTCTAGCAATTTAGTTAATGGTTTAGCAATTTTGGCGAAATCTTTTATAAAACGTCGGTAATATCCTGAAAGTCCTAAGATTTGCCGGATGCCTTTAACGTTGGTCGGTTTTTGAAAACCTTTTACGGCTTTTATTTTATTAGGGTCAGGGCTTAATCCTTTTTCACTTAGAATGTGGCCCAAGTAAGAGACTTCGCGTTTTAAAAATTCGCATTTGTCGATTTGTAACTTTAGTTTGTTTTTAATAAGGATTTCGAAGAGCTTTACCATTTTTTCTTCGTGTTCTTGTAGTGAATTTGCATAGATTACGATGTCGTCAAGATAGACAAAAAGAATTTGGCCTTGCAAGCCTCTAAGCACATCGTCCATGAGACGTTGGAAGGTGGCTGGAGCATTTTTTAATCCGAATGGCATTCTTACGAACTCGTAATGGCCAAAAGGAGTACTAAAGGCGGTTTTGTGCGAATCTCTAAGAACCATTTTTACTTGATGGAAACCTGAGGATAGATCTAATACTGAATAATATTTAGCACCTCCGACCTGATCAAAGATTTCAGTGATATTCGGTAAGGGATAAGCGTCACTGATGGTTTTTTCGTTTAATTCACGAAAATCGAGGACTACTCGCCATCTGGGATTGCCTTTGGAATCAAGTTTTTTAGGGACGATCCATATGGGAATATTGTATGGAGATTCTGATTTTCTAATTATTCCATTTTTCAACATTTCTTGGACTTGTCTATCAATCTCGCCCTTAAGAGCATGAGGGAATTTATATTGCCTGGAGTTTATCGGTTCTTCGTCAGTAGTAATGATTCTGTGCATGACTACGTTTGTTCCAGGTAGCTCTTCTCCGGGGAGGTGAAAAGCTTTTTGATGTCTATTGACGAGGTTTATGACATGTTCTTTCTCTGTTTCGTCGAGATGGTCCGTATGGATCAATTGGTCAAGTTTAGTAGTGTGAAAATGAATTTCAGGACGATTTATATTTTCTTCTATTGTCTCATACTGGTAAATTTCCGTGTCTACGGGCATGTCTAAATCAGAAGAAAACAAAGTGGACGATATAATATAATAGTACGGGTTGTCAAGCTCATTGGTTTTTTGGTAATTTTCAAAATCGGTTTCAGTGTCAATAAACTTAAGCTCTATGTCGTCCTTTTCTTCTGTTTTAAGACCACAAAGGTTATTTATACTTGGTAGATTTACTATGAGCGAAGCTTCGGAAATGTTGTCAATTTCATTCATTTCCGGTGGAGCTTTTTCTGGTTGTGCAGGAATTTTAGTGAGGACGAAAGGAATAGTTTTTTCATTAATATGCATAGATAATGTTTCGTAATTGATCAAGCAATTGCTGTGATTGAAATAATCGGATCTCAGAATTCCTTCGAAAGTAATTTCGAAGTTATCGGGAACCACGTGGAGATTTGCCTGTTGTCCCATTATTCGTAATTCGACATTACCGAGGGTTATGATAGGTTGTCCACTGATTCCTCTAATAATTCTCTTGTTGTTTTGGTTTATGATACATTCTGGGGATAAAGCTGATTTTTTAATTAAATAGCCCTCTTCGCCAGAATCTACCAGGAACTCAGTGGAGCTTTTAAAATTTGGATGATTTATAGTTATTGTAGGCAAGTGTGATTCTATATTAGTTAAAAGCGCGTTTGCGATTATTGGAGTTGGATCGGCGTCAAAGTGGAGATTAATTTTATATTCACGGATAGTTAGGAGCTTATTTCCGTAATCTATTTTTGCTTTACTTTGGGAGAGAAATTGTGATCCTAGGATACCGTCGTATGGTATTGGGAAATTATTGTGAACAACAAGAAAGTCTGTCAATACGTTCAAGAATTTCATCCTTACATAGCCTATAGTCGGAATGGGGACGGAGTCAATTCCTGTTAAGTAGTGATGG
Source organism: Chouioia cunea (assembly GCA_030064505.1). Taxonomy (NCBI): domain Eukaryota; kingdom Metazoa; phylum Arthropoda; class Insecta; order Hymenoptera; family Eulophidae; genus Chouioia; species Chouioia cunea. The sequence goes on from JAOPFQ010000005.1 coordinate 14,755,235, forward strand.
GAGGCAGCTTTCAGCAATCCTTCTTCTCCTAAGAGATACAGCTTGATTACGTTGACTTCGGAGCCACTGTCTAACAAAAATAAGTTATTAGATTGTTGATCGCTGAATATGAGTAGTATATGAGGTAAAAAGGTTCCTATTCCATTGGTATTAATTCGCTCAACAAAGCATTGATTCTTGCTTCGTTTGATGAGCGCTCTGGACTCTTTTGGCTCTCCTGGGCTGCGCTCGCTCCCTGAAAAGCCTGAGCTTTTTTTTGCATTGTAATATTCACGTTTTCTGCATTGTTCAAAAGTATGTCCGCTTTTCTTGCAATAATGACAAATTATTTCATCGCGATTGAGGCCTTTTGAATTTTGGGTACAGCACGTATCCGCTAAATGACCAGGTAAGTTGCACAATTGGCAAAGGTGGACTTGAGCATTTCGTCCTTGTCGAGGGTTGAGCTTGAAACAATTGTTTGCAGTATGACCGAGCTTATTCGGATTTACTGTCCGATTGGAGCGGAGTACTGGTTCGAGTGCGTATGCCAATTCGTTTGCTGAGGGAGAGTGTTTCTTCTAATTCTTTTCTTAATTCCGGATCGTGGTCAGTCTGTTTTCTGGTAATACGTTTGTCCTGACTCATGAAAAATCTTTCTTTTTTCTTGGCGAGGGCTTTTTATTAAGACTCGCTAAAAAAATTTTTTTTTTTTTAGAGAGTATAAAGGGGTTGGAAGGTAAAAATGGTTTATTATTTAGTAAAAAAAAAGGAGAAGTAGTCGTTCCCTTTTTCCTTTCCCTTTTATTTGTACTTAGTTTGGTGTGCGAATTTACAATTTTTATGGTTATTTTTCGCGCGTGATTTTGATTCGATCGTTATTAAAAAATACGGAGAGGCACTTATGACAACTCCCTTTCCACTTCGCGTGTTCACAGATCTGTTCGGACACGATTTCTATCTTTTGGTCTAAGGATAGATCTGTGAACTTTGGCGATTGCGTTGGAGTATAATGTGGAAAGTCTTTCGTGTTCTGAGAATCAACAAATTCAGGGATATAAGGTTCCGTGGTTATTATCTCTTTGGCCGCTTCCGGTACTTTTCTGGCTTGCCTTAAGAGTTTAGCCTTTCGTCGGATCCGTTGAGCCTTAGTGAATCGGTTTCTCCGATGGGGACGAACTCTGTTGCTTTCCACTGACACACAAAAAGCGAAGCGAAACGAAATTAACTAATTTTCCTACAGATTGAGAATTTTTTTTTTTTTTTGAACGTTCTAACTTAAATATTGGAGATACGTTTTTTTTTTGTTTTTTTTTGTTAGTATGAATTAGAAAACATATATTCCTTTTGATATATGTATTGAATAAAATGACATATACTCTTTTTGGTATATGTATGAATTAGAAAATTATTTTTGAAAGACATATAAATATAAAAAAAATATTATTATTTTTTTTTATGTGCAAGAGTTGGAATAATCGACTTTAAAAATTTTTTGTTAAAATTGGTGACTTGAGACTGAGATGTCGATGAGTTCGAATATTGAGAGAGAAGAATAGTGAAGAGAAAAGATACAGCGTTCTAAAAAATTGTAATTAGACAAATTGATTCACTCTTACATCCCGGACGAGCCCCCAAAAATTTAGTATGTAACGTCCGATGGATATTACAGACTAGATTTATTACAGAGTGTATTTTTGGTCGTAGAGTGTTACCTCTAATAACTGGGAAATCAATTGGTCTAGTTACGTAATTTATCCTACTCGGGATAGGTTGTGGAATGAAGGGAATGGTAAGGCGATTCTCTCGTACTGCACAATAACAGGCGCACGCCAGAGAGACCTTAGCCAGGATTTGGTTTGAAGGAATTATTTTGAATGTAGATAGTACTCGATTTGACAAACACCTAATCTACATTCGATGGAAAAGCTAATTATGTTACTACAAGCGATAGAGAAGAAATAGAGTGAGTTCGAAGTATGATATTTTATTGTTTGATTTACTACTTTTTAGATGATCTCTTTCTCCCTTACAAGTCAGAGTTGGTTTTAATTTTGAGGCTGGATTCGAACTGTCTGTACAACTGCGCGCGGGTCATTTTATAGCCCTCGTCGCGCTGCCCTACTCTTAGTGTTTTCCGTGTCCCTTTGAGGCGGGACCTTTTCCCATTAGGCCAATGAGGGAAAAGATGATTTCCCTCGTTATCCTAATTGGAAGAATCTTGGCGTGGGCGGATGGAAAAACGGTACATTCTTCTTTTAATAGATGTCGCGTACAGTATCGTTTGGGAAAAATATTAATTGTATTTAATAGTTTAACTAATTTATTGACTAATTCTAACGGGCGAATTTGACAGGAGAGAGAGATATCCATTGTTTACAATCTATTGGCTTAAGTTTATTACAAAAATAGTAGCGAGACTATAACAAATGTTGGCTTGTTTAGTCGTAGTTTCTTGCTTCGTCTATGGACCTTAGGAGATTTAGTTTATTGCTATTACAAATATAACGACGGTTTACAATGTTGATAAACAGTAGTGACTATTGTTAATATTATTAGTTTATACATATGTCTAGCAGATGTGGCATCAATATGCGTTGCGTGATTTTAGTCGCAGCCGGAAAGATAATTTTTACGACTCTAGGCGTCTGGAAATTTTCGTTAGCGCGGGACCATGGCGTATCGTCAAGGGGGTCCGTTTTATTAGTTTTCGGAGAAAACTAACTTGCTTAACAGAGGGTATGGTTTTTCCGTGAGACTTTTCATAAGCGAGTGGTTCTATTTAGTCTTTTCTCACGCTCAGAAATTATAAACAGTCACAGTAAACATGTGACACCGGAAAATAGATATAAACTATAGAGGTCGATGACTTCATAAACACTAAATTTTATTTCTACCACGTGCTTAGTGTCAACGGACGTCACAGCACTCTTTTTTTCATTTTTATACTGATATTAATATTAAAGTAAGATATTATTAATTATTATTTATCTTTTCTTATTAAGAGATTTCATGAAAAAAAAAGAATAAAAATGAATTTATTAAATGTTTGTATGGTTTCTATTTACTTAAAAAAAGGAAAAGAAACGAAATTATTTACAATATAAATAAGATTATTCCGTAAAAATGATAAGTAATCAAATAAGATTCAGAAATATAACTTTTTATTTTTTAAACCAACGTTCACTATAGTAAACGGTAATTGATCAAATAATGTCTTAGATAGATTCATTTTATTTTAATTTATTTTATAATAATTATATAAATAATTACTGTTATCAATTATTATTGGACGCCATTCATCGAATTTAGCTAAAACAAAAAGTTTAAACGTGTAGACTATGAAACTTCTAATATTTTTATTATCCGTTTTTTTATGTATTAACAAATGTATGCCGACAACAAATTAAAACTCTTAAGACCTTTTTAATTGTTAAGCTTTTTTCCCCTTTATCCCCTTTATCCCATGCCTTGTTTTTATAACATGATTTGATCTAAGGTGAAGTCCCGAAAACAGTTTCAAATTGTATCAATTGCGAATGCAATTAAATTTTTTTTAGTTCTTTTTAAACGATAATTGAACATAAATAAATTCTGATTTTTCTTGTTTATCTTTTATCCTACGCCAATTAAAAAACAAGCAAACAAAAATTTGAATTACAGCATTTTACAACTCTTTCTAAGCCCTATTTAAATCACTCATTCAATCATTTTTGTCATTAAATATAAGGGGGGCATGAGCATTGTACTCCCAAAATTGACACTTTTTTCAATTTTTCATAACTCCGTAACTTCAAAGGTTAGACAAATAAATTTTTATACATAGAATACTATAGAATTTGTTCAGATTTTTTAAAAATAAATTTTCCTATAGCTGGCATGCTAGAAAAACAATAAAAATAATCTGATTTATGAAATGTTGTTTTACACTGATGGAATAAAGATACGATATAAATCATACAATTTTTTTGCTGTATTTTTTCTGTGTTAAAAAGATGATTTTGTCAAAAAAATAATAATACTCTTAGGATTTAAATAAAAACTCGTGTGTTCATAAAAAAAATTGTTTACTTTTCATAAAAAATAATTATACATTAAATATATATGTAAATATGTAATAAACATATATAATGAAATCTATGTAAAAATATGTATACAAACAAGTATATACTCAAATTTGGAACAAATTCTACAGTACACTACGTAACAACATTTTCTTTCCTACAATTTTTTCTCTATCTTTTGACTTTACGGAGGTATGAAAAGTTGAAATGTTAATTATCAAAATACTGTATTTCAAATTTTTTTTCTTGATTTCATTTTTGAGAATCAGCGGAGGATCAAAAAGATATCTACAATTTTCCATATTTGATTATCGCTTGATAAAAATAGAATACAATTTTATTGGATTCGTTATTTATACCTTCTGAAAGCTCTTTCAAACATACCTCCGCTCGTCGCTGATCAATGATTTCATTAAAAAACTTTAAAGTTTAACCGTTTTTACTAGGGGAAGGGAGTAACATGAATACGACTGCCAGCGCATTGCAGATTTCGTGATAATTTCAACTAAAAGATATCAACATAGAGAACATTATGATGCATAAGTTAATGGAGAAAATCTAATTAAGAGTGACGACATTGTTTTTCAAACGATAACTCTTGTGCAAGATACTGGAGTTTTAGTTCATAACGAATTTTTTGTCACATAATTTGCAACGGAAAACTAACAAGGCCATGACTTTCATTGAAATTAGCAGATAACAATAAATATGTTTTCAATGCGCAATTTTTATTTGTTGATTTTTAAATAACTTTTGAAAATTACCAAAATATGTATCGAATAAGATATCATAGTCGTCCCTATGTAAACGTATTGACATACATACGTATATATGAGTAGGTAAACGTTGTTTAGTAGGATACAAGATTTTCTGATTTTTGGGTAGATTTAAGCTTATATAAATATAACAAATCGTTGTTAATGTTAATATTATAAGTTCCCATGACTCGATGTGTTTTTGAACTCCGATAAGATGCCAGAGGTGGAAACGATAGGAACGAGTCTACATTCCTACTATACCTATAAATATGTAAGCCTGTAGGGGCCGGCGGTCCAGTCAGATTGACAACAACATCGTGTAAAGACATCTCTCAGGAGATCTGTGTACTTGGAATAAAGACTAATAGCAATACTTGTGTTGTTATTTCATCAGTCTACTCCGATGCTAGGATTCCAACAAGTACCCATGCGCATATTAGACTTCGACTATCGCTACCATGACGCCCAAAACTTGTACAAATTATAAGTCTCATCAAGCAATAGTTGACAACATGTTTTCCGTATATAAAATTATAAATATTGTTCACAAATTATAAAAGTTGATATCTTAATTGAATAAATTGTAGATTGTTCCAAGTTCTTTCAAAAGAACCTTCGTTCGCCTTAATCGAATAAGTTTTAGCGACAGAAAAACTATCAAAATAATAAAAACGTTATTAAAAGTATTACAAGAGAAATGATTTTCATAATAACTTGATTATTAATTAAGAGTTTTGACCTATAAATAAATAACATACAAGGTGAATTACTTATATTAGTGCAAGAGTAATTAAGCCACAGATAATCAAGATTAACTTTTCTGACAGTTTAGATGATAAAGCGGCATGATTCTTGTATTTCGTGTAATGCTAACGTAACATGTTTGTTAAATTGTATCAACGATTCTTTTCTCTTCAAAAAACTATTTGACTGCATTTCCAACTCAAAACAATCAGGACGGTGCCTACTTCAAGTATGAACCATAAAATCACAAATAATAAACGTAAACTTAACGTCGATTCGTGCCAGTGATGCTCAATTGACAAAAGTAGAATTCAATTTTGAATTTCTCAGATCGCAATTTAAATTCCGATCAGTGTCATTTTTTGATCATTTCGTATTTTTTACCAATGTCTTCTTTTTGCCTTAACCTTTCATTTCTATTGAATAGTTTGCTTGACGTTCACTTTGATATTGATATTAAGTTAAATAGTGACAGTGAAGATAGATATCCTTGTAGAAATTATTAGGTATTTCTTCTTCTCTATTTCATTTCCGTAATATATTTCTTGTGTAACATTCCATTTACCACACAATTGTTGCCGGTTAAGTTCTCTTGCCGAATATGCAATAAGGAACATCACCCACCAATCGGTTTTTGCAACTTTGTACATTTATTTGATTATGTTCATAATCATAGATTAAGTTTCAGATAGTAGAAACTATTGTTTTCTATAAGATCGTATTTTTTTACAGATATTAATCTTTACAAATTTAACAGGCCCTGATAGAATGCTTGAACTATTAGTTTGTCGAAAAAGTTCGCAGAAGTAAAACTATCGGACAGAATATAGGCTCAAAATTGAAAAAAAGTTAAAAATCTACTTATTATAGACTATGACTATGTTACCAATATAACTTTTATAGTAGCCAGTTGTTACTATTCCGAGCATGTTAGCACTATTGTACTTTGTACTTTGGAAATTATTAAATGTTCGCATTTCTATACATATCCAGTTAGAATCATTAACGATTGACGAATGTCTGTAATCTGAAATTCATCGGCATCGTTTCAAAGATTTATTGTTAAAGATTGATATTAAATTTGATTATTATATAGAAAGATAAAAAAATTAGATATTATTGATAACGCTATAAAAATTCTGCTAAACAAAATTAAATTTTCTTTTATATCTATGTTGCTGTTTTTAGACGTGTCACAGACAAAATTGTGATGATTTGAAAGATTGCGTTGAATGTTTGGCTTATAATACTGGGAAGGTGTGGGAATATAATAGTCAATGCTCCAAGTGTCCACATAACATTGAAATGGTAAGAAAATATGAAAAAGTATTAATTTCTATTATACATAGGTATATTTTTCCCGCATACTAATTTCTAAATCGCATAGTCACCGTTTATTTCCGGCTCTCAAACGGAAAAATATTAATGATGCAAAAAGACTTAAAAATTTTTAAATCACTAATTTCGTCAAAACATGTTTCACTCACCAGTTAAGAAATGAAATATATTATACTAAGCAAGCTCGGTACGGTGCTTCTTGCATGATTTCAATTAACATTAAACACATTATTTCAATATTATTAATACGATCCTATTAAATCGCATAATTGGCTTATCATATTTATCACGCCTATATTAATATATAATCGGTAATGTTACTGACATTAGTGATAAAATAATGAAGGTGATGAAATCGTTAAACGTAAACTATATTTATTTTATATGCCATTTTCTAGTATTTGATTTCAACGCGTATAAGTTTTTCATAATCTTATTGCATTTTGTTAGAATTAATGTTTAATATTTTGCTATCAATACCTGTTTTTATTGGTATATGTGCCAGATAAAAGTATGATTCAAATTTGAAATAGAACAATGAGTTGAGAGAAATATTTAAAAATTCATTTTCTGTAATTAAATTACAAAAATTATTTAAATATTGGCAAGTTATCAGATGAGATGAATTCATAAAATAACAACATTCTATTTGTTAACGCAATTCATAATTGAAGAAATAAATAAATTATCACTTATTATTATCAAAACTACTGCGAAGAGTGCTAGTTATTTAATGATTTTCGATTATTTAATTCTAAAATAAAAATATAATAAACATCATGTTTATAAAATGCTATTTTGTATTTTAGATGGGAACCAATAATGAAAATAACATTAATATGCTGACAAATATTGACCATGTGAAAATTTGTCGAATGTCAGTTAAAGGTGGATGTACCATAATATTCAAGTATGATTTCATAGAAGATTTACGAAAAGACAAAGTTAAACATCTCCGAATCCAAGTTCAAAAGCTGACAAATTGTCACACATCATTAAATATAACGGGTAATAAGATATAATTAAAGAAATTTGGTTATATTATTTTACTAAAATCTTTCATAACAAAAACATTACTAGATTCTACATACATGAACAAAACTACATTCATGATTATATTGAATAAATAAAAACATTTTTAGGAGTTGCTTTAGGAGTTACGATGAGTACAGTAGTGTTAGGATTTCTTATTTTATTATCATGGAAACTTATAACACTAATACAAGACAGGAGAGAGTTTGCCAAATTTGAACAAGAAAGAAGTTTGGTGAGATGGGAAAGGGTAAGTTCACCTTAAAAATTTCTATAATGGGTATCTTTTATAATTCTGTAGATCGAACGAGGAAAGATGACGTAAAGCGTATGTGAATTTTTTAGTTTGAAAAACTATAAGATTTTCCAAGATATTTTTTATAAGATTTCCTACGATCTGAGCAAAATTTGGCAGAAACCCTGGAACGACGGTCTTCTTATTTTTGATAATAATGATTTTTCCAAAATTTTATAATAATTGGTCTACTAAAGATTTGTTATTACTTTAATGTTTATATATACTAAATTAACCAAAATCTCATATTAAAATGTTGCGTTTATTACCATTACTGCATCAAAATTAATGGACGCAAAAAGATGTATACGTTTGTGCAAAATAATTATTATACGCTCTACGATAACTATGTTTATCTATTATTACACTATATAGTGTCCGCGAATCTTGTCCGCCAAATAAGTTTATAAAAAAATGTCATTGACGATACTGTGATTTGGATTCGATAAACTGTTTTGTAATCAATAGGTATACTCGCCTAAATTTTTAGACCCCTAGACTCACATGGAGAAATATAAGACGGTACATTATATTTGGTGGTGGTGGTGGTGGGGGGGGGGTGTCGATTAATCAATCAATTTATCAGTTAGGACATTTTTTATCAAAATATTAGTCTTTTAAAGCCCTACACAGTTTTTGAGCCCAACAATAATTTTCACATCAAATTGAAATTCTTTGAACCATTCGAAAATTTCAAATTGGAGGAATTTTTTTCGATTTATACCTCAAATTTTTTTTTCAATTTACAAAAAAAAACGATCTTTAGCTTCTAGCACTTTTTCGGTAGATCCTCTGATGAAATCAGTAAGACCAATGAATTTTATTTAAATCACATCGAAAACACGTACTTTATTTTTGGTAATAATGTTTAGTTCCCTCCAGATTTGATATTAAATTATGTTTCATTGAACTCATTTAGATATTTATAAGTAAAATTTAATTATGACGAAAATCAATGAATAAGAATTTCAGGTAAAATTTAATAATTCATGATACCAAACTATTGTTCAGCTATGCAATAAGTTCTGACTATATTTTGCATTTTTGGTTAGCAAATTAATTTGTTTTCTTTAATAGATCATTTGCAAGAGTTTTAGCCAAGACAAACGATTAAAAACGCAAAGTAATGTATTTGAATTTATTATGAGCTCAATATTTTCATTGTACTAATTGAGTTCGATAAGCAAGCTTGTAGTCATGATTAATTTATTGTTTGATATGTATTTATAACTTATATTTTTGGAAAATTATCGTAGGTAATGATATTACTACAGTTGATGTACGATATGTAGAAGTGAGTGTGTAGTTATCCGAACGAATATCCGGTAACTTAAATACTTTATTCAATATCTCAGAAGCCTGTGCTCCATGTTTTTACAACTTTTACCCAAATTTAGAAAAAAAATGATTGTTAAAATTGTATGTTGCAAAATGTCATTTTTTACAACAAATAGATTTGCACCCTTATTATATTTCAATTGCATCTTTGATCATATTCAATTCTTTTATTACTCACGACCATTGGAAAATCATTTTCACTACAAATTTCCTGTCGAACTGATGTTTATTATCAATGAGATATTATAAAAACGACCAAGACCTACTGGTTCAAGTCATATAGAGCATGAAATAAGTCTATCAAAGATGATTCCGATGAAGATGTTATGATACTAAATCCTGTTAAGTCTGGTTCTGAGGATTTGGTTTCTGATGATAATTTTGATTAAAATGTACAGATTTTCACCATTAGCTGTAGAAAAGCTTTCCAAAATTACTCTGAAAATCAAAATAAGCTTGAGAAAAATTATGTGTTTATTTAAAATGATGGTGAGAAAATAAATACAGATATAATTGAAGATAACATTTTGTTAACAGAATCTATGAAAAAAAATTCGAGGTAGCGAAATCGTACAAATGTGTGAAACATTTTTCTCTATCGAAATGAAACATCTCTTTTTCTATCTCTCTGTATACGTACCGTTAATATTCCGCCTGCTGTTCTTGGCTCCGTTTCCACATGCAATAGAAAATATCAACCATATAAACGATGATTCGCTTTCAACCTGGCGAAGTTGCCAGTTCAGTGAGACGGCTTATGAGGGGATACGGACATCATGGCCAGAACATTTGTCTGAACAGATAGAGGCCCTCATATTAAATATTCTACCGGCCTTCTATAGGAGTTTTATATTAATTATTAAAATATTCTCAATACCTTGGTTGATTAAAAATAATTATTAATGTTCACAACAGAAGTTTAGGGCATTCAATTTACACTCGAAGATATTGAACGAAATTACAAAATCGGTTATTTTCTCGGTCTCTATAAGCACTCCACCAGTTCTGTCCAATACATTCATTTCGATCGACTTCTGTCATGTAACTGACATATTGTTATATTTTTTATTGCAAAATAATATATGTATAATTATAAAACAATATTATAATATTATATAACATAAACTTATCATCTGTTTTTGCTAACCTGCCATAGGCAGGAAAGACTTCATCTGAAGCACTTATCTCTCTAAACGATCGTAGATTCTTTTATCAACAGAGCAACCCCTCACAGGATACCTTCCGAATAATAGCAACCCCTCGTGGTTACAGCTACTGTAAAGAGTAGGTATAAGAAATTTTTATTTTTTTAATATTTCCCTAACTTCTCAGCGTTAGGAAAATGAAAATGTATCGGAAAATAAAATTGCACGATAAAACAAATATTTATTTCTTCGAATTTATTTAGATAAATAAGACGAAAGTTATTCTTAAATTTATATAAAATCATGTTTTATCTTGAAAGCGTTATCTGTAGTGAAAAAATAAACATCTAATTTTAACCGTTGTCTAAATATACTAAAGTTTTGCGTTTATGGAAAACCGACTTTGATGCGAATGTGAAAAGCAATCTCAGAATGAATAATGTAAAATTATTTGTCATAGGATGTTTAGAATATTATGAACCTATTGCCAACAATTAACGATGTTATATTATAGATTTAAAAAGTCTACCAACATTGTATAACGACCACACAGGCATTATTGAAAAACTTTCGACGTATCAACTCTTCACGTGCTCGACCAAGTTTTGAGGCCGTGCTTTTTATCCGTGCTACGACGGAAAAATACTGAAGTTTCTTAGGAAAGTCTCAAAATCATCAAGCGTTTAAAGATATAAACCGTGCTGTGTTAGGAGACCGCGTACTCTCGAAAATTGTAGAAAGTTTGAACATATGGATACGTTTGAAGATTTGAACTGGAAAATTTGGAAATATTCGAAAACTGTATAGGGAATTCACATGTGTAATCAACATGCGATTCTCAAAACTAATTTTAAGTATTATAGGGCTACGATAATACCTTATTAAGGCAACTCATATTGCTACTCATAAACAGGGAGTAGGGGTTATAGATAAGCATACGTATTCAATAGAGCGTTAAGCTTGACGTGACAGGATTCTCTTTTCAATGCTCCTGTAACAGGTTAGTTATCTAACTTCTATATGTACCGATGAAATTCTGTCTACCTCATTTACCTCATTGAGGAGTGCCTTTTTCTCCAGCCGACTGAGGACATCTGGCTTGCCGTGCATTTCTGAAGGGATCACTACCTCCTCCGGTAATGCAGACTCCAAGTCTACAGCGTACGTCTGCCGGAATCACCATCTCTTTAACCAAAAAGGACTTCTCATCAGCAGTATATCTTCTCCACGGCCGCGAGCTTTGTCAACGGTGCAGCTTTAACAATATCCTCTGTATACCTTTCAGCGCTACGACTTCAGTATAATTTAGTATTACACAATAAATAAGATTAAATGACATATTGTTTTTATTCGAGTGAAAGTGAATTACCCCCCCTACTTCATTTTTCTTAAACATACAGTATCCATAACTTATTTTGCATCTTTTGATTTTAAGCTTAAAAAGCTTCTATGATCCATTGTTATTTATTTAAGATTCAATCAAAGGTTTTATCAAAAGACTAAGTTAATGTATAGGAAATAGTTTGTATATTATGAATTTATTGTGATGAATATACAACGAAAATAATATAATTATCTATTTTATTGTTTCAGGGAGATAATCCATTTTATAAGCAGGCTATGACGACATTCAACAACCCAACATTTGAACAAAATTGAAACTTCAAAATAATATTGAAGATGTATTATTCTGTCAGTTAAAGAGACACATTTAATATGTATTAAATAAAGGGACTAGAACCATATGAAAAATTATAACTATAAGTACATACGTATTTATATATGGGGTGACCCATTTATGTACCCCAAAATCCGTTCCTAAGCGTCGTACAAATAAAATGGTTCAAACAAAAGTTGTTTAGGACAACGCAGATCGTCAAAATGTGTAAATAACTTTAACATTGAAATTCATTTTTAAGATACATAGTTGAAGGTCAGGGTGTTTTTTTATAGACATTCTATTTTCAACAATCTGTTCGAAAAAGAGCGTGAAATGTTACGTATGAAATGATAATTACAAATTTATATTTGTGATCTTCGAAAGGCCATTTCAAGCTGAAATGTTAAAAGATCTATGTGGTAATTATTTGTTGTGCAACCGTGACAGTAATATTGCAATTTATGACACGCTACATATGGCCAAGACGTGTATGGATATTATTAGCAATCCCATAACCGCTCTACTTTTTTGAAAAAATATAAATAAAAACAATATTTCGTAAACAACTCCATATATAAATATCTAGTGTTTTGTATAAAAAATGTTAAAAACACTTTTCAAACTTATGACTTACAAACTTACAGAAGCTAAAGTTTGATAAAATTTAGAAAAATGAAACGTTGCAAAATTGTGATTTTCGTTCAATTGGATTTTATACAGTTTAATGTTTAAATCATCCATTGATATAATGCCACAGATATACCACATATCTACTGATGAATTAGATAGTTTTCTCCGAAAACTCATAAGATAGCCTCTCTTAGCGGTACTTTATGACTCGACGCTAAAAAATTATCCAGATGCGTAACGTAATAGATATTATCTCTCCTGCCTTTGGCCGAAATCATACAAAGCACATCAATATAGGTATCTGGAACCAATCTTGTATAAATATTTCAGTTAATCACATCTCCTATTGAGACTATCGTTATTTATTTCTTTTTTTACTATTTCAACCAAAATTGTTATTAACTACAAAAACCAACGTTCTATATAAATCAATACTTAACCTGTGATATCCATAACTTGTTGTGTAAACTCACAATCACGGAGAAGAATCTTGTCTAAATAACATTAAAAATATGCAGCGTCAATATAGTTATAAGTCATTTGATGCAATCAATTAAGTATCATTCTCTTCTCCTTTACATATGATTTATTAGTTAAAATAGTTAAACCAATTAATTAATAAATCAGTTACAATTAACAATTTCGTTAAGCCAAAGATAGCACATTGTGTGACATCTTTTAAAAGAGAAATAAGCCATTTTCCTATCCACCAACACTTGATCTGCTCCAATTAGGCTAACGAAAGAAAACTTCTTTGCTTCTAAAAGTTTTATTTTTATTTGTTTAAACAAAACTAATTGATTGATTTTTCGGTTATTAAAGGTAACACTCTATTGTAAAATCCAGCAGATATTACAAAACTAATTTAATTAAGAGTGTATTTTTGGTCGTAGACAGATGACATAAGAAAATACGCATAGGCGATAGAGGTCCATGACCTCATTAAAAATCTAGATTTAACTTTGAGCACGTACTTAATAACAGTGGACGTTACATCCCCACCGTAAAGCGGTTAGTTGAAGATAGAATTAACGAAGGTAATAGTTGGTCTCAGTTATAATGGTGTAGTGATGATTTGGATAATCATCATTATGGTGATTATTCCAGCATTGAAGGCCCCAAAAGTCATGAATTTGGACCATAATCGGTCCCACGCTGTCGCTGCAATTCTTTTGACGGCATCTTCATTTAATAGTCTGGAGAGAGTACCTCCAATATCGGTGACCGTTTGTCCTGTGATTTCCCTTCTATGTCGTTAAGGATGGAAGGATGTTCTACGGGGAACATTATCCTGTCCCGTAATTGTGCTAGGTCCTTCTCTGTATAGCTCCCACTAGTAGCTAGATCTGAATGATTCACGTAATTCCAGGTAGTCCTAGTCAAAGGTTTTAGGATGGTGGGTGCAAGCGCTTCGATAGGCCGTGGCATAATTTTATACTAACCGTTGCTTAAGAAGAAATAGGAAGGTACTAAGGCATTACATTTTTCTAAGGTTCCTTTTTCTTTTAATATGTGTGTTCTGGGCGTCATATAATACGTGCGGTTTAGCTTAGAAAATTTGAGTTCAGCATAGCAGTACTCTCCATATTGGAATACAACCTCAACGGGTATACATTTAATTATGTGCACTAATTCACCAGCCGTCACTGCAATATAACCAGGGTCTTTCATTATATTGTACGCAAACTCATCCGGAGCTTGCGTAGCTATTGTTAGAGAATTTTTTAGTGTTTCTTGTTCCAGTTTATATCTTTGGAAAAATACGTCATTTTTCCATTCCGCCATTCCGACTACGTCGGAACTGTGACGTCCGCTGATACTAAGCACGTGGTAGAAATAAAATTTAGTTTTTATGACGTCATAGACCTCTATCGTTTATGTTTATTTTCCGGCGTCACATGTTTACTGTGACTGTTTATAATTTCTGAGCGTGAGAAAAGTCTAAATAGAACCACTCGCTTATGAAAAGTCTCACGGAAAAACCATACCCTCCGATAAGCAAGTTAGTTTTCTCCGAAAACCAATAAAACGGACCCTCTTGATGATACACCATGGTCCCGCGCTAACGAAATTTCCCAGACGCATAGAGTCGTAAAAATTATCTTTCCAGCTGCGACTAAAATCACGCAACGCATATTGATGCCACATCCGCTAGACATTTGTATGAACTAATAATATTAATAATAGTCACTATTGTTTATCAACATTGTAAACCATCGTTATATTTGTAATTGCCATAAACTAAATCTTTTAAAGTCCATAGGCAAAACAAGAAGTCACGACTAAACAAGCCAACAATTGTTATAGTCTCACTACTATTTTTATAATAAACTTAAGTCGATAGATTGTAAACAATGGATATCTCTCTCTCCTGTCAAATTCGCCCGTTATAATTATTCAATTAATTAGTTGAACAATTAAATACAATTAATATTTTCTCCAAACGATATTGTACGCGACATCTCTTAAAAGAAGAATGTACCATTTTTCTATCTGCCCGCGCCAAGATTTTTCCAATTAGGCTAACGAAGGAAATCATCTTTTCCCTCGTTGGCCTAATCGGGAAAGGGCCCGCCTCAAAGGGACCCGGAAAACACGAAGAGTAGGGCAGCGCAACGAGGGCTATAAAATGGCCCGCGCGCAGTTGTACAGACAGTTCGAATCCAGCCTCAAAATTAAATCCAACTCTGACTTGTAGGGGAGAGAGATCATTTAAAAAGTAGTAGGTCAAAACAATAAAATATCATACTTTGAACTCATTCTATTTCTTCTCTATCGCTTTGTAGTAAGATAATTAGATTTTCCATCGAATGTAGATCGGGTGTTTGTCAAACCGAGTACTATCTACATTCAAAATAATTCCTTCAAACCAAATCCTGGCTAAGGTGTCTCTGGCGTGCGCCTATTATAGTGCAGTACGAGAGAATCGCCTTACATTCCTTTCATTCCAAAACCTATCCCGAGTACGATAATTTACGTAACTAGACAAATTGATTTCCCGGTTATTAGAGGTAAAACTCTACGACCAAAAATACACTCTTTAATAAAACTAGTCTGTAATATCCATTGGACGTTACAGAACAGTTATTTTTGAACTCGAGTATTGAGGTTTGTCGTTTTAAACCACACTAAGGATTGATGTAATTTTTGGTTCCCTTACGAACTTGTAATGGCCAAAAGAGGTACTAAATGCGGTTTTGTGAGAGTCTCTTGGATCCATTTTTACCTGATGGAAACCTGAGGATAAATCTAGTAATAATTATACTAAGGTCATCCGACTTTATAAAAAATCTCGGTGATATTTGGTACGGGATAAGCATCACTGACGGGTTTTTCATTTAATTCGCGAAAGTCGAGGACTACTCGCCATTTTGGGTTACCTTTGGAGTCGGATTTTTTAGGGATGATCCATATTGGAATATTGTATGGAGATTCGGACTTTTTTATTATCCCAGATTTAAGCATTTCCTCAACTTGCCTATCAATCTCGCCTTTAAGGGCGTGAGGGAATTTATATTGCCTGGAGTTTATGGGTTCTTCGTCTGTAGTAACGATTCTGTGCATGACTACGTTTGTTCCTGGTAGCTCTTTTCCTGGAAGATGAAAAGCTTTTTGATATCTATTGACGAGATTTGAGATGTGTTATCGTTTGGTATCATCGAGATGGTCCGTATGAATTAATTGGTCAAGTTTAGCGGTATGGAAGGTCCATTTTTTTCTATCGTTTCGTATCCGTACATATCTGAGTTTATAGGCATGTTTAAGTCATAAGAGATAGAGGTGGACGATATGATATAGTAGTACGGTTTATCGAGCTTATTGGTTCTTAGGTAGTCTTCAAAATAAACTTCAGTGTCGGTGAAATTAAGCTCGATGTCGTCCTTTCCTTCTGGCTTTGAACCTTCAAAGTCATTTATACTAGGTAGATTCATTATAAGCGAAGCTTCAGAAGTATTGTCTATTTCATTTATTTCGTCTGGTGCTTTTTCTGGTTGAACAAGGATCTGAGTGAAAACAAAAGGGGTTGTTTGTTCGTTAATTTGTATGGTGGATGTTACGTAATCATTCATGCAATTACTGTGGTAGAAATAATCGGATCCCAGAATTTCTTCAAATGTGATTTCAAAGTCGTCGGAGACCACGTGGAAATTCGCTGGTTGTCCTTTTATTACTAATTCAATGTTGCCGAGAATTGTGATAGGGCGTCCACTGATCCAAACAATAATTCTTCTGTTATTTTGATTTACAATACATTCTGAAGATAAAGCTGATCTTCTAATTAAGCAGCCTTCTGCGCCAGAATCTATTAGAAATTCAGTGAGGCTTTTCAATTTCGGATGATCTATAGTTATCGCAGGTAAGTATGATTCTTTATTTGTTAAGAGTGTATTCGCGACTATGAGAGTTGGATCGGGATCAAAATGAAGATTAATTTTGTGCTCGCGGATAGTTAGGAGTTTATTTCCGTAATCTATTTTAACTTAATTTCGAGAGAAAAATCGCAATCCTAGGATACCATCATATAGTATTTGAAAATTGTTATAGACAACGAGAAAGTCTGTTAGTTCATTCAAGAATTTCATCCTTACATAGCCTATAGTTAAGACAGGGACGGAGTCAATTCCAGTTAAATAATGGTGAGGAATAGCTTTCAACACGTTTTCTTCTCCTATGAGATATAGTTTAATTACATTAACCTCAGAGCCACTGTCTAAAAAAAATAGGTTATTGGATTGTTGATCGCTGAATTTGAGTAGTATGTGAGATAGGAAGGTTTCTAAGCTATAGGTATTAACTCTCTTAACAAAGAATTGATTCCTACTTCGTTTGATGAGTGCTCTGGACTTTTTTGCTCTCCTGGGCTGCGCTCGTTCCCTGAAAAGCCTGGACTTTTTTGCATTGTAATATTTACGTTTCCTGCATCATTCGAGAATATGTCCACTTTTCTTTCAGTAACGATAAATTATTTCCTCACGATGAAGGCCTTTTAAGTTTTGAGTCCGGCATAAATTTGCCAAGTAGCCAGGTAGATTGCAAATTGGCAGATGTGGACTTGAAGGTTACGTCATTGTTGAGGGTTAACTTTGTAGCAATTATTTACGGTGTGGCCAAACTTGTTGCACACTTGACACGAAATTGAGGTTTGATTTGTAGGTAGTAACCTACATGTTTTGGTTATATGACTAAATTTTGAACAAATTTGGCACTTTGATGATTTTCTGCATTGAGAGGTATAATGGCCTGGCCTTTGGCAATCTTTGCAGAAGTTTTTCGTCGGTGAACGACAATATTTTTACTCGTGGCCGGGTTTATTACAAAATTGGCACATATTGATTTTCTTTATTCCGGGAACTAGTACGTTGATATCGCTAAGTTCCTTTCTCAGAGCACGACGAGCTGTTAACTGTTTTTCGATTTTTATCGCGTTCAATACGACATCGTTTATATCCTCGCCATCCGTTAGTCTTTGTTCAATTTCAGTTTTAAGCCCATTCTTAAAGCATTCTTTCAGGGTTACTTGTAGAGTAGTCTTAAAAGCTTCTTCTACTTTATTATTATTTTTTAATTTATGCAATTCTAGACCTCTTCTGAAGATGTCGCGTACCCTGTTGGCGTAAGCCAGCACGCTTTCGTTATCTCTTTGATATTTGTTGGCTAAGTCGCCCAATAATTGGTGAATGATTTTGGTTTGTGAGTATAAGTGTTCGAGGAAGTTTTTCAATTCTTCGATCGTTTCGGCATTTTTACCCGTGATAGCCTCCCGTGCTTCACCTGAGATTTTTGCTCGTAGAAGTTTTGCTAAATTCGCCTCTGATTCTGCTGGAATCATGACGAGCGCTTCGTCGCAAGCATACAGAAATTGATTTAATGGTATTTATTAGACCCACTGAACTCTGGTACGACGCGTAAAGCGTCCTTTAAGGTTACCATTTGACCTGGTGTCGCCATAGTATTGGTACGTTTGTCCCCCCTTCTTATTAGTCGAGGTTTTCGTTCCTTTTGTGTTGAGTGTCCTTGAGCTTCTTGAATCGTTATTTCGCCTATCGACGGAAGTTTTAAGTCATTTGTATCATCTCTTAGCGAGGCGAATGTATGATCTTCGGACTCATTGTCCGATTGGAGTGGAGTGCTGATTCGAGTGCGTATGCCGATTCGCTTACTGAGGGATAGTGTTTCTTCCAATTTCCTCCTTAATTCTGAGTCGTGGTTAGTTTGATTCCTGGTTATGCGTTTGTCTTGATTCATGAAAAAGGATGAAGTTTCCCCTCTCTTTTTTTTCCGAGATCTTTTTGTCAAGACTCGCTAAATGTTTTCGTGCAGGTAACTAGGTAAGAAGGTAATTAATTTAATCGATTGATTATGTTTGGAATCTTTTGTTTATTGCGCAAGAGGGAAGAAGAAAAGAGATTGTTCCTTCTTTTTTCTGTTGTTAGGCGGATTTATGGTTATTTTTCACGGATGATTTTCATTCGGTGATTATTGAAGAATATGGAGAGGTTTTCTTGACAACTTCCTTTCCACTTGGCGTGCTCATAAATTTGTTCGGATACGATTTCGATCTTTTTTTCTAACGATAGATCTGTAAACTATGGTGGTTTGGTTGAAATATATCGCGGAAATTCCTTCTTGTTTTGGGAGTCGATGAATTCTGGGACATGTGGTTCCGTAATTATTATATTTTGGCTACCTACGAATTCTTTTTAGCTTGTTTTAATAGTTTAGACTTTCATCGGATCCGTTGGGCTTTAATAAAGCAGTTACTCCGATGGGGACGAACATTGCTGTTTTCCACTAACACACCAGAAGTTAAAACAAAGCGTATATAAACTAATTTGTCGAACAGATTGAGAATTTCTTGTTTTAAGTAGATGGAAAGAAAATGGAGAGAAAAAAATTCTTTACGCTTCTTAGAGTTCTAACGTGTTTTGATTACTATGTGACATAAGGGTGTAAATGTGAAGTTTTGGAATCATGTAAGGTTTAGATATGTGTAATTTTATTAATGATGAATTTTATACTTTTATTAGTGTACGTGTGATTTGAGAGATAAAAATTAAAGGACATATACTCTTTTTCGGTATATCTATGATTTTTGGAAAATAGATTTGAATAATTTATTTTAAATGTAGCTTATTATTAGATTTGAATAATTGATTGAAGATGTCCGTGAGTTCGAATCTTAGAGGAAAGAGGCAGTGATAGTTAAAAGAAAAGATACAGCGTTCTAAAAATTGTAAAATAAACTGATTGATTCACTCTTTTATCCCGGACGAGCCCCCAACAATTTAGTGTGTAACATTCGGAAGATATTACAAAACTAATTAAATTAAGAGTGTATTTTTGGTTGTAGAGTTTTACCTCTAATAACCGGGGAATTAATCTCTTTATTTGTAAGAATTATCCTACTCAGAATAGGTGGTGGATTGAAACAAATGGTAAGGCGATTCTCTCGTACTGCACTACAATAGGTGCATGCCAGAGAGACCTCAGCTAGGATTTGGTTTGAAGGAATTATTTTGAATATAGATAGTACTCGATTTGACAAGCACCCGATCTACGTTCGATGGAAAATCTAAATATGTTACTACAAAGCGATAGAGAAAAGAGACTAAGTTCAAGTTAGAATATTTATTGTTTGACTTACTACTTTAGATGATCTCTTTCTGTGACGGAGCTCCTGGCCGTTAGTCAATAACAACAGCTGGCGATTAGGGCATATTTACGTTTTCGAGGTCGTTGACCTCGGAAAATTAGTTTGCCTTGTTTGGCATTGCGAAGAGAGAGAGAGAGAGAGAGAGAGGTAAGTGACACTCACCAACAGTACTTATTGAATCGTTGACGAGAGCGGTTAGAGTTTTGTGAAAAAGATGTCGCAAATCAGTGAGTGACGTTTGAGTTTTTTTCGTGTGTTGGTTCTTTTTGTTTGGACACTGCAGATCGGTGAGTGGCATTGTTCTCTCTCTCTCTCTCTCTCTTCCTCCGTGCATTTTCTTTTTAGTTGTTTTCCTTTTTTTTTTCTTGTTTTTGTTGTTAATCGCGCGCGTTGGCCCTCGTTTGAACCTCCTGGCTAAATAGCCGGAGCCTCGCGACGGCCGTTATTTTTATTTAATACGCTAACGTAACCTAAAACTGATTCGCCGTCATGAACTCTTTATTTTTCTTTTGTCGCGCCTTTAAAGTTTTTTTTGTTGTCACGTAGCCGCTAATAAATTTTTTTTTTATAATCATTTCGCGCGTCTGATTATTTTATGCCTGGCCATTCACCTGTCCTCGACCTTTCAAGGTCATTGGTCTTCTAACGCGTGTCAGGCCTTAAGTGCGCTTCTTGCCTTCCCTTTTATTGTTTATTGCGTCGTTTAACTTTCGCGAATCTTTATTTCAGCGTGATTGAAGGTGACTACTCTTAATATCAAAGGGTTTCCCTCCTCTTATAGAATTAGGGCCTTTTGTGTTTCATCTCTTACAAGTCAGAGTTGGATTTAATTTTGGAGTTGGATTCGACCTGTCTGTACAATTGCGCGCGAGCCATTTTATAACCCCCGTCGCGTTTTCCTATTCTTAGAGTTTTCTGGGTCTCCTTTGAGGCGGACCCTTTTCCGATTAGGCCAATGAGGAATTAAGACATTCACCAGCTTAGCAACCTGGCACAAACGAAAACTTTGCACTTTGTGCACCCACAAACGTCACTTATTCGCACTCCGAAACAAAACCAAAATCCAAAAATAAACAACCAAATTCAAATACTCTACTCTATGACCAGAAACATATTACTTCTCTCTCTCTCCTCCCCGCGCAAAATACATTAAACGAATTTTCCAAGGTCGCTGACCTCGGAAACATAAGCAAGCCCTAATTACGGGCTGTTAGTAATGACGAGCTCCGGCCAATAGTCAGTAGCTTCGTCACAGCCCCTCCAAAGCTGACGCCCCCATAAGGACGCGACAGCTCTAACACATGGCCGCCAGAACCCAAACCGAAAATATTTACCCTTAAGCCCCATTACCCAAACAAAAAGAAAAAGAAAAGAAAAATAACAGCAAAAAAATGGAACAAAAGCAAACGAAAAATAAATAAATAAAATAATAAAATAATAAAAAAAAACAAAATTTCCGCTGGAAGGGATCAACCCCCCAAGCCCTAGAGCCGCAGGCGTGCCAATGGCTCCATAGTCCGAGCACGATCCCGAAACTCCGAGCGCTGGAGTTCAGCCAAGCACCTCTAGGCGGCACAAGTGGTGGCCACGGCGCCAGGCCCCTCCGGATACGGCACCAATCCGGAGACGCAGTGAAGGAAGTACCACCGCTGCTCCTCATTCAGAGCCCAGTACCGCTCCAGAACCTCTCCAACCAAGTCCCCAAGGATTAAAGGGCCCCTGGGCATGGTCAATGAAGTAGCCCTCGGAGCTGGCACCGGGCGAGTGGCCGCAACAGAGGGCACGGCGTACAAACCATCAGCAGAGGGTCTAACTCCACTGGTGCTCGCCGCCTCTGGATCGCGGGCATTCTTCGTCCACCAGCTTGTTTGGCAGGGACACACACGCGGGCTCCCCATAGAGCTTGGCAGCCTCCTTTTAATGCCGCCGGCGCAGAACTCTTTAGCACTGCTCCACGCGCCTAGAAGCTTTGCATGGGGGAAGGGATCTCTAGGCTATTGGGTGGTCTCCCTGATCTCCCTCTTGCTGGCGCTGGATGGAGCTGGAAGGTGGCAGATCTCCATATTCCTGTAGAAATTAGAGCGCTCTATTTGGACTCGGCGATTTCCTGAGCCCTCCTGCGCTCATCCCGTGAATAATCCTCCGGGGGATACGCCGCCCTCTTCTTTGGAGGGTTATACGGTGGTGAGGTGTGCGACCTCACGGTGTATAAATCGGGCCGCCCAGAGGAGAGCGAGATGGCACAGGCGTCGGTATATCTGGCGCCTTTGGCGCCATACCTCTCCCATTCCATCTACGCCCCCCCTCGCCAAACCATACATCTGGAGCACCCGGATGACGTTGACCCGAATCACTGTCGGTTTTTGGCTCGTCCACCCCACCCGAGCCGAGGGCTCGTCCCAAGCGGCCTCAACCGCCTGCTCGTCAACTTGACTTCATCTTCGAAGCTGGTCATCTCCAATCTATTTGGAGGAAAAAAAAAATATAAATAAGATAAAAAAAACTATCGTGAACGGCACAACAAACATCCCTCTGTGCATCAACTCTAGAGAGCCCCCCCCCCCCCATTATTATGGGTTCGTGGCAGCAGGTAGCATTGCAATTCAAAAACGTGTGCCATGGCCACCTGCGTGCCATTTTCAACCGTGAGGACGAAAACTTCTATAGAGAAAGTGTGTAAGATCCTATATGGCCCCGCGTACTTGGGATCTAGTTTGGCATTTCGGCCTGCGGCTGCACTTCATAATGAGTGCATCCTTCGCAAGACCAAGTCCCCAATGTCAAAACGTACATCTCGACGACCTCGGTCGTAATACCGTTTCTGGCGGTCTTGTGTTGCCTCAAGACGGCGAGTTACTAAATCATGAAGCGCGCCCTACCTGCATAGACGGTCTTTCCATCCTTTGGGTTTATTCTCACCACCGGTCCTCGTTTCTCGATCTCGTGGCGTAGGCTCTTGAGTTGTTGGGGATTTCTCCCAAAGTTCAAGAACTCTGGCGAGACCTTTGTGCTAGATTGGATGGCTGTGTTAACCGCATGACGAAATTCATGCAAATGCCTATTCCATTCGCGGTGATCGCCGACCACAAAGATGAAGATAATCGTTTTAAGCGTTTAGATGAAGCGCTCCACAAAATTGGCTTGCTGGTGGTATGGAGGAGTGAGCACGTGCTGTATTCCATACTCTTTAAGGGTATCCTCAAAAACTTTACCTGTGTAATTCTTCCCGTTATCTGTTACCAGGTAGCTAAGAATTTCCCATCTGAACAGCACGAGTTCCTTCAAAGCTCTGGCGAGTGCCCTTCCATCGACCGTTGCCAGCGGCTTAAATTCCATCCACTTGGTAAAACTAGTCTTGAAAGACCACCAAGTATTTGAACCGATTTCTACTTCGTGGCAATTCTACAACATTAGTAGCAATCACTGCCCATGGTCGCTCCACCAAGCGTTTGCCCATAAGGCCCGAAGGAGCTTTTTGCTCAACCTTGAACCTCTGGCACTCCTGACAATGCTGTACGAAATCTCTTATATCATACCACACACCTGGCTAAGAGTATTCTCGGACTACCCTGTCATAAGTTTTTTCCACGCCGAGGTGTCCAGCTGACGGCTCATAGTGTGCATCTTTTAACATGCGCTCACGGAATTTGCTTGGTACCACCAATCGCCATCGTTCTTCTTTATCCGTGATGGGGTCGAAAAGGCCATTTCGTGTGTAACGATACAACATTTCCTCTTCAACCTTTCAGTCAGGATATTTCTCCGGGTGCGTTGTGACGTCAGTCACAAGCCTCAGATGCCAAGGGTGTTTTACCCCCTCGAACGCTGCGATTTCCACTTCGACCTCGAATTCGCAAGACAGTGCATCTGGCACGTGGTACATTGCTCCTTTCGCGATACACTATCTTGAAATTCCACCGTCAATTTCGTACCTTCAATATATAGTCAAAACTTCTTGATGGCGAACAAGAGCGCTAAACATTCACTTTCCGATACCGAGTAATTGCACTCATGCTCATTGAGCATTCTGCTAGCATAGCAGATAGGATGCTCATAGCCATCATCGTCTCTTTGCACTAGGCAAGCTCCCAGCGCAAAGGACGAACCATCACATGGACGAAGAAATCCTTGCCAAAACCTGGCTTTTCGAGCACAGAGGCCCGAGTTAAAGCATTTTTTAGCTCCTCAAAGGCCTCCTGTTACTCCGGGCCCCAATTCCAAACTATATCCTTTTTTATTAGCTTCGTGAAAGACACCTTGATGTCGCTCTCATTCTCAATGAATCTGGCGTACCATCCAACCATGCCTAAAAAACGCCTGAGCTGTTTCACGTTTCCTGGCACTGGGTATTTGAGGACTGGTTCAACTCGATCTGGATCAGGTCTTAAACCTTCAGCATCGAGGAGATAACCGATAAATGTTACCGAGGAGCAACCGAATTCGCTCTTCTCCACATTTATCTCTACGCCATTCTCTACTAGCCTCTTTAATGCCAGTTCGAACCAAATTAGGTGGCCAGAGAACGTGCCGCAGACTATTATCAAGTCATCTTGATACTTGAAAACGTACGGCTCGAATTCTGGTCCAAAAAGGGCATCCATAAGTCGGTTGAACGTAGCGCCTGGGTTCATCAAGCCTAAAGGCATTCTCTCAAATTCCCATAACCCATAGCCAGGAATAGGAATAGCCGTATACTTCTTACTCGACTCTGCCATACCAATTTGTAGGTAAGCACTATGTAAGTCGATTTTTGAAATAAACATGGCTCCTCGCAACTTTTCGAGAATACGTTCCACACTCGGCGATGGATACGCGTCGACATTCGTGACTTTATTCAGCTCACGAAAGTCGATACAAAACCTGTTTGATCCATCTTGTTTACGGATCACCACAGGTGCGCTACTCCAACCACTCTTGGAGGGCTTAATGAAGCCTTTTTCCCACCATTCCTTAACTTCCTCTCTCATGAAGGCAAGTATGGGCTCAGAGTACCGGCGAGGCGCTGCCTTCTTAAGCTGCTCATTTATGACCTCTATCACGTGCTCTATTAAGCTCGGGAAAGCCGGTGACTTCTTTGGTATTACCCTCTGTACTAATCGGCTAATTTTTTCTCATTATTTTTCAACAACGACAACCCAGCCATCTCTACCGTCAACGTTGAACGCTTATGACGAGTCTCTCAGGGGAAATACACGCTATCGTGTCTCGTCTCTGCAAATACATGCCAATTGGCATGGTCGCCTACACGCCAAACACGATTGCCACAATCTATAACTAAATTGTAACCGTCATAGAAATCCGTACCTAGATAGATCTCATAAGCGAGATCCTCTAGTACTGCACACGCCTCAATGACTATCATCACTCCATCAATTTCAAAAATCAATTTCAGGTTACCAGCCATTCTCATCATGCCATTTGAGGCATTTGTGAGGGGCACAGTGTATGGCGAGAGCCTTTGAGCGTATTCCTCAGCAGTTGTTTTGCCCACGACGGTTACCTGCACGCCCTGGTCAAGCAAAGTAGCATATGGTTTGCTTCCAATGTTTACTACCAACAAGCGCCTATTTTCCATTATAGAAACGTTCACAGTCTCGAGCTCCACGATAGCCTCAAGAATTGTCGTCTCCATGATCGTATTCCGTGATATCTTTCTGAGTTACCAATTTCTTCCCATGACCGTGTTCCGTGACCTCATGCCGCATCGTCGAATTCTCTCTATGACCAAGTTTCGTGATGCCATACTGAGTCACTGACTCCAGCACATGCGCAATCTCCGGTGTCATCTCTTTGCCAGTCGGAAACCGCTGAATCGCTGACCCGTAGTCATGCGCAGCTGCTAACGGCACATTATTGCCAATAGGGCACGGCGAAGTCTTAGGATTTCCTGCCGCAACTACTTCGTCTCGGTCGAACTTCTTATCATCTCCTTCTGGAGGTTTATCCGTGTTCTCCATGGCCTCTGCCTCCTCCAAGGCTGACGGCGCATTCGCGACCGTCAAGCCTTTACCCAATTCATCTACGGAATCGGTAGGTCCCAGCATTTCGAAAATTACGATGGTTTCGCGCCAGAAATTCTCCACTCTTAGGTGAGGAGCTAATTGCGTGGCACGTGGTGACTCTATGACCTGTCTGGCAGTACTTACTTCCTCCGCCCTATTGCATTCACTGCTGCGGAGGTCACAGGGTAGCTCGTCACCTCCGCACCCTCTTTTATCCGTTGGTCCATCAAATCGGTAGAGTTTGGGCAGATAAAAAATGAGCAGTTCGGAGTACTACACTTCGGACAACTCCTGATCTGAGCATCAGTCCTAGCTATGCAGTTGTTAGCGTAATGGCCAGCCTATCCAGACTTAAAACACGTGACTTTCCGTTGACGCGTTGGGCACGTGGACGCTCTGTGGCCAGGTGCTCCACAAGTGAAGCATCTACCCGAAAATGACACCACCGATTGACCCAGCCCCGTGCCACGATGGACTTGTGGAAGAAGCGACGGAGCAGTATTTGAGCGGTTGACCAAAGTCGCCCTGGGGCCACTATTGGGCTGTTTAGCCCTATGTTGGCCCTGCTGAAGGACATTTACCGCTGGGGGCGTTTTACCGTCACCCGAATCGATAACCGTTACCTAGCCGCTGCTACCAGACGAGGATCTTGACTTTCTTCCGCCTCTGGATGTCCCCTTCTTTCCAGAGGACCTTGTGCTCTTAGGGGACCTTTTCCTCGCTACAGGTACAGCTAATACTGCAACTCTTTTTGATTGGGCCTTAGGAGCTAAATAAGCTGTACCAGGCACCAACATTTTCTCTTTGGACGGGGGCGGTACATGACGGCGGTACATGACGACCCTAACTCCCTTTTAAGTCTGCGTTCAGATTTCTCCCCGTAGTATTTGAGGTCAGCAAAATCTCTTATAGATTTGCTGTCCAAAAACCTCCAATATTTGGGGTGTAGGATGATGATTATCCTTTTTACCTGCGTTCTCTCTGAGGGCGGTCTTTTATAACGCCTGAAGATACATCTGGAGGCCGTTACATAATCACTAAGGCGCTCGCCCTCACTTTACGTTCGACAGATCAATTCTCGATCCAAATCAGTATCAAAGAAACCCCGACAAAAGTGGGACCATCACTAGTTGCGACAGCCTAGTTCGTTATTCTCGAACCAAGCGGCGGCTGCACCATTGAATGCCGTGGATAGAGCAGCAAGCATCTCCGAGTCAGAAATGTCATAAAACTTCTGACTCGCTCTAAAAAGCTTTCGGGGCTGAAGCCACCTTCCCCTGTGAACTGTAGGCAGAAGGGTCAGAGGGCACTAACGCAATCGTACTCAACACCGTACATATTTTGGCATTTATGTCTCCTCCGATGCCTCAAACGCTTACTTCTACTTCCGGAGGCTGCTTCGCTATCTCGCTGCCACGGCGGCCTTCGTCTGAAAGGCACACCGCTCGAGCTCATTCGCGAGCTCCTCGAATAAGACTCCTCAGAGTTTGATGAGGACGCACTGCGGACCAACGGCGTTGTTTTATGCCTGCTGGTCTCGCAATTTTTACAGGTGCTCTTTTGGGGCACCCTAGTAGCGGCTACACTCGCGAAAGTTCTGAGCCCTTCGTTTATTAAACGTGGTTTGGGCCCACTACCACCCGCTAACGCATCCCGGGTTGTCATTCTATCAATATGAATTCCCTTTCCATCATACGCATGTATTGGAGGTGGTTCTAACCTTTCCTCCGAGGGCTAGAAGCACAGACCGGGGATACGGCCATATACTCCTGCGCGCTCATAGCTCGGGGAAAGTGGCTGCACTCTTCCCGAAGAGTACCATCGCCTCAAGGTCTTCTCTAGGCCGGTATGACGATAGCGCACACGTCTGCGCATGCGCAGGTAGCGGCGCCAAGATGGGGTCCGCTCTTTTGACCACCCATTGATTGTGGATCTCTGCCACAACCGTTTGGTGCTGAGTCATCGACGAAGTCTACCCTCGAAAGCTCTGCAATGAGGGCCATGACGCCCGCATCTTTCCGAATGCGATGCATACTGAGCTTTCTATCACACGAAAGTGACATGGCCAGACCACGTACCTAGCTACGCTGGTGGATATATATAAAAAAAATATAAAATAACAAATAAAAATAAAATTAAGTTAAAATAAACCCCAATAAAAAGAAAAAATCCCCAGAATAATTCAATAATAACAAAAATAAAAAAAACAATAACCCACTCGCGAAACTTTAAAAAAACGATAAGGCCCAGGAAATATTTTCGCAAGCGGACGCCACTCGCTCTCAAGTCGGGGGAGTTGCGGAAAGATCAATGACCGCTATGACAATCACTGACCATGTCACTAACCGTCCTACCGAATTCTACCGGCCCTCTACCGGCCAGCTATAGAATCTATGGTCTGTGGTGTATCCCTACACCAGCACCCCTACAGGTGAAGTGAGCAACCCCTCGGATGCCTTCAGGAAGGCCCCTACCTCTTGTAGTAGTGGGTGCTAACCTTTAAGTTGGTTCAGGTATGAGTTCACCCTTACACCTACTACTGTTCGGTGGAGGCTACCCTTTAAGTTGGCCTCGGTAATGAACTTGGAAGGTCAAGGACAGGTGAGTTGGCAGGCCTTAAATAAAAGACGCACGTAAAAAAATAAAGAGAATTTATTGGCCGCTACGCCCATAATAATAAAAAAAATAACAAGGCGCGCATAAACACAAAAGAAAACAATGAAACGGCGACAGTTAGAATTCACGTGAACAAAAGAATAACGGCCGTCACCAGGCTCTGGCTAATAAGCCAAGAGATCCGAGCGAGGCCCAACGCACCCAAATAATAAAAAAAATGTAAAAATTGCACGGAGGGAGAGGGAGAGAGATAATAATGGAGACACTCACGAACGTCACTTATTCGCACTCCGAAACAAAACCAAAATAAAATTAAAAATTCAAACACACTACTCTATGACCAAAAACATACTGAGCCGGTGAGCGTCACCTTTCAATATATATAACCAGTTTCTCGAAGCACCTCAATGATTGAATGAATGATATTAACATGACTAGGATTGCAATTAACTTGTTCGGATACAAGTATTTCCAATCGATCGTTGAACTCATTTGGATCATACTAGTACATGTAATCATATTGTGTTTCTTTCTTGTCTGTGTCTATTTCATAAAAAATCATACTGGAATTTGCCCTTGTATGACGAGACGACAGACTAATTCATACTCTTTTCTTATTTTTCAATCTCTACATCGTCAAAATTTATAACTTAAAGCTTCAGTGATTGCTTTTTAAAATTCATGTTGTTTCGTTGATTCAACGTTCAATGATGGTGAATCAACTTTCAACTATATAATAGTAGCTTATATTTTTTCTAATTCATTAACATGTAGTCTTTCAATATATTCTGATTATTCATCAATGTCGCTGTCGAAGAAAGAGTAGTATATAAGGTGGACTATTAAATAAAATCATTAATAGCTTACCTTTCGAAGCTCATTTGCCAGTTTATCAGTTTTTTGGACTGGAAACTGAACTGAAGAAGTAATTGGCTTGAGGAGATTCTAATATAAATCAACTAGATGCCGATTATAAAGAATACTACATTATTTATTAAGTTGTAACATACTCCCGGCGCAAACTGCGGAATATGTTTAACGAGAACAATATGACGCAACTTGTGGAGACACGACAACATATTCACGTGGTAGTTATGAATCAATGATCGCATAACCGATACAAAGTAAATCACAATACATTACCACATTTTTCGGCATTGAACGTAACTTAACATTAATCGATTTAAGACTTGACGGTCGTGGACTAGTTACAAAGACAAGTAACAAAGGTCAGTTTCCGTTGGTGGGACCGCCTTATTGATTACAGCTTTAACGACTAGTATTTCTTTGTTGGCGCCTACGAACTTTGTCTTGTTGTCTGAGTAGATACCTTCTAGAATTACTTGTGTATTAATAAATCTATAAAAAGCAACTAAGAAATCTTCAGTGGAGAGTTCGGTAGCGACTTTTAAATGAACAACCTTAGACACTGAACAAACAAAAATACACTCATAGGTTTTGATAGTGGATCTATTGTGAAACTTCTTTTCTTTTAAAATGGACTCAAAAAATCGATACCTATTTGGTATAAAGACGAATTTGAATACGAACCTTTCTTATCTTTTATCTCATGCATTCGACACAGCGTCTAATAACGTTCCGCTCTCGATCCTTCTAATTCAAGATCCAAAATAAAATCCGAATAGAACAGAATGAGTTTTGGATTCCTACATAAAGGTTTAAATTGAATACTTTTCATTTATAAGAGAAGCTTAGACTTCTTAAGCCGTCCACCTACTCGACATGGAAATAAAATTATCGAGGAAATAGTATAGTTTCTTAAAACAAGTAGTTTATTAGTTAACGATTTTCTCTTCGACTTGAATTAAGATCTAGGCATATAAGGTTACAGGTCCGAAGAGTTCAAGAGGATCAAAGATTTTCGATAATTCGGATAAGAGTTTTCTCTTAGATGATACTACCTGAGGGTTGATCTGGGTTAAGATGTATTGCAACAAGTCCTCTTCAGAATCCTAGACTATTCCTAAAGTCTTGTGAATGGGGTCCTCCTTGATTAGAAAATCAAGATCGATGATATTTTTATCAATGGAATACAGAGCACACATTCAAGTGGAAAAACTGGAATAGAAAAGGAGACAGCAGAATTGATTAGACAAACATCTAAGAGTAAATTTAATGCAAGTATGTTGTACGTGATTGAGTGATTTTGAATACAAGATAACTTTTTTCATTTGATCTCACGAGGTGATGACCTGCTGTGTATTGATTGTTTCTTAATTGAAATAATATATGTAAAGCTTTGAATAGCATAAAAACTGAATAGCAAAAATTCAAAATAACACCGCTGTAATACACAAGAACAAAAACAATTCTATAAAAACGCAAAATTCATGTATATATGCACTCAATGACTACGTGGTACTCGTAAATAGGTTACATGACCACGTGCATACTTGCATTAGTTTCGCTAAGTAACTGAAATTGGCACAGTTGCCTCGAAAAATGATTAGAGATTTTTGCTGCGAAGACGAAAATGATTTGCCACAAAGGCATATTATTACCACATGAGCTGATAGCTTAATAATTTGTTGCACTTTATCATTGTTTATTCAAAAAATCAAGATAACATTGAAACAACAAATAAAGCGGGAAGAATTCTAGATGAAAAAGTTGGAAAATAGCGTTCTAGCTAAAAACGGTACTTATGGTGAAAAAAAGCTACTTTCGCTGTAGCCAATGTTATAAAAGGTAAATATAAGTTTGTAATAAGTGCTAAAATGCCGATGATTAAAAGAAATAAACAAATACTAAAAAATAAAAGAGAAAAAGATCTTAAACAAAAGAAAAGCAGAAAGAGTAACAAAACCATCAACTAAATTCAAACAATTATTAACTCAGCCTCTAGATGCGTTGTGCCTAGCAATAAATCACTTTTCCATATATGAATTCAAAATCAAAATTTATTTTTACTCCCATCTGTAGTATGATTCATATATGTGATTGACTAACATTCAAGCGGTACTGCATTTGAAATAACTAAAATGGTCGAGAACATCCTCTGTTATTTATTTGAGAAAATCCGTTATGAGATAAATGCCATTAAAATCAATTCAGTTTAAAGTTCTATTGTTGAAAATTCTATTAGGACTATAGCATTGATAAATGGCGAGGGTTACTTTGACGTTACTATTCCTCTGACTATGTTGCTGAGATTTTGATAATTATTGAAAACTTATAGTTAATGTCAAGTGTCAACTCATTCTCACAAGATCGGGAAATTACTTGAATACTGTTATAGGTATACCTTTAATAAGAAATCAAGTTACATACAGAAGATGTAAAATTGATTTAACTAAAATTAAGTGGTTGATATTCTATGTACTACTAGGAAAATATCATACTACTCAATCATATTGGAATATAAAAACATCCAGTCAGTTGTAAAACCGACGCTTTGTCATTTTAGCTTTTCAAACTAAATGAAAAATTAAAGTGGGTACCAATGCTAGTAATTTTGATCACTGCAAAATCAAAAATGTAAAATTCTTTCTCGATTCTTAGGGCTATACATATAAAAATCTCAATCTCAATATTGAACGAAATCAATATGCAGTTAATTATAATATCTATGCAAATTTTCAAGTATCTACTACGGAAAGGAAAATGAGTTAATAAAGCAATCAAATAGATTTTGTTAATAAAATGGCTCTAATTGTTACAGACTACTCAAAACAATGAATTTATTAAAAGCGCACCTATAGATTTACGTCTTGAATTTCAGACATGGGAAGATATTCCTGATGATACTGCTGCCTACTGTTTAATTTTTTATTATCAAATTGTACAATACAATTCAATTAAAGGAGATTTAATGAAATTGATATAGATCTATATCTGTATAGAAGGAAAATGTATTGAATTTGGTGAAAAATACATTATATTATATCACTGAAGTAAATTGGAATATATACAAATGCCATTTATATTTAATTATATTCCTATGCATTACATTATTATATTCAGTTATTTCCATTAGAATTATTTTTTTTTATCATTATACATATAAACAGTATTTTAATAATTTGTTTTCATATTTTTATTACGATTGCTTTATAAAACTGTTGTAGAATACTTCGGTATTCATCATATTTCTAAATAGATAACGTCTACGTAAATATGCTTAACATTCAGAGTTTTTATTTAAAAACAAATAACACACAATGTAAATGACTTATATTGGTACAAGAATAATTGAGCAACAAATAATTGAGAATCAGTTATCTGACAGTTTCAGTTGATAAAGCTGCATGATCTTTGTATTTCGCGTAATTTCAATATGATATGTTTATAAAAAACTTTGTATGTATATTTATGTTCGCTTAAAAAAATCATTTGATTGCATTGTCAACTGAAAACCATCACGACAGTTCCAACATTCTATTCAATCACTTTCAATTTTTATAAATCTACTAAAAATTTCTGGAATAAATGACAACCTAAATAAAACTGATTTTAAATTATCTATATTAGCAATTCGATATTTAGAATAAAGTGCTCTTGATATTATTTTACTATCTACACGAAATATATTTCTATACTAACATTTTGAACTAATTGGATGAAATAAATTATAGATCCACGGTTCTGAATTATAATCCATGAAACCTAGTGTTTGCAGTTGTTTTGTATTTTTATTTTTAGTTTTTGTTATAAAAGATTTTTTTTTCGTCCAGTAGATACTTACATTTATCTTTTCGAATTTCAAAAATATCGTTTATCGCATTGTCATTTATTCGAATTTATGCATCAGAAATTTCACCGTCTACAGTAGCAATAAAAAATGACAATTATTTCATTTGCTTTTTGACAATTATAAGAAAACATCAGTTTTTATTGTATCTCTTCGGCTGAATCATTATTAAACGCTTTGAGTTCTTCACCATCCTTTCAAAAGATATAGCAAAAGCATTATACGACGTCTAGCTATTAAATAACAAGACTGCTTATGAAAAAGAATTTTATTTTAAAAATTCTAATACAATTAAATGCTCCCGTTCAAATACTCCCTTCCCTCGCCACACACCTTTCCATTCGTTATTTCAAATTCGTTAAAGAAAAATCATTTTCTTTGATTTTTCTTTGACAACAATTATTTAAATTTTTAAAAATATTTTATAACCGAGAATCAAAGCAATGCTAGATATCTTCTTTTGTAAAAGCATTTAGGAGCTCCGCTGATTTACGCTTCGCCTCTTTTTTTTAATTTAACGAGAAATTTCACATTAGTCCATTGATCGTGTTTTTCGTCAGACATTCTTATCAGCACGAGAAGAAAAAACAAGTTCGTTTCTAACCTCTATAGAAAATATACTACAGCAGCGACAAAAACGTGTTTTCCTACTTGAATAGTAGACACTTCCAGCTATCCAACGCTGCATTCGGTTTTTCCCCTTCCTCTCTAAGACGCTTTCTGCGTGCGCAGTCTTATTATTTAATAGCCAGACCTCGTAATTACGAACAATTGACTCAATCAATTGAACTATATTATAATTTAATCTACGATTGAGAGGCGTACGATAGAAATTTTATTTTCAATCGTTTCGTTGGTATCCATTATGTAAAGTTGATTGAGGGCTTTACATTAATTTTTAGACACAAAGTAGCATTTATTTGATAATAAATTTGTCCATATATTTTAAATATGGACCAGGGCTTCTATTATTTTAATTGACAATGTTTGCATTCAAAAAATCATAAGAAAATTAGTTATAAACGTTGGTACTATTAAAAAATTGTAAGGAAAATTCAAGTTCTGAGTTAAACAATGCCTTCTTCTGAGATTTCAATATTAGTTAATGTTACATCACTGTAACTACAGCAATCATAAAAAGAATTTAAATATTCTTTCAACAGAAAAATGTTTAGTATTGCAATGAATGCATTTAACGTTATTTTATTAAACCAGTTTTCTTTGGTATCTGCCTCTCAATTATTATTGTTAGTTTTCATGTGACAATGATCTTTATTGAGTTTCCATACATTTTAATACAATGCTTTTGCAAAGATGCCATTGAATGATTGAAATCGTCATTAATTTGATTATAATTAGTATTAATATTTCACTGGAGAAATTGATTATTAATATTATTTATATTATTTGATTGCAAATAAATATTTTCAAACTTGCATGATTGTTTATAATGGAAACGAATATTAATTTGTCATACTTTTTTAGAAGAATTTGTTAATTTAGATTATTGTCATTAAAATGACAAATTTCTTGATTGTCAATATTTGAAGTCACAGACAATATTTTTGTCTGTGAGACAACATAATAATTATCTTAATAAGCTCAAAATATTTACGTTGGAATATCTAATAATGTTCAAATAAAACTATTGAATAGATATTATTAACAAATTTTTGTTGGTTATTAAATATGCATAAAACTTTTTTTTTTCATTTTCATAGAAAACCGTAAATTGATCCACTATTAAGTAGTTTATTCTTCAAATGGAATTATATTTTTCAGGATGAAAGGATATTTATGAAAATTTCGACGTAGATATGGATGAGAAGTGAAACGGAGTAAAATATCGAGTAAAACAGTGGGAGAAGATACCCTTTTGAGACATCAGTTAATCAGTTGAGTAGCGGTTAGAGGTGTAGATGAATAAGAGTAGATGGCTTCCACACAGTGTGTTATTGGCATGGGCATGGAAGGGTCGAAGAGGGCGTAACACGGAATTCCTCGGTAAATTAACTTAGCAGGCGCGGTGGCGGCGGTATGGCTCGTCGCCGTCCAAATATTCATTTAAAAAGGTAAATGCAATTTCGCTGCTTTACGTGATTGAGATAATGCCGCGCGATTAACGACCCTCGGTCGTTTGTGTTCACGAAACGCTCGAGCCGTGAATTTCTCATCGTGTGACCGATCTTCCGACAGGTATATAGAAACCATCTTGTGTGATATGATACAATGTGCGGCCGCCACTCCTTACCTCCGGTAGCTAACGCGTCATTAACGAAATTTCAACCCATCATTCTGAAATAACCCCCAGCAACCTCTACAGTTATCTTGAAATATATCCTTCCTTATAGACATGCATCACCGAAAACAAATGCTGATATTCATAGTATTGTACGTTCATTTCAAATTTTAGTTTTTAAAATTATTTCTCAAGCTATTACTACTTTACTGAACTTTACATTTAACTTTAAACTTTACACGATGACTCATTATATCACTGTTAAAGTAGTCATCCTCGAATATTTTAAATATATATCCTATTATTTTTTACTTGTTTGATTTTTAATCATAATTTTATTCATAGGTAATCTGTCAATTCCAGTATACAAGAATAATTCTTCTGCTTTAAAAGGTTACAACATTTTTATGTGCACTCGATTTAATTAATCAAATCAAACTCTATCCGCCTTCAAAACAATATCCACACGTAAATTTTTTTTATTATTACTATTACTATAAAGTTTTACATGTTTATAAAATAATATTTAGACTTTCTTCTCATCACAGAAATTCCATTTGTTGATACGTGGACATCTATCTAGGCGTGACAACAATTATTTAAAAACGAGAATTTTTTGTAAGACCCTAAAGAATACGCAAAGTGTATGTGGTCAGCTATTTCTCAGGTTTAATTGTTATCTCCACTTCCTTGCTGAACGACGTAAAAAAATAAGGAAAAATATATATTTCTTGTCGTTACCTCTAGCTTGAATTCTAGCTTCTGTATTTCCATTTCATTGTGTCTCTGTCTCTTTTTTCTCTCCTCTCTCTCTCTTTCTCTCTTCATGTCGCATGATTAGAAATGATTAAAATTTGTGAGTTTTACCAATTTTGTATTTTAAATATTTGAAATGATAACATGACTTTAAATTTATATATAGTTATTAGTATTTTGATTATGCGGTTGGAGTTATGAGTTTAATTTATTGCTATTTACTCTGAATAATGATAAGTATTTGAATGGAATGATATAATAGAATAAAATCACGTATAATCTTGTTTTTTTAATTTAGATGACTTTTTTCTAATTGTCAACATACAAATTGAAGTTTAGATCATTATAATAAGAACTGCTTGTACAATTATAAACATTTATTTATAAAAATTAAAAATAGTAAGAAAATTTTGGAACTCTGATCATAGAATCAGAAACTATGTATTACTAAAATATAAATTTGTGAATTCAGTTCGTGCTACAAAAATAACGAAATCTATACAACGTAAGAAGCTTTATATATATATAGTCTTATATAGCCTTATATAGTTGTAATTAACACATTCGTGTATTGTAAAATATAAATTGTAAGTGTCAAAGACAGACGTTGTCTAGTAAGGATAAGTTCTAATAAAGAGGTGATGAAACTCAAGAAAATATGAACTAACTGTGAAATTAATTTATGCTAAAAGTTTATTAAAAAAAAAACAATTTACAGATTTTAGAATAGTTAAGTTTTTCCTTTTTTTAAATGTATATCCTTGCATTCCATATAATATTATAAATGAAAGACTAGGTATTGATGAAATTTACTTTTCGTAAATACGTACCTTTTATTAACAACTGCTTATTGACACTAGAGATGTAAACAAACTACTCAAGGCAATTACTATTAACTATGAAGACACAATACATCTCGTTTATGGGTTTATGGACAAAATCAATTATTTCATATTTAACTTAGTAGGGTACACAGTAAGATATTACCCCTCCGCCAAAGATACACAGATGCTTAGATAAGATGCTTGAAATTCTCTCGAACAATACATACATTCGACTGATAGTAATGTTAACGAAAAAAATTAGTATAAAAAAAGTATACCTAGCATACAAATCAAGGACTATAAAGCTGGCGACGCATCCAATGACGCAGACTCCTAATATAATTGCTTATATTTAACGGGATACCATTGATTAAAAAGCTAATATTACCGACCACTCCATCAAAATGAAAAAACAGAAATATGCTAGTACTGTTTCAAAATCTAATATTACACTTACTGAAAACATTCAAGCAAATATTACCAAAGCTTATTGACAGATTTCGGTTACCGGTTTTAATTATTCACACAAAGACAGAGAATATGTGACTGATGGAAAGATAGTCTTCTTGATATAAAAATCATTTAATTATTCTAAAATTAAAAATATTCAACATATAAATTTTTATGCTAAATTATGTGGAATTCAAATTCCTTAAAAGAATCGGTTTCTATTATTGGTTGCTATAGATCACTCGGCATTGTACTAAATGATTTGCAGTGGAGTATTATCGTAAGTAACGCTAAGATGAAACCAAGGTGCACGGTGAATAAACACTAAATTTCCATAGCATGATTAGAGATTGTAATAGGGTTGAAGGTTGAAGTGAAGTAACCAAGAAATAGAGGTATACCAGGAATATTGTAGACCATTTGAATACAAAAGATTGAGAGTTCTTGTCAAAGGGGCGCTCAAAACTAAAAAAAGAAAAGAATACTTTCACAATTTTACCAGGATAGTCAATTTAGGATCTAAAATATATTTTGAATATTTCCAAATTACTCAAAAACGCCGTATGATCGTAACTTGTATGATAAAATCAGTTAAACATTTTTAGAAATTCACAAAATTAGTGCGGTCATTTATGTAACACTTCATAGTCAATACATTTTTACCCAGGGAAAATGTGTTACCTCTAGAACATAATGTAGCATTAAATGTAGTATTAAATTCAGAGTAAGTGGAATTTCGTTAAATAAAGGATTATCAATAACAAAGGGTGGGGTACATCCTCGAAATCAGTTGGGACCCATTTTGGGCATATGTTGTTAAGTCTGGCCTTAACAATATGACACAAAAATTATGAAATTGTTTATGAATTTGACAAAAAATATGAAATTCTATTAGAATATGACGCTTTATCTAGAGTCAGGTACATCAAAGGTTTGTTCATAATAAAGAATAACGATTATTATTATTTCAAGAAATGGTGTATCACTATTCATATTCAATTTTCAGTCTTCGAAAACATATGACATATTTACAAGATGAAGTCATAGAAAACTATAACTTTTTGTTATTATCAGATTTTGTTATGTGGCTACGTGATAACAATTATAACATTGACATAACAAATTTCAGTTGTGTTGTTAAATTTGAACAATATAAAGTATCAGCGAGTGTAGAAATTTATTAAAATAACAAATTATCACATTTCAATATGTCTAACATAAAGATAACATTAACCCTTTCGCCACTACAGACGACTATAGTCGCTCTTCATAAAATGCCACTGACATACTACGGGCGGCTATAGCTGTGTGGACTTTTTTTTTCAATAAACACCGTCAAACTAACTCGGGTTGCCGTGAAGCATAAACGCGGCCGCTACCGATTTTACTTGAGCACCGGGCACATTTTTGGCGCGGCGCCAGGTTCAGCGAAAATACCACGGCGGAGAAGTCGCCCGTACCGAAAGGGTTAAGAAACATTATAGAATATTGATTCAGTTTAACTTGAATTGGTGGTCAATGATTTGCTTAATTCACTATGGAAATGAGAGAAAAATAATTTTATTATTGTTCACATATCACTCAATCAAAAAATGCAAGATGTTATTAAATGTTTACTTAAAAAGTTAAATTTCTGCAATGAAACAGGCTCTATGGTATTTGGCGATAAATTATATAAAATGATATGATAAAACAGTTTTAAATAGAATATATTTTATTTTTGTTTGTATTTACTCTTATTTGGCAAGAATTTTAACGTGGTAGCTTCACTTTAGTTTTTTAAACATTTAGAAATGAACAATTCGTGAACGAGATGCGCTTAAGTTCCTTTTTCAATTTTTTAATAAGTAGGATCGATAGAATGAATAGAATTGAGGAAAAGGACTTTTAAATAGATGTGACAGGTGCAACAAATTTTTACGAAAGAAGCTGGACTAGCCCCTTTTTTTATAAGCCTTAGAAGTTTCTTTAAAATAGATAGGTGTAATATCTTTAACAATGGTGATATCAATTATGTCTGGTATGTTTTCCTGTACTAATTATAGTACATCTCTCGGAAAACTAATCTACGAGAGATAGATTCCGTATGTTTCCTTGATTTGTTGTTACTGGTGATCGAGGAGAAAGAAATGTTGTAGTGTGTTGGATAAAGTGAGACTTTATTTTTTTTGAGAACTAAGATGCTGTTTGTTTGAACTTCTAATGTCAACTGAACAGAAAAACTAGAGCGAGTTGCAACTCTTACATTGAGCGACAGGCCCTTTTGTTTTATTCAAAGAGAAAATGCAACGCAGTTATAGACGCGTCTTAGAAAAACCATACAAATCAGAGCTCGAATGACCGATACGGCCGAGCGCCTGTGGGCCATGTGGTGTGAAAAATTAAAAACGCGTCGCAGTTTCTCTTGTCCAATATTTATCATACATTCTTCAATTACGTTAACATGTGTTATTTAAAATCGAATGAATTTTATGTAGAGAATGGCGTTTGAATTTATATGCATCGTACATTTCCAGTTGACATTAGAGTACAATTATTGTTCCAAATTACATTGTTTACTGGTTTACCTCTTGGTATAGAGGTGTATGATTTAGAACCCCACCATGATGTTAATGGCTTGAAGGTTCAATATTTAATATTTGAGACTTTCGTAATGTTGTATGTCTGATTCTATTATTATAACTATCCTGCCATATGTTTTGTTTTCTGAATGGTTAGTTTGATATATTGAATAGTTAAATATTCTTAACTAGTGTTTAATGATAAATTGAATTTATAATACTAGCATTACATATATATCTTCATGGATTAGAACATTTTTTAATTCAAGTTGTTTTTAACACAAGCCATTCACGTTCAAAAATAATATTTTGATTGATTTTATAATCTTTCTATTTTACTGTAAAGCATGGTACGTCAGTTCAGTATAGTGTTTATTTTATTAATAAATTTCCACATAATTTTTTCTAGTTTATTAATATTGTAGTTTGTTTCTGTGTCAACATGATTTAGTTGGTGTGTGTCCGCCACTTCCCTTTGATAAGATATAGTATGGTTAAAATTACTGCTGATATACTATAAATTCTAATACTTTAAGTATTAACATTTTTTACGAGACTACATATTGCATACGGATTAATAAACTAAGGACTAATAACACTGCACGTAACTGCGTGCTTATTGAAGTTGTTTGGGTATGATAATATTAGTTTTTATGAAATATTCAGCTTAGCCTGTTTTTGGGTAATTTTCCACTGATTTAAATCATCTGTTTGAAATCGACCAATTTGTTTTATAGTTTATCCTACTCGTTATGGAGAGAAGGTGATAAGGCAATTCTCTCGTACAGCTCTATCACTGAGTTCATTAGATTTAAGAGCTTGATTCGAACCAACTATATTTTTGATAGTAATTTACCACAACTAGCAGATTTAGACTGAATGCTCGAATATATGCGTAATAGCGCAAAGCCCCAGTAATGCGCCCCTACTCAAAGTTTTTCCAGGTCCTTTTGGAGGCGGGCTCTTTTCCAATTAGACCAATGAAAGAAAAAAAGATTTCCTTCATTAGCCTAATTGGAGGAAACTAAGCGTAGGTGGATAGAAGGTTTATCCGTGAAATTTTAGAATTGGATGAACTTTAGTTTTGAATTTTCTCATGTTTGATAACAGATTCTGTTGGAAAATAAACACAGAAAATAGTGACGCGTATT
Organism: Chouioia cunea; assembly: GCA_030064505.1. NCBI lineage: Eukaryota > Metazoa > Arthropoda > Insecta > Hymenoptera > Eulophidae > Chouioia > Chouioia cunea. The sequence goes on from JAOPFQ010000005.1 coordinate 14,797,182, forward strand.
TCTTATAAATGTTTAATTATTACTAGTTAATTATTTTGTTTGTGGCAGATGTTACACAACCTTTGTAGTTTGCTGAGTAGTTACCTGTAAAATTTGCGTGGACCCTGGATGGCTACGCCCTCGCGCCTCGCTGCATGGGCCTTTACCGAAGGTTTGAAGGGTAGAAAGAGTTCGTTGTTACCCTCTTGCGGCTGAAAACTCGCCGACGCCAGTTAGTTACAGCTGGAAAACCGTAAGTTTATCTCGCGCCTCTCAACTCTGCTTCGCGAATCAATCGTACTTAAATCTCAACTCCCTAGTTTTGTTTTATACGATTGTGCCCGCTTTACTTTACAAATTAAATTACTCTGCATGTGTGTGTGTGTGTGTGTTCGTTTATGCGTGCAAAAATGCAGACGTGTATTTATCTAGCTGCTCGAGATGATTAGCGACATCTTCCTGAAAAGCTAATGACAAGATCACCTGCTGCCTTAACAGAGGAAGTGCTACCTTTCTCTAGAGTATCTTCTTTAACTATTAAATAAGGCTCGATTCTTGGACCACTCTCAACCAGGAACGCTAGCGAGGGCCGCCTCCGTTGGGGCTGCGTTCGCGCTATCAAGGCGAAGACACTTCTGTTCTTCTGTACCTATCTCTCTATCTATTGTAGTGTGCGTGCGTCAAGCTGGTAAGCGAGCAATACTATCTCATATTGAATGGCCATTCATTCCTACAGAATAGTTATAATTGTACAGGTTAAGCAAATCTTATAGACTTCACCGTGTTGCACTGTAATTGATCTACCTTGCTTCGTGTTCATTAAGATTAATGTATTTGTTCCTTTTGTAACTTCATATGTAACGCATTGCGTTCAGAAAACTTTTTCCTCATTCATGTCTGGGATTTTTTATGCCGGATGAATAGTATATGCTATCAAATCCTTATCCCGAACCTAATCAATTTCTGTTTTTCTTATTTGTATTATATCACACACTTACTCAATCGCATTGAAATGCATATACATCATTCAATCGTTCATGAGTTACCTCTAATCGAACTACAGCGCTTTAAGGTGAGACTTATAAAATTATAATACTTACATTAGAATACTCTTAGCGTCTAAGCTAAACATTGTTGAATGATTTTTCAAAAGACGCTTTTTTTATATTAATGAAATGAAACTATTTAGTAAAACTAACGTCATTTATTATTTACAGTGTGTATAACTTATGAAATCTGCCAGATGATGTATTGTGATTATAACCTTTGGACATTTTTATATTCATTGCCGCATTATTTCGAAAAAGTGGAACTTGTTTCTATTTACGAATACTGTGAAAACTGTTATTCATTTAATCATTATAAATTTTCTAATTTTATAAGCCGGAAAATTTATATTGCAAGAAGTGTAGGTAAGATAATTTTCTTCGGTTGAAAACTCTTGCGCGCTATCGACCGCCAAAGCAGACTATTATTTATATCATTCAAGATCATCCAGGAAATATAAGTTCAACTTCAATTGTGAAAAGCATTTTACTTGTAAAGACAGTTTGCTGATAGTATTAATAAAAAATATTCAATATCGCTCAGTGAATCCGCGATTTAATTTTCATACCTATTGTTGATTAACACTAAGCTTTTTGTCTATGCTAATAGATAATCATCAAGTCTAAATTGCTTGAAGTATTAAGTGGAGATATTTTTTCAATTAAATTAATATGTTTAAATGTAAGATTATTGTTATTATGTTGTATTTATTTCAAGAATCTCAACTCAATAGTCAGAATGTTGGGAGCAAATTTACAGGGTAAACTAAAGTTATTTATACTCAAGAGGCTTATCGAAACATTATTTTGCAAAATTCGAGCAAAGGTATATTGAGTTACTTTCACATAGAATCCCACATGAGATTAAAACAAATTTAATAATACATATTTCAGAATTCAATAACATTTTTATCAGTTTATTTATTTCATTAGGCTAGATAAATCAATGATTATATAAAATAACACTAATTCAGAAATAATTATTTTAAATTATTAGAGTATATTTGTTTTTTTGATTATACAATAATATCGTAACGTATATTACTCTATAGAGTAGTAACAAAAAAAAACAATATTTGAAATATATAAATTAGAACAATTCACAATTCTTATTTATAATGTGACGTTTTATATTATTTACATGCGATTGCATTAGATTAATAATTTAACATGATTGGTATATAAATAATACATTGTGATTTTTCAGTAATAATCGAAATACTAATTTTCGTAATGTTTTTTGTGGTAATTACTTGAACTTCTGTAGAAACCATGCTTATTTGACTTACGAAGAAGTTTACAGTCATAGGATATGTTCATATAGTTTTGTATAAAGTTAGTACTTTTGGAAATAGGATTAACCGAAAATGACACTATCTCAATAAATTTTTCATTTTCTAACTGACCATAGTAATTTGCGGAATGTTCGTTTTGAATTTCGTTTGAAATAAACAAACAAGAACTTTTCACTGTTCTAGAATATTTTAAAGCACTCTCAATTTACAATTATAATTGTTTTGATATCGAAATATTTACTTTATCACCTTCTCCTAAGTTCGTTATAGCTGATATTTTTATATCTTTTCGTAATTTAGTATTATTCACGTCGTCGCAGAAATTTTGTATAATATGTGAACAATTTTCGTAGATTTTATTGCACAAAATATCCATGTATCGACCAATATTAACGTATCTGATAATTTGCTGGTTGACACCTTTAGCAGGATGAATTGCTTGAAGTAAATCGTGATTTGCTGTTTCGAAAGGGTATGCTAAATGTCTCTACAAATGTCCCCAATCCAAAACACTGTTTACTAGGTCTAATAGCTGATGAATGTCGAAATTCATACTTGTTTCCGAAAACCATTCCTGAGTTTTAAAAGAAAATGTTAAAAGCAAGCTTTTTGATTTATGAATTTGGGTTAATTTTATTTGATCTTGATTGAGAATGTGCATACTTTCAATGAATAAGCCCAATATTATAATTTTTCTTCATTCAGAACTAACGCAAATAATGGAATACTGTAATATAAAATTTAGAAACGTTGATTTTTTTCTGATACTAAATTTAGATAGCATTTTTTTCTTCAGTTAACGTGTCCAGCATTTTTGGCTCATTAGAGCATATTTTCTATTTCAGTTTTTCACCATTTATGGAGAACTCTCATAAAAAAAATTTTATGTCCGACATGAACTAACACCTTCAGATAAACAGTCCTTGAATATATTAATTATTTTTATTTTTTAGGTGTACTTTTTAAAGCAGCTGTCAACTTAGGTTGGTATTATAATTGAAACCTTATATACACAGATCCAATGTCAATAAAGCTCAAATTCCTAAATCAAATTGATAAGTATAATTAATGTATGTTCGAATCATTCACCACTCAGAAATCAAAAAAGTAGTGGTGATTTGTTTGGCGACTCAAACAATTTTTTCAAGATGGTAAGAGGTGCTATTACTACTCGACAAATAAGAAGATTAAAGTAATAAATCTGACTTTTTACTGACAATAGAATGCGTGTGTAGGATTGAATTTTATTCACTGGGGGTAAGAAAACAAAACAGTAAAGAATAACAGGATATAATAGCTGAATGCGGGTAGTTAAATACATAGTAAAAAATCAATATATGTAAAGAAAAAAAAGAATAAGTATTTAAGGAATATCTGAATAATATATTAAAATACAAGAAAAGAGTCAAAGAAAGAGACAGGCTACTTAACATGTTATATAATAAGAGACCTAAGCAACAAATTTCTGTTTTTGCAAGCAACTTAAAATAAATTTAAGATTTGTATATCAATACCAGCACATCATTCTGGTATATTTGAATTAATATATATTTATATACTGAGTTTTAACTCTCGATAAAAATTAAAATACTAACATAAGCCATTATTATTATAAAAATAATTGAGTACTAACCTCCATTTGAGGACTATATTCTTTTTCATTATTTGTTTATGCTAACCTTGCAATTTCTAATTCAGAAACATGTTTTTTGTATACATCGGTTGGTTCTGGTATTGTATGTTACGTTAACATCAATTAATGCATCATGTAGTGGATTTTTATCTAGTATTTCATAAGAGGTTTGATGGGTACTTAGATTATTATAAAAATGTGAATTCTAATAATTATAAATATAATAAATCATATAAGAATACAAATGGTGTCAAGTTAATGTATAAAAATTGAAATTGTATTTTATATAGTTTTCCATAACCTGTTGAATTATTTTTCATTCCAACGGATGTAATGTTTTTCAGTTTGATAATTCATATTTCTTAAATTTTCTGTATCATACTTGTATTCGATTTTAAATTTGTTGTGAAGATTCATTTTGGAAAGAAAGATGTTAGAACCTTTGTATTTCACACTATTATAGAGACTAGTTTAGCAATCTAATTGCAGTAGTAATTCCTTTCAATTGAAAAGTAATTTTATTTGTGCAACCGAAAACTCTAACTATTCCTGACATCAGCGGTCATTTAGAAAGAAATATATATCTGTAAAAATGAAAAAATTTATAATACATAAATTCACTACAATTATTTAATAATAATTTTATAAATACAAATGAAATCTTGAGTGAAACTGAGCTTGATTTATCATCTATGTTTTGAAGTTTATTTTTGAATTCAATGAATGAAGCTCCCAATAACAAAGTTGTCATGTTACTCTGGCAGCATCAAACTAAATAATAATAAATGGTGAAAATAAACAGATTCACAATATATAGTTGAGATAAAATATGTAATGTTTTATTAGTGGATTATTGCATACATTGAGTGTTTTTGAGAATGAGTCCTACTACTGACAATGGCTCAAAAGTGAAAAATATTATATTGGCACATAGTCAGTTTCAAAAATATGGTAAGATTATTTAAAACAAAGAAATAGAGTACATAAGATACAACAAAAATGACAGGTTTTATTTTCAATCTGACAATGAAAATGATTTTGATTTAACTCATCTGTATTACGTTCCATGGGTTTCTAATGCAGGTTGTGGAAAAAGGCACAATAATGGGAAACATTACGCATACTATGCTGCCCAAATATTATTACTCGGAGGTACGTTTTCCATGTTGAAATTCTACATCTAAAAAATAATATTAATTGGGTAATAAATCATTCAAGTTTGAATACATTTAAATTTATATAGAATCATGCAAAACAAATATTTTTTTAATGTTTATATTATGCTCAATTAATATTGCATCATAAAAAAAATTATAACTTAATTTTCTTTCTCAAGACAAATATAAAAAAGAAATAGAAGAAAAATGTTGAAGTAAAAGGTATATGAAATATTTTAACGTAACATAAATACATCCTATCTTGTCTGTCAATTATTTTAAAAAACCTCCTGAACGAATGGAATTTGCTGACGACGATGAAGTGGACTATGATCGTCCGAACACAATGCAATTTTCCGTAGAACTGAAGTGATTAGATGAATTTTCAATAGATAAAATGGTAAAAATTGCAGCTTTAATAAATTAATTTTATTTGTGTTCATTAAACAATTTTTAATTAATCTTATAGGTCTACATTGGGCTGGATAAATATTACAGCCAAGTTCTATGCGAAATAGGACAGAAAAAAGTGTTCAAATATCTGAGGTTTTTACTTAACTGTTTTCATGGAAGGTATGAACTAGAAAGAAAATGTATTATTGAAGAAACCATACACGTCACAATTAACAACAAAAAGAAAGAGAAAATGACCCGTCAAAAGTTGAAGATGATAAAAGGTAATATAAGTATTGCTTTATATACTTACCATACTACGAAAAGCTATAAAAGGCATTAAAAAAAGAGAAATAACAAAAGTCATTATTGAAGCATCCTTTATTTACAACATAGTATAAAATTTCTAAGGCCTTACGAGATACGAGACTTAATAGTAGTATGTACAACGATAAAGGGCGTGTCTATACCTCGAGCAGTCTCTTGAGGTAGTGCATCCAAACAATCAAAATTTAACAACACTGATATAATTTGAAAATGTACAATTGTGGATAATGAAAACAAGATTCAATATAGAACGATAGTTCCTATGGTGAGAATGATTCTTGTGAAACAAGAATAATCTAGAGTCCTTCTAGAAATATTGACTTATCTAGGAAACGCAAGCAACCCGTTAAAAAGTGTCAAAACCACTTGCAGCTTAAACTTTACAAATCGCAGCTCCAACGGTTCACCTAGCAAAAGCATCAAACGTACTAGGTGAACTTTTACATTGAACTCTACGCAAACAGGAGAAAGGGGAAAAATCTTTGTTTATTATGCACAGATAATTCTATGAAATCGGAATTAACGGAGGACAATGCCGTACCTCCCGATGTTCTTAGTTTCACATACCTCCAGTCCACTAGGCCCAATTTACTCATGCGAATTTCCGACAAGAATCTGAAGAAGCAGGAGTCGCTAACAAAAGCTGATCATCTGACTAAACCAAGTTTTATTGTCATAACGTAATTATATTTGGACTTTTTGAAAATTTTAATTTTTGTTTCTTTATACTACTTAAAATAGTTTTTAGTATCAAATCAATGCTTTAGAATATTAAAAATAAATTCGAATTTTCAAATATGTTTTAATAATTATTACTGCATTTAATATTTTTATTCTGTGATTTGGTCATAGGATAATTATTTAACGCATTCCCTGCAGAATTGAATTACAAATATTATTGTCATCGTACAAACAAGATAACTATTTTGACAAGAAAACGTTTCATATCACTCATCGAGTTCATAAATATAAATGTTTTATAACTAAGCTTCTTATACAAAATATGATTCGCTATTTACTTTGGGATTATAGCTGACAATAAGTCGGAATGTTTTTCTATAGGATGCATAAACGATATCGAACAAGAAGTATTTTGTACAAATGTAGTTAAAGTATTTGAAATGATTTATGAAATTCTACATATATTTCCGAGTTATATCTACGTTTAATTGAAAAAAGTATTATGGCTAAATAAATACATTTAAACCTTTGTAATTTTACTAGACTTAGCGTTAAATCAGTCCAAGTAAAATTACTGTGCATTTTTTACAAAACTCGAAAAGTTTAATGCTAAACATCCTTGAATGACATATTGCTATTTAATGATAAGTTAGTGCTTAAATTAGACACTCGCTCGAAATATTTATAGTTCTGACTTATTGGAAATATAGATTTTCGAAAGAAAATATTATATATTTTTGTTGCTCGAGAGGTATACAGCGTTAATAGTACATTCTATGAATATTTAGAATGCAAAAATACTCAAAGTTACTTCTGCTCGAAAGGAATAAAGACTTAGGAATACTTCCATATCAAGTAAGTTGAAATAGAATATGTTTCATATCCAATTACATCCTCTAATGACTAAATAGTAGACTTATAAACTAAAACGATTAGATACATAATAAATCGCCACGGCATTATTACGTATACTTGTACTATAACAATTTAATTAATTTTAAATTAATTTAAACAATATAATCAACTAAAAAGAGTATGTATACTATTTATGGATTTTATATTCGGAGCAATAGATAAAATTGAAAAGGAATAGAATGTGAATGTGAATAGAATATTAATAGAATGCGTTTGTTTTAGACAAACAGATTTCATTCAAAATGAATTCATATTCGATCTGTTACGAGCTCAATTTCATTATTATTTGCATATTCACTACTTCTTAAATTTTTCAAATACGTAGTTTAATTTAAAACCAATTCATATAATGACTACAATTTGAATATATTACAAATTAGATACCATTATAGGCTTATATTGGTTTTTTATATAATTTGCAGCATATAACTAAGTAGTTTGTAGTTTGATTCATTATAACAAATCCCATTTTACCTTTAAAAAATTGCATCTTTTTAAACAAATAAAATAATGTGATAATGCCGGTATTAAAATCTACATAATAATAGAGATGAATGATTGACTGATTTTTAAAAACTATAGGTTATTTCTCTCTCAAATTTCATCTTCACGATTCTTAGAATTGTTTTTCTCGCAATTTTTTTCATACAAAATCGTATTCTGAACGTGTAGCAACATGTCAAAAAAGGTCATAAAGATCAACGTACAATGTTGTAAAAAATAAGATTAATTTATAAGATTTATGTGTTGCAGGCGTAGCAAGTTTTCACTTTAGCACTAGATTATGATATTATAAGTTGCAAAATGTTCGTATTTACCTTGCTAGACAGGTTCAGACGCTGTAAAATATTTATAAATACTTAGCATACGTTGCACTTTTTTGACGGAAATTAGCAGTTCTTAGTAAATTCTGCTATTGTCTGCTATCAGCTTGATCTACTAGTGAGAAATCTCACAGGTTTTGAATACAGGATCGAATACTGTTAAACAATATAATAAGCAGTAATTTAGATGCACACAAAACACGATATCAAAATTAATATTTGTATAAAGAAGGAAGCTACTTGTAGTAAATCTTGCGCTTTACTAGATCTATTTAACTAGTGGCCTCACCTTCTGGTAAAAAATAATCATTAATATAATTTATGCCACCTGTAAAGTAAAGGGCAATAGATAGGGATCAGAAAAAAATGGGATATAATACAAAATCTATGTTTTCTTTATAGTCACTATGTAATTTGTTTATGTTGAAAATTTGAAAGTATGGCTTAAGATGCTTTTCACACCGAGAATACGGATAGCCTTATCGTAATAGCTTGTTTTTTTATCAGATAATATTGACATTTATTTTATAGAGTGTTTTTTATAGTCTTAAAATACTGTGTCTATTCTCACGTTTTGCACATAAGAAAATCAAGATGTATGTACAGAAATCTTCTAATGAATATTCTAATTATTATTAATTAATTTAAATCTGAATAATGTAGGCCTAAATAAACAAGTCGAAATAGATGCTTTTTTAATTTATCCATCATGAAATGATTTTCAAAAAACAATTTGATACAATTTTATTTTGCACTTGTTTGAATGCTTTGTGTATTACTTTGGGGTGGGCATACACTGCCTGATTTTTTAATTCTTTCAAAACCCGTTACAGTTTATTGAGAAATACTCGGATTAATTCAGTGTACGGTTATAGTGAGTAGTCTTAAATTTGTTTAAATTATTTTTCTATGGTGTACAAATTCGTTGACGGTATTCATATTGTATATGATTCTCTAAATTAATGGTAAATATTTTCTGATTACGGTTACTATTTGGGGTTATAAATATTTAGCGAAAAATTGGTTTTATGTTTTCTTTTTGCAAAATTCTCCTGAACCAATTTATGTAAGTGTATCCTTCAACTAATACGTACAACAATAAATATGTAATTTAATGACAGTAAGGCTCTTAACAAATGTATTATTAACTGTGTGTAACTTTGGGTAGCTCACTTGAATAAATTAAAGTGATTGAATATGGTAGTTGGTTTTTTTGTAAGATTTAGTCGCAAGGTAGACGCGATGTTCAAAGAACGTTTCTATGAAAAATTGATACCTCCAAACCTTGCAAGAAACGTATCAAAAATCATCAAAAGGGTACGTAAACAGGGCATTTTTTAAATAAAAAACGTTTCGGATACATTGCTGCAACGTTGAAATATTTTGAATCTAGTGCGTACCGGGGACAATCTTATCTGGATATAATAGTCTTTATAATTGTATTTAATATACAATTATAAAGACTAACTATAATAGGAAATTTTAGATTAATGTTTTGGATTTTTCCAATTGCGTATTAAAAACGTTTCAAAAGTTCGTTTCGGGCAATTTTGATAGACACATTCTAAACTATCTGTGCGGAACGTTATAGGAAAAACGTTTTAACAACATAAGCTGACATTATAACATTTTTGGTATCTAAATAACCAAAGTCACGATCCCAATACGTTCACTTATCATAAATCTATTTAATGTTAACTCTCTTAAAATATTTTACCTTTATCAAAGATGTTTTAAGAGGTGTGAGTAAAAAACGTTATTTATAAAAATATCATAATAATATAAAAGTTATAGTTATTTTTTCCAGTTCCAAAATGAATAATTACTTCTTTGATTTTTAATAAATGAAAAGTAGTATATTGCAATATGCCTTCCAAAATTGCTACTGTAATTTATAACTTCGAAAATATATAACTTCGTCGTACCTTTAGTAACTTATATAACTTTGACTTGTATAAAGTGAACATGCATCTACATTGGAAATGTTTTTATTTATCAGTATTATTATACTATTAATAAATATAGAATGAGCTATAATGCATTTTATTTATAATAAATACAACAAAATCTATTTTTACCATTTACATTTACTCCTTTGTAAAAGGAAAATTCTTTTTTATAAACATTGCTAAACTACAGAACAGCATCAACCATAGGTTGGATTATACGAATCATTTCTATTTTGAGATCGTCAAATTACCACTTATTACTTTATAAGTATTGATTTGAATATATACAAAAAGTTTTAATAAAATAACGTTGCAGGTTTTTTTATAAACAAAACGAAAATTATAAATGTAGAGATGGGTACAGCAGCACCGCACATATTATAACGAATGCAAAGATTATTTGTCAGAAACATTATAGTGTTTACAATGGCGATAATGGTTTTTAAAAACATGCGTCAAATCTGCAAATAAAAAAAATTGTTGACTAAGAGGACAGTTGACAATAATTATAACATTAGCTACCATTAGATATACGTATGTAAACGGCCTATATACATACATTTTTCAGAATTATAGATCATTATCTAATCATAGAAATAATACTATACCATATTTTATATAATTTCATAATACATCGTTGGTATAAATACATTTGCTTCTACACTCATACATATTATTACTATGCTTATGGTATTATATTAATGAAGTAAACTAGTAACATTTCTTTTTTCGGTTCATTTAAAAATTCACAATTTTCACTACTTGAGCTTTTTCATTTAAAAATACATAGAATTCCCAGACAAAGTATGCATATCTTAAAATAATGATTAAATTACAAATTGTAGATAATTTGGATTGAATTTATAATCTTATAATTTGAAATAGAATAAATATCACTTTTACAGAAGTCAAACATCAAATTTAGGTTTCATTAAAAAACATTTTTGATTATAATAAAAAATGCAAATCGTAAATATTTTCAACTGTTGAATTATTCTGCATTCAAATTCGAAATTCCAATTAAATCTATTATCCTTTGTTTTAAAGATGATTTGAAAATGCAATAATAGTACATTACTAACCTAAGACGGGAAAATATTGGCAAGCCTATCAAACTCGTGGAAATTGACACTTAATACGGCTTTAGCATTTTCTCCCCTGTGGTTCGTATAATGCTTATTATCTAGAGCGCATACAGCGCGACGTTTGAAATCCGACACCAGGTGGCAAAAATCGTGCTTTATATGCTAGACAAAATATTTTAATGATTTGTTTACAAAATAAGCATGAATTTTCGAAATCGAATGGACGGACCATAGTACACAATAAGACTCACTTATATAAATCACAGGTCGCAATATCGATTACACATTTGATGCATTTCATACTCTGTCATTATCTTACGTTATTTTAAATGTTATTTTAAATTAAAAATTGGTAAATATTCTGTAGTGATTTTTACCATTATCAATTTTGTGCCATATCCATATGTTTAATCATAATCTTATGACTATTTATGAAAAGGCATGCATCATCATACTTGGGATCTATATTAGATGTATCTAACTTGATCAGTATGTCTTTTGAATTCATTGCACTGTCACAGATTAAATAAAAAAATATGCGACAGTTAAGTAGACTATACAACGAGTTGAGTAAACTTATCGATAGAACGCTCGAGTGTTCTGTAATAGAAATGACCAAATTAATTGGTTGTACAATTTTACATCATAAGAAATCCTCGCAACAAGCCTCACAGTGTGAGTTGTAAGAGCGTGAAGTAGCAGGTTATGCATAGCGTAGGTTACGATTCATTGCTGAAATGAAAAAGCATACGGCAGGTATAACGGTCAGAATACAGAATACAGATAAAAAGCTTATAGGACACATTACGAGCATTTTTATAATATAGAATGTATAAAATTTTCCTTCTAAACAGTATCTGACGAGCGTTGAATGATTTGTTGACACGTCCGTTAAAGTTTTCCTAAGAGAATGCGCATTTTAGTATAGTGCGCTTTGTACCAGTAAGACATGATGTATTGATACAGTATATCTATAACAACTTTGAAATAACCGTGAAGTTTGTTTGCAGTGTCTTTTGGTACAAAACTATCAGAAAAAATGCGAGAGGATTACAAGAGTATCCGTTTCTTAAGAAGAACCCTTACTCATACCAGTCGATGAATGTGTAATTTGTTTATGTGATATTTATACGATAAATGACGATTGATCTTGATAAGAGAAAGGGAGAGAGAGAATGAGGGCGAATGTTATCTTCAACAGATTCTCTTACCAGGAAGGTAAGAAATAGAAACAATATTCAATTGAAAACGTATTTGAATGAAAATTAATTTAATCGCTACTATCGCTACATTTGCGACTGATGGAGGAGTGAATATTATGGCTTTTGCATAATCTGAGTAAATTTAGCGCCACTATATGCGGCAAGTTATGGTATTAAGTGGAAAATGACTAAGTTTTGAATAGCAACTGCACAAGAGTGATGAATATTGTCATCTTTAGGTTATCTTATAGCATTGCACTAAGTAGCCTACAAAGTTTTGCTAAGTTTGCTCAGATTGTATAAGAGTCCTAACAACAGTAATAGGCTAGCCGCACTGAGGCGAGACGAGGCGAGGCGGAGCGAGGCGAGGTTGATTGGCAGGACCAACAAAGGGCCAGACGAGAGAGAACGAAAGAGAAAGGTTGAGAATAAAACGAAGCGAAGGATTAAGTGAGGGCTTTTACATGATATGTCAAATTCTAGGATGAAGCGGTAGGCGGCAGAAAGCAGCTACGTATCTGTAGCGGATCATAGCAGATATTGTAGCACTGTACTATGTTTACGCATTTGCTTGCCACCGTTTATCGCGCCTACCACAGGTTTTTGCGCTAAAAATGTTCAGTTCGTCTATAGGTAAAAACCCATTGAGACATATGCATCCGTCATTCAATCCGATCGATCGAGCGGATGATTCAGCTGATGAGGTCACCGCTCTTGCGCAGCATCTCCAGGTGGAGCTCATATTCACGAGCCTTAAGCCTGAGTGAGGCAATGCTATTAGTTCGTCGGTCCATATCGTGGGGCGAGCCCGAAACAGCTGCGGGAGCTCCCGTTGGCGAGGGCTCTCTTGACGATGAGGGTCCTGGCTGGGTCTGCGCTACAAGAGCCGGAGCTGGCTGTGTTGGGCCTGTTTGAGGTGTTTGGGTCGCAGACTGGCTACACTCAAGCTTGGGTCGTTGAAGATGGTGGTGGTGTTGTTGCTGTTGTTGATGCTGTTGAGCCTGTGCGCTAATGTTGGCCAGAAGGCTCTGGAAGGAAGCTGCCGAGTTGTAGGGTAGTGGTACTCCCGCTGGTAGCAGTGCAGGGGGCGATCGGTGATGGTAGGGGTGGTGCGGCCCGGTCGCGTAGCCAGCTCCAGATAGGTGGCTTACGTGGGCTGGCGATAGGGTACCTGGGTATCGGAATGCCTCAAAGGGCTTTCGCAATGGAAAGCCGGCCAGGTGAGCGAACGGGTTAGGTAGCGACGGCGTCACTACATTCGCGCTCGCGCCCACCCCCACTGCCACGCCGGTGCCTACTCCAGCACCCACGCCCAGATATGGGTTATAGGGATGGCCTTGTGGACCCACCTTCTCCTGTTTGCGCCACTTGGCTCGTCTATTCTGGAACCACACCTGCAACACACGTCAAGCATATTTTTATTTACGCTACATCAATTACATATGGACTATCATTGCAGGCAAGCCGCGCAACTCGACTTCCATTTGATTACACACTTCCTTGGAAATGCGACGACGAATGCACTACGTTGAATTCCAGTTAACTTGACGCGTTCTCTCTTTTCTGGAAAACCGCTTACGCGCACCGTATCATTATCTCGGTGAACGAAGCGCCGGCCGATTGCGGTGCTTTTGCACCGACCCGCCGCCGCTGCCACCGGAAGACACTTGATCGGCCTTCGTTTCGCCCGTTCGCTTAACTTTATATTTTCCCGGACGGAAGGACTAAAAAGAAAAATGATGCCCAGGCAATCAAGCCTATAACGTGTCGAAAGTATATGTATTTCGCAGAAAGTGATGTATATACTGCGTTCTCGTATTATATCATAACCTCAGCTATATACATATATAACTATGAATCAAACTTAAAGGGCACCAATATTTTTTTGTGCAGGAATGATAAAATTGAACTTTAAACATTAAAATATGTGTCTGGGCACTTTGTGATATAAAATACACGATAATCATCGTAGACGACGATGGTTATTGTGTTATTGCCAACGGTATAATCAAATACGAGAAAATGAACTAAGCTGCAAGTATATGTATACTAATTACGGCCAAGTACGCTGCGAGAAGCAATAGGAAGGAGTACTCAAACTGCTTGATGAAGTAAGCGCCTGGTGTTGAATGACAGCAATTATTGAGTCGATCAGCGCGGACTTTCGAGAAGGCATGATTGAATTTGACGTTTTGCCTTAGCTCCAAACAAGATGAGGCACTATGCAATTTTACAGATATGTGCAGCACCACAAGTTGCGTAACTTAACGCAATAAACTTAGCTGGCCACGTGTCGAGAACAAATTCAACTTGAACAATTAATTGAGTGCGAATGAGCATTCTCTAAACCGCTCTAACAGCTATCCTACGTTTGAAGTTGATTCATATTTGGCAAGTACACCACTACTGTTCGTATTAAATAAATAGCCCGAATCGATATTACAGCTGATTTCAAGTGAACCAGGTGGATGACGTAATTCTTATGAATGACGATTAAAAATTTCGTAAGTCATTGAATCTAGAGTTAACGCTCGCGCGCTCCTTGTTTAGACTGGTTAACGCTTAATTCAATAAATGATAATAAGATATAATGCCTCCGATCTGGAAGGAGATCTTATGTTACAGGTCGTATATTATATTTACCCAAGTTTCGAATATTACCTATATACGTCTATGAAATATCGGATGATTCAGAACAAAATATAAAGATAGGCAACCGTACTCTTATAAAACATTGGATAATAATTTTCCTTACTTTTTCTTGAGATCTGTACAACTCAATTGCTCTAAAATTATTATCCTTCTTATTTAATTATCATTAAAAAAATTAACAAAACAATCAAAACCTCAACATTAAAAACTGGCCAATTAATTAACACACAGGAGAAATACAAAAATACAATGTACGTAATAACTACCACCTTCGTCAATAGATCATGGACAAAAACATTTTATTACTTTATTAGTATCACTAAAAATTAGAATGAAATGTTAATAAAAATTTTAATGATATTATTTTCGAGCTTTAAATTGTATATAAAAGAATATGATTCTCCTAGAATATAAGTTCCCCATCCGCTAAAGATTTGTTGGTATTGTTTATAATGACTAATACAAATTATTCTCCATTATTTAAATACACTAATTATTACTTGAACAGTCTATTCTACTCAATGTTAAAATTAAATAAACTTGCTTTCTATCTGCCATTTTGGGTTTATAAAAACGGTTTTTGTAAACCTTACAATCGCCTAGGCCAAAAAAATGTTGACTAATTCAAAGTACGTAGAAATAAAAAATAATCTCGGATAGCTATAATATTCATATGAATTACTTTGTTACACTTCGTTGTAGTCATACTAGTCATATAATTTGTTTCTCGATTGACACTTATATTATGTATACTAGCAATACTTATATGTAGCTTATATTAACGTTTCAGGGCATATAAAATAACAGTTCATGGCAGCATGCACTAAGACTTACGACCCTCTCATCTAAATTCCATACAAGAGATATAACATGTTAATTTGTTACTTTTTCGATACATTAAATTGTCTCAGTCTCAGCCGCTTTCTGATTTTTAGCTCAAATAGTATATTATCTTCTGAGACGTCATATATACTTGATTCATTCGACTAATTCTAGTAAAAATCCAACTTGATTAGTTCATTGGTGCATATACAAAATATGTCTCAGGAATGAATATTTCATTATCCTTGTATACAAAATCAGTTTATTCGTAATCTGAGTTAAGGACTGCTCTCGATTAACTGGCTGCTTTCGACGTTATTTAGCTGGTGAACAGTATGCCGAGGGATCCATCTAAGGCAGCCGACCCCCCCAGAACGATGTACATTCAATTAAATGTTTGTTTATTTGCCATTACAACGTTAAAAACAGTTCACACGCATGCGCACACACACACACACACGCACACACACACGTGTATGTAGATATGATTTTGTTAAAGGAGAGTGGTATGAGATATTGATGTGATAGGACATGTGTAATCAGATACATTTGTGCATATATATTGAATAACTGATAATTAAATTGTCTGTACTTTTTATAATACGAATATAAAAAGTACAGACAATTTAATTATCAGACTCATCTAATGCTTCAATTTACTTACAAAATTGAAGAGCAAGAAAAGTGTTGTATAACGCAAAAAAATGCCTTTTTCTTCTATTATTTGCTCGTACGATGGTCGCTTGATCAACTATTCGTATCAATTTTGTTTTTTTACACAAACGTATCGTAGTATAAATGTATCTCACGTGACTTTTTTCCAGCGAATCAAATCACGAATAAATTAAACCAGTTAAACTTCATTTTTCAAGCAATGAGTCTTTTAAGAGAAAGCTGATCACTGAACCCTTACGCGCTGCGTAATATTAATCTAATAGTAATGTAATAGCTGTATATAATAGTAATGATGATAAATAATGATTTAATGATGGAAACTGAAAATTGGCTTTGTTGAAATACAAAACGGTAAAGTTTAATTACAAAATGCTTTTCAATTGTGATAAATATGTAAAGTTTGGTATATTAAATTTTAATTTTTAAATGATTCAACGTATTATTTGTGAAGCATGTAAGTTAAGTATTTCTCACAGTCAATAGTGATTGACAACATCTCCAAATATTTTAATGTGCGTGTACATGTATATATAGTTCAAGGAAAAAATTTCAGTGTCAGTTGGCTGAATGGGTTGGAATCCCAACGGTAATAAGAATCTAGGCGGGCGAGAAGATTTATAGTAAAAAGCGCGAGCACTGAACAAAACAATGCGAGAAATGAAATTAAAATTGAGCGGCTAGACGAACAAATGAAATTAATAACGCAGAGGGAACGCCACCCGGCGCCCTGCTAATTAATGCGGTTCGATTAAGCTCGCTCGAATCGGTCGCAGATTGTCGTATCGGTATGTTATTCTGTATAAACCAGCCGAGAGCAGGCAGACAGACAGGCAAGTAAGCAGGATGTTTAGCGCCCTGCTGGGGGCAATCCTTTTCGCTCTGGGGGGTCGGCTGCCTTAGGTGGATCTCTCGACATACTGTTCACCAGCCAAATAACATCGAAAGCAGCCAATTAATCGAGAGCAGTCCTTAACTCTTATTATGTAGCTTATGAGCTGGCCATCTTTTCGTCCAAACTTATCCGCTAAATTCAACTTCTATTCCAATGCACCATATATCAAATGAGGATGTTCGCTAAGCTTTCGGTCTATTTTTATCAAGCTGTAACCTTACTTCATCGATCATCACCAGGATAAGGTTATAAAGTTATAGTC
Organism: Chouioia cunea; assembly: GCA_030064505.1. Taxonomy (NCBI): domain Eukaryota; kingdom Metazoa; phylum Arthropoda; class Insecta; order Hymenoptera; family Eulophidae; genus Chouioia; species Chouioia cunea. The sequence goes on from JAOPFQ010000005.1 coordinate 14,814,971, forward strand.
TGTTCAATCAACGAATCCAAAGCATTCCTCATGTAGCAAAATACTGCGCAAAGCCGTGAGGACGCGGTCAGGGCTAATTGTTTGTATGTTCGATAAACTTTTCCTCATTTCATTTAATATCAGTCCCATGCTCACTGCTACTGTAATTTTAAAAGTCATTTCTATAAATCTTTACTATTACTATAGATCATATTTGAACTATAAATCAATAACTATAAATCTTTTCATTCTTTTTAACTATTTGTTCCGACTTGTGCTACTCGATTGAGATACTTCGACGGGATCTGCAAGTGAAAACATACCTGTAAGCCGTATGCAAAGAAACAAAAAATCGCATAGTATAAAAGTAGACAAGTAAAGTATAGTTCCGTCCTACTTAATTAGCTCACATACATTTTCTCAGTTGTAATAACTCCGCTTTAGTTTGCATTCATAATAAAAACTAACGCTAATCGAAGTACGTATAGTCTCTCGCATGATACGGAGACACAGAGCCTCGCAGTCGCCAATCAACATGAGTACTGTGACCATCGAATGAAGAGTAATGATGAATTGCAAAGATATATTTATAACTAATATTGGATTACGTGATTACGTGTCGAAATTCGGTGCCATGTGACATTGTAAATAAAGTTTGATCATAAGCGTGTCCTAAAAAACATTCATTTCTGGAAGGATGGCGTGAAACCACGAGGAATCGCATCGTTACTCAGTTCTTAAGAAACCATAAAATTACGTTTAAGAAGAAAGAAGGAAAAAAGGAAATAAGAGGTGGCGCGTTCCGAGTGATTCGTCGTTTTTATTCCAGGACTGAGTGTATCGGTAACGGCGCGATGGGTCACCATATTCTACTCACTTTTTCTGAGACGTCTCAAAATAATAAATATATATCTATGTATACAAGAACTATTATTACGAATGTTTATTTTTTCAATTTACGATCCAAAGGCTCGATCAAATTTAATAATCGTGGAAAATTTCCTTTTTTCATCCATTAAAAAAGATTTACAAAGAATAATGTTCGTTGAATTTACGATGCTTGTTCGAGCATCCCACCAGAAATTCTCCACGTTAGTCGGCTGTTAAAATAACTTAGTTGAATGGCCACGCTATATATATTAACAGTTGATCGGTATTATATGAAATAGCGTTGCAAAAAGCGAAAAGTCATAAAAAATGAATATGAATGAGAGAGAGAGAGAGAGAGAGAAAGAGAGAGAGAGAGAATCGCGAAAATCTTAATTTTGAAGGCGTGACGTGCGGCATTCAGGTATGCGAAAGCGATAATTGAATGAAGACGAGCCGAGAGTTGAGAGTGGTGTGGCCAGAAATTGCGCAGTTCGCCAACGCTTTGCAAGTATAATGAAACGTTTCGGCATCGCCACAGGACATCATACCAGTATAACTAAATGTATATACGTATAGAGACACACACAAATAAACATGCATGCGCGTGTATAAATATACATATACAAAGCGAGAGAGAAAGGAGAAAGAGTGAGATCGAAACATATAGGAGCGCGCGAACAAATATGTAGAAAGGGCAAAAACAGGTTGAGTAAATACCCAGAATAAATTAAACTAATTGAGCTAATTAGCTGACTGTTCGCGCAAGCAGTCAATGTTTCGTACAAAGCAGCTATTCTCATTTACTTTTTGGCACAGTTTGTAATTTTTTCTGGACAGCACTCGTCAGTTTTCATGAACACTACTGAGTAATATAACCTAATTTCGCACCCTCAGTATTTCTATTTTAACACCGCATCATTCCCTCTTCTTATCATCCTTTTTTCTTCCAAGCGGTTTAACTCGTTTATACATTTCGAGCCTCATTCGTTCGCTGTTTGTTGTTCATTGATCACCACCTCTCGCTGGCACGCCATGCTATGGACAGGTTAGTCATTACATTATAAAGTCTTCCGGATCGCTAATATGCATATCTTAGATTCGGAATAATTAGATTCGGTAGTAGAGCTGATTACACTACAAAACGCTGATGTACCACTAAGCACGCCACGTTAAAAGAGCGTGATTCTTAGGTTTCTTTGAAAACTATAGAATTTCCTGAATGTTTTCTACATAACCTGATACTGATCTTATAATAAACCTTAAACTGATATACTGTCTCTGCTGAAAATATCAAGTAAGTTTTTACGTACATTAGACGGAACTTGATTCGCGACCCGCGAAATTCAAAACTGAATTTCATCTTCCTTAATTGAGCATCACTGGCATGAATCGAGGTTAAGTATATGATTTTTTCTCATGAGTTGTATGATTCGTGCTTGAAGTTGGAATTGTCGTGTTGGCTTTTAGTTGGCAGTGTAATCAAATAACTTTTCTAAAAGAGTATAAATATTGATGCAAAGTTTATTATAACCATATTACACTAGAATTACGCGAAATACAAAGATCATACAGCTTCATCAACTGAAACTATTAGATAACGTATTCTCAATTATTTGGTACCTAATATTTCATGTACTTTGTATTGTATATTATTTGTTTTCAGATCAGAACACTGGATGTTATGCATATGATTTTAATAGAATGACTGGGTTTCTAGAAGCATAAACAAAAAATAGTAATTCAGTAAGTTGATACAGTCACAATCAACGTTTACATAAAAAACTTAATCACTTATTGGAGTATTTTCATAAAATAGATTCAAATTTAAATATATAAAAAGTAAATAGATACATTTGAATATATAAACCTTTCCAATTAAAATATGTTATTAGAAACAAATATTCTATTTCATCTTAAGTCCCAATAACAGTATATGTGGTTTTGATAGAAAATTTATTTCGAATGAGAGTTTGGCAGTTTATTGGTTTTTATCTATTTTATGAAAATATTCCAATAGGTGATTAAGTTTATTATGTAAACATTGATTGTGACTGTATCAACTTACTGAAATATTATTTTCAGTTAATGTTTCCAGAAACCCAATGTTTTTAGAATAATGTTATTCTATTAGAATCATATGCATAACATCCAGAGTACAGATCTGAAAATAAATAATATACAATACAAAGTACATGAAATATTAGGTACCAAATAATTGAGAATAAGTTATCTGACAGTTTCAGTTGATGAAGCTGCATGATCTTTGTATTTCGCGTAATACTAGTGTAATATGTTTATTAAATACTTTGCATCGATATTTATGTTCGCTTAGAAAAGTTATTTAATTTCATTGCCAACTCAAGACCATTAAGACAGTTCCAACTTCAAGCATGAACCATACAACTGGGGAGCAAAAATCGTATACGTAACTTCGATTCGTGCCAATGATGCTCAATCGATGAAGATGAAATTGAATTTTGAATTTCGCGTTCGCAATTTAAGTTCCGTCTAGTTTACATTTTTGTAGGCATATTTCGAACTAATGTCGGCTGAGTTTTATCATGAATTTTCAGGTGAATATTTGAAAAATCCAAGTAGATTTTTTCTACTTGTTAAGTACCATTTTAATTTTATATCCGAATAACATCAATTTAGTATCTTAGAGGCACATAAATTCTTTAATTCAATGTGCTAATTATAATTGCTATTTACCTACCCAAAGCAAAATTAGTAAAAACTTCCGAGTCTTATATCTAATCCACAAATTCATTTACAAAGAGCAGTGGGGTGCGTTTTAAAGCTTTTTTTGAAGAATGTTCGAGTGACATGTATATCAAATGCAATTGATATGTTCCTTTAAGGTTTTTTAACGATAATTCTCTACTTTACAAATTTAACATTTTTTCGCCCACTTTGAACCCTATCCGCATTATGAAAAAAAATTCTCCAAAAATTATAAATATGCCATTTTATAGCTTTTTCTAAGAGCTATCTAAAACACTTATTAGAAATTTAAATACTTCAAATACAATACATACAATGGATTTTTTTCCAAAAAATGACGACCTTTTTAATTTGAAATATTTCGGTAAATTCAGAAGATAGATACACAAGTAAGTTCGTATATACTCATTTACTTGAAAAACGATTTGTATTTATTACTATCTATACAAAAATTGACATAGATTACGTCTGATTTCATAGTTGAAGAAAATTTTACATTTATTATTTTCAAAATAAATGGACATTACTTTACCGTATAGATCAACTGCAAATAGAAAAAGGTAAAAAATATTTGGAAAAATTTTTTTCATTTTTTTCAAATAAATATGTATCTATCTCTCGAATTTATCAGGATGTTTTATATTGAAAGAGTGGTAATTCTTTTCAAAAAGACCATTGTATGCGTTTTGATGTTTTAACTAATTTCGCTTTGGGTGGGGAAAATCAATTAACCAACACTATATAAATATATACTAATGGCGTTTAGTATCTCTGCTCACTACGCTTACGAACCCACCACATTTATTTAAAATAATTCATTTGTACAATATATTTATAACATTTTAATACATATTAACAGGTCAAAACTTTTATTTCAACATTTCTAACTTAACTTTAATTGTATCTACGTATGGAATACATCAGACTATACATCAGACTATATATTGCAATAATCACAATATTTTTTAGAAGTTACATTTTTATAACTAAACTTTTTTAATTATCTAAAAATAAATAGCATAGTGGAATCTATCGATCTTCATTTAAAACGACTGTGAATTATTCCGATGGCAAGTTCTCAACATGAATGTATAATGTTTAATTTATAAAATATTATTAAAAAAACATAATATAATGACTTGCTGAGACAATAGGTGGTAAAAAAGAAACGAGATAACTTTAAATAAGGCAACTGTATTAATTATTTTATTTCAAAATACTTCATTATGATCTGAAAAATGTCTTTTGTAGTGAAATTGGAAGATGAGTACTTCTCTGTATTTAAGTTAGAAAAAAGTGAATATTTTAATCATTATATGATGAAGAAACCACTCAGGAATTGTGATCAATGACAATTCTAACATTGATTCATCGATTTTATTAAAATATCATCAAATTCTTGACGTTAATTTGCATGAAGAATGAATCAAATTATTAACACATAACTTTTTAAAGAATAAATAAAAACAATAACCTAAAAAGAATAGTAATGTAACTGGTATTGTATTGCAAAATCCAAATAATGATCATAACGAAATAGAATCTACTATGATGAAAAATTCGGCCATAGATTTCTATTAAATTATCAGTCTATGATGTACACTTTTGAAACAAAGAAAATGTCACAAATGATGATTTTACAGTAACATATTTTTATGATTCTATTGTTCATCCTTATTTGATAAATAATAATTATGAAATATATATTACTCTTCTTCAGACCACATATCTATGATTGAATAAGGATATTAAAATTTTGTATTTCATTGGAAGTTATTTTTAAAACAAAAAATGATAGCGAGTAAATGAAATGTGTATTATAAATTATGCATACAATAAAGAACTTGCGTTTTCATTAAAAATACAAGTACTTATTGATCTACCCTTGTATAAGGCTATCTTAGTCTTTTACTTTATGTACTTATAATTACTGTTACCAGTTTACAATTACTTTGTATAAACATAAGAAATATATTAACATAAGTTATTATTTTTTCAAACATTACTAATCCTGGTTTTAATAAAATGTGTATTTAATAAAACAATCCAATAGCGTATTTTCATTTTTGAGGTCTTGCGTTGATGTGCGTATGTAGGTATGTGTCCACTAGATCAACACAAAAAGTCATATAGAATCAAACTAAATTCAACCTGAAAATTCATTTGTGTTTTTCGAAAATCCACCTGGAAATCTATCTTAGAAATCTATACGATTCATGAATCATTCCAGACTAATACGATCAGCTACACAGGGGTAGGTAACCGATTTTTATGAAACTTGGTATAAATATTGATTATATAGTAGTGAACTTATGCATACATTTTTAGATCATTATTACTGCCGGATTAAAAATTATAGACAATATAAAAATTTTGTTGAAAATTGTTCAAAAATTATTGGGTTTCTTGTCTATTTTTCTATAATAATCAGCAATAACATTCATAGAGCGGATATTAGTATTAATTCAGGGAGTCAATATAAACAGCGTCCTCTTGGGCCGCGCCGCCATACCCTTTTGCATTAAATGAATGACGATATCACAAAAAGTATTATTTTTATTTTCGAAATTATTTTTTTATTGGATTCCTTGTCTAATTTTCAATAATGATTAGCAATAAAATTCGTAGAGCGAACGTTAGTAATGATACAGGGAGATTGTAGTGAACAATAAAATACAACACATAGGAAAGAAAAAATGAGGAAGAAACAATAACAAGAATTTAACAGATACCATTGATTAAGACAATTGTAATATCTAAATCACTTTTAATGTGACCATAAGGAAATTGATAGTGCAATTAAGATATTTATAGGTCATCATATACTAAAAATTTTGTAATATTAATCAGTTAATTTTATATTAGATATAAAGATATATGTATACATTAGAAGAAATTGTATGAATTAAGGTAGGGTTATGGCGGCGCAACGGCTGAAGAGCTGACTCGCGTGGCTTAGGAAGACGCTGTTTATAATGACTTCCTGAATCAATACTAATATCCGCTCTACGAATGTTATTGCTGATTATTATAGAAAAATAGACAAGAAACCCAATAATTTTTGAACAATTTTCAACAACATTTTTATATTGTCTATAACTTTTAATCCGGCAGTAATAATGATCTAAAAATGTATGCATAAGTTCACTACTATATAATCAAAATTTATACCAAGTTTGATGAAAATCGGTTACCTACCCCTGTGGAGCTGATCGTATTAATCTGGAATGAGCCTCGTATCGAAATCCAGCTGAATTTTTTCAATAAGTAAATATCACTATCAGAAATTTAAAGTAAAAGGATGTCTAGTATAGAATTGTAGATGTTTTTGAATTATTAAAATATTTTGAAGAAGTTTGTGAAATTTTTAGTTCTAACCACATTTTACTTTGTGGGTTTTATAGAAATACTACAAAAGGAGATTATTTTTTCTTTTGTTTACAATTTTCTTCTTTAACAAGTTGCCATCATAAAAAATATATATATATATATATATATATATATATATATATATATATATATTCAAATAATTGGTTAAAAAAAATTTTAGTACCCATTGTACAGTATAATATTTGCAGCATAATTTCCTCTCCATAAAATTTATAAACAGGCATATATATTCATACCTGCACATGTATTACATTCTTTAATGACATCTTTATTCATTTACTTTTTTTTTAATGACTAGATTCTTTATTGTTGGGGTAATTACTTTTCATTGATTTAATATAGGAACCCTTAATCGCAAAGCCGCAAAGTAGAACAACGTAAATAACAAAATAGAAGAAATTTTAGTTATCAGAGCACATCTAACATTTTGAATGTTTAAAAAAATATAAAAGAAAACGAAGTAGTTGAATGTGCAGTGCATATGTTTAGACTAATAAAAGAAATATCATATTATGTTACATCATGGGTATTGAGTCTAAATAGGAGGATCGTTGGTGTGAAAAAAATGTATAATTTCAAGTAATTACGAGCATAATTAATAGCACTTATCATATAGTAAATTTTGTTGTAAGAACTTGTGTCATTTTGATTAGTAATTTAATTCTCTATAGAATTCGACCATTAGTTTTAAACTACGCATAAATTATTGTATTTTGTCGTTTCTTATTCGATTTGGTAAAGTTTATAAATATAACTATTGATGAGTATTTTAAAGCAGCAATGATTAACGCCTATTGAGAATTTAATTACTGGTGAAGTTGTAAGCAACTAAATCGGAAATCGACACTATTGATCATCTGGGCCGAAGACTATATTGAATCCAAGTTTTCTTGGAAATAATGGTATACACATATTTTTGTTTATATAGAGAAATGTTTATATAAAGATTTTTTTATGTATAAAAAGTAATAAAATATCAAATGTATCTATTCTTATGGTTACCCCGTCGAAATTCCTAAGACGTCACATCGAGTAAATGTTTATTTTACATTTCCTCGCCAACCGTGACAACCGCCAGTTCGGCGTGAAAAGGTTTATTCTAGATTTTTAAGAGAATTTGCAGAATATTTCTTATTTTTCAAATGTAGAAAATCTATACAGTACATGGCTATACGCAAATGCATGAGTGTTGCGCTTATTTGATTCAATGGCCAAATTTAATATACTGCGTTGTAACAACGTTTAACTAACCTGTATACGAGCTTCCGTTAGGCCTATTTTCATGGCCAGCTCCTCTCTGAAACATAAAGAAAAAACTACAATTAGTGTGTGTGAATGATATCGAATAATAGTTAATTGCAGTAAATAATCGCTGCGGCACGATGAGTCCGTGGTCATTCTGAAGAGAATGTAAAAAAATGTGTTTCTACGATTCGTTGATGGAGGTTCATTAGGGACACAAGTTGTGAATCGAAATTGTCGTGCCTGGAGGCTTGAGGAGGCCAAGGCTATAAGGAGCTCCGATGCAAACTTGCTTATTTTCTAGACAAATTGCCCAAGATCTTCGTCGAATTGTGCCGGCAATCTCAGTGATTACTGCGTACGCAGAAGCCGTTCTCTTGAATTTATTAAAACCTTAACTGCCGGTCTTTCGTGGTAGTAACCTACGCCGCTCCTTTCGTACCTTTTACTTCTCTCTGCTGCCCTCCGAAATACCAAAAATTACAGCCACTGCGAGTTTTGCTCAAAGAATCTCGGTTCAGCTCTCGCGGTCGGCCTTTTTCATCAATTACGTGTTTATTTACGCCAGCCCTCACCTTGGACATTACCAACTTTTTTCCTATTTCTTTCGTTACTACTTATTTCTCGTTCGATGTTGTCGACATTTACAAAGTATCTTCGATAGTAACGACAATCGACATACACAGTAAATAGAAACAAGCATACGCGTAGTTTTTAATAGAATAATCGTTTTAAAAAATTAATAAAAGAAAAAGGAAACGAAAAGATGAAGAAATAAAAACAAGGCATAAATAGACGATTAAAAAGCAGTAAAGTACTAATTATAAGTAGGCTGCTGAAACAAAATGAAGTTGAGAGATGGAAGTTCAAAAAACAATGAATGATTATAATAAGCCACAGGATCTTTCTATTCATTAGTTTTGTTGGAATTTTTAATCATGCTTGGATCTTGAAAAAAGAGGCATCACAATACAAGGACGTAGAAGTATCGGCACACGCACTACTAGTTTTGATTAAAGGATTTCGATAAGGAGTCATTGCTTTTTCTATGACACGGTTTTCGTAATCTGATTGCATTTACGATCAACTCGCTTGGCAGTTGTCTGTTTATTTGCAGTAGTGGCTCTTTTTCTCCGAATTTAATGAAAATAATGAAATTTCGTGGTTAGGTCGAGTAAGATTTCTAATTACTTCAGCCGTCGTGCGTCACTTGCTCTTGACTTTTTTTCATTCTTGTTTACGCCTCTTATAATCAATAACATTCAGATGGATATTTTGCATCCAAAGAGAGAGATAGATGGAGAGAGAGAAAGATAGAGAGAGAGAGAGAGAGAGAGGAACTCGTTAAGAGTAATCATCCTCTGTAATTTTCCTGATTCAATATGATTCCTATGATTAACTGAGGGTTATTTTTCGAAGATTCGTTTTGTACGTTTTACTATAGTTGGTCAAACGCTACGACTCGTTTAAACAGGCACAGTCTATAACTACAAGTTATTTGTGAGTACAACAAAGGGCTACCGTATTTGATTAACTAGCCATAATTTAGCAAGCTTAATATGCTTTTTTTTCTGTTTCTATATTCATATTAATAAAAAATCCTTTATCTTTTACAATATTAATGAAATTGTTTAGTAACATTATAAGTAATCAAATATTATTTTGAGATAGACTTTTCATCATCTCAAACAAACAGTTATTATGGTAAACAACAAATAACGCTAAAATAATACCACCTGTAATACATCCAATTCATTAAAATTTGTATGTAACAATTTCATAAATAATTTATCATTTTAATTATTACCCAAAGTAACATATTCAATTATTACAAATTAAATTTGCTATTTTAAAATACAAAGCTTAAACTTGAAAACTATAATCACAAATTTATTCATCTAAATGTAACCAAATTGAAACGTCCGCATTCTTTTCATACGTCAAATCAATCAACAATTCATATATGACAGCGACAAAAACAAGTTAATTATTCTTATTAAACTTATGTATTTCTCAGTGAGATTATTTTTTTTAAAGTTGGCCTAAATATGTTGTTATATCACTCTCGATAATCATAAGAACAATCATATAGTTTTTTAAACGTTTAAATTAATTATATTATGTTCTTGTTTCTTTTTCGAATAATTAAACCCTTTAAATTTCAATTCTTAATGAAGAGAAAATCCTTCTGAATTTCCGCGCTTCATTCATGTTTAAGCAATCATAGTCAGAGTAAAACATTTCGCCTTTTCAGTAAACACTAGTTTGATGAGAAGATAAAATAAATTAATTAAATATTTTGTTAAATGTCAAAGTTAAAACGATCCTATTATAAAATAATTATTATCATATTAATTAAATTACTACTAAGACTATTTAAATAACTTAACAGAACAATAAAAATGTTATATATTGTTATAACTTAAATAATTAAAAATTTCCGCGTTTTTGTCGCTCGACCTATTACAATGTTAGATGTCGGCAACGAAATTAAATCCATAATTTTTTAAGAAAGAATTTTTTAATTCTAGGAGGCTCACTTATCGATGGCGTGATATTATATTATTATATTATACCCATCAGCATACATGCTTCGTCGCTACTAAGTTAACCCCTTCCTCCTGTGCTACGATTAACCATATTTCAAGGCAAGTATTACCGATCGAATTTGTATTTTTTTTTCATTTCAGCCTTACAAGCCTATTCGTGTGATATGCCGAGAATCAAATTAAAGGTTGTTTATTTACTATTGTTTTAGCTTGGCAAAGTATTGATAGTGCAAATAGCCATCAGATTTCATGATCATATCATTAAATAAGAAATCATTGGAACATGTACGAAATGATTAAGGCCCGTGAGTGAGTGTAATAAACGAATAAATACGTTTGAAATGAATGTATTCTTTTATAAAAAAGTGACGAATGAAAAAGTGAAACATTTTATTGTGACCATGATTAGTTGAACATGAACGAAGCGCGGAAATCCAAAATAATTCTATTTTTATTAAGGATTGGAATTTTAAGAGTTTAATTATTCGAAAAAGAAATAAGAAAATAATTTAATCAATTTATACATAACAAAATCACGAAATTATTTTGTATGGTTAATGAGTGCTGAAATACGAGGCTACGTATAGATGGTGATTGTTGTTTGAAAAGAATGATTATGATAGAAAGTATTAACATTATAAAACTCAAGTTTGCTACTTTGTTTGGTATTTGTTTGGTAGCCTTCTATAATGAACGACTCTAGTAAATTCGTAGAAATGGAAAAAATTGGTCATCGTTATGTAATATATTTTCACTTTGGGTAATTCTACTTCTTTGTTTGTAATGGTAAATTTTTTTATGTCAGAGTTTAAACGAAGACGTATTATCTACCAAGACGAAAATCGCAGCGGTTAACTAAACGAGATGACAAACTATGAATGGTGAGAAAATCCACAAAATGATATTAGATGACCGTCGATTAAAAATGCGTGAGCTGACAGATATAATAGGTATTTCGAAAAGTACTATGCATAGTATACTGAACTGCATAGAACACATAGAACTGACTGAAAGTTTGGACATGAAAAAGCTGTGCGGAAGGAGGGTGCCACCTCTACTCACAGTGGAACAAATATAGCGTCGTAAAGATCTTTCAGTCGAGTGTTTAATGAAGTTTCATAGTAATATAGTAGACTTTTTAGGACTATTCGTAACCGTGGATGAAATGTAAATCTATCGCTTTACACTTGAGGCAGAGGAACTGTTAAAACAGTGGTCGAAAGGGGCAGGGGAGGGGGGATCAGTGCCAAAGAAGGCAAAGAGTGTTTGCCTTTTATCAAAGAGAAGGCAAAGAGAGTTTATCGAACCCAAATTCCACCTGTAGGTAAAGTCATTGCGACAGTATTTTGGGGTGCACGTGGAGTTATTTTTATGTATTATCTTTCGAAAGGAAACACGATCAAAGATGAGTATTATGCACATTTATTGCAGTATTTGGGTGATGAAATCAAGACAAATCAGTTACATTTAGTAAAAAAGAAAATTTTGTTTCATCAAGATAATGCACCAGTTTACAAATCGATTATCGTACATTAAAAATCAAAGATTTAAACTTCAAATTGCTTCCTCATGCTCCCTATTCGCTAGAATTGGTCCCTTCAGATTATTATCTATTTCTAAACTTGAAAAAATGGCTCGGAGATAAAAGAATGGCGAACAATGCACAATATTTTTAGGAGCTCGATGATTCTCAATATAAACAAGGTATCGAAACTATGGATCATCACTGTGAAAAGTGTATTGAGCGAAACGGAGACTATGTAGAAAAATAAAAACATTTTTTCAAAAATTTGTCCGTGTGGTTTCATTGTTAGATCGAATACTTCTGGAACTACCCTCGTAACTTTGCCACACTCCGTATCCGTAAAAAAACTAAAACCGTTAAGAAAAGAAGTACTATAAAGTACTTTGTTTATAGAAAATGGAATTATGAATAATGTTACAAATAATACATTCAAAGTTGTTGGTGTTATATTACGTCACGGACCAAATGAGAGTAATGGAATGTACTTTTTTATATTGCGTCAAGTCGTTCACAGTAATAAATGGGAGCATATGACAGATTTGAATAAAAAGTATTAAGCATGGGTAAGGAATACTAAAGATGTTTACATACTTGTATTTGAACAAATATGAACATTGGTTTTAATATTTATCCAATTATAATAGATATTGATTATTTTAGGTTTTTATTATTTAGTGATACTGAATTTGTAGTTTTATTTAATGAAATAATAAGATGGAATCAATACCAAACAATAGTTTGTTAATTTGCATCACAAATCTATAAAAAAAGTTAATAAACCTAATTATTCATTATTATTCATGTATTAATTTTGATGTACGAATTTATTATACACATAATGAAAGAATGTCGTACTCAAAATTATATTATTCTACATTATAAGTATATTTTTACGACTGCCGTTTCGTAATCTATAGTTCATTTTCTAAATACAATCTGTTTCTCTGTTTTTATTATGTCGATACATACCCGGACTGTATTCTGCAAGTTAATCAATGGAAAGGGGCAAACATAAGTGCTTAGTCAATTCTAATAGTTTTCGATATAACTCCAGCCTGTAATGAAAATGATTGTTTTAATAATTGTCATCAAAGCAAATAACATATCACACAGCTATATTATTAAATCGACATTCGATTGACTAACAGAATTTATAGTTATTTATTGGACGAGATTATTGGTGTAAAGTGACTGCGCGCGTTTTGCGCTGTTACTGTTCTAGTATAAGCTAAATTCGATGTATCAAGTGTTAGTTTTATACTATAACTAAGATATATATAATTGTAATATATTCAAAGGTGATGTACAACTACCACAAATGGACGCCTATTATTTTCTATCGTTATTTCGAGCCCATCGTTGCTACAATATTTTTATTTGCTGAAACGGAGACAATATTTATGAATGCAATATTTACAAAAACACTCCAGAAAAGATAAAGAGAGACTTTGTATCTTACAAAGCAAAAACTACGAAAGTCGTGTACGATAAAAATTAATTTTGAGTTATTAATAATAATATATCCGTTTTTCAATTCTGTATTGTTTACTTGAAAAAGACAGACTCGATAAGGATCGACCTAATAAAAATAGATATTAGACAAGTTATTCTGAGTACTCTTAAAAATTTTTAATAATTTCCAGAATCATTGTATTTAGAAAATAAATGGGGGATTACGAAAATATAGTCGTACAAATCTATTTTTAATGAGTAAAAATATGTTCGAGAATAGAAAATCTTTGCATTATGTGTATAATATAAAAGTATATAAGTATGTAGTTTTAAAACTGCCATGCACTTACAGTGATATGTCGCAAGTTATAGTAGATTATATTTGTTCTGTTTTATTATATTATTTTATATTACTTATATATATATATTACCAATTGTATGTTTGCCTATAACTAATAACATATCATTTCTTTTATCAATTTAATATCGCCAAAAAATGTTACGTAAAAAATATATTACATAATAGTTTTCATTTTTTCCAATCAATTCAACAAATCATAGCAATATACAGTATCAAAACCCAAAGAACGAAAAAAAACTTTGTTATTCTAAAAATTAATAGAAGTGCATTGTAGTACTGGCGGAAAAGATGATAATAGATAGATTGGATTTGTTAAGGGATACAATGAAAAGCGACATAACAATCTAGTAGGAAAGTATAAATAATAAATGGAGTTTAGCCTCGAATCTCAGGTAAAGTAAATAATTGTTCAGCATTCTGTCATCAGTTAATTATATGATGAAGTGACTGAAGAGCGATCATCCGTAAAATTCGATGCATTTACGCACAACTTAGTCGCGCATTAAAGCCGTAGCACAAGAATATGCAAACTGCCGAGAACGGCACTCGAATATGCATGCACACGCGTGCCTGTGTGTGAGTCAGCAAATTGAAGAGTTCGTGAATATAAGTGCGAGTGCTAGCAAGCGCACCGAGTAATTATTACACAATTACATTATTTTATTAAGCGCGCGAGGTCGTGCGCGAAAACACACTTCGTGCAAGCGTGGTCTAATCTTAATTATTATTGTTTTACTAATACTTCTTTCGCACCTTGTTACTTACATCACTTAACTATGCACGGCAACATGTGCTGCTTTTTCAATCATAAGATTCTCAAATTTTCAGTTTTTCGCCGTCTTAACAGAAAAATTATGAATTGCAATTGTCGTTAGTGTGCTTGCCACTCATCTCACGCACATGTGCACCAACTGTTTATATATATGGCTAATTCCAGACTAATACGATCAGCCAAACCGGGGTAGGTAACCGATTTTTATGAAACTTGGTATAAATATTGCCTATATAGTAGTGAACTTCTGTACAAATTTTTAGATCATTATTACTGCCGGATCAAAAGTTATAAACAATATAACAATTCTATTAAAAATTTTTCAAAAATTTAGATCTCTGTAACCGTAAGAGTTACAGAGATTGTACCTGAGATTCGTAAGTGAAAATTTAAATTTTCTAAAAATTAATTTTTTTTAAATACATGTAAAAATATAAACTTTTAAATTATTAAATCAAAAGTCATTGTTAACAATTTTTCGAAAAATTATTAACTTTTGTTTTAAACAAATGACGATATCTCAAAAAGTGTTATTTTTATTTTCGAAATTTTTTTTATTGCATTCCTTCACTATTTATCTATAATAATAAACAATAAAATTCATAGAGCGAATAGTAATGGTTCAGGGAGTAATTATAAATAGTGTCCTCTTGAGCTGCGCGCGTCGATTCTAGAAACGCTGCGCCACCATAACCTTATGTTTTAAATAAAACACTGTAGCTCAAAAAGTATTAC
This sequence comes from Chouioia cunea, assembly GCA_030064505.1. Lineage (NCBI taxonomy): Eukaryota > Metazoa > Arthropoda > Insecta > Hymenoptera > Eulophidae > Chouioia > Chouioia cunea. The sequence goes on from JAOPFQ010000005.1 coordinate 14,830,570, forward strand.
TTTTATTTTCGAAATTCTTATTTTGTTGGATTACTTGACTATTTATTTATAATAATCAGCAATAAAATTCATAGATCGGGTAATAGTAAATGCTTAAAATATTATATACAAATTAATTGAGTAATTGACAATTGTAAAGACTTAGTATATAGAGCAAGAATAATGAAATATATGAATTATGAAACAAGAAACCTAACAGGTGTACGAAAAGCGCTTCTGTCAGATATAAAAGTCGAAGAGTAGAATGGAGTGTGGTACGAATGCGAAAGAAGAAGGTTAACATTACAGAATTGTGTATTCTTGTAAGTTCCTGCATTTCAAATTGATGGAAAAATAATGGTGAAATCGAAAGGATTTCGATGTGAAAATTTAAATTTTCTTTCTGCACGGTAGGAAATGAAAGGGATACAATTTGTAAGTCTTGTTGAGAATTTTAAGACTTGATAGCAGAGGAATAAATATAGAATTTAGTAATTTACACTAGACATTAATGGATGAAGGGAACTATAAAGTAGATGCAAGAGACTACCGAGAAGTCATTTGTTCGTTTTTCTACTACACCTTTTCTTATGGTCTACAAATTTTACTTCAAAGCGCTAGGAGGTAATTAGAGTTACGGCGCGTTTAAACTATTTAATTCTAATTTATTTATTTGATAGAGAAACATTTTTTTTACTTGCAATATCTGTCAAAAAAATACCTAAAAATATTCGAATTGAAACTTGAAAATCGAAAGTTTATTTCCTGACAAATTGTTATTTATTTCAATTAATTTTTCTGTTATTATGATTTTATTACAATGTATACACTAGAGTTTGAAAAATGTTGTTAATATACTGATATGTATTTTAAACGCTATACATACATTTGATAATTTCGTAGGATGTTGTTTTGTTTGTGTCATAAGTCATTGAGATACGTTATTTAAACGATAACGAATTAGTTAGCCAAGCCCTTACGAGTATTTAGAAAAAGTAATTATTTTGAATGCATAATGTTTCTACTTTTTCTCCATTATATGTGTTTAAAAGTATGTGTTTAAAATCGTGTTTTTCACTTGTACAAAAAGTGCTGTACGATACTTGTTCAGGAAAAAGATTCTCGTTTCGTGTGCCTTTTCATTCTCGCTTTGCTCGGGTACGGGCCTAAGCATCATGCAAGATAGAAATCTACTTTCCCACAATAATGTCGTAATATACTATTATTATATACCTTTTTTAGTATACATTCATGAAAGTTGTGTATTTTTATATTTATTTAAAATAATTTGTTATTATCATACATGATTTATCTTTATATTTTGATAGGAATGCATTAGTTTAATTCATTATAAATAAAAAACAATATAAAATACAAATAAGCTTCTCATCAAACTTACAGATGAGCGGTGGCCATATTTCATCTCGGAGATGACTCAGTTCGTCACCAACCAGTGTATCTTTAAATTAGAAAAGCGCAAAAAAATATCAGAAACAATTGGGTGACTCCACCTGATTTGAAAGGCCCATGAGGATTTGTATCTTATTAGCTTGGCAGTGATTATTGACTTTCTACGCATCGAAAATTCCTTATGTATCATATATCTCCTACATATATTTTTAACAAGAGTAGTAGATTTCAAGTTAAAGAATTAATTGTGTGTTACAAAGGATAAAGTCGTAGTAACGTTTACAAAACGTTTTGTGTGCCATAACTAAAAAAGTTCGCGATGGGACGTACCGCATCAATCCACATGCAAAGAAGGCGCTTTGGAACTTGAAATCGGTAAGATTGGTTTTCACGGCCCTTATCTAAATTAGATCTTAATAGCTCGTAAAGTAAATGACTGCGATCTATAGTGAGACGCCACACGCCGCTACAGGTATATGAAGAAGAAACCGACGTAAGTGTGTGCATGCTGCGTGCTTGTATATAAATCGCTCGTGACCGCGGATCGGATGCCACTGAAGAAGAAAAAACAACTCTGGTCTCATATACAGAGAAAGAGCGAGAGCCCTACTGATTCTGTCTGATAAGTCGCGATGCCGCCTCCATCAAGAGCTGTTAACAAGAAGAGATCAAATATTAAATTGTTGGCTAGCTCCCAATAAAGCAAAACTATTTTTCGCACTTTTTTTCTTTAATTCGTACTTTATTGAATTTGACTCAGGCTCTGAAATTTTATTAATTTGTAATATGTATAAAATTTTTTTTCTATAAAGGTAATAAGCGTTACATTGACACAAATCTTTGATAAAGAACCAACCGTCTGATGTCTTCATTAGTATTCGTGAGCGGATTTTTGTTTGCTTTTTATTAAATCAATAACTATTACCATCACATTGTAATCTTTATTATTTATCAATTCACTGTTTTCAACCAAAATAAATAAGTAGATACAAACAAAATTAAAAAAAATAATATTAATAATACTTTTTTCTTAGCATATAAAGCGTTTTGCGTTGAGGATTACATTTAAAATTGAGTTGATTCGATATGGTCCGAATAACATAAAGTAAATGCAACGCAATCAAGTGTAGCCTCAGCCCTGTCATGATGATTTATCACAACTACATTTTTTGTTGACTTTATTTCAAAAGGCTAACCAGAAAATAGAGTAGTGTGAATCGAAGTACATTAAATGAATTTTTTTCTACACAATAATTACTATTATAGTGTAATTAGCTACTGCAAGGTAATAAATAATTAAATCATCCTAGACACTTTTATTTTGCATATATATGTATTCCAAGACAAAAAACATTTAGTAAATCTTAAGTAAAAAGCATATTTTAAATGTTAATATAACAATTGTACGTTTTTAATGCTTAAAGATTACGATGAATGTGAAAGTTTCGATTTTAAATAGGTATAAAACCTCTGAAATAATGTATATTTTATATAGGTAATACTGTTTGTAGTATTGTATACTATACTGAAAAGGTAAAATATTTACTATTATTGCATCTTGATTTTTGAAGGTTTGAAAACAACAGCTCGATCGAAAAGCAGAATTTGAAAAAAAAACCGAGGATAATTAAATTTTTAAATATGTATCAATAATTTTACTCAATTACGAATCTGTGTATTGGTAAGATCTTACTTTGTGATGGTTTTTCTATTGAATTTGTAATGAATTTGCCTCCCCTGATTTCCATAAAATGCATAAAATGCTTTTTCAGCTGCATTAACTATTTTTTATCTCTAAGATTAAAAAATATATCTTCTATTTTTTCAAAATTTGGCATAAGAGCGTAACATAACATTGTAATAAATTTATAAAAACTTTGAATTAATAGCAAAAATAAAAATTGTAAATTAAAACATATGGTAAAAATTATGTTTGGATCATGTGATGAATATAAACTTAGTACTACCTTGAATATTATGTCTTAATTCATTATTTTTTGTAAAAAATTATATGTAGCTATCTACTTGATAATATATTATGTTTTTTTTAATATAAATTTGATAGTACTCATGTCTATACATTATTTGGAATGATAACTTACTTTGATGAATAATGCATTTCATCAAATTAAATCGATGTTTATTAATACTTTACGAAACACATTGAATAATTTCAGGTTTTTAACGTGTAATTGTCGTTAATTTTGAATTACGTCTGACTCAGTATGATTGGCATATAGAAAATTTAGGCCGGAACGGCCCCATAATGACCTATACATCCGTTCTTGAACTAAATTAAAATTTATAAATGATCAAAATCGAATCATTAAATATTTGTTACGATACAGGATTAGGACTTCAAACGAAGTTTTCTATAAGTTTATGCTACTAAAATATAAACATTTTCGGTTCGACATGTATAGAAACAATAGTACATTGCTATATATACAGAATAATTAAAAAATATTGTAGTTCCCGTAAATGAGTTGTAGAGAAAATTTTTTTAAATTGATTGGCATTTTAATAAATTCATATCTTCAATAATTGCTGAGAAAACGAATTAAAAAAATTAATGAAATACAATTATCTTTGTTCCAATCGTACTGAGCCAAACATAATTCTAAATGAATGACAATTAGACATAAACATATTAAAAAGCCGAAATTATTCAATATTTCGTGAATAACCATCAATGGTCAAACTATTGGTTAATGTTAACATGAATAAATAGTAGTTTTGTTAATGAATATACTATTAAGTAGTGTTAATTCATTATGAAAATATTATTTTTACGTATTCAATGATAACTTATTATAAAACGACCAAATTTGCATCGAGTTACTGAAATAAGCATGTCACACGGAAAAAACTTCTTCGACGAATTACTGCTTGGGTAAAAATGATCATAGTGTTATAATTTTTATTTATACGAAAACAATATTTATATCACTATTTTTCTTATGAGTCTTGTAGTTTTTGCAACGATGCTCGGCAACATTTTAAGTGCTGCATACTGTAAAAATCCTGCTATTCTTCTAAATCGATTATGCTATTCGCACTTCACGTTTATATATTTTATTTTAAATGATTTGTATGCACTTCATACTATTTACATTATTATAGTACAATCACGACAGCTAGGTGCAACTAAGTAACACAAAGAGGAAATTCTTAAATATTTTTCAATTGTACCGATTGTCCCGAATTTCTGCAGTTACATTCAAGTAAATATTACTGTGACAGAACATAAAAAGTTAATGTGCACAACACAACAATTCTTGAAAATCCTTTATTTATTTGAGAATTTTTATTACATATATATTAGATATATGTTAGATATTACATTACATGTACATTAATGACAGGAAAATTAATAGTGCAGTACCGTAATATTTTTAATATTGATAAATACAATTTTAATGCACTTCTTAAAAATTGATCCAAACCATTATAAAAATTTACGAATGTCCTCGACGTCCTAGATTTACGATAATCATTACCAAGATTAAAAAAAAAATTTATTTCTGTGCACCTATACTGTGTTCGTGTCAACAGCCCGTTTTGAATAGATTGTATTTCTACTAAAGCAGGATATTTAATGATTGTTTACTACATGATTGTTTGTTTGTATCCAAATTATATCACACGGCAGTATTTTAATTGCTCTTGTACAGTCGGGGAAAAGAATGCTAGATAATCATATTTTTTGCTGCTTGATCGTATTAACTGCTTTTTAAGCTTTCTTTTTAATCAGTTTCTGGCAGTTTTGCAGAGCGGTACGTTTACACCTTCAATTAACGTATCGCATTATAAGTTACATCCGTTAATATGGAAGATTGTGCAGGCGTTATTTATGAGGACAAGTATGCCATTCGATTATAGAGGAAAGTATTAAATATTCATCCCATTAAAATAACTTAGCTGCCTTATGGATGATGCTACGTCGATCGGGCAACCGACCGGCCGGTCTGCCTGTTTGCCTACCAAAACAATCTATCCATAGATAAAATGTGTCATGCTGACAGATTGTAATATATTTCTTCTATATGAATCGCTAATCCAAATTTAATTGCATTGCAAACTAACGAAATGCCGAGTCTTTGTTTCCATCGTCATGTTTGACTTGCTAAATGTGTTCTTGACATTTTTATTATGGGCACAAAAACCTTATTTTAATATTCGAATCCTTTGATATAATCGTAATGAGATTAGTTAATCGTAATAAAGACAAAAAGTGGATTTTGTGTTTAAAGTCTCGCAGCATTTTTTATGTTAATCCGCTTGTCAATTTTGTTTTTTTTTTATTTTTCATTTAATGAACTAATTCGCATGCAAATTGAATAAAACAGATTTGTATGTAAGAAATCGAGAAATATTTAAGTATCCAAAAGACGAGATAGAGAGTAGAGCTTGTTTTTGGCAACAAATAATGACAAATTGGTATTGAATTTTCTCAATGCCTGAGAGCGACAGATAGCAATCGTCTCTAGAAATACGTGATGAAGATTAAAAAGTGACTATAGAATAACATCGAGAGTGGAGTAATAAAGTAAAGCGAGCGTAAAATTCAATTAGTGCAAAATTAATAGCGGAGAGCTCAAGAGCACGAGTTACAGAATATGAGTATGACTGTAGACAAGGCTCCTAACGACCACATGCGCTAAGCCTTGCTCAACGATCAACGCTAATGTCTTCCTTATGTAATGCTATGCCAGAGTAAAGCAGCCGCGCAGCGCATTTACGTCGCTCGACAATTTATGTAGACAATCAGAAAATGCTTGTGCATCACTGACTTTATATGCATACATGTTCAAGTCCCTTCATCAATATGAACCTCATGTTTTGTTTTCTTTCTTTGTTTCGCGCAACTTAATGAATTTACTGTTGCACTGCACGGTTTCTCAACAAAAGCCACTTATACGTTGCATGTTATGCGTTAACTACTTGTCCATTAGGGTAATAAGACACATGGAAATTCGACGAGATCAGCTTGAAAGGACTTATATATATATATATATATACAAGTTTAGCTGATAAAAAAACTGCTATGAGGAATGTCTCCACTTAAACCAAACCAATTTGATTATAATGTTCAAATTATTTTTTACGGCTATCTGAAGTAGAAGCATTTAATTAAGTAATTAGAAATTAGCAGTTAGATCCAATTTTCATGAGCGAAATCATTAGATGCTTCCGCCTTTTTTTCGCTATAGATCTCACGTACGAACTTGTACGAGCTCGTACTCTCTCTCTCTTTTTTTCTCTCTCTCACACATACACGTGCGCGCATGCGCATGCATACATAAAAGATGCACATTAGACTCACTTGGATGTGTGATATACGTAACACAGTGTAGATAGAATGTCACGTATAGGTAGATAGATGTAGTCGTTCACAGAACAGCTCGGTTAATTACGAGAAGTGAGGCACTTTAGCATACACAGGACCGGATCCATTACCCACAATTGCCTTGTTGTATGTTGTATTAGTTACAACTCTGCAACTCGACTGTAACTCTTCGTCTCTCAATTCGTAAAAATGAAAATGTATGAGCCCTTATAAACAAGAGCTAAAGAGTAAGATAGAATAAAACTGTAAACGCGATTTTGTTTGTATCTGAGTGTCTGGTAGACAATAGCGTACCTGGTGAAGACATCAGGGTAGTGAGTCCTAGAAAAAGCTTTCTCGAGTTCTTCAAGCTGGAAACTAGTGAAGGTTGTGCGGTACCTCCGCTGTTTGCGCTTTGGTGTGAAGTCGTCGACATCGGCCTCACTTTCAGGACTGGTGGGGGCCGCCCTTGGCTGCGCGGCCTCCTCTTCTGCTCGCACCTCATCCGCCGTTGAGATTCCCATCTGCGCCGAGCCGGCCGATCCCTGCTGTTGTAGTTGTAAATTGCCTACCGGTTGAAACTGCTGCTGCTGTTGGGGTGTAGCCGTCACGTGACCGATGAGCGGCTGCTGACTTGAGCTGCTTGTGCTGCTCGTTGGGCTGCTCCGCGAAACCACCTCGTGGCTTGCTTTCGCTGTATTATCTAAAACAAATGATAAATTTTTACAATCAAAGCCTTCATTGATTGTCTTTACTTATTTTCAATCATATTCATTTTTCAATTAAAGTTTGGCGTTATCAATAAGACATTATTCAAATGTCTAAACATCCTGGGTTGTTTAAATATAGCCGAAGTGATTGAATATTTAGTTATTTATTGATTCATCGTAGCTGTTTACAGTTTATAAAAATATGTAAAGTAATCTGGAATGCTATGTGTAGTTTACATCGTTCTTTGACAGAAAAGCAGAGTTAGGGTTTAAAATACTAGCAAAATTTTGCGTGTTAAACGTTGTAATTATTTTAAATATTGTAATATTTGCTAACATGTATGTTTACATAAATAAAAAGGTTTAGCTTATAAATATGCTTCAAAGATGTTCATGTTATAAAATGATACTAATCCATGAGTTTGTAGATCGTATACGAAGTTAAGTTAGGTGCTAATGTTAATGGATTGTCTATTATAGAATTTATATCGCCAATAATAATAAGAAGAAGAATCATTTGTACTTTTTACAATGATTACTCTCCATTTTTGTTATTCTAAATAAAAAAACTTAAGTAAAAAATATAAAATAACATTTTGATAAAAATAAAAAATCTACCGACATTCTAAATAATCGCGCTTTGAAAGAGAACTCGCAAGGAGAATGTAAGTTCAATTAAGCGTATATAAACTTATCTTGGCATCGTAGGTCAGTCAGCCTTGAGCACAGCTACATCGTCGCGATGAGTAATTCAACATTGATTAAGTTGCGTCATAAGCAATGATTCGTCATTCCGATAATAATTATTTAAGCTTAGATAGAATATGTGATAGTGTCATGCACGTATACAAAGCAATGATCGTTTGATAAATTCAAATAATAAATGGTTAACTTTTCCACTGGTTTTTAATCCATATTCAAATAAAAGATAGAAAAAGAGTTGTCATAAGCTAAACTGTAGCGTACTCTTGATTTAATAAAGCGTGCTTATACTTTATCATTTTTTGGCAAATTTGACAATACTCTAATGATATTCAAGTAATAGGAAGTGATTCTGCGAGCGATCGCAGGGATACGCAATGAAACAATGTCACACTTATAGTATCTGTTCAACGTATTGCCTTAACTATTAAAATCGCATGTGCATATCTGTTTGTTTGATTGTACATTTAACCAAATTGCATCTTTTTCATGAATACTGCTGTATAATTATGGGTTTTATTAGCTTATTTTGGTGTTTGGTGCGTCATAGTTAAGTTGAGGACGTGAAGAGGGCAGAGCGGACAGAGGTGATCGCAAGCATGCATAGTTAAAAGTCACGCGCACAATAAAAGCAGTAATGACTGGCTGAGAATGTGTACATGCATAAAATGTAATCAAGCGAAAATTTCACTTTATTAGCCCATAAAAGAGCGAATGAGCGTGATGAAAAAAGAAATGGGATACCCTGGGTATTTAAGGGGGCTATTGTGATCACAATTATTTTGTGATCAACATTTGTTTATTGTGATTTCCTTTAATAAACTTTCTAAATAAAAGATTCGTTCTAATGTTGCGTTAACTGCTACTCAGCCAAGTCTTATCCAAATAAAATATATTTAAATAAGCCATGAGATTCGTTGATTCAGAACTGAATTTAATTTGAGTGACCTATAAGTGACCGTCATTATTTAAAAAGAACGAGAAAAAAACGACTATTCTGCAGTTTTTTGCTGCACAACTATCGGTACGAAAAACTAAAAAGTGCCAACTCGCTAGTTATGCACCTATAATAGCCGTTGCTTTAATGAACACTACGTTTCTTTGAACTGGCTCGCGTGATTAAATCGAGTTATTGCGCGTTTTTAATATTGTCATGCGGGCTATCAATATTTTATCTATTGGCGGGATTAAAAGTAGCCGTGAGATTAGAGCAATTATTTTAACAACATCCTCGCAAAAACTGGTTTGCGTAAAGATGTAATTGAGATGATTGCCAATTTTACAAGCTGGATAAATGTTGCTCGCGCGTAGTCAATGAAAAACTGTCGAATGATTCAAGCCGTTACTGATGAAATGAAAACCATAACAAGATAAATAAAACAAAAACAAATGAAAACAAAAAACAACTATTTGATTGGTCTACGGTTATCTTTAGACGTTGTACGTAAGTTTGTAAACTAGATTTGAAATCGCAGATCGCAAGCGTCTGTTGTGGTGTTTGACTAGTGATTATACTCCATACCGGTACAGTGCGGAAGAGCATGACTAGAAACATTATTTGTTTTTGTTGAATTTGCGTTTTTGTTTTGTTTATGGTGCTGTAAATACATACTTACGCGTCAAACGCACCATATACGCGTTCGCGCGACTGACATCGTACTCGTGGGCATCTAGCACATACAACAATGATAATATAGATTTGCTCTTTTCGCCACAGCCTTCCCAGTTTAATACCACACTTTAATAATCTTCACGCCTATCTACTGATATTGCATCATCCTGGGTCTCATTTGATTTTCGCTTTTGATTGTCGGACACTCTCAACTTTTTTGTGGCTTTATGCTTAGTGTTTGTTTATTAGAAACTATGTAGTTTGGCAACAATCACTTGAAAAAATGTTCAATTTGACAATAAAAAAAGAGTCAGTGGTGTTATTAGTTGACGCTGTCCCCACGTTTAGCAGGACCGAGCGTGCAGTTGGGGACAACATGCCTCATCGTTGTTGATGTTGGAATTGAGTAATAAGAGGAAAAAGTAAGAGGCAAGAGGCTACGCGGAATGCCCTATAGTCTGCAGTCTCGACCTCGATGTTTTTAATTGGCTCGATTTATCGGAAATGAGATTATAATGTCGGTAGGCATACTCAGCGCCTGAAACCGTGGCAAACCAAGGTGAGGGAGCCAGCGTAAGGGGTCTATTTCTAGCGAGAGAGAGAGAGAAAGAGAGAGTGTGTGTGTATGTGTGTGAAAGAGAAAGATGGAGAGAGAAATGGAGATGACGATTAAAGCTCTACTTATATATCCTCGAGAGGTAGTCTGGCGCGCACGAGTTCTCTCTACATCGGCGACCGTTATTAACTGAAAATTACCCAAAGCAAAATCTAATTCACGTAAATACTGTAATCAGACTCAAGTAAAGCCAACTATTTTTTTCTCAGCTCTCGACTCGAGCGGTTACGCAAAAGCCTAATCGTGCGCGAGTCTCAATTCGCAATGGTCAGGCAAATAGGCCTCGAAGTAGACTTTTTTTTACAGAAAAATTGCAGTCGGCATAGCCACGCAGAGCTGAATTGATCAGATGCTCGATTAGCTTATAATATCTTCGTATTTAGCCAAAGTGTGCCTATTCGCAATGCTCGAATGGCTAACAATTCAGAAAGTATAACTATTGTATAAAATTTGTTAAAGGAATTCGAGTTGATAGTACGTTTAATCTGATAATTGAATTAAGACTAGATTATATATCAGTACATCCATTCATTTTGGTCAGTCAAAGAATTTTCTCGGTATACCTACGCTCGTCTATACGTGTATATTGACTGAGTCTAAATCTGTTCACTTATTTATAACTGATTATAATTAGACAGTAGTCGTGGCATCGTGTGTATAATTAATGTCTAATCTAATTTGTTGTAGAATCAATGACTTCCCTTAAACACTTATCAGATTAGTTTCTAGGTAGTAGGCTCAAGATTTAGTCGATTGAAGATGGAAGTATGCTATAATGTCGTAGATACAAGTTGGAGAAATAACCGCAATTTTATACCTTTGAAGAACAGACGACTTTACTTTGCAGCACAGCTCAGCGATGATTAAAAGTAGTCGATAGCGTTTACCTTCCGAATATTTATCGTGCGTCGGATGTGACTAAACTTCGTCGGCCCTCTCGCGAACTATTTTATCGGATTTATTTCGTACCACTGAGTAATAAACGAATTTACGATGTTGCGTATAATCTGAAGGATCTACATCTTTTCTTAATAAACATACATGAATTCATCAAAGTCCCTTACCCTTCGAGATGCGCAAATTACCCGTATTATCTTGCTAATTTAGTCAACTTAGTGTCGGACACGAGTTAAACTCGCGATCAACGATCTTTAAACTTTTACTCGCGTTCTTATTTGTTCGATGTTCTCTTTCTCTCTCTCTCTCTCTCTCTCTTTCTTTCACTCTCTTTCTCTCACTGAGATAGCTTTCGTTATCTGTATCGATTTCCGTTGACATCCATTAAATACATTCAGCACTCAAATATTCAGAAAAATAAACAATGTTGAAAAGCTATCCACTGCTTGCTGATTGCATTTCAATTAGTATTTCAGATAACTAATCTTTGGAAAAAACAACGCCAAGCTCATTTTAATTATTCTTTTTATTGCTGCCTCGATGACGTCAGCTTCTTTTACAAAACAGCTTGAAACTCACAGTCGAACTGAATTTATGACAATGCAATAACCAGGCGTTGACTTTTTTAAAAGTTGTATATAATTAGGTTGCTTGTCGAGTGTGATGTGATCAAAATTTTGAGTCAACAGTGATCTTTAATGCAGAAAGAAGCCATTAATTACAAAGTAGGCACTACATATCGTCGCGCCGGTTCATGAAGTGAAATGGAATTTGACAAAACTAGAAGAAAGAAAGATATATGATCAATCGAGTGATCGAACGAAATGAAAACTGTCGAGAAACTAGTATCAGCTGTAAAGAAAAATGGGACATAAGTGGAGGTTAAAATGTGCAATGTACTCAACGGATAAGGCAATATATATACATACATAATTGAAAGATATAAGCCAAATGAGTTGGATGCATGCCAAAATAATAAACGATTGGTGCAGAACGCAGTGACAAGAGCTAGTATACTACTTAGGTATATGTATAGCTACATATTATATATAAATATAAATATTCGGGTTGTTTGGTTCGTAGACTTGGTCGGGCACGAGCCGACGCCCCGTATCCTGCATATTTAGCAGTTATTATGCTGCAAGGATTAGCATGCAAATCGGATCGTTGGACGAGCGTATGCCTATTGAAGATGCGGTGTTGTATTTAACGTTGGCTCGACGCCTATGTAACGGCCCTATATATTTTTGCAAATTGTCTGCGGCCCGCGTTTTACGAGCGTCGACGGGCTATGAATGCATGCAACAAAAGCTCAAGTCAACGGGGCGTCTGGACGAATTGATAATGACTAAACAAACAAATATAAATAAATAAATAACAAAGCTATCACAGGGAAGCGACCCACACTTTAGCTGAATGCGTCTTCAAGTAAAATGCGATGTCATATACCCGTGGATATTTTCGTTACAGCAAGATTGTCTGGTCATTAGTGAAACCAAACAAATATGTGCAGGCTTCGTTACCAGCATGTAATTGCCACGTGAATGAGAGGGAAAAATATCACTCTTACTCGTGCTACTAGCAAATTCTCTGAAGAAGCAATTAAGAACGCGTGCACATGTATGTATAGTAAATTTGCCTCGGTATCGTGTAGTGTAAAATAATATGTACATTAAACAAAATGTCATGGACAAAAGTGCTGTGAGTTCATTTTCTTTAATAAATGATCAATGGCATTGAAATTATTAAACTCGCTTGATATTTGTGATCATTCAACAAACCATTTCAAAAATATTTAAAGCTCCGTTTGCCGAAATTTCCCCCAAAACAAAATATTAATTGCTTGAAATTATAACATCAATCACCAGATTTCGCCACAGTATTTAAGATCATGATTCAATTGATAAAGTTCTTTCTAATGTCATGCTATAACTGATCACATCACGCATATACCATGAGATCACATACCGTTGATAATTTAGTTTCATATTTTTGTTCTTTTATACCAATAAAATTAAAGAAGAATACCAAAATATATTTTATTTTGTTAGAATTCAATGAAAGAATATTAATCTTTCGTTTGGCTGCGTTTCTCTAAGTTATAGTCACTTATTATTTGGTAGGAAAATGTATTGTTGAAGAATTGAAAAGATATAAATGAACAAAAACATTCATAAATGTCAGCTTATTTCATACTTTAGAATTACGCTAATTATGATCAAATAAAAATAAATTTCCCTAATTATTTGCATAATTTATGTAATCGTATTGAAAGTAATGCTTGTTATTTTACTATTTGAGAGACGGTACAAATGAGCTGCGTAGAGTATCGAAAAATATATTCGAAACGTTTTGGGGAACTCCGTGTGGTTTATTTGAAATAGTTTTTCTTATTACCCGTGTTATCTGCACATTATCATTCCTTTAAATGTATGTTTTTGTGTATGTATATTTCTTTTCTATACTCCGTGCGGAAATGTCGTCTTTCTGCAGGCTTTGTATAAAGCATGTACTTAAAACAGAAATTTCCACATGCCATATCAACAATAGTTTTCGGCATAACATTTTTTGTTAATCTGTTTCGTTTATTATGGAATGCAACGAGTCTATATATCAAAGTGTATAAATCGCAATCGAAACAGGTAGTTAATTTATCGCATTCAATATTATTATGTATTAGTATTAAAGTAGTAATACTTTAAAAAATGATTATAAAATTATAATACTTTTTGTAATCTTATAATAAATTATAATAAATCGCATAACCTTACTATAATACAATTTTTTAAAATATTTTATTTTGTTTGCAATCTATAAATGGTATATTTAACAAATGAGTTTTCTTGGTTACGTTATAATGAGGGAATAACCAGGAGGTTCAAACATATATATTTCCCACTGAAAACTTCAGTACTGAATTATTAGGTGAGTCAAATTAACTTAAGGTAACTGTGTTTTTTGAGTTTTGAGTTTATAATTTGATTTTTTATAATGTCCTTTGTAAGCTGATTAGGATTATTTTCTAATCTAATTTTGTACTTTTTATATGATTAGCTACTTTCTTCTTTGACTATTCCAATGTCCAGATCCTTATTAATAGGGAATAAACCAGAGTGCATCTACGGTATACCTTAAAACTTTCGATAGAAATCTTTCCAGAATGTTTATATTTGAATTGGAAGTCGTTCCTAATAGTTGGATACCGTATATTCTAACTGACTTGACAATTGCTTTGTAAATAAGGAGTTTATTTTGTAGGTTTAATTTTGATTTTTTCCATATTCTGCAATCATTTTTTCTTAGTTTAAGATTAAGTAGTTTTTTAGTTTTTTGCCCAAACATGCTCTCTCTAGTTCAGTTAACGATCAAGGTGAATTCCAAGATATTTCGCGTGATTACTCCGAGGGATGCTTTTCACATTTAAAGTGATTGGTCGATAGGTATCTTTTTTTAACGTGAAAGTCATTTGGTTACAGTTTTCTTCAATCGCTTTTATTTCCCAAGTTTTAAGTCATTTTTCAACTTTGTTTAAATTATTTTTTAGATTGTATGATGTTAATTTGATGACAGAATAGGATGTGAGTAAGACTGTATCATCTGCATATGTGCCTTTGGTTATATTTTGCATTATTGGTATGCCATTTGTTGGGCCCAAGATGCTTCCTCGTGGCATTCCTGTCTTATTTGAAAAAAGTGATTATTTGATTTTAATGCAGAACGATCTATTTGTTAAGTAGAAGTGTAATAAAATAACGTAAAAATACATGTATAAGATATCGAAACTTATATAAGTACATTTTGTTGTAAGGCTACACATGCACCGTACATTTTCTGTACGTAGCCTATCAAAGTTTCTTTAATTTATTATAATTGAATTATAAATTAATCCAAATTAAAAAAATTATTTTACAGGTACAAGGAGACTGTACACACATTGAGAAAAATTAGTGTACTATAAATAGAAGAATTGAAGAAACTACTACTAATACTCAATTCATGGAATGTAAGTTGCCAGATTCTTATTTTATTAAATTTTTCAGTTGATAATTTAACAACTATAATTTCGTGTTTATCCTTTTGCTTGTATGAGGTATTTTCAATTTATTAGATTATTCCGCTACGTTACAATCACAAATTCGAGTCGTATTTTGGCCGTTTATTATTTTAAATGATTATTTTATTGATTACTTCAACTAGATAGTTTGACATTTGTATAAAAGAAGGATGGATTCTTATATAATTTATTCTATTGTAGATGAAAAATATCGAGATACTAAATCTGACAAAATTTGTAAACAATACAAGCAAACTAAAACAATGTCAGTATTTATATGGAGTCTTTGAAGTGAAATTATAGATGAATCAATTAAAATTTCATGTGGTATACAAATTTGATTTTTATTTCAAAAATTGGAAAAGTTGAGTACAGATAAAATATCACAAAAACATTAAAATGTTATCTATAATTTAAATTAAAACATCTAAAATTGTATAGAACAATCCAATTGTGTAGGTAAAATTGCGAAATTCCGAAAAATATTTTTACTTAAAGTTAATTTTAGTAAGTACGCTTATCAGCTCTCGCCAATGCATTTATGATTTATACAATAAATATTTACTCAAATATTTTTAGCTTATTGAAAAGATTAGCTTCTTTTTGGTTACTTTATTTATGTTATTTACTCGTAAATTTGTCAAAACATAAATTGATTGATTGACTATAAAAAAATATTATAAAAATTACGAGTGTTGAAAATAACATTTTTCAATCCACAAGTATGCCGTTTCTGGTTTTACAATTCTTTAATAATTAATTAATAAATAAAATACATATTAATACAAATAAAGAGATTACATAAAGTCTTGATCCATGAACAGTTTGGACAAGATTTAAAATCACGTTTTTATAATTAAGTGTACTAATACGAATTCACAAAAATGTTGAAACTAAAAATGAATAACGAAATTAGTTCTTATAAAGCAGATAAATATAATTTGTTGTCGAAAATGAATTGCTTTCTTACGATTGTATACTAAATTCATTTACAAAAATTAAACTCAGAAACATTATGTATTCAATTCGTCATTTATTTGAATAATCACTCCTCTTATCTAAAAAAATATTGTTTGTTTTAATTTAATATATTTTCGCCAATGTTACTTTAATCACTTTTCAATAATGTGTTCTTTTCTATGGCATTCGAATATCTGTTTCTTGACCGGTCAAATCAATAACAAAACTAACTTTGATCGTCTTTATTTCTGTAATGACGGTCCTGACAACTATGTCGGAACAAGGACGTATGTACATGATGTCTAATCAGGAGTCGCGATCGCGAATTGCTACTGAATAGGCAGGAAATAGTTACGAAGCTACTGATTCAACCCGATACTTTATACAGTAAGGTGGTGTTTTCGAGCCTCTCTAAAAGTTTTTAATTTAATGTCACTTCAACGTGTTACATACTGATATTAAAAATAGTGAAATCCAAATTATCACCCTTCATTTAAAAAGAAAAGTTTCCATTAAATTGGTATAGTTGAAGAAAGTTATTCCAAATTGGTAACATTATCATTTATAATTTCCTCAAAACTATAGTTTTGTTGTATACTACATTGAAGTAGCATATATCTTCTAGGTATGTTACGTATACTACGTATTCTATGTCAATGCAATATCAAGAAACTTAACTTACTATTGCATGTTTACTACCTCGTATTGAGTAAAACTATGTGTTTATTATTATAAAGGATAGTTTGATTTCATTTTAAAAAAGAAATAGCTTAAAATAAAAAATGTATGTTTTATGAATGCAATAAAGGACAACGAATGAACTTAAAATTTTATTGACAAGTATCAATAAAATTGTTGCAGAGTTATTAGATTAATTGCCGCAGATACTTATCGCATAAGTGCAACAAAAGTCAGTTGGCGATTATGTAAAATATTATTTACGTCATAACCGCATGGAATAATATTTTCTATAATCACATAATATCATCCCTGTACATTAATATATTATGTTTACTGTTTTCTCAATGCGTAATGGCTTCAGTCGTCTTCCCTCTCTCAGAAATTTTTTGAAACATACAAGGGGAGACGGAGGTGCATAAATCAAAGCTTTTTCTTTCGTGAAGCGAAAACTAGTTGAATAATTTTTTCCAAAATTGTACACTTAATTTACAGAGTAATATGTACAACTTATTAAATGTAAAAATATAAGTAATTTGGCTCAACAGAAATTCTTTATTAAAGTCTAATATTTCTGAAAAAATATTTTAGATCTTAAAATATCTTTGAATATTCATTTAAAATAAAAATTTACCACTATAGCGATGAAAAATACAAATCAAAATACGCGTGTGCACATGGACGTGCCTAAAAATAATTTTTTTCGATTCTAAAGTAGCATAAGAAACATCGGCAAGATTTCTTAAGGAATATTAAGACGCATAAGTTGCAAGCCACATAGTAAAAGATAAATTGCTCGCCTGGGATGATTGTTCCATACAACGATATCCCAAAAAGTTAAGCAGAAAAATATTCACAAAAACGAAACTTCCTCTTCAATGAGGCAACTTCGTCAATACGATCGATGTAGTGATGTACGCATGGAGTGAGAGATCGTAATTTATTAGTATTACACTTAAATATTTTGTGTATGCACTAGTATGTAGATACGAGAGTGGAATTCAATGATCGCGTAGCCAGCGGCGAGTGCGATAATTAACTTGTGTTCCAAAAACCAGGTCAAGCTGTTGATTATCTTTTTCTTTCTTTGACTTCCTTACGAGTTAATTACATCTGATGAGTAAGTTTCGGTGATTAAATTCATGGCCACCAAATTCATTTATCTTAATGAATTATGCCAAAGGTTGGAGTCCTTCCTTCACTCTTTTTAATTAAATATCTAATTTAAAAAGATAAGTAGTAGTTTAAATAATATGTCCAGCATCATGTACGTATAATATTCAAGCGCAGAAATACCCGGATTCGAGTGAATAGGTCTTTTATTGTAAAAAACGCGCTTTATTTGTATTTTATTTAAGTTAATTCATCTTGTTTAGACGATTACAATTTTTCTGTTGCTAATTATACTCTCTGTTGATACATGGTTCATTGTAAACAAGAACAAATAAAACAATATATATTGGAAGTGGTTGTTGAAAAATAAGATACACTTCTTTGATGCAAATGTGAGTAGGCAATCGTAAAAGTATCGATTGACTAATAACGCCTATAATAGCGACATGGAATTGGCAGCCGTGCAAAAACAATCAGTGCGTGGCACTTTCAACTGGCTAAAATTGATAGCGAAATAATTACGTAAGATTTTCTAGTTGCGGAATCGCTTAAAAAAGGTAGCGGTAATAGCCCTCGGCGATCGAAAAGAAGAATGATGAATCCTTTTTGTGTAGGCAAGATTTGCGCTAGAAGTACGTGATCGGCTTACAGTAAACTCTAGCAGAACCAGTAAATAGGCGCAGGGACGACGCGAAAGTCACAGATCGCAGAGTTGCATACATGACGTGGCAAAAATGGTCGCTTGCCGCAGGCACGAAAGGCTTGATTAATGGTGGATAATTAGATTTTTTTTGTCGGCCTTGCAGTCGTTAATAATTGATCGTAATGATCGTAATGATCGCGAGGCCTTTTAATAGCATTAGTTAAGACAGTGCAAGTACAGCGCGCCGAAAAATTGCGCATATAATCGTAATTGTAAGTATGTCAATTTATTCGTGGTCGATTATGTTTAGTTGGGGTTACCAGGTGAAGCAAAGCTTGGCATGAAATTGGATACAGCATCAGCTACCGTGAGCGAACTACAATCTCCCCGCCAGGTTAATTACAGGTTAATGAGCGGGAATTGCTTGCTAACTTGGAGCGAGGTGCAACGTGTCAAGGACTCGCGCGAATGTATACTGCAATTCTTGAATCACATTTATTTCAAATGCCTCTCACTCGCCCTGCTACCTCCCTCTTCTCTCAGCTTGAGTCGATTTTCGCTGTAGATTCCCTCGAGAAAATAAGTATGCTCTTCACCACGACTAACTGGCAGCGGGTTATCGATCGCCGATCACTCGTAAGAGTGGACACGAAGCTCCGTTACAAAAGCCAAATTGACGTGGTTTGGAGCGTTTACATAGCGTCTCGATAGTTTTGAATGCGCGCGCATATGTGTGTGTGTGTGTGTGTGTGTGCGAGAGAGAGAGAGAGAAGTGATTTCGCTGGCAATTGACGGCGCGGCGCTGGATCGCATTATAAGATCTTTGTGCGACCACAACTCATTCTCGCTCCACTAGAGAGAGAGAGGAAGAGCAGCTGCTAATCGGGCCGGCAAAACGAGAAAAAGACGGCTGATTGCGCAACGACAAGCTCGTCGTGGCTGAACAATCGAGCGAGCGCGCCGCGAGAAATTCTCCTGGCCATAATGACTTGCACTCTCGCGTGAAGCTGACCCGGCCGGCATACCTTGCTGCCAGTATTGTTTGTCCGACGACGTAATTGCGCGAGGCGCTAACGTGAGATAAGCGAACGTCGCCGCAAACGTGTTGTTTTGTCTTGCGGCGAAAAACGTGCGAAAAGCTGACACTTGAAAACTATCTCTCTCTCTTTCTTTATTACTTCTGCAGCTGCAAACAATGCTCGGAGATTGATCGAGCACGTGAGGTAGAGGGTAGGCAGCGATTACCGCGACGCGAGTGAGTGCAGGCAGGCGGGCAGCGAGTTCCACAGGCTGCAATTATTATTCAATTTCCGCGAGTGCACTTATCTTAACTCGATGTCACAAGCGGCCGAGCAAGAAAGAAAGGAAGCATGGAAAAAAGCGGCGTGCCTGGCTAGCCGTGAGGCAATTGCCTGGGCTACAATTAAAGCCCATTAGCTAAGGATCCTGGCGTGACTCCGAGCATTGCCAGCTCGCTATTTTTTTTAAGATATGTGAGTCAACTCAGCTCGACCTCCGCACCCTTGACACTCTTGCTGGCTACGCATATATCGTCAAAGTTTTACGTGCGTGTCGTATGTTTGCCTGGTTTCTCGCCAATTTCTCTTTTATCCCCGCATTCGCGAAATAAACTAGCACCGGATATAATCTATCGCTCTCAGCTAGTGTTATATAGATGTTGCTTACGATCAAAAGCAAAATAATATTAGTATGCGTGTCCAAATACTGCATTAAATTGGTAAATAAGAACCGAGTGGACCTGCATTCGAAAAGTCATGTGCACGTAATGCGACTGAAACAATTTGCTGCAATCACATATGTACGTAATTTGGCAAAAGCATCAACTCTTTCGTGACGTGTACGAGCATAACTAGTGGTAGATATGAAATATTACAAACCGGCTCTCATGGCGGCGCCAAGCAAGCTTATAACGTGTACGAGACTTTAATATCAAAACAAGCTAGAGCCTGATAACTTATTAGCTGCCTGATTATAAGCGAAGCTCGACACAGCAGATTGTCAATTGCATGTAATGTAATTTAGGGTGTTAAATACTCAAGAAACGACTTCAATCGACGCGCTACTAGCTTTCATAGTATTCAATTGTTGTGCTCTCTCAGTTTATAATTTATAGAGTATAATTACAGATAATAATATTATGGGCAAAATGGATTTCATAATACTCTTAATATTACTATTTATCACATACTCTCTCTCTCTCTCTCTCACTCTCTCTCACTCTCTCTCTCTCTCACTCTCTCTCACTCACTCTCTCTCACTCTCTCTCTCTCTCACTCTCTCTCTCTCTCTCTATCTCTCTCTCTCTCTCTCTCAATTTAGTCGGTAAGAGAATCGACTCTACAGCACTCGAGTCATTAGTGCAGACTCCATGACAAAAAGCTCTCGATAAAATACGAGGAATTGTCCGTGCTCGCATTGTAAAAATATCCACATTCTCGCGGGCAGTCAGGACTAGTAGCAGCCGGTTTTGTCTTTCTGCGTTGAGACATGATAGCTGCCGAAAATCCGGACGCGATAGCTGCGATAATTGGCCACTGGCCAGTGAGCACTTTTTCCACGCGCGGACTCGGATCTGGAATTCAAGCAGGAATCGCTTGTGTACGTACGAAGGGTTTGTGTGTATGCGCGATTGGAGAAACTAGGCTTCTTGGAAAGACGCCCAAATCCAGGACCGACATCAACAATCGATCCATGAATCGCGCAGATAGAGGTTAGCTGTAATTACACGCATTGCAACGTTATGCGCTTACTTACTTTTCAATAAGTTGTGAGTACATTGCGCAGATGTATCGCAGTTTTTGCTTATACTTACCACTTATCAGGGCTGGCTGTTAATGCGCTATACTTACTGCTCTGTTTTTTCGATCAAGGAGCATGAGCATATCAAAAGTCATCATAGCCAACTCTTGATAATTATTTCTATCAAATATTCTTGTCTTTATTTTTCAAAGTCTTTTTGAATGACTCCTTCATTTTATTTCAACAATATTGTCTTTATTCTATATAACAACCACATCGTTTACCGAGTATGACTGTGTAACCGCCCATCTCTCATGAAAAGTATGTATACTAAGTATAACGACATGATATTGTTGTAAGCGAGCATCCTATAAGAGACACGTCCTTGGTTTCGAGCCAAATTCGCCACTCTTTGCTCTCTTGCTCTGGTTCTTTCTGTCTCTTATTCTCAAGTGGCCTCGGGTCCATCGCGAGGCAGATCGAGGAATAGCGGATTGGTGGATCGAAGAAGATTAAACGAACTAATGCGAACTGTCCGAGAAGTCGTCGAGGAATGCTCGTGTGAGTAAGCTAAGCGTAGTGCAGATAATGATAGGGAAAGAAAAAGAGCTTGCTTCGGAGGCGCGAGCGCGCAAGTGGCGGCATGGAGTGTCGCCGGAGATGCTATCGAGTAGTGGGTCCTCGTAAATGAGCGGCCGATCGTGTCTCCGGAGTGATTCAACGAATTAAACACGCGGACCACCGCCGCCACATTTAATGTATCCGCCGCCACAAAGTCACTGACTGGCTGCCTAGTCGACTTGTTCCATTTGTCGTGGAGCGTCATCCGCTTTTTTCAACATCAATTTTCTTATCGGCACTTTACGACTCTTTTTATCGGACTGCCTGAGCCTGCCTGCTTGAAGTAGCTAATATAAATGGCCTTCTCTACTCTTCTCTTTCACTCTTCTTTTTTCTTTCTCCCTCTCTTTCTCTCTCTTTTTTTCTCTCTCAATTGTTGGCTCTTCCCGGTTTCTGTTCATTTTTTTCCTATCTATTTGTTGCTCTTTCAGTTGGTTAAAAAGGCCATTTCGAGACGTTCTTGGTGCATTCTCGGTTGCGATCGAAACAGAAAAAAGTAAGCAAACGGGAACGTTTCAGAAGCTACGAGCCTCTTGTCAGCGAGCACTTTCACCAAATGAGCGACGAGGCAATACGTCGAAGGCACACATTCCAGTGTCTAATCCATTTAAGCTAAAGTTGGTGGGCGTCTATCAAGTAAAAGAGAACCTGGAGAACGACGAGTCAATCGGGTAGGATATACATATAGATATATCCTACCCGTAGCCAGTACAGTTGGATGCATATTCGCATGGATGAGCGCCCGCTAGTTAGCGAGTGCGCAACGCAGGTAAGGTAATATGCTACTCGATTGAAACTGCTTCCTGGGCCATATATGCAATCACTGCTGATACCGAGTACACTATACAGAGATAGATTAGTGAAGATTACTACTCGCGTCTGTGCTAAACATTCTACAGATCGAGTAGTAGACCTTAATTGGTAATGTAGTTCAGGGAAAACATGCCACTTGGCACTTCTTACGTTCGCGCAATTCCGCGCAATTAATCACAGATTTGAAATCGCTGTCAAAATACGAGGAGGCTCTCGAATAAGACTTGAGCGAGCGCCTTTATTGAGACTATTAGTATACATAGATCTTGTCCTCTTCCCTGTCACCATAGCTCGTCAGCATCTTGTTCTTGTTGTTCTTGCTTGCTGGCCGCCCACTTTTTTTTTCTCGGAATTCACAAGGCCCAAAGTACTAGTAATCGAATAGAAATAATCCACTACTAGTGAAAAAGTGGCGCGCTCGGAACACAGATGAATGAAAACGATCAAGCGGGCAATCCGATTCCCGGGATGCGTAACGGCCGAAGACCATACACGGACCGAGAGTGCAGTTCTTGTCTTTATTCTCATCGAACCCTTCAGTTCTAGGAAATAATTAGGATCCATCGGACTATGTGGATACGCCTGTGAGTGTAGAAATGTATTAATTCAAACGGTGTGCGGGCGTAGTGGTAATGTTAGCGGATGGAGTGGTAACGCACGATGGAAACTTTAGTAACGATCAGCGCGCAATTGTTTAATCTGCTACCGTAATTGTTCCGTTTGGTAGATATCGGCGTAATATTCTTCAGTTTCTGTCGCTCTTTCGTTGACATTCTTTTCACGAAGTAAGTATAAACGACAGGTTTTTGTCAGCACAATACGTTCAAATACGTTGCTCGCGCTCTATGAAGACGTTAATATCTGTCCACACGTGCAAAGCAAGTCCATAGTATGAACATTAACGGCACGTACATTTTCAAGCTATATCGCTACTTTTTTCTACACATCATGCATTCGTTTTCTACTCTCGTCCCGCAACTTTTTCAATATCCTCTCGCGGTTTCATTTCAGTCTGTTTCTTAATATCCAACATCTTGTTATTTCTACTTCTTTGATGTTCCTTCAAGCCAGCACAACAATCAGTTCTCCTCTCTCTCTCTCTCTCTCTCTCTCTCTCTTTAAGCTGCTCTTTACTCTCTCTTGCTAATCAGCATCGTGACCAGCTGAGCGATTGAGTCTGCCTCCATTAACTTATCCTTAATTATCTCCTTTTTACTTTTAACCGCCTCCCATATATCAGTCAAATTTTAATTAATAGGCGCGATTTTTAAATTTCTGTGTTGCACTAAAAATTGCTTTTAACTCTCTAGTTTGCAAGCCTATGACTATTAATCATTGCTTTTCAAAGTGGATTGGATATGCGCGATAATGGATATTATTTATTTATACTTTCTATCAATCAATCATAACCATCGAAATCATTTGGGTCGAGATCATTGGTTTAACTCGTAAACTACACGTAAATTTGTCGTGTTTCTCGCATTTATCTGTTTGATTTTTGCTCATTTTCTTTTGTAGCAGCATCTAATCATTGTATTGTGACTGAAAACAATGGATTGCCGATAAAGAGTTGATCAATCAGTGCAAGCAAAAATTAAAAAAAGCAAACAAATCAACAAGTCTTTTTTAATTAAAATAAGCATTTATAACAAGTAAATTGAAGATAGAGGTGTATGCGTGTTACTTGGTTAATTTTATACGGAAGAACTAACATAGCTAAATGAAAATATATACGTCTTACGAAGAATAAAGTTGTCGAAATCGAATAATTTGGAGAAAGTGATATAGGGGCACTGGTTTGAAAGTGATTGCGTGTTGAACTGGAATCAAGTTGTAAAACCGGTGCTGGAGAATGAAGTTCTCTGTTTAGTAAAATCGTCTTAAACGAGGTTCAAGCTGCTCGGCATTACTGGCCGGAAGCGACACCTCTATGTGTGTGTGTGCTTTGGTGTTTGGCTTTCTAGCCGAACAGCAGAGCGGAAATGTTATCGCATGCTAAAAGTCAATTAGCTGGTGCGCCATGAAGCTTACGCCGCCCGCACTTTGCTACTCTGAATATAGCGGGGGTCTGGTCGGGGCCAGGAACAAAGATGTATCCGAAGACTAATGGATTTGAGTGGAGAAAAAAAGCGAAGGTGAGCACGTGGTGAGGGTCTTTCGACAGGCATGACCAATGAACCCTGAACCGTTCGTCGGACCGGGCAAACGGTACTACTCAGCCTTGAGAGCGCCCAAGCGTGGTAATAATCAACGTTGGCAATTCGGAACCGACGCGGACGTTGAAGCCTTTTACCCATACGTTATCGAAATTCATAGTGTTACACAGCAAGCATTTGATTGCATGCGGGACTGAGTAGCTCGCTTAGCCCTTAGCTTGTATTGATGGATTTTTTGAACTGTATCAGTTGTCTGCAGCCGTCATTTATTAGCTTGCGACCAAATGTTGTATATCATATGTCGGCGTCAGCAGCGGTGGCGGATACGTATACCTGTTGTTTATCCATATTTACATTTTCAATTAAACTTGAAGCGAGATGGGGGCACTCGAGCATGCAGCATTGACGCAAATTACAACTGCGCGCCTCTGGTAGTGATGGTGGCTCATCAAGCTCAATAATTGTAGCAGTGACTCTGACTTGTTTGTGCTTGAGAGTAGTCGAGAGATAAAAAAAATGGACGTAGGCTGACCCCGTTTACGTTTCTTCAATTTGGTCGCTCGTTTTTTTCTGGCTTACTGACTATAGAGACATGAGACCGGAAACATGAAGGACGCAAAATCTTAAGAGGAAGTCTTTGCATCTCTCGGAATCAGGATTATAGACAAGTCGTTGTCTTGTGCATGTAAATAACATGGAGGCGCGATCCTGTAGGATTGTGCTGGTCATTAACTGGGAGCTTTAGCTCGATGGGAGAGAGATACATAACGACTACCTGCCACTATGCAGTCAGCCTGTAGCCGCGCGGGCAAGCGGGCGGGCTCGAGACTAATTTTCCTTTCCCTCCTCTCCTTCCTCGGGATCGCTCATTACAAAAAAGCCAGCTCATGAATTGGGCTCGGCTTACCGCGCTCCCGCGGCTATTTATTTCCGAAATGCTGCATATCACTTTCCGTAATAGCCTCGCTGGCTAAATTAAAAGTATATGAGCTCCGGGGCTGTCGATCGCACCGCGCCGCACTGAATCCCTTGTGTCCCTTACCTCTGCAGATCTTCGTCTGAGAACAATTATCTCGTTCCAAAAATCATCAGTTACGCTCCCGTCTCCCGCATCCATAATCACCTGCTCCGGTAACTAAATTAATAATAATTTATAACGATCGTCTTCGCCCCTTCTGCACTTTAATCAACTGTACATGTTTTTTTTTCCTTTTATCATTGTCGTATCTTTCATTTTTCGTGCCCGTCAATCGCATCTTATTCAAATGTGACTTGAAATCAAAGTACTAAAAACAATTTTTTTTATAAACTGGCTAAATATATGATCTATGTTATTTCATGTTATTTATATGTTATCTGACAAATTGACATCAGACGGCAAGCTAGGTGAAATTAATTTGTTTTCATTCCAAGACTACACACATCACACAGTACTATTGGCTGTGATTTAGCGCTTGAAAAATGCCGCACAATCTAACACTTGGACATTAAAGATTAACTTACACTATATCGAGGTTTCATCCTAAAGTTACTCGAGTCACAGTATAGTCACTTCTTATAATCCTAATATCCTAGCTTACGAAGATCCATTTAATCAGCACTACATATGTATACACGGCATGGTAACGCCAACAGTCTATTCATTCATTTCCTCGTCTAGGCGCTTATGTTAGCATTTTGCGTCAGAATGAGCGTAGTTTGCGAGAACTACCGAGCATAAAATCTGTGTACGACTAACTTCTTTTAACGAATGAACTTTGTCCTTAGTGAAAGGTTTTATAAGAAATAAAATAATTAGGTTTGCTTATGCGAAATGCATCTGTTCAACTCCTATTGAGTCTACAGTTTCAGCTACGTATAAACTATATGAACAGTGGAATTGGAACTTTGACTAAACTGAATTATAATAGAGAATAGTTGCATCTACCGAACATATCAATGTACAAAGAAAAGGAAATAAAATCAATCATTGGCGAGAATGAGAAAGATTTCGAAAGGATCGTCGAGGTTTAAAAACAGAAGTGCATTGCGCATAGGCGGGTCATGGCACATCCACCATCGGACTGCAGAACATGTATTGTGTTTCACGCAATAATTGGAAAAGTAGATCATATAAAAGGGGCAGTTATAATGGAAGATCGCAAAGCGATGCGATCTGGTAGCTGTTATGGCAGAGTTCTGGCGGCGGCACCTGTCCTCTCGTCGAGTTCTGGTTGTCCGTGAACCCTCGAGTAATTACCTGTCCCCGTATACTGCGCTTCGAATTCCCGATATTCTTAGCTATATAGTGAGCATGGATAACTCATAATTAAGTTGAGTTTCTCTGAACCTACAACCCCCTCCCCTTCGCTCTCTCGTTATTTGCTGCTAGTCACACCCTTTTCCGTAGCCGTAATTACTGAGCTTATCCAATAACGCTTGAGAAGTTACTGTATTATAAAAACTCAATAATTACTCTTTCGATAAAAACAACAAAAGAAAGTGTGTCTAATTCAAAAAAGCAGTAAATATGCGTTGCAGTTATTAGAATTGAAAATGGCTGCTACTAATTATCATTGATTTTGCTCAATTCAAGCAGACAATGTTGCAAATTTTACTGTAAACATAATGAAACGCTAAGCCAAGAGTCACGAGGACAATTCCGCAAAACGCTTATGCAACTCGATAAGGATAGTATTAGCCTCATTAGGTGAATCCCATTACGGAACACGGACGCAAAAAGTAAGACTTTATCAGCGACAATATGCAAGTAGCATATTTGTCACCTCTTTTATTTAGCTTTCTCTTTCTTCACGTCTTTCATTATTTCTTTCTTTCAGTTCATTCTTCTGGTATTTTATTGTTATATATTAATAAATGCCCAGATAAACTGATGGACGGGTATTTTGAAACCATAATTACACGATAACCGCTTAAAACTTCATAGTGCACTAAAATAACTATTTTCTATGTCATTTTATTTTTATATACATTCCTTTACTAAATATATATTATACTAGAACGTAGTACATGTACATTTCAGTTGCAGTCATTCAGCTGATAAAATAATATTCATTTAATAATTATACAAAAAATGTATTCAATTAATGCACTAATAGCACACGGAGGTTTCAATTTACTGTATAACAATATTAATATAGTTATAGTCGTTAGACATGATTGCGTTTAAATATAAAATTTACAAAAGAGACAACAGCGACATCTTGCAATGTGTCTCAACGTCATCGGTTTATTATACAAGTTATCAAAGTAAATAACCGTTAGTTTTAAAAGACTAACGTTAGTTTTAAATTATTTAATAAAATGATTAAATAATAATTAAGTTTGCAGTAGAAGTCAAGAGTGCACCATTGAAAAATGAAAATGCGATGTATACAATACAGATGAATATTTAAACTCCTCGATTGATTAAAAGAAGTAACGCAAGAAAGAGTTGCTGACTAAATTGATAAATTGTTATATTTATTAGACAAAAGAAAAGGGATGAGTCCAACTAATGATTGTGACAGATTTATCGAGGTACAGAGCAGAGGTTCGATAAAGCTATACATAAACAGATTGAGCGATTGAGTGCTCATCGAACAAAATGCTGTCGTCACCAGTGCGCGTTTTTACAAATTTAATTAAACTCCATTCGTCGATTACGACAATTTTTCCTCCTTTACATTAGATGATTATTATCAGTGTAAAAAATGTATTCAGTGCTTATACATAAACCTTCTCGATGTCTGGCTGATAAGCATGTACGGGAACGTACAGTTACCGCGGTTGCGACAGAGAGGCAGTATGATCGGAGACAAGATCCAATGAAATTTAGTGGATGATAAAGAAAGAAAAAGAATTGTGGAATCAGGGGAGTAGAGAAAAAAGGCATTAATTGAATCGTATTCTTTGCTTGGTCGTAATGAGACTCTTGCTACCCTTTCTTCCACTGCCACTTTCCTGTGTACCATTAATTACGTCCCACAACTCGTGCAGCTTCAATTATACAATCTCTTGTTAATATCGTTGCCGATATGCATACCTTGTCCAAATAATGCGACAGTCCGACTTCAAAGCCGAGGCCGCTGCATGGTTCGATTTAATTGAGCCTTTATCCCCTCATTCTACCCGTCCACCGCACTCTTTTTCTTATTCTCATTCGCGCGCGCGCGCGGCCCATTTCTCAATATCCGTACAATAGCCAAAAGGCTTGACAGCGTAGCAGCATAAAATATGCCTTTATTGACTAGCAAACTTATTATCGCATATGCAACGAATCAACTCCGGTACACCTTATCCGCATTTTTGTTTATAAATGTACCTATTTATATTAGTCACTTCGCAATATCGTCACCGTAATGCCACGAAAAGTATTGAAAAAGGTAAATCAAAATGTTCATTAATGTAAACATAGGTGAGCGATTGCTAAATTAAGCTAAAACTGATCACAAGAGAGTGCCCTGTGCAGAGCATAAACAATGCTCGCGATAATGTTCGAGTTTCTGTCATATATTGATAGTTTTCTGCAAGAAAAAATCCACATGTTATTTTATTTCTTTGTATTTGCAAGATACTTAGTTCACTAGCTTCTCCTGTTCTACTAATCAAATTATATATCGTATAAGAAAGGGACATATGCAGTTGTCTCTCTGTCAAAGTTACTAACTAGGCTATAACGAAAGATGTGTCACGAACTAATGTAACAATTAACCGATACTGCGGATGCACGTAAAAGGTGGAAAGAGAAAGGAAGGAGAGCGAGAGATAGAGAGATAGAGATAGAACGAAATTAGCGATGAGCGTATGCGGAGAGGTAAGGTCGCGCGAGTGGTACAGAATAAATTTGCACCTCATTATAATGGGCTTTCGGTTTCGCACGGCTGGCCCGTGGTTGGCCAATTTGACAGATGGAACCCACACTGCAATAATAGCTATACGCGATTTTTTGCCTTAAGCTTCCACCACCTCACTGTATCTGTCTGTCTGTCTGTCTCTCTCTCTCTCTCTCTCTCTCTCTCTCTCTCTCTCTTTCTCTCTCGCTCTCCCTGGCGCTACAAGGGCTCATAAATTACTTTTATTTTACGCGTTTTACCAACAATGTATTTGGCTTTTATTTGTTAGAAGGGTATTATGAAGATGTGCTGACCAGGAGAATATTTTTAATTGCCTAATAAAACGTTTCAACTGGTTTTGAAACGAACTTATGGTAACTGATGTTAGTTTTAACAAGATATATTCAGAAGTGATATATCATTACCAAGTGGATCTCGACTGTGAAATAATATTGGCAAACGATAACTCATTCAAGGATTAATCTAGGATGAAGTGAGTCTGCATTAGTATACTATGCATCATGTACTGCAATCAAAGGAGTAGTCTCGTTAAAAGGAACTCAAACTTACTACGCTTATATTTGAAAAAGTCGAATTTCGACCCAAGAAAAACCCTTTCGTAGAAAAATGAAATTTATCTTAAATAATGGTTCAACATTAACGTCATTCCATTTAAGTACAAATTCGTCTTGTTTCAAGTCTCGTTGGTACTAAAAAGAATTTTCTTACATTAAAAAGACTCCTTATGGTACAAAATTCAAGTTGCAAAAGACTGATCCTTACGATTCAATTAGATATTCATTATCATAATCTTATTTAATTTCAGAGGGAATTCAATCATTTTGTTATATATATGTATGTATGCGCAACGCGCAATTTCTGTGTCACTTGAACAGAAATAGACTTGTTTAAGAACAGCATGAGAGTAGACACGGAACTGTGATAAACCTGCTGGCTGTATCTAATACTTTATACAGTAATATGTCTTGTTCAAATACTACGAACGTCTTTTATTTCTATATTCATCTATACACGTCATTTGCTAATAATGTATACCAGTAAAATGGAAAATCCAGCTTACCATCTTTCAATACAAAAAAATTTCGATTCATTTTAACAAGAAAAACCATATAGAAACAGAGCTCATATATAGAAGAACAATATAAAGTAGCAGAGAAATCAGATATAATTAAAAAACAAATAAATGGAAATATTGAAGAGCATCAAAACAGGCAGTAGCCGCAGACAAGTACAAAACAACGTAATCACAAAGATAAAAATAATGAAAACGGCTCACAATAAATTTAGAATTTCACGTGAATTATAATACAAAAAATGAAATTAAAGATTTTGAACTTCTGAACAGAATAAGTTTAAATAATAAAATAAAATTTAATAATAAATTAAATTAAAAATAAATTAAATTATATTAAAAATTTAATTAATATTAATATAAATATATGAAGCCTATATGACAATAGTACAAAATGGAAATATTTATTGAGAGAATGCAATGAAATCCACACATAGTACGCATTGAAACACAGGAGTTGGCATGTCCAAACATACATAAAATAAAAAATTATAAAATGTATTACAATTATAGAAACTCTAATAGGGCAGATGGAGTCATCGTCAATTTCGTAATGGTAAGATTCAATAATAGAAGAGAGCATACAATTTAAAAAAATCAAAACATATTAAATTTTACAATAATTTCAAGTAAGGAAGACTGAATTTACTATTACAGGATTATACAGGTGACGTGATGATGACAACAACCTTTTCATGATAAATTAAAATAATTATACATGAAACCAATTGAAAATTTAAGATCTAGCAATTGTTGAGGATTTTAATATTAATGTAAAAAATGGACGATGAACCTCATAATTTTGTTTGAAATTTGTTAAAAAAACACTACATACAACTCTGTGAAGGTAGTACTAAATCATTTACAAAAAATGTTATTACGGTGCAGTCATACATCCTACATGAAATTTTCACAGATTATTATTCATGAATTATTATGTTTGATGCTATTTTTGAATAATATAATTTTCTAAGTTATTGTAAAAATTACAGAAATATTACTTTTACTGATTTTTTTCAAAGTTAAAAATTATCAATAATTCAACAATGCAATTATATATTCACTGTGAAGGAATCAGAAATTGCATGCAATGCATTAATAGACAGCATAAACCAGATCATAAACGACACAATCAACAACAAAAATTATAAATAAAACACCAGGTAAAAAATTGATTACCCGTGGCATCCTGTAATCCTAAACAATTTCTATATGAAATCTGGAAAGAAAATATTACATTAATTAGTTTTAAACAAAAATACGAAACTTATGAAAGATTGCTGAGTATCATAACCAAAATTAATGGAAGAAAAACGACATTTTAATAAAAGAGATTATGACAGTAAGAGTCTCTCGAAGTATGTCAATAATAAATTGAACGGATTGAAAGGACATATTAAATATTGATTGACACATGACTGTTCTTAAAATAATTAATTTGGTGATAGAGTAGTATCTAGCCAGGAAAAAATTATTAATGCTTGAATAAATATTTTAATACAGTAGGTACTAATTTAGCTAAAAGCATGAAAATACGATATTCAAGATCATATAAAATTAAATCTATAACAGAAGGCGTGAACAATATAAATGTATAAATATTTTACACATTATTGCACATAATATAATAATATTTGGATATATTTTTTATTTATACATGTATAAAATAACTTGACCGACACTTTTAAAAACAACAGAAATTATATCAATACATAAAATTGGAGATATCATTTTATCAACAAATTACAAACCAATTACACTGACATTGAATAATGCATAAGTTTATGAGAAAATAATACGTTATGCATTATACTATTTTTTGGCGATGAATTACTATTGTACAATTAAATACATGATAAAGAGAGTGGGTTGTATGATGAGGACCTGTGCGTAAGTGGGCGTTGAGAGGTGGCGTCTGCGGAGGCGGTAGCAAAAGTGCTAGACGAATTAGTCAAGAAAATGAGGCGGGTTGCAGACAAAGTGCAGCTCTCACGGTCATTATGGAGGGTAATTTCTTGCGCGGGCATAAACAAACGCAAACTGTGTTCTGGACTACAGCAATGTGTACTTGCTGTTGAGCCCAAAGGGCTTTGTCAGTATAAGCATTTGCGGTTATTCTGTTCTCACGCGGCAATATAACGGCGCGTTTATATGGTTTCTGACCGCTTAAAGTAGATGTACTATTTGTCGAACAATCGCTTGCATTTTACAATAGTCAAATGTAGATAACCCAACGTACCTACATCTATATCGCGCCCAATAACATAATGCATTTTTTAAGACTAATTGTGCACGCGAGTTTTTATTATTTAAACTAAAAAAAATTAAAGAATTCGCCACAACTTCAATATGCCGATTGTCACGAAACTGACAAATTATTCTGTATCAAAGATAAAAAACTCGCGTTTCAGAGTATTTGGCAATGGCCCTTCGATCGGTATTATGCCTTATAACCTTCGATGGCCTTATAACGAATATTTAGCGTAAAATTCAGCGCATATTTAAACTAAATTAACTATTGTAAAAAGGAGGAAATAATTATGTTGAATAATTTAATGGAAATCTTATATAAAAAAACTCATGTAAAAAATGTTCATGCAATTGTTCACTCAGAAAATGTTATAAGAGAACATTTTCAGATAAATGAATACTTTTGGGTTTTTGTAGTTGTTCAAGATTTTACTACTTATTTTGAATAAATAATTTGAATTAGCACAGAATTTGAAAGGATCGGATTTAAAGTTATTTTTTCAAACTTGGCGTACAGTTGGTATCTTTTTTCAGATCATTTTCGTTTTTTTTCTGTTTATTGTTCTAAATATAATAATATATATCTTCTGAATCGTGGTGAAATGCGACTAAGCCCAGGTTCCGATAAGTTTATTTGTCATCACGTGGGAAATGTATGTAAACAGTAAAGGGAAGATAGAATAAATCTAGTTTTATATATATTTATCATGAAATGTAAAAAAGCGTAAGGTAATAAAAATTATCTCGGTGACCTTATTACGCAACGCGTTTCAATTGTGATACAATTAATCACGTAATTGTTTAACCATCTATTTCTTCGTAATTTCCTAATATTATTCGATGGGAAGGCATATTGTTTAACTTTGACTCTTTTTACAAATAATTCAGGATATTACAAATAATTTATCTATAAATATCTCATTCTTTATCTTATCGTACTGTTATTAAGTTTTAATATATTACAACATATAATTTTTCACAGAAAATTAGTTTAAATTATTTAGTTTATAATGAATGGAGCTCTGAACACTAAAAATAGTTAATAGTAAATAAAGCAAGTATAGGAAATCTCTAGACATCTCTCTAAAGAAACTGAAGATATATTCTTACACCTCTACCCTAGTTTACTAACACGGTTTAATTAAGGTCTTGTTTTGCTAAACGTCTAAGAAAATTCTGAAAACTGGGAGGATATATGAGCCAATTAACACCAAATATTTCCCATAATTTTCACAGTGATTACCGAATAAAAAGAGGAGACATCTTCCTTGTTCTTAAAAAGACGTGTAATTGCTCGGTGCAACCTATTATGTCCAACTCAGAAGAAACAAGGAGAAATAACCAAGTTAAGTTCAAGTTATTCCTCAAGTGTGAAGAAAAATTAGAAGTTCTGTGCGAAGATTCTGGCGTTTTTGTATTCAAATAGTAAAAGTGAAACTAAGTATAATATCATTTAAACTTTTGTTTGTTCTATTCTCTCTTATTAGTTTCCAACGTTTGCGTATTAGTATTTTTCTAGATTTTGCCCATCCATTTTTGTAGTGAGATTATATTCTTTTATAAATATCCTAGTCTTCAAACGATTAAAATTTATTCTCGTCCCAGTTTAAATTGTACAAAAGTATTAAATTAAAAAGAGCATATCTCAAAGTAATGTTTTTCCGGCATCACATTTGTTTTCTACAATATTCTTTATAACGCCCCATAAGACTTGAACGAAAGTTCATTGTATTTTTATTTTCGATAAATTTTCTTCCCAAAATTCTGCCAAAGATGGTTTTTGAATTTTTATGATCTCTTTATAAGAGTATACTTTTTCATTTGTTAAATATTCACCGTACCCAATGGTATAGCTTATCTCGAACGAAAATTTTAATTAACAAAGTCCGTTGTGCTTTGAGAAAGTAGTGAATATATATAAGCTACTTTCAACGGCAACTTATTTGATCAACGTTTTTCCAGTAAATATAAACTAACAAAGAAACTTGCAAATTTTGTCTATCTCAGTATATTATAATACATACGGATTAGTCAAAACAAGGAGTGTAGGCAAATGACTAAAAAACGTAAGAGAGCTTACCAGGTGGACAAACAAATAACACTATAACAGCGGCTTGTTGGGCGCGCCTCTTAAATTGGATTTCGTTCCTTCTAAAAAATTATCATTAATTAGGAGTCTTTTGACTTTTCTATAAACTCTCTCTCTTTTAAACATAATTATACGCATTCTCGCATTACACTAATATAGCTCTGAGATTGTTCTTTTTCACATTTGCAAAGGTACCATATTCAAATGATTTTGTTATTCGATTAAAATGTCTACTTGATGGCGCAGCACTCTATTGTGATAAGCTGGAATTACTACTCATTTCGGATGAAGTTGGGCACATGATAGACATAAGGATCAAACATAAATATTTACTATGAAAAGTTGATCATGCTGGACTTGTTTGAAGGAAGTTCAGAAATTAATTAGGACGAAGAATTATTGGCAGCTGCAAAGGTATTCAAAAGAAAAATATAAGTTCTTAGAAATGAACTGTCAGAGACCGGATGCCAACGAATATCCAATTAGCCGATTGCCAATTTCCCGAGGTTGCATAGTGGTGCGTGGAGCTTATGCCGGCTGGGACTGCTAGCCCGTAAAACTCATGAGTCGAATGGGCCAAAAGCGGAAGCCAAGGATAAGTGGCAGCTATTGATAGCTGGTTGTTAGTTTTGTTAGCCATCTTCGTCCTAGGCCTTCGTCGATGAGGACGACGTCATTGAGCCGTCGCGTCGCGTCGGGGGGCCAACACTGCAGACCACCACTACAGCCTTTAATTACAGGCTCTGGCGCAATACTGCAACCGCCAGTCCAAATTTCCTTTCTAATTAACCGTCCCGCCCCACGCGCCTTTCTCTTGTTCCTATTTTATTTCTTTGCTCACTCTTTTCAATACGTTAATCTGAACAACACGTACGCGTTTATCTGAAGTTTGTTACGAACAAAAATTCCCTCTTGCTGATAAGTATAAAATATTATTATAAAATAAATATATTATCACATACTGCAGATGATTCTTTGCAATGATCATAGAATTCAAATATATTCGATATTAGCTTTAGTTGAAAGCATGAAAAATTGCATAATGTATCATGCAATTGTGTTAAAACTATAGCTGTCTTCTGAGTACAAACTAGTATATTCTAAAGATTTTATACCTATTAATGATGTTGATGTTTCAAAAGGAAACATCACGAAGATGCATAGTGAAAAATATACTAAATGACCCACGTTCAAATATTTTAAAATGAAATTAGAGAAATAATGTGTTTTGGTTAAAGAAGTTATTAGTAATAACTCATCAAAGTATTTGCTGATCGATTTACACGCTTGTACGGCTTAACCGAGCAAAATGATACAAAAATGCGGTACCGGGAAATACAATTTATTCATATAAATGATTATTTATCAATCTTGACAGACTATTTAAAAAAATTATTATTATGTTAAGCATCCTGAAAGGGAATCATTCATAAATGTAAATGATTTTTAAAATTTCATTTATAGCACTGCATGACTTAAACACACACTTGAGTCATTCTATTATTAATAATGATTGAAAAGTTTCGACCCAAAAAAGAAAACAACATTTAAAAGAGAATTTTTTTTAATTTTTCAATATAATCTCCAGAAATGCTAGTAAATCTTTCATATCCGTAAGCTAATTTAATTATACCATCTTCGTAATAAGATTCGTCGAGTTGCACAAAATAGCTATCTGACATCAATAGCTTCCTCGCTGTTATGAAATATTTGTTCATTCAAGTATTTTTTGAGATTAGGTGATATGTTGTAGTCACTAGATGCTAAATCTTGTAAATAGAGTGAATGTGCAAGCAATTGTAACAACTAACGAAGGTACTGGAGCTTGTAGTTAAACAAATAAATTTGTATAATATTCATCAGTAATAATTTTACTCTCTATCAAATTATTTTATAACCCACTATTTTGGCAATAATTTGCTTTTAGAAGTGTAGTGGTGAATCACAGTCTCATCCGTCATTATTAACCGTCTCAAAATCAGTAGGATTTTTTTGGTAGAGCACCAATTTCTCAATTGAAACCTTCCTTAACTCAATATTAAGTCAGGTGACAATAATCACGGCATCCATTTTGCATAGGCCTTGCGAAATCCCAAAATATTATTTAAAATATTACCTACACATTCTTTTGATATTTTAGAGTCTCTGTTAACTAAAAGAACTTTAATCTTTGATCTTCCAGCATGATTTGATAGATTATTAAACCATTTCAGGAGTTGTTATTTTCACAAGGGGTCTGGAGCAATGCTCATCGTTTGTGCACGTACGTCTTATTTTAAAACTGGACCCTGCATTTTCACTGTTGAATATGAAGGGGTAGACTTTTTAAGTATTTTATTCAGTGCAACACTTGGGAAAAATTATCTTTATTTCTATATACAGTCTCCTCTTAGCTTGATACAGTTTTTCTAGTGAAGTTCAATAGCTTTGATACCTTGTTGATAGTGAAAATCATCGAGTTGTTTTACGTTTGGAAATATAAAATAATCTGAAGAAGCTAAATCTGGTAAACAGAGTGCGTGAGGAAGCAATTCGAAGTGTAACTCCGTGATTTGGACTATCGCAATAACGAAAGTGTGAACCATTGTATTGCCTTGATGAAACAAATAAATACGACTGTTTTTTCTTAATTTCGTCACTCAAATGCTGTAATAAATGTTCATAATACTTGTTGTTGGTCGTTTTTTCTTTCAGAAGATAATCAATGAAAATTATCCCACGTGTATCCCTAAAAAACTGACGTCATCACCTTGCCTTCAAATGTAACTGTCTTCGTCTTCTTTCAAGCTGACCCCCCCCCCCCCACCCACCCTTTCAATCTATTGTTTTGACAATTCTTTCGTTTCAGGTGTAAAGTAATGAACCCATGTTTCATCCGTGCTTATGAATCAATGTAAAAACTCTACTATATTGCTGTGTAACTTTTTCAAACACTCGACTGAACTATCCTTACGACGGTGTTTTTGTTTGATTTTGAGAAATCGCAATATCCATGATGCATACAGCTTTTTCACTTCTAAATTTTCAGTCAGTATATGATGTACAACACTTTTTAAAATATCTACCAT
This sequence comes from Chouioia cunea, assembly GCA_030064505.1. Lineage (NCBI taxonomy): Eukaryota > Metazoa > Arthropoda > Insecta > Hymenoptera > Eulophidae > Chouioia > Chouioia cunea. The sequence continues at coordinate 14,868,937 of JAOPFQ010000005.1, forward strand.
GTCATCTCATTCGGTCGACCGCTGTAATGCTCGTCTTAGCAGCTCATACGTCCTTGTTTAAATCCTGCTACTTAATATTTTACTGTTGCAAAATGTAATAAAAATATAATCGAATATGTTATTCCCTCTCTATGCTTACTCTTTATCGGATGCGATACACTGAACTTCGAAAAGTGAATATTTTAACAATCAGTTGTCCTCATCGTTACATTTTATGTCGAATGTGTGGTAAAACGAATTTTCCCCACAAAGGGTCGGAAAATATTTTTTAAAAATAGAGACCAATAGATAATTAAAACTAATTTTGCTTTGATTCGCCTTCACATAAGCTGACGTCTCTTGAATCTCAAAATAATTGTACAGTCAATTGAACAGTTTTCAGCCTAGCTCTTGGAACATTCTCAATCTCATTCTTGAGTGCTAACATGAATACGAGTTAAATTGCATTTCACATAAATATACGCATCTTACCATAACGTATCTGAGAATAAATCTATTATAAATATATTTATTTTTCGTAATATTTATTTTGTAGAATGATAGCATAGATGAGATCTACAAACGAGGCTATTCTTATAAAGTAATATAATATCATTGGCGTTACTGATCACATTAGCTGTACTCGTATAACATACACATTTTGATTTATTGTAAAACTACTATTATTTATGCGTAGTCAAGAAGTTTATAAAATTTATATAATTACTCTAAAAAAGTGTTAATTACACCGGATATTGAAGCGATTAACCGTACAATGAAATTTGTGAGTCCCATTTTTCAAGTGTTTTCCCAAACGCTCAGAGATAAAGAAATGTAATTAACTTATCGCTTGACACAGTATATATATTTAGTGCGATCGAGAATCGAATTAATACATCAAAACTGACAATCTGCTTTGATAACATCCCATTTTTATTTATTTCTAATAAAGTTTCAGCGCCTTCTAACTTTAATATTAGAAAAGTCGTTGTTTTTATCTTCATAATTGCCAACGTCGATTATACGTATAATGTGATTATACGTACAAACATGACGAGTGGTATACATATAGAATATTTATGAATTCTTTATAGTTATCAGAAACGCGTCAACGTATTTACTATGTATCATATTTTTGCAAAATTTTATTGAATTCAAAATGAACCTTCAAATTCTTATAATGATTGTGTCTTTTCTGTATAACTTTTAAATATACTTATTCAGCTGAATTTCCCATGATACCTATGTAAAAAAATATGCAAAACTAATTGGGTTATCACATTAAATAAAACTTGCTATTTTTGTGCATAATGAATGAAAATAAGATGCTCTAGTACAATTCTTGTGAGAGCTAAGAATTTACTCTGAAATGTCACTTATCCTAATCATACATTTATTTTGATTATATTACTTGTTATACTTTTATTAATTATTCTCTCGCGTAATTAGAGATACTAGAATTTATGGTAACACGCATATTGCACGTGTGTAGTTGCAAGTGTAAAAATGTAGATAACTGTTTGCCATAATTTAATAAAGAACATCTGTAGCTAATCGCTAATGCAATTTTTTTCACTTATACTAGAGTGCTTATTAAAGGGTCTGTAAAATACAACTCATATTTTTTACCTTCAAATAAACGGGGGTTATAGACCAAGAAATGGCATTGAAAAACAAAAAACAAACTGAACAAAGTAAAATAAACTATTAAAAAAATAATAGATGATTATACAATGTACCAATTAAATTTTTGCTCCGAACCATACATAGGAAATTAATATATACTATTATATATTTAAATATCAACAAATATCCATGTAATATTTATTACAAATACATCACGTTAGCTGATAAAAATATAACATTTTTACAAGGTTTATTAATGTGATAAGTAAGAAGAAAAATCAGGCTCATTTTGAATTTTAATCTTCTATGCGGTGTATAAAAAGTAATTTGGGAGTTGGATGTATGCGTATGAATGTGCAGGAGAAAATGAAAAGTTTGTAATTATTGTAAGTATGTGTGTACTTATATATGTATATGCATATATACATGCACAGCGATCACATTAAAAACATGAAATTGAAAAAGGATTTCGTAAATACTGTCGAGGTAGCAAAAGCTAACAAGTAGAAAACCGCAAGTGAGATAATTATTGAGGAAACGATGACAGAGTAGGAGTAAATCAAATAAGATTGCTAAGACCTTGTAAGAGTCAGCCGAAAGTAGCTCTAAATTGGAGCAATAAACGTGTGGAGTACAAACAATGTAAGGCGGAAAGTGTGTAGATATTGAGAGAGTTTTTTCCTCATTAGATATAAAACTGTCGAGAGATAATCTTTAACGAGCGTCGAGCGATAACAGTCGAGGGAAGGTAAGTACGACTATAAACAAGAAGGTTGACAGTCGAGCCGTCGCGACACTGTGCCACACCGAAAAACTAATATAAAAAATTAAGAATGTGAAACTGACCTGGATTCGTCGACAGGGTTGTTGGGTGGGTTCGCCTAATGGCGTCAACTTTGAAGCGTGGAAAAATTGCTTGATCGAACGGCTGCGGCTGGACAGGTTCGCATAAGTAAAAGCGTCATAGATGTGGACGTGTAATTCGGCAGATGTCCAACGGCTGCACTGGTATACGGGCTCACTCGCGGATACACGTGCTCCGTCGAGAGGAGAAGGGCGTGCGTATGCTAGTTTATGTATGTGTGAGCGCGCGTGTGTGGCCGTGTATGCGGGGGTATATCGTGCAAGTGTGTATGTACACGGCTGGTTGTTTAACAGAGTAGGTGTTGACACGCTGCGGGCTAGGCGTGCGCTCGCGGCCGCGGTAGGAACCGGTGTGGCGACTGTACGCGCTAGTCGACCGAACCGATCCTCCCCACTCGCCCATTCTTTCCCATTCTCCGACCATTCCCTCAATCTCTATCTCTTCCCCTCCGCTCCCCTTACCGTCCATTGTTTGTGCACGTTTTCTCTCTCTCTCTCTCTCTCTCTCTCTCTCGCCGCCACAGTTGCAGCCGCAGTCGCTACAATCTCGAGAACCGCCCCTCGGAAGCCTCTGCTCTCCTCCAATGCGCGCGCCCACCGCCCTACTCACGCCCATCCGTTTGTATAATATAGTATTTGTGTACACGTGCACCGTTAATACTCTCATCACTATTTCACCTTTCATAACACTTGCTTATTCTAACAGAACTCTATCAATGACTGCAGCAATACCATTGTCATAATGATGTTTTCCAAATTTTCAAAATTTCTATTGAATTATAATTTTTACGTTCTTTCGTTCCTCCCAAATTTTAGCACTATTAATAGAAGTTCTATATAGATAGAGATAGAAAGATTTGAAAAACATCACTTTCAAGTTATAATTACTGTAAGAATTACTATAGCTCTGTTAAAAAGAGCGGGTATCATGAAAAGTGAAATAGTGATGATAGTATTAACGATACACTCACAAAGTGACCCACAAAGTTATCTTCTCAAGTTTATTTTGGGTCTAGTAGTCACTTAATATATTAATTGATATGTTTGAATTTAAATTATTTTTTTTTGAGTTTTGAAAGAGGATTCCACTTATACGTTCTCTAGGCAAGAATTTTTCCAATGCTTACTAGCTTGCATGGTTTTACCTTTTTCGAAAAGGTTATTGAGAAAGGAGGGGGGTAAAAGAATTTTTGTAAAAGATGTAAAAATGTTATAGTATTTCATTGTTAGAAATATACTATACAACTGTGTCACAGACATTATTTTGATATATAGTGGTTGAGAAATATGCGTTTTCTATAAGAAATACAGTTAGTTCAAGAGTGTAATACCTATGCCTACAAATGTGCAACTCAACTAACAGTTAAATTAACTTAGTATATGTAATATACATAGAAGACACTTACTATTATAATACAGTATACATATCTGAGACAACGAAAATATAGATCTTGAGAAAACTGAATATGATAACATAAAAAAATTGTATCTCGTAGATACAAAAACTATATCCAGCTCCATAAAAATAAATATATCTATGAGTAGGATGATTTAAACATTTTACCGGATATTTGTGTCGCTTGATTCATTTTGATATGTTTTGTAATATAAGAGTCGTAAAACATTTTTTTTGATAATTTGTAAGTATGATAATTGGTATCAAAGAGTAACCTATCATCGAAGTATTGCATAGAGGGGATGTTGATTATAAAATAAATTTTAAGTACTGGTGAACATAAAAGCATAAATTAGCGTTCTAATGATCGGCATTTAAAAATATGTAATATACATACATTATATCGAAATATTATTCCGTACTAATAACGTACTATTTTATAAATTGAATTTTTTTTCACTTGTTTGTTTTAATTTTATTTAATGCATAAAAAGTGGTGTATTATTCACTATCAACTAATGTCATTTTATTACACGACAGTATGTTCAGAGTAAATTCAAAAATTAATTTTATAATTGTCCATGTAAAACTTTTTATTTTGGTTACAGTGAAAAATTTATTTTGTTTAGAATTGATATGTAACAGCATGTTAAAACGCTGACACATGAGATACGTATTTTTGTCTCTAACATCGAGAAATTGTTCTTAAAAAATTAACACAAAAATACAAAAAAAAAAGTAAAGCAAGTCTAAAATGATACTGATTGACTTAAATTAATAATTCATAAATAAAATAATTTTGATCAATAAAATAAAATCATACATAATTCTAATAAATGACAATAAATTTGTAACTGTGCATATCATCATCTAACGGAATAGTGAAATTGGAAAGCATAAAATATGCACTTTTGTCCCAAAATAGACAACAAATATCGAAGCACTTATTCGTTCTACAATATGAATATTACGTTAAAAAAATATATTAGAACAATGCAGAGTAAGAAATACATTACTTTAAACAAATTTAGAAAAAACGAACATTTTTTGCAAAAAAATGTTAAACTCGATCGATTAACATAATAATTACTTGCTCTACTACAAGTAATTATTATGTATTACATTATAACATTTGTTATATAATACAGTGAAGTACGACACGAACATCATATTTCATATTTAGACCCTTTGCAATGTCCTATGCATCGATGTATATGACAAATTGATATCGAAACCATTCGCAAGGGTAAACAGATATACAGATATTGCAAATAAATTATTTAGAATAATACTACACAATGGAAGATATAAAAATAAATTGAAAAAATTAGCAAAAATGTTTCACTAAACCAAACCAAATCAAACCGTCTTTTTCAAGGAAGCAAAAATATAAAACAGCTTACAATCAGGGATAATCGATACACGTAGTTTCCAATTTAAACTCATACTTTGTCATATTGTGACAATCGTTTACAAATAAAAAAATATATTCAGGCTGGATATGGAACTTTTGTTTTGAAAGTTGATAAAAATATCTGAAATAGTATCATCAAATGCAGTAACAATTTTGGATCGAATATATAGATAAAAGGTAAAGATTATATATTATTTCTTATACAAATCAACGTCCTACTTCTTTAAGAGTTCCAGCTAAAGTTAATCATCTAAATAAGATTAACATAACAAATACTAAAAGTGAATATCGAATTTTTCCTGCTTCGATTTCCTTTTCTAATATAAAAACTGCAAAAGCTCCCGTAAATTGCAATATTCGTGTGTAAGATGCCAATATCACGACAATACAATATTCAGGTAAAATTTAAGGTTCTATTTTTTGAATTAATTGAAATGATTGAAATATCTGTTAACTAAATTTTCTTTATGTTTTTTCATCGTTTACAAAATCGCAATATCATTGTGTTCAAAATATTATCTTGAGGTTAGACTTGCAAACATACAATACATATGCATATCTATTACATTCATACCTTACATGATTCTCCTTCAACCAATCAGATCACGAATAAATTGACTTCACTTTCTAGGCAATCAATTTAATATTTAAGAATATGATATAATCATAAAATATAATAATCAGTATGTAATTAAACAAAGATACATGAAATTCCATTATTATAATAATTTATTCTGTTGTATTTTATAGCTCTATTTTAGTATTTATTTATATTCGCCTACCTTCACTAGTTATGTCAAAGTTTATACATTTTTCATAAAACACAATTCCTACTACTGTAAAACAGAAAATTGTCATTTCACAAATATATAAAATAATGTTGTCAGTTACTTATCAGTGAACGTTGCAAGAGCACGATACCTCATTTTTCAATGTACATATTTTTTTCTATAATTATCACAAGATCATGATTTTTGTTGTTATAATTGATGCTCGAATTACTTAATTTTATTTTTTCAGATTGAAGTAAATTATTCAATTTCAATCCAAATATAAGCAAATTTTACAAGCGTCTCCACAATAATTTAAGAGGACAGGAATTACCGGAATATCCTCGAGTCGTTATTACTGTATTTTTTATTTTCACCATTCTATAAATTTATACAATTTTTCCATTTTCCTATATTTACTTTCATTTCTTTTCTCTACCTTTTTATAACATACAAAAAAAAAATTCAATAAAGTTCATATTAAGTAAATTTTTAAAATTTTTTAGATGTTCATATCATATTCGTATGTATTTACGAAGTTACATTTATGAATAAATTGAAAATAAAATGTAATAAATTCAACTGATATACACACATATTTATTTCTTATGATCTTTCCAAAATATTTGACCTAACGTTGTTATTGAGATATTGCCATTTCCTTATATTATTAACAATTATTTATTTCCTAAAATTTATTGTGAATATGAATTTTTTATTAAATTCACCAAATCTTTCACATTCTTAACGAAAAATATATTATTTATATTGTATTTTATATGTTTATAAACGAGATACTGAACCCGTCATTTATCTCATAAATGACGGGTTGTATGTCTAACTCCAAAATTAAGTGGGAATCCATGAAATGAGCATTTACACTCATGTAGCATCTTAAGCATTCATAGCTCGTTAACATTGCTGCAACACTTGCTTCATATACTAGACTTTTATGGTTACCCCGAAAGTTCGTAGTAACATTGCGAAAACTCAGCTGAGTCTTTTATTTATATCTGTCACTGTTGCAATTAAATTTTCATCAGCAAACATTTTTCCGATTTGAGGTCCATCACTCTATTTTGAAAAATGTTTCAATAGGTATTAGAAACAATTATTTTTTTCACGATCTCTCCGATCGCGACTGTCATATAAGCATAAGAAGTAGAGAAACCTGGTATATTTTATGTTTTAGTAATTTTATTTTAGTATTAATGAGTGAGTAATGGGAATATTAGAGTATTTATTTCCATTGTGTAATAATACTAACTTCACACTCTTTTTTGACTCTAAAAATAGTCTCCATTCGTTTGTTTTATAAAATTCGGGTTTTAATTCTTTTTATGATTTAAAATCTATTACTTTGAAAAGCCTGCTGTATATATGTATCAATTTTGTACTCATTTGACTAGGTTACTTATTATTAATCTATTTTAAACTTAAAAATTTCCAAAAATGTAAAAAAAACGTATTGGACGACCTATTTCTACTTTTTGCAATCCTATATTCTCCAACATTCAAGTTGCCATTCCATAGAGTTGTGCTTGTTCGAAAATAACCACTGCCACTTTTGCTTGAGCCATTTGATGTAAATAAATCACGTAGATATATAAGTGATTAATTTATAGATGTATAGAGCAGAGTTACATAGTAAACATATTTTATCAGGTAAAAAGTAAATCGGTGAATAGGATAAGATCTGAAGGTCGGAAAGTGCTTATTTTATGAAATGATGAGTTAATTTCGTTGATTGAATTAGAAAGCAAACAACGGAGCAGTGACGTGATACTAATACTTTAGACAAGAATTTAAGTGTTGAGTCAAAAAGGCAATCAAGTCGTGTAATCGATAGGTACAACAATAGACAATAGTGCTTATTGGCGGTAAAGTTTTTTTCTTTATAGTCGCAGTAGGCGGACCGACAGGCGTTTGAAATGAAACAATTATGCCATGAATACGTGATTAGCGGAGACCACACCCTTTTGGTTACTACCCTAATTTACTTAGGCGATCATTTTTCCAATCAATGATACATATACCTCATGTACTCATTGGTAATGTAGATATTGTAATGTATTTGTCGGTAGCATTCAATGTTAATTATACCTATTATACTATTTCATTGGTATCTACTATAATTGTTATAATGTCAAAATGTTCAAATCAAATTTTAAAGACAATATCGATGAATCTGTGGATTTACATAAATTTTTGAAAAGAAAACGATTAGACGAAAACATTCATTGACTGCTGATTGTATGAATTGCTTATACTGAGGTATCGTCTTCGGGTTTCATTAAATTAGGGCTGTTAACTTGACGAGAGGAACTGATTTTTAATAGGTATTTTATATTTCACTAAGACTACTGCAATTAGTTCTCTCTACTTTAAAGCAGTTTATTTTAAAGCAGATAAATTAAAATGTCAAAAATTATTTCTTGCCTATAAAGTAAAATAATTATCTATATTAAACAAATCCTTTCATCAATAAAACAATAAAATGGTGATTTTTGAATCATCCTTTTACAAATACATATTAACACAAGGAAGAGTAACAAAGATACGTTTAACCTTAGCTGCTATTTACATGTGTAAATTTCATTATTATCGTCGATTTCCAATAAATACTTCAAATAGTTATTTTAAACGCTTTTTATTAAATAGCAGAGTGGTGCCAACGTAAAGAAATAATCTATAGTCTTTTATTGCTTCGCTCCGTTAGCACATAGAAAAAAAACATGTTTGACGACCCAAATATATATTTCTCTTTCCATCAAAAGTCCTCCCTTTTTATAATTGAATTATTAAAAATATAATAATAATTAATTTCGGTATAATATAATAATGAGTAAAATTATAGCAAAATATAACTAAGAAATTATATAAATAAGTTGATAACTTTGTGCGAAAAATATTTATTTCACAACAAACGTTTTATAATACATAATCTTCCATTTTAAATACTGGTAGGTGCAGCTGCAAACAGAAAGAGATTCCTAACCTATGTTGGTTGTATTCCTCAATATGTAACCAATGCAAATAATAGACCAGATTTAAATGTTTATAGGTTCTCAACAATAAATGTACTTTTTTCATACAAAACTGCTAGTCGTAATGACTGGCTGAAAGCGTTAAGATTACAATGGTAAGTAAACTATTAATATACGCATTTTTTAACCGAGGATGCTATGAATATCTTGAATGAACCATATATTACTAACTAGTTAACAAGCACACTACACGCGCACCTATTTTATTTCTTTACCTACTTTTTGAGTAAATCAAATTGATAGCTGTATCCAATAACAAAATGTTCTCTACTTCGTATCCATTTTAGAAAAAAGAGTACCGCTTGAAACATTTGTCGATTTAAAAAAAAAATTATAAACAATTTTCACATTTTTTTAATTTTTACTATCGCTAACAATGAATTTCTATATTTTACGCTTAATTGTGTATGTTTCAAAGATATATATGAAATTATGTAACAATTAAAATATGTGGAATTTTCCAAACAATTGTCAGTGGAGGAATACAAGGGTGACTATTAATTACGAGACTGAAGTAGCAATAGCAAAAGTACATATGCGCCGAATGCCAACGCCTGACAGCTCCTTAGCATGAAATCTTTTTTTTCAAATACAGCACCTCTGGCTTTTGTAAACAAATAGGTATAGGTGTCGCCCATATTGGAGTAGTTTTTTGTTTTATTGAAAAAAATGTTAAGTGTAATAATAGAGCTACGAATTATTGTGAAGTTTCATATGAAACTTGGAAAAACTGATACTGAAACTTATAATTTATTGATAAAGTGTATGATAATAAATGTTATCTCATGCAGGTATTTTTAAGTAGTTTAATCGTTTACAGGATGACCGTTAAAACGTTGAAGATGATTCACAAAACCAAATCAATGATGCTTGTTTTTTTGTATATTTGTGGAATTGGGTACCTCCACTGGATTCTTGAAGGTCAAATTATCAATCAACATTACTACCTTTATGATTTTGCTGAACTCTGTGAAAGGATAAGGAAAACTTGTATTGTCGAGGGACAAGTCATGGGTTCTCCATCAAGACAATACGTCAGCTTTGTCTGTCAGGAGGACACGCGTTCTAAAGAAGTTAACAGAATTAAATATTGAAGGCAATGAAGAATAAATATAGATAAAATCAAATAAAAATATTTTACGATATCAATCGCATTATTTATTAGCCACATTTTACGTACAATATATTTTTGTAAATTCGTTTAAATCCGTTGCACGTTTTAAGAGTATATTTGTTTTGGGTTCATATGACATATGCAGGTAAACTTTATGAACTTTACGGTCCTATAGCTATAATATTTGAAAAACTTATTGAAAGTCACCAACTTATCGTGATAGCTTATGCTATTTGAATAGTTTAAATGACCTAATTTAAAATGACAAATAAAAAAAAGATTCAATGTTCTTATAAATACGTCAGTCGACGAGTCACTTGAAATGGTGCCGGGATACATATGCATTATTGCTTAACTGATTATCGTTGACAAGTATATTAACATTGTTGCGTTCTATGAACGCTTAGTTTGCATAATCCATAATGTTTGATACGAAACATGTGATGAATAAAATATTTATGTATGAAAGTAGTGTAGAATGACGTTAATTGTCAGTTTTATCTATTTAGTTTATGACAGATATTTACATAAATTTTGTATAAATCAATGCTTGGAATTTTAAAACGTAATTTAAAAATAACAATTTAAAAACAAATTTGTCATTTTTTCAGAATAAACGGTTCAATATTGCAAATGATTTCTGTAATAATAAATATAAATAATACAATGCTACCTAAAAATTCATTCTATTTTGAGTATTTATATAATAGTAACTATGTAAATAATTTATTTTTTTAATTATTATCACATTCGACCGATGATGCCTGAGCAGAGAAGATCTATTGTTAGGTCACTCTGTGGCGAAAGTGATTAGAGGTAACGAATTGTGTAAACTTACTACAATTAGCTTATCGCAGGTATTAATGCAAATCTATTTAACTAAAAAATTATGTCAACAATAATATGGAAGTGGTCAATACGGCTACTATCGATACAGAAAAAGCTATTGTGGAAAAAGCAATAATTAATAATGCAATAGAAAAGAGGAGTGGTATCAACAACCAAAGCAAAAGATGTTTATTTAACTTGCCTTAATTTGCCCTAATTCGAACAGTATGGTTAAGAAGATACAACAATATAATATCCTGAATAAATAGCTAAGCTTGTCAGTAAGAACAAGCATCAGATTTAAACGGCTAACACCACCCAAGCCCAGGAAGAAGCAAAAGAACCGAACTCACCTAAAGTATAAATGCTGTAAACCCACAGGCAATATTCGTGAGCGACGTATTACCATACAGCCACTGAAGGAGATGCTAGATAAAATAACAAATAAAAATTATATAATAAAAGTTTTAAGTAACAACGAAGATGAATACAACCAGGAGTATCCGAGGAATTCCTACCAATAGTTGAAGAACTTTAAAAGAGAAGAACCCATTTCTGTACATATTAATTGAAACAAGATAAGGGATATAAAGTGGCATTGCGAGGGATTCATTATTTGATGGACACAAACGAAAAAAAAATGGAATAAGGAAAAAATTTATAAGGTAACCAACATATCTAATATGCGTATCAATAAAACCAAATTTCCGATACCTCTCTTCATAGTAGAAATAGCTACGGGTTCATATAACACAAAAATACTTTATATAAACAAACTGTTAAACCTGGTAGTGAAAGCTGAACTACTATACAACTGCGAGGAATTTGAATACACAAAGAATCACTGCATCACAACTGCAGTATGTGTCAAATGTACTAAATACCACAGAACAAGTAACTGCATCTACAGAGGAAAATTTAAGTGAAATGTGCCAATTTCTAAGGGAATTATCCAGTAAGTTATAAAGGTTGTCCAACATGAAAATAGTTACAACAAAAATATCAGTACAATATCACGTCAAGACAATAAATCCCAGAATAACCCAGCAAAACCTAGTATCTGATACACAAAAGTAATAATTATTTAATTATTTAATCATCTGGGACCAATGATAAAATCATAATATTATGCACACCAGAATCTATTTGTAATCTTATATATATGAAAGACAAACGTTCAAAAAATACACATCTTTCTGAATTTCTCGGAAAAATTAATTTTTGCCAAGATTATTAACTCTCGAAAATGAGATGAGTAAAGCGTTTTACAATATTAAATCGCATGTAACTTTTAAATTATTGACTTTTGATGTAACACATATGATTTTTTTTTGCTGCGTTGCGAACGCGGACGTCCAACCAAATTGGTGCTCAAGCGAAGCGCTCTACCCTCTTACACCGCGCAGTTTCCCCTTCCCACGCCTCTTTAAAGACGTGGATAGGACGTGAGCATTCACCAAAGGCCGTACTCAGGTGTATCGCGCCTAAAAACGTTCTCACTTAAAAAAAAATAAGTAGAGAATTTTCCTTGTGAAAAGGGATAATCCTGTCTTACCTTATTTAGTAAAGGAAGGTTTGATTAATGTTTTAGTGATCGAACAGGTGGGCTTATTTAAATGTGTTATATTTTAACAATACTCATCTTTATATATATATATATACACTGTATGAAAAATCAACAAACATTTTATTATAGTAGTTAAATTGATGTCATTTATAGTTATGTCTGGAGACTAATCGAAATCCTACATTAAACATGTGTTCATATCATTGGAAGGTAATTAAAAGAAAGGTTATTTTAAAGACGATTGCTATTCATTTGGATAAAAATCTATGAATAATTATTAAAGTCGATTTTGACTGTTATACTTTGCGTACGATACTTCGCCGTATATATACGAATAGAAAATTTCATCGTCGGTTTATCTCTACTCTTTAGAAATGTTAAATATAACAAATATCATACTTCACATATATTGTCAACGTCACGTATATATTCACATTTGATTGCACGAATCTTCAGCAAGGACATTTGGTATTTTGATTATTTCAACATGACGGACGCAATTTTATTTCTCAAATTATCGTACGCAGTGAAGTTGTTATACTCGTTTTGATTTCACAATCAAGAACACTTCACAAATAAAAATAATTAAGTTAATTAACCGATTTAGTTGACAAAGTCAATCAACGGCTATAGAGTTATAAACAAATTCTTCTGCAGGATTTGAATGGAAATTTTGGTGAATGAAACGATGATGAGCAAGCAAATTCTACCCTCAAATATTTCGCAATTTCACGCTAAGTTACTCGCTGGTCGGCGACTCACTGAAACAATAAGAGAGGCGCCATTCCAGCACAGGCGACGGTTACAATATTTATTTCATATGCTTAATTCCTGCAGCGACCAAGTTATTTATGCCTTGGGCAAAACCGAAAGCATAATCACTTCGGATTTATTAATGATATTTAAAAAATTGTTTATTCCTAATAAGGACGTATTTGATAAGGTGGTACTCGATCAATAAATAAGTAACGTATGACGCAACGATATACACAGATTTCACATTCAAAAAGCTGTCTTCTATTTTTTAACTAATAACTATTAAAATCTTTGATACAGCAGCATCACATAAAATTACGATGCATAGAATAACAAGCCGAATACGAACAGATTGAAAATAATATAGCTAAAACTGTGTCATTAGTGTAACGTATAACAATAAAGTTTTCATGTATTTACTAGTATAAGAATCTTCAAATACATAATATGTACAGGTGATGTACTAATAAGTTCACGAAAATTTTCGGCTTAATATTGCTCTTAAATGTACGATTCAATGGTTAATTCGATAAGGTCGCAAAAATTATGGAAAATATTGTGGTTTTGATTGCGCTGAAACGGGCTTAAATTAATCTATTGACTGGATTTTGGTACCCGAAGTAATCGTGGTACATGAAGCATTGGTTTATCCCTTAGTCAAAGTAAAATATATTATAAATGAATTATTTTTTCTTAATTTCAAATGAATAAACTCATTAAAGTGCATTCCCCTATAAACAAAACTGTGCGTACTGTATTCTATAAAATTACCAAATTTATTTAACTAGCCGTTGAGCTGTATAAATTTGAAGTATTGTCGAAAAAAATGTTTATTCAGAATGTCTATATCGATTGATATACTCAAGGGTCCTTAAAACTATTTATTAGTGAGAGACCTTCTTTCGTATGTTAATTTGAGAAGTACACATCAAAAAAGCTTGTAATTTATGGTAGGCTTTGTTCACGATGTGTAGTAGACTAATTTTGGTGCCCAAGTGTCGAAAATCTCCAATTAGCTGGGTTTGATTCATTGTTGAACATGCACGGAGGAGAATAGTTGCGTCGTATACAGGTTATTAAGTGTAGCTTGCGTGTAATCGGAGATTTTATCGTCTATAAAATTGTGATTTATAAAACCTCGTGATTTACAGCCTGGCGCGTCGTTTTTATAAGCTGTCACTAGTCTGATGTGCCACTGATATTAACGGGCATAAAATAACTGTTTCGCATAAAATAAAATATCGTTCTTTCAGCTACAAGTTTAACATAGAGATTACGAGAAAAAAAGAAGAGAGAGAGAGAGAGAGAGAGAGAGAGAGAGAGAGATTGAATGATATGCAGACACCGTCTCATCTGTTTCATTAGGTTGACTGCTATCGTTGGCAGCATGCATAACACATGGAAATGACTTTGTTTTACGACTAGTCCATTAACTCGTTAGCATCTCTTCAGCACAATTAGTCTGCGTCTACATTTTTGCCACCATTTGAATCAAACTTGATGGCTCTCGACCAATTATGTGTGATTTGCCCAATGTGTTTGGCTTGGTACATCAGAAGCGCTTTGCACCTTTGTTCTACCGCTTTCTCGTGACTCAGCCATTCAATATGCCTTCTCCTACCAAATTCCATTAAATTGGTCTTATAGCGACTTCTAAAAAACATCTTTCAAGAAGTAAACATCGGTACAAGTATGCATTTTAGCTCAACCGTTAATTTTCACTATCGGAATTTAAAGGGTTGTGAAATCATTAGCAATCAGGAAGTACTGCATTATAACTTCTTCTACTACATGCACTATAAAATAGTTAAACTATATGTCGTATAAATGAAATTAGCATTTTCCTAAGCAAAATCAAGACTATTGCTAAGATAATTAGTATACCAAATTTTTTTCAAAAATAAAAAAGAAATTATGAAAACATGGATATGTCTAAAAATAAATATAAGCGTTCTGATAGTTATTATTTCACACACGTATACGAAGAAAAGCCTTCTATACGTGGGTAAGGCATTGAAAATTGAACTTTTCACGCGTATTTAACTAGTACATTATCTAAGAAGAGAATGATTATTGTAAAATATAATTTTATAAAATGAAGTTACATTTGCATAAGTTTTTGGGTCGTTTAAAATGGAATAAGGTAATTTTTCAGAGCTAATAACGCTATTCACAGAATGAATAACAATGTTTATTATAAAAAAAAAATGATAACGTCATTCGAAACGGCTTAATTCGAAAGGCACTCATATAAAAATAACGTATCTTATTTGAATAGATAACAATCAAGATTATCGATATATTATGTATGAAATAACAACTTGACAGAGGCTTGTATTCAAGACTTCTATTATATCAGACTTATTCTTTACCAGTCCACCGCTTGGATTTCTGTGGCAATTGATGCCTCCTAAAACATTAAAGTTTTCAAGATGCTTTTGTCTCGTAATAAATTTGCGATATCTTTGGTTCTGATTATTTTTTATGCATGAAATTATATTAATTGAAATTACGAATTCTTATATTATTAAATTGCAATATCTTTCATTTTAATTAATATATTTACAATTTTATAAAAGTAGTAAATTCCTTTTAAAATACAGAATTATTTCGTTGCTCAATAGTTTCTCTAATTTCTACAAGTAAATATGATAAATTTTGACAAATAAATATGACTGAGATAACGTTATGCGGGGTGTAGCTATTAAATAACGAGACTGACGCTCCAATAGAAGTAGTACGTATGGGTCAAACGCCAACATTCAACAACTGCTTAGCATGAAGCCTTCTCTCTGCATACAATACTTCTTGCTATTATAAACAAATCCGTATAGCGGTAGGTTTCATCCGCATTAGAGCAATTTTTTTGTTTTATCGAAAAAATGTTAAGCGTAATAATATAGTAACGAATTATTTTGAAGTTTCATATGAAATTTGGAAAAACCGATACTAAAAATTATAATTTATTTAAAAAAAATGTAATCATGAATTTTATCCCATACATGTATTTTTAAGTAGTTTAATCATTTAGAAGATAGCCAATGGAATGTTGAAGATGATTCATAAAGTCAAAGCAAGTATGCTTGTTTTTTTTGTATTTATGGGATTGTGTACCTTCACTGAATTCTTAAAGGACAAATTATTAACAACCTTTACGTTTTTGCTGAACTCCGTGAAAGAATAAAGAAAATCTATATTGTGGAGGGATAAGTTCTGTTCTCCATCAGTAAGTTGCCTTTGTCTGTCAAGAGGTTTCGATCTATGTTCGGTATCCCAGTAACAAACAATCAGCTTTATTCGCTAGATCTTATACCATACGTTTTCTATCTTTTTCCTAAAATGAAATCTACAGTAAAAAGAACAAGATTTGAATGCGTTGAATCTATAATAGAGATAGGTGTACACGTTCTGTAACGTCCAATGGATATTACATAATTTCGATAAATTAAGAGTATATTTTGGTCATAAAGTTTTATCATGGCCCTTTGACGGAAATGTTGATAGCCGAATTATTTATGAAAGTGAACATAGTTGCATTCGTGTTCTGCGCTCTCGATTGCAATCGAAAAAGTTTATTTTTACGATTCTACGCATTTAGAAAACTTCGTTAACGGAGAGATCAAAGGTATTCTTTGAAGGGTCCATTTTATGGGTTTTCGGAGAATGCTAGCCCTCTTATTGGAGGATGTATAGTTCATCTATTGGATCTAGAAGTAAATGAACTTAAAGATTAAGTTTTTTCAAGTTTGAGAACGGATAATCTTCAAAACTCAGACACAGACGATAGTGGCCTGTGTACTTTATAAATGAATTTGTTTTTATTTGTGCTATTGTAGCGGATATTACAGTGATTGACTGAACTGGAGAAAACATATTTGGACCAATAGAAAACAACTTAATCTTAAACTCACAAAAATGTTAATAATCTTTGCTAATAAAGAAACAATCTTCGTAAACGCTTAAATAGACTACTAAAGCACTCAGATCAATAAATAAAAGACATTCTACAGAAATGTACGAATCATTCAAAATTAAGAAGATATAAACAACAATGATATATTTGTGATAGATCATCTAAAAACGTATTGGCGCTTCCTTTGTAATACTCATGCATTTCAAACGTTTTGTGTCTTTTCTTTTTTTATCTTTCATTAACAATCATAAATTAAAATTTAGTAAATGTATGATTATAGAGATGTTAAATAAAAGTAGAAGATAAAAATAAATTAAATTAACAGATTTGATGTCACCTTACAAATTATTTTTGCGAATTTATCTTCTTTGATTATTTGTACATAGCATATACTTTAATTTTTATATCTTTACTTATAATTAATTGAATCAGTAGTTTCTATTTTTATAATAATATTTTTTTATATAAGAAAGCTTTTTTCGTATGTTTAACTCTTCAAATGATAATTTTACCAATTAGGTTTTATTAATTACATTATGAACAATAATTAGATAGTATATATTTATAAGGTTTTACTAGTTTTCTTATAATTTTTTTATTAAATCTTTACCATACGTACTAGGTTAGTATAACCAGAGCGAATTTAAAAGCGGTACCATTTTGGAAATAGTAGATGAAGGGGACCAGGACCGAGGTACAAACAGTCTAAGTATTAATTGATAGTATCAGCTTACACTTCGTGATCAAGCATACTTATTGAAAACTTAAGGAAGGGTGAATTGCACCCAGTTCGCAGGGTATGTAAGTAACGAGCATATACCATCAACTTACTGTCTATTTTATAAGTTTTTATCTATTTTATAAAAATTGCTGTAATTAAAATAATGATTTACACATACACATAAAATTGAATAGAACAAAAATATACATACGTAAATATACAATCTGTTTAACATTATACGATTTAGAAGAATTTGATACTTAAAAACTATTACAATTCTTTTTACGCACCTGTAAGACACATTTGTTTTCTACAATGATATACAATTTGTTTGCATATGTATTTATATTTTTATTGTATTTAATTTTATTTTGCAGTATTTGTGTATATATAATTTTTCCAAATTTATTCGAATTACAGTTATTTTTACAATTATAAAGTAAAAAATATTGTTATAGAATACATGTTATTTAATTGGAAAAATAAATATGAAATAAATCAAGTACAAAACTATTTTTATTACTTTCAATTCATTTTTCCAAGTAAAAAGATTGTGATACAAAAATAGATTTTCAATTATCCAAACTTATCAGTAATTCATAATGAATCGATCGTTTGTCCACTGATTATTTCAAGCATTATTGTATTTGTAAAATTAATTATAGTTTATACCACTGTAATCGTCACAATATCCTTGAAATGTGTAAAAATATAATGGTAAATAAAAATGCTTATTATTATTTTGATAATATAAAAGTAAATAAAAATGCAAATCTTAATACATGCTTGTCTATATAATTATAAATTAATGATATATCATGAATTTAATATCGCCAAAAAATTTTACATTCAGATTATATTGTTTAATTTTATTGTTCGTTTTTTTCCAATCAATTCGAATGTCATTGTAGAATTTTATTGGACAAAAAACAAAAAAACTGCATGGAAATAATTTTTTATGCATATAAAATAAATAACACATTCTTTTAACGTATAATTCCTTAATGGGTATTAATAGAGGAGAGGAAGGATGATTAATTTTTAAAAGATATATATTAAAATAAATGTGTTAAATTTCAAAGGCATACTTGCCCGAACTAACTTAACCAAAGTAGATATAAAATGATTACTATATCATTCAAATTGCTATAATGTATAAACAATACTACTATTGTGAGTATATAAAAGTAACTAAAAAACTAAAATAAGTACGGTCATTTTTATAAGTTAGTAACTTTCAAAATTTCACGCGCAATAATTTGAACGAAACACTACTCCCATCAACTGTCATCTATTAATAGATTTTGTGAAATTTTTATCAAGATGAAGCATTGAAAGCAGGTAATTTTATTGAAACTGAGAAAAAGTGATTTTCGTGTGTTAAGCATTATTTTTTGCGTAACAAAACCATTACCTTAACCAAGAAGGCTTGGAAAATACTATAGTGACTCTGCACCATCAATTTCAATGTTTAAGTAGCAGTTTATTGAGTTTCCTTGTGGCTCTACCAGCAAAAATAATACTGAACGTTTAGATCGACAAAACAGATCGTTGCACCAGAAATTATGGAATAAATTCATGTAATGACTATCGGAGAATGAAAATGCGTGAGGTATATGAAGCTGTAAACATCTCAATTGAACGAGATAATATTGTACATAAATATTTGGACATGTAAAAGCTATCCGCATGATGGGTACCGCTATTGCTTACACTCGATCATAAACGAAACCGTGTGAACACTTCACAGGAATATTTGATGATATTCAGAAGCAACCCGTACGAGATTTTGTACTGTTTCGTATCCGCGGACAAAATATGGATCCATCACAACATACCAGAGACCAAGCTGCAATTAAGATAGTATTTTTTCTTGATGAACATGCTTCGAATAAGGCCAAGGTCTGTCAAACAACAAGGTTATGGCCACAGTTTTCGGTATGCACAAGGCATTATTCACATGAATTACACAAACCGACATCTCTGAGACCCAGAAACCAAAGTATACTTTTCCAAAGGTTTTTGATATGCTGAATCCGAGCATAAAGCCCAAATTGTCCAAATGGTTCTGATTCTCAAGATATCCTAACCTAAAATTGCAAAAATAGCAACTATTGACCGGTTTTGAGGTTATGTAATATCATAACATATTTCTTATTTCAAAAACTATTAATAGAAATGTAAAGTATATGTTTTAGCCTGTGTTATCTTGAAAACGGTAAAATGATCACCGGCGAACATTACCTAGAGCTTTTGAAAATATTAGATATTGATTTCAAGCAAAAATGATTTATTTGGTGAACAAAAAAGTACCATTCCATTAAGGATTTGCACAGATACACATGTGTGCAGGGACCATGCATAAATTCCATAAAATGTCCTACGACTCCGATCACATTCAGCATAATCTTCAGATTTAGCTTCCCCCCCCCCCCCTTAACTATTTGTAAATTTTATCTTCTATGATTTGTTTGTGCTTTATCTAGCTTGTTGATTTTATCAAATATTCTATTTTCATCATTTTAATATGTAGTATTATTATAATCGGTGAATAATCCCATCCTATCAATGACTGAACAGGGAACAATCACGCTACCTCAGTAGCTGTCTTTAGTATACTGTCTTCCAAATCATAGTATTAATAAAGAATCTTTTTTTCCTTCTTTCGAAATTTTTGGCGGTCGATTTATTGTCAGAGGTAACTTTAACGTTAAATATCCATGGTCGGTCTCAAAATCAACTACCTTGGCCCAAAAAGGTAACCAACTGTATAAGACAATAAAAAGTAAATACTACCCCCCAATATTGACAGATGAACCGACTTACTGGCCATCAATTTTCAATAAACTAGTAGATCTAATTGACTTCATTATAGCAAAAGATACCAACCCTTCATATTTCGGATTAAGTTTTTCCTTCGACTTAATATAAAATTACTCACCAGTTATAATAATTCTAGTTGTTAAAATGATGAAAAAATAATCTTGTATAAAATCAACAAATTGAATAAAATACAAACAAATCATGAAAAACAAGATTCACAGTAACATTCCTCTAAAAACTCAAGGGATATTGAACAAAATATCGACAATTTTAATGAACTAATTAGACTAATTAGCAATTAATTAAAAAATGATTAAAAAATAGTCCTCAATAAAATTTGAGAAGACAGAAAACTAAGTTAGATATGGAAAACTACTAAACTCAAGTAAGATAAGATCAAACGAAAAATCTTCTTCAAAAATAAAAAAATAGTCAAGTACAAACATATCTATTAAATCTCACATCTATAGAAGCTACTGATTATTCACCATGGAAAGCTATAAAAAATTTAAAAAACCTCAGCAGCTTATTCTTCCTATTTGTCAGGGCTCTGGATATTGGGATAGAACTAATGAGCAAAAAGCCTTTGAATCATTTCAGCGACGTGTTTATTACATTCAACCCTAGAGACATCACTGAATAGAAAAGAAATCAACAATAAAATTTTCTTACAGTCCGAAGAAAGCAGTTTGGTCCTAGTTCTATACATATTTTACATAGCTGACCTACGAACAATCTTAAATATCACCACAGGTGTATATACAGATGATATAGTTCTACTCACATCCCATTCTATTGCCAAATCAGTGTTACGTAACTTACAAAAATACTTAAACGAAGTTGAAAAATGTCTTGAAGCATGGAATTTTAAATAAAAATGAATTAAGATAAGTGTAACCAATTGACTTTCATGTTGAGAAAAGACACCTGTCCACTAATTACTCTAAATGAAAAGACCATCCCTCAGGATAATCACGCGAAATATCTCGAAATTTACTTTGATTATCGATTGAACTGGAGAGAGCATATTTGGATGAAAAGAAAACAATTAAGTTCTAAAATAAAAAAATTTTATATAAAAATCAAATTATAAACTCACGACTAAACAAATATAAACAATTACTATAACTTAATTTAACACACCTATTAATTCATTACTGGAGTTCCCAACTAAAACGCATCATTTCAAAAATTCATTCATTCGCAGTTTTCCAGTGACATATCTACTTATTTTCATAATTCTAGCTTCATGTAATTACCGTTTCTTGACAAAAAATGGCTTTACTTCTAAGTTTATGTACGTTTCATTTCCATTATTTACAATGAGTCCAGAAAAATGTTCTTTTTTAGTTAAGATCACAATCCGTTTGTTATTCCTCCGTCATTATGTAATCAAAATAATTTATATACTAAATGTATCCTTTACAGATTGCAAATAGAAATAATACAAAAAAACATCCATGTTCAGATGCTAACGTTAAATTTAGCTAACCTATGATATTTGGTCTGGTACTTCTGGGACTATTCTGCTATATTCTGTAGCTGTTCTAAAATATGAAAGTAACATTTATAGACCGAATGAGTAGACGATCATACTCTTAAGAGAAGAATAGTCGATATGATGAGTGGAAACTACGTAATGTTGAAACTGAAAAAGAAATCAGGTCAGATGTAAAAGAAAACACCATAGATGATCATCTACAAGAAAAGTCCAGTGGTGATAGCAATAAAGATCATGATACTGAGTAAAAAGTGACACAAATTCAGTTATTTAATATAAAATTGGCATTTTATATAAGGTCCGTTTCACAAGACTTACTTACAAATAATAGTTTCTAGTTAAGATGACAAAATCAAGTAAAAGTGCAATGATCGATCAATTTTCCGATGATTTTCCGATTGAATTTTTCTTCTCTTTACAAAAATGTATTGTACATTGTTACAGAAAAATAAATTACATATTTCACAAAGTATCTACATATAAATGCAATATTTATGTTTTTTTTACATTTCTGTTTTTTGTTACGTATATGATCGTTTTTTATTTAATTTTATATCGTACTATATCTTCATATAAGAATAGTAAAAAGTTATAATACTCTTTAGTCTTTTTTGAAGAATAATAAAATAAAATGTCGAAAAAATGTTAGGTATCACTATAACAAAAACGTCGTCAATTTTAAGCTGTACAATTTAAGAATTTGTGCTTCATTTTACTTTACAATATTTGGAATTTTTCAAATTCATTTATAATTAAAGTAATTTTTGTACTTTTTAAGGCGTATTCTTTTTTTTTTTTCGAGAAACGGAATGAAATATTCTAAATAATGTGAGAGCTCATTTGTGTTCAATAATAATAAAAAAGCAAAAAAGATCGAAAAAAGCTTTTTTTCAGTTGAACAGACGTTCTGACGAGCTCTCGAACTTTGGTAAAATTTTAGAAATATATTTTCCGTATCTGTTAGGAAAAATTCTCTGAAATAAGACTAAAACAGAACGTTAACAAATTTTTAATTACAACTGAACTACAGACCAAAGAGTGAAAAAAGCTTCGAAAAACGATTTTACTGTGTAAATGCCTTTTACGAGCTGAAATTTGGGGAAATGGCTTTTTTTATACAAAATGTAACTCCATAAGTATTTCATGACAAAGACTAAGTTCAAGACAACATACTTACTCGGCTATGGCCTTTTATTACAATGCATGTATTTTTTGCTATATAATCTAATAAATATTGCCATAATTATGACAAAAAAATTAATTTTTTAAATCAACTAAATTTTATACTTTTAAAATTTTCGATATGAATTAGCAACAAAATCAAGATTCTATAATATTATTTATTAGTGTGTCCGAGCGAGTTGCTTGCACATCACTATTTTTACAACTGATATTTAGTATAGTGCTCTTATATATAAATGGCGTTTCGTAATTCACAAGCGGGCTGAAATATGATCTCTTAGTATATAGGAAAATTTCATCCTCTCAGTTGCATATAACAAATGCACACGATATGACTGTATTAGTGAGTGGACTACGAATTATAGATTAGAATTGAATATGTATGTACCAACAGACTTATGCAAATTTGATTACATATATATATATGATTTAAACCACATTATTAATCTTACAAGTTGATTTGTATAAAGTAGAAATCATTACAGCAATATTTACTATATATAAAATAAAAAACGTATTACGTCGGTA
Organism: Chouioia cunea; assembly: GCA_030064505.1. Lineage (NCBI taxonomy): Eukaryota > Metazoa > Arthropoda > Insecta > Hymenoptera > Eulophidae > Chouioia > Chouioia cunea. Next base: position 14,892,966 of record JAOPFQ010000005.1, read on the forward strand.
ACAAATTTTATTATAGTAGAAGTATATCGGTCAAAAATTTTATTTAACTATAATTTTTGCTATGATTATAGTCAATTTTAATAGTTGAGTTTTCTCAGTATATTCGTAAAAGTTACTTTTACGTACGACAAACAGTGTTTAAATCAAATATTACACAAATTATGTAAAAAAATTACGGCTAGTTGTCACTACGTGACATTTTTCTTTCCGTTTATAATTTCAAGCTGTGTCCCATAGCCATGTAAGTAACCCATTCTAAGTAACTACTATAACTATAATTATTCTAACTATACTATGGTGTACCGAATGATTTAATAAAGAAAAAGCCAATCTCTTTCTTGTTCTTTCTACCTCTCTCTCCTTTCCGTAACAGTACAATATCTCTGCTATGAATACGCTACTTCTCTAATTTTTCTATATCTTATAGGACGATATATATATATATACTTATGATTTTTGCAAGGTTAAGTTTATTGTTACGCCAGATTGTTTGTAAGATAATATACTTTAATTTATTTTAAGAGAGTTTTGTTTACAGATTTTTTGGTATGACCTTTGAGCTTTTTCTCATTCTACTTTACAGCTGGTTACGATGACTATGAATCTAATATTTATTGTCCTCTCTAGGGTCCTCTCTTGTTCAACTTTTGTCAGAATCTTAAAGTTTAACCTTTTAGTAATCATAATCCTCATAATGTACGGTGCACATAAAAAACAATAACTTTCAATTTTATTAATTTTATTTTACCAAAATAACTATGTGATTTAAAATTGATGTTTTAAAACAAATTCGAAAAGGCTCTACTGCAACTCCCACGCAATTTTCCATGGGCATTAGTAAGTGCTGGTGTTCACTCTTATTAATTGAAAGCTCTGTAGTAGTTCAATTATTATGATCTCGATCTATGAAATGAAGGGAAGTGAAAGGTGGGACTTATTCCTTTCGGAAGAGGCGCTTACATAATTCTGATATATCTTCACACATAGGTAAGTTCGTTTAGTTTTATTACGTACCTCTTTCTCATCAAAAGACATGTAGCTATTCAAAGCAGTTATGATAGCAAAATTGAACGAATTAAATCGTTAAATGAACAAGTAAAATGAGGAAAAGTTTTTCAGACCAACTAATATGAGAAGGTGCCATTATTGTAGCTTTAAATTGTTAATGAAATCGTTTAATAAAAATTAGCAGAAGGATGCCAACTAGTTGAATACAAATGATTGAAGCTAAATTTTTTTACGATATTTTTACAAATGTATAAGGTGAAATGCGATCTTCGATCAGTTGGACTAACTGTGGAGTAATACACTCAAGTGAATAGATTTCTGCCCGACATCTAAAGCGATCAAGAAATCTCAAACAATATCTTAAAAAATGTGCTGGTGGGAGTGTACCAACAATAACGATATTAACATGCGATAATGTTTGTGAAGGAGTTTACAAATTTTCTAACAGAGTTTTTACATGTCCTGTAACTTACCAACGTTGGCATTCTAAGTAACTGCGAGTTCATTCATAACAATGTTCCTGCATTAATGACCAAACAAACTATTCACTAATTAATTTTGATGTAACTAAAATATTACAATCGCTTAATTCATAGAGTAGTTTAAATACGTTAAGATTTTAAAGTTTAGTTAGAAATAGCTTTAGTTTTCCTGTAAAGATCTTGCCATAAATATGAACTGTTGATTCAGGAATCGTTAATTTTTTGTATTAAGAGAAACATTTTTTTTTAAATCCTTCTTGATTTCTTCATCAGTATTTTTTGAAATATTTAATTTTTTATAATCTAAAGGTATTGAAATACTTACATTAAGAGACACATTGTCACAGAAAACATTATTTGATTCTTCAATATGTTGACTATCTGTAGTAAATTTCGAAACAAACCTAATTTTCTTGTTATTGTTTAAAAGTATTGATTAGAGGCTTATGGGCGGTAAATATTGTGAATGAATAGCCATCTAAAAAATTATTAAAATATAGAATGGATTTATTAACCGCAAGGAGTTCATAACAATATGAGGGCCAAGCGCATTCTCTGGCAGATTTTTTAAAATAAAATGTTAAAGGTAACCAGGAATCGTCAATCAATTATATAAAACTCCAACTGATTTATTACAAATATTCGTAAATAAACCAAAAATTAATCCATGATAAGGATATCGACAGTGTCAATAAAATCAAAAGTGTAGAAGATTTTAAACAGTTTTTACCATCTTGAAAAGCGTTTTATAATTTTGGATTCCATGGAATTTCCATAGAATCTTATAGTGCTACAATTCTTTCCTGAAGCGGTTTTTAACCCTGCTGCAGATACAATATAACTAAGATATTTAACTTGAGATTTTCCGAAAACATATTTTGCAGAATTTATGACGTATCCGTAACTTGAAAGACTCGGAAGATGTTCTTTGGAAGATAAGAAAGCTATCGATGTATGGGAAACAAAAATTCAACCACGAATGACTTCATCAATAAATCGTTGAAATGTCTGTCCAGCATCTCGAAGATTAAATGTTATAAATAGAAAATCGAAAATTCCAAATGAGGTAATCAATACTGTTTTATAAATATCATCAGGATTGACAGAAACCTGTTGATATATCTTTAGTAAGTTAATTATGGAATATATACAGCAGTCACCCATAACGTTAGTAAAATGATAGATATGGCATGCTGGACATCAATTGGGTATTGTTCAAAAATTTAATGTTCGATTATCTCCAGAGGGTCACCAACTAGTTTATCCTTAAGAAGCTTAAAGAAATAGACACGATTATACGCCTTCAAGAGGTCGAACTATACCAGCTTGAGGTATTTTAGAAAACTCTTTTTTTGCAATCTTCAATATTTCTAGTCCCAAAAGACAGAAACGATAAGAGATGGGAGGTCTAGGAATAGAGCGAATATAATGTACAGTTTGCCTAACACTGTTTTGAGAAATGCTTCGAAGATTTCCTTTGACGTGAATTCAAGTAGTTCCATCTAATAATAATGTATTACGACATGTGATCTATACGCAAATCAGTGGCAACCGCTAGGTGGCATATCACACATGCATCCTAAATAGTCATTTACTATTATTAACACTTACGGCACAGGAACCGAGTAAATAAGATGAACTGTGAATCTACTACACAAAGCAGTCCAGTACATCGAGCTAAATCGTTGAATGTTTCCATCTTACGATCATATATTTTGAGTCTCAGATAATTGACCCTTTGCCTTCCCTCCCCTTGAGTGTAGTCATTCACACAGTCACTGATTGTACTAAGACCTTTTCTAGTGATTCCATACGGATTCTACCCCTTTTTCCGAGAGTACAAAAATAATCGACGATCAGTGTGGGTGAGTCATTACTAACGGTCATTTATGAGATTGTCTAATTTCAATAGCTGTGAAACACGTAATAAATGACACAGCTTACTGAAAATTTTACAGTTTATTAATAGATGGCAGTTGACAAGAATAGAGATGCATTCAAAGTTACTGGAAGAGGAATTTAAAAGGCACAACATTATTAAGCTGCTCTCTTAATAAGATAAACTCAATGTATAAAAAAGAAGATTACACGTTTATAATAAAATGGAAATACAATTCACTGATGTATACAAAAAGATAATATTATATAGGTAACGTGCATCGTAATATTATATAAGTCAACGAAAATATATAATCCTTATCAGGATCATTTAATATTTAACCTAAAAAATTAAAATGTATGAAATAAAATTGAAACATCTACAATTTCATAATAATAATCTTGTACATATTAAAAAACTTTTCACTTTCATAGTAGACTATACAGAAAATTATTTTATGCACTTACATATATCTAATTATCTACTAGAAAGCTGGGTTAATCCTATGAGTTATATATAACTTAAAATTCTTTACCGCAGACTTTTAAAATTCTATTTAGTCTAGACCGAATGGGTTTACTCCTTTTTTGTGTCTAATCCATCTAACTGAAAGATATTTCTAAAAAATAAGCACAGTCATTATAAAAAATCAATAAATAGTATTTTTTTCACGTTTCCATATTCTTTACCATAAATAATTAAATATTTCTAATTTTACTCACTTTATCCCAATTCTGCTCCACTTAAATGGAGAAAAATATAGTAGAGGTTGTCTGTACTGACTTTTAATTATGTAGGAAATTTGATTCAAAGTTTGTATTTATTGCCAAATACTTTTATTACTGAAACCAAGATTCATCAGTACATATCTGTTGGAAATAGAGTTCACTTTGAAATGAAAATTTACAATACGTACACAAGATAAGATCGTGTTAAAAAGCAACAAAATTTTATCCTCGGATATACTAAGATATATTTTATTTTATTGACCCAAATCATCGATTTTCTGAATATTCTTGAATTTATCCTCACTAAAATTCTTTCATATACACTTTAAATCTTTAAAAAATGATGTACTTGAAAAAAGTCATATTTTGTCTATTGAGAGTATGAAAATCCATTTTCAGTAATACTTATTCAGTAAATATTCAAACAAAAATTAAATGTATACCCACATGCAACCCACTATCAAATCTAGCAATAGTCAGAAGAACTATAGGTAATTAAGCCATGTTCAACTGATTTAATTAACAAACCTTTTTTTGAAAAAAAAATCTTCGTTGGCAGTATCGTCAGATATTATTTTATAATACATATGTTCTGAGAAAAAAATGAATCTAAACTTTCTTTTGTTCAATTTCAACGAAGACGCTATAAAAAACAGAAGAGACAAATAATGTTCATTTGTCTTCTTTCTGATGTATTTCATCCTATATAAACGATTTAATTAATCAGTTGCGTTAATAATAAAGTAAACGTATTTAAAATTTATTAAAAATATTTTAACAATTGAAGGCTGGCTACAGTCAAAGGCACGAATTCGCAATTACAAAAATCAATGTACATTCTACTTAAGTCTAACGCAGGAATAGCCTTATAATACAATCGTACAAAGTTACGGAGTTTATTAATACTAATAGAGAGCTCTCTTACAGATGCGTAGTTACCGTAGCGATAAGGTGGAGAATGGCACCAAACAATGAACCCACAAAAGGCAACCTTGACAACAATAGAACGCGGATAGCACTCGTGGACGGTAGTTACAATGACCGTGTGTTCCTCCAAAAAGTAGGTTAGCATAATTCCCACTACAGTCTTCTTGGTTTGAGACTGAATCCAAATCAGTGATACAGACACGTACACATATTCATCGCAATGATAACAACTCTATCATCGTGACAGATGTAAAGTTTTAACAGCTAATCTATACGTGATGGAGTTTTTGCTAGATTCGATTGAGTGATAGACTTTACAAACGTAATGAGGCATACCCAACATGAGTTGGGTTTACTTCAAGTTCGAGTGAAAGTTTACTGAAGTACGTACCAGTAAGCCCCCAAATGATTATGTGTTAGGAAAATTACCTATAACGTAAAGATAATACTTTTATTATAGATTTAAAAGAAGAATTCATATCTTCAGTGTAAGAGATAAAAAATCACAAGTCACATCAGCAATGAAAGTCCCATCTCTCACTTATCAAAACATACCAATTAAAAGATTTACAAACTCAAGGCTAAACCAACTGAAACTAAAGCAAATGTTTCATCTATTTCAGATCAGGTGATTGTTTTAAGAGAAGGCGAAAAATACTGACAGAAAATTTTTGTAAAAAAATGTTGTAACAAGTGAATTCGAGTGCAGAGAAAACGTTGCCCTTATCAAGAAACGAATTAAAAGCGAGAGTAAATCTCTATATGCTGAGAAGTTGATGGATAGTAAAGCTTCGTTAAAATCTGCTTCATAGCAATCCTCGTGCAGTTATGACCACGACTGTAGAAGAGAAATTTGATTATAAGAAGGCGACAGTAATAGAATTATTATAATTAAGTTGATAAGAGCAGAGATAAAAGACCCGATTATACTGAAATGTTATTTCCTGGAATCGTAGGCGTAATAGTCGACTCAATGATAGCTCTGAGAGGCTTGAATCTTATCACACTGTGATGAAAATATGAGGGTAGTCCTAGAAATATCTGACCTAACAATGAAAACACAAAATGTTCGGAAAAAAATATCTTTATTTTTTACAAAATCTCTTGTTAACTGGAAAATAACTAATTTTAATATTCATCTCTTAGCAAATTACTTATTCTTCATCTTTCTTTTAGATACACATTTCTGAAATAAATGTTAAAAAATATATCGTTTAACTTTTTCTAATAATATTTTTACTAATATTTTTTAGTAATTTATTAAAAAATGAATATTCAAATTAATTATTTAAATTTTAAAAGCATATTTTCCAGATTTTCAATGCTAATTAACAGTTCAACGCAACCGCCTACAATGCACACGGTAGTAAATCAACTATAATTTGGCATTAATTCTAGCTTATTTTTTCATGAAAATAATATTAGAATTTAGTATAAATAAATAACAGTTTGTTTAAATTATCTAATACTATTATTTGTAATTGAATTTTAATATCAGTATAATTGAATAAATATTACTCTTAACATTTTAACACAATACAATAAAGTACTTTTTATTACTTTCATCTTGCTCATGGTGTAATATGCCGCTAACAACTTGGGATGTATTTCTAGCGTCGTCACCTCATTTAGTTGATTACAGCGATATGCATCTTGTCAGCTCATACGTCCTCGATTAAATTCTGTCACCCAATATTTTACTATTGCAAATGGAAGAACAGACTTTTCCAAAATAAGATTTAACTTTATACCTTTCAAGTGAAAATATTGTATCAGATAACAATAACCAATTTTTTCCATTCTTGCGAATTCGTTAAAAACGTTCACTGTTGATGGGTAACTAACAAAACTGAACAACATAACGTTGCACAATATTTAACTTCAGCTTTATAAAGTTGGTTTTTTTTATCATAATCCTTCTTTTCAAATATCAATTATCATCTATACGACAGATCGGATATTTCCGGGACTACCCTCATACTATAACTAGCACTAGATTTAAAAAATTTTTTCAATGATGACTGAATATCAACCAGAATCGGGTTAATTTTTGAACACTCTAAGATAGTGCAACTACCAGAATTTGAATAGCTGATTTCTTAGCTAGAGAGTCCATTACACCGCTTACTAGAAAACATATTAGGTACAAGTGGGTAGACGAGCAATAGATAGTTTTTGATAAGGTAAAAGGGTCACTTCTAAGTGTGCCTGCTTTGTCTAGATCTGATTTGAATGCTCCATTCTTTATTAAATGATACACGAACAATACAAGTTTGGAAAGTATATTATTGTGGTACATTGATAGCAATGATAGAGGACTCTAATTTCACAATAAAAATTACAGAACGACAATATTTGCCAGTTATGTAGTCAGTTGACAAATATAGCAAGTTATCGCTTTACTATGGTAAGCCATCATCATAGTTTTATATGGCTCAGAGATGTACAATATTAAATAGGCGGTTGATTGGTGCGAGAAAAAAAGCTTTTGGAGGGGTTCAATCCTTGAAAAGACGCGTATGCAGATACTGAAATCCTTGTGTTAACAGACACGATAATTAGAATGTCCTGAAGGTGATACAGCTTGGATGATATTCATTAAGCTACTGTGTGAACGGGCGTCCCTTCAGAAGGATATTTCATAAGTGCTGCTGGTGCTTGTGGTTGCACCAGAGGATGGTGAGATCGGCTAAATAATTACATCCAAATATCAAAGGGTAATAGATACTGCGATTTGAATGTTTCCGTCTTTCTTATGTACAAAGTGCAATGAGCTAATGCACAACGTTGGTACAGACTAATCCTTGGAGGAAGGACAGATGATATTACAGTCCTATAGCTCCTTGAGGACCAGTTTGGATTCCTTAAGTCGTTCGTCGAGTAATTGTCAAGGACGTTCATATGCTCAGGGTCCTGTGATATCAATGTAATGCATAATCTTGGCACCGTTCGGTGAGGCTCGATGTCTGCTTGGCTCTGTAACATCAGCCAACTCTGCGAGAACCTTGTTAACAGACTGACTAACTGGTATTGATTCCTAGTCGCTGAGAAGATTCTCAAGAAATAACCGTTACAATTAGAAAACAATAATAGGTGATTGCAACTTTTCATGTCACTCGATAATTAGGTGAATTTGTCGATGGAATCATTCGCACGGCATTAGGAATTTGCTTGTACAAGTGCTGATGAGTGATAAGTATCAATTATATAGAAGATCAGCTTGATGAAGGTATCATAGATTTTCAACCTTATGTGTGTCTTCTTTGTACACATATTTTATTACAACAAGTCTTTGGATCCTTGGTTTTTGTTAATTTTTAAACAAGTATAATTATTTTATTAAGAAGTTTACTTACTACTGTTTTTGAGTTTGAATCTTAAGTTTATCCATGTTTATTTTGATAATATAGATAAATTATGCAAACTAATTTTACCCTGGAATTTAGCATATCAACATAGCTAAACATATTAAAACTTCTTCCAATTTTGGAACTATTAAAATATGCTTGTTTTAATACTTCCTTTTATAAAATATCTTGAAAATTATTCATCATGAACTAACTCAATATTACAATCTCTGCTTTCATTATTGTGAAGTCGGCTTCTTTGTCTTCCACTATCATTAGCTTCTATCGATATTAACACCGTAACTAATGTTTAATATCTTCTGTTGAGCATTGTTCTGCTTATGAATTTTCATTTTTGTTATTAATGTCTTTATGTTCCTGATATATGATTAATGTACATCTAATTCTAAAGGAATTTTTTAGTTTCTTAAAATCAGATTTGTGGTAAATATTGTAAAAAATTAAGCATAATTTCGTTTTCATATAGGCAATTGGGTGATATTTGAAATAAGTAATCTCTTTATTATCCGACCCTTATTTTCACAGTACAACCTTTTTATAAAACAATATTTGACCCTTTTGGTATTACTATTTATCAGTTATTCAATGATTAGATCACTAAATTTTTATTCAAACATAAGCCCAATATAGTTTTTGTAATAATCAAATGACTTGTTCATTAATATTTAAATACGAATATATGTTAAATGAACTTACAACGAGACTATATTTATGAAGAATTCATAATGTAACGCAAATGGTTTAGCCGTTGTTGAATAGTCGTACGAATCGGACAGAATTTACGTTCTTCTGAGAATAGTTCACGCTTATAGTCTGCATACGCTTCTGTTGTATCTTATAGTTATTAGGCTAACTTACACCTTTTACTGAAAAAGTTAAATGAGAATAAAGTACTTTATCACGCAACAATCGGCCATCAATAGTGAATGCTAATTTCCCATTTGTGTAAGTCTACTTCCTTGTTTATGACAGTAAAATATTAGGTTGCAGAGTTTAAACGAGGACTTATGAATTGTCAACACGAATATCGCAGTGGTCGATTAAATGAGGTGACAACGCCGTAAATGGTGAAAAAATATTTCATCAGATTGGGCTCCTTCAGAATGAATTTTTAAAAGTGACGTTATTTTGGAAAAGTAGATGAAAGGGACTTAAACCGGGGTCGGAAAAATGTTTGTGTTACCAACAGCCTATGGATAATGTAGTAGTATCGGCTTGCGATTGGTGTTGAAGCTATACTATTTAAAAAATTAATGAGTGATGGTTTTCTTGCGGTCTACTTATTAAATTTTTAGTTGATAATTTTTGTTTACATTGTAAAAGTTACTTGTTATGAATAATATTAATTACTATAACATAAATAAATAACGGAAATAGTTAAAAAGTTCTTTTCATTAAATAATCGTGAAAATTACTGTAATTTAAATAGAGTTGAAAAAAAGATTTATCTATACGAATGCTGTTAAATATTAAATAGAATATAAGCACAAGTACATATAAAACAAACTACATCTAATTGTGCAAAACAAATTATGTTACTATTGCGAAAAATAAATTGTAATAATTCTTAAGTCTCAAATTCTTTGAAATCGCATAATGTTGAACGGTTTATTGATTTACATTTGTGTATTCTTGTTCTATTAAATTTTATTTGTATATTTAATTTTCAATAAATTATGATTTTATTAACAAAACCTTTTTTTCGTAAACATTTTGTGGGTATTGTTCATAGTTTCAACTATAACTTTTTTTATGAATGACTTTAAAATTCGAATAAACCATCGTATTTCAATCAATTGTAAAAAAATTTTTGATCGATTCATTTTATCCCAACGTACAATCGATCAAAGCCGTCGGATTGGCCTATCCCAGATCATGTTTGCACGGACCGTAACATTTTTATAGATAGACTCTGAGGTTTAATCGTTATCAGCTACCAACAACAGTGAACGATAATTGTCATCTTAAAAAACGCACTATATTCAAAAAATAGCGCACAAATATTAGTTAATACAAGAATTTTTATTATTTGGCTAATATAGCTTGACTATTTCATAATATTTAGAAATATGCAGTACTTATGATGTAATAATTGTATTATATTTATGTCAAGATTTTATACTTATCTATATAATTGTTGAATTACTGAAATGACTAATTATAAAAGTATCAATGTTACTAACAGGTATTGAAACTAAGACTAATATCTAAGATCTTCAGGCTATTTACAATTTAAAACAACAGAAAAAAGGCATGAATATAAACGATTGTCTAATAACATATGGTCAAAATTCCAGAAATAAATGATAGTTTAAAAATTGAAAAAAATGTCATTTTCCTTCAAGATTTCTCAATTTTGAAAACGCCATTTTTAATTCGTTATATTGAATTTCTGAAAATACGAGGTTATTTTGAGCACCTGAAAAATTTACAATTTATCATTATTAGAATCTTTTTCTAAGATGTTTTTAAATTAAAAATGGTCAATTTTTGAAGAAAAATCGTGCAAAATAAGCACTTTTTCGAAGGATTTACTGTAAAATGTTGCTATCACTAGAAAAATAATTTCGAGGGCGGCATTCGAAAGAATAGACTCTAAGTTATCAGAAATAATATCATTAGTGTACTTTTTCTAATACATGAATAGATACGAGGATGACATTCAAAGAAAAATAGCCCTACACGTGCTAATTTGATTCAATTTAATACTTTCATAGGTATACAAACACTTTCATAAGGCCTGTTAGATTGAAGCCAATCATACGTGTATTTGTACAATAGAATATAATAAAACTTTTTTTATAAAAATACCTTCTTTACACTTTAGGGATTTCTTGTAAGTATAGATTCTTACTTTCAACGGAATGTTGTAATCGATTTCTATCATGGTTTCATAAACTTTACGCAGGAATAAAATTAAAGAAATTGACCGTACTTTAGTACCATTTGTAGTAGGAATTAAGTGAATGAATGATTTTTTTAGAGTCAGATGCCAAATCACTTTTAAAATGCATTTCACTGAAAGGTAAGTCTAAGTACGATTGATATCTAACGAATAATTTCATAATCAATACCCCCATGTCAGGAGAAGGTTTTTTTACATTAATTCAAATCTATATTAATTTCAACGAAATTACAATGTTCATCGTCATAATTATTAAATTCGCAAGGTAACTTCCAAATCACGGATCAATACCCCTATGTCAGGAGAAGGTTTTTTTACATTAATTCAAATCTATATTAATTTCAACGAAATTACAATGTTTATCGTCATAATTATTAAATTCGCAAGGTAAGTCCCAAATCGGATTAGTCGAAGCCCAAGGCTTATTTAGTAGACTTATTCTACTTAAACAATCTTTTTTTGTTTTTTTGAATTATTACTATAATATCTGGGATAATATAATATTATAGTTGACTTTAATCCATCTAATTTTGACAATTTGTTTCAAATGTAATTTCGATTTACTCGCAGATGAATGCTCTGTGTCAATATTACTTATACGGAAATCTCAAGCTAAAATATTCAATTGTGATATAATTTGTCTTATTTCGCTATAGCCAACATTTTTCTTAGAAATAGGATACCTCCTTTGACATTACATATAATTCATTTTCACGTGCTGTAACCAAGCCTAGAATAGTGAACTTTTTCCGACCTGTAGGTGAGGATACTATACGTATAAATAGAATTGTTTTAGCTAGAAAAGAGCATAATTCACTTTACCGTGTTTAATACTGCGTATATTCCAAAACTTGATTCTTAGCGTACTATTTTTAATAACCATTTTCTTACACAACTAGTAATAGCACCATCTATCATCACTAAAGTCTATGTAATCATTAGGATTCGTTGATCTCATTAGTTTTCATAGAAGTGGTTCTTCTTTTTAACATTATGATGTACTTGTCAAAAATATTATATGATTAATAATGGTTATAACGTCATTTACTTCATTTTCATTAATTCCATCTTCTTACAAATTCTTAAGAATTTTCAACTGGCCATGTGAAATCAAAAAATATAAAAAATTAACGTCAACAATATATTGTTCTTCTAATAGAAAATCATAGTCTATTAATATATGTATTGTTTGTACGTAACTTTGGTTCATTTTCATAGTTGCATTGGTTAATGCAAATCTGATGCCTATATTATAAATATTTAGTTTATAATACAAAATGCAAATCCAACAGATTTAAAAAGGACTCCATAACTACTCGACTTTTAGTTTTAGTAGTTAAAGATATTAACTCGAACTATTTCAAAGTAAGTTTCTGTTTGGATCTAATCTTAGATCATACACCAGTCGTTACAACATTGCAAATATACTGGTAAGGAAAGAAATATTCAAAACAATAATGGACTGAAAAAGTTACAAATAGTTCATTGATAACATTATTTACTATAATCTATCTCTTAAATCCATACTTACAACCTATGATACGTAACATTTGATAAAAAAAAAATCCAGAAGGATCTGACAAATAACAAGACATACGCGTAATAAGGCAAATTCAAATAGGAATAAAATCAGAAAAGCTCTGAACTGACTTAATTTTAGATATCCAACAGGTTTTTTATAAAGTTTGATTTGCAGAATTACTATATAGAATACAAAGGCATTTTCCGAAAAATCTCTTCAAATCATTTACATTGTATTTAACGAATGAAAGCTTTTAAATCAAAATAAACGATGTAGTTACTGAGAATTTCCTATAAAAGCGTGCGTCCCATAAGGAAGCGTCATAGGATCAATTCTCTACGTATTGTACACATCCAACATACCGATCATGCAAAGTATTGCCACTGGTATATTTGCAATCAATACAGTGCTATTTACATCCTATATGATTAGTGAAACAGCATCAGCTCACTTTCAATATCCTTTAAATGAGATTGAAAAATGGCTAAAATCATGGATAAATAAAGTAAATGAATAAATATGCAATAAAGTGACTTTTATACTTAGAAATGATACCTGTTTAATAGTGACTCTAAATGGGAAAACATAGGGAGTGTTGCGAGAGTGATGTATGCATTAGCCGCCTTAATTACTGAGTATGTAACAGTTTTAAGCAACAAATAATTATAGTAAAATGGACAACTATTGACAGTGATTCAAACTAATCTTACAATATTACAGTAAACTTATCAAATATCTAAGAATTCATATTAATCGCAGAAAGATCTGAAAAGCGCACATTTAGACCAAAAGAAAATGACTTAATCTTAAGCCCGGAAAATACACTGTAAAATAGAAAGAGAGATTGAATTTAAATTAAAATAAGAGTAAAAAAAGAGATTACAGTAAAATACACAAATATTCATTTCTATATTTTATGTATTAAAACTAAAAATATGTTGTACACAGTAATCCATGATTGTATAGGAGTGCAAGTATGCAAATGTATGTGATTATTTGTTTGTTAGACATGCTCATAAGAGAACTACTTATGTATCAGTCGGCTGTGAGACAGCAGTTCATAAGAAGCAATTACATTCTACTTGGTTTTTACCCCTTTGAATACATTTTTTCTCGTCATCTTCTCTGCTCCCACATTATTTCACTACGATTATTACAGTAGGTTAGACTGAGGCTTGTAAAAACACGACATTCTATGTATAAGTTTAGTGTATGCATGTACTTTGAAATCAACACAGGTTGTGTATTTTTCAAAAAGAGCGTTTCCAAATATTCATAATAATCCTTGATGATAATATGGCAACGTCATGTGCTCGAAGAGCGACAGTAAATAATATGACCAACACGTAATGAGTTTAGGCAGGTGAATCCAATATAATTGTTTATTACTTTGCATTTTAATTTACACAAAAATTTTCAACGATAGAAAAGGATTGTGCACGTTAGTAAGGAAAATAATCATCCGATTTTCATCTAACAATTTCACAGACTTCCAATACGGATTCACTGCAAATCATAACGTTCTTAATTCATCACGTAAATAATTCAAGCTTCCAGCCAAAATAAAATAATTTTAAAGAACGCAACGGTTACTTACAAGAACGTCGACGCTAGCTCAATCGCTCGGCCCCCGAAACCTCGAAGGAGATTATTGTCCGTAGCGGCGATAATCAGGCCAGATTTGCAATTCAGGATTGCATTATGGAGTCGCCGATTTTTATTCGATGAAGAAGGTGAAAGTCTCAAGCTAATAGGTCAAAGTGTTGTCGTTCTCGGATGATGAAGCTTCTAGACGTAGAAAAGTGAGTTGGAAGAACGGCAGTCATCGAGCGAAAGGACCTAGATCGGACGCTGATTTTAGTATCCAGGTGATGCGAGCGGCGAGAGTTGGGCACCGCGGCGCTCACATCTATCGTAATCAAGCACTAGATCAACATCGAATGGCGACCAACTGTGATATTCGAATTGATTCGTTACACGTTTCCCTATAACGATAGTGCCAATAAGAAGTCATTTCCGTAGTGAGTCAATGTTGTTTTTTTATCAATTTTTGTTGACTAAAAGAACGACGAGTAAGTGAAAAATGGCTGCAAAGAGTCAATTTCATACTGGCTTACCAAAAGAGCACTTTAGTGGCTGCGAAAACTATTTTATTTGGTCACTCGCTGTACAAACTTATTTACAGGGAAAGGAACTATAAGAAACAATTAAAGCTCCTAATGAAATGCAGAGCCAAAAAATATTTGCAAAACCTTACATAAATTATTTTATACCCAACGTAACCTCATATCTTGTGTTAGTAAGCTGTATTGTTAAGCACGGATTTGAAACAGTTTTTGAAAATAGTATATGTAAGGTTCTAAACAAAAATAATCAAGTTGTATTGACAGCCACATGGCTTATAATAGAATCTACAATGTAAACATCCAAGAGACCGTAATGTCCAGTGCATTTTTTTTCAGATTACTCCTTTAGCCTACCGTACCACGGGATTATCACCTAGTATAAAATATTTGTTCATCTGATCTCTTCATATTAGAAACAACTAACTATATCTCCAGGCATAAGTCTTCTCTTTCAAATAATAAGCAAAATTTGTACAATAATTGAAAAGATAATTGTTTAATCCTCTCCTGTCTGACAGTACTAATTTGCATCGGGTGATTCCCCACCAAATATCTTAATAAACGATCGCACATTTCAAATTGCAAACTGGCGATTCTTTCATGTACCATTAGGTTAACCAATCACAGCGGTTCATTTGAAATTATAGTTGCAATTGGTTCCTTGGGAAAATTTTTTTATGTTTAATAAGGCTCGGTAACAAACGTGCAAACAAAGCGTTATCTGCGTTGTTTAGCCGGATGACGCGACCAATAGAAGCGTCGACTTTGCTCCGAAATGTTTCCTGGTAATTCGGTTTTATAATTCAGTACTGTGAGCCATATATTCTGTAATCGGAATTGATATTAATAAAACAACGTCTTATTCATCCAAATATTACAATTTAACTTACATCAAGTGGAGTGGATATTATCTTAGAAAATATTCGTGCTATACAAGAAATATATTTTTTAGTTGTAGATAAAAGTTCTATCATATCAAATTGCTCAGGAAATGTTAGGAACAAGAATTTAAAATACTCAATTATCTAATAAATATGCGATTCATAATCTCACAAAATTTTGTCACAATTACTTTAGTACATTTTTATATATTTATTCTTGACTTATTAAAAACTACATGATTTTCACACACGAATATTTATTAACATTTTTTTTGCAGATATTTAATAGTATATTCTGAAAAATATGATAGTCATTTTACAATTAATTCATTGCCGTTATTTTTTATTTATAGGAATTAATGCGTGATAACTTTCGGTACCACCTATACGCAACGCTACGTTTAATACTAATGATAATTTTTTTCCAATTTCTGAATGGTCTTCCATCATACAGCAATCAAATACTACACCAGGTATGGATTTTTAGTTCATTGATATAATTCTTCAGATGAAGAAATTCTTATATTTGCATTTCACAAACTAGCGTTCCGTGCTAGCCTTTTTAATTTTCCACCATGTCGACCGCATACACTTTTTCCACGGCAACTTGCAAAAATCCAAGTCGAAATTAGAATCCAATTTCAGCACAGTGTTTTTCAAACATGCTGTAAACTTCTCTTAGATTAAATATAAGTAAATGACTCTGAATTTTCATTTTCTTTTCATCATCTTTCCGTACTATATTAGTCTCGCTAATACCTGAACACGACCGCCTTAAATCATCTTGCAAGAAAAATGATATAGCAGCACAATTGATTTCTTCACTTATAAAAGTAACTCTGATTATTGAGAATGAGTATGATAACATTGTTTCTTGTTTTTAAAGTTTTTTAGCTGCTTGTACCAAATGGAACAAACGTTCAATTTCTTTTTCTATTTTACAGACACTAATAGATACTGAAATTACAGTTGATATATATACCCTTTCTAAATCGATCTTTGCTTTTTACATAGCTATATTTTCTCACAAGTATACTTTTCAAAATATTTGGCAATAAATTAATTTTTTTAAGTATATGAGATATTACAATATTATCTACATCCAACATTGCTAATGAATTTATTTATTCGATTAAAAAAAAATTAAATAATGGATTTTAGCGATCCAATACTTTTGTAATAAATTCATTTTCTTCGATCAAAAATTCTTCTTCACTTGCATCGAAACTAGTTTTATTGTTCTGGTTCATAGAATCTACACAATCACGAACCTATTTAATATTATTATTAGAGTTTTGTAACCGTTTGGCACTGTAGTCAGAAACTTCATTTAGATCTTTAACATACTTTTTAAAAATTTGTAAAAATTATTGTACAAATCAACAAACGTTCATGGTATTCCAAATTTAAGATGGCCATGACTAATTTTTGAGAGAAATTTGTTTCCATAATAGATATCATAAATATAAACGATATTTATGATCTATACACTACGATCAATAGAAATCACATTAAATTACTCTGTATATCTGAACCAATACAGACAGAAAATATCGCAAAAATTATGAGTTTTTTGTTGTTGAACCCTCCTTCACAAAACGTTATTCTTCCGCAATACATAAACGTTCAATCAATTTAATACATAAAAATGTGTAAAAGTTTTATGCACGAAGATTAATAACAATATTCTTAACTCATTTTGCAGCTGTATCCATTTGCATGACAAAATTAAACAATTTAGTTACCATGTAGGTATTTTTACTGAGAATCTACTTGTGCAAATTCAAAAAGGAGTATTGAATCGGTAATTAAGAGTAATTAGTTAATACTCTCAAAATATTGACTGAAATTGTCCGATATGGCGAACGACCACTATAACAAACTGCTGTAAGGTAAGAGCATCAGTAATTCCATTTTCAATCACGTACTCTTGTTAGTTTTATTACGGAATTTCTTAAAATGAGTATTTTTCTCATATTAATTGATTATTTGAGCTACAACTTTATCACCACTAGCTAAAATCATGATTAAAAATCCAACAAAGTTCATAATAGTATCGTAACGTTTTTATCGGGATTACCAATAGAGGTATTAATAGCTTATTTTTAACAAACATAAATATCATTGCTTAGTAGGCTATATTGACCTGGCAGTAATCTACACGATATTCGATACATTAATATTCGTGAGAAGATTCGCGCGAATGTTGACGTTGTGCAATAGTGATGTGATACATGGTTAACGATACTGAACTAGAAAATACGATATTCATCAAGTATAATTTTAAAACTATCTACGTGCTATTTATATAAGTGGCTCTAACCACGCATAATAATAATGTAGTATCATTAACAAAGTACTGGCAATGTTCATATTACAAACCATGGATGCGGAAGTAGGCGTCTAAAAATTAGATGATATCAAGATGGTATAAAATTAGTAAATGAGATTGACAAAAAATCTAATAATTATAAAAAAATGTATAACAGATCGATAAGTATTCAGAAGAAGTAGAATTTTTTCTGAAAATAAACCAAAATTAACATATTATAAGAAGGATGTAGATATGCACACCGGTTTAAACGAATACTTTCATGGTCTCAGTTTCTTTATTACTAATTAACGATTGTAAAATCTATGAAAAATATTTTCCGCATAAAAGAATTCTTAAAGTGTGTGTAAAAAAATCGCATCATCTTGTCATATACAAAGTTCAAGTTAGACGAGATTTTCAGCATCCAGTATATTTATTAACAGCATTTCCGAAAATCTATGCCGACTTATATTTTTAGATACATTAAAAAATTTATAATTATAAAATCTGATAGATATTGAGCTTGAAAAAAAGAAACAATAAATATTATTATTCCAATTAGTATTAAATGATTTATAAGAAATGTTATTTCACCTCCGACTACATTGTCCCTAAATTTACTTAAATTAAAAAAATATTTAATATTTTATAATGTTATACAGGTAATCTTTTACTTTAGTTAAGCTTTTCAATCTATTAATGAATGTTTTATTGTTTAATTAGTTATATATCTAAAACTGCATTGAAAACTACATTGAAATATATTGATAGGCTGTTCAAAATAATCCTTTTGAAAGATGTCATACTGAGATGATTTCACAGTGCCCTTAACGGTAATAATTTTTACCAAAATCCATTCTTTATGTCTCTGTCTCTCTCTCTTTCTCTAGCGTTAGGTAATGTGAAATGTCTGAGTCCCTATATCATCATTTTCTTTACATTTTGTATGTGAACTAAAATCCTTTTTGATACAATATCGACTTTTTATTTGCACAATCCGAAATTTCCTTTAAATAGTCACAACAGATTACGGCGGCGATGAGTGCACCACCGATAAACGATAAAAATATAGCTCGAAATATAATTTTTTTTTCTCTTGACTAATAAGAAATAAAGCAGAAAATATTAATCGTTTTCGTGACGATCGGGATGAATGGTTCTTTTATTATTCCCCGTTTTAGTAATTAAATTGAATAGTATAATGTTTCTACAGCTTTCTTCATAATACTGGTGTAAAATTATATGAGCGAAATATACATACAAAATAAAAGAAAATAGCCATTCTGACTACTGCACGACAATTTGTCCCAACATTACAAGATAAAGGACACTGTAGAACAACAAACGAAGAAATAACTGTCTGAAATTCGGTAAATTATGAAAGAAATAGAAGCAGAAAATATATGAAATTTCATAAGAAAAAGTTGTAATCTCAAATTCAAATTCATCTAATCATTATCCACTAAAATCCATCTTCAACTATGACTACAACAATTATGATAAAATCGTCACCTACAAGATTTTGTAAGATTCCCCGCCGATATTTATAAGTACCATACAATATATTTATCCTTTAAAAGACTTTCTAGCTATTGATTATACACTCCCTTAAATGTGTTTAGTAGTAATAAACTAAGAAACCAACCTGGAAACTCTGAAATAAACCTGGTAGATTCGTTCGTAACAACATGGATCCGTCGATTAATCATAATAAAACAACCTCTACTAATATTTTTCGATGAACTAAAGATAAATGAAAATAAAATAATAATTTATAAAACTATTAAAATAAATGATTAATTATACACCACCGTCTAAAACACAAATCACTATCCCAATATAAGGGGTCAGCTACCACACTAAAATCATAGGAAATGTATTGAGAAATTCAAATAAGTGAAAAAAATGTTAGACGAAACCGAAACAATGGCACAACAGACTGTAGTTAAACGTTAGTTAAGATTTATGATGATTGAATTGATGAATAGTTGAAGAATAGAATGAATAAAATTGCTGGATTTTCTTAACACACTTATGGATACAATAAATTACTTAAGCAAAAATAATCTTATCATCTGAAAAATAATTATTTAATTCTCAAACGGGTTAGCTCAATGATATATTAAAATAAAAACATTTTTTTAAACTTCACAGTACTCTGATACACTAATTATCGTGGTAACAGTGCATATAATTAAATCAAAATTAAATATTAAAAACACAATTAAGCACTATGAAAATGTACTAAGTAAATATAATTATTTACAAGCAATTTTTTTAATTGTATTTCTTTATTTATCTTTTTATTATAATACGAAGGAAACACCTTTGAAGCTCCACAACCTCGTATAATAGAAGAAAATGTATCTCTATTATTTAAAAATACAGTAAGTAATAGAACATGTAAACACATCTCATCAAACAAGCCATCAAATATACTTCCCTAATATAGAACAAACAACGATCCTATTATAGAACAATTATTATCATAATAATTAAATTGCAACTAAAAGTATTTGAATAACTGATAAGGATAATAAAAGCTTTATATATCATTATAATTTGAATAATTTCAAATTTCGAAATCGAATCCATTAATTTTTTAGAAAGGATTGTATTTCATTTTTATTATTATAGAGGGATTATACTAAGTATTTAACCATCTACAAGTAATACTTAATATCATCAAACCTTTATACTAATAGTTATTAACAGTATAAAGTGCACAGTGTAAACACAATTCCTCACATGAAAAGCCTAAACAAATACTTAATGATTTATAGTAAATAAAATAGTGAGTAAGTCTTTTCAAGGTTAAAGAGAAATGTAAGATCCAGATACTAATAAAAACCGAAAATAATTAATTATATAGACCTAAAGAATCTTGTAAGTTTTAATGAAAATGAAAAAAAAATGGATTTCGTGTATTGATTAAGCATTATTTTTTTCATAAAAGACAATTTCCGAAACTAAGAAAAGGTTTAAAAAATACAATGAAGGCTCTACACCATCAATTTCAATGATTAAGAAGTGTTTTACGGAATTGCATGTGATGCTACTAGCACAAAAGATGCCGAATATTTAAGTCGCTCAAAAGAGGTCGTTCCGCAAGAAATTGATGATAAAATCCACGAAATGGACAACCGGAGAATGAAATTGCGTGATATGTATGAGGCTGTAAGCATCTTAACTGAATGCTCATATTAGGCCATAAACGCAACCAATGGACTACTTCAAATGTTTGGTGTTTGGTGACCTTAAGTAGCAATCTGAAAGCATTTTTACAATGTTTCGTAACCGTGTATGAAACATAGGTTCATTATGATGTGCCAAAGATCAAGGAACAGTTAAGACAATATGGTTTACTGGATGAACGTACACCATGAAAGCCTAGGCGAATCTATTAGTCACCAAGGTTGTTCACATTATTTACCCTGAAAAGTGTAAAACGATCACCAGTCACGAGTATTTAAACCGTTTAGAGAAATTTGATATTGATTTTAAGTATAAAAAACTACATTTGGAAAAGGAAAAAGTGTTTTTTCATCGAGAAAATATACTGGTGCATACATATGTGCACCATGGAAAAAAATCCATAATTTGGGGTACTACCTGCTATCCCATTCAGTATAATCTCCTGATTGAATGTCCTGTGGCTATTTCCGGCTTCCAAACCTGACACAATGGCTGAATGGTAAAAGATTCAGATCGAATGAAGAATCATCACTGAACTAAGCGCTTATTCCAAGGTTTTTGAAAAAACTTTTTAATTAGACAAAAGAAAAATATTTGAAAAAAGCTGGACTAAATGTATCGAGCTAAAAGGAGATTATGTTGAAAACTAAAACGCTTATTTGATAATAAACTACCTCCTTACTAAAATAATAAAATATTATAATAAAGTAATTATTTTCTACGGCTAATTCTTTTTACCAGAATTTTTGTCCACTTAAATTATATTTTATAAGTGATTTAATTGATTATAATAAGGTAAGTATAATTATATTTTTGTTCTATTTATTTATTTTAAAACTCAAATTTGCAATATAAGTAAAAGCAAATTCAAGAATACGTAGCGATATTTATCTACGTACCTATCCGTAGGAAAAGATAAATTATGTGTTAAATACTTTCTAACGAAACGAGGAAAGCTGTTTATTATGAAAAACGACAACTCTGACGACACACATACATGCATGCGCGCAATCGATAACTGTGTTATTGAGGGAGAGAGTGATAGAAAATTACATTCTCATTCTTCAACGGTAGCGAAAATTACTAAAAACGTCGCTACACATGAACGATAGCTTCATGTGTAATTCAAAAAAACTTCGAGGCTTTCTTTCTCGCCCATTCGGGACATACAAATCTCACGTACCCACGATCAATCCACAATTACCCACACAAGATCATGACGACCAAAATTACGTCCGTTGTAGCAGATTCGCTTGTTCTAATGATGAAGATCTGAGAGCCTTTTGGAAAACATCCATGATTATAAAGATGTGTATAATGTGAAGCTATGAGGCCGCGTGCCAGAACGAATCAAGACGTGGTCACCCTCCAGCAGAGTTATGTAGATCAGATTAACCATGTATAAAACTAAACAAATTTCAACTACGAGCTGGAGTTTATCAAAATGACTGTAAATGTTCGAAATGATCAAATCATTAATAAATTGATCTATAATATTTGTTTATTAATTATTAAAATTACAGAGACCGTGAATGACATAAACTAATTTGAAATTATGACATAAAATGATACTGCACTTCTTCAAATCATGAGACCAATACTTTCAAATGATGTTGATATAATTAATTCGTTTATTGTATAACTATAACTTTTTAATATGTATATATTAATAATTTTAATATATATATACACTTTGATAGAATCATTTATGATAGGGTAAAGCTCTTGGAAACCTATTGATAAAGATTTTTTTGATTTTTTTCAAAGTATAATGAAGACGTTTTGATGTATCATACTTGTACCTTATCGATAATCGTTAACAATCATTTGGGTGGGTTTCGAGAGGAAATATCCCGAACACTAAATGAATCTGCCGAGCCAGCCAGTTCAACGAACACGCGCGAGAAAGGTAGCGGATGAGCAGAAAAGGTAAGATCTAAAAACTACACTTCTTTTTCATAAAAGAAACTTAAATTTTGATATTGCTTGATTGTCATTTATATATATTTATGCGCGGCATTTGCTAATGCAAAATCGTGATCGCCCGAACCCAAAGTGTATATTTGGCATGTGAGCTCTGGAAGATGATCCAAAATTAGCACGCGAACAAGCTGTACTGAAGCACATCTACTGCTTAATTTTGATGATAGGCGTTCGATATATCTCGATAGAGAGAGAGAGAGAGAGAGAGAGAGAGAGTGAAAGATAGCCACCGTTATTGTGGAGACTGGTCATGAGTTTGCCACTCCTAGTGATGCTTTTGTTGTGTTACCGCAAAGAAAGATGCTGGTGTGCACACTTTCGCTCTACTCTGTTTCTTGGAAAGGCTATTGGTGCTGGATCGAGATGTGTCTCTGTACGGTGGTTGGGGAGGTTGGAGAGAATCGGGAGTGATTCGTCTCTTTATCCTCCTGGCACACTCTGCTGGATATTCTCCGGAAGATAATAGCCGTACTATACGCTCGCACTTACACGTACCTCCTCTTCTGCTTTTCCGCAAAGTTCCTGCCTGGTACAGCTGTTGCCATGACAGCCGGTATGCGCACGCTTTCTTGAGGCTTCCCCTTATCGCGCGTTTGAAACGTGCGTGAAATACACATTGTCTTTCTCCATCCTAATTTCTCTCACGTCTGTCTTTTATTTTCTATCTTTTTCCTTTCGTCGTTGCTCCTTTCTCTCTTTGCTGCTTTTCTATTCGTCTCATCTCAAAAAAAAGACAGCATGAACATATATGTACACATACGTTTGACTCAGCAACAGCGAGAACCATACTTTTTTTATGGAAATTCTGATGGAATTGAAAATAAATTTATCTTTAATTTCAACGATATTACAAAGACAATCATCATTCAATACAATATATTCTAATACAAAATCATTCTAGATTTTGTCAATGTGAATGCAAGAGCTACTTTTATACTAATGCACGACGAATATCGATCAAGGATATCAATCTTTTCTTCTATTGAGGAATCCAGTATCTAAATATACGACAAACGAATCGAGTTCAAGAACTGATGGAAGCTAAATTATGATGGCATATAAATCAGATAAGCAACGTAGAATTAAGAGCAAATAATAATTTTTAGTCTAAATTATGTAAGTAGTAATAATTGTTTTTTAGAATATCAACAATGTTCATAGATTTAAATAGGAATAAATAGTAAACGACGTCATCAATCAAATTTTAATAGTGACTGAGAACAAATTAACAATGAATAAATTAATAAATCTGAAATTAACATGTATAAAAATGGAAATAAAAGTCTATTAAAAACAAAAAGTGTGCAAAATGAAATAAAATACTTTTTATACATTCGCGAAAAAAAAATGATGCTATGAAATAGATATATAAGATAGTAAATGATAACGGGTATGAAAATTATACCAAAAGGATACATTTTCGAGATTATAAAGAATATCTAGTATGATTATGAAAAAGATACGTTGAGAGGAAACAATACGAGAATGAAAAACAGTGTAGTGTGGCAAGGAACGTAGAGATAATGAACGTAGATGAACCAACAAAGAAAAACACGTTAAAAAAAGGCAATAGGATGACGTGGTAAAAAACAAGGAAAAGGATAACAGTAGGGCAAAAAAGAGAAACCTAGAGGGAAAAAAAGCAACGTAGCTATGAAATAAAATAGAATGATAAAAAAATAAAAGTTGATAAAAGAAAACAAGTTCAAATGCAGTGTTATAGTAGAGAGGATGAACATGTAGCAGAAGAAAAATCAAAATAATGATGGTCACAATAGATCTCACTAAGAAACAGATATACAGCTAGTATTTCTATAAAAAAAGTACCGGTTCGTAAGAAACTAGAAAGTGGTAATAACCAAACGATTGGAAACTTGAAAGTATCAATACTGTAATAGCAAATAAAAATTAGAATGAAAAATATTCTAAGTTAAAAAATGGTTTTAGTATGTGAAAATACTATGTTAATACTTAATAACAATTTTTGTAACTTTATATTTGTTCAACATATTTGTTAAAATCCTCAATTAGTATTTAATGCATATAATTGCTTATGTTTCCTTTATAATAGTTTATTTAGCATATATAACATAGGATTGGTTAAGATTTTCTTTAATTCAAACTTCCTAATAAAAAGTAAACAAAAATCGTACATTGAAATGATATCTTACGAAAATTATACTAAACATTAGACAAAATGGCAAATGAAAAGCAATTGAAATTTGATTTATCCAAAGTTTGACAAAATTGTATCCTACATTGCTAAAGAAAACAAAAAAGAAGTCTATTAACATTTCTTTGGGCAAAACTTTTAGCAAATTTTATCTAAACTTACGAGTGAAAGTTGAAAATTAATTTTTTCCAAGTTACATTTAAATACACTTTGCGAAAAACCTTTCAAAACTTTATAAAAAAATCGAAATTATCGATCAAGTTTATCATCTTTTCACGAAAAAAGTTTTACTAAACTTTATTCAACGTAAGTTTCGCAAACGTTTGGGAAAACTGGACAGTTTCTTATGCGGGATGTATTTTGAACAATTGAATTTTATTATTATGGTATACCTTTTCGACAAGTACAAGGGTACATAAATATTCTGAATCTAGGAGTTTAGTATTGTTTTCAAGATCACTGGCCTCTGAAAAATAACATTTCCAAAAAAGAAATATTAAGGAAAAGTAAAATTCCGGTTATTTTACGACTGATTCATTAAAACATTAGCGTGCAATCGCTACAATATAAATATTTATGAAGTGAATTGTAAGATTATATTCAGTCAACAATACTTAATCAATTAAAATTATTAATAAGACATGAAATATTTGCGAAGTGTACATTCATCAGACTATATATTTGATTGACATAATTAACTATTTATCTACATACTATTCTGTGTTATATTGACGTATTTTTAAAGTACCATACGCGAGATCCTTGTGACGCTGATCAATATCAGAAATAGAAATAATTTTTGCACAAATTTTCAAATTTCACAAGCACGAATCTGATTGATTATTGGTTATTTCATAACTATGCATTATATTGTTATCTACAATGATTTTAAAAAAAGTGTATTGAGACTTCGAGATGTAATTACCATTGGGCGTACTATTTCTGGAAATTTTAAGCAGTGAAGAGCTCATGAACATTTATCACTACTGTCTTGATGGCTAGGCACGATATTCCATCCAATTTTGACGTCTTTCGGACTAAATTTTTCTTTAGCTACCATTATTATTTAATTTTGGTTGATTGTTAGTAATTTATTCACCTCTTCTACTCCTCTCATACCAATACCTTCAGTCCTTTCTCGTTGTATTGAAAATAGTTCTTATATAACTCTGTTGTTTGGGAGTTTGAGCTACTTCGTATCTTTTTGTTACGACCAGCCCAACGATATATCATTTACATAATTGTATAGGTCCTATGAATACATCTCATTCGCTACCCTCTTAACGTTTAGCAACTCCATGAAATCATTTACTTAATGTGTTTCAGCTTATTTTTAGCGTATTGGAATTTGATGCAGCTAAAGGGAAAAGAAACTAGGCATGTTACTACAGTTAACATTGTGGAAGAGTTTTCCTTCTAGACAAGTGTTTCTCTTAACGTAACTCGTCGGTGATGACATTGGAAAATTTTGACCTTTTTTAACTAATGCTTCTTTCAGAAAATTTTTCATCTTTCCATCCTAAGGTTTTGGTCTTGTCACCACATGTTCTCTTATTATATCTAGACTCCTTGCTCTATTAAATATTCTCACTCATTGATACTATCTTATGAACAATTATTATTGCCTCGCGTATGATAGTTTCTTTTCTTGTCGCTACTTATTCTCTCTCTCTCTCTCTCTCTCTCTCTCTCTCTCTCTCTCTCTCTCTCTCTCTCATGTGGAAAATGGGGTGAAACAGATGAGGAAAGAGCTACTATGGTTGCAGACTCCTTATGGAAAGTCTTTGAATCTTATTAGAGAAAAAATTACTGAAAAAAATTTGTCTTTTATTAAAATTATAAATTATATTATTTCAAGTTTATAAAATGAAAGAAAGTTCAGTTAATAAGTAACATTAATAACGTTAGTGAAATACACAAAATTGATGAAAATGTCTTTTCCTAAAAATTAAATTTTTATTAATAACAATTTATATCTAAATAATTGATCGTATCATTGAACATGCGATAGGAATGAAGTTCAAGTCGAGCGAGAGAGAGAGAGATAGATAGATAGAGGGATAGAGAGAGAGAGGAAGATTGAGCGAGGGATGTGGAAGGTAGAAGGAGATGACGCCAGTGCGAGTGAGCATACGTAGCGAGAGTGTGAAAGAGGCAAGTTAATACTATTCCTTGATTCTCTTCCATTCCGTAGTTTGTAAAGCAAGGTATCGCAACCCGAGTACGTTTTCTTCTAGTTAAGCCACTTGCGCTAACCCACGATAAGGAATTTTGTTCCAATACTATTATTGTTAAAAAAAAAAATACATATATATGTATATAACAATTAGAGAATTGGCGTGTGGAGGGTGCAACGTAATATTCTACTTTATATATGTATTTAGTAACGTAAGAAACAAAGATGATTGTGATAACACGACCTCGAACTTATTTTTCTTTACTTTTTCTTTACATAGAAAAAGTACATAAGTCTCTTAGCCAGTTTAACCTATCTTTGCATCATTTCAATTCAACGTTTCATGATTTCTATTACTTTTATGTAATATCATTTCAGCTTTAGTAATATATCACTGTCGCTTGCAAGTTTGACTCTAAAGCAATAATTCGCATTAGCTAGTAATATCTTTCCTTTGTTTTTAGATAATTTTGAGGGGCAGCATGCGTTGAGTGGGAACTAAAATTAGATTTATCTTTATGAGACCATAGGATATATCCTTTATCGTCAGAACCTTTCTCGTACGTAAATAAAACAGCTGAAATAATCCAGCAAAAAAAAAACAGTCAGAAAAACAATAAGAATAGTGCAGAGGTTATCGATTCTTTGCCCTAGACAAGTATTAACAATTAATCGTAAGTTTTTCATTCAATAATAAATAACACTACATTATAACGATTTATTTATAATAAGAGACAGTAAAAGAGAGAGAGAGAGAGAGAGAGAGAGAGACAAAGGGAGAGAGAAAGAGACGAGTATCCATCGTGTTACTATGGCGCGAGAAAATATTGCGAGTAGCCCGACAATATGCTACTGAAACCGATACGAAGGCATATGTGCCATTGATCGAACGCTGTCATAGGCGACATGACTAACTGGTTCTGTGTATGCGTTGCTAGCCTTGCTGTACCTAGAACTGTAGTTGAATGTTGCTGACTGCTAAAGTTCGGACTGATGCCCGGCGTTCCGGTTGCCCGTCCAAGAAATCTATGAAACTGATGTGTCTGGATAGCCTCTGCAGATGTTAATGACTAATAATATCAGCTGCAAAAGCGACTTGGTCTGTTACCATCTTTCTTTTAAAGTTGGCATAATTAGTTGAAATACACGGAGCAGACAAAAGAAAGGAACGCAGCACTGAGCATATAGTCATTCATATGGTTCCATCCATAAACTTGAACTTTTGCTCATATTCTGATTTTTACTCGCTGATCAGATACGAACGAAAGCTTCGCGACCTCGTCTTAGTCTGTTGGCTCAATGCGCGTGTATGCTCTGATGCGGTTTTCTCCTGTGAATTATTACAAATTATGTATCATATAATTTGTACGCGGATGTAATTATATATTACAATCTGTACAAAGTACATTTAGTAAATGATTTAACGGATTATACAATACAATAATACAAAAAAAGAATAAAAAAAGAAATAACAAACTTGAAAAACAGCTGTTCAGACATATAAGTTTCTCATTGAAAATTTCACTACTTTTAGGAAGATATATCAGAAGTAGGTCATGAGAGTTGTTTATATTATTTTAATCTAGAGTTATTTATGTGTTTATGTAAAATATCTTTTTTTAATTCATTTGGGATATTTTTTAGTCTATTTTTGTACTTCTTGTAGTAAGTTAATATTCTTCGATTGATTGAATGTCTAAATCCTTATTAATGATCTGATTGGATATAAACTAAGAAAAGTTCAGTATATTTCTTAGAACTTTCGATTGGAATATTTGTAGTATTGCGATGTTGCAGTTTGGGCAGTGCTCCAGACTTGTATGTTGTATGTCCACACTGGTTTAAGTTTCGATTTGTAGACAAACAGTTTATTTACAGGTGTTAGCTAAGATATTTTATGTAGTTATTTTGAGACATGGTCTTATTATTTAGTATGATCAAGTATCTTTTCTAAGTGTGAACGTCACTTGTCTGCACTTATCTTCATTAATTTGCATTGTCCATGATTTTAGACATAAAATGCACGTCGTTTAAGCGTTTTTATAGATTCGATGATGAGATAAAAGTGGCGCAGTGAATCTCATGTACCGGTGTGTGTATAACTAATTCAATCATTGACACTATCCTAATGCTTATAGAACCAAACGTATAATATGAAACTAGGAGCGGTCAAATCAGAATTTTTCTAGTTCGAATAGTGTGATGATTTCTGAACATGACTATTCAATCAAAAAAAATGTGAGCGGTAGTTGAACCACCCACAGAAACTATGCTTTTTAGGCATAATCGAATGTAAGGTAATGAATTCCTATAATCCCAATTGGAAGTAATATAATTGATAGAATATTATTGTGTTTATAACACATTTTACTGTGAAATTCATCCTTTTATAATCAATATGCAAAAAAATTTGGGGATTCAAACATATATATTTTATTATTAAAACTATTTACAAATAATTACAAGAATTCATCATTGATATTACAAATATGTGCAGTGTTGTCTTAGTATCGGCCTCTAATGGTATTATATATAGTTTGTTTATCAGACATAAACAATATGTAGAGTATTAGCTCTAGAACACTTCCATATGGGACTACTTTCTTTTAAAGTTGACATAATTAGTTGAAATACACAGAGCAGACAAAAGAAAGGAACGCAGTACTGAGCATGAAACCTAAAGTTACCTAAAGTAACTTTTACCTAAAGTAACTTTAGGTTTCAAATATTTTTGAAAGTATTGGTACGGGTCTTATGTACCTTATCATTAGTCTATCTGAGGCTTTGTCAGATTTGGGAATTATTATTACTTTACTCACTTTCCATTATGAGGATACATAGCATAGTCAAAGACAAACATTAATTATTACTGTGATACGTCTGATTTCTTGGTCGAAAATTCTTTAATTATCTCCTTAATCAGTTGCATTGTCTGTTCTCGGTACTTTTCTACTCTTTATGTTTTTAGAATATTCATTATTTCATAATATTTTGGAGATTCTTGTTAGCAGGCTAACATTTTAGCATTCTGATTTCTTCTTGTTTTGTAATTACTCTGTTCTTAGAATTAAATACTTTACTGAGATATTTTGTAAAAATTCTGCCTTTTTTTATTGGTTTTATCCAATATTCAAAAAGTTGGTATACAGAAGAATGCTTTTGAATATGTATAGTCTAATGTTTTATTGTATAATTTGGGTTGCTTCACTGTATGATTGTCTGCAGAGTTCTATGGATTTGTTAATACCTTATTTTATATCATCTGTGTTATTAAGTGCAATATTACATTGAATTCTGATGTCAATGTACTGATGATATTTTATCTAATCTATATGCAGACCATGGTTTTCGAAAATTACGTGCATTTCTTACTAATCGAGATAGTAACTTTAGTCACTTGGGCGTATATAACATTAAGTTTTATGGAATACTCGATTTGGCCTGTTGTTAAGTTGTTTTCCACTGCTTTATTTTATATTGTTGGTAGGTGAGTTGGTAGATAAGTCAGTTGTATACAACATGTAAAGAATTAGGCCCAAAATTAGCCCTTATGACACCTCTGCCTTAATTAGAATATTTTGTGTAACTACGTCATCAATGTTAATGTTAGCTCGTTAAATCTTTCCCATCAAAGTTTGTTAAAGATTTGCTCGATCTCCAGAATTTTTCTTTTCCAGGGCTTTTCTTATTTGAATAACTATATGGATTATCTCTTCGATTGTTCAGTGTTCACACCTAATTCCAAATCTATGTTTTGGGAACAAGTTTGTTACTTCAAATGTAGGATTCATTACTACAATTACAATTTTTGTTAAATCTTTGAAATTTTGAAAGGAGACTTATGGATCTATATGAAGTGACTTGTTTTACATTTTTATCTGATTTCTAAACGAGAAATGAGTTTAATTTGGTTCATTTTCTATTGTACAAGGAAATTAGAGTTGAATACAGGCGTCAAAGATTAAGATAATACGTCTTTTAGCTTTTATAGATCATTCTCTGATTATTCTGACCAAAACATCAATATCAGGTGTTTTTTTATTTTTAATTTTGTTGAAGAAATTCACTACTTCGGTCATTTTGGTTTGTTGTTCTGGACAGTAAGACAATTTAATTGTTAAATTTCTTACTGTTCAATGATATCTCTAGAGCTGGGCGTAAATATGTCGCTAGGATTATTTGCAAAGACTATGGCTATTTATAATATAACTTATGTTTATTGGTTTTAGCCTAGTATCTAAAGACCTAAAAATTGGGAGTAATAAACTATTGAGATTTTTATAATTTTTTGTAGATTTCTATAATGAATAATCTATACCTTCTATAGATTTGAGATTTGATAGATATGTTTGTACTTCAACATTTATTTTCTTTTGAAGAACGTTTCTCATTTGGCGTTGTGATGCATGAGTCAAAGTAATCTGACCTATTTTTCTCAGATTCCTTTTTTCTTCCATTTTGTTAAGAACTGTTTTTATTGAGACTTTGTATGTCTATATAATTAATTCATTAAAATTGTCGATACATTGTTCAACGTAACTTGGAGTTTTTATAGGAATATTACTGGGAATCCTGTCCTCAATGAGTTGTTTATATTTTCCCAATTTTTTTGATTTTGTATAAAATTGATGTTAGATTTAAATAAGAACTTCCTTCGAAGTATGAAGAGTTGATTTTATTATTTCGTATACTGCGTATGTTTATGACTGTGGTTTTTATTTTCTATTTCATGTTTAAACTCATTAATATCCACTGAAGAATATACTCCACATAATACTTTGAATCCCTTGCCTTGTTCCGTCTATTTCCATAAAATTGAGTTTTTTTCTTTTTGAGTTCCTCGTTTACGGGTAAAAATTTCTCAGACGATCGTAGTTGGATTTCTAGATCATTATTCTTTAAAACTATTGTAGTATAATTTTTATTAGTAATTACATTTAGCACTTTTTTAAAGGTTGGATTTTTCATACGCCACTCACGAAGATTGGTAGTGATTTTACTTCCTTTTGTTTATCTTGAATGTTGGGTTCTGCAGCTACTTTCTGAATTTGGAATACTAGAAAGCGAACCAAATCTATTGCTTAATTTTACTAAATTGCTTAGCCAGTTTTGTAGAGTATTATATTGGCATATTGGAGAGCTGATCTTATTTTGCATTCCCTTTTACAGTTGGTTACCTTCTGGGCTCGCGGTATTTAATTTTGAACCCCACCGCAGATGCTTATTGTTAAAATCAACTCCGGTATTAAATCGGTTGATAAGAGTTTTTAAAAAAATAGAAAATGATTCTTTACTGTTACTGTGGTTTAGAGGTTAGTATACTCAAAGTAGCGTGATCGATCTAGACCAATTAATTATTGTTATAGTAGTGATTTGAAGGTTTAAAGTCTGGTAACCTTTTTTTAAAATAGTGTATTATTTCTGATTTTATTATTATGGTAGTTTGTCTGTATACTTTCTTTTCCGGATTATTAAGTTAGGTATATTGAATAGTTTTACTAAGAGTTCTCTTTTACAACTCCAGTTTTCTTTTTCGCGTATTCTACAATAGTTTTTTCTACTTCGATAGTAGCCTTATTGACCAATTTCTAATTTGTGATTTAAGAATCAAATTAGTTAATCGGATCGTACACTGATACATAAGATTAAGCCAGTTTGATTTATTTTACGCACTTTAATATGTTTAAGTACTTTAGCCTGGAAGCAGTCCAACAATGCGTTGGCCCTACTCAAACATAAAAGTTATACTCACAAGCAACTAGTATGCTGATAAATGACAGTATTGAGCCAATAACACTATAAGTCGATTATTGTCTTCCTAACCAATCGATATCAAAGAAGATGTTGACAAACTTCCTTGAAACTTTAGAAATTAGATTTATAACAGGAGGTAATTTCAATGCAAAGCACGTATAATGGTGATGAAGATCATTAACTTTAACCCATCGAGACAAAGTGCCTTATGAAGTATTATAAAAAAACTGTGTTATAATATCCACCAAAGAACCAATATACGCCGCATACATATACAACAGATATAAATGAATTGCCAGACATCATTGACTTTGTAAGTATAAAGGATATATGTAAGAAATATTTTGAAGTATCACCCTGTTTAGACTTAATATGTATCAATCACCAGCCACAATAGTACTACGTTTTTAAGTAACTACAAGAAAGGAATTTTATAAAAGTACTGATTGCAGAAAAATGTAAAATATTCAACGAAGAACGCCTTACATGTAACGTATCGAATTGTATTACTACAGATATTTTGCATATAAATCAATAATACACTTCTGATATAATAATTGATAAAATAAAAAAAAAGAGAATCATGAGAAATAAATACCCAGTCTATAAATTGAGTAAAAATAAAACTAAACCATATATAACAGTAAAAGAATGAAATAAAATGTTATTTGAAGAAAAATAACAATAAAATTTAGAGATACTTTAGAGAATCGAATACCATAGAATCAATGAAATCTCTACGGAAAAACGTGAGGTAGTTAATAAACCAACTAAATTTATTCGACCAATTATTATCATAAAAAGTAATCACCGTAGATTTAAAATATTATATCATACAGGAAATGTATCCTATACTCTATTGTAAAAAAAGGAGTGTCGATACATATCGAGTTCATTGGCCGCTGTAGTCCAATAACTGCAACTAGAATGAAGTACAAACATTTGCTTGTATTTTTGGGTGGCTTCCCAAAAATACTACAAAACGTCCCAAAAACTAACCACTAAATGGCGAGAACGGACTTTGTAGCTCTACGCATTAATCTAAAAACCAATTCGACTATGTGCCAACGTAATAGATATCTTATTAGTTGTTATAACTTAGTGGTTGCATGATATCAAAAAAGAAAACAACTGTAATATAACTTGCAATTTTATTCAAATATACAGTATACACACTTGTATTTATCATGAATCTGATATAATAGGATAAGCATAATAAGCAGACTAGATAGTTGATCAATCAATTGAAAATTTATCATTTAGTTTGTGTTCGTCATGTTTAGAAACGATCGTTATCAAGACATTAAGAGTCAATTAAAAGCCATTACAGAATCTATATCCTATATGAGGAAAGGTACTGATTGCACGCAAATGTTGCACCGATGGATAAGTATATTTCTTTATATTGATAACAAATGATATTGAACTGTATATCTACAAAACGCATTTTTTATATTATTTTCAGCCTAAATAAGTTTCACATGTAGCTACCATAAAGTTGAAATAAAGGATCTAAAAGACAATACCAAAGCACACAGGGGTGGATAGTGACAACGATGACTTTTTCTCATATACGCGATTTTTCTTCTCTCGTCTCAGTGATGAGCAATAGAGTAATGCTTCTAGTTCTGACGGATTTAGAATGATCTGTTGACTACTAAATACAAATGACTACATAATACTAAATAGCATCAAGCCCATTGCAAGGGCAAATACTCCAGATTTATTTTGAAAAAATCTCACAACTTAACGTAAATTTTACAAATTTTACAATATATAAGTGTACAAAAATGATAACTAATATAAAACTAAAAAATTACTCAAATAAACAATGAGTACTAAGTAATTTAAGCTAATAAGCAGAAAATGAAATGCTCTTCGGTCTCTACTAAACTGGAAATAAAAAAATAAGTTCTTTTTGTCACCTATATATATATTATTTTTGCGTTATTCCATCATTAAAAAAAGTACATAAATGTCGGAGTTTTTACTGGCGTACATGAAATCCTTTAGTTTAGGCTCGACTTTGAAGACGGATATAACCTCCAAAGCTATGAAAATATAGCTGCTGGAAGTATAAAAATCAAGTTTTCATAATTATTAGCATCGTCTTTATCAACGATATATGCTCTCTTGAGTATAATCTTGTCATCTTTATCATTAACATACATAATTATCTTCCTCAGGTTGGAGATGATGATAGTGGTGATAGTAGTGGTGTGGACGTCAATGAATAATCTCACTGATGATAAAAAAATTCTATGGTCTTTTCTAGATGAGTAAGCCATATTCCTTAAAAGAAGGCAAAATATATGAATTTTACGAAATATGTCAAAGGCACTAACATAATTCATTTCGATTTATGGCCTCTTCTCTTGACAAATTATTATCGTACTTGAAAAGATACAACATCCTAGAATGTAATTTTCGAGAAAATGATGGATACACGTCAAAGCAGATCGCTGTATTAAAGAAATTTATTACTCAGAACAACTAACAAACACCCATGTGGTCATTACGGTATTCTACTGATTACGAAGTTTGAGATAGATGAAATGAGAATGGTCGCTATTAATTTACTGATTGTTACTGATTTCACAATCAGTATTCGACAGATCAGTATCAGAGATATCATAGTTCCAGATTACTGAAGTCACTGTTAATGAACCACCAAATTCGGAGAAGAGTTGAAAGAATGTAAACGAAGTTGGAGCGGGGGAAGTTCTTTCAAGCCTACACGTCAGTCTTCAAAGCTCATTCTCTCGAAGAAAAAGATGTCTACAAAAAGTAGTGAACTAGTAGTCTCCAGTTGGTCACACCTTAAGTCAGTAACTATAACAACTTACATCGAGAAGACGAAAGTTACTTGAGATTTGATTTTCTCTTAAAATGTCAAAGTGTGGTGATTAAAACTATGTTATATATATTTAATATATTTATAGTAAATATAAAACAAATCAAAGTACGTTTCGGTGAGTAGGTTGTTATAGTTGAAGTGAACGATGAGTTTCAACTGTTGCTACCAATGAAAATGTCGACTATATTAATCAAATATATTCAATTAATGAGCAATATGTTAGACAGCGCTAATAAGAGGTAATTAATTTTAAGCTATACAGGTGATAACTGAATTCAATTCAATATTATGTATTATGTAAAAACTTTTATTTATATAACTTTAATTATGTGTTTATTTATTAATTCTTAATTCTACATAAACTATTTTTATACAGTGAAATTCGACAACAAAAATTCTATTATAATTGAGTTTTACTTATTCAACAATTTGTGAATTATCGAATCTTAACCAATTTATAAAGACTTGATTTTCACGTCTCTTTACAATTTCCTCTATGAACTAGATGTGACGAAATTTAGTTTTTATAAGTTTCTGCTAGTAGAAATTACTCAGAATAGACTGATTTTTGTAAACTTTTAGACGATAAGTTATTGGATTTGTCGAATGTATACGTACCATAATAAATATTTCCGTTAATCAATTGATCGTGTAACTTTTCCGAAACATTTTCTTCTCCTTATAAATTCTTGAGTAAAATACTATATTACTTGATTTGGATTTGTAGTAATCACATGGATGTATTTCAGACCAATCGCCCTATTTTTTTTATTGTTTTAAGCTGCAGAAAGCTCTGATATTACATTCAACCATGTATAATTGCCACATAGACTAAATTTTTTTAACATGATTTTTATCGATTTATTCATTCGCAAATTAAGACCTTGAGATTGCTGTAAGTCGCGTATATATTCATATTGTATTTTTCATGAGAACTTTAAAAACTTCATTGTAGAATTTTTTGCCTTCATGTGTGGATATTTTTAGGTACTATGCTATTCATTAAAACAGATTTCATACCTGCGGCTACATCATTACCTGTTTGTCTCTTGACCGATATGACATGGACCATACCGATCAAAATTGTTGATTCCAGTGAGCAAATAATTGTAGCCATGGTTGTGATAGGAGTAAGTTTGCATATCGAAGAAATCGTGTTTCCAGGTCTAGTCGATTGAGCAAATATCATACTAGCGTCGAGGATAATTATATCTTTTTGGATTATGAAACTTCTCGACCACTCTACAGCGTTCCATTACTAATTTTGCTGAATGATTGATTGTCTTAATTATTATTTAAGTTTGCTTTTATTTCAGTCAATTTTGTATTAAAAATTATATTCAAATTGTCGAGGTTACTTTTTAAACGTATAGTGATAATCAATTATAGTTTTTATTTTCATCTATATTATGCGTTATATAAATATCAGTAACCTAATTAATAACATCGATAGGCTATTCTGACGCAGTAACATTACCAATCTTTTATTTTCTAGATTAAAATACTCTTCGACGTTAGGTTGAATTTAACACTAAGTGGACCTCGGCAATGAGCATTTATTAACGTTATATTTTATTTTGATTTTATACTTTATTTTATATTTTATATTTGATTTTTCATCATATTTCACCATTTCTAAGTTTACCTTTGAATTCGTTACTGCGCATTGCGGCAATAATTGTAAGCAAATGTAATTTTAATTTATATACCAAGTGCGTATTTTTACAATTATAGAATAAATTTCGTTGATATGATTATTATTACCGGCTGATTGTTCATCCATCAGTAATTAAAGATAATGAACGAGCTTATTTCAATCATCATCATACATGCAGGTCCTATTAATATTGCCCTTCGTAATCCTGTAACTAGACAAAGGCGTGTCAATTTTTAAGTATTTCTCTACATCTGGTTATTTAATTAGACTAAACATCAGATCAATGATATTTAAGCACAATAAATGCTAGACATTTCCAACATTTTTCTATAATTTTCCAATCAACTTAATTTATCAAAGTTTTATTGCGTTGCTTTACCATAAGTAACTCCATCAAACCAATTATTTTTGAAAACTTGTTGTCATCAACAACGACTTTATTCTTATCGAAATTAAATATAAAATTATCGAGAGTAAAATTATAGTTTTTTCTTTGCGCACACTATACATCAAATCCAAGTAATTGTGTTTATCTTATGCAACAATATATTTATTGTTCAGGTTCTCAATGGTTGACCTACTAGTTTGAATTCTAATTCAAGCCTTTATCAACATAAAAATGATCTTACTTCAATAAATTTAATGCGTTATATATAATGGGTGAGGAAAAAATAGAAATACCCCAAGATTATTTAGGAAAGTAATGTTTTGTAAACTTCAATAATGTTTCTTTTGTAATTTTTTACGTTCTTTCGAATGGACTATTTCATTTTTGGACCCAATGCTAAAAATGGTTCCAGATCGGACTGAACTTAAAAATTCCCATTGGTAACTCCTATTTTTTATTGCAGATTTGGCCTGTTAATGAGCCTGAAACATATATATACTAAGTTACTTTACAGGATTTTATTTCAGGATAAAAAAATTAAGTATTTAAATAGTATTAACATCATATTCAGACTTAAAATTTCACCTACAATTCAAATCTGCAATTAAAAATAAGGGTTATGAATGGAAATTTTTAAGTTGGGTCCGATTTGGGACCATTTTTAGCAGTAAACCGAAAAACTGAGTAGTTCCTTCGAAAAAAGGAAATAAATTGCAAAAGAAATATTGGAGTATATAAATGTTACTTCCCTCAAAAAATTATTAGGTTTTTCCATTGTTTTTCCTCACCCTGTGAGTAAAAACATATATAGTGAGATATGTACAGTACAATAGTGACAATGATTTGGATTGATTAACGACATTATTAATAAATTTACATTTGAAATGAATTTTGAAAATGTCAATACTTTGTTTCAGCAGAAAAGTTAAACGTCTAGCTCAAGATGATACAGGCATTAATCCATTCAACGGAACTTGTA
Source organism: Chouioia cunea (assembly GCA_030064505.1). Lineage (NCBI taxonomy): Eukaryota > Metazoa > Arthropoda > Insecta > Hymenoptera > Eulophidae > Chouioia > Chouioia cunea. Next base: position 14,932,268 of record JAOPFQ010000005.1, read on the forward strand.
ATGTGCACGATATAGCATATGCAAACAATCGAGAAAGTATAGAGGCGAGAGACATCGCCAACTGAGTTTTAGTGAAAAAGTTTGGAATCGTGTTCAGCAATTATACAAAATTTTCGAGAAGAAATTTTATGAGAATATTAATATTCAGACAACGCCATCGCAATTTAGCTATAATCATTCTTGATAATGACTTGACATGCACTGGCTTGCGTATCGGAAAATCGAAAACAATATTTAGATAGTTTTGATGAATTCGGATCTCTCGTTTTGATGACATACACAGAGTTGCTGAATCCAAGTAAAATCTGCATGGATATAAAGATTTCGATACTTATATTGATGGACACCTTTGTCTAAAATTCCGTGCGGAGCTATACAGTTATGTTCATACATTTAGGATCACTAGGGAAAACATTATAAGAGGATAAATTTGATATCTCCGTACGATCAATATTAACTAAGATATCATGATTATTCTCTTACCAATAACTAGAAAAAATCATTGCCAATTTTTGTAAGCCGCTTGCAACATTGAAAAAAAGCAGCTTACAAAATATACAGCAACGTAATATATCATACAATCCACCCAGATAACAATGCACTCAAAGGAACTCTTATCATTATAAAGTCAATAATGAACCACTTCATTGACAGCTACTATCAAATTTAAACCTTCAAACCACTAATATAATATCCAAACAATTGCTTGGACTGGAAAGGTAGGGAAGAAATACCGTCATAATAACAAACTGGGAAAAGTAGGAACAATAGTTAAACAAGAACGTTCATTGTAAATACCCGCTTTAAAATATAATAGTAGTATTCTTCCAAAAGAAACTACTCTTCAAATAGAATATCCTATGATATATCGATATCGATGGATAACTTACACACATACACATAAGTGGGCTTTAACGAAAAATAAATTTTATCTGTACATGATGTTTAATGTGTAAATACATTCAATAACTAAATATAACAATTTTCACAAAAACAGAGGTCATTTTCCTTAAGTTTAATATAATAAAAGCTTTACTCATTTATTAATATACCTGAGATTTCGTTGCTATTATAAATGCCTTTTTCTCCAAGTACGAGGAATTCGAATTTTCTCTAGCAGCTGCACTTGCTTTTATAGGATAGCTTTTTACATCTCTCTGATGCTCTTCGCCATGATTTCGCTAAAAGGTTTAGTCTCACATGTAATCGCCTTTAATGGGTTCAACAACGAAGGTGGGTGTTATACCACATTATTTTGTGGTCGCTGGCAGATCAATCATTGAAATTCGAACGGTATGTTCTTGTAAAAAAAAGATATAAAATAAAGTCAAAATAGTTAAATAAGAATATTTGCTTGAGTAAAATAAAAAGACAAACGAGTAATTGGATTATTCGTCTGCTTACACTCGAAATACGAAAACAATGAGAAAAGTGAGAGGAATAATAGGATTGAAATGATTGACTCGCACGAATTTAAATTGGTGAATTAGGCGTCGAGTGATTGCTCATCGATTTCAATAGCATTTGGCCGATTTGCCAACCGGTCGTAAAACAATTATTTCACAGCTAAGGCAGAGGGAGAGAAAAAAAGGGAGAATTTACCTTGCATACTTCTCGATCAAACTCTTGACGATGCAATTTTTGTTTTGGTTCAATAGTTCTGGATAAAATTGTCAACCTAATTTTGCTTACCAACTGAATTTTTATACTTATTTTCAGATTTAGCGATTTTGCCTTAAGATTATCTATATGTATCATTACTATAATAAAGTAAGCTAAATGATAAACTAGCTTTCAAATAGAAAACAAGATCTCTTATTTAAACCTATACATAATTAAACAGTTTTTATTTTCTAATTAATATACATATTAATAAGTAATATTATTTTACATTATAGCGAAAAAAGCAATTTGAATAAAATATGTTTCCGATTCCATCCTTATGTTTACTAATTTCCCAGTAGACATTTGCTTTTTTGTTATACTTTTACAGGAAAGAATTCAATAAACATCGCAAAAAGGAAACACCTTATTCTTAGCATAGGACCATTAACTTAAACTCTATTAATCGCATTTTATTATTGTCATTTATTTATGGCTTATATATGCATCGTAACATTAAAACTTCATACTTATAATGACTTTTAACTATCGACGTATATTACTTTTCACTTATAAATTATATTATTAAACAGTAATTTTAGTAAATCACTAAGTTTAGGCATACGTTGTAACAATTGTATTAAGTAGTTTGGAACAAAGACATGACCTATTTATCGGAAATGTTAAATTTTGAATACTCCAGATTAATTATAATTAATTATCTAAGATGGGATGATTAATTAACTATAAATAAACCCTTAGTTAATTATCTAAATTATTCAAAGTTAAAGATTTGAAATAGTATGGTTAAATTTTTTAATCCATGAATGCACATTTTAATAATGGCGGAGGAGGGGGGTAGTATGTACTCGACAATATTTAATGAAAATCGATACCAAAATATTCTTCGCCACCAGCTGTTATGTAGAAATTATATTCAAATTCATATTCCTTATAATAATCGCTGAGTTAATCGTGCCATACTACGATGGGTTGCTTCAAGTCGTAAATACTTTTGATTAGTCTGCACACGTCTTCTTGATGTTCCTCAATGTATCCTTTAGAGAGACTCATAAGATCATTTCTTTTGGCATTCCATTGAAAGAATCAGTTTTAGCGTAAGAGTGCTTCATAGTCATCCCTTTCCATCTTGGATATCCATTTATAGATGACAATGTTTTCTTCGCTAAGTCGCTGCACTATCTCCTATGTGCCTTAGTCTTTGGTCACAATTTATGGATCAAGTTCTCTAGCTAGCTTTGTAATAGTTATCCATTTGACAGTTCAGTCCTATTGGATCTATTAAAACGTCTTATTGTTGCCGGGTCTGCATTAGGTATAAGAATGGCTGATATATGTTCACTCTGATTTACGTTGCTCGCCTCGTCTGTCGAAATAAAATCTTTTTTACCATCTGTAGACTTAGTTGATCTGCTTTCAAAATCTAGAATATTTTGTAGAATATTTTCGATTTCTTAATCGAATTATCTGCATTTTGAGAATATTATTTCGCACTGTGAGGCATTGTCTTTATTCAGAATATCACGAAAAATGTATATCTCAACTTTTTTTTTTCTATGTCCACATGTCAAGAACTTGACTCTTCCAAATAGCTGTCGAAAATCAAGTTCTCATGTTTTCAATCTGCATAAATAGCTTATGAATTCTCCAACTTCTTTTTTATGCGCCAAAAAACGTCCGCATATGTTGATAAATTATCGACGATGGTCAAAATGTACTTTTTTTGTTCGACCATGAATTCTGGCATTTTGAAATCATCTATATGAAATAAGTTGAATGGGACTTTTAACTTGCTAAATAATGTATTCCTTTTAAAACAGCACATAGCGTATAGTATGTTCCACTATCAGAATAACTTCTCGTACCCATCGATAGTCATTTTCCTGATCGAGTGCTCGTATAGCCGTCTTAGCGAATAGATATACACTGACGCTTCTATGAGTTCGGTTTATTTACATTGCTTACTGTGTACGTGAGAAACGCATAGTGATAGTGATTCGTCACAATTTGATTGATGTTTACACGGATTCTGAAAGCTATTCGTGCTTTTTATAATTGTTCTATTTTTTATCAATGATTTTCAACAGTAAGAATCGTACTCAAAACTGTAATACCTAAAGTTTTACTCCGCCAAATATTATCTCCTAAGAAACGTATGAATTGAAAAGTGAGCAAATTATAGTTTTTGAAGCAATTGAAAGTTTATCAACGAACGATTATATCAACGGCCTTGAAAAATTAGTCGATGTCAGGTACGTCAAATGTATGTCCCAAATTTCTGGTAGCTATATATATATTTTTTTCTGTTAGTTAAATCACTTATACAAAGTTACAAACATTAAAAATTAGTTGTTAAAAATCATAAGATATTTATTAGTTCTCTAACTGAATAACAAATGGTATCTCAAATACCAATCCCATGATTTTAGATCAAGTTTTAAATACAACTGCTTAGAAACAACAGCATTAGTTTGACAGAACCTCCCCACTTGTGCAAGTATGCGCACATTCGGACGCACTCATATTCTTTCCTCACATCGTCAAGACTATCTTAATGAAAATGAGCCAAAACTATACAATTTATTACGGATCATTTTCAATAGCACTAATTACTTCATTTACTTAAATACCGACTCTGCTAAGGGTTATGTTAAACAATAAATTACAACGATGGGCTAACAATAACAATAACTTTCTCGATTTTCAAAGTGGGCTCAAAAAAGACCAATCTACTATTGACAACTTGAATGGTTTGATTTTAAAGGTAAAAAAACATTTAATGAATAAAGGAATGATCTTTCTACTTTATTGAACTTTGAAGACGCATTCAATGGTGTCAATATCGAAATTGTCCTTTTAAAGCTAACTGAAATTGCTTATCCCCTCATCTTCCTAAAATGTATTCAACATTTTATATAGGAAAGAGTAATTCATCGTCAAGTACATGGAGGTAAAACCAGACCTGCAAGTAAAGGTATTATATTCCCCAAGGTGGTGTCTTTAGTCCATTATTATTTTGTTTATATATAATCTTTCATTTTGAATAACTAGTTCACACGAAATCAGTTATCTAAATCAGTTAAAATAACTAAATTCGCACTTAGATTGAAAAAAAGAACATTTAGAAGTAGAGACTAAAAGCTTTTAAATATTTTTTTCAAAGTCTCTGTATGACCAATACTTATCGAGATATCATGATTTTCCTATTACAATTTTTTTCCCGGTGATCCCAAATATATGAACGCGTCTGTATATGAAGTCTTAAACTCCTTATAATGTTTCTTCTTTCTTCTAGTACGGAATTGTTAAATAATATTAACACTACAAGTGTATGTTTAATGTTATTCAACAACTCTGTATTGCATTTGCGAATTCCACGATGCTTGTAATCTAGCGATTTAGTGCGAAATCAATGAAATCAATAATGCTATTTCTTCGTATTTATTTGTATGTATGGCTTTTCTGAAAGAAATTCTATCCTCTAGGGTTGAATTAGCTTTAGTAAAAAAAATTTGTCTATAATTCAGAAACCAATAGTACCTCACTAATTTCATATTCCGAGATTTTTTATCGCCGATTAAATACTTTATAACTACAGACATTCTACTTTCAATAACTGCTTTCTTTTTATTCATAAGGAGGATAAACCTTTTTTTGGTAGAGTCTATCTTCTTAAAAAGATTACGGGACAGCATTGTGTGTGTCGTTGCTCTAGAGTGTGTTATAAAGCTATATTTAGTTGTCCTTCCACCGAGGCATACGTTTTAACTCATGTGTTGAGTGAAGTACATGCTAAGTAAGTAATCACCCTTTCCTTCGTCATCCTCCGAAACTTTTATTTCTCGTAGTTTTTCCTTGATATAACATTGCTTTATACAGGAAAACAGCCCCATTTATTTCTTTGAGAGCCGTTGCTGTTCGCTTTATACTCGGCTTTTATTTCTTTTTTTGTCTATACGTTGTATTACTTCTCTCAATCCCTTACCCTTTTTAAATTCGCCGATGAATCGACTATTTACGTTAACATTATATTAACTGCTTTATAAAATGTTATATTATGTAATGAAAGTTACTATAAATATGGCGTAAAAATAGTTATTATAATAGTACATAGAGTGATAAATTAAAGTTCAAAAAGTCGTGTGTTTAAAATTTGGTAAAGCAATTCTTTTAATAACAAAATTTTGATTTGCAAAAAAAAAGAAATGCCTAATATAGATCAATTTACTATAAAACTTTGTAGTTAGATAGAAAAATCCATTTGGAAACCTATTCTCGAAATTGAGTTAAAATCCATACGGAACCTATATGTATCAGCACGAAAATGCAGCTGGATTTTAAATAAGGATGAATGAAAACAATTTTGAGGTAATGAAATACACCAAAAGCATACCTTTTTATAGTAATTTGTAAGTAATAATCTTAATGTATGCACAGCAACACAAAGAGTAGCCATATGTTGAAAATAATTGTATGAAAATCCTTGCTAAAGATATTGAATATCATCTTACAAATGTTAATATCTCTCAACCAAAAGCAATAAAATCCTACAAGACAAACTAATCCTGATGATACAGAATATATTTGTACAGTAATTTACGAATTAACGGTTACAACGAATGGAATATTTCAAACAATTGAATTGAAATGGAATGTTCGTTTAAGGCCATATTAATAGAAAAGTGAAGGCAAAGTTATTTTAAAATCATAAAAAATTTTCAGAGAAGTAACTGTCACTGAAAAAGACAATTAGAAACATGATATAGTTAAAAAAAAAGATCATATTTTGCGAAATATAAGCGAAAAGGAATAGTTAGAGAAGTCAATGTTAGCGTCTTATAATGGTATTGTATTTTAAATTATATTAAGTAAACATACTGTGGAATTTTCAATGTATTCTTTTTTATATAGTTTAAAATTGCAAAAAAATAATGTGAAATTCTAGCTAATGAGATCACAAACTTTTTTAACAAGTATGCTTCTACTTATTTTTTGGCCGATAAGCACTAGATACACAATATATATCTTCATCTGATATATTACGAAGTTACTACAACTATATGCAACAAAATTAAGAGATGAATAATTATTACGTAATAAACCGATAACACGGGAATATAATATTCAAACCTGAAAAAACGGAATGAGCCTGTGAGTGGAGATGGTTTGAATTTTTTATTTAATGTTTGTCATTAGTGTACACTCTTATATACTATATTATTATTACATTTATCTCATTATATTATTACATTTAGTAATTGTGCATATTGATAGACTACGTAATCATCTTGAATCGTGCGATAAATGACCAAAAAATTAGTGCGTGTTATAAGTTTAGAATGCCTCTATTAACCTAATCAATAATTGAAAAATTCCCATGTTTGAAAAATTAAGAAATTAAATAACTGGAAAGCAATCATTTCCGCAACAAGTCATTGTCCAATTTAATTTTTAATTATCAGTTATCTAAATTAAACTTTAAATTTCACAGAAACTTTGCACTGCTGTACCCGATACAATTTGTTGAACCTGTTCAATGAAATAAGATGACAAATTGTCTGATGAACGTACTAAAACTGGATGCTTGGATTACAAATGTGGAAAATTCAATTCTGTAAACGTATTACAATCTGACCAAACATGTGCAGATTAATAAAACTGATTTAAATAGACGCATACTTTATTTTTTTACAGATTTCGTTTTTTCTTTTTATTTATATATCTACATATTATAGGTGGTTTGCTTTATTATATGTCAAATTTAATGAATAACATTATCCATCTTAGCAGTGTAACTTTAGTACTTAATAGCAGTTCAGACTAGTACGTATTCATATTGTTATAATCTTATCTTATTTATGATCTTTCTCGGAAAATTATAGAACAAGAAAAGTATCTCTGGAATTTATCATACAAATGGATTCTTTATATCACAGAATATTATTAATGTAAGCGTGCTTTCAAAAACTATAAACTATTATTAATTCACATTAGTTTTCATGTGATTAGCAGTGTTTTTCTCAAAATTGATATGTATTATATTCAGTATTTAATTTGTCTCGAAGACAAGTTAATAAAAAACACAAAGATCTTCTCACAAGCCCAAAACAAACAACGTAATGAGATTCTCATGATATCTATTACTTCGAATGTAAAAAAAGTTTTACAAATGTAAATCTATGATGGAAGTGACCCATGATTCTGATGAGCTAGTTATTTATTGATATGTTTTCCAATTGTTTAATTACTGCTGATACTGGAAAAAATATTTTATACTTTATAAAAAATTTTAAACTTACATCGTGCAAGTTAGCTCTCGTATTGGAGATTGAGTAGGTTACAAGAAAGTAAACAATATCCAAACATTTGTTCATGTACCTATAATTGCGCAGTTTATCCCACTAAGATTCATTAAAAAATTTTTTAGAATTATCAAAAATATTCAGTGAAACCTTAGAATATATGAATAACTTGAACTTAAAGTGGTACTATCAGGACAAGCTGTATCCAGTCGGGGCTCATTGGGGATTTCATCTAATTGATGTATTAATGATAGAAATAAGTTTGATAAAGAATTGGATATTCAACTAGTCGTTGAGAAATACAATATTTTATACTAATAGTGGAAAAATAGTGAAAAGGAAACATTTTCAACTTGCCATACTACATTTTCGTTTCTGAAATTCAACGATTTGATATGTATTCTGAAATATCTTTGATATATCTTTGATGGCCAATACTTTTCTTTTCAGATATAACTTTACTCAGTGCTACTGTATTTCATAATCGGGTTTTTAAAGAATCTGTCAAATATTTATAAAATTATTAAAGAATATGTTAATACAAGACCTATCTTCTTTTATTTTCCTATCTTCTCGATACATAAGAATCCGATTTTGATAATTTATTTATCTTAAGTTAAGATGGTAATCCAAATTTTTTAATGGTATTTAGAAATGGGAACAAAATACTTGACGTATCAAAATTATTGCTCAATTATGTTATTGTTCAACCTCAGGTGGAGCCGTTGTAAACGATGAAATGATCAAAAATGTTATTGATCAGAAATGTTAAGATTTTCGAAAAAAAAAAACATATAGAAATATTTGAAAAGAAAATTAATTTGACATTTATCCCTTTTCGTGGACATACAGAATTACCGTAATCGGTCGCTATTTACAGAACTACGAGTATACTTAGTTTTTCTCCGAAATGGCGAGCGAAGGAAGAAAATTTTTTTTATTGTTCAATACACACGATAGAAAAGTTTTAAAAACACGATAATTGTCTCAATCATCAGAAGAATTAAATTACTTAAATGAATAGAGAATCGAAATTAAGTTACTTGATTCATAAAAATATTTATTTTTAGTTATTAGTATTTATTAAAGGTAATCATTGATTGATCGGAAGTTTTAATTTCACTATATCATATCATAACTTTTTGGTAAAACAAGATAGAAAAGATTCAATTTTTCTATCTTATAGCTGTTATAAGATTTTTTATATCTTATAGTTATAAAAAATTATAGCTGTCTATGTTACGCAAAATATCCTTAAGATATATAGATATAACGTACCTTTTTTATTAAATTATTTCATTACTAAATATGGAAAAATGCTATATTGCATGATTTCAACTGTGAGCTTGGATTAATTTGAATAAACCTACCGAATTGACTGAAAAATCAATTAAAATGATTTTATTGTTCCGAGATCTGCTATAAATTTTAATTTGATAATGGGACCACTTATTTCTGTTAATTGCAGTAAGTAGCAAATTTACTTGCTTCTACAAGAATTGGTTGTAATAGTATCAAATATCCAATTGCACAAGTTAGTTCATCTATGTTCGGAGATTAATATTTTTAAGTACTTGACGCTACTTGGAATTTTCCTCAAATGTTTTCGAACCGCCTACCGCACCACTTTCCCACGATCAACAGTACGGGTAATTGAAAACAATCACCCACTTTGTATAAATTTATTTGGTTCCTTGTAAAAATTATGCTGCTATCGGTTTGAATCGAAAAATTAAGAAGGATAAGAAAGTAGAACAAGCCAGGTAAATGTCCATAGAAGTATTACTTTGTAAAATTAGTTCTTTCATAAAAAATTGATGACCTTAGAAGTGAAGTAAGTTTGAATATCATCTATTCTTCTATGAAAACTAATAAACCTCAAACTAAATGATCATTTATAAATTTAGAAACATAAATGGTATGAAAAATATATTTGTTACCAAACTTGACAGTAAAATTATATTTTGATTATAACACATTCATACAATTTTAATAAGCTACGTATCAATACGTCATAAAGCTATGAAGTATATCAATCTGATTTTAAAAAATTCGGAACTGAAAATGCTGTAGGGCTACAAGGACGACCTTAAAATATACCTTGATGATGCTTATGGAGCGTAATGGTACCTTTAGTAAAACACATTCTACTCATAAGAATAAATAGTTGAGTAGATTAATTAAATGACAGTTGATTTGTCAAAAAATATGAAAAACTGGAGGAACTTGAATTTATCAAAATTAACTGACTACAATGAAGATATATACATGTCTCAAATTATTATAAAAGTGGTGGTTACTTCCTGCTCGTGCCGTAAACACTCGTTTCATAAAAAAGCCTTATGTCTCGGCGACTATAAAGTATATGCAAGACCTAATCTTGCGAACACAATTAACCTTTCGATCAAATACTTCGTTTATATACAATCATAATTTGCATACGTAGAAAATTTTTTAGGATTTATTTGTGTATACAAATTAATGTATGGTTGATATGATCATTACATATGGAAAATTAAATCTCGCCTACGATCTACCATTTCTCAATACAGTCTTAATATATTATGCTACTGGAACGTTTGTTGTTTGATACAAACAGAAATAAAAATCAATAATGCAAGTACTAAACAGCAAATTATGTTTTAACTTGTGATGATTATCATACTACTATAGAAACAGAATGTAAATAGATAAATTTGATTTTTTCATGTGTGACCTAATGAGACAAAAGAGCAATTACAAGAGAGATTTTATATTTAACCATCTTAAGAAAAACAAGATTGAAAAACAAAATTATATAGAATATGAAAAATAGGCTTTTATGAATCATCCTTATACATTTTAAAATAATAACAGACAATCATTTATTCTTGAATTTAACCTATTTTACAAACATATAATCTATCCTTATATAAAAAAATCACGTGAAATACTGATATAATATTGTATATCAATAGGCTCTACTTCAAAATAATATTCTTAATTTTCTAAAATGATTTCATATAATATGAAACAATTATAACAAATTTAGTTATTAAATGCATCCATAACTTCAAATTACTCAAAAAAAAAAGAAAAGAAAACGAAATTGGTGCACGTGCAGCATGAATGTTGTGTTGTGTTGGAAATTACGAAGTTGTCGTGTAATGTGTGACCCTTGATAAAAAGTATAAATATATGTATATGAAGTAAAAAGCGTTTGTTTTATTGTTCCTCTTGTTCAATTGTGAATGACTGCTAGTCACCTACACAAAAGCATCAAACTCTAAATGATTTTATCTTTTTTGAAAGATATGTTCTAATTATATTTTTAACAATAATGTTTATGCTAACTATATTAATTTCTATTTAATCATATTAATGTTGAATATAAAAAAAAGAAACGAAAAAATTGCAATAACGATTTATATGCTAGCGCTGATAGAAAATTTGATGTTATAACCCAAGAAACGAGCACCTAAGGTCCAGCCAATGAAGAGGCAAAGAGTATGATAAGCCAAATAACTCGCAATAAAGACAAATACAAGGCTGACATTCAAAATCATTTATACTTTAAATTAACAGTTAAAAGATGATTTACTTTTAACTATATCAAGGTATTAGAGAAGATAACTTAAACATGCCATTAGCGCTCGCTACCAAGTCTATGATAATTTCGATGATATGAAAAAGAACTAAAAAACTATTGTATTTACATAAGAATAAATGTAATGAAATATTGCTTGTGCAATAACGAAGGTCATGTAGCGAAATATTGAATAAACATAGCCAGCTAAGCAACTACCCAGAAAAATACGATCAACCGAGAAGAAGTTAACGAACATATTACCGAATTCTACGTAAGTCTTGATGAATCTGAATCAATGGGAATCGTAACCACACCAATATATTTAAATAACATGAGAAAACATGCTTCCCTATAAATAATACTGCTTTATTGAAGTTTAGAATGAATATTGCTTATGTCATTTACTGAATCCTATTTCAATAATAAGAAATATTAATTTTCTTCAATTTAAATTGAAAACTTACAAGCTAGTATCTCCTATTTACATAAAAATATAACTGTAATTGAAATTTCAATTTTGTTAAGTATCAACTTTTGTACATGACTTTATATTCTATGAGTAATTTTTAATCAATTATTTTAATATTGATATCTAAATTCCTGAAAATCATGCGTGCAATATTGTCTTTTTTCATTAGTATAATATGCTTATTTTTTTAAGTAACATTAGTATAATATACTCATTAGTATAAAATTCTAAACTACTTAAAAAATGTAGGAGTGCATAAAATAAATTGTTATATAATATTTTAACTATTATCACTTATATTTATGATTTTTATCATTTATTCTTTTGACCACATTAATATATATTTTATTGTTCTAGTTACTTACGTACTAATTTTGTTGATATCTAATGCAAGATCATTTAACAAAAAGTAATTTTGTATATTTTAAAGTATGTTTTAATTAATATAATATATTCCCGTTTAAAGTATTGGCTCGTGATTCAAATTCATGTGAAATTAGTTTTTATTCAAATGGTAGGGTGATCAAAATATACAATTGAAATGATAATAATTATTTGAAGTGAAATCGAATTGAGATAGAGACTCAAGTGGATTTTATTATAAAAGAAAATTAGACTAATCATCTACGTTCCCATATGTATTATCAAGAAAAAGATATAAGTTCGAAAATATAAGTGGAAAAAAGAAACTGACGAATCTATGGCTAGAACAATATTGAGCAATATTCTTACGTTAGCTTATCAATATTAATTTGCGTTAATTAATCTGAATTTTCATCCCTCGCTGGTGAGACCGTTGCTCTTTATCGCTAGCAACATTATTATTTTTTTCAATAATAGATCTGAAGAATGCATTCATACACGTTAAAATATCGAAATACAATTGAAAATACACAGCACATCGATGTTCGGATCCTGCGACGTTGATCACTGCTATAGACCTTGCATGGGAGAAAAAAAGGCGTTGACTACTCAGGAGTTATATTCCATACTATTATCCTCACTCGAATTTTCATCTCTCGCCCGTGAGACCGTTGCTTTTTGTCACTGACAATTCATATGTGTAGTCCAGGTGTCCAAAATATTTAAGCTGAAGCCAGGAAAGCAATAAAAGTTACGTTGCTAGATGAAATTAGTGATTTTGTGTTTTTTTTTTCAATACATATTTAAAAATCCAGAAACTGCTACCACATCTAGGATATTCTCCAGATTTAACTCCCTGCGAATATTTTCTGTTTCCAAACCTAAAAAAATGGATGAGCGGTAAGTGATTTATTTCACATGAGGAACAAAATCACGTACACTGGAAGGTGTCTTGCAGCAATACAATTGACAAGACAACGATTCGCTCCCTAAGAATAGGTCGAAGTACCCAAATAAAAAAATGACTTAATGAAGGAGTTATCTAATTCATCGCTCGATGTTCGCTAGTCACAGAAAAAAGTTGTAGAAGATATCCTAGACGACTTGTCTAAGGTAAACATTTTTTCAATAGTAAATCTGAAGAATGCGTTCTTATATGTTAAACTATCGAAATACAGTTGAAAATACTCAGTATTCGTCACGCCTGATAGCCAATGGGAATTTCTTGTAATATGTCTTAATGGAATTAGTAAGAATAAAGAAACTCATTTTTTTCACGATGGAGAAAAGCTACAAAGTAATATTGAAAAGTCTTCGCAAAGTATTAAAGCAGCATAGCGTTTAGAATTGAACATTAACTGAAAGAAGCGTCAATTTTTTCAGACAAAAGTACAGTTCCTAGATCACATATAAAATGAAGCAATGCTCCATCCAGTCTTCAAAGGAGAAACACTTTTTTACACGCAACATCTGGACCATTCTGAAACAAAGAAGTACAATCACGTGCTAGTGATTGTCGACAACTTTACAAAGTATACTTGTTTTTACTCGTAAAAATCAATTAATATTAAGTAGATGCTGAAGAAGTTATGACATCTGCAATACAATTTTGGTAACCCTACTAAAGTCATCGTAGATAGAGGCTTGTGTTTCACATTAACATCATTTGACCGATACTGGTAAGAATATCGAATCGAGGACCCATTAATCTATGATTAGTTTAATAATTAATTGTCAAAAGACAGAGCAGACTCCATAAAAAAAATATTCATGCAATTTTTTACTTCGTCAATAGAATTCTTTTTACAATACATAAAATCGAATACATTAACTGTTACGTAAAGTACGATGGCTTTGTGAAGCAATGTCTGATAACAGAAATGAGATCTGAAGTCGCGAAAATTTAAAAAAGAGAAAATTTGAATTTAATTTAAAATGTATGACTGTTTCTCGAACCATATATCGATAATATTATATTAGTATTATGATCACCACATCTAAAACTATATAAAATAATTTCAAACAACAATTTTTATTGAATAATAACAAAGATGAACTTTTAAATGATAAGAGATGAAATTATCTGCTAAAATAAGAGAACTTTTCTCTAAAGTGTAAGTTTAGCCGTAAAGCAAAATAAAAACAATGAAGTGAACATTAAAATTGCAATCGAAAACATTGTTTCGCATGCTGTTGGAAATTACACAAGTTGTGATTTTTTGTGTAAGAACAACAATGGAAACTATCATTATAAGTATTTAAAAATAATGAATCCCTAACAGTTGAAATTCAGAGAAAAACTTACAAATTTGGTTACAATATAGTTCAAATTTCTCCATGTCCATAGAGCCAAACCAACGTATCGACAAGCTATCCAAAGTCCGTTTATTATGAAAGCTCAGGATTACACACTGTTAAACCGGCGCTATCTGTACGTAACATAAACATAGGTGTACAATATATTATACAATACGATAATGCTTTATATGCACTTATTGGATAATTTACAGAGAGATATATAGAGAATTAGAATAAACAAAGAGGTCATTTGAAATATCAAACTGTTCCAGTAAAAAGGAAATGAATGATTTTGAAAAAAAGATGCTTTAAAAATACTTTATTTAATAGATAAAAAATTAGTTTTTGGTCTAATAAAAGCAAGGTCTTCGCTTTTTGTTATATTTGAAACATCGAATGCCAATATTAAGATTATCATTTGTACCAACTTTCACACTAAAGTATTAATTAATTAAAAAGTTATAAACAATTTTAAATAACGTGCACTTTAAAAAAAATCTTATAACTCGAAAACTACCAATAGGAACTGCAACAGCACTTTTATTTTTTCTCTTGTAATAGAAGTTCTGGTTTTAGCTATTTGTACTGTCTAAAAGGAATATTCCATTTTTTTTACTATTTTATAGTGGAAAAACAGTTAATACATGCATCCGTTCTGGATTGGTTGTTGCTTTTTCATACACTTCTTTCATGTTTTCATGAAATCCCCCTTTCCTTAAAACTCATATCGATTAATTTCTACATAGCTATATTTTCTCACAAGTAAACTTTTCAAATTTGTTGATAATAAATCAATTTTTCTTTTAATTAGATAAAGTATTTCAGTATCTATAGAATTTATTTCTTCGATTTCAAAAAAACCAAGCAATGGATTTAACTGATCTATTACTATTTTTCCACGTTTGTTTTCTTCAAAAATTCGTTTCTTCAAAAAATTTTCTTCAAAAAAGTTTTAACGTAAAATGTTTTCTTCATTACATTATACATGATAGATTTCTTGATCATCATTGTCCAATTGTGCCTGAGAAATTATATTTTCGCTTGATTCGAAATTGGATTCATCGTTCTAATTAATAGAATCTGCAGAACCACCAATATACTTATCTTTTTCATTTCTATTTGATAGATTTTGGCATTTTAGTCAAAAATTTCATTTAGATAGCAGTATATCAAGCATGTTGCACATAATCGATCATTTTCTTTTAATAAAGAAGATTACTCATTCTGAATTTTCGTAGCAACATAAATCAAAGAGTTCACTAATTTGAATAAATTATGACACTCTGACAATAGCATGATTATACAATTTTCATTAAAGCTCAAAAAAAGATCTTTTATAAAAACCATCGTATAATGCGAAATTTCACTTTGACGTCCGTTGATGTCCGTTCACTTTAACGATTGAGCCTTAACTAATACGATTATAAGGAATGATCCTTTATTTCAAAGCTTTACGAATTACTGAAAATATTACCAATTATATTATAAAATAATACCTAACAAGCTAGAATATTGGGAGAAATAATACAAGAAAGTTGAAACATTTATAACTTAATAACAAATTTATTGCTCGAATTAGTTTGTTTTTAACTTTTTTTTTGTTAAGACACTTTATTCTCATCTGCAGCCATTTAAATAAGACGAGAAAGTTTAGCCAAAAAATCTACTAAATTACAAAATCGAACTATCTGAAAACATTTCGAGAAAGAGTCGACGCTTCTATCGGTCGCGTCACCCGGCTAAGCGCCGTAGGTAGCGCTTTGTATGTATGTTCATTACCGAGACCCTAATAAAGTAGACAATTTGAAGGGCGCTAATGGATCATTTCTGAACGAAACTATTAACAGATTTTCTATTAATTAATAATCATTACAGTTAATTTCCCACAATAAGTATATGTATTAAAAAAGTTGTTATTTGAAATATTATGTCTTTTTCGTGAAATACTTACCAATTATATTCAGATATCATGATATATTTGTCGAGTTTCCACCATTGAGGAGCCTCACTGACTTATCAATGTCACTGCTTGTCTCATACGTATTTTTACAACTTTGGAAAAGGGTCAATCCGTTTAAAAAAGGGTGAAAGTTTTAACGTAAAATGTTTTTATCGACCAATTGGAGAATATCTTTCCACTCCCTGCACTTCTTCGGTGATTAGGCAAAGCGTTCCATAACAAGGGCCAGTCAATCAGATTGCGTATCTAGGAATGATCAGTTGACTCAAAAAAACAGTCTACCTCAATTCTCACTTATATCTAAATCTAAATTATATCCAAATCCTGTTATTCGAAACTTATTTTTTTCATCTGTATTTGATAGATTTTGGCATTTTAGTCAGAAACTTCATTTAGATAGCAGTATATCGAGTATATTGTACATAATCAATAATTTTCTTTTGATGAAAGAAAACACTTATTCCGAATTTCCGCAACAAAGTAAAGGGTTCACTTAATTTGAATGAATTAGGACACTTTGATAATGGCATGATTAAAAAATTTTCATTAAAGCTCAGAAAAAGATATAATAGAATAGCAATAACCCAATATTATAATTCTTAAATTGACTTTTACTGAAATTGAAAGCTTCGATATTGAATGTTTTATTGACATTTTATTTAGTAAATATCGAACTTGAATAACATACTTGAAAGTTATGGTTGAAATTTCCGCACAGAAGAAAACTATTCTAATTATTTGAGTCTTCTTTGTAAATGATAGCTAACTTTAAGAATATTAGAAGAATTCCATTCAAACCTATGAAAGTTGATTTTAAACATTTCGAGCGAGTCTCTTTCGAAAATATGGAACGAATAGTGATATTCTATGAGGTTGGAAGGCAGTGGCGTTAATAAGTACGCTAATAGAGCTTTATTATAGTTAAGGGAGTAATATTCCATTCTCGATTCAGCGAGTTCTTTTTTCTAAGAAAGGCTAGAAAAACTGTTTAATTAGTTATGCAGTTCTCACTCCCCCCCCCCTAATCCTCGAAGGAATTTCAATTATCAATCTTCAACTGGATAAAGAAATAAATTTGTTTCCATAGTGTAGGCGGTCTATCTTATTTTGAAATATTATCTACGGAGATGACTTAACGAGTATTTTGATTTACAATTATTGGTTATATTATTATAGTTACGAAATATGACATAAATTCTGTAATTTAATAATATATTGGTTGTAATTTCAATCGGAAAATAGAATTATAAAATCATATTTTAATAACTGAAATGATTAATTACTGAAGATGAAAGAGATATTTATTTTTATTTTTGTTATTTGTTTTAATTCGTTTCGATTCAAGTGGCCAGATAATTTTAAACTTATAAATTACAAGAGAGTAAAGTAATAATAAATTAAAGATTCTTATAGTAGTCTAGACTTTTTTCACAAAGTAGGCCATAAAATTATACTATTTATATACTCAAATATACTAAATTAGATTTCATATAACTGGGATACTTCTATTAACATAGAGAATTTAAAATTCCTTGGTCATAGAATTTAGGTTATAGCTTCTTTTCAGTCATCCAATAGACGTGATCATGTCACTATTCTGAAATTACAAAATATTTATACAACACTTAAAATATAGCCTATTGTTTCAAAATTATTGTATAAAATATATATCAATTCCTACTTACTTTTTGAAAATTTTACTTCGCTAAGGTAAATTCAAATCGATCTCTTGAAAACTCAGCTCAGAATTCTGTGACAATGGTGTTAAGAGCCTTAAAATTCAGTTCCGGAGAAAATTCATTTTGATATTTATGTTAAATTAAAATCTCATAAATACCTAAACATTTATGTAATTAACTTACATCGAAATAATGAATTTCAATACATGTACGCAGTAATCAAATTTAACACAAAGTTATTCATATTGGATCTAATGAAATGAATTCCAAATTATTTACCGAGTATAACTAAGTATAGGAAATATCTTGAACAATTCAGTTTATTTTCATTAAAGTTGTATTGCATCCACAAGAAACCTTCAAATAAAAGCAAATAATACACAAATATATTCTACCTTCCAACAATTTAAGAGGTTAGTAAAACATATCTATTTTTACATTGATTATTGTACTTCTTAATTGTTTAAATAAAAGAAAGCACGCCAAATATATACTCACATATAAAACGTAGCAGAAGACTTTTAGTTTAATTTCTTTTAGATTAGTTAATGAAGGCGTATTCATCTCAACTAACTTAATCTTTGTTGATACTGTCATTTATACTGTCAGTCGTTATGATGAAATGCGCACCACTTGAAAACAGTTGAATCAGGGATGATTACTTATTATACGTTCAATTTAATTTTGTGTTCTAGTAGAAAATAAACATGTTAGTCCGTATTTTGTATTAATTCCTAAAGCGGTTAAATGATAATTACATCTTTGTAATCAATAATGATAGCTAAAATATTAAATGTAAGTGAATGTTAAATGTTTAAAAATATATAAAAATCATATAAAAAAATAACAGCGATTAAGTTAACCACAAGTTACCATTGTACAAGTCATGATAAAAAAGGTTGTACATAAAAAATGATTCTTTTTAATTTATTTAAATATTTAAACAAGAAAAATACTTAAAAATAAACAAAAACATAATTCTATTAGACCTTTTTTTTTGTTTATACATAATTATTTAGTTGATTTAAAATATACAATTTTTGAAGAAGTTCAATTTGGCCCATATTATGACATGGTAGAAAATATGTATTTGCAAAATAATTAAAAGTAAATCTTAATTAATAGAAATTGTTTTGTACGTTTTCTAAAAATAAATCAGGAAATTAAACATTGTAACACTTATATTTTCTTACGCATTTGCTTACTAGATGTTCAGTTTCATTTAAAAAATGTTATGGTCGACTAAATTTTGCTTTCAGTTAGAGAAATATGTTCAGATCGTATTAGAGCAACAAAATATCATAATATAAAGAAAAGAGTTTATTCGAATTTTCTTATTTATGGTGAAGAATATTCTCGTGTTATTATATGACGCAAAGAAAAAGTAATAATGTGAACCAAAAATTGATTGGAGAAGATCACAGTATTCCCCTGACGTTACAGTAAAACGGTCTGTACAAAACTTGAGTTAACACATTTGTAACATGTACAAAGACCCTATTTCCGCATTCTTACCTCAAAGACAGTGAAAATATCAGTCAGATAAGAGTGATAAAAATCTTTATATACCGACTTGTTTGATCCAACAAGCTACGTATAGATCTTTAATTCCAAAGTGTAAAAAATATTAGGCCGTAAATATCAATAAGTACAACTCAATTAGAGCTAGTAATCTTGTACTAACTTCCTAGGTTCATCATTAAATACGGAAATTAATATATTATTATGTATATTTTTGTATATAATAATACAAGCCAAAATTCATACGATTTCCAGACTTAGTATTTTATACAAACTTCTATAAAAAATTGTACATTGACTCATAGCCCACATCCTTTCATCAATGTATGTATTTGCAATGAATCTGAGTTATATGGCGACATATACCAATCGCTAAGACAAGTTTATTTTCAAATATCTCATTTCTCGTCGATCATAGATAAATTAATACATTACAGAAACAAAATGATGTTTTAGTAATATACACTTTTTATATTCAAGAGATGATAAATATGTAGTTTGATCACGTAATTTGATTACTGAAAAAAGGCGAAACATGCCAAATTCCTTTTAGTAGAGGATTACTACAATTATATAAATGTTTATGTGAATGAAAAAAAAATTTTCTTGACTAGATACGTTGCATAAGGTTTATTATTTTTAACGTAGAAAAACTTATCATAAGTATATATTACTTCTCGAATGTCTTGACTGCTATATAATAAGTTTTCAGTTTGCGGAACTAAGTCATATATAGGATTGTTGCCTACACTCTTTTAAACAGTATAAATATTACATTTTCATAAGATTTATTATTGAAACATAAATATGTTAAAATATGGGCTCCCCAGTGAGAAAGACAAATTTATACAGTTTAATAATTTAAAAATGAGTTTTTTTATTTCAAGAGTCTCTTATATCATATGTCAAATGATATACGCATCCACCGATATAACAATCTATATAATATCGGTTTCTTCGTAAAGTGTAGTTATGACGATTCACATTTGTAATACTAAAGTCATTGACGGAATGCATTTGACGTAGTTAAACCGACCAAATAATTTATAGATTAGTATCATGACATAGTCAAATAATTATAGGATTTATAAGAAAATCTACAATCAGTAGTACATTTAATATTTCAACAGAAATTTAGTGTTATTTATGTCATTAACTATATAACTAAGACTAATTTTTACCAACGACAAGCATAAGAAGATTTACAAATATTTTCTTCATCTTATTGAGAAGTATCGCGAACCTGTACATAGTTAATAAAAAACTAATTTTGATAAATTAAAAACGAAATGTATAGTCTTTTTATAACTTCAACGGATAAGATGCACTTATGTTTATCAACAAGATCGCGAACGAACTATATTATCGAGTGGATTTTATAACTTTTGGTTCGAGTTCACTATTACACAACGTCAGGATTGAGTTGAGAAGCTATGTTGAAGTATACTGATGTGAAATTGAAACTCCTATTTCATAAACAGTGTTCCAATAAACACGCTTCTACCAACAGTCTTTATACATAGAAAATCTATAATATACATAAAAATCATAAGTATTTGATGTATTTTGGCATCAATAATTTATACAAACGGCCTATGATAATATTTTTTCCACAAGATAATTTTGAATGGTCTAATGTCGAGGTAAATTTTAGCTTCGATATTTTCGACGACTCACTCTTTGGCTCGAGTACATCCATATATATTGGTCTCATCATCTTGGACTTATCCAAGATTCTCGTATACGGCTTCAATTACGACTTCACGTGTATACTGTTAAAGCATAGAATAAGAACCCAGTCAAGAAGCCTACCATTAACTGTAGTTAAACTACGGAAAACCCTATATTAATCAATAGATTTGTTTATAAATTCTTTTTTTGGAATACAATTTCTTATCGCACATATCGTAAACTGAATGCGCCAAAGAAATGTGATACGGAAGCGAAAGAGAAGAGGATGAAGAAATGTAAATACCTTCATTCTCTCGCTACAGATCTCCATTCCCAGTATCATTGTCTCTTCTTTTCTCTCTCTCTCTCTCCCTCTCTTTTATTTTCTCTTTGTATCTCACTCTTGGTCACTTGTTCGGCTAGTACTTCGATTCTACCGCGTGTCCCGCAACACGTTCAATTCTTTTTATAATTGAGTGATGAAACCTATAGATAAACGGAAATAATCGGTAATCAACCCTCTGTGATTAAGCTTACAATTTATTGTACGGTAGAATCCGTACCATTGTGACAGACAGTGTTGATTTCGGCAGATGTTCTCCGCATAGCAGTTTAACGTTCTATACACAAAGCCATTTTAGCTTTCTTGCTATTTATACGTTCTAATGTGTAAGCATAAATTACATTTTTGTTAACACTATAATTTGAAATCTTTGAATGTTAATAAGTGAGCGTAACAAATAAAATTTTTTTCTTATGTTATACCAAAATCGTATTATAAAAGCTACATATATTATATACAGATAGCGATCCTTAGTCCAAAGCATAAAATCCTGCCTACATTGATAAACTAGATTTATAATAAGATACTTGATGTATTTGATGTTTTGAAAATCAAATTGACGAATAATGAATTATGAAACCCTATCGTTTTTATTCGATAATAATATCAAGTTAACATCATTAACATTAAAAGTTAAAAAAAAATAGTGAAACCACTTGGACTCTTTCTAGTGTTTTTTCTTAGGTGAAAACGTCCTTGTAATATATTATATTCGATTTGATACTCTGAATACTTTTAAATTGTTAACATTTCAAAAATTATCAACGAATAACACACCAAATTTTGGAATATAAAAATAAGGAGTGTAATCCTTTGGCATGTGTACATTTACCTACTTTGGTTATATGAAAGCACAACTGTACATACTTGAAAATATGTACAGTTGTGCTTTCTATTTCCATTTATGTGATCTACTAATATATATAACAATTTTAAAGTATTCAGAGTAACAAATCGAATATAATATATTACAAAGATGTCGAATTGGTTTCACTATTTTTTTTGAACTTTATATGTATAAAGTGGTTTTTCCTTGATAAATAGACAAAAATAATAGATTGACACAAAAAGTGTCGTGTCAGAAAACTTAAAACTAATTAAAAAATATCCATGGGTGTAGTAAGTTCGCGCTATTAATTTTAAGTCTTCAAAATATTAATGAATTATTTTTCTGATACTTTTCCGTCTTAAATATTGGTAATCAAAGACATAAGAGGAGTGTTGTTGTTGAGTTTTTTTATCCACATTCTGCACATTAAAGAGTCACTTTCTGATTATACAACTGTCAAATGTCGAAGCTTGTTAGGGGTGAAGTATGCTGAAATAAATTCAAGTTTTTTTTCTTAGTTTTATTAGTAAATTATAATAAAACGCATACAATTATCAAGCACAATTATGTTCTACATAATCACACGCGAATGTTTGGGCCTTCGCTTTCGGCCTTTAATGGCTGAGAGCGACTGTCCAACGAGCGCTGAACTGGCTAATTCATCTATCAATTTTCCCGTCTCTCTTTATCGGATCCAAAGGGAACGAGGGCGGCACCTTTCCGCTTTTTCAACAATATTGTTAGCATCAGCTATCCCACTTTCGACGCTGATTTTTGTTTAGAATTTTCGAGTGAGACTATAACAATCTGCGAAAGCGAGATCATGGTTATCTGCGACGGCAATACGAACATAATGTCTATCAATGTGCATACCCAGTGTGTGAGATCATGAAAATCTGTGATTTTGAGACCAATACGGTCTGCGACGGCAATGCGCTCATCTTTTGTAAATGTCAGTGAAAAACTGTGACAATGCGCGAACAGAATGATTATAAAAGAGAATATTTTTTCATATCCTGAAGGATAGAGAAAAACGAAATACTTGAGTTGCCATACCGCAACATTATATTTTTAATAATTTTTTTTAGCACGTACAATAAAATTTTATTGTAATCACTACTATTTTCAGTAATATCAAGCGCAAAAGAATTGAAATATACTAGAAAATGTTGTTTAAATGGAAAAGTTAATAATTGATTGATTTATTACATATTTTTCGAAGACCATTTCAGTTTTGAAGATTTAGTCATAAACTTGTCTATAGGCATAATCATGAATTTCTACATGTTAAAATTCTCTGAGTTATTCTACACTTCAATGTGACAACTAAGGGTTCAGAAAATTAGGGCTTGTATGAATTAAGCATAGCGGATAACATTTTGATAATGAATCTTTATTCATTTTAAAAACCTCTAACGATGTATATTTTACTTAAAATTTTAAGTGAAACCTTTGAAATTCCTGTTCTTAGGGTGATTTGTAAAAGTTAATGGATTTACAATCCACATATATCCTAAGGGAAGACGGGATACCAGGGAAAATAGATATTTTTTACCATTTTTCCAATAGATTCACGGTATAGAGGTTATTCGTTACAGACATAATTCACATGGAAACAATGCCTAATAGTACATTATCTTAAAAATTTTTTTTTTAATAATTATGGACGCTAACCGTATAATGCTTATAAATGAATTTTTTATATAAATGAAAATTTTTAGATTTT
Source organism: Chouioia cunea (assembly GCA_030064505.1). Lineage (NCBI taxonomy): Eukaryota > Metazoa > Arthropoda > Insecta > Hymenoptera > Eulophidae > Chouioia > Chouioia cunea. The sequence continues at coordinate 14,956,620 of JAOPFQ010000005.1, forward strand.
ATGCAAATCACAATTTACATCTTAAAAAACTAAAGAAAAAACATGTTTAATAGAATAGATTTATTTGCATTACGTAGAAGTCAACAATCTTGCTTTACTTGCCTAGCTTGAAAAATATGAATACGTATTAATGAAAATCATAATAAATCAAACACTTTTTAAAGGTTAGAACTAGTATTAGAAATTAGCCGTAGTAGATTTTCAGTACTCTCATCTCGCTAAATTCAAATAAAGAATTAAGATAATTTATACATATTAAACAAATTTACTTAAATAAAGACCTCGGTCTCGTTTTCTACAAGTTCATTGAAAAAGATATAATGTTACATCTATTACAGTTCTATTATGCTTCATAATGTCTACAGATAACTATCAGTCGACCATATGTTCAAATTTAGAATATGATGATAGAGTGTAGGTATAAGTGGCACAATGAATACTCACCGAAGAGGCGATCGTCATTTGCAAAGGCAGGTTCATTAATCGCATCATTGTCTTCTAGATCAACGAGACTGCTAATACTGAAGACACTTTTGGCTCGGCGTGTTTTGTGAAGTTCTTGAGGCTGGGGCACCGCGACAAACTCCACTGCTCGTCGTGCTGTCGTACTCAGATCCATGTCGTCACAGACCAGGGCTGCTGAGATTTCTCGGTCAACTGACACTCAATTACAAGGTACGAACACGCTGGTGCAAGATACAAGCGCGCCAATTTCAATTTCCAGCGGCCGATTGGCAGGCGCATCTCTAAAGGCCTCCGTAAATCTAACGAGAACAGTCCAGTCTGCAGGTACTGCTCGTATTGTCATCAGGAAGACTACATTTTAGCATGTCGTTTCTTTTTTTGACTTTGCTGAGATTATCCTGATGAACTCCTGCTCGTTCCACGATGCAATGGTAATGACATGGGCAACCGTTCCTTCACTTAGTAGCAGTTGCACGGCGCGATCTGTACTAACGCGTTTCATCGTGTCGGACTTGAGCGCTGAAGGCTTGCGACACGATACCGCCGCACCACGGCGTCTCGAAGGATATGCCACCTCTCGATGCACGCCCAGCGGCTCCGACAAAATGGAGCGCTCGGACACGCCCAGTCTACCCACCCACTAACTTCTCGAAAAAGATTAACGTAGTTCAACGCCTCCTTATTTATATAATCCTTTACGTTTGCATTAAGATCTCTTGAGTCCACGTTCTATAAAATCTGCTTCAGTATTACCTTTTGAATGTTAGATATCAATCACGTATCAACAACTCATTCAAAATATTCAATTGTGAAAATATAAACAATATCCCACATTCAAATTTAATTTTGTTCAATGTTATAACAATATTTTTATAAACAGTTATGAAAAAATATTTATCGCGTCAATATAATGGTAAATTATTAATACAAAATAAAACAAAATAAAAATATAATATATTCATATATGAATACAATAAGTTCATCGTAATTTTTGTAATGATAATAGCAATTATACTTGATACAAACAATTTTTAAAAGTAATTTTTTTACTATTCAAAAACTACTGTACGGATAACCCAATTTTTAAGAAATTTCAGTACAGTATATATATATTGCTGAGTAATAATTGTCATAGTATAAAAAAACTACAAAATGATAAAATTTCTTTCTTAGTTGTCTAAAAGCATCTACTTCTTTTAAAAAAAATGTATTGAAACTTCTTCTGCAATAAACATAAAACGAAATATTAATACTTGCCAATGATATCACAAGTTTAAATATAAATTTTATGGAATTTCTTTTTCTCTGAAAATAATTTTGTATGTTAATATAAGAAATCAAAATCAGTTATTGATTTTTGTATACTAGAGATAAATTGCACTTTGACATTCTCTACACCATTATTCTTCCCAAATTGGTATATGAGCGACTTCTAAAAATCGCAGTATTTAAAAAAAATTAGATTATTTCAGAGAATTAAACTTAGTCCTTAGCTGTAACATAGATCCTGAATTGTTACAACTGTAATACGTTTGAAAAATTTATCTAAAAAATTCAGAAAAATAATTATAAAGTATCGAAACCTCCGTCTAATTATAATCGAGAAAATTATATTTGACAGATTTGACTTGTTATTAAAATGAGAGCGAGATAATAGTTACGATTTGTCGATACATTAGTTTAATTCAATAATACGTTTATTTCATTTAGATTTACTGCAAAAAGAAGATTTTTTAAAGAAAAATAGTGAAGGAAAGGGTTTTTTTCGGAAAATTAACTGCAACTTTTTTGGATCGCCACATACAAGTCAATTTTGAAGACGGTATTCGAAAGGAGAGACTTTACATTGTTTGAATCAGTATTATTAGAAGCGATACCGTCTTCTGCTAGTTTGGATATAACAATAGGATCGATGCTCAAATTGCATACTGATTTATCAGTTTGACGAGATTTAGCCAACAAATAATTTGTTTATGTAGCCCCTTTTTGAAAAAATACTTTGTAACTACACCATTTAAATAAATTCTATTATATTTTACTTTTCACCAATTTTCGATCATTTTAATAATTAATAATTTTTCTATAAAAATCTGGAATCAAACTTTGTGGATATTTAATAGGAGTTCGGTAATGAACATGAAACCAAAGCGCTACCTGTGTCGTTGAGCCGCGTGACACGTTCGATGGAAGCGACGAATCTGTCTTGAAATGTTTCCATATAATTTGGTTCTATAACTCAGTACCGTGGGCCATATATTATCTAATCAAAATTGATATCTCTATAAACAACGTATTATTAACTCAAATATTAACAATTGAACCGAAATTAGATGGAGTGTTATATATCATTATTAAAAAAATATCAGTATTCTATATAAACTCCATTTTTAGTTTAATTACAGAAAAAAATGTTTAGACAAGATATATCCATAAAAAATGATTAATTGTGAGGTATAACATGCCAAATCGATGTTAAATATTCGTTCATTTGATCAACATTCTTCAGAAGATTTCAGAAAAATAAAATTAAAATAATTAACTTTTTTTAAAATATGTCATTTATTTCATTATTTTAAATTTTTCATACGGATATTTATTTATTAATGTTTTTTAGATTTGTAATAGTAAATATTGAAGAATATAGCGTTCTTTTTACAATAAATTGCTCTTTATTTTGTGTATTTATAGAACTGAAAGGATATTACTGAAGGTACTATCGATGCGCCATGCTTAGTTCAATACATATGATAATATTTTTTCCATTTTTATATATTCTACTATCACATATGACTTTTTGCACCTACTCGTATAATTCCTCAGATAAAGATATACCTTACATTTAGATTTCGCAAACTGGTATTCCGAGTTAACCTTGTCACTGTTCGACCAAGGTTATCATATGCACTTTTTCCCTGGCATCTTGCAAAACAGTGCCATTCTATTTCAATTTTGCATGTATCACAATGAGAAACCAAAGTTAAAAAGATGGATTTCTTCTCTTACTGGTTTGCTTCTCCATCAGAAACATAAATAATTCTTTTAACCTTGTTCTCATACCTTTTATTCATATAATCTATTAATTTGTAATGGAACTTTACAATCGTATTCACATCATGTTTCGAACTTTCTGAATCGCTGACAAAGTTCTCTTCTTCAGTTTTTTCTTTCCCTTACAAATCAATTACAAATAGATGAATAGTTATCTCGTTTCTGTTTCAACGATTTACTTGTATCTAGTTTTGATATACGGTTGTATAATTCTAAGCGAAATCTCCTGTAATCATTATTTCAGATTTAAATTATGCCGAGGAATTATTATGTAGTCACTTTGACTTTTGGTAATAATGTGAATGTGTAATAATTTATATTTAAACGGTACCTTCAGATGATTAAGATAGTCTTTAATATAGTATATGTTTTATAAGATCACGTATTTACTCCATGATTTCCAAATTTTTTCAATAAATATAATTAATGGCATCTTTTAAAAATAATTTTCGAACAAATCTAGACAAGTAAGAATCACCAGACTTTTGTCAGTACCGTGATGGCACAGCACATGATGTAACTGCAATTATATTTAAAAATCAAATCAAATACTGTGACAATGAACCACATAAAAATGATAGTTTATAAGCAGCCAATGTTACAATTGAAGATAAAAAAGGTACTATCGTGTTATCTGCTATATATGGCCTTCAAAATACACAATCTATCAAGAACAATAAAAACATTAGTTTGATAGCCTAGAATATCGTTTACTTGCACACGGTAATTATAACGATATTCACCTTTGATAGTAATCAAGGTCAATCACTTCAAAACTTAAAGGAATAAAATGTTACTTTGCAATATAGTGTGAAATCTCATTCCAATATTAACTGATAACCTACTTACTTGTCCTCCAATTTAAATAGGCTACCTAATTCCAATAGACTTTGCAGTAATAAAAAGATTTTGTCCCAAACGCTTGACAGCAAACTCAAACCTAGATTTATGTTCAAACCATTCTTCTATCATTACAAATTATAATTTAAAACATTTTAATTAACATTAAAAATAGTTTCTTCATCAGTAGTGAAACGAACTGCTATATGTATAAAAAGGTATTAGTGATAAAATTATCTGTACTATACAAAACTCTTTTAGATATATACACTACAATACAAAATCCATACAAAAATAAATATCTTGCTATTAATAGTGATACTCCTAAATATACTACAAATACAAAATTTAACATACTTATATCCGAAATGGTTTTTAAAAGGAAAAAGAAAGATATATCGTCCAAGGATCATAGCACCCTCCCCCTCCGAGAAAAAAATGAATTGAGAGACACATCGAATAAAATATAGTTAAATTTATACATCACTGCCATTCATTTTTTATTGTGAAATCCTAGCATTATAAAGTTCTTATTAATGTTCGATTGGGAAAATTCTAATATGTACACCTTTTAATAGTAACTTTCTATAAATCTGTAAATTGAAATATGTTTTGATATAATAAAGCATATTAGGATTGACTTAAAAACTCAAATAAATAGTTTAAATAAACTTAATTTTAAAGGATTCTATGTCTTTTCCCACTTTACCTTTTTCCTTTTGAATAAAAACTACAAAATACACCCATTAAAAATAACTACGACGAGCTGCAATAGGTCACTTTCTGAATGGAAATGCATACAGAAAAACGAACTTTTTTCACGCCGCGAGGAAACTGCATTCAAAGCATATCCGTTAAAAAAACTTTCGCATTCTATTACATACTACTTTCCGAACAAAAACTCGTACGGAAATAGTACATTAAGTACTAAAAGGTTTTTTTTTCATGAAGCGAGAAATTTACAATACGATTGGAACGTAAATGCAGTAACAAGTTTCTTAAAAAAGCCTTTTTATAGCATATAGAAAAATATTTTTTTATTTGAGAGCCTTAACAAAGCAACGAAAGTGTGATTTAGTGGTTAAAGTGAAAAAAAACTAAATTTCCACATATCATAAAGAAAAATTCATTTGATATTTTTAAATAAACGAATGAAAATTTAAAGTACATTTTTTAACAGATAAAAATAGATAATAAATATTTGTGGCGTACACTTTCTTTTAATATTATCACATTAAATTTAACTTTTACTTTCCTATTCTTAAATATAACACTCAAATATAACAATGTTTAAATAACATTTTTTAGATTTATTGTATAAGCATCTATTAATAGTGTTTTAGTAATATCATCATAGACTATCTTATAAAGAATATTCATGTTTATAATATATTTTACTGCTTGTAATTTTAATTTATTTATATCAATAATTTATTTTTACTTTTACAGTTTTTTACGATAGATATTTTTTAAGTACACATTTTTCTTTGATATCATATTTTATCAGCTTCTTGCAAGTGAATATGTCAATTGCACTAATCTATTCGTATTATACGAGGATCGACTGAAATGGCTCAGGTCTGACACAGATATAGTGTCCCTAAAGCGACTTTATGGTAGCATTATGTAGTACTATCCCTAATTAGCTTATATATATAGTTTTAGGTCAGTAGCTTAATGAGCATAGGATTGATAACAATTTAATCAAGATAATTTGGGAGTTCTCAAGAAAATCGAATATTTGGTTAATCGTGTTGTAATTTAATATTTTAATTAAAAGCTTTAACACTTAATGACTCTGGCTCTTCATATTCAATGTTAAAAAGGAGATTTCAATTGATGACACCTGTGTTGATCCAACAAAAAGTTTCAAGTGAGAATTTGGCGCATTATTGGAAAAATCCCAATGAATTTTTTGTGACGGTCGATGGTTATAGATGAAATTTAAAGTAGTTGATACGCTTTTAAAAACAAATTCCAGTCAAAACAGTGTATTATGGCGAAAAAACTAATTTTGAAAATGACAAAGTTAATTTCATCTGCTAATAAAATTATGTAGAGTGTTTTCTGGGTCGTGAAAGAATCATTTTCATTGATTATTTAGAAAAGGGTAAAGGTATCACTGGGTAGTACTACGAAAAATTTTTTGCAGCTTCTGAACAATGAGATTAAGAAAAAAAATTACACAGATAATCAAATTAAAGTTCGGTTGCTAGCAAGTCCACCTTGTTCACTAGATATAGCATCCAGTGGCTACTGCATATACCCATATCTTAAAAAAACATCTGAACACACAAAGATATTCTACTAACGAAAAAGCCATTGATACCGTAGTTAATCATCTTGACGAAATCAACGAAAGATATTATAGAAATGGTATAACCAAATTAGAACACCAATATGAAAACAGTGACAGCTTTTCTGGAGATTATATTGAGAAATAGAACAACAAATTATTTTTAATTTTGATTTTTTTTTAACAAGGAACTTTTCACTCGACCCTCGTATCTCTGTAAAATATATTTAAAGACTAGACTAAAGTTGTTCGCTACTTTCTGAAGCATCGCACAAAGTATGTTTACTTTGGAAAGATATTCTTTGACTAGTGCTTCATTAGTAAATGGTAGCTTACTTTTTATATTCTTGTGTAATTTTTTCTTTAAAAAATTCAATGTATCTATTAACCCGTAGAATTTTTTTTTGAATCTATCATTCAATCTCAAGCATAATATTTTATCCAACTACTATAACATTCGATTGGTCGTTAATTTTAAAACTATTTAAATTCATTAGAAGCCCTATCACAGGTAATTTTGCGAAAAGAATATTTATTTCTGTTCTTTGAAAAACAAACTTTCAGTGATTTTAAATTTGCAATTATTTTATCCGTATAATGTGTACAGTTTGGGCTATATAAACATTACATATAGTTACTCAATCATAACCTGCAATCTGAATTATACAAAATATAAGTTAGATCTCGAATAATACAAAAATACATGACAATCGTAATGACTGAAATACAAAACTGAAATACAGGAATTTCATTTGGAGTAAAAACAGGTGTTTCAGTGTTAAAAATGTCTGTTTATTAAATATTTTATGTTTTACTCATTGTTCTATTTATAATCTATAACACATAAGACAGTGAGTAAAAAAAAATGAAAAAAATTCTCATAACATGTTACTGTGAGATTGGATTAAGGATACCACTTATATCTAAATTAATTTTCATCAATTTAAAGTATTCTGCACACCTTTTAGTCTAAGACTATCGTCTTATTAACCGGGACGTATGCAAGTTGCTTGACAACATTTTTCTCGTAAAAAGATTTCCAAATTTTTCCTTCGTAGTCGCCTTTTTCGTCACTGATATTAACGCATCAACAGGGTTTACTCTTCCTTTACTGATTTAATTAACTGCAAAGAGGTTAATTTTATAAATTAAATCTACTGACTCTAAAGGGCAGTTTATAAAATTAAGAATTAGGAAGGTGAGGAATTCGGTTTGAATACTAAGAGGCTACTCGATTTTAAACTCTAAGTATTTCAGTTAGTTCTTTCTCTCACACATTTTTTCCTATCCTGACTTAGCACGGTTACGTACATTGAATGAATTCAAGGATTTGTAGATGTCTCTCTTCGGTGATAAAGTCATATTGCCGCCTTTCTGTCGCGAAAGGAGGTATTTATATGTTAGAGGAGTGAATTTCCACCTAAGTGACTGAGTCGAACTAAAACATAATCAAACGAGTTTGATTATTTTCTCGAAGGTGTTTCCTCACCTTCATTATCTATTATTAGGTAATTATTATCTATTATCGGCTATTATTGGGATAACTTTAGCTTATATTACTTTTGGCAAATTTAAAAAAATATTGACAAGAGGTTGATGGGTCTATATAAAGTTACACTTTCAGCTTCTTTACCTGGTTTTGCTATTAGCTTACAGAGTAAAAAAGTAGCATAAACGAAAACGCAAGTTGAAAACATTTGTTTTTAATCTTTTTGCTATTGAGGGTAACTCGTTTATAATTTTCCCTGTAATATTATCAAACCAATGAGCTTATTTTTTTCTCTTACTATTATTAATTATTTGTAATATGAGTAGTTCCTTAATTTTAACTGGTTTAATTAATCTGCTATTATCAATGCGTAAAATTTTAATTAGATTGTACTTAGATGATGTTTAGAGACTTTACATAAATGAAATGGAAAAAGCAGTGGCCGGGCCATTTTCCACATGATTTTCTAATTAGTGAAATAAATTTAATTGGTTTATTCATGTAATATTTTTTTAAATTCTTTCGATGCTCTGTTAATTTAGTTTTAACTTGATTCGATCTGGCAGACTTATACCTTATCCTTAGAATTCTATTTTCTTTGACTTTTTGAGTCAAAGATAGACTTTTCTATTTTCTTTGACTTTTTATCGTATGAAAAGTATATTTTTATTTTAAATAAATAATACCTATAGTAGCACCATTTTCATTTGATAACAGATTTTCAATGCTGTTTCCTGTCATTGAACTTTATAAGTGGTATGTTACGTTTGAGTCATTTTTTTTACGAACATTTTGTATTTTTTTCAGTTAGTGCTTTTATAAACTTTTTCTGCTGTAATTACTTGAGACTGACGTATCAATAATACTAAACAATCGTCATATGTTAAGTTTAAACAAAATGATACTTCAAAATAATTCTTATTTATATCGTTTACGATTACAGAGACTGGCAGTATATTTATATTTGTTGGTCAATATGTTGGCTCTCCAACAAATATTGATATGCAATTGTGTTTTCGTGATACATCGTAGAGTACTTTACCTAGATGGATTGGAGTTAATGATCTTCATTCCTACCAGAAATGCTTTGCTTTGAAATCAGCTACTGCACTGTTCGGTTTTCTAAAATTTCAAAAAAGTTTTTTCATATGTTTATTCATATTTCGTTGTTAGGGGAACAGTAAACGGCTATCACTGTTAGTGGGCCATAACTTTTATTTATTATAATATTAATTACTTGTAGATAAATTTCACTAGTAGGTATGGGTGCGTAATGGTTTATTTTTGTCTTAACAATTCTGATTGTACCACCATGTATTTTATTGCTTGAATGGTTAATTATATATATTGTTATTGGGAATACGTAGAAAGTTTTTAGATGTGAAATAAGTATAATATCAAAAAGTTATAAATAATTTTGAAAATTGTGATCTTTTTTAAACTGTTATAACTCGAAAATTATTTATCTATATATATATATGTATATATGTATATATATATTAACCGCGATTCCACTGTCTATAAGTCTGTGAAATAGAAGAGATATTAATTGTTCGTTTTATTTTGTAGAAATAGCTAAAACACTTCATGAACAGGAAGGAATGTTGTAATATTCACTCTCAAGAATCAGAACATCTATAATAAGTGAAGAAATAAAAAGTGCTGGCGTCTCATTTTATTTGCAAGATGATATAAGGCGACCGTGTCCACGTGCTAATGATATAAAAATAGTGCAAACAAATAACGAAAAGAAAGTAACACTTCAAAGCATTTTACTTATGTTCAATTTAAAAACAGTCTACAGTATGTTTGAGAAACACTGTGTTAAAATTAGACTCAAGTTTCGTCTGGGTTTTACATATTTTTGTAGATTGCAACCTGATCAATGACTTTCAGTTAATGAATTTAAAGAATTTAAAAATCGAAGAAATAACGACGAAGAATTTGAAAAGCTTCAGGGGAGTGGGACGCTTCTCTCAGTCCGATCTTCCAGCTGAGCACCGCAGGTAGCGTTTTTTTGGAAAGTCATAACCTAGCCTCTATTAATAATTATGATAGTTTTGTTACGTATTCTTATACAAAATTATCGAAGGAATCGATTGAAACAAAAATTGTTCAAAGAAAAGTTACCCTTTTTAATAAAAATTGTAAAAATATATTTTAATTATTTATAATTTCTTTATTAACAAATATATTATTATGACATATATATTCTCAAAATACGATCTTTTTCGGATATTTTGAAAAAAAATTATGCAGATCCGATAAATAGTTTTCGAGTTATAACAGTTTAAAAAAGATCACATTTTTTAGAATTATTTATAACTTTTTGATTAATTAATATTTTAGCATCAAACTTGGCAGAAGTGATTACCTCCATAGAGGCATTCGATGTGCCTAATATATAAAAACCGAAGATCTTGCTCCGATTTGTCCTAAAACTAATTAGTTTTTCGTCATATATAAGTTTATATATAACTTACTTAGTTATATTTTGGTTTATTGAAATATTTGCAGCTTTGCTTTACCCATGATTTGATGAGCATTATGAAATAATATTTTGAATTTGATATTTGATGAAATTATCATATAGAGTTTTATGAAAAAGTGTCCAGTGAAAGATTATATAATTAAATAATATTTGAAAAGGACAAAATAGAACCATAAATACATCATTATGAAATATTTTTATTTTGCAATCAAAATGTATAATTCCAAGTCTATTTCGAAACATGCGTTTCGTGAGCAAAAAGTAGATCAAACCTTTAAAAATGAAGGTACTATGAACTATGATACGTATAAAACTATTATATTAAAAATAATGTTGCTTTATGCTCGATAAAACACTAGAAGGATGAATTTGTCAACATGATAATGATCCAAGACATTGATCACAGTTAATTCCGCTGGTTTTTAGCAAGAAAAACACCCGAGTTCCTCTCTTTCAAGTCAATCTTCATACCTAGATCTCATAGAATATTTATGGTAAAAGTTAAAACTAAACGCAGGATATGAAATTTGTGGCAAAAAAGCTCTGATTATGAGAAAAATTTAGGAGGAGTGAACCAATATTTTTCCAAACAAAATCATCAAACTTATTGAATAAATATCTCAATGATGTAGTGTCGTGGTAGCTTCAGAGGGTGTAGATACTGAGTATTAATGAAAATTTTACATTTACAATCATTTGTAATGTTTTTTCTCAAGTCACTATATTTTTTCTTTATATGTAATGTGTAATTTCTACATAGCCGGATAGTTACTGAAAATCGAAAATTGTTAGTTTTTTAAAAATACTTGTGAATAGATAACTATTATTTATTATAAATAAGTTATATAAAATATTTAAATTACATATCTCCAATACGTATTAAAAGACAATTATGATAATATATTTGTCTTTTATTGTAGCATCATTTATAATTTTTTTAATCGTAAAATTATTTTCGCGTGAACACTCTTTGCATGCAACTGTAGATAATTAATTACGTAGCTAATTAATGATAGAATTATGAACTAAGTAAAAGACAATTTATTGAAAATTCTTTTTCAATAAAATGTCTTTTTCAAGTTATTGAAAATATTTATTGAAAATTCACTATGCTAATTCGTAATCTTCAGTTATCGCATGTCACTAACTATCTTCCATTAGTCGAATTTCAGCGAGTCTCCTTCATTTTCGTCCTACATAATTTTCGTTCATAAATGGATTGATAGTAGATGCTACTGACAAGGTTCGCATAAAAATGACGTACAGGAAAGATTAGTAATTAGAGATATTTTTTTATATAAAGAAATATTACACATTAGTCTAGTTTGAGAAATTATTTTAAGAGTAAATTTTTTCAAGAGTTGTTATTAAGCGGACACTTGATTGCTAGGAGTCGTTCCAGATACTGGCATGTGTACAGGTGAACGACTTTGATGAAACCTTAATAATTCTGCAACAGTTACTGCAACGCGGACGATACCACGACCTGCCTCAAGAACATCACTGGCACAACACAGTAAATTCTAAAAAAAACAGAAAAAATAGGATTATTGAATGAGAATATTTTTTCTCGTAAAAGTCGTTATTAGTATTTTTTTACTTCCTTAAAGAGGATGTCTTACTTTTGTAAAAAATATTGTTATTAATTTTTTTAGATCTGCAAATAAATTGTTTGGATAATAATCATGCGCGTTTGCGTCTGATAAATGTATTGTTCAATTCTATATTAGTTCTATTCGACAAATCGATTCTAATTGTATTGCAAATTATATCGGATTATGGGAAAAATAAATCTTATATTAATCTACAGAGTATATTTATATCTGAAAAATGTATATTTTTGGTTCCATTTTTAAGATAAAAATTGTCTTTTGATCAAAGTACTCTCTTTATCTTTTATTGTCTATTCATTTTATACGTATATCAAAATTTATGGTTGCAATTGGTGTTTAAATCGATCATGACATCTGTATGCCTTCCTTACATTTTTTAGTTTGGTTCCCATAAAGATACCATCTCATACAAACATCAAATACCTAAACTTCGAAATTTGATGTTTTAATTCGAAATGGATCTACAGATCTCAGTAGTAGCTCATTTAAAAGATAAAATGTTTTAAAACAATGTATATGACAAATATCATAAATAATTTTTCTTCTACCTTGTCCTGTAAGAACAGAAAATGTTCTTATACACACCGTTCCTGTACTCTGCCGTAGAGAAAATAAATTATATTTCGGAAAGCATTTGAAATTATCATTCAAATGTATTTATAAGTCGACTTCAAACTATGATATAAAACTTTTGAAATTTTTGAAACATTTAACGCAAATGCAAAACAATCTCCTAAAGAGTGGAATCATTTTCATAGGAGTCTAGCTGAACAAGAGTAGATCATTCAAACAGGCAGCAACGAAGCCATCAATAACCTGCACATCCCTGTTCCAACTTATGCTTAAAATAAGCTTAATTGCTATCATCAGTTGTAGATTCTATACAAACTGTATAGTGCATCAATATGAACAGCACGCGTATTCTCAGGAATAGTTGATAGACACATTGATACAATACTACCTAAGATGAATATTCACTTCATAAGCTGATTGAACATTATTATCAAAAGATGCAGCGAACATATTATCAAGAATACCTACTATAAGACTTTTAACCATTCAAGAAAGAAAACACTGAGAATCAGGACAGGAGGCAATTTTGTAGTAGCACGAACGAAATCTTCAAGTTACAAAAGTTACAAAATTACCATTTAAAATTCATAAATTTTAAGCTTTTTAAGAAAATCTATAACTTATCCTTCCATAATTTGATTCGTTTTTCTTAATTTTTTCACACAGTTCAACGAAAATATGGAGGTAGTAATGTTGATTAATAGTTTGACCTTTACAAACGTAGTGAAAGTACACGATCCTATGAATGTCGGAAAAAAAATTATTTTAGATAGATATATACACAGTCTCTGCGTCAATGAAGCATGGTTTTTATTACAGCCGTCTGTTTCATTTGAATAATTGTAATACTTGATTAATTAGATTTATGCATTGTTGGTGCATCATTGATTTAGTACGATGCAGCCTTCCTCCCTCTCGTGCGCCTAAACCACCCCGCACTTCAACGACTCATACTCGTATTGCTAAATAGAATGTCTGACTCATTGTACATTATAATATTTTATTATGTTTTAATCTAGTAAAAATTTGTTGTGCTTATTTTTCTAATTACTTAAAGCAGAGGTAATGTTTAAAATGGAGTCTACCAAATACGAATCTCAGGCACTAGAACTGCCTTAGAAATACAAAATTATTATTTTTGCAAAACAATAGTGTCTGTTCACAGAGTAAAAAATATAACTTGATGTGTAATCTACTCCCTAAGCAAGGGCTAAAGAACAGAACAGAACGTTATAGATAAAAAGGAATTCGGTCAACTAATGAATACGGGAATGATCACGTCAAAGGAAGAAGTTAAAGAGTCAACTTCCAGAGACTCGAAAAGTTCGATGGAAGAATAGAAACATCTTACCGCCTGATTCGATGAACTCAATTCCTTTATTTTGGATATTTGCAATTCATTTGGTTTCCCGATATTTTTGGTCGAAAAGGTTTATCAATAGTGTCTGACTGTTTCAGATTCGCCTAACGGATGTAGATAAACTATATTATAATGACGTATACTTTACAAGTACTTTTAAGTAAAAAAATGAATTAATGTTGTTTTCAATGTGGCCATACAATAACTTTTTATTTTGCTACGCTACTAAAAAAAATTGTATTAAATTTAAAGAATTGAATAATTCATTGGAGATGAAAGAAAGAAAGAAAGAAAAAAATAGAATTGACATGCAATGTACTAAACATAGAGCTTTATGGAAGGTGGTGAAATACGACTGAATTTTATCAGACAAATTTGAATTACAATTAAAATACATACCTTTATAGATTTTTAATTTGAAGTATAGAATACACATGTGCTGATGGAGAAAATATGAAGAAAATGAAGTAGAAAGTATGGGAATATTAATTGCCTACAGTAGAAAGCGGGCGTTACTATTTTACTAAGCATCATTATTAATTTCTACTTTAAAAATCTCAAAGTAACGAAAGGTTCCTTTAACATTTTGGTCTAGTTTTCTTAATTAATATCACAATGATAGAATACGTATATTAGATATCATTATTCAAAAAATAGATTGAGAGGTAAGAAGGTGTGTATTAAAATAATTTTGTTTGTGTTGTGTAATATAAATCATTTTTTTGAAATTTTAAATCCATTTATCACTATTATCAATTTTGCGGTGATTACTTTTTCTATATAATTCCGATTATAGTTTTGTGAAGATCGAATAAAAATTTTGAAGGTATATTCCAAAAAGTATTTACAATAATTTAAGCAGAGCAGATTTTAGAAAGAGTGATTGTTTATTATCTCCAGTTTTTATTTACTATATGTTATATTATATTGAATAAACTTTCTATTAATGTAATAATTGAAGACATGAGTATTCCAATAGAAGTCTCATTAGAGATAAGTAGATTAAGTAGATGTAACATTATTTAAAATAGTTCATTTTATACAAGTTCAAGTCTATCCTAATTTTTTATCTTGTCTAATTCAGAGTTATTAATATATTTTCAGATAATTACGTGTTTATTTTCTTCTTAATTATCTAAATTGACACGTTCGTCTTAATAATCTCATTAAGTATGAAACATCGTAAATCAACTAAATTACTTAAAATTTTAAACTGAAATTTTTCCAGAATATTTATGTTTAAATTAGCAGCAGTGTCTGAGAGTTATGAATATCACAAGTCTGTACTGGTTTAATAATACACATATACTTTTTAAATTAATAGTTTAAATAATTTGCCAAACTATAAGATTAGAGTGATTTCCTCTGATCCAAATATATCTCTCCAGTTGAATCGACGATCGCATTGATTCCAAGGTATTTTACGTGATTATTTTGTGGGATTATTTTTCATTTAGACTGATTGGTAAACAAATATTCTTTCGCAGTTTCAAAGTCACTTGGTTCCATTTATTTGACTACATTGACTTTTATGTTCTATGATTTAAGTCATTTTTCAATCTCGATTAGGAATTTATGTAGGTTAAATCATGCTTTTTCACCAGTAGCATTAATTGTAAGTATTACTGCATCGTTTGCATATATATATATGTACATACATATAGTATTACGTACATTACATAGTTGGTTGATCGGGTGTATATGATGTGAAGGGAATTAGAGGAAGTAAAGGAAATAGCTGAAAAATCTACTAATTAAGTATAAGTCCAGAAACTTGAATAGATTCATAGGAGAGTGAATTTTTATTTTATCTGTAAGGGTAGTCCCAGAAGTACATGACCTAACAATAAAAACACAAGACATTTGGGAGAGAATATCTTAATTTTTTTTACATAGTCTCCTTTTAACTTGATACGCTTTCTCCAGCAATTTTCGATAGCTTCCACACCATATTCATAGTGAGAATCGTTGAACTTCTCAACATAGCCATCAACAGAAGATTTCAATTCTTTAACGTTGGCAAATCATTTATCATCGAGTCATTTTTTAAAGTTTGGAAATAGAAAATAATTTCATGAATAGGATTATTGGGAAATTTAATTCCTTGATTTTTGCCGTCACAATAACGTATGTATGAACCAGTACATTATCTTAATCATTCTTTTTCGCAAAATGCGGCTGTGTTTTCTTGATTTCGTCATTCAAATGCTACAATAAATTTGCATAATACCCATTGTTAATCCTTACTCCTTCCGGAAGATAGTTAATGAAAATTATCTTATGCGCATCTTAAAAAACGGATGCCATAACCTTGCCAGCAGATGGAACTGTCTTTGCCTTCTTTAGAGCGAATTCCCCCTTTTTAGGCTATTGTTTTGGTTCTACGTTCATCTTAGGTGTAAATTGATCATTCCATATTTCATCTATAATTATGAATCGACGTAAAAATTTATAAAAATATCTTGCGCACTTCTTATTCACGTCTAAATTTTCAGTCAATATACGATATATAGCGCTTTTTTAAATGACTACTATGTTTACTAACTCGCGCGTTCTTAATCAACAGTCATCCAATACTGTTTTGTAAATTTTTACCATTTATGTCGTTGTCATCTCATGTAGTCGACCACTCTGATGTTTGTCTTGAAAACTCATACGTCCTCGTTTAAGCTCTACTATTTAATATTTTACTACTGTAAACGAGGAAGTAGATATAACAAAATTGAATTTTAGCTATGCTGTAATGTCACTTGGACAGAGACCTTTCAAATAAAATTATTATATTATATAACGATGACCAGATTATTCTACTTTTACGAATTCATTCAAAGTGCCCAATATTTCTGGCTGCCAAACAAATAATGAAAACGTAGCGTCACAAAACATTAAACTTGAGCTTATGAAAATTAATACTTTCTATCATAATCATTCTTTTCAAATAGCAATCACCATCTATTCGTCAGATAGGGTACTACTGAGAGAACTCTCATAAAAATTCTTCTTACCAACATTTCTTAAAAGCCTATTTGATGTTAAAGAATATGGCAAAGTAGGACTTTTTTCCTTGAGGTCTTTTCTTATTTAAAACATATATTTTTCTTGTAGAATTTTTCCATCTAAAATCAAAATGATGGTTTGGAATTAAATTTATGTTTTCATTCTTGTGAATATAATTATTTTTTTATCTTTTTACAAAGATTGGTAGGAGATTGAGTTATATTTGGTTATGTTTTAATATAATTATGTATTTATATTATACATTGATGTACATCTTATGATTAGTAGATCTGTATGAAGAGACTGGTATTCAATTTTTACCAGGTGCTAAAACGAGTATTATTCGAGCTATATTCCATTGTGCAGGAATATAATGTTTATACAGAAAAACGTCAAATATTATAGCAATATACATTATTAATATATTACAAATAGAAAACTGTTTCATCAGCTTGTAAGCCGTCGACACCAGATGATTTTTTATTTGTTTAAAGACATAAATCATTTCCATAAGTTTGGTTATTTTTACAGATAGTCTAACAAGTTAACAATTAGATTTTTTTCTAATCTATAATGTACTTGATTTCTATAGAAGTAAATACATCACTAAAGTGATTTGTAAAAGCTATGACGTTTCTTCATTGATTTTTGTCCAGCTTTCAAAGGGCTGACAAATAGGAAGTAAAAACTTTTGTTTTGTTTTTAATTTTTGGAATACTGTTTCTGTTATATTGTTAGTCCTTTGAAGATTTATGGATTTTGTTGAATTATTATATACCTGTCTAATTAATTCGATCAAATTGGCAACATTCTGTTCTACATTCTTGTACTTTAAACCAAATTTTAGTGTGAATTTTGTCGTTTATGTATTACTTAAACTGTACCTAATTTATTATTTTAGTACAAGTTTCATTTCTCGCTACCTTAGCATAGACTAATATTATAACCAGTGAGTGATCTGATGTTAGATCTAAACAGTAATTTATTATAATGCAGGTTAAACTGATACCTTTTATTATAAGAAAAAAATTCGATATTAGAGAGCAGTTATTACTATTCATTGTTTCATACAACGGTTTATCTCTTGGAATCGGAGAACTTGAATTGGAATTCTATCTGGGATGTTTAGCATTACAGTCATATCCAGCAGTAAATCAGTGGCCCAGAATTTGAAAAAAAAGAGGAAAAAAAATTCTTTTTTAATATTGTGTTTTAAAAAGTATATACTGAAAATAGCTCGATTGATCTAGTATAGTTTGTTATTTTTCCATTAGTGGCTTAATGGTTTAGAGCCTAATAACCATTACATATGTAAAATTTTATTATTTATTTTATGATTTATGCGGTCTTTTTGGCGCTTTTTTATCTAGGTAAATTATTTATTATATTGCGTAATTTTTTAATGCGAGTTATCTTTAGCTGAAATTGTTGGTATTTTAAATTACAATATTCATTGAATATTTTATTTAACTGTCTTGTTAATGAGAGTTGTGTATAAGTTTAAATATCGTGTTCATTCACAACATAAGTTTTTCAGTTATGTTATATATCTTTTTGTACTTGTCCTGTACATTAGTTTGAGATTTTTGTGTAGTTTTATCTATCTCTTGTTCTTTTTGATTATTTAAAAATTTATAGGCACTTGCGTTTCTATGCGATTTATTAATTTGACTTGATGTTAAAATCCTTTTTTATTTATCGATTGATTTTTCTTTCAATGCTTTCTTCTTTTGAAGGATTAAAATCTCACGATGTAGTTTCTTATCGATTATTTGGCCTTATAAAATATCGTAAAATATATAGACGATTCGCATTTATGAAGATATTAAAATAATATACTACTAAAAATTCCATATGTTACTTTTATTTCGAAGTAGTAATTATAATATTCTACTTTGCAAAAACATGAATTGATATATCATTTACCATAAAAATATGATTTAATAGATTGAAGTAGTTAGGGCTGACAAAAATACTTTTTCGATAATAAAGCAACCATTAAAAGGTCCCTAAAATTGGAAATTATTATCAGCAATGAGTATCAATCAATTTTACTAAACAAATAATTTCTAATGGATAGAACTACAAAAGTACACGTCGTGGGATACGCGGTTGAAAAGAATTTTTCTTTCGCTACGAAGTTCATCGCGAATCAATCATACAATCATTGCTTATGCAAAAATAACAGTGAATAAGAGAGAGGGAGAGAGAGAGAATGAGAAAGAAACAATGTCACGGCAGAAGAATAATAAGCTAAAATAAAAGCTGAGAAAAAAATATATTTTATACGTTATAAAGAAATGAAAATCGCTTGTCCCTTTATAAAATAATTTGGTAACACCTCTTCTTATAACAATTTATTGTTTGAGGCCCTAATTTGAATGAGTTTTTGCACTATATCATGATCTTGGACGGAATATGGATTCATCACCAATACCAGAGACCAAGAGACATTCAAAATAGTGAGTTTCTCTGGTGGATGAGCATGAAAGAAGGCCAAGGTGGATCTGTTAGCTAATAAGTTTATGGCCACAGACTTTGGATACTCGTGGTATCATTCACATCGATTATCTTGAAAAGGATAAAATCATCACTATTGAATATTATTCAATGCTTTTTGAGAGATTCGATATTGATTTAACGCAAAAACTAATGGATTTTGTGAAGAAAAAAGTGTTATTCTATTAAGGCAATCCACAGGTGTAAACGTGTGTAGTTATCATATGAAAAATCCGTAAATTAGGCTACAAACTACTATCCTATTCAGCATATTCTCCAGATTTAGACCGCTACGAATGTTTCTTGTTTTCAAACTTATAGAGGTAGCTAGACAGTAAAAAATTTGGATTAAAAGAAGAGGTGTGAAGGTATTATGATCAAAGAAAACTGATTTTTCAAAAATAGACAAGCAATGTCTAGAAGAGTAAAGTTTCGAAGTTAGATATATTTGGAGGTAATGTCCTTTCTGAATGAGAAAGAATTAAGAAAAATTGGGAAAATAGAAAAACGTAGTTAATATTAAAAATCGCTGCTTTTAAATCAATTAATCGCACCATTTGCAGTTAAATCTTTGCCTGTCTTCTTGTTTATAAACCATTCAAATATTGGTTTAATCAAAGAGTATTTTTCAAGTTTGAATTTTTATTTGTTAAAAAGACTTATTAAAAAAATTTCAAAATGAACTCAAGTAGTGATTATAAAGATGTCGAAATTTTACCAAAGACATAAGAATATCAGTGAACGAGTTTATTGTATGAGTAAAACCGGAAGATAACCATGACATTATAAATCACTTATGTCATGGATATCGTGTGAATTTGAAAAACGGCATGCTATAAAGTATTTCTTGATATGTAACATGCTGAATCCTGTTGTGATTATATTCCTGTCCCTGATAAGAAGTTGGTGGAATCCGGTCTAATATATTTTAATGAGAAAAAATTCATGAAACTGATCGAGATTTCACTCATTGAGCAGAAATTAATAGTTATACTACTTCATATGTATACCTTTTATTCGCTGATACTAAAACTAATTAAGTCGTATATTTTTCTTATGTTAGCTATAAACTCTAAAATATATTCTTCAAAAGTTTCTGTAGGTGTCTATTAAATAAAAGACTAGCTGAGGTTCTTCTTCCGACATTGTGATCAATGTACGTAATCGCATAGGCAACTTGAGATATGCAGCTGTTTCTTTGGATATCAGACTAATCATTTGATTTTTACAGGTTCTTATTTTTATCGAATATATAAACAAAAAAACTTTATATGATTCGATATACATTTTACAAGAATCATATAAGCCATCTCGGCTGTTAATTGAAGTTGGAGTTGATCTTTACAATCAAGAAGTCATTACATTTTGTCATATCACTAAACAATAAATGGACAAATACATATCTTCTCAATGCATCAAGAATTATATCTTTGTGGTAACAAATGAAGTCTAACATTTTTCGCTTTTCTTTTTTTTTTACACAATTTTCAGGTTTTCAAAATTATTATTGGAGCACATACTAAGAATTTGTTGTCCATTTCGTACGATAAATAAAAATTTAAACACTATAAAAAAACTTCCAAATACTTTTAAGTTCAAGAATGACTGAAGTGATAGTTTTAGACAGGTTTTATAAACAAAAAATCGACAAAGAACTAACTACCGATGTCGCGATCAATCAATTTTAAGATCTACGCTTCAAAGGATTTGTTTTCTATCTTTTTCCCTATTTCTTTATCACTCAGCACAAAGCCATTCTACTTCCTCTCCTCTTCCAACGTCGTGTCCCACCGTCAACCATTTAGTTAGTGGCTATTATGTCACTGATACTGTAAAATAGTAAGCGATAGTCGTCTCATAAGTAGAACAAGTATCATTATATATTATTTTATTCAATGTAATCTGATATAGTGGTTTTTATTGTTACACGACCGATTTTATATTTTTTATGATTTAATTTATTTAATATATTTAAACAAAAGTAAATTTAATATTCCAAAATATATTTTATTTGTAAAATTTTCCCGAGTTATGAAACTTCCAAATAATTTACTTTTTTCAACGCTAGAGCATGTATTCGTTTTATGAATAGTTTACAGTGAGCTCCTCTAATAGCAGGATTTATTTAGTTTAATAAGTACAATAGAATTTTCAAAATATGTATATCTGATACTCAACACTCTGAAGTGTTATCATTTATAATGAATAAAATCATAACCTTATACGGTTGATAGCAGAAATAAAATACGCCCTAAGTCACTCACATTTTTCCATTCATAGTTATCAGTCAGCATCTCCGATGGCAGAATTTGTATTTTTTATTAAAAAGTTAAGTTAATTTGATCATATTCAATACGATGTATTTTAAGGGAGTATTTCAAAATAGAGATTCAGACTGTAAATTATGCACATAGTAAATACATGCTCTCGCATACGGAAAAAGGTCATTTGCTTAGAAAAACTCAAGACAGATAGCTTACAATTGATCATACGGGGGTTTATTTTGAAGGATAGGCAGATAGCCTAACAATTAAATCCACCTCGTTAAATGGCCTGGTCCCGGTAAATCTTATTGCTGTCTATTACGTCTCACAAGGCTTATTATACAAATAAGCCGAGACTATTAGTATGATACAATAATACAAATAATGATTAAAATATTATTCGAAAAGTAAAAATAATTAAAAACAAATTGTTCGTGAACATTGAAAAAGGAAAATTTATTTTCCTAATTTATATCATTCTAGGGATTATTTTCAAGGACTTTTCAAATGGCGTTGGGAGTTTCAGGTTACCAACATTTTTTTCGAAAAAGGTACGGCACAGTATTTACGATAAATTTTGTACAATGATGTGCATTGGGACGGGTCAAAGAGCATAATCGGCTATTTTAAATGTGGGTTTAAGTACTGGTCAAAGATAATGTTTTTATTTAGCAAGGCTTGCAATAGATAATTTATATATAAATCTATAATCAATCAAAGGAAACTAATATACTGTGAGTGTAAATACTTTAAAAGACGGGTATTTAAGATCCTTCAAAGTTAAATGTATTACTTATAGGTTTTTTCCCATATTTTCAAACAAAAATAAGAATAAAAAATATCTTATCAAATATTTAACTATAAAATCATGACATACAGAGAAGGAGAAGAAAATAGAATGCAATATAAATAAATTTGAATTTGTAATAATGCATACATTATTGAAAATATTTGCGTTGATGCACTTAGTTTAAAAATTTTAATGAATTTGTATAAATTACCATTTTTTAAATCCATCATGAATTGAATTCGAGTATTGAAATTAATAAAGATACACATTTACGATATGATTTTATTTTATTTATTCGTAGGCACAAAAAATACATATTTCGGGTATGCCATTTTCATTCAGTAAACAAAATTATTTGAGATGTAATTTTCGTTCTCCATAAAATAAGTTATTACTAAGCTAAAAACCCGCCTGTGTCTTCTCCCAATGTATGTATAAAATGAATACTTTATATTAAATTTTAGTTTCATGTTTTGGGAATATGTTATATATTTTATATCATTTTAATATTGACTTATTTTTTTGTCAATTTCTACAATCACAAGTTTTTTTTTAATCAACCGATAAGTTGTTAGCCTTTCTTTACATGCGAGGCATAAATTTTTAGCTCTTATTCTACTTACATAAAATAGAAAAATTTACGATTCGATATTGACTACTATCAAAATCGCGACTAAATCGTTTGAGGAGTATTTCTTAAAGCTCTTTTGAAATGAATCGCTTATGCATTTATACATGTGCATTTATTGGTTTTGTGATATTTCGAATCTCACTCGATAAAATAATATTCTTTTTCTACGCCTTTCTATGCAGTTAAAATAATAGCACAAAGGTAATCAAACGTGATCTGATATATTGTTGAGCTACGTTATGTATACATCTGGACTTAGTCACTGATTTTTGTGCTATTCATTTTCGGCTAAAATGAATAGAAAGAGTAATAAAGTTAACCATATTCGGCAGTGATTTTTAACCTTTTGTACTTTACCCGTTAAGTCGGAAACGGGAAAAAATATAATAAAATAAGAGTAGAAATAAATGTAATAAATAATAGCGTGGAAAGTAGACGGTCTGGAAATTTAGGAATTGAAACTTCTTTTGATTCTTGAAAATTGTCTTCAGAGTAACGAATAAGTGAAGTCACGAGTTGACTAAGAGCTTCCAGCCCATACGCTTCCATGTAACCCACATCCATGAGCGCATCAGCATCCAATAACACCTCCTGTAACCAACAACGATACTACTCAGTCCCGTGATCTGCCATTATCTATATCCGTTAACTCTATATCCGTTATTCATTTTCATTTAGAAATGCATTTTTGCTGCGACCATCACATGACATTTGAAAGATTAAAAATATCTGCTATTACAATAGATCAAACGTCTAAAATTTATAATAAAACATAAAAACCATGTTGTCTGTTAAAAGAATGCATATTATATCAAACCGAGTTTTCTGACCTTTTTTAAGCCTGTATACCTTTGACGTACCAAATTTGAATCTACATTTAACGAAATTATTTTCACGTTTTTGTTTCTTTAACATTCGCAAAATATTTTATGAATTCATACTATACGAGTATCTCCGAAAGTCTTTCAATTTTTGTTTCATTTCTTACTCGCTGATAGTCATATTAACGGTGATCAATGTCAATATTAGTCAATTTTGTATTGATGATTTGCATAATTTTGTAAAAGTTACTTAAGTTTAAAAGTTGCTATATTATTATTTTTGATTTTTGTATTAGTAAAAAATGTTGTCTCACAATGGTAGTTTAGATCAGGTAAATAGAACCCTTCGACCTAATAAAAATGATGCCAAAAGATCTATTCCTTTCATATCTTGCAAGGATAACTTAAAAATAACTTCGCCTTGGTCGACAATATCAAAAAAATTATTCATATTTATAAGCATTTGAACTAGTTACCATATTTTTCTATATCAAAGTTAATTTAGCGCATAATAAATATACTTATCTAACTTGTCACTAGAATAATCTTCTTTTAGTACCTACTTGACTTCAAAATCCCGCATTCAAATTCCATTCATGTGTACTGAGGTGTACGTAATTTACTGTAGAAATTTACTAAAGTTCGAAAAATTATTTTTTTTCCAATGAATTGTTATTTGGACATATTGTTACTTTCTCCTTCCATGCTTGTCAAAACACTCATTAGAGTGCATGTTAAATTAATGTTACAAATCATAAAGATGAAAACATGATGTTATTATTCAATATTTGAACTATTGCGGTTACTTTTTAAAGCGTTTGAAAATGAACTGGGAAAAATTTATGGTTCAAATATTGGGAATTCCTGCGATTACTGTATATATATACAAGGTATCCCTTTGTAAACAATATACTAGGATAATGTTTGAATATGACATTTATCGAAATGGTGTTTCACAAAAAAAACTTTTGATTTGTAGATGTATATTCAAAGATTATATAGAAATTTACTTTGAACGTTTTGTTTTTTCCTTTTTTTTAATGGAGACCCCTACTTTTATTAAGACATTTTACATGAAAAACCTCCATAAATGATTTTTAATCATTTTAACCCGATTTACCTCTATGAACGAAGAATAAATATCTATCTACACGTGAAAAATTCCTGTCTTACCAAGTATCGGTATCAGAAGTAGAGGTTTCCATTTGAAAAATAGAATTGACATAGAGAAAACCTTCAATGTAAAGTTCA
Source organism: Chouioia cunea (assembly GCA_030064505.1). Classification (NCBI taxonomy): domain Eukaryota; kingdom Metazoa; phylum Arthropoda; class Insecta; order Hymenoptera; family Eulophidae; genus Chouioia; species Chouioia cunea. The sequence goes on from JAOPFQ010000005.1 coordinate 14,982,048, forward strand.
AAGTCAATTTCAAGTTCATCTTCAAATGTGCCCCTACAAATCAAATAATTTTTATTTCAACATTTTTTCTGAAGATTGTATGTATATATAGGATTAATTTGACGTTCACTCTGTCAGTCGAACAAGTTTTTCTATAGCAGTGCCATTTGTTAATATATATATTGTGAATTAAATAATCTATGACAATTTTTTAAATATTGAATCGAACAATGAATTTTTGGTAACAGTATCAAGACGGCAAACTTTAGATTTGCTGTAATTTTAGGTATAATAAAATAAATTAAAATTACACATGATTATCTACATACAATACAATTATATAATATTGAGAAGACAGAAAGATCTTCACCTTCTTTTCGCCATTTGCTAGCTTTTAGAAAAGTCTTTCCATCATTATAATCCAATAGATTCCATTCCATATATTCTATTCCTCTATTTATTTAATTAATAATATCAATAATACGTTATTGTTCAATCCGATTCTCTATTATGTATATCAAATCTTCCAACTGAAAACCTAATTTACTTCAAAATTATGTTTTCTGTATTATTTGTCCGCAACACATATATCACTTTGAAATATATTACTTCGTAAGGATACAAATAATGTAATATAAATTGTTATATTACATGTTTAAATTCGAATACGTAAGAAAATGTACAATAAAGTAATAACGTCTCGTCCATGTAAACATTCATATGTAGCATTATTGTGGAAATCATTTTCAATTTGACAATACATAAATTTATAACTATATATCCAAAATTAATAACAGGACTGATATAATACCTACATAATTAGATATAAAAAAACATATAATGTGTATCAACAACAAAAATATGAATGCAAAATCAAATGCATTTAATGAAAAGAAGTAACGGAAGTAACGGAAGTAAGATTTTGTAACGCCACTTAGAATGCGAGTAAATGTTCAAATCATAAATGTGTCACTGTGTAGTTTGTTATAGTCCAGTAAAATGAGGCGTATAATATATAATCGAATTATATATTCGTTTAGTCATATCTAGCGGTTGACAATCAGTTTATCGCTCATTCCTCAATCCGATCTGGTCTTGGCATTCCATGCATTAATATTTATCTTAAGAAAAAGCAAGTGTAGTCGACGACACGTTTGGTGTCTAATTTATTCACTACTGCGTACTTTTTAACTAGCTACTCGGAAAAACTGAAAGGACATGGATTTCTACTTGATTTTTAATTCAACAGCTATGCAGATTACTTATTTCTATTATTTGAATGCAAGATATTTTTAATTAGGTTATTCTTTGCCTTGTGCTAATGGGTTATAATATTCGCAAAGAATTAAGATCAATACGATTATTAATTGATTCAAAACGAAAGCAAATAACATTGGCAAACTTTGCATTAAAAATTAGATTCTGTTAAAAAAAATTTCATTAAATTTAAAATAAAATACACAAGTGATATTTTGTTAAATAAACGCATTGTGCTATTTTATCTCCCTTGACAAATAAAATCAATATGGGCAACTCGGTCCATTGAAGGTTATCAACAAAAAATCATTTAAAAGCAAGAGTGTGCAAGCAATTTACTTGAAAATAACTTCGCTTTGGTCGTTAATATAAAAAAAATTATTCATATTTATAATGAACAAACGCAGTTTTCAGAGAGCTAGCGGATGGAAGGGATAAATCTCTAAAAATTGTTTAATTCTTTTTTTATGTTCTATTGCGAGTAGTTTAAAGCTTCAATGGGAGTAGGGTTTATTAAATAGGTTTGCTCTTCAATAATTTTTTCTTTCAATAATATTTTTTTAAATTATTCTATTGCTCTGTTTATATTGTTTAGGTTGGTCCTACCATGTGTATTTCTGGTAATTTTACACAATTTTTCATTTAATTTATTAGTATAAAATATTATACTTTCTCATTTATAATTGTATAATGATTTATTTCTCGAAACGAAGCATTTTTTAACAAAACATACTGCTAAAGCGGATGTAATGTCTCCACATCCGCTTAACCAATCTTTTATAAAAAATAGTTAATCCAGCGAATTGGAAAAATATATTTGGTTTAAGCTAAAATTCAACGTAAATAAATATATTAAGGTCCCCTAAAATTGTTTCGCAATTATGCTTATCACTGTATAATGCTTCGAGAATTTCAATATAAAACTTAAAGTTTTTAATCTTTTGCCTTTTCTGCATTTTAATGAAGAAAAATTCTTATGCTCATATGCATCATTAGCTTCGCAAAGGTTACTCTCATCGTGGGATAGTATCTAATTCGAAGCATTTGGGGAATCCAATAGATTACGAATGCGCGTTATTCTACTTTTCGCTGTTTAAATCTGTTTTCGAAATCTATTTATTTACATTCGCATCATCATCGATTGCTCGATTATCATATCCATTGATGTTCCACAATTTTATTTATGAGAACGTCTAATAGTGAAAAACCCTTATATAAATCTGGATAAACTCCATGTTCATCAATAATTTTTTCTAATTGTAAACTAACGTGCAGATATAAATGGACAGACTTAGTATAAGGGAAATATCCAAAAATATATTTCTCGAACGCTTTTTAAATGACCTTGCCAATCCACCATTTGTTCAGCTATTATGAATTTCTCTGCAATAGATACCATGTTCAAATATTGATTCCATAATTTTATAGTAGGTTCTCGTTCTTCACATTCCTTTAGTTTTTTTATGGAAATGATCGAGTAATGCTTCAGCCATCTCATCATCACATTCAATATCATTATGCAAAATAGTGTTATTTATTACAAGCTCAACAATATTCTTCAGATTTGCATCCATCTCATTATCAAAAATAAGTTCATTTAATATTATTATTACTAAAATGAGGTGAAGTAATCATGACCATTCAGCAATTTTTTATTGAATTAGAAGCATAAATTAAAGATAGCACTTCCCTTCATGATATGACTAACTGCCTTAAAAAAAGGCATAAGTAAATAAAAACTTCATAGTCTTACTACGACGTTCGATACATCAGATCTTTCAAGTGCTGTTGATAAGATTTCTTTCTCTTTCGTACATTATAACCACAGACACTCTATAGCGAGGCTCTCTTTCTCATTTTTAAATCCCATTTTATTCACAAGTAGTACAGAGTACATTTAGAAAATTATTCATTGGGTTATATGAAAAAAGAACCTCTCTGTAATTAATACAGTACCGTCCTGAACTAAGAGGTGGAAATATCTGCAATCATAATAAAAAAAATACTCAAACTTAACGAATTTTACCCAGATTCAATAACTCTAATCCAAAAATTTACCAGTTCTTAGGTTTTTTTATTTGGTCAAAAAATAAAAACCGGGCTTGCTATTATAAGGTCACGATATCTCACCTTACACAGCACTACCAACTATTAAATTAGACTCAATAGTTTATAACTTACGTTTTCATTAAAAGAATACCTAGATATCGATGTTTCCTTATCTCAATAATTTATAATAATTGTTGTTTAGTCTATATCTCTAGTTGAATATACCTCTAGTACACGACGACACATTTTAAGTGAATCAATGTCCTTGGGATTTTTCAGTGGTTACTTTGATTATATACCTCCTTCGGTATTTCGACTATATTACATATATTAAATACTCTTGGGAATAGTTTTGATTTATCCAATATTACTTAATGAATGCAGTTGTTTTTTTTTTGTTAAAATGTACATTGATATAAGTATAATTTACAGCAATTGACATCTATTCTTTCTGTTTAGATTAGATTTATTTCTTTTGTTCACATTCTTATTGTCTACTGTTGAACAATCACTTTTTGTTGGTACATTACTAACGTAGATGAATTATTGAATAATTGAATTTTGTAAATTGCTGCTTAGTAATACAGCTATATACAAAGAAAGTCTCTAGAACCGACTTAATCTGAATATGATGCCATCTACTAGAGATATTTCTAAATCAAGATATAAACATACAAATAATTGTTATTAATTATTGAGGTAAGGGGATATCGATATCGAGATATTTTTTTAATATAACCGTAAATAGCACACAATTAGACCTAAATTATAATATATCGGCGATGTGAGAGATGAGATATCATGACTTTACATTAGCCTACCTGGTTTTTATTTTTGTACAAAATATGCGAGAACTAACAAATGATTAGATTAGACTTGATGATTCTAAATAAAATTTCATAATTTTGAATATTACTAAAAAAATAGTCAATATTAGTATTCTGAGGTTGAAAATACATATAAAATAGTTGATGAAGTCCATCTGAACTAAAAATATTATCGAAATTCCTTGGCTGTTAGATTACTAGTAGGCACAACGGCTTTCGTCGCGGCATCCTATGTAGTAAGATGATGTTTGCAAGCCTCACCAAAAATCTTTTACTTTTTTGTTTTCCCATCGCATATAAATTAATTACAATATAAATATATCGATAATAGCAATACACGGAAAATACTACACGTAAGACGGCTGATTTGGCACGAGTTGCGAGGCAGAGTGTAACGTCATTAATTTACATGGATACTCTTTCTCTCTTTCCTACACTATACAAGAATAGCTTCTATTGGTGTTTCCGCGATCGATCTCATTTTTTTATTTATATACCAAGCTTTGTTAAGACTGCTGTTCTGATTTTCAATAATGTAAATGAATGGCGAACTTTCCAATGTCTCAGTTAATGATTCTATTACCACACTTCAACTTCAGTTTCGACTTGATTGTTCCGTTATCAATAGATTTTTCATCGTAAACATCTTTCAGTTCTTGTATTGAAAATTGGCAATGATCATGATTCTTAATGAATCTAAATATTTCTTTCATAATTGAAGTAATAGAATCAATTTCAGAACGTCCCATTTTATCTTCACTAATTGGTCACATAAATTTTAACAATAACTGTGGTACTTAGTCTAAGCAGCTACTAAATCATATTTATATTGAATGCATGTGATGACACTTATCATTAGCTCTACGCCGAAGATGCTGTGCTTTTATTTCAACCACATTACCTGCTCCATTATCGTAGAGCAAAAAATATTTTATATTTTCGATCTCTCGATCGATCAAAAATATTTTATATTTTTTGAAAGAAAAAGAAGAGTTATTCCCTTAGACTCTAGTACAAGAAGGACTTAATCCAGATGCGCCGTCTATTTCTATCTCGCGTTGTTTTTCGCTGCAACAATGCTGTTCTTTCGGGTATATAACACTGCTTATGGGTTGTTACAGATTGTTTGTCTTTTAAGTACTTATAAAACTCATAACTTCCCTTATTATTTAAATTAATTGAAGTTATTGTTACAAGATCAACAACAATAATGTTACGTTTAGTCAAAGATTCACTCTAAATGTAGCAAACTTCTGATATTTTTATAAAATTTTGTACGAGTATAAATTGAGATCGAAAATATGATCCACAAATACGTCTATTCATCACGAAAAAACTGTCAAACTAACTGTATTTACTATAGTTACGTCTCTCGAAGAATGGCAGGTATACACTGGTTTCTACCTGAACTAATTAAAGTTTCAAGTAGATGTAATTCAAGGTCAACCGACTAATGGAATTAGAGACGGATATTTACTCACTCTAAATCGTATATTTCTTACGTATTTAAAATGTGTGAGTCACAAAAATAAATATTCTTTTATTTTTCCCCTCAAATGGAAAACCTGATGACCCATACTGGCTACATATAAGTGCAGATTGATATTTTCGAAGTTTGAAATTGCAATTTCTCGAGAATGGCGTTTCGTAGAGAAAATAATTGGAACCTTTTTTTTAGAGTTTCACAATATGTAAACTTTGTCCATTGATACGATTGATCTCACTGTTTTAATGATATACACCATAAACAAAAATTGGTGACATTTGAACTCGGATAAAAAACAACGAATAAACGGAATCAATGGAGATTTTTTATATATCATTTGTATTTAAGATCTATATAAAAATACAGCTTGTTGGAATTAATGCAAATCCAGCACATGTTTCAACTTTGGCTAGATTAAATTTTATGCTATGTACATATAAGTGCTATATGTATTTGCAGTTATTTATATAATGATGCAATACTTGCCTCGTTTACCATTGTGTGCATTACTGTAATAAAAATCTGAGAATACTAAGTAATTGTTATGATGTCATGCACATCAATCAAACTCGAGAACTCATACATTCAGGTTCAAATACTGTTAAATTTTTGTTTAGCTAGTTACCGCAGCAGAAGCCTAAGAACTATGCACATCTATGTTATAGCTCAGTTATGTTATATAAGACAAAGACAGAGTACATGACCGTAGAGATATAATTGATTTCATTCCAGCTCTCAGCAACTATAAATTGTATTTATACCAATATCAAGCTGATTGCGAGTCTTCATAAAATAGAAAATTTGTTTACAGTACTTTTATACTCTTGTCGTTAGGCCTAGAATCAACATCTAAAGGATAATTCCTAATTATAGTAGTGAGTAAAAAATAAGCAATGTGACATGAAGCAACCACATTTTTCAATATAAATATAAGAATCAAGATATCAATATCATCAATATAAAAAAATTAGTTAATTGCTATGTAAAAGAAAATAAATTAGACGACGAACCGTTACCATTTATTGTGCTACATAAAATTAGGAATGTTCAATCGTATCCCTTGGAAGGGGAGAGAGATGAAGTGTCAGAGACGTACTCTGTATTTTAATATAGGAGGGAGCTACTACTGCAAACTAAATATAATGAAATTTGAAATGTCCAAACATTTTTTAATAGCACTTATGTACGAAATGTAGGAATAAAAGTATATTCATTAATTTTTGTTAAATTGTAAACATTTTCAAATTTCCTTCATTTGCGAGTTATTTATAATTGCATAATCAATTTATATATGTGTGATATACATATGGAAACAGCGCATAAATGTTGTTATTATGCTGGTTTATACATTTTATACTGTCTACTACTTGCAGACAAGGTAACATTGGCATATTTCGTATCTAGCAGTGTTTAATTTCGAATAATATATTCATGTTTGAATTAAAAATTTTAGATTCTCTATAAATAATACGAATTGTTATACAAAAAGACGTATTAAATGACTGCTTATACCATATACTATTTTATTATTTGAATTTTTTTCATACAATTTTTAAACAGAAAAAAGTACTAATTCAATGAATTATTGATTAACTCACAAGATACAAATTAATATTTAATTTCAAAACATGTTCGATAATAAATATTTAAAAAATTGATTTAGGTTCCAAATGCTTTCAAATTCAACATATAAAAAATTCAAACAGATTTCTTAACTTGAATGTAAGCATCGTACATCTTCCAAGAAATTGAATAAAAACTGGAAATACTACCGGATGGTATAAAATTTGTCTATTAGCAAAATCAGTTCATGATTGCAGTGGTTTATTAGCAATGTTGTTACAAGTTGGAAAAAATATAATTTATCAATCATACGACAGTATATTGATATTGTTATCACCGATTCAACATAATATGATCTTTTAATCATATGATAATATACTATACAAGGTACAATTTTATGTATACTTCTTAAAATGCCATGTTTACTAATTTATATCTTAATGTTCTTAAGACTGAAAAGTTAATTGATCAGCTTTATTATCTATATTCACTATATAACAAAGTATACATACATGATAGTGATATATAATAACGTATTAATATTTAATACAATTAATAAAATTCAGAAAATAAATTATTTAATGTTCTACTCATAATACTCTACTCATGAACTACGAAATACAGTATGGGAGCCAACCTTTCATATCGAATTTAGTTGATTTATTTTATTACTAATTTTTTTAATGTAGTTTAAGAATATATGAAAAAAAGAATGCATGCATTTGTCGTAAGCTCTATAAATTATAAACATAAATTATAAATTATAATATGCCATCAAATATTTCATATTTTATATAAATATTTAAATTTATTGAAACATTCTATCTATATTACACGATCGTAGATGCTGTATTTAAAACAAGTATTATAATTTTACGTACACAAATTCATATACATTTAGCATATTCTATATATACATAAAATTATATATGAATGCTAGATAATATTCTAAGAATTTCACAATAAATATTGCATAATATTTGAAATACGTCATGTGGACTCAGGTTTATTACGGTACATCATCTATAGTTGTCTGTAGAAAAATCTGAAATTTGCTGAGTACGTAAAAAATTACATAGTGACATTTTTACAGCTTTCTTACCTCTGATTGAAGAAAACATTTCTAGTAATAGTTTATTATTATTCTTTAAATATCAGGAATGATGTTACAACGAAGTTATAAAAAATTAAAATTAGAGTAAATTGTAAGTAATATTATAGACCCTTTTTATACTAGATTTTATGAAATATCCGCTAATATATCCCCTTAAGTAATCATAGGTTAAAAACTGAATTCAATAGTTGGCGTGTTAAGAATAGGTCATTACTTTCGTTTTTTAACCTTGAATATCTTGTGAATTGATACTGAATATCACTTACTTGTTGATTTGGGTAACTTCGTAGTTTGTGATAGAATCAGTCATGAATGAGGGCACGCTCACTATATTTCTATGAACTTTCGATTGGGATCTTTACAATATTTCAATGTTAGAGTTCAATGCAGTACCTTACAGTTGTACACTGTATGTCTACACTGGTTTAAGTACAGATATAAATTTATACATTTAAACAGCTTATTATTAAGTATTAACTGTGATGTTTCCCTACTAATCAGTGCATTTTCCTGAGCTGAACAATGTTATTCTGTTTTTGTCCAAATACCCACTCTCTCTCTAGTTTAGCCAATAATCAAAGTGAATTCCCATGTATTTTGCATGCTTACTTTGCGACACGATCTTTCCATATCAAGATTCCATATCAAATATGTTTTATGAATTTAAAGATTATCTGATGGTACTTGTTTTTATTCACTTTTATTCTCCATGATTTTAGCGAGTTTTTAATCTCGTTCAAGTATTTCTGCAAGTTGGAATATGTGGTTTCGATACCTCAATAAGTTTTAAGTACTATAGTCACGTCAGCGTGTGTGACTATAATGATACGGGGGCAGTTTGATGAATCAGTAACTTTTTTAATTTCCGCGCAGTAACTTCAAATGTAACCTTGCTTCTGTCAACTACCATCTATGGTATTAATAGAGTACTATAAAATTTTGAACAAACATCGTTTTGATTGTGTTTAACAACCATAGCAGACAACTACGTGAATTATAATGAATCAAGCATTATATTTTACGAAAAGACCATCATAAAAACCAAGGAAATACTTGATAAAAACTATGGAGATTGCATCGTCGCTTTCAATGGTCAAGAAGTGGTTTACTGAATTCTCTTGTGGTCGTACGAATACAAATGACGTTAAACGTTGCGGTCGCTGAAAATAGATGGTCATGCCAGAATTCCTGGATAAACTCCATAGAATGATGGACCTTCAGAGAATCAAACTTGGTTAATTGAAAATAGCGAAATTATGAAATAAATGAAATATTTATTCTACAGTTTATTTTTTTTTTAATTTTCCTGAAATATTTTTAACAATAGTAATCAAATAGATGAACATATTCATAAATTTGGCGTATTATATTTCATCAATAATCATTTTTAATGAATATATTTTAGACAGAAATTTTCATTGTAATTAGACTAGAAAATGGATATTTTGTAAAGTATGAATAATTTCTAAAATTATATGAAATATAACACTCCATCTAATGTCGGTTAAATTGTTAATATTCGGGCAAATAAGACGTTTTTTATATTGATATCAATTCTTATTATAAAATCTATAACCCACAGTACTAAATTATAGAACCAAACTACATTTAAATATTTTGAAACAGAGTCGATGTTTCGATTGATCGTTTCTCCCTGTTCGTCTACGCTCATTCCGAACCCCTATTAAGCATAAAAAAATATTATCATAGATTATCGAAGAAAATTTTCCAAAAAATCAATTACGACTAAAACCTGTCAAATAAAACTTTCTCTATTTAACAAAAATTGTAAAAATTTAATCTAATTATTATAATGAAAATATATTCTCAAAATACAATCTTTTGCACGTATACTGGAAAACATTATGAAGATCCGATTAATAGTTTTCGAGTTATAACATTTGAACAAATTCACGTTTTGTTTTTAATTACTTATAAACTTTTTAAATTACTTAATATTCTACTGTAAAACTTGATACAAGTGATGACCTTCATATAAATATCCATATAATTTTAGAAATTATTCATACTTTACCAGATATCCATTTTCTAGTCTAATTACAATGAAAAATTCTATTTAAAATACATTTGTAAAGCATTATTAGTAATATAATATAACATGCCAAATTGATATTTATGTTGATCGTGCTTTAGCCGCGATCAGAAAAGATAATTTTTACATTACGCATTTAGAAAATTGTGTTAACGCGGGGTAATTTATTTATTGGTGAATATGGCTTATCTGTGAGAACTTTTCTCATGTTTACCTCATAAAGTTTTAATTTATTTAGCCATGTGCTTGGTAGCGGCGAGCGTTACAAAACCATACTTAGAGTAAAAAAAGTAAAAAAAAATGGGAGTTTACTAAAAATCCATATCTGTATAGTTTAATAATAAAACGATAGCCTTACAAGATTTTGTAGATTCCTTTGTAAACGTGTGAAATTTGGGATCATACGAATTAGTACTTTTTAAATAGAGCATTATTAATTTGACCTCTTTTTTAGACAGTAAATTAGACGTCGAGTAAAACTAAGTCGAGTATATCAGAGAAGGAGCGAAAACTTGCTAGTAGATCTGTGATAATAAATCTAAGAAATCTAGAAGAATCAATAACAGAGGGATAGCTTCTTCAGAGATTCTTTAAAAAAACTTGAACAATTTTTGTCAGAGTCGATGGAAATAAAGTTTCTTTTCAAATTGTAAAGTTTTCATCCTACAAAGTAGTTTAGTTAAAAAAATGTTTACTATGAATTGGAATGAAATTCGTCACTATATTACATCTTATTTCGCCAGGGTGAATAAAGAATCATACATATTTATTGCTATAATTCTTATGTAGTGAGTGATAGTTTCTTCCTTCCCCACTCGACAAAAGAAGGTGGTATACAAGTTGGTAAAGAGATAATTATAAAGAAATTATAATTGCGTTATGACTACAGGACTTCAAAAAAAACGTATATGTTTACGGAGCCATCATAACGAAAATCAATAAAGCACTATATATTATGTATTCGTGCATTCTATGAACTTCCTGTTTCTCGTATTTATGATGTTAATATTAAATTAATTTCTTAATAAGCATGATTTATTTTACTTATTGATTTGACTAAAAAAATAAATCAGCGTGGTATAAAACGCTCGTGTCAATCCTTCCCGTCATACTATATTATCTGAATAATTCTCTTCATTTCTTATTGTAATATCGTTTATATATGCATTATCGATTTAATATCGATATCAATGATATCGTAACGGTGTTATACCCCCAGATAAATACATGTAAAATTGTTTGTCCCACTAAGCTGTTTGGGAATTTTGTTCCCAATACTAGATTACTCATACTTCAATCAATTTCGTGATTATGAATGGATTTTCATCAATTAGTTTCAATAAAAATTTACTACTAAAAAATCTAATTTTTTCATATTGTTATAAGGATAACTTAATAACTAGTTTGTAGGAACCGATGATAGATAAAATACGATTATTTCCCTTTTATAAAAATGACATTTTCAACCTATTTTTTACGTTTGATAGAATTTGTATTTTATGTTTCCCAAAGAATTATTGTCTTGTTATGAGCTACTCCAAAATTCCGTGTTCAAAATTTGTTTCTATGTGCACCGAGATTTTATACGCATGATTTGCTCTAAAATAATTAGTATAGCGCAAAAGATAGAGTAAGAATCATTATTGAACTATAACTGAACATGCATAATCACTTACCTGTAAGAAAAAATGTTTGTGAATAATTATATCAAATTTAATTGTTTCGTTTAAAAGAACTTTAAACCATTATAACCAAAAATATTTTTGTCTTTGTAGGGATAAAAAAACACTTCTTTTCTTAAGAAAATTTTAATATAAAATTTGTAATTTACCTCGTCAATGCCAATTTTTCTGCAAGCTTCTAAAAAATTATCTACATTTCGTCTACACCTCGCCATTGTAAGTTTAGGCTGAAATTAGATTAACGACGCTTATTATATAGTTTTATTAGCATTCAAAGAAACATTTAAAACCAATGAAACTTACAACTGCCGGAGAAGGAACATGAATACTCGCAACAGATCGGGGTCTCACATGATTAGCAAGATGACAAAGAACCACGCCGTCGGTAAGTGCTGGAGCTAAATCTTCGGGAAGAGCCATTTTTAATCTAGACTCTATATGCTGTCGAATAGAATTTCAATCGATATAAAATAATGAAAACTCAAAATATTTTTTTATGATGATACTCACATTTCTCAATTGCTCAATTAACTCAGCTTCTTCTTTGGCTCGTTCAAATTCCCTTTTCATTGTAAATGAATACTTATGAGATAAACTTGTACCCCAAATGACCGAACGTGGAGAATCAGGACTTGTGTTATTTTTATTTGAAATTTTCTTGTTACCTAATTTGGAAATAGAAGAATTTATTTGACATATTGTAGCTATTTATTTTTCAAGGGTAGATTAAGTAGTAGTTACAAATTAAGAAAGCACTTATTTATTTACCTACCAGTTGCATACTCATATGAATAATCGAATAAGACAATCTCTTACAGAAATTTCATATAATTGAATGTTTTAATTATGAAATCAATAATTTAATTTTGTATAATTTTGTATCGTCATCAATACAATATACTTAAAGTTAAGTCGATAAATTTTAAAACGGATCTGATTTAAAAACTTTATAAGCTTTATAGCAATCATATATCTAATAGGAACAATAGGTTAAATTAGGATTTGAAATGCAAAGTTTAGAAAAATATATCAAAACTTATTATTGCCTAAATTTAACATTTCAATATTAAGACAAATTTTTACATTCAATCGGAAGTTTTAGCCTGAATTTACATTGTTTTGGATACAATTATTTGTGTTATTTTTTCTATTTCAAAAGCTATTAATGATGAAGTAAATACACTACCTTCTACGTAGTTAGTTACTGTTTTTGCCAATCTTGATACATGTGCTGGACTGGCTATTCCAGGAGAAATATTGTTTGATGTTCTGACTGGTGAACTAGGTTTCTTATAAATTAGTTCGTGATACTTTCCATTCTTACTGTTAACCTCGGAATTGACATTCAGTAAACTTGCATTTTGGAAATTTATTCGTGAAGGTGTAACTTTTTGCACTGGTCTTTTATTTGAGTTATCCTCGGTAACCGTTTTTTTACCTATTGAAATGCTGTCTGACGTATCTACGTTTTCCGGAAACCAATTATTATCAGATAATATTACTTGCTCCTTAGCTCTGTAAACGCTTGGACCTTCGGTTGCCCTCTGTTGTCTTAGAGCTTCCTTATATTCTCTGAAAAATAAGTAAATAGGTATGTTCATCGTTTTGTGAAATAACCCGTATATACATGACCCAATACAACAAATTCATTAATTTCGCTGCAGACTGAGGTCCGCTAATATGCTGTCTATCAAATTATAATGTGTGGAAAATATTTATTTATAATAATTAAAGAAACCATTGAGCTTTATGTAAATTGTGATAGAATCTGTAGAATAAACGTTTCTACAGTTTTTTCAGAACAACTTTTAAATGTTAGCATCGTCAAAGTGTGGAGTCATTATTGATCAACAATAGACTCTTAATACTTTAATTTATATTAAATAATGCAGAATATACAAATAACAAAATGTCTAAGCCCTAGAACCGATATTTTTGTGTTTTGCCATATGCGAGTATGTAGAATGGTAATAATCAATTCAAAATTAACGTTGATAATCTATAGATTCATTGAAATTAGATATCACTGAACGCGCTGGAAATAAATATTATTATAATAGTAAACATATAAAAATTGAGACTATAGAAAAACGTAATTTTTTTAAAAGTCGCTAAATTCCACCACGAGTACACCCAATTCTAATGCTTAGAACATAATACTTAGAAAAATGGAAAATTATGAATTTTGACTAGGTAAAAAAGATTCCGTAAACAATGAAATATTTATATACTTATCTTATCGAAAAAAATTGTAATCTGACAAAGCTTATATTGTTAGTTCATTTACCCTAAAAATGCTCGACGATGAGTGTCCCTCCTAAGTAGAATTCTTTAATTATAACATTTTTTTTTTTCGAAACAGTAGTAGCAGACGATTTACTACTTTTTATAAAATTTGTTTAATTAATGGAAAATTCTTTTGTTATTTCTTCATGATAATTTAATGTGAATACAAAATTTTCATGGCATGTAAGATGAACATGATACGAAAACATAAATAATTTGTTATGCACTTGCATGTTTCTATATCACTACTGCTTACGTCATTCACTCATAGTACTAAAAGAAAAAGGTAAAATATCCAATAGTGTTCTCTACGTATTAAATCATCAGTTTGAGAATCCAAGATTTCTTTGACTCTTACAGTAAACTATTTTCCTTCGATGCTGATAGAAAAAGAAAACTGTTTTCTTGTGGGTGAACATATCTATTATACTTTAATTAATATACAATCGCATTAGCAGACACAACCGCACTGACACTCACTTTGTGCGCACTCACAAAAAATATTTTATTTTATTTTATTAGAAACTAATATCGATAAGATCTGAATAAAATATAGAAGTGAACAGAGCAGTTGATTTAGCAACTTCTGGTAATGAACTATAGTGAAGTTCGTATAACTTGTCTATTTCTCTAAAACATGTTAGTGATGAAAAGAAATACGGTGTAGCCAATGTCCTTATAGTCGAATACATGCGTTGCTATGCATACCAATATTTTCCTAATTTTAAACGACAAGACTCATTTTCATGTTACAGTAATCAATAAAAAATATTAGTAATTGTATAAATAAAAATGGGAAACAGCTAACAGTGAGGATTTCTTGGAATAAAAAAATGTAAGGACCTTATAACTTTCAGTTATTAAAATATATCGAAGGATTGAAAATTCAAGCTAATTAAAGTAATGAAAACTTTTTATATTATATTATTTGTAAAATCTTGAATGAATAGAACTCGATTTTTAGATGCATGAAATGAACGCACAAAATTACATCTGGTAACTATTTTGAAAAAATTTGATAAATTATACTCATAGAAAATTAATTAACGTATACAATTAATTGAATGACTTCGAAGCAAAAATTATTTACTCCAGTGATGACATAAAACCAATAAGTATTAACTTTTCATTGAACAAATAAATATAATTTATGCTATGTCGTTAAATATCATTGTATTAAGTATTTTTAATATTTTTATATAAAACTAAAATTAAAACACATTTTAAGATCGATAATAAGTTATATACCTTTTTGTTCGGAGAAAAGTTTTGAAAAGATTCCATATCTAATATTTCCGATCACATGCATGTTTGTGTATATATACATACACATATAAATATTTGATTTGTTATTTATTTGGATTTTTATTGAACACAGCATGATTTACAATAAAAGTATGGCTACGGAATTATGTTTAACTAGTTCATCCAGCAAAAATGTAAAAAATGAAGTTAGGATACATTTATTGCTTTATAGTATAAATAATAAACTACAGACCTGTAAGTTTGAATGTGGCCCAATGATCGTTTCTCATCTCCATTGACAAGAGAAAACGTATTAGAAGTTTGTATTGGTGTGATTGATTGCGACAAACTATTTTGTTGGGATAATCCAAGGAGTACCTTTTCCGTATTACTGAAAAATAATACCACACAATAATATGTGTTTCAGTCATGCATGGATGCATATACATATACATACTTGTATACAGTGCCACTCAAAAGTTTAGGGACACTTAGGATTTTTTTGTAAACTTCAACAAGAAAATCCCAGCAAAAAACATTGTAGAGACATTTTATAAAAAGCTTACTTCAAAATTTTGTTTGAATATTTGTTTAACATCAAAAGCAGTATATACAAATAATTGAACGAAATGAAAAACACGTTTGACAAGCATTGTTTGTGAACTAGAATAAAAAAATTATATAAATCATTTTCATAGTTGTAGCAAATAAAAAGCTTCTTATTTCTATTTGAAGATGTTTTTTATTAAATTTCTCTACGATGATTTTTTGCTAATATATGTTCAATTTAACTTTACGACAAAATCATAGGTGTTCCTAAACTTTTGAATGTAGCTGTATATATATAAAGAACCGAGAGAGTTATCGTTTACGAAGATTAATAGGGAGGTGAAGTAAAGAGTTAGTCGAGATTTATAAAGTGTGTCACGTGAATGTGAGTTGTAAAAGACATTTTTTATTTTTTCGACATAAATATGAAAAAATAGCTAACCCTGATGACGTAATTGGAGTTTTTTGAACTACCAAAATTGGTTTCTGTATTTTTTCTTCGTTTTCCAAAAAACTTAATTCAAGCCTGTTATTTTCTATCTGGTCTTGAGGTTTGACAGTCTGCAAAACAAAAATGTGTTGTAATACTTTTTAACAATTTTAATATAACGATCATAAACTATTGATTAATTACAATGAATAAAGTGAAAAGTTTTAGGAACAAAATAGTAAAAAAGTGAAATAAGACAATTTGTCGAGTATAAAACTTACTGACCTTTCCCAACTCATCTTCGAGGAAAGTATGTTCACCAGGAGATATTGTACTAGGTGTCGAAATTCCACTATAAGAACCGTTAATGGTAACATCATAAGGAAGAGTTATAGAAAGTGGTGAACATTCCTTACGCCATGTGCTACGGGCTTCATCATCGTGAGCCTATACAGAACGAACCAAAATCGAATGACGATAGATAATATGTATTCA
Organism: Chouioia cunea; assembly: GCA_030064505.1. Lineage (NCBI taxonomy): Eukaryota > Metazoa > Arthropoda > Insecta > Hymenoptera > Eulophidae > Chouioia > Chouioia cunea. The sequence continues at coordinate 14,999,063 of JAOPFQ010000005.1, forward strand.
CAAAGTTTAAAACATCGTGTGTAACTGGTTTTTTATTATTGATAAAAGTCAATCATAATAACATGATTTGATAATGAGGTATAAAAACAAAGGAAGCGAATTCATCTCAAAAATAAAACTTGAACATATTGACTAAATGCAAAACAATTGCGTTAAAAAAATTTAAAGAGTTTGATATGTTTTAATGACACTAAAACGACTCCTCCTTAATTCATCGAAATTCAGAAAGATTTCGTTTAACACACAAGATTGAGTTTTGTTTTTATTTCAATAGATTATTTACTATTTAGAATATCAAATGTTCAATAATATTAATGTATAATTCGGGGTTAAATTTTGGAATATCTAGTCCTAGGGTCATATATGTTGCTATTTTAGACTTTAAGTTTTTTTAAACATGCATTTTAAATCAATTATACTTTAATACTTGTTGTATATAACTTGAATTTTATAATTATTGTAGAATTTTCATATTGAAGAAATTTAGCAAATTTATTTTTCATTTGCAAGTTATTTTTTTTATATTTTATTTTGAATGTTCTAAATAGTTAAAAGACATTTATTTTCATTCCTTATGTTTTTACGTACCATATAAAACTCTTTAAATATGATATTCAGAGTCAGACATTATAAAATCTTTGGATTAATACTGTTTGAAAAGGACCCATCCGGGTGTATGTCAAAAATGCTATTGACGTATCGTGTGTCAGATCTTTTTGTCATCAAAAGTTATGAAGTCATCTATATTTTCAGACCCCTAAACTCGCTTGGAAAAGGTCCATTAGAAATAAAGAAAGCTTCATTATAGTGTATCGCCATAAACTAAGCGGATGACATAATTACAATTATAAAAAAGTACTCAATATTGTAGAATTTTATTTAAATTCAACAAGACTAATCCAAATATTTGAAAGTTCTCACATTCTTTTGTAAAAAATTAAAAACCGGATAGGCTAGCGTAAAGTCATAACATCTAACCTATCGCAGCCCCGACATATTATAATTTAGATCCAATCATTTGATACTTAGCTTCACGTTAATAAAATACCTTGATATCGACATTTCCTTACATCAGTTATTAATAACAATTTTTTGTATGCCTCTGTTTCGACTTAAGCATATCTTTAAGAGATGACACCATTTTCAAAAAGAAATCAATTCTACTAACTTTTTGTACAAATAGCGATATTACCAATGGGTAATTTACAAACTCAACTATTTAATGATTGATTAATTCTAGTAATGTACCAACAAAAAGAGATTATGCTATCTATTGTTGAATAATAGATAACAAGATCTCAAGCATGTAAATAAGCCGAAAAAATCTAATTCAAACAAAAGATAAGTCTCAACTACGATAAACTGTACATATGTAAACGTACATTTTGCTTATAATTAACAAAAATTGACACAGCTGCATTTTTATAACTTACATTAGCTACACCAAAACCATTCTCAATAGCATTTAATATATATATGACATCCTTGGAATGTCGAACAAGGTATAGAATCAAACTAACCACTGAAAAATACCAAGGACTAATTCATCTAAAATGTATCGTTCGCTAGAGATATTTTTGACTCTAAGCACAGGCATAAAGCAATTGTTATTAATTATTAAGATAAGAGAACATCGACATCCAGGTATTTTCTTAATGAGAACATAAGTTATAAAAGATTGGACCTAATTTAAAAGTTCGCAGACTATGTCAAGTGAAATACCATGAATTTACACTATAAACTGTCTGGTTTTTATTTTTTGACAAAAAAACGGAAGAACTGATACATTTTGGAATCAGAGTGGTTAAATCTGACTAAAAATGTATAAATTTGAGTATTTATTATTATGATTGAAAATATATCATCCTCTTAGTTCAGAGCAGTACTTTATTAATTATAGCGATGTTCTTTTTTCCCAATGTTTACAAACATAGCTTCTATCATCGATTTCATGATCTCTTTTATTTTTGATTATAGTACTACGTAACCCGATAAATAATTTTCTGAATCTATTCTGTATTGCTTGTAAATAAATTGCGAATCTTGCTATAGAGTATCTGTGTGTATAGTATACAAGAAAGAACGAGAGACAAAGAACTGGTGCAGCGCTGCACCTTACCGACTGTACATTTATATACTGTCCGTATGTCGGATTTTCATGTAGACGAGTGACATCATGTTACACTGTTTATCAGTTTACTCTCCTCCTTGTCCTCCCATAAGAAGCATAGCTTCACAATTCACTATGTATTCAGCGTAAATTTTAAATTTATCAAACTTGTCGAGCGACTTCAAAATGAACTTCAATGACTCTTTTTTATTTTCTCCGCAACTAATGGATAATAGACTTCAAGAATACTTTGGGTTATCAATTTTCTAGTTAATCTAGAACTATTAAAAATAACCTACTAAAAACAAAATATTATTTTTTTCATCAGAAAATATAGTCAAAACTTGTTGCATAGCTAAACAATAATTCGATTTAATAAATTCTAAGAATATTCCTGAAAATCACGTTTATTGATTGTTCAAATAATAAGCTATACTTAGAAATACCTATAATAGCTCAATAAAACGTCATGTAAAATTTAAGGGTAATCGACATTTTCACCAAAGTGTAATACGTTTATTCGATGTGATTTTTCACGTAAAATAAGATAGCATCATGAAAGAATCAAATAAAGAGCGTTAGAAGCGAAAACCTGATTTCTTGAGTGAATTCTTTTTTTGCATTATCCTACCGCTATAAAAATTTGAACATTTACACATGTTGTAGGTATAAATGAAAAAATGGTGTAAATTTAACAGTTTTGAATAGCTAAAAAAATTTTTATTTGGCGCCAAAATTATTTTTACGCTCACGAATTTTGTAGGACATAATAATTTGAAAACTAACTCAAAAATTTACCGAGATAAAGAAAAACAAACTAATACAACGTTGCAACCCATTCTTGTAATTGAATACAGTGGTTTGAAAATATAGGTGGTTTCATAACTCTTGATGATAAAAAAGAGCCGAATCACAGTAACGTCAACGACATTTTAGTCATATACCCAGCTGTGTCCTATGTTCTATCAATCCCGATAGCAATCCTATCAAATGAATAGCGCATTCATGATGGTAATCAGATAATTTATTTATTCTCTCAAATAACTATTACATTTCATTAATTCATTACGAATCAATGTATAATATATAAAATGACTTATATCATGTGACAGGAATATTTAGTTTGAATGGAGATTTTAGTGAATAGTAAAATTCCAATGTTTTTTGAGAGAATAAATTAATTGCCTTATCGTAAATCATAGATTTTCTCACTTGATAAGAGTATGATTAAGGTTCGCAATACTATTAATAAACTGGTTATTATTGTCAAAATTATTACGAAATGCGATATATTATTTTGGTACAAATTTTCACTTTATGGTTTAAAAATATGCAGTATAAATAATTAGATAACTAACATACATTGTTCAATTTTCTGATTATAGAGTGAATAAGGAGTTATATATTGAATAATACGCGTAAGCCAGTCAATTTCAGAAAAAGCATTGATTTGATAATTTTTCAATTGAATTTATGAAGGTAAATGTGGTCGGCATTTAGATGTAGTATAATAATGTATCTTAAGTGTGATTAGAGAAACTATCATCGTAATTATAATCGAATATACTGGACAAACGAGTCCAAGCTCGATAAAATAGTAGTAAAGCGAGGACTAGAACGACGAAACTAACCGCGCTGTTGAAATCTTGAGACCAGCGTTTGTCGAGTCCATCACTCGTGTTGTAACTACCGTCGACGTTATGTCTCCGCTGGAGACGCATATCCAAGGTTGCGTGGGCCCGCGTCTCCAATGGTCCCCGTCTTGTGCGTCCATTACGAGCTCGTTCATGCTTTGCCGCTTGCCTCTCCAAATATTTAAAGATATGTGTTCGCCCGCGAGTGCACAGCTAGAATTTTCAATATTACATTTCATTGTACTGTATTTTCAAAATTTTATTTAAAATTCCATACTTAATACTAACTTCTTTCTACAATAGTGTTTTTAATTTCAGTCAACCCTTAACTGCTATGGAGAGTAAATCTGTCCAAACGATTTTTAAGAATAAACAATTATTCGGCCATGTTATCTTTTCCATCATTTTGTTCAATTTATAAAAAATAAAAAAAGTTATCATAAATATATAATTAGGTAAAAAAAGGTTCGAAAAACATCTAACAACATTTTCATAGCAAAATATCAATAAATTTCTGATTTATTCCGTATTTTCTGGGCTGGGTTAGATCTGCCCTACCGAACATTTATGTAGCCAAAATGAGGTTTACAAGTTAGGCGTTAAACGTAATAATTTTATATCTTATAATGTTGACTTTCATAAACTATCAAAATAAACTTAGTCCTGTACAAAAATCTTTTAAATAACTAATTATTTATATTGAAATTTTGAAATTCTAATCAAATTTAACACTTTTATCAACTTTCATATTTTCCGGGCCAGTCCGTTAACAGTATTAAGCACAATAAATTAGAGAATTAATGTAAGATTTATATATATTTCTGAATAATATATATTTCTAAAGACTAAGAAACAATTATTAAACAAGAAGAATTAATGAATAATACAAGGATGAGCTCGGTTGATAGGTCAAGATAAAATTTTGAGCCGCAATAACTCATTGTCGGATCGCCCATTGAGGACATTCATGTAGATCGAAATTATAGCACAGCGCGACCAGGAATTCCCTTATTTCCCCTGTATATTTACTGACAGAGCCACTTGAGTTGATGGAAACCGAAGGGTGTGGAGATAAATTATCTCCATTGATTACCGACCCAGGCCGATTCTGAAGGTAGCGATCGATAGCCAAGAGGATGTTTTCGAACTTTCTTAAAGTGTACCCTGTAAATCGTAAGGGATAGAAATCCCAGCTAGCTCTTTGTTTAATAATTCTTTTTCGACCCCGAATAGAAAAAAATTGTAATTTCCTCGGATTGAGCTCAAACGATAATTATGAACCTTTGTAATTATGTTCAAATGGACCAGATCAGAATAGAATAAGATACTAATTTTTTTTAATTCGGAAATTACATTGTAATGTTTTTCTAATTTAAGAAAATAAAAATTGTGAAATAGAGTTGTCGCTCAAAGTATCTTTCAAACTTATATTAATAATCTTCTCTAAAATTATTTCTAGATACCTAAAATGGTACTCTATGTATTCTCCAGGTATCTTAATACAAATTTGCCATCAGATTCTCACTTTGAGAGTTAATAGTTTGTAATAGTCTATTCTAATTTTTACGATTAACTGTCACATTTATGTAATATTATAAAAAGTTGTACATTTATAGCCCGATTCATACCAATTTACACATACATTAAGGGTTCAATGAAAAAACGATTAAACAGGACGCGAGAAGTGAATTGCGAGTTTTTGAAAAAAGGAACGAAACACTCTAATTTACTTTTTTTTAAGCAGATAATAGATTCAAGAGTTTAATTCAAGAATTTGTTGGTGTCTGTTGGAAGAAATAAATGTAGGTCTAAACTCCAAGGTACATTGAACAAAGTATTGAAAATTTTAATGAATTAATTAGACAGACATAGAATGTCTCAACAAAAATAATAAATTAAAAAAGTATTTATTACATTTCAAAAACAGTTTTGAAATAAATCCGAGAAAAAAGGAGACTAAGCAAGATAACGCAGGCTACTGAATTCGTCCAAAATAAGACCAAGTGAAAAATTTACTTCAAAAGGGAAATATAGCGAAAGCTTTTTTAAGCGAAAAAATATGTACAAATGTCGAAGTAAAAATATATATCCATCAAATCTGACACCTATTTAAACTACGTATTATTAGCTATGGAAAGCTATAAAAAATTGAAAAACAACAGTTTATTCCCCATTCGTCAACCCTCTGGATGCTGGGCTAAAACCGATAATCATAAAGCCAATCATCTCAGCGATTTATTTGCGTCCGACCCTGCAAATATAACTGAACACGAAGAAATTATACAATATAGTAATAATACAACAAAATTATATTACGATCCAGAAAAACAAATCTATTAAAGAACACACGACTACCTAAAAGCAATAGATACTACCTGAAAAAAAGCAGAAAGAAAGTAATTATACAAAATGATTTCAATACATGGTCAATGGATTGGGATAGTGTGAAGACCAGAAGATGTGGAAGTATACTTCTCAAGTCCTTTGTGAAGGTGAAACAGGAGACTGCTAATACGGAAATCACACCAATATTCGTGAAGACTGGTAAGATGTCCTATGTGGTCTTAACTTTCATCGACTCTTAATTGATAAAAAAAGAATGTAGCTAGAGTGTTAGCGATCAGTACATAGCAGTGACCACCTGGCACTGTTATATTAACTTCGGTGTGGTTATAACTGCGAAAAATACCAGAAATATAAGATCGGTGTCCAGTATCTTTGGTAGAGAGATGTTACTGTATTCACTGGGCCAAAAACTGTTGGAGAGTATTATGAGGAATGGTCAAACGAACTCTCAAATAATCTCAGATATTTCAATGGCCGTAAAATTCGATCTACGTTGTCATTTTTCGGTTTATTATTGGAACGCGGAAACAGCATCAATACAATGAAAATATCTGCAGGCTCAAAAATAACGACAATGGACAAGGAATAAGTCGTACTATAAAGTATTGTTATAAATTTACATTGAATAGAGAAAGCATTTAAAAACCGCCATCAGGACAACAAAGAATAAGTGCTGGTAGGCATTCTGTAAAGAGATTAATAGTAGCCCTGAATAAGACAATATAAGATGTTTATGTATAAGATCAAATCTAGTGGTGTGACTGATCCATTCAGTTCGATCTACCTCAACATAATCGTATGCGAACATCGGTAAATGAGGCCGAAATAATGAGGATGGTTACAAAGAAATACCTGAGCTCTATACAGATATGACCACATGTACTTTGAGGAAGAATGTTTTCTGATACAATGGAAGGTGTAAAAGTTAGTTCTTCTTCGCAAGGGAAATAAGCTCCCGAATGGGTCCTCATCATACAGATCGCTATACATGATGAACATAGTTGGAAAAATATTCCAGTCACATTACACAGTCCTTGAAATAAACGAAGGTACCATTTTACTTTAGAGTGATAATATCAAGCTACTTTAGTTTAAATTTTATTTTATAACACCGAGGATGACATGCACTTCTAAAATATTACGGGATACGAACCACAGAATTCTGTTCTGGGTTCTCTACTCTGGAACGTCATCTATGATCGTCTGCCACAGCAAACGCTTCCAGAAGAAGTGAATATAGTAGGCTTTACTGACGATATTGTATTGGTTGTAAGAGAACCGAAGTGATGCATTATATAAAAGATTGCACAATACATAAAGTCGACTGAAAAATCAGGGACTGACCTTGGTGGGAGAGAAGACGGAAATAGTGCTAATCTCTCATAAAAAACAGGCAGTAATTTATATTTACTGTTAAAAATATCGAAATATGGTCGACGGATGCTATCAGATACTTAAGTATAATAATCAATAGCCAATTGTCGAGAACGCCAGTTATTTTTGGCTCTCTGTACTTAGATATCAGATGTACAATGTAACCCCGCAATTAGCTTGAGTGCATTAAGATTCGTCCATTGTATTCCGCAGGCCTTAGGAGTCAAGATATTCAATATCCAACTTCCCAAAAATAATTTTACAGTATTTGTACAGTAACTCACTAATAAGTGCATTCTATCACTCAATATTTTCACATAGACCAGTCAACTAATTCTAATAGTTTTGTAAATTGATATACCCATAAACTTGTCATTTTTTGAAAGAATAAGCTATTGATAAATAGACTTATTTACTTAATCACGCATATATATATATACATACATTTTACAATAGACAGATATAATAAATACATTTATCCACTAGAAAATTATTCTATGACAATTATTTAGCATATTTAAACAATATTGAATGTTGGTTGGTTTATAAATTTCATGCAACTATTTATATATTACGAAAGAAGATTGACTAAATGGTTTTTATAATTCGAACTCTTGAAAGGAACACAGTTTTTACATGAAACAAGCCACTGTATGAAGTTTTATCTAAATCTGTTATCCACACACTATAGCCTCCGCTTGCAAGTTTCTTAACGCTTATTCATATTCTACAGAAGCTTAACGCTCGTACTAATCTGTAATCTTAATAAATTAATTATCAATATAATAAAACAGTTTACAAAACAGTGCTAATATACAATACATAAAAATAATGTTTTTAAACTGTTTCCCTTTTCGCAGACAAAACTTTATCAGAAAGGCAATATGCTACCACAGAAGAACTTTTCTATCGAAAACTTAGTAGGGGACCAATCCCTTTCAATATTTATTACAAAATTCAAAGTGTTGTTTTTTTATTTTTCATCCATAACTGAAAAGAATTATAAAATGCAGAGTACATCTATTGCAACACTCTCAAAATTAAATATAAAATCGTCAACAAGGAATATCATGAAGTTTCAAGATAACTGTGAATATCGTTTAAAAATCCCAAGAATAAGACAGATAGTTTAAGTAAAGAAACTACGAAAAAAAGAACTTTGAGGATAACAAAACAAACGTTATAATACAGATTAGAATTGAACAAAAATACAAAGAACTGTTAGACAAAAATAGACGATAAACCATCAATCATACTTCTACAATCACACGTATAAATATTCAATAAAATGAAATTTTATGAAAAATAAATTTAAAAGAGTACATTTAACTATATTTGGGATATTAGAGGAAGATATATAGAAAAAATTATAGCTAAATATTATAACAAACAGCGAACTTTTAAAATTCTTATGAAATGAATGGCTTGACCAAACATGATAGAATTCAGACAATCTAATTTTAAAAACCAATTTTCCTTTCCATATCAATTGTTTTCTTGTAAATTTTAGACTTTGATTATGCAAGGAAGAAAAATAAACTTCAGTAATTAAAAACACTGTAAAACGATTCGGAAATATTCGATCACCTCCTAAATTTGCTTCGTGCCTGTGACGTCATCTTTGCTATAAACAATCTATGTGTATCATGTAAAGCAAGCGAGTTAACTATGAATATCAATATACCATTACGTTGATATTTTAACAGGCCAACCTCGTCAATTTAATAATACAGTTTTATAATTAGTTTTGTTGTAAAGGTTATTAAAATGTGTGTATAAGTGAAAGTTATGCATGATTAATGAAAATATTTTAATAATTATCATAAATCCAAATGAATTCAACCTGTTAAAAACTCGTTCTAGATAAAGTATAATGCACAAACATAACTTTCACAATAAATTAAAACATGTATTTCTAGGCAGCTAAAAATTATTTAGATAATTTTAATAAGTACAGTATCTAAAAAGGTCCACTAAAATTAAAAAAAGCAGTACTTCCCATTGATTTGTACGAGGTAATTAATATGAAATTTAGATTGCAGACTACTCTACAAATACTAATAAGAAAAATTCCTATCATAAAATATTAGAAGAAAAAAAACTGAAAGGAAATGGAATTGAAAATAATACAGAATTGGAGCACAATACTGAAAATTACAGTAAATTACTCAAATTTAACAACAATAAACCTAAGCATTTGTTTCAATGTATCAGAAATGACATGAGGGCATTATTTTTCATTTTTGAACTGTTAATATTTAATTCACAATAATAAATAATTTATTTTTTGAGATACAATTCGAGAAACAACATCAAAAGAAGCTGGTTAAATCATATGAGTATGCCTAAATTGAAAATGAATCGATAAGGAAATTAATTTAAATTTATTATAGTAAACTTCTATTCTGTTAATAGCAAGAGATATCGATTACACAGGCCGACAAAATTTAAAGAATGTCCTCACCCAGAAACGGGACATAATGGACCCAAAGGATTTTGGTGCGCTAAATCCGAATCTGACCCCAGAAATAACGTAAAAGTGCAAAAAACACGCTTTTTTGCTATATTCGTGATTATGTGCCATTGCGAATGCATTTTTTTTTCCAAAAACCGATAGCCCCTTCTTGAAGCATCATTCTCACCACTCAAAACAGTGTCCCCAAATTTTAAATATAATTTTTTTTCAGTGAGATATCGATAATTAAATGAGTTACTTTTCCAATTTCAATACTGCATTTGAATGTATCCAATTTTTCAAATGAACCGATATACAATATCTATGGTTTTTTAAGTTGTATCATCCAAATTAAATGTGAAACTACTCCAGAATCTTAACTTTTCCTAACCTAAAAATGCAAATAAGGACTAAACTGGATTTGAGAAAAATTTTTGAAGAGACAAATATCTACGTATATGAGAATATGAAGAAATTCCTTAGCCCCTGAATCCTGTTAACCAGTGAGTGTATATTCCCAGACCCCTGAATCCCAAATTCATTAACTCTTTCAGTCACGCAATGAGTACGTGAATTCGATCGTAACCTTAATATGCTACCCGATAATTTTTGGCGTCGCTGTTCCAATATGGCACACCGACCAAACATATGATATTTAATCTGATTTGAAGGAAATTTTCTTTACATATTTACTTATTTATATATTTGAGGAATCGATGAAATCAGATTTTACGAAATGGAAATTCATTGTGAAGCACTCTCTTCTTTTTTAGTTCAAATTCAATCGAATTCGTAAATATTTGTCTCTTCAAAAATTTTTCTCATATCCAGTTTAGTCCTTATTCGCATATTTAGGGTAGGAATAGTTAAAATTCTGGAGTAGTTTCACATTTAATTTGGATGATACAACTTAAAAAAACCATAGATATTGTATATCGGTTCATTTGAAAAATTGGATACATTCAAATGCAGTATTGAAATTGGAAAAGTAACTCATTTAATTATCGATATCTCACTGAAAAAAAATAATATATAAAATTTGGGGACACGGTTTTGAGTGGTGAGAATGATGCTTCAAGAAGGGGTTATCGGTTTTTAGAAAAAAAAATGTATTCGCAATGGTACATAACTACGAATATAGCAAAAAAGCGTGTTTTTTGTACTATTAGGTTAAGATATCTCGAAAACCTGACGTATAGCGTTAATTCTGAGGTCGGATTCGGATTCAGTGTACTAAAATCCTTCGGGCACAAAAGATCCCGTTTCTGAGTGAGAAATTTGTCGGTCTGTGTTATCTAAATTTATTTTGCAATCTGATTAAGATACTTTAGATTATGTAGATTTTCATCAAATTTTGAATACACCTTCCTTTTTTATTCTGTATAGAGCGGAAATAAAAATGAATATCAGTATTTAAAATCGAGGATTCGACTCCAAAGTTCTATGTTTTAACAAGCGTTAGATGGGCATAGCACATTTACGTAGTACATTTTATACGATTGTAAACACAATTTTCTATTGAATTAAAAAAAAAACTAATGTGTTATTCTAGAGAATATAAGGAACCAATTGATTCATAAAAGATGCACGTATCGGTACCCAGTGAATGTAAAAAACTTTCAGTTAATAAATCGTACTCTTCTATGCATTTTTGCAAACAACTATCAATATCTGCTACTTCAAGTTCAATAATTATAAAATCTTTCTTGTAAATTTCAAACTATAAGCTATCGCCAAATATTTCCAGTAATTACTTACTGCATGAAGAAATGAAATAAAAAAATAAACAAATATAGAGAATAACTTTAAACTCGATTAAGTATCATTTAAGTATGAGCTCAGAAAAGTATATCAGAATTATTGCAAAATATTTTTTAATTTGTGATCTATTATACACTTATGCAAAATGTGAAATTGACATGCATTAAAATCGAGTCGACTGATTAAAAAAATATTCAGACTTTTTACTACTTGCTTTAATAATACTCATTGCAGATCAGACAACATCAAGCTGAATGTACTAATAGCACTTCGCACTAATTATAGTCACGTATGTGTTCGTTTAGATACGTTTGAAATTTAAATTAAAAAACCATCTGATTCTCTGCATCAAAGTTTAAATTGGTCAGACTATAGAAAATGTAATACTCTAAAGTACCTGATGGTCAATACGCCGGACAGTTTCATCGTTCACAAATCTAAAGACTATGGAGGTCGAATAAGTTCTACTCTTCTTTTTCAAGATAGTGATATCATGTAATTTTACATGAAAAATCTGGTACAATGACGAACAGAGGATTTAATCAAATTCAAACTATATTAAATGAAAAAGATTGTGAATTTATTCGACCACCATTTGTTTCTTCATTTTTGCTATATATATTAGGTGAAAACTTTGTTCGGTTTACTCGAAAAGGAGCAAGTTTTTGTGTCAAGTTAATGGTCGTGTTTTCCCAAAACACCATGCCCAAAAAAAATTACTGTTATTTTGAAAAACACTGATGATGAAAAAAGTTCATTTCTATAGAATGTCTTGACAGTCTTATCTAATGGTAATATTGCTAATAATTACTTTTTTTAATGTCCAGTTAAGAGACACAGAACAATCCTTTCCTTTTTCGGCTACCAGTATTTGTAAATTCATTTGTACTTTACATTTATTGCTTATTTCACCATTGGATAAATCATAGTCCACCTATAATTTCTGTATAGTTAAGAGACAGTTTTCTTTTCTTTTCATTTATAATTATATTTATAAAAAGGTTGATATAAAAAATTTAGTATATATACAAATTTAATTGTTAGAAATATTACCATCTGATACTGCGCAGTCAAAACATTTTACAGAAATTAACTTTTTTTCCTTATCAGTGTTTTTTAAAATAACAGTAATTTTTTTTGGGCACGGTGTTTTAGGAAAATTAAACCATTAACTTGACACAAAGACTTGCTCCTTTTCCAGCAAACCGAACCGATTGCGGAATCTTTATAATTTTCTTTCAAGGATCTGTCAATCATAAAATGATAGAATTAAACAAAACAATTAACGTAAATGGATATTTACGTTAAATATAAAAATTATTTCAATTTCATGATAATGTGCACATGTAACCATAATTGACTTAGCCCTCCGAGCTTTAGGAATATTGGACATTTTACTTTCCATTAAAAAATACCATATCATAAACGCATATACTATAGGTAAATTGATAGGATCATCGTTTTAAAAACTTTTTTCTAATTTATTTGTCATGATAACTCACAACATTCTGATAAAAATATAGAAAACAAAATTTTAATACCGCGGAGCGGCAATCTTTTAGCACTGATGACTTAACGGCACGGATTGAACTCGGTAGCTAATCAAGGCTATTTTTAAATGATATGTGTATATTTAAATTTAAATTTTATTTATTCCCCTCTTGCATAACATCGGAGTTATCTAAGAGAAGATTACGTACCAGAAGCACTTTATGCAATGAATGACATTTAATTTTCTACATGACATTACAAAAGATTTATACAAAAGTCAAACAAGATTGCAAAGAGCTAAGATTAACTATTTATATGTTGTGATTATTTTTTATGAGAAGATATTAACTGATTTAGGAGAACCCCAAGGCACTAACGTTTGCTTTCTGCAGTGCTACCGCGGTGCGGAGTCTGCGTGAGACATTTGCACCCCCAAAAGATAAAGAATTGATAAGAAATTCCAATATTAGACTTAATAAATCTTGAATAGATGGATTTAATGTTTAAACTAAAATAATTCCTAATGACTATTGTATATATGAAATAAATGCTGTTCAAAAATATGAAGGCCAATCTTTCTACCCTAAAGATTAGCCTTCATGTTAGAAAAAATATTTTAGTTTATAAACCATTTTGAATGTTATAGAGCATACACTAGTGTTTTTTTATTTTAACTAAAACAAAATAAAAATATTGTTTACCGCAGCAGGAGGTGAAGTTAATGGATTATCTGATAATTTAAAATCAACCAAACTCTTCATCTTTCTGAGTTCATTAGGTAACACGGATATTCGGTTACCAGTAATATCAAGTTTGATAAGCTTCAGATATGTCAGCTCTGAAAATGAAAATTCATATGGTTAATAAATGGGAGAAATTATCAGAAAAATCGGTGATTGAAGTATATAATGGTGCAGGGTATATCTAACCAATAGGAATATGCACCAAAAGATTATTCCTGAGATCCAGGCACCTAAGTCGAGGCAGATCACCCATACGAGATGGTAAATTGGTGATTTCGTTACAACCGGCGTCAAGTTCAGCTAAAACAGACATCCTTCCTAATTCCTCCGGCAGCGCTTCTAATCTATTGTATGCCACTAACAACGTTTGTAATGGGAGGCGGCAAATCTCTCGTGGTAGTGTTGTCAATTGATTACGACTGTAAAAATCATACAAGATATCTAAAAACGGCACGTTACAAAAGATAGAGTAGATAGAACATAAAGAAAAAAACATCTTGAGTATGTTAGCAAATATTGAATCTGCCATATACTTAAACATGTTCTGATCTGATTGCTAGTACAAATTATAAAGTAGTTTCCGAAACTTCAATCAAAATTATGGTGCTCTTTGCCTACCAAGAAAATATCAATAATTTTATGTAATATGATTCATGCCTTACAAAGTGCTCAAACAAATAAATAAACAAAGAAATTTAGATTTGTATATATATATACTACCAGTTACATACGTTTATCCCTCCTCGAGTAAAATCGGTTAAACTTTAAAGATTTATATCGTGAAGAAAAAATCAGCGTATGGAAACAAGCGGGGGTGCGTTTGAAATTTCTTACCACAAGTATTAAAATAGTATGAACCACTAATGCAATAAAAATGTCTATTTTTTTCAATGATATTTCAATAATGAAAATTCTAAAATTCCTTGATTATCTTTCATCCTTTGCCGATTATAAAAAAAAGAAATAGCTCAAATATTTGAAATACAGTAATTTATAACTCTTCTGAAATCTCATTTAAATCACTCATTTAACATTTTTTTTCATCTATTATGACGCGCGTATGAGCATTTTTCTCAAAAATCGACATTTTTTTCAACTTTCATGCAAAAATTGTATTTATATGATGTCATGAACCTCTGTCGCTTATACCTACCTTCTGACGTCATCTGTTTACAATGACTGTTTATACTTTTTGAGCGTGAGAAAAGTCTAAACTGAACCATTTCATTACGAAAAGACTCATGGATAAATCATACCCACCGATAAGCGAGTTAGTTTTCTCCGAAAAGCCATAAACGGACCCTCTTGATGATACACCATAATCACGCGCTAACGAAATTTTCCAGATCCGTAGAATCGTAAAAATAATCTTTTCCGACTGCGACATAAATCACGCAACGCATATTGATGCAAGATATCCGCTAGAATTTTGTATAAAGCAATAATATTAATATCTGTAACCGCCGTTGTCTATTGTTTATCAATTTTAATTGTAAGCTATTTTTTAAATTTGTTACAGCCACAACTTGTCTCCTAGAATCTATAGACATAAACAAGTAACCACGATTAAACAAATTAATATTTATCGCAGCGCCGATAATATTTCTACAACAATATTAAGTTGCCAAAATGTAAATAATAAATACCTCTCTCTCTCCTGTCGATTTTACCCGCTAGAACTATTCAATTAATTTCTATTAACATTTTCTCAAAACGATACTACGTGTGATATCTCTTAAAAGAAAAATGTACCATTTTTCTATCCGCCCATGTTAAGTTTCCTCCAGTTAGGTTAACGAAGAAAACCTTCTCTTCCCTCCTTGGCCTAATCAGAAAAGAGCCCACCTCAAAGAGGACCCGGAAACCTCTAAGAGTAGGGAAGCGCGACGAGGGTTATACGTCCTCTCCATATAAAATGGCCCGCACCCAGCTTTACAAGCAGTTCGAATCCAGCTCCAAAATTAAAATCCAACTCTGACTTATAAGAGGGAGAGTGATCATTTACAATAGTAAGTCAAACAATAAATATACTAATTCGAACTTAATCTTTTTTCTCTATGGCTTTGTAGTAACATATTTAGATTTTCCATCGAACGTAGATCGAGTGCTTGTCAAATCGAGTACTATCTATATTCAAAATAATTCCTTCAAACCAAATCCTAGCTAAGGTCTCTCTGGCATGCACCTATTGTAGTGCAGTACGAGAGAATCGCCTTACCATTTCTTTCAATCCACCATCTATTCTGAGTAGGATAATTCTTACAAATAAACAGATTGATTCTCCGGTTATTAGAGGTAAAACTCTACAACCAAAAATACACTCTTAATTTAATTAGTTTTATAATATCTTTTGCATGTTACAAATTGTTAATTTTTTTTAAATGCTTATACGCTCGTCATATTTAATGAACAAAATGTTTAATGTGTAATTTAAATAAGACTTCAAAAGAGCTACAAAATACTATACCTCAATTTTTTGTATGGTTTATTTATTTGAGAATCGGTAAACCATGAAAGATAAACAAAGAAATTTTAGAATTTTCATTGTTAAATTATTGTTGGAAAAAATTGTATTGTGTTTATGATTCATACCACTTGAAAGCTCATGGAAAGAGTATTCAAATGCCGCACTGTTAATTTCAAAGTATGTGATTGGCAGTGTACATATACTAGTGCAAGTTGATAGGTCAGTTTCTTTTTTAATTTCCCATCGATTACTATATATTAATAGACTACTATAAAATTTTAAGTAAGTTGCTTCATTTAAGTTGTGCTTGTTATTCAATAAAGCAAACAACTTGGGTAATTTTAATAAGAATAGGAAAAAGTAAATTTCGTGTACTGGTTAAGCATTATTTATTGTGTATAAAAACCATCATCAAAATGACGGAAAGGCTTGGTTATTACTGTGGCGAATGATTAGTATGGCGTGCTATCAATATTAATGGTTAAGAAGTGGTTGACTATATTCTGTTGTATTCGTCGATAAAATCCGTGAAACTATATTATAATTTGAGAAAATGAAAGTGCGTATTATGGCTAAGGCTGTAGGCATCTCAATTGAGCAGGTAATTCACGGTTCAGATACATATTTAGACGGATAAAAGCTATCCACGCAATCAATGGTACGATCACTTATACTCAACCATAAACACAAACATAAGACCACTTCAAAGGAGTATTTGGCGAAGTTTAGCCGCAATCTGAAACAATTTTTGTACCCTTTCATTACGATGAACGAAACATCGATCCATTGCAGCGTACTAGAGGCCAAGGAAAAATTAAGACAATGAGTTTCTCCGAGTCAACGTGCACTAAAGAAAGATAATGTGTGTCTGTCGATATCAATAATATCAATTTTCTTGCAAAGCGTAAATCTTGTTGAAAAGTACCATTCAGCTTCATTTTCGCACATATCATAATGAGGAACCAAATATAAGTTAGATGTATTCATATACTGGTTTGCAGCTACATTAGAAACACAAATAATTTTTGTAACCCAGTTCTCGTATTTATATTTTATAAAATCTATTAATTTTTGTCGGAAAAATATAACAGTATTTTCATCGAGTTTTCAGTTAATTACAATTAGATACATAGTTACATGCTTCTCGTCTAAATGATTTGCTTGTACATGATTTTGATATGCCAATGTATAATTCCAAATGAAATCTCATATCATCATGACTTTATATTCATTCAAATTCTCCCGATCTGTATATAATCACTTAGACTTTTGATATAAATCATCTTCTAATATTTATATTTAAACTGTACCCTAGATGGTTAAGATATCCTCTGATATTGTAAGTGTGTTTTACATGAAGACATTTCTGATTCATAATTTTTCGTCATTTGTAATTAATATAATATATATCATGTTATTTCTGTGGTATTTGAAAATTTCTGGGTATAATAATCAAATAGATGTACATATAATATCATATTATATGCTATATCTCAACAGGAATCATTTCTTATGAATATATTATAAATAGGACTTTTTCACTGTAATTAGACTAGAAAATGCATTTCATGTAATGCAAGGATAGTTTCTAAAGAGATATGAAATGTAACTCTCCATTTAATGTTGGTTGAATTGTTAATATTAGGGTAAATAAGAAGTTTGTACTAATATCGATTCCTGTTATAATATATATATAATCCACAATACTGAGTTATAGATCCATACTACATAAAAATATTTCGGGACAAAGATGACGTTTCTATTAGTTATCTGTCTAAGCGACGCAGGTAATGCTTTGCTTGCACACTAATTACCGAGCTCATATTAAACATGAAAATTTTATTATAAATATTTATACAAAATTATCCAAGGAATCTATTGGAATGAAAATGTTTTAACTTATACATGCTCTTATTAATGGAAATCTCAAAAATTCACTTGAATTGTTTACAACCTTTTAATCAACTAATGAATTGTTACTACGTGTATATATTCTCAAAATACAATCTTTTCCACGTATTTCGAAAAAAAAATCATGTAGATCCGATTAATAGTTTTCATGTTACAGCTTATAAAATAATCCAAATTTCGTTGTTCATAATTTATAACTTTTTAATTAATGTAAACTTTTTAAGTAAAGATACGACCTCCATATTGACATTTGATGTAATAAATATAAGAAATTTCGAGACCTTGCTCCAGTTTGACTCACAACGAATTAGTTTTTGTCATATACTGAATGCTGATATATCAGAAACCTGTATGTACGACGGTCGTCTGCAAAGTCCGGAGTCCAATACAAAGATGATGGAACTAGTTCGTTTCTGGGGTAGCATATACAGTATTATTATCAACTAACTTATATTCACAGTTTTGAGTTAAACGTTTGGTTAATACTTGATTGGCGACATATTCATCAAGGCAATTATGACGTTGCTGCGAAAATGGAGGATTCGAGAAAACGTGCTACAATTATTACTAGGAACTAAAATTGTATTTAACGTTTATCCTCTGTAATCGACACTATTTTTATTATTATCTCTTAAAAAACTCCGTTGGTGATGGAGTCGATGGCTGCCGACTAGCTGCTATCGTCGGCGGATCTATCTGCTGGTCGCGGCGGTTTCGTATCACTTATGTTGGCGTTGCTGGGCTACTGGCCAGAAATATTGATGGTCATATAAAGTTGCTGGAGTGGGTATTATGCAATACCTAGGAGCGACCGGATTTCGATCTTCTATCCATTCCTAACCATTACTTATCCTCGCCACATCTCACCAATTAACTGCCGCTGCGCGTGCTACCCTTCTCACCGTTCGGCGTGACACATCCGTCTTACGTGAGGGGGGGGGGGGGGAGTCAGGCTCACACATGCTTCTTTAGGCTTCACCGGGACGCACGCTCAAACCTTTTCTTCTATCATACTTTTCTCAACTCTCTCTCCTCCTTCTGTACCTCTCTATCTGTCTCTGCTGACACCAACCACACCTCAAAAGAAAAGACCAAGCATTAGTCTCTGGTATATATGCTGGGCTTAATGGAGAAATCGATTGACAGGAACAGCTCAGAAGAGTTAATTCCAGTTATAACTTGATTACACAAATATGTTATCAGATTGCAGCATAACATCGGTATATGACATTTTGGATTAAAATAACTCATTGAAATGACTATGATTTCAATCTGTATTTTTGACCATAGAATACGCAAATGAATTCTAATTTGTCTCTAAAGACTGAATTTCTTTTTAAATCGTGAAAATTGAATTTTTTTGTACCATTTTTTATGCACTTTAGGATACTTTACTCACCAAACTATAACAAGCACGCAGCGCTCGCTCTTGTTTTAGTTTAAACAAATGAAAATTTTCAAAAAATGATCACAGAATCTTAATCTACGGAAAAATTACGTCAAAAACTTGTAAAGATAATTTTAATTATTTCAATAATTCTGATAGTCCTATTTAAATGGTTTATAACTAGAGTTTTTTATGTCAGCTAAAAACTAGCTACCTTGTTTTTATATAGTAAACAGCATAAAGATTCCATCTGTATTTAATTTATATAGATCAGAAATCTACCCAAATGTTGTATCAATTCCTTTTTTTCATTCGACATTAAGATGAGGCTTATATTCAATAATAATGTATAAACATAATACATACTAGGAGTAAAAAAGATCCCTTACGCTTTATGTATTCGCTTATGGATTTTAACTGCATATCTATGAGCCGTACCCTAAATTCTGTCAAATTAATTTATACTTTTCATAATTCATACATCGTGTATTTTTTCTTATAGTTACTTGTATCAGATTTACTTGGGAACCTCTTTTCGAAAGAATTTTATTGTTAATGGTAAATATGACATTCCCTCACATTATAAGCTATGGGGTTTTATGATCGTTTTCTGTTAGTGTCATAAACACTAACCTGAGATCGAGATAGGTCAATGATTGGAGCATTGATACACTTTCCGGTATAATCCGTATGGCATTGTGATAGAGATAAAGCCTTTCCAGAAATCGAAACTCCGTAATCTCTTCTGGCAACTCCAGAAATCGATTTTTTGACAAATCTGAAAAAATAACATTAAAAATTATTCATTTAAAATTAAAATTAATTTTAATATAGCAGGAATATAGAATTTCAAAATTAAAATTATTTAAGCATTATTAGTTTTTTGTAAATGCTTTTATTTGTATTAAAATCCCTGCTTTTCTTGCGACGTATATGACATAGTCTATAATGTCAGAGATCAATATTTTTCAAAATAAAAAGTAATTCATTATTTTTAGCTTATAATGATGGTTTTTTGCAATGACTAAAAACGATTTATGTGCATTAAATTTGTAATAACTTATATAGAATTCATATTAATAAAATATAAATCATTAACACTAATCTCAAATGAAAAAACAAATTATTGAACTTATTAACTCTTTTATGTACTAACGTAATTTTCTAACGTAATTCTCCATGCTAGAAACGTATTTCTCAATTATAATCTGTTTTTTGTATTTATCAGACAAGAAATATGAAAGCTATGTTAAAGTAATGAATATTTTAATTTATCGTTAATTTCGAATATTGTTATTGGTTGAATATGGAAAACGCATGGAAATTCAGAATCGTCTAGAAGTATTTACTTTTATCAAAAATTGTAATCGACAATAAAAATACATAAAAAGGAGACATTACAAATTAGGAGCTTGAGGAAATTAGACGCTTCGTTCCGTAGAGAAGTAAAATAACGGAAAATTATAAAATATTTCTTTATGCTTCTGTTTAATATGAAATCATACAACGAAACATATTCAGCGAAAGTAACAAAAAAGATATAGGTAAAAATCAGTATATTGTTTACGAATGCCACCATAAAAATGAAAATGTTATCTGGTTTGACTCGAAACTCCCTAGTCAAATGAAATCAAGAGGGTTGAAAACGTCGAATGATCCTGTCAGACAAAATCCTGCAAAGATAAAAGGGTGCAACAAACCGCAAACGTTAAAAATTGATGAATGATAAATCGTAATTCTATCAAAAAATAATAAATTAGAACCCCCTACAAGTTAAAACAGACAAGAGTCACTAATTAGACTTGAAAAAAGAGTTAAAATTCATAATTTGTTTAGTGGATTATAATTTTTTTCGGTATCCATTTCTAATTGAAACCCGCACCCATCTTGTGCACAGGTCTTTCATTTCCAAATCTTCTGTCATTTTACATTTTAAAAACGGATAAGATAGGCATTTTAAAATGTACAGTACATTGTAAAATGCTTATCTTATTCGCTAGCTCGCATACCTTTAGTAGACGGTTAGCCAATACAATTTTATGAATTTTGTACACCATTTCTGGTATTGTCACTTATTTTGGTCTATCATTGCTATGCTCGTCTTGATATCTCATATTTTCTCGCTTATACGCTGCTACCCAATATGTTAGTATTGTAAACTGTAGAGTAGACTTACCCAAAGTAAGATCTAGTTTTGTTATTACATCGGTTGGACTGACACTATTCAAATAAAAAGAATGTATATCATAACTTTGACCAATTTTCTATACTTATACGAATTCACTAAAACCTTTCATTATGAATGGTTGCCAAACACATACTGAACAACGTAGCATCGCAAAACTTCAATCATTAGCTTTATAAGGTTGGTACTTTCTATCATAGTCATTTTTTTCAAACAACAATTACTATTTATACGTCAAATAATAATAATAGATATAAAATAAATTTATTCTAATCTTATGATTATATTGAATGCGATGTTGCATATCGGCAACGTTGCACGTCACTGTAGATATATAAACTTTCTATTTCAAGTCATACGGTCATACGTATTTTTTACTTGAAGTTACTCAGTTTAAAAATACGACTTGAGCAGCAACAGTACAATAGTATAGCAATACATATATAAATCTTTACATACTATTTTTTATGAATTGTTTCATTGTTTATAGAATTATCTAATAGTTATATTTTTGCTGCACATTCCTCCTTCGCTATTTTTTTTCCTATGTCCGATTCAAACTTTTTTTCTTTAATTCAAACCTATTTCTTTTAAAAGCCAGCGTAGAAACTTTCTCTTTTTTCAATAAAGTTACCTCACTTTTTACAATATGTTTATTTGAAATTTGTTCATGAATAATCTCTACTCTTTCCGAATCGCGTTGGATATAAAGTAGTCCATAACTTTGTTATACAACAATAGTTGACTGCGTTTTTAGTTAATTCACCAAAAATCTTTTCGATACTGTGTGCGGTACTCTCAGCTTTTATCGAGATACCTTCGACCGTGTCGTTGGTTAATAGGAACGAGTAATCGTGCTAACTGACACGTGTTCGCTGAGAGCCGATTTTATTTACATTAATTAAGTACACAAGGATTATAGATCATTAGAATATGTAAAGAAATACCCTAATTGTAAGATCGTCGAGGAAATGTAATATCCGCGAACGAGTGATGAAAAATGCAGACTGTGAGATATCGGCTGAGCAGCTAGGTATAGATAAAACCTATAAATGAGTAACCCACGAGTATTATTGACTCAGTCTATGATATGATGTGCGAGATTTCATGTAGCGTTGCTAAGACTACCAGAAGTTCAACGCTGAGCAGAGAGCTCCTTTGGGCTTAATAGGCTGGCAAATGATGAAGTAACCGCGGGTAGTAATTTATAGAGCGACATCGGAGTAAGAATCAATTTAAGCACTTGGTAGTATACTAGAATTGCTTTACTAAGTGGGTGGAGTTCTAGTCACTGATCACGGCCGATATAAAAACGCTCGAGAGAGCTTTGAAGGAGCTTGTGCTGTTCCGATGAGAGATCCCAAGTACCTCATAATGGATAATGAATGGTACTATATGGGTAAAACCTTAAAAGATACGCTCAAAGAGCGCGGAATATAGTAT
This sequence comes from Chouioia cunea, assembly GCA_030064505.1. Taxonomy (NCBI): domain Eukaryota; kingdom Metazoa; phylum Arthropoda; class Insecta; order Hymenoptera; family Eulophidae; genus Chouioia; species Chouioia cunea. The sequence goes on from JAOPFQ010000005.1 coordinate 15,022,370, forward strand.
GTGGTTACTCCTACCCTATCACCAATTAGCGGGATTTATCAAACCCATTATCGAAACGCTAAAAACGTTGATCTCCATCTTTATGGGTGATGACTATCGTGAGTGAAATAAGCACTTATACGAGTTTTGATACAGGATTAACACGGGGTTTCAATCGATTATCCAGATCTTGCCGACGTTTCTTAATTTTGACAGGAATCTCCCAACCAGCCACGAACTTGCACCATGATGTTAAAAACCGGGGCCTGGTCGTAAGTATAAATCTAAAAGTGCAGAGGGACCACTTGGGTATCATGATGTATGATTCTATAGAAACATTCTAAAAATAAAAATATTCTTTAACTAATTCTAAGGTGTTTTTCTTCTTAGAAAACTTTTATAAAAGTCTAGCTTCCAAGAAAAAAAAATTGTCGAGTTGAAAAAAATGTCGTATTTCGGCCGTTATTATGCTTAATAAATATATCTTCGGATCAAACAAAACATTTTTTTAGTTTAAGTATCAAGGCCACTAAATAGTTTTTAGATTTGTAAAAAATATAAAAGTAACGAAACATCATTTTTTTTAATCCGATCGCAAGATCGCGTTTTTTTTCAAATTTAAATTTTTTTACGGCAAAATTTATTTTCATCAACTTTACATCATCACCATTACAAAAAGCGCCATCAAAAACATAGGGTTTCAATGATTTCCGAATTATTTCCATTCGAATTCATTAAATGTGGACAATTTAAACTCAGATGTTAAAATTATGTCCTGTCATCATTAATAGGTAAATTATTTTTCCAGAAGCTCTTACTGACAAACCTGTTTTATCAAATTTCTATTACTCTTTCATTAAAAGTAATGGTAATGTCAGGTAAACAATACTATCTATGACTAAATAATTTTTCAACAATCTATAACAGAATGCAAATTAGTTTTAGGACAAATCAGAGCAAGTCTTATAAGAAAGCCTATATGGAAGTAATTACTTGTGCCAAGTTTGACACTATAATATTAATTAATTAAAAAGTTATAAACAATGAAAAATAAAATATAATTTTTGTTTTAACTGTTATAAATCTAAAACTATATATCGGATCTGCATTTTTTTTAAATACCTAAAAAAGATTGTATTTTGAGAATATATATAGATATATATATATATATATATATATATATATATATGTCAAAGTAATATATTAGTTAATAAAAAAATTATAAACAAATAAAATAAATTTTTGCCATTTTTTAAAAAGAACAATTTTTATTTGAAATATTTTTGGTGCAATCGATTACTTGGACAATTTTGTATAAAAATCCATAATAAAATTATCATGATTTTTAGTAGGGGCCCTTCCTAAAAAGGGCTACCTGTGGCGCTCAGCTGGAAGATCGGACTGATAGAAGCTTCCGACTCCCCCGAAACTTTTCTAGGTAGTTCAGTTCAATAAGTCAGTACAATAGGCTATATATTATGTATTTGGAATGATATCAGTATAAACAATATTTTATTTATTTAAACATAAAAAATTTAATCGCAATTTGATGGAGTGTAATATTTCATACTATTTTAGAAAATATTTGTAGTTTACAAGAAATCTATTTTCCAAGTATTGTTAGAAATACACAGTCTAGTTATAACATGTTAAATTACTCAAAAGATATTAGGAAAATGAAATTAAAATAATCAATTATTCAATAATATATATAATATTTCATAATGTTAGAATAATTGAAATTATTTTATTATATCTTAAAAACGTTGAAGAAATAAAAGTTTTTAAAGTTATAAGAGATTACACAGAAGTATTTAAATACATTTATTTTGTAGTCCTTCAATACTGTAATCTGTAGAGTAGGAAGTTTTTTTCACTATAAATTCTTTGCTGTTTTTATTTAGAGGAATGATTGCGTGATAACTTAAGGTACCTTCGCCACGCAATGCTGTTTTTAAAAATGATGATAAATTCTGTTCAATTTCTATGTTTTCTGAGGCGGTACAATAAGTAAATGTTATACCAGGTATTGCTTTTTGTGCTCGTTGATATAATTCCTCAGTTGAAGAAATGCTCACTTTTGAATTTCGCAAACTTGCGTTCCGGGCTAATCTTGTCATGGTTCCGCCAAGACCATCAAATGCGATTTTTCCATGGCAACTTGCGAAAAATGCCATTCAGCTTCGATTCCGTATGTCTCATAATGAGAAACAAGAGTTAAAAATTTGATCTATTCTTACATTGACTTGCAGCTCCATCAGATACATAAATCACTTTTTTAACCTTATTCTCGTATCTATTTTTTATATAATTAATTAAATTTTGGCGAAACAATATCACAGAATTTACGTCATGTTTGGTACTTTCCGAAATTACGACGAAGCTGTCTTCTTCAGTTTTTCCCTTCCCTTTTATATACATTGCAAACGGATGAATAGTTACCTCTTTGCCTTTTCAATGATTTGCTTGGACCTGGTCCTGATATAGTCGTGTAATTCTGAGCAAAATCTCCTATGACCATTATTTCAGATTCATTCAAATTATGCCGACGAGTTTTTACATAATCATTTTGACTTTTGGTAATAAAGTCATGTTCTAATAATTGATATTTAAGCTATACCTCCAGATGATTAAAATAGTCTTTAATATTGTATGTATGCTTTACAAGATCACACTTTCCGTTTACAGTTTCCCATTGTTTGTGATAAATGAAATCTATGGCATTTTTGTTTAAATAATTCTCGAACATATCTAAAACACTTGCCAATCCAGGACATTTCAAGCACTTATTAAAAAACAATCTTCACCAGGTCTTTCACACGTCATTTTGATTAGAATATCTTTTACTGTTTGAAACAACTCTTTATCATATTTGATCTGTAACTTCTTCGTTGTCATTTTACAGCCTTCTACTAGCAATTTCGGATTTTCGTGGTGAATACAAGTGCAAATATTGTAAACACCTTTAGATTCATTCACTAAAATACACTGATTAGGTCGCAATGTACAAAAATATGTAAGCCCCAGGCGAAACTTGCGTCCAATTACAGCATAGTATTTCTTAAACATGCTGTAGACTTCTTTTAACTTGAATATAAATAAACGCCTTTGAATTTTAACTTTCTTTTTATTATCTTTTCGCACTATTTTTGTATTGTTAGCACCTGGACACGGTCGGCATATACCATTTTGAAAATAAAATGAGGCAGCAGCACTTTTTATATCTTTTTATATCTTAAGAGTGGATATGATAACATTCCTTCATGTTCATGAAGTTTTTTAGTTGTTTGTACAAAATGAAGCAAACAATGAATTTCGCTTTCTATTTCACACTTATAGACAATGGCAGCGCAGTTAACATATGTATCTTTTCTGAATTGGTAGTTGCTTTTTCATATGCTTCTTTTGGATCTTTATATTTTTTTATAAATTCATCTCAATTGCTGTCTGTATAACTATATTTTTTCTCAAGAAAACTTTCCATATTATTTGATAATGAATCAATTTTTTATCTATTAAATCGAATATTTCAATATATATTAAGTTCATTTCTTCGATTTAAGAAAAATCAAGTGCTTTGCTTAATGGATTCAAGCGATCCAATAATATTTTTCTACGTTCATTTTCGTCTATAAAAAATTCTTCAATACATTGTACGTGGCAAATATCTTGATATTTATTGTCACTTGAATTGAAATTGACTTAAATAAAATATTGTGTATACTGATATTGTTCCGAATACATAATATATAGCCTATGATATTGACTTATAGAACTCATTTATCTGAAAAAATTTTGGGGGAGTGGGACGCTTCGATCGGTCCGATTTTCTAGGTAGGCGCTGCCGTCATTACTTAGCCCCTATTAAAAATCATGATAGTTTTATTATGAATTTTTATCCAAAATTGTCCAAGTAATCGATTGCACCAAAAATGTTTTATATAAAATAGCCCTTTTTAAAAAATGGCAAAAATATATTTTATTTGTTTATAATTTTTTTAATAACTAATATATTACTTTGATATATATATATATATGTAACGTCGGGATAGGAATCTTAAAAGAGAGAAATCTTGTATGCGTCCGCCATCGGCCAAAATGCGAGACTTTTTTTTTTGCTTGCGTCCCTGTTTTATGGGACCCCACGCGTGCATGTCAGAGCCGGAAAACCTTTTGTTTCAGGAAGATGAAGTGCTCTGATGCACGAGATATAGTTTTGTTATTTGTGTAAAATCTCGAACATTAGGCCGAAAAGTCATTTTGGAAATTCAAAGCGAGGCAGCATCCCAGCAAAACCCATAAAACACGGGAGTAGAAAAAGGAATGGTAGTTAACTTTTGGCTAGATTTTCCCCTTTTTTTTTGCTGTTTCAATGTTCTCGGTAACTTTACGTTTTTACTTTTTATGGATTTATCTAGAAATCATAAAAAGAAGAGAACACGAAAAGTCACTCAAAAGTTAATAGTTGAAGGATTTTTACACATTTCCTGAGGAACGTACCCGTCTACAGCCTCCCTCGAATTTCCACAGTTTGAGGGTGTATTTTTCCAAGTTGTGGCTATTCGAGAGGGGCCCAGGACCAATTAGATCCCAGATAATTGTTAGGACAGCCTCTAGAACGCCAAATGGGAGTTAACCTATAAAAGGCCTCACTTGCTAGCGTTCAGGGTTAGTCACTCGAGGAAGTGTGCCCAAGGAAGCTGAAGCTCAGAGCCAAACCAGTGCTACTGTAAGTAAATAAAAATAAATATTCGATATATAAATTTCACCTAAAGACTTCGTGTTAGTTCGCGACCTTTTCACTCACTCTTCCTAATTCCTGGTTACTCGGGCTGCCCTTTGGAGTCAGTCCTTGCTAACCTAGTAGATCTAACCCCTTGCTGCTAATAGTCAGTGAAGGAGAGGTGGATGTCGTCGTTGTCAAGGAGTCAGTGACAAAAGGCATCCATACAGAATTAGCAATTCCGAAAAATCGGAGGAAAAGCACTCTTTGACGCAACAAGCACGCCCCTTGCTAGTAGGACGAAAATCTTAGGCATAAAACGTGCACACGACGAATAAAATTATTTTAATTAACAATTTATATCGTCATGATGTCGATCCGACGTTACATATATATATTCTCAAAATACAATTTTTTCTCCAGGTATTCTGAAAAAAAAATGCAGATCCGATATATAGTTTTAGATTTATAACAGTTAAAACAAAGATCAAATTTTATTTTATCATTGTTTATAACTTTTTGATTAATTAATATTTTAGCGTCAAACTTGGCACAAGTAATCACCTCTATATAGACTTTTGATGTGCAAATATAACAAAAATTCAAACACCTTACTCCGATTTACCCTAAATCTAATTCCTGTCCTAGATCGCTTCGCACACTTTTTGGCCTAAGACTTTTGTCTTAGGAATTCGTGGTAATTTGATGCCTCTCTAGGGTGTTATGCACACATAGACATTTTTCAGCGTGGGTAGGACTACTTATGCGTTAGAATCTGAAGACCGAGCTTGCCAATTTTAATGGCCTAACTGGCTGAACGATAAAAATTCACTATTTTGAAAATTTGGTTTCTAATTGATGAAAATTATCGAAACCGGTATGAGCGAGTTTTCACAAGCTTAATTATTTCCTTAAAATTGTCCGTCGTGCTTCACTTTAGCGTAATTGTTTAATACTATTACTAATGTTTACCACATGCAAAATTAATACATATGTATTCGATTACCGCTAACAAACGCTAACTTAATGCACCTACAGGTTACATGGCCACCAGGTGAGGATATCGTCTTTACTTCAACGTCGTAATCATTTTAGTGTGCTATATATTGACATTCATTTGTACATAAATAGTAAGGATTTTTTATTATTTGATTAAGAATAAAAAAAATTTACAATTACGTTGTTCATTAATTAAGAAGATTGTATATTTAACAGTTATAATGATTAAAAGGTGTGGCTTTCGAGAAGTCAAAATACATAAATTAAAACAGTGCACTCGCATTTTTCTTTTGCACACATGCATTACCTAATCGACTACAATTTTTCAAAATAGACCGATTTTTCCGATTCAAATTTGAGGTTCAATCATTTTTCGTACAGAATTCATATATTTAACTATTATACTTCAGAAATTGCTAGATAAAAATGTTATTTTCTTATGTTAATATTTCAATTATCATATGTTCCACAAAATGTATGACCCATGTATAATTTATATTTCCTATTGGTTATGTATTCATGTATTTCCGATGTTACGATTATAATGGTATTTTGTATATTTTATTAAATATGAACTTTATTATGAAATAGTTTCTGTTCCATTCAAATTTCTTATATTTTACTATTTTCAAATTTTTTATGGCTTATTGTATTTTCTATATTTATTTTTAATCCAGTTTCTTGAAATTTCTCATTGATTTTTATAATCTTCTAAATGATTTTCAGTCTCTATATGTGTTCTTCAGGTTTACACTTTATTATCATTAAGCCATTGTTTTTTTCTTTCAGTGTATCTTTTTCCAACGATCATAAGATTGATAAGCTTATTTACGACTACTTTATGTCAGGTTATGGTTTTTGACGGATTTGGATTTAAAGACTGTATCCTTTCATATAACTTTTCATTATATCATTAAAAGTAGTCTTATTAAAAAACTTTTTCGCCTAATTGTTTTATTGTTTGTTTTATATTTTCCTTTAATTCTTAAAATATTTAATTCTTATTTTTATATGCGAGTTTTACGGCACACTTGACGCACGGTGGTTATTTGCATATAAAAGCACTCTCTAATTGAAATTACAAGTTATTTGCTTATCCTTATACTCATTAGCGTTATGTATAAAAAAAGTTTAATAAATTATTAATTTGTCGCACTGTGATGTGTTGTGTTTTATGAAATATCATTATATCTGCTCGAAAACAATCTAATGGTCTTAAGAAACAACTGGAAATGAAAGAAATTTCAACAGACTTCAACAAGTCTTTTGCCGACGTCTAATAAAAACAATACTTCTACTATCAATAACTCCATCGGTAATGTTTATAATTTTGGTATAAATCATGAACTGACCAATAGTGATTTAAATCAAATTGTTACGTTAAAAATTAGCTCAAAATAAGGTAACTTTTTGGCAATTTTTATACCTATAAAACTAAAAAAGTTTTTCTTTTTCATTCTTGCAGTCACAGAGAAATTACTGACAATTCCACAACTAGATGAACATAGCTCGATTCAGACCACAAAAATTTCAGATGAAATACAACAGAAAATTAACTAATGAGAATTAATAATATTAATGAGGTTAAATAAATCTTGAATAAATTTACCTTAAAGATGAGACTGACACAGATAAATGTATAATTTTTTTTAATGGATTTTCACAGAGATCCTGAGCTATAACCTTTAAATTAAATAAAAATAGTCACAAACGTGAGAAATATCTACAAAAAGATTGTTTCTACTTTTGAAATAAAAGCTATAAGTTTAAATCGTTAAATAGGATAATTTACTAAGTCTGTTACACAGATTATTACATAATACAGATAAAAGCGATCAAAACTAATTATGTACTTCATAGATAAAGTATATTGCAAAAAGCCCTTTAAATAATGAAAATGCTATAACTTATGTAATTAACTTTAGTAAACTAGTCAACAATCTAATCCTTCAATTGCAAGTTTCCAAAAACATGTAACAGGATTCACAAAATGTAGTCAATACCGTAGCTACATCTTTTTGCTACTATCAGAAAATTGGCTATATGATGATAATAAAATTAATATACTAAATTTCAATTATATCAACCAAGATACAATGTATCATATTTAAATCACATATATTTCATTCAATTAAAAAATAACAATAAAAGGGAAATAATTGCAGTAGCTGTTAATTTATCTTTCAACCAGAAAAGCAAAAACATTATTAATTTCTCAACAACAAAAATATTTCTACAGTAAAGGAGGGTGTAAGGTGTTCGACAATAAATTACATGAATCATCATTAATTTTACCAGAAGATAGTGTTATGATTCTTTATATTAACTACGCATCAGATCAATCATTAGGCTTAATCTTGTTTCTAAAAGAAGAGTTTTATAGTTGAATGATAAAATAACTAGATCTACACCTAAATACAGAACCACTAACTGCAGATTCAGTATTTTAGAATACATTGATAAGATTAGCTTGAAAATACTTGTCTGATATTTTACCAATCACTAACCAATTAAGTTTCATACTAATTTTTCAAATTATTGCTATCAACAACAAGATAAAAAATTCTCCTATTGCAAATAAAAATAACTTAATATTGAAAACATATTCTAAAGACTAATGATTTTAAGAATAGACTGTTGAGGGAATGCCAAATGACAAAAAATGATATAGTATATTTTTGTAAGTAGTTATTGTAAATACTAATTTTATTTGATAATAAAATTACTATTTAACTTCAAATTTCAGGTGAAAAATATTTTTCAATATTATAAATTTTTCACTAAATACTAATATATGATTATTTTACATTTCATATTTACTACAGCTCTTGCGAAGGATACCATTCTTTTTAATAATTGATTTCTTTTATTACAGTTGTACACAATAGACAAAATCTAAGAATTTACACACATAATAATTTTTTAGTTTTATGTGCACAAATTCTCTGAAAATAAGCTTAAGAAAGTGACATGCTGTAGAATGAAATGAGAAAAATATCCTATATTGACCTAACAAATTCCTTACAAAGGGCTGAGATAACTGTCTAATTGTTGATTAATTTATTTCAAGGAGTTATTAATTATTAATTTTTAATTAGTCTGAAGTTTAATTTATTTTCAAGCTTAGTTTATTATATTCAATCTTATATTTAATAGTTGCCTGACATATATCATTTTGTAAAATGAAAATTGTGATTTAAAAATTACGATCACATAAAACATTTTGATATTTTTAATATAATATATTACAAATACACTGTATTAATACAAAACAAGAAATAAAATTGGAATTCTATATTTTAATAAAAGGAAAATGGTTATTTTGAAAATTTAAGGATATAGAGTACATAGTTATCTATAAGAAAAAAAAAATGTAATATAATTCTAATCATATTTAAATTAATCTATAAAAAATTTAATAAACTGGATTGAAATGCACTAACCAAATGCTGATGCACCTAGAGGATTGAAAAAATGATACAAACCTAACATAGATATAATTTTTCTGAAATAGTTAAATAGTAGATCCAAAACTAGTAACAAAACATTGATACAACTTTTTATTTTATCAAACGCGTTTTAGTTCAATAGATACAGTAAAATAGACTTTTTTTTATGTATAAATATCCTTGAACTTATTATTGTATGATAAATATTTTTCGACTTTATGTTTAATTGTGATGAGTGTGTTTTTTAATTAAAAATATTTCCCTGATTTCAATTTTGTGAAGTTATTATGTATAGTATCGCGTAAATAGCACCTCCCATAATATACCGTAAGTCGTTCACACGATCCTTAATAGTGAATATAATAAATACAATTTTGCCCTTTACTATTCATGTAAGGTACGTGGTGTCATCGCCATATTGTGTCTTACTAGGCTCCTGTCCCCTTCACATGTGAAATCCCAATATGCATTATATGCATTATATCTTGTAACATACTTGTAATGATTTTATGGGTATTTTTTTCGTCAAAACAAAACTTCTTTTACGAGGAAGCAATGTATGCACTAACCGGCAAACACAGTATCTTGGAGATTATATTTGGCGTTCGCTGTAGACTTTCCAGCTTTTGGGAAATCCTTGAGTTTTCGTCCACTGAGTTTGAGCTCACCGCTAAGTTGAGCCTCTTCGAGTATACGTTCGAGACTCCTAGTTAACTGCTTGTGTAGGTGTCCACTCATATTATTATTAGAGCTGTTCACAGCAGCGACTAATGCCATGTTACATATCTGCTGAATTTTTAGTATTGCTTAAATTTTCAAATAGTTTCGATTTATTAAATTCTTGCAACTCGTTGCATAAAGTCCAGCTTGAAAATGACATATCCGCACATTCAGTTAAGAATTTCAGGTATTAATACTCCGTTTACATGACTTAGATAAGTATGCGCAAATGTTTCCACTACAACTGTCTGTAATATCTCTCATTCAACAATGTCGAGGTACGGTATTGCAGCCAGCCATAGCTTATACCCCCTCCCCCCCCCCTCTCTCTCTCTCTCTCTCTCTCTCTCTCTCTCTCTCTCTCTCTCTCAACTATACCATTTCCATTTTCCCTACTCTATAACGATCCTACAAACCTACAAAACGAAAGTTCTTCTACAAGAAATTATATTTGTATTCCTCTTATAAAACGCTAATAAAAAAGAGATGAACGAACAAGAATTATTTTATTCTAATTGTGATCGGTTGGGGATAAAAAAGGTCGTCAATTCAAAATTTGTTAACAGGTTCTATTTTTATTAAGAATTAAAATTTATAGAATATATTTAATTGATTAAAATTTAGTTAATTAAAAAAGGGAAATGTACATATATTCCATTTAAACGTTCAAAAATCAGTAAATGATTTGTATGATTACACAGTGTTACGTCATAGAACAGGTCATATAATAAATACTATTTAGCAAACAATATATTCTACTTAAAAAATATAAAAAAACTAACTTTTAACGCAAAATTTCAATTGCTCAAGTTTCTTCCCTATTGGAATATCTTCTTGGCGTAAAATAATATTCTACTAAATGTATAGTAGTTAGAAAATATATCCTTGATTTACAAAAAATAATTCTCACCAATATTAAATGATCATGCTACGAAAAAAAATGTAATAAAAATTCTTTATCTTTCTAAATGAGCCTTTTCTTCAAGTATAAAAATGTAATTTTTATATTTTCAATAACAGTTTTTAAAAGCCTAGATTCGTCTCCGGTTCACATCTGCAATCCTTGATATTAGATCAGAATTAATGTAGAATGCATTAGAGATCCATTAATTCTTTATGAAAAAATAAAATTATATCCAAAAAATTATGCTTTTTAATAGATATTATATTTGTAACGATCTAAATTATGAGAAAAACTATTAAATAAACTATGAAGTTAATATTGCCTCTTCTGAAAATATTTATAATTACGCCCTTTCTTAATCCATAAATCTAATTATAAACCTGTCAATAATTGGTCAACATTAAATCAGTTTTGGTTTATTTTTTCTAGATTAAAAGTTTTCAAAGAAAAATCATCTATAAATGGATTATTTTATAAATGTCTATCTAAATTTCATACGCATGTCCGTAGTAGGACGCCAACAGCGATTTTTTAGAAAGGCACTGTATCCAAATCAGATGAGATGGTAATTGAATAATTAGGATGTATTTTAATTTCATTAATTTAATTGATTTTAACTAAAATTACAAATAAATAACTTTCTTATAATTAAAAGAAAAAAATATATAAATAACTATTCGCGCTATATGCGCTCCTTATTTAGAATAGGGTATAATTGTAGCTCTAGCAATCATGCCCATCTCGTAAAGGACGAGTGAAAGAAAATGACAAAAGGGTGAAAGCTGCAGACCCCGACGCGTTCGTACTCGAATGAGTACCCACATAAACGTTATCTTGAGGGTCTGTGGGGCACGTGTGGAGAAAACCCGACATGTGCTTGCCACATGTCCGGCATGTTCTTCGCGTGTACCTATAAACGGCAAATACGGGTTGCCCGGTGGACCCTAAATGGCTACACCCTCGCGTTCGCGGATCGGATCATTACCGATGGTCCAAAGAGTAGGGATAGTACGTTGCGGGATCCTGCTGTCAATCATTCTTCTCCACAACAGCGTTTCTTCCGGACCACGGTGAGAGGTGTGTTTTGGTCCCCACTGAACAAGTCGTGGTTCTCTCCGTTCTCTCTTGATTGTATGTGACTGTGCTCACATTATTTACGCGTTCCATCTAATTATATCGCGACTTGCGCGCGTTTGTGTGTATTTGTGCAGTTGCGTGTGCGCAAGTACAGACGTGCACTTATTCAATTACTCAAGATGACCAGCGGCGTCTTCCTGCAGAACTAAGGACAGGGATGCTTGCTGCTTTAGCAGAGGAAGCGCAGCTTCCTCTGGGGTGTCTTCTGCCTTTTCTTGGATCACCGCAGTTAGGAATATTAGCGAGGGCTCTCCCTATTTGAGCTACGTTCGCGTTATCAAGGCAGGGACACTTCCCTTCCTCTCTATATACCTTCCTTTCGATGGTATTATGCGTACGTCAAGCTGGTAGGCGAGCAAATCTATTTTATATTGAATGGCCATTCATTTATTCCTACCGAAAACCTATATTTGTACAGGTTAAGCGAACCTTATCGACCTCATCGTGTTGCACCGTAATCGAGTTATCTTGTTTCATGCATTGAGATTAATGTATTTGTTCCTTTATATAACTTATTATTTAATGCATTGCGTTCAGAAGGCTTTTTCTCCATTCATGTCTGGGTTTTTTTATGCCGGATGAATAGTATATGCTATTAAATACTTATCCCGTCTAAACAATTTCTGTTCTTATTTGTAACATATCACACCCTATTTAATCGTATTGAATTACCTCTAAACGAACTCCAGCACTTTAAGATGAGACTTATTTCAATCAATTTACTTATTTCACTTCTTTACCTATTTTATCATAACCTTAGCATCCAAACTAAACATACCTATGTATTATATATATATATATATATGAAATAACGAAATTTAAATACATGCTGTCATATAATGGAATAAAATTACTACAGTTAACAGCAAATAACTTTTTGTATACCCGCATCCCCTTATAAAAGAGAGAACGTGAAAAAATAAAAATAATTTATTCTGATTTTGATTGATTCAAAGAAATCGAAAAATTCTAAAGTTTTATTTAGTACTATTTTTTAGTTTAGTTGAGACGCATTTTGACTTCAATAAAATATTCGTCATTAGTTATTGATTTTTTTATTTCATATTTTTATTTACAATATATGTAATGTATACATTTAGTAAATGTTTTATTTATACTAGAGATACATTCTTAGTTGGTTTATAACCAGAGTAAAGAGTACGTCATTCTAATTGTTTATCTTTCTTGAGTCTTCAGCGACTTATATGTTCATGTAAAATATCTTTTATTAGTTGATTAAGGTGGTTTTATAATCTGGCTTTTTTACGTCGTGTAGAATGTTGTGCTTTTTTTTAATTTTTAGCATAATTAAATCTTTGTTTATGTGGTAATTGGGGATGAATCAGGGCGCGTCCATTATAGTTCTTAAACCATACCGTATGTTCATACTGGTTTAAGTATAGTTTTGCATATGAGTAGTCTGCTTTCAAGCGTTAATTCGAATTTACCCCCAATAACCAATACAATTTTCTTGATTAGAGATTTAATTGTTTTCTTTTCGTCTAAATATGTTCTCTCTAATTCACGATCAAAATGAATTACCAGGAATTTTACATGATTGCTTCGCGATATGATTTTTTCATTTAAAGTGACTGGTGGGGAGGTATCCTTTCTAAAATTTACATGATTGTTTTTATTTTCATTTAGTTTTATCCTTTATGAACTATGGTGCTGTGAGCGCTTTCTCATATATACATATATATAAATATTTGTATATTCATCAATATGTACACCTTACTTATATTCATAATCATTACATTTACTAACATTCTAACAATGTTTGGACTATTGGGACCTGAAAACGCACAATGAGTACCACGATTGTCCATATTCGACTATAAACGCAATCATGTGAGCACTTGAAAGGCGTGTTTCACGATATTCAGCCTGAATTCCAACAAGATTTTGCTGCGTTTCATAACCATGGGTAAAATATGAATCGATAATAACACACCAAAGATCAAGGAACAATCAAGACTGTCGATGTCTTTAAGTGGCCGTGCACCAAAAATGGCCAAAATTGGTCTGTAACTATTTCATACTTTAGATCACAGGAAAGTCGTATTTATGCCGTATTTATAATGATATGCACAGTTTTCCGTAGTACCTCCAAGGTAATGTGCTTATTTTAAATTGCAAGTTTTAACAATATTAACATCGCAATAAGTATTACTATTATTTAGGCGTGTTTGGTTGTTGTTTGCTTTACATCTGTAAATTTTATGAAACAAATTATGACTATTATTAATTAGAAACTACTTTACAAATAGTGTTGACTAATAATAAACAACGGTGATATTTAAATGCGTTGTGTGATTTTGGTCGCGGCTGGAAAAGATGATTTTTACGACCTTACGCATTTAAAAAATTTCGTTAACGCGTAGCAATAGAGCATCGTTAAGAAGGTCCGTTTTATGAGTTATCGGAGAAGACTAACTCACTTATCGGTAAGTACAGCTTATTCGTGAAACTTTTTATAAATAAAATGATTCGGTTTGAACTTTTCTCATGTTTGAAAAATATAAACAGGTATCGAAAGAAGATGACGTTGGGGAATAGCTACAGGAGATAGTCGTACGTGACCTCATAAAATTTTAATTTATTTAGTCATGTGCTTGATAGCAGTGGACATTACAGTATCACCACAAATTAATAAATTATATAAAAAATAGATGAAAGAATATAGTTAAAAAAATAGTTATATTTTTGGTGTCTCTTTAGATAAATAGATTTATTTTTATATTGTCACGTATTTTAAAAAGAAAATAATGTAGATCCAATTAATATTTTTCGTGTTATAGCATTTAATAAATAATTCATAGTTTTTTTTCAATTGCTTATAACTTTTTAATTAATTAGTATAAAAAAATCCGAGTCCTTACTTCGATTTTACCTAAAAGTAATTTGTTTTGAACGGCATAATTTAACATTCAAAATTACTGAAAAGATATTCAATACGACAAAAACGATGGAAAATTAAAGTGAATGAAAACAAGTGCAACCAAATGACTTTCACACTTGGAAAGAATACCTGTCCACTGACGTTCTGAATGGGAAAAACATTCCACAAAATATCTACATGAAATACTTCGGAATTATTCACCTTGATTATTGACTAAATTAGAAAGAGCACATTTGGAACAAAAGAAAACAATTGAATCTTAGACTGACACCTGAAAATAATCTGTTAGTTTACAAAGCTATAATTAAACCAGTATGGATGTGCAATATACAATAACTCAAATTCTATCCTCATATTTTGTTTTCCAAACACTGGAAAAATTTCAATCAAAAGTTTTAAAAAATATAATTTTTATGCTGGTTTATGCTCTGCTCGCGCTATTTACGCTCCATGTTACAATTTGCAGTACTGTCAATAACAACCTCAACACATGCTCATGTCTTAAAACATGAGTTAAAGGTAATAAAAAAGGTGAAAGTTGCAGGTTCCAAAACGTCGGTACTTGAACGGGTATATACGTGAAAGAAATCTAAGGGTCTGTTAATATTCTCAAATTAATGAGGCACGTACGGAAAAATCCCAACATGTGTTCGCCAGATGTCCGTGCGGATGCAGGCTCTCTGCACGTGGCAGTAAACGAGAAAACTAGGGTTGTCCGGTGATTCTGTTCAGGTAGCTGGTTATCCACGTCAATCCTGGGTGGCTCCGCCTTCGCACCTCGCTGATCGAATCTTTACTAATCGCCTGAAGAGTAATAAGAGTTCGCAGTGGCCTCTTGCTGCCGAAAATTCGGTGACGCGACAGAGTTCTAGCTGGACAACCCTGAGTTGAGTTTGTTCAAAATTTAAAGGTTTCCTTTAATGAAAAGAAACAATCAGTTATCTGCAACATGCTTGAAATACTGTTATATTAACGATCGATTGAATCGATTAAATTCATTGGTTGATTTTTTTGAAAATGGAGAAGTGAATTCAATATATATTTAAGTACCCGAATAGAAAAGAAAATCGAGTCATTACCAAATAATTTGAAAATTTTACTTGTCAGCAAATATAGCTATATATACAATAGTAGAGATGACTTTATAAAAAATATGGATTGTAAAAGGACATGTAACAAGCGTATGAAAGAGCAACTACCAATTCAGAAAAGATACATATGTTAACAATGATTCTATTGTCTATTAGAGCCTGTAAAATAGAAAGAGAGATTGAATGTTCATTTCATTTGGTATAAACAACTAAGAAACTTCATGAACAAGAAGAAATGTGGTCATACCCTCTTCCAAAGACAAGAATTTCATTTATACGTGAAGTTAGCGCTATCATGGCATTTTATATACAAGATGATATAAGCCGATCGTGTCCAAGTGGTAACAATATAAAAATAGTGTAAAAAGATAATAACAAGAAAGTGAAATGTCAAAGGCGTTTATTTTTGTTCAATTTAAAAGAAGTCTACAGTATGTTTAAAAAAATACTCTGCTGAAATTGGTCTTAAGTTTCGCTTGGGTTTTAAATATTTTTGTACATTGCGACCTGATCAGCGTATTTTAGTTGATGAATGTAAAAGTGTTTACAATGTTTGCATTTGTATCCACAACCAAGATCCAAAATTATTAGTAGAAGGCTGTAAAATGACAAGGAAGAATTTGAAGATCAATTATGATGGATAGTTACCTCTAACAGAAAAAAATATACTATTTAGAATGATGTATGAAAGACCTAGTGAAACTTTCTTTTTTCATAAATGCTTGAAATGTCCTGGATTGTAAAGGATTTGTCTGTGATCGTGTGAAGCATACGTATAATATTAAAGACTATCTTAACCATCTGAAGGTACAGTTTAAATATCAATTATTAGAACATCAGTTTATTGCCAAAAGTAAAAATGATTATATAAAAACTCGTCGGCATAATTTGAATGAATCCGAAATAATGGTCATAGGAGATTTCGCTCAGAATTATACGACTATATCAAGTCCAGGTGCAAGCAAATCATTGAAAAGGCAAAGAGGTAACTATTCATCCGTTTGCAATGTATATAAAAGGGAAGGAAAAAACTGAAGAAGACAGCTTCCTCGTAATTTCGGAAAGTACAAAATATGACGTAAATTCTGTGATATCGTTTAGTCAGAAATTAATTAATTATATAAAAAATAGATACGAGAACAAGATTAAAAAAGTGATTTATGTATCTGATGGAGCTGTAAACTAATATAAGAATATATCAAATTTTTTAACTTTTATTTCTCATTATAAAACATACGGAATCGAAGCTGAATGGCATTTTTTCGTTAATTGCCATGAAGAAATTGCATGTCATGGTCTTGGCGGAACAATGACAAAAGTAGTCCGGAACGCAAGTTTGCGAATTTCAAAAGTGAGCATTTCTTCAACTAAGTAATTATATAAATGGTCTGAAAAAAACATACATGGTATAAAATTTGCTTACTGTCGATAGTAGAACATACAGAAATTAAAAAAATTATTTTAATGATAGTAAAATTATTAAATTATACTATATGGTTATTAAATAATTTAACATGCGATAAATAGACCATTTTTTTCTAACTGCAATTGGATAATGGATTTCGGGTAATACACGAATATTTTCTAAAATAATATAAAATATTAAGGTTCATCTAATTTCGATTACATAATATATAGCCCATAGTACTGGCCTATAGAATTGAACTACCTAGAAAAATATCGGGGGAGTATCGACATTTCTATCGGTCCCATCACCCAGCTTAGCGCCGCAGGCAGCGCTTTCCTTGGCCATTACCCAGTGCCTGTTAAAAGTCCATACATTTTGATTACTAATTATTATACAAAATTGTCTAAAGAATCGATTGTAACAACAATTTTTAGATAAAATATGCACTTTTCAACGCAAATCGCAAAAATGTATTTTAATTATTTAAAATTTTTTTATTCACAAAATAGATTATTATGATATATATATATATATATTCTGAAAATACCATCTTTCCCGTATACGGTGAATGAACAATTCAATTCCGATTTAAAAAATATGAGTGTTTTTTAATTGTTTATAACTTTTTAATTAATTAATATTTTAACATAAAACTTGGTACCAGCAATAATCTCTATATATTCGATGTACCAAATATGAAAAAATTGGAGACCTTGCTTCGATTTTCCCTAAATCTAATTTGCTTTCTGTCAATATCTAACCAATCTCTATTGCACTACACTACTTGTACAAGTACATCTGGAATCATTTCGACTGCATATCTGCTCTTCTCGCCCCCCCCCCCTCTCTCTCTTATGCTTGGGCATACCTGTCATCTACGATATTACCACAAACACAGCTGCGACAACCATTTTTTCTCCCCATATCTACTCAGTCATTCAACACGAGATATTTTCGACACAATAGACTTGTCCTCATTTTTCATATTATCACAAAAATATTCCAATTTCTACGCTAGTAGTATTCTACAGTATCCAATGTTAAAAATTCAAGGTACATCATTGGGATATGGCGACTTATATTCAATAGAACACGGGTTGCAGTATTCAAGAATTTTTGTGTTGAGGTGAGAAGTGTTGTCGAAAAACTACCTGGTTTATATGAATGTACTTATTTTAATACAGACTAAGGCATTTCATTGCAATAGTACTGCCTCCGTCAAGCCATTTACAACGAAAAGAGTCAGCACACTCAATAAACCGATCGCAAATCATTTAGTTAATCTTACATACATTATGCGTTTTACCTAACCCCTTAATTCCTCAGAAGAAGAAATAGAGGTAACACCTACATCTTGACTACCACAAACGAATATACATTGTCTGAAAAATGTCTACTCGTTATCAGATGAGGAGTATTATACCGAAGAACACGAGTTATCTCTTCCTCAACATCATGCTTAAAGATCTCCTTCCTTAATCAAAATTCCTATTTCTGTAATATACTTTCATAAGACCTACGCAGGCAAAATTATCAGTAGCAGCAACCCTAATGATTTCTAGTAACAGCCAGATTCGAAAATCTAAAAATCCACTTAAATTTGAAGTGATTCCCATATAAACCGTCCGGGCACAACCTCATTAGTGGTACATAAAGTGCATGCTATATATCTCGATACAACCTAGTAAAATCCTTAACTGAATGACAAAAGATCGACGAATTTATAAGCATCTCGCTAACCCCATTACAGTCGATGTTACTAACAACTTGCTGGCTTGGAAGCGTATTCTGTGTGCCTAAAAAAAAACAAATATCTTTCGAGAAAGCTAATTGCAGATCAACTGCTGACTATTTCGATTCTGAGAAAACTTTTTGTCTAGTCGCCTCTGATTTTTGTTAACTAGGCTAATATAAGGATACTGTTGTTAAAGCCTGTCTTATATATCAGTCTTATAAAGTAAAGCAGAAACCTCCTGTTGATCTAACGGATTATCGAACAGATTGGACTAGTTGTAGCTGCTTATTATGAGACCGCTGCCATGTTACAAGCCTGGTTTCTTTATGTTTTTCTTTTCCTAAGATCAGTTTCAAATGGATAGAACTATTGCCTACCTACCAACTCATAAAAGTATTCGAGTACTTTATCTACTGCTGTTATTAATTTAAAAATATCAGTTTTTAATCATTATCTTCTTTACTTCTTAATCACCCACCTCCCATTATAATTCATTCATCCAACATAAATTCAATCATTCTAACATTATTTTAATATATCACTAAGCTTGCAAGAATTCTGACGAATTCACCGATATTGTAAATGATTAAGCGAGTCTCATTAATACAAGTTTATCATTACTGTATAGAAAAACAGTGTTCCTTTTAAGCCCATTTGTGACGGTGCATATTTGCTTTTCTCAAATTTACGCTGTATGATATCTATCTCGGTTAAATATGTTGCAAGCTTGTGTAGAAAAAATGACATAAAATGAAATTAACTATATATAGCGGAAATTAATGTAACTATTTATGACTTCTTTTTTGAAAGAAATATATTGCTTCTTATTTTCGGCTATCACACTAATTTTTCCTGCTAATTTCGGATCAACTGCAATTTATACGGAAATAAGCTTGAATAAAAATTGGATTTAACTTTGAGAGAATAGACGAATAACAAATTGCATAATAACAAATAAAAATTATATCATTTGCACTGAAACTCTAACCTAAAACATTTAAAATAATTAAAAAAGACAAGAGCTAGACGCAATGACACAGTAATCTCAAATTAATGTACAAGTCACGAAAATAACAAATTTGAAAATATCATATTATATAATGTATGTAACATCCACTGCCAGCCAAGATATGTACCACAACTCTCCATGATGTTGTAAACGAACTCATATGGGGAAATAAATGTAAATTTTAATAGAACTTTTAATTTTTCTTTCAATATATTTAAGTAGACATTTTATGTTGGCCCTATAATGATTTTCTAGGTATACAGAGTTACTGTTAAAATAAATAAAAGCATCATATTTGAGTATTTTTAGTTTTGTTTGAATATCATTTTCAAATAAAATATTATATTGATTAAATTCATATATAGATAGCTTTACATGTTTCAATTTTGGGAAAAAATTATTGCAGATACATGTGTTTTCTCTTACTAACAATGCAAAGTATACTTTTTCGGTGCTTACACTGAATATCATCTTTTGGTTAAGTTGCGTTTTTTTATACTGGCCCTCTGTATAAGACATCCTATTAATTTTGAAAATAATTCTTTCACGGTAATAATGAACAAAATTAACCTTGTCCTTCCATATAAATACAGTATTGATTGGAAAATATATGGACCGTCCCTAAGTTTACTCTTAACATATCGCTACTTTGACTATCTACCACATAAATGTCTAACAACGTGATTTTTATAAAAATCTTTAAAAAACACATAAAAACATAAAATCCATGTATACATGCATCTAATCACCATATAAGTATTCGTATCTTGGTTACATGACCACGCGCACACATTGTCATGAAAACACGCCATGCTGTCACTCTCACGCTTACATGGCTCATTCTAGACTAATATGATCAGCTCCACAGGAGTAGGTAACCGATTTTTATGAAACTTGGTATAAATATTGTCTATATAGTAGTGAACTTCTGTACAAATTTTTAGATCATTATTACCGCCGGATTAAAAGTTATAAACAATATAAAAATTTTGTTGAAAATTGTTCAAAAATTGATATTCTTGTAACCATGAGAGTTGTAAAAACGAATATTTTTTTAAATACAGATAAAAATATAAACTATGAAATTAATAAATCAAAATTCATTTTTAAAATTTTTTCTAAAAGTTATTAACTTTTGTTTTAAACAAATGACGATATCTCAAAAATGTTATTTTTATTATTTTTTTTTTATTGGATTTCTTGTCTATTTTTCTATAATAATCAGCAATAAAATTCATAGTGTGGATATTAGTATTATTTTATTATAAACAACGTCCGCTGCGCCGCCATAACCTTTTGTTTTAAATAAATGACTATATCTCAAAAAGTATTACTTTTATTTTCAAAATTATTTTTCCATCGAATTCCTTGTCTATTTTTCAATAATGACTAGCAATAAAATTTGTAGAACAGCATTAGTCTTGATTCAGGGAGTCATTATAAACAGCGTCCTCCTGAGCCGCGCGAGTCGGCACTTCAGCCGTTGCGCCGCCATAACCCCACCTTAATTCATACTATTTTTTCGAATGTATACATGTTTCTTTATATCTAATACAAAGTCAACTGATTAACTTGCTAAAATTTTTAGTACATGATAACCTGTAAATATCTTAATTGCACTTTCTATCTGCGATTTAATGGGTTAAAGACCATGACAATTTCCTTACGGCCACATTAAAAGCGATTTATATATTATAATTGTCTTAATCAATGGTATCTGTTAAATTGTTGTTATTATTTCTTCCTTATTTTTTCTTTCCTATATATTATATTATATTGTACACTATAAACTCCCTAAATCATTACTAATATCCGTTCTATAAAATTTGTTGCTAATCATTATTGAAAACTATAAAAAGAATCCAATAAAAAACAAAATTTCGTAAATAAAAATTACACTTTTTGAGATATCTTGATTTGTTTTGTAACGTCCAATAGATATTACAGACTAGTTTTATTAAAGAGTATATTTTTGGTCGTAGAGTTTTACCTCTAATAACCGGGAAATCAATTTGTCTAGTTACGTAAATTATCCTACTCGGGATAGGTTATGGATAGAAAGGAATGGTAAGGCGATTTTCTCGTACTGCACTATAATAGGCACACGCCAGAGAGACCTTAGCCAGGATTGGATAAACAGGAATTATTTTGAATGTAGATAGTACTCGGTTTGACAAGCACCCGATCTACATTCAATGGAAAATCTAATTATGTTACTACAAAGCGATAGAGAAAAAATAGAATGAGTTCAAAGTATGATATTTTATTGTTTCACTTACTACTTTTTAGATGATCTCTCTCCCTTACAAGTCAGAGTTGGATTTAATATTGAGGCTGGATTCGAACTGTCTGTACAACTGCGCGCGGGCCATTTTATAGCCCTCGTCGCGCTGCCCTACTCTTAGTGTTTTCCGGGTCCCTTTGAGGCGGGCCCTTTTCCGATTAGGTCAATGAGAGAAAAGATGATTTCCTTCGTTAGCCTAATTGGAAGAACCTTGGCGTGGGCGGATAGAAAAATGGTACATTCTTCTTTTAAGAGATGTCGCGTACAGTATCGTTTGGAGAAAATATTAATTGTATTTAATTGTTCAACTAATTAATTGAATAATTCTAACGGGCGAATTTGACAGGAGAGAGAGATATCCATTGTTTATAATCTATCGACTTAAGTTTATTATAAAAATAGTAGCGAGACTATGACAAATGTTAGTCTGTTTAGTCGTGATTTCTTGTTTTGTCTATGGACTTTAAGAGATTTAGTTTATGGCTATTACAAATATAGCGATGGTTTACAATGTTGATAAACAATAGTGACTATTATTAATATTATTAGTTCATACAAATGTCTAGCGGATGTTGCATCAATATACGTTGTGTGATTTTAGTCGCAGCTGGAAAGATAATTTTTACGACTCTATGTGTCTGGGAAATTTCGTTAGCGCGGGACCATGGCGTATCACCAAGAGAGTCCGTTTTATTAGTTTTCGGAGAAAACTAACTTGCTTATCGGAGGGTATGGTTTTCCGTAAGACTTTTCATAAGCGAGTGGTTCTATTTAGACTTTTCTCACGCTCAGAAATTATAAACAGTCACAGTAAACATGTGACGCCGGAAAATAGACATAAACGATAGAGGTCTATGACCTCATAAAAACTAAATTTTATTTCTACCACGTGCTTAGTATCAGCGGACGTCACAGTTTAAAACAAAAGTTATTAACTTTTCGAAAAGTTTAACAAATTACTTTTGGTTTATTAATTTCATAGTTTATATTTTTCTCCGTATTTAAAAAAAACATTCGTTTTGATAACTCTCGCGGTTACGAAGATATGAATGTTTGAACTTTTTTCAACAAAATTTTTATATTTTTTATAACTTTTAATCCATCGGTAATAATGATCTAAAAATTTGTACAGAAGTACACTAAAATATAGCCAATATTTATACCAAGTTTCATAAAAATCGGTTACTTACTCCTGTATAGCTGATCGTATTAGTTTGGAATGAGCCACATATATAATTGCATCTTTGTGTTACAACGCAATACTACGCTTTCTGTTAAATTAATCTTTAAATCAGCTATTGTGTGGAAATTGTTACATTTAAAATTTTCTGTGTGGTGAATGTTCTCACAATGTAAATTTTTTTTATTATAAGTTATTAATTAATTAATAACTATTCCAGAGAGTGATGGGGTGGATAAATAATAATACTGTTATGTTGGTGTACGTTCTATCCCGTTTAATTTAAGTTGAATTTTAAGATTCCTTACATAACTATGGGCTTAACAGTATTCGCTCTCGCATCGAATGTTGTCATTATACTCGCATTAACCTACAGATTAAAGATTCTTAATCTACAGATTAAGAATTAAAGATTCTTAATCTGTAGGTTAAATGTGCGTGTTATACAAATTCAATGATTTGTTCCTTGTAGTAACCAATAGTTCTTTACTTCTCACGAAGGGGTGCTGGATTCGATGGAGCTACGGATATGTCCTGGTTACTGCACTGTGATACTATGATACCTTCATAGTTATTACTCCGGAAAATGACACCCACCAACTCCGGTAGCTCAGCACAACGCCGGCAGTAACAAGATCTCACTTCATAACATCTCAATCCGTTTATCGATATCTGTTGCAACGAGAATAGCCCTAATGCCTATTAAGGGAGGGAACTTACCTTATTAATTAAGGGCAATCACCTCCGTTCGCGTTGAAATTAATGTTAACAGTCCAACTATCGCAAAATAAACCACGAATAATAAAAGGGGAAGGTAAGAGGCACGCTTACGGCCTAATATACGTTAGGGTTGGAATGACCTTGAAAGGTCGAGGACAGGTGAGTAGGCAGGCGTTCAAATTAATAATGAGTGGTTAATAAAAAAACAACAATTTATTGAGACACGGCGAACACAAGAAAATTAAACGCAATTATATAAAGCGCGGCAAAAAAAAAAAATAATAATGGATAAAATACCCCCGCTGCTCCTCGTCCAGGGCCCAATAACGCTCCAGGACCTCCCCAACCGCGACCCCAGGGATTGAGTGGGGCCGGGGCACGGCCGACGGAGAGGCCCCCAGAGCTGACGACGGGCGACGAGTCGCAGCAGAAGGCGCGGCGAGCGAACTAAGTGAGGACAATCTTCCTCCACTAGCGCTCGCCGCCTCATCCTCGCCTCTCCAGACGGCGCGCAATCTTTTTTTACCAGCTCGTTTGGCTGGGATCAGCGCGCCGTCCTCCAACACGCGGAAATGGGCCCCATCCACAAATCTGTAGAGGGCCCGCTTCTCCTCGTTCCTGGCCATCGACGTAGTTGGCAGCGGCGTTCCTACGCCCGCTGCCACGATAGGGCCCACTGCTGTCTGCGCCAAACCCGCAGGACACCCGTATCGCACAGCAGCCTCCTCCTGGCGCTTCCGGAGCAACGCTCGTTTCCGTTGCTCCACACGCCTGGAAGCCTTGCGCGGGGTAGGTGGGTTGTGCGATGGTCGGCTGGTCTCCCGCACGCCATCACCGGATGGAGTCGGAAGATGGCATGACTTCATGTCGCGGTGGAAATCGGGGAGCCTGCCGACCTTCTTGCTGCCTCTCTTCTTCTTTTCTGCAGCGATCTCCTGCTCCCTCCTGCGCTCATCGCGCGAGTAACCCTCCAGGGGATACGCCCCCCTCTTCTTTGGAGGGTTACACGGAGGTGGGGCCTGCTACTTCACCGCAGCAGATCCGGGCCGCCCAGAGGAGAGCGAGACGGCATAGGCGTCGGTATACCTGGCACCTTCGGCGCCATACCTATCCCACACCATCTGCGCTCTCCTCGCCAAACCGTACATCCGGAGTACTCGGATGACGTTGGCCCGAATCACCGCAGGATTTTGGCCAGACCACCCCACCTGAGCCGAAGGCTCATCCCAGGAGGTCTCCTGGACCCTCCCAGGCAATGAGGCAGGAGGTTCACTCCTCTCTAGCGCGCTGGAGGGGCAAGTTGTTGCTGCCACCATCTCCTCCAGTTCTTGCTGGGCCTGTTAGCTGTCCACCTCCAGTGGAGCCACCTCGGTGATGTTGAGCGTGCAGCTTCTCTCCTCGATTTCCTGGATCGCAGGATCGGGAGAGATGTCGGCTTCAGCGGACTGATGCCGACTAGCCGCCGCTCCGAGATGCTCCGCGGAGGCCATAGGCTCCAGCGAAAGTCCGATGGGCGGCTCCACAGCCAGCCCATCGGCCTTGGATGGCTTCGGAGTGACGGGCGGCTCCTCCATGAGCAGTTTGCCCGTCATCTCGACCTCCTCCTCAAAGCTCGTCATTGCTAGACCTGAGAAAGGAGAGCAACAAAAAAAAAAAACAAAAAAAAATGAATAAAAATAAAATAATAAAAAAAAAACAAGTTAATGTGGACAGTACAAACTACACCCTCCGTGCATCACTCCAGAGGGCCCCCCATTTAACGGGTTCGTGGCGGCAGGTAGCGCTTAAGTTCCGAAACGTGAGCCATGGCCACCTGCCTGCCATCTTCTACCTCGAGGACGTACACTTCCGGAGATAGGGTTTGCAAAATCCTGAACGGCCCCGCATACTTGGGATCTAGCTTGGCATTTCGGCGTGCGGCCGCACTCGATAGTGAGTGCACCCTTCGCAAGACCAAATCCCCAACGGCAAAACGCACATCTCGACGGCCTCGATCGTAGTACCGTTTCTGGCGGTCTTGCGCTGCCTCAAGATGGCGAATCACCAAATCCTGAAGCGCTCCCAACCTGCGCAGACGGTCTTTCCATACTTCCGGATTAATTTTTATGACCAGGCCTCGTTTCTCGGTCTCACGGCGTAAGCTCTTGGGTTGGTGGGGGTTTCTCCCGAAATTCAAGAACGCCGGCGAGACCTTCGTGCTCGATTGAATCGCCGTGTTAACCGCATGGTGAAACTCGTGTAAATGCCGGTCCCATTCGCGGTGATCGCCGTCCACGAAAATGGAGATCATAGTTTTGAGCGTCTTGATGGAGCGCTCCACGAAATCGGCTTGTTGGTGGTATGGAGGAGTGAGCACGTGCTGTATGTTGTATTCTTTGAGGGTATCCTCGAATACCTTTCCTGTGTAACTCTTCCCATTATCAGTTACCAGGTAGGTAGGGATTTCCCATCTAAACAGCACGAGCTCCTCTAAAGCTCTGGCGAGTGCCCTTCCATCGGCCGTCGCCAGTGGCTTAAACTCCACCCACTTGGTGAAACAGTCTTGAAAAACCACCAAGTATTTAAATCGATTCTTACTCCGTGGTAGCTCTACTACATCGGTCGCAACGATTGTCCACGGTCTCTCCACCAAACGCCTACCCATGAGGCCCAAGGGAGCTTTTTGCTCAACCTTGAACCTCTGGCACTCTTGGCACCGCTGAATAAAATCTTGTACGTCGTACCACACGCCTGGCCAGGAGTATTCTCGGATCACCCTGTCATAGGTCTTTTCCATGCCAAGGTGTCCCGACGAAGGTGCGCAATGTGCATCTCTTAGCACGCGCTCACGGAATTCGCTTGGCACAACCAAACGCCATCGCTCTTCGTGGTCCTGAATGGGGTCGAGAAGGTCATTTCGTGTGTAACGATACAACACTCCCTCCTCAACCTTCCAATCCGGATATTTCTCCGGGCGCGTTGTGACGTCAGTCACTCGCCTCAGGTACCAAGGGTCTCTTACCCCCTCGAAAGCTGCGAATTCCGCTCCATTCTCGAACTCACGAGACAGTGCATCTGGCGCGTGGTGCATCGCTCCTTTGCGATACACTATCTGAAAGTTCCACTGCTGAAGCTCGAGAATCCATCTCGCAAGTCGACCAGCAGGGTCTTTTTTGTTCCTTAGCCAGGTCAGAGCTGTGTGATCGGTTACGGCTGTGAATTTCGTACCCTCTATATAAGGTCAAAATTTCTTTATGGCGAACAAAAGCGCTAAACATTCGATTTCCGATACCGAGTAGTTGCGCTCATGCTCGTTGAGCATTCTGCTTGCGTAGCAGATCGGATGCTCATAGCCATCACTGTCTCTTTGTACTAGGCAAGCTCCCAGCGCAAAGGACGAGCCGTCACAATGGACGAAGAATTCTTTGTCAAAGTCTGGCCTTGCGAGCACAGGAGCCCGAGTTAAAGCGTTTTTTAGCTCCTCGAAGGCCTCCTGTTGCTCTGTGCCCCAATTCCAGCTTACGTCCTTTTTGATCAACTTCGTGGGAGGTACTTTAACATCACTCTCATGCTCAATGAATCTGGCATACCATCCAACCATGCCCAAGAAACGTCTGTGCTGTTTAACATTTCCCGGCACTGGATATTCGAGGACTGGTTTCACTCGATCAGGATCGGGTCTTAAGCCCTCTGCATCGAGGAGATAGCCGAGAAATGTTACCGAAGAGCAACCGAATTCGCTCTTCTCGACATTTATCTCAAGGCCATTCTCTACTAGCCTCTTTAACGCCAGTTCTAGCTAAGCTAAGTGATCAGAGAACGTGCCGCTGACTATAATCAAGTCATCCAAGTACTTAAAAATATACGGCTCGAACTCTGGTACAAAAAGGGCGTCCATAAGCCGATTGAACGTAGCGCCTGCGTTCATTAAGCCGAAGGGCATTCTCTCGAACTCCCATAGCCCATAACCAGGTATAGGGAAAGCCGTATACCTCTTACTCGACTCCGCCATCCCGATTTTTGTAGGTAGGCACTGCGTAAGTCGATTTTCGAGATGTACACGGCCCCCCGCAACTTATCGAGAATGCTGTCCACACTCGGCGATGGGTACGCGTCGACCTTCGTGACCTTATTCAGTTCACGAAAGTCGATACAAAACCTGTTTGATCCATCCTGTTTACGGACCACAACAGGCGCGCTACTCCAACCACTCCTGGAGGGCCTTATTAACCCCTTGTCCCACCATTCCTTAACCTCATCTCTCATGAAGCTAAGTATGGGTTGAGAATACCGGCGAGGCGCTGCCTTCTTAGACCGCTCATCTATAACCTCGATCACATGCTCTATTAAGCTCGTGAAAGCCGGTGATTCCTTCGGGATTACCCTCCGTACTAATTGGTCAATCTTGTCCTTTTCGTTACTTTTGAGTAACGATAACCCAGCAATCTCTGCCGTCAACATTGGTCGCTTATGGCGAGTTTCGCAGGGAAAGCACACCCCATCGTGCCTCCTCTCTGCAAACACATGCCAATTTGCGCGATCACCTACGCGCCAAACGTGATTGCCACAATCTATGACCAGATTGAAACCGTCATAGAAATCTGCGCCCAGATAGATCTCATAAGCGAGATCTTCTAGTACTTCAATGACTCTCACTACCGAATCGATCTCAAAAATCAACTTCAAGTTGCCAGCCGTCCTCATCACTCCGTTTGAGGCATTCGTGAGTGGCACAGCACATGGCGAGAGTCTTTGGGCATATTCCTCAGCGATTCTCTTACCCACAACAGTCACCTGGGCACCCTGGTCGAGCAGAGCGGAGTATGGCTGACCCCCACTGCTCACTACCAACAGGCGCCTATTTTCCATCATAGAGACGTTTACAACCTCGGGCTCCTCGAATTATGAATTATGCCGTCTCCATGACCATGTACCGTGACGTCTTGCTGTGGTACCAACGTCATCTCATGACCGTGTACCGTGACGTCTTGCTGAGGTACCAACGTCATCTCATGACCGTGTTCTATTACGTCACGACGCGTCACCGGTTTCTCTCGATGACTAGTTTTTGTGACGCCATTTTCTGTAAATGACTCCGACACATGCGCAGTTGTCAGCGGCACTTCTTTGCCAGCTGGTGACAGCAGAATGTTAAATTCCTGCGCATGCGCACATGCTAATGGTACATTGTTACCAGTATAGCACGACGAAGTCCTCGTTTTCCGCGACGCAATTTCTTCTTGGTTACACCTCTTTTCAGCTCTTTCGGAAGTTTTAGCCGTGTTTTCCACGGCCTCTGCCACCTCCAAGGCTGACAGCGCACCAGCGATCATCGAGCCTTCACCCCACTCATTTAAGGAATCGGTGGGTTCTAACGCTTCAAAACTTCTTAAAGTTCCGCG
This sequence comes from Chouioia cunea, assembly GCA_030064505.1. Classification (NCBI taxonomy): domain Eukaryota; kingdom Metazoa; phylum Arthropoda; class Insecta; order Hymenoptera; family Eulophidae; genus Chouioia; species Chouioia cunea. The sequence continues at coordinate 15,051,991 of JAOPFQ010000005.1, forward strand.
CCAGAAACTTTCCACGCTTGGGTGGGGAGTCATTACCTTATCACGTAATGACTCTCTTACCTCTCTGACAACGCCTACTTCCTCCGCCCTATGGCATTTACTGCTGCGGAGGTCGCAGGGCGGTTCGTCGCCTCCGCACACTCTTTTACCCACTGGTCCACCAAATCGGCACAGTTTAGGCAGGTCAAGAACGAGCAGTTCGGAGGGCCACACTTCGGACAACTCCTGACCCGAGCGTCAGGTCTCATTACCCAATTATTAGTTCACTTCCCTCGACTCCTCGCGCAAAATGCTTTGCGCCTCCCGAGACTGAGGGAAGGGCACCTCGTCAGCGGCGAAATCGCTAGGAGCAATGGGAGGGTTGAGCTCTGGTCTATTTCGATAGACCATCACTCTCAAGAGCCGATCCCTCAACTCTTCAAGAGTACCCTCGGCCCTTACTCCCAATTGCCCCGCTAGGTCGCACATCTCGTCGAAATTTGCTCCCGAGAGCTCTCGCACCAAAGCCTGAACGCCCGCATCCTTTGTTATGCGGCGCATCCTAAGCTCCCTGTCACACGATAATGACATGGCTAGACCACGTATAAAATTACGTTTATCGCACAATGCTACCCTGTAAACGAAACGCGTCTAAAATCCTTTAATAAATAAAAAAAAACTATATATAAAAACAATAGGGCCCAATAAAGCTAACCGCAGTGACCACCGCTCGTTTTAACTTTAGGGAGTCGTGGGAAGACCAGTGACCGTTATGACGGTCACTGACCACGTCACCAAGTGATCTCTAGACCCCAACGGCCCTCTATCGGCCAGTTATGGAGTCTAGGATCTGTGGTATATCCCCTATACCAACGCTCCTAGCGGCGAAGTGAGCAACCCCCCTTGGATACCTCACCAACCCTCTAACCCTTAAGACAGTGTGTGTCAACCTCAAGTTGGCTCAGGTTAGAGCCCACCCTTACACCTAATGCTCTTAGGTGGAGGCCAACCTTTAAGCTGGCCTCGGTGGTTGCTCACCTGCACACTGGTTAGCACTAGGTGGAGACCAACCTTAATGGTGGTCTCAGTGGAAGCCCACCTTAACACCTACCTACGAGTAGGTAGAGGCCAACCTTTACTTGGCCTCAGTGGACTACCACCTTTACACCTGCTCAGGTGTAGGCTCACCTTTACACCGTATCGGTGTAGGCGCGCCTTTACACTGCGGCCAGCTGGTAGAAACTGTAGTTGGGCTAGTTAGCCACAATGCCACCAGCGGTCGTTACTGAGCCGAAAGCTAGAGTGAGATAGCTATAGGAGCGAAAGAGACAGAGCGCAAACTAAGATTCGCGCTCTGTTTTGCCACCTTAACCGTCGCCGCTCACCGAATCTCGCGCGCAAACAATGACAACCGCGCAAACCAAAAACAAAAAAAAAAAAAACTCGCGCAACCACGTTAACGCCGCACTCACCTATTTTCTAACGCATTTTATTTCCCCACAAGGGATGCCATGTAACGAGAATAGCCCTAATGCATATTAAGGGAGGGAACTTACCTTATTAATTAAGGGCAATCACCTCCGTTCGCGTTGAAATTAATGTTAACAGTCCAACTATCGCAAAATTAACCACGAATAATAAAAGGGGAATGTAAGAGGCACGCTTACGGCCTAATATACGTTAGGGTTGGAATGGCCTTGAAAGGTCGAGGACAGGTGAGTAGGCAGTCGTTCAAATTAATAACGAATGGTTAATAAAAAAAAAACAATTTATTGAGACACGGCGAACACAAGAAAATTAAACGCAATTATATAAAGCGCGGCAAAAAAAAAAAATAATAAAAATAACGAATAAATCGGCGACGGCGAAAAGGTGCAATTCACGCACGCAATATAATTAATTGAACGGCCGTCGTAAGGCTCTGGCTAATTAGCCAGGAAGTCCGAACGAGGCCCGGCGCACGCAAATTTATAAACAAAAAAAAACAAAAGAAGAAAATTGCACGGAGGGAGAGAGAGAGAGAGACAACGAATAAGGGCACTCACCGATCAGCTGGACCTGGTGCACACCTTACACAAAAAAAAGAATCCACCTCACTTCACTCACAAACCAAAAAAAAAAACAACCAAAAAGAATACTTCAGCATACTCGCTCAGTTCAGAGGCTATAGGCCAACTGAATTTCGGTGAGTGTCACTCATCTTTCTCCGTCTCTCTCTCTCTCACTTACCGTGCATGGCAAGTCGACTTTCCGAGGTTCACGACCTCGGAAAGTAAACAAGCCCCGTCGCAGGCTCACCGATATTGACGAGCTCCGGCCAACGGCCAGGAGCTCCGTCACACTGTTTTGACTGAATACGCAATGTCCTGAAATGAATTATCATATCGTACAACAATCATAATATGATATTTCGTAATTGTATGTTTGAATTCAATTTTTGAATAATCCTAAATTTTTAAACACCTCGCAATAAAAACCGTATGTCTAATCTCTAATTTACAGTTAAATAATGTTTATTGAACTAAATTTAGCTATTTATATAGCTTACTTTAATTCCATATAAATACAGTCTCTAAACCCTACAGAGGGGGGAAAACTTACCTTTTTATCGGGGGAAGGCTCCCTCAGTCGCGTCGAAATCTATAAATCGCGAAGAATAACACGGTAATAAAACAGAATAATTAAAAGGGGCAGGTAAGAGGCGCAATTACGGCCTAACAGGCGTCAGGCGAGTAATGACCTTGAAAGGTCGTGGACAGGTAAATGGGCAGGCGTTAGAATAACAAGACGCGCGTAACAAAAAAATTATTTATTAGCGGCTATATAAAATTAATAGAAAACCCGAGGAGCGCATGAATACAAAAAAAAAGAGAATAATAATAATAATAATAGTAAACGGCGACAATTAGCGTTGGCGCAACAAAAGGAAAAATAACGGCCGTCACCAGGCTCCGGCTATTTAGCCAGGAGATCCGAGCGAGGCCCTACGCACGCAAGTAACAAAAAAAAATAAAACAATCAAAATAATGCACGGAGGGAAAGAGAGAAAATATAGGGTCACTCACCGACTCAGCCAACTCGCACAAAACCAAAAAAACAAATTTAAGCACTCACAAACTCACTGACACTTTTAACCGGGAAAATGTAACAAACAGCCCTCGTCTGTGGCTAATAATACACTGACTCGGTGAGTGTCACCTACCTCTTTCTTCCTTTTCGCAGCGCCGAATAGTTTAAGCGAATTTTCCGAGATCAGCGACGTCGGAAACATAAACATGCCCTAATCACGGGCTGCTAATATTGACGAGCTCCGGCCAACTGCCAGGAGTTCCGACACAAGATTACTACTTTTGCTGTACTAAACTCAATTTATTTGAATAGACTGCTTTTTTATTTTTCGTGGTAATGGATGACAATGCTATCTTAATCGGTCATTTTTAAGATTTCAAATAAACCGAGATATTGATTTTATTTTTACAATTTTTAGTAAACGTAATCTTCAAAAATCTTCTAATGACCTAGCGAGCCTCATTATTGCTATCTTCATTTTTTTTCGGCAAATATTAGTCACTAGTCACTACTGCTTTACAATCACTGCAATGCTTCCTCACCAAAATTGATGTCAAATTTCTGTATAACTATGGGGAATTCAACTTTGCCATCATTGCCACAGTATCGATACCAATATTCAAAATTGTCAATCCACTAAAAGGAATTCTTAGTATAATTCTTAGAGTAAGACATGTAAAATCGGCACACCTTACCCAATGCACTTTTTCTAATAGAATCACATACTTGAAATTCACAGCTCTAATTTGAAAATAAAGAATCTATAAAGTAAACGCCTCGTTTTAACATAAACATAATTAAGTAATAAATAATGGCACCTGACATTATCTTATCTAACAGTTACAGCTAATAAAGCTACATAATCCTTCTATTTGATTGTATTACTAACTGAAAACAAATGAGACTATTTCTATCTTAAGTATGAACGACATAACTTACGAGAATAAACCCTCGGCCTAATCTCGTTTCATGACAGCGATGCTCAATCGATAAAGTTAAAAATCGATTTAGAATTTCGCAGGTCACAAATCATTGTCTAGACAATCTGTAGGTTAAATGTACGTGTTATTCATTCTACCTATGTTTATATACAATTTGGAAAAATATACTCGTATTTTGGTTTCGTACCTAAATCAGCGTTCAATCTTTTAATGAGCGAAAATCATTATTGATTTTTAATGAAACCAACTCAGTTTTATACATAAAGTTATCGTTAACTATACTTCTAATAGAAATAAATGTTATAACCATAAATTTTGAACTTCGCTCTTGTCTCATAATTTGTACTAAATTTGACGCTAACTTATTAATTAATTAAAAAGTTATATAAATTAGAAAATACAATAACACGCGATTTTTAGAATTAACTAACACAAAAAAATAGCCTAGTTTTTAATTAGCACAGAAAAACTACATATGCAGATAGAGCTATATATCGATTTTTAAATGTTTTTATATTGAATATGTTTTTTCGTTTTTATATTCACTTCATTTTTAATCATGTTAGTTCATGTTTTATACAGTACAGGTTTTAAATCTTATAGATTTGATTTAATTAGCATCACTGTAATTGTGGTAGTAACAATTTTCACCCTAATGAAATTATTTAAAAGATGACTCAAATCATACTCATTGACTATAGATTATTTGTAGTATCAATTTCTTGAATTACAAGATTATTAATACGATTCTTTCAAGATATAGTATTTACAAATTTTATTCTAGTTGCAATCATAGTTACATGAACATTAATGTTATATACTGAACTATATATATTCTTTTTTATTAGAAATATCTCCGTTCTCTGAAGTCATAATTTTTTTCTCCAATGCTTCAAATTTATCCTGAACATATAAAAGTAATCTTTTTTCATATTCTTGACGTTTGACATATAGAACACAATCCTAAAAAGTTAATAATAACCTTATTCAAATCAATTTCCTAACAAATACGTATAAAATTAATTCATAGTCAAACTTACTTGTCTAGTATTAAAAAAGTCCTCATTGACCGTAGGGAGTGATTTATAATATTCTTTATTGGACAACATTATTTCATCAGCTGGATAGAAAAGTAAATAACTTTCAACTGCTTTACACGTTTCTTCAAGATTACCTACTGCATAAAATAGATTTTTTTAGTACAATTTGAGTAATTAGAATTTGTAATTGAAAAAATCAATTATAATATACTAACTATCAAAAGCGATTTAGTACTTTAAATTTTTGTATAATTAAATAATTATTTATGTTCATATTATCATATCAAGTAAAGGTTTTTTGGTATTATTCAATTTATTATGCCACGTCTCTCTCTCTCTCTTTCACTCTTTTATTTACATACTTGTTAAAATTGTTTCACGGGTTTTATTATTCAAAAAGAACCAAAAGTTTAATGCTCTGTCAATCTAAATGGCACACAGAAAGTTGGAGTAACTTGTCAACCGAAGCGTAGGATGATTTCGTTTTTAACAGAAATTATCCCTCATGAAGTCTTTGTTACGATTATGATTGCGTAACTTACGTACAATTTGAACTTCGTTTATCAACGGCCAACGTTTTTAAGACTCGCTTAATAATTATTTTTCTAATAAGTTCATAGATTATAAAATTTGTGTCAATTAAAACTTCGTCAACGACAGAAAAAAAATTAGTTTTGGAGCCAATCGGAGCAAGATCTTCGATCTTTTTATATTTGGGATATTGAAAACAAATAGGTCATCACATGTGCCGAGTTCAAAGCTAAAATATTTATTAACTAAAAAGTTATAAATAATTTAAATAATGTAATTTTGTTAACTGTTATAACTCGAAAACTACTAATCGAATCTGTACGATTTTTTTTTCAAAATACCCCGAAAAGATTGTATTTTGAGAATATACATATATGTCGTAATAATATATATGTTAATACAAAAATTACAAATAATTAAAATACATTTTTTCGATTTTTATTAAAAAGGCCAACTTTTATTTGGAAATTTTCTGGTGCAATTTGGCGCGATTCCTTGGCCAATTTTGTATAATAGTTGTGGCGAAGCTCCTGGCTGTTGTCCGGTACCCATTGGCGATCTTGTCAGCCGATTAGTCGCTCGTTATTCCGAGATTACTGACTTCGTAAAATTCATTACGAATTTTCGGCATGGAAAAGCGAGGAACAGGTAAGGCATACTCGTAGCCTAGTTCGAGAATAACAAGCTAGGCTGGTGATTCATGAGCGATTTCATCGCTGGTTTTTGCTCCCACTTTTGTCTGCGTTTCTCTGACCTCAACTTGGATGGAGAGTCGATCCATTGCATGTAAGGCGAGAATGAGCGCCTTAGCGATTATATAACGGTCTGCAGATGCATCTTGAGTCGTTATAGGAGGCCGCCCTCGGAAAGAACGCAAGTGAAGAGAATAATCGCTAACCTGCACCTCAAGTACTGAAAGTTTTTGGATGGCAAATCTATACGATATTTTGCCACCCTCAAGTATTATGGGGGAAAATTGGAGCGCAGACGAGAAAAAGAGTTAGGGTACGTACCTTCTCCGCCCAAAGATAAAATATTGCCGCTTGATGCAGCTTATTTAGCTCCCAAGGACCAATCAAGAAAGGTAGCAGCAATAGTTACGCATGTGGAGAGGGACAGGTCCTCTGGGAAAAAGAGATAAATAGATTTATTGAGTATAAGAGCGGTATTAAGGTACCTCTCACAAAGTTCATATAAAAGGATATGGTTTGGGATTGGGGCCCGGAGCAACAGGAGGCCTTCATTCGGGTATCCGAAATCGAATGTTTAGCGCTCTTGTTTGCCATTAAGAAATTTCAACCATACATCAAGGGGACGAAATTTACGGCAGTCACCGACCATACCGCTTTGACTTGGCTCAGGAATGAAAAAGATCCTTTAGGCCGACTCGCGAGGTGGAATCTCGAACTCCAACAATGGAATTTCGAGATTGTGTATCGCAAATGAGCGATGCACCACGTGCATGATGCACTGTCTCGCGAATTCAAAGGCGAAACGGAAATCGCAGCTTTCGAAGGGGTAAAAGACCCTTGGTATCTGAGGCAAGTGAATATTGAGAGACGCATAGTGTGAGCCATCAACTGGACACCTTGGCATGGAAAAAACCTATGCCCTTAACCTAGAGGTTTAAGGTTGAGCAAAAGGCTCCCTTAGGTCTTATGAGCAGACGTTTGGTGGAGCGATCGTGGGTAGTCTTTGCAACTGATGTCGTAGAACTGCCACAAAGTAGAAATCGGTTTAAATACTTGTCGGTCTTTCAAGACTGTTTTACCAAGTGGGTGGAATTTAAATGGTAGATGGAAGGGCACTCGCCGGGGCTTTGGAGGAGATCGTGCTGTTCCGATAGGAAATCCCTGATTACCTTGTACCCGGGTAAAATGTTTGAGGAAACACATAAAGGATACGGAATACAATACGTGCTCACTTCTCCATAACACTAACAAGCTGATTTCGTAGAGCGCTCTATCCAGACGCTTAAAACGATCATCTCCATCTTTGTGAATGGCAATCATCGCCAGTGGGATAAATACTTGCATGAATTTCAACATGCGATCAATACAGCGATTCAATCTAGCACTAGGGTCTCGCCGGCGATCTTGAACTTTGGGAGAAACCCCCCAACATGCCAAGAGCTTACGCCGCGAGATCGAAAAGCGAGGCTCGGTTATATGAATGAATCCTGAAATATGGAAGGACCGTCTGCGCAGATTGGGCGCGCTTCAGGACATGATAATTCGCCATCTTGAAGGAGCGCAGGACCGTCAAGAAAGGTTATTCAGGAAAGTCAGGAAAGGCTATTGTGACCGAGGCCGTCGGATGTGCGTTTCGCCATTGGAGATTTGGTCTTGCGAAGAGTGCATTCGCTATCAAATGCAGCCGTAGACCGAAATGCCAAGCTTGATCCTAAGTACGCGAGGTTGTATAAAATTATAAACACCCTCTCCCCAGAAGTCTATGTCCTTAAGGTCGAAAACGACAAGCAGAGAGCCATGGCTCACGTTTCAAAGTTTAAACGGTATTTGTCGCTGCGAACCCAGCACAATTGGGGGGGGGGGGGGGGGAGAGGCTCTAGAGTCGACATACACAGAGGGATTGTCTGTTGTGTTCTCCACGTTTATTGTTAGTCATTTTGTTTTCTTTTTATTATTTATTCATTTTGTTTATTTTTGTTTCGTTTTTTTATTAACATTTTTGGGGATGTATGCTGGCGACAGCGTGGTGAAAGCTGCAGCGTCCTTCCGGAAGCATCAGCTCTAGAGGGGGCTGTGACGTAGCTCTTGGCCGTTGGCCGGAGCCCGTCAGCGCTCTTGTCGGCCAATTAGTCGCTGGTAGGTGCAAGGTCGACGAGCTTGAAAGATTCACAACCAATTTTTTACAAGCGGATGGGAAGGAGAGGTAAGTCATACTCGCCGGGTCAGTAAGATTTGAGCAGCGAGAGAGTAAGTGTGTTTGGTTTTCGTTTGTTTTGGTTGAGTGCAGTGATTGAGTACTTTTCTTTTTTGTTGTTGTTGGGTTGATATCTTCCGAGTCGGTGAGTACCTTTCAGTTCTCTCCCTCACCCCCCGTGCGCTGATTTATTCGTTGTTTTTGTTTTGTTTATTATTTATGTTGTTAGGCTTCACTCGTTCCTCTTGGCTTTACAACCAGAACCTGCCGACGGCCATTATTCTTGTGTAACTGACGCCGCAGTTTTAAATTAAAATTTTGATTTTATATATTTTTTTGTTTATCAATTTTGACGTTATTTGTTTTTTTATATTTTTCATTTCTCTTTTTTCTTTGTTATTAATAAATTTGTATTTTATTTTGAACTCCCGTTTTGTCATTGACGCCTTGCCGACTTACCTCCTTGTAACCTTTCAAGGTCATTCCTTCCTGGCGCACGTCATGCCGTTATGCGCCTTATACCTTCCCTTTTATACAATCAATTTTTGTTTACGATTTTTCGTTTTTTTTATATGTATAATAATTCAACGCGTCTGAGAGAGCCTTGCCTTAAACTTACGGTAAGATTCCCCTTTTCTACTCATTAATTTAGATATCGCGTTGTATAGTCCATAAAAAGAGTTTACTGACTTTTAATGGGGGTTAGATAATAATCTTCCAAAAAAATCGTTACCTGTGACGCAACTATTAGAAGCGTCGCACTCTCCCGAAATGTTTTCAGGTAATTCAGTTCTATAAATCAGTACCATGGGCTGTATATTATGTAATCGGAATCAATATCCGTATACACAGTATCGTATTTACTCGATTATAAACAATCTAATCGAGATGAGATGGAGCGTAACATTTCATATTATTTTAGAAATTATTCGTGCTTTACAAGAAATCTATTTTCCAAGTGTAGTTAGAAATAAACAGTGTAGTTATAGCATGATAATTACACAAGAGATATTATGAAAATGCAATTAAAATACTCAATTACTTGATAAACATATAATATTATTTCATAATGTCACAATCATTCGAATTATTTACTACATTTTATAAATGTATTCATAAATTAATGATAAAAATTTAATATAAAAGTTAAGTAAATAGAAATTTTAAGTTATACGAAATTACACCAAAATATTTATTTACATTTATATTATAGATTTTAATTCTGTAAACTATAGAATATGGTATTCTTTTACAATTAATTCTTTGCCGTTTTTATTTATTGGAAGAATGCTTAATAGCTTAAAATACCATCGATAATCAACGCTTGTTTTAATACCGATAATAATTTCGTTAAATTTCTATATATTCTATCATCATACAGTAAGTAAGTTTTATATTAGGTATGGCTTTTTCAGCTCATTTGTATAATTTCTCTGCTGAAGAAATGCTTACATTTTGCACCTCACTCGAATAGTTTCACAATTCAAAAACCCAAATTATCGAGAAAACAGCGTTTAAAATTGATTCTACTTAAATTTTTCCCTTCTACGATTTTAATTTAAATTGATAGTGTCGCATAGTTGAAAAATATTTCATGACACTTCTTAAGCTAAAAATACGAAATATTCTGATACGAACGGTATATTAAAAGTAATTTAATTTTATTTTTTGAGTTGTGACACTGTTTGAGCAGATGTGCGATTTGTATTTTACAAATTGGTGTTCCGAGCTAGTCTTTTCGCTTTACCGTCAAGTCCATTATACGCACTTTCTCCTTAGAAACCTGAAAAAAGGGAGATTCAGCTTCCTTCGTATATATTCCAGTTCGTATACATCATATTGAAAAACTAAGGTTACAAAATCATAAATAGTTTTTGTAACATTGTTCTCGTATTTATTTATAATGTGATCAATTAACTTCTAACAGAATGATATAATGGCATTTACGTAATTTTTCGTATTTTCCAAAATTATGATGGACCTGTCTTCTTCAATTTTTTCTTTCTGTTTCATGTAAATTCCAAATGTAGATTGGTTACCTACTTGCCGTTTCGATGATTTAGTTGGACCTGGTCTCCTTAGACCATAACTTTCAAATTATGCCGACGAGTTTTTATATTATCAATTTTACTTTTGGCAATAAACTGATGTTCTAATAATTGATATTTATTTAAACTGTACTTCAAGATGTTTAAGATAGTCTTTAATACTGTACGTATAATATTTTTTACTTCTTCATTTACTATAGATGTTCTGGTTCTTGAGAGTAGATATAATAACATTCCTTCATGTTCATGAAGTTTTTTAGCGGTTTATACAAAATAAAACGAATAATTAATTTCTCTTTCTATTTCACACACACTTATAGGCAGTGTAATCGCAGTTAATACATGTACCTTTTCTGAATTGGTGTTTGCTTTTTCATATACTGCTTTCAGGTCTTTATAAAATCCACTTTTGTTTATAAATTCATCTTGATTACTGTATACGTTGCTATATTTTCTCACAAATAACATTTTTTAAATATTCGGTAATGAATTGATTTTTATTATATTAAATCAGGTATTTCAATATGTATTGAATTCATTTTTCCGATTTCAAAAAAATTAAGCAATGCATTTAAGTGATCTATTTTTCTACGTTCATGTTCGTCGATAATGATTTCATCATCACATTGTACGTAGCAGATATTTTGATCTTCATTGGTACTTGAGTCAAAATTGACTTCATTGTTCTGATGAATAAAATCTTTACAACTACCATTTTCTTCACTTGTATGTCGTAAATGTTTGTCACTGTAATCAGAAACTTCATTTGGATCTTTGAGAAAACCACTTATCCTGAACACGAAACAAATATTGTCAAAGATTCCTTGTTTACGTAATTTGAATCGATTAGGACACGTGTGAATGGCATGATTCTGTAATTTTCTTTAACACATTAAGGTCCATGCCAATCCTGCGTAAGATGATGCCAAACTAACTATACCAATGTTAGGAAAATCGAAAAAAAATGCCATTTACTATTATTTATAAAAAATTATGTAAACAAATTACCCAAAAAATAATAATTTTTGAAAACTGATATCTGCGTTCGATTCTACGGGAAAAAATACGACAGAAATGTATATAACATTTTTTTCAGATTTCTATTTGTCTACATAAAATAACTATAACAAATTGAACTTCTGTAACACAACTGAAATTTTAGATAGGCTCGTGTTCATCCTAGTGATTTCTATATACGGGTATAGAACATTTCTCCTAATAAAACTGAGTTTTTATTGCACACAACAAGATTGCACATTTTACGTACCTACCTTTGTTTATTGTGTGTCCATGTAATTAACAATCACTTGACTTTTTTCGTCTGACAGTAGGTGTACTAGAAAACTTACGAAGATAATATTTGCAAACTTCTTGCACAATGTTTTAGATACCTTTGGCATCTCTGGGTGGATGGTTACAGTCAAATTGAAGACACAATGCAAAATTATCGTACACTGAGAAATTCTACATTGGCGTTTGTTGAGGTCCGTTCACTTCGACTATTGAAGTTTAACTAACTCGACTGAGCGAAAACGTTATTAAATATATTATTTTCGGATCTCAGCTAATCTTAAATATTGGGAAAAAGAATGAAAAAAAAATAAAAATTTTGGCACTCATACCAAATTATTGCTCGCATTAATTTGCTTAAGTGCATCATATTTTCGTAAATTATTTTTGTCAAAAATGTTAGTCCTACTTATTGCTATCTAAGTCTACTGACTTATAGAACTGAACTATTTGGAAAAATTGTGGAAGAGTACGATGCATCTACCAGTCCTATTTTCCAGCTGAGCATCGCAGGTAGTGCTTTTTTTGCAAAATCATTACCTAGTCCCTATTAAAAATAAAGTTTTATTACATATTATTATATAAAATTGTCCAAGGAATCAATCGCAATAAACATTTTTCAAATAAAAGTTCTTTTTAATAAAAATCGAAAAAAATGTATTTTAATTGTTTATAATTTTTTTAATAAGAAATATTTGTATAAATTTAAATATTTTAATAAGAAATGTATATTCTCAAACTTGATACAAGTGATGACGCTCATATTTGCATTCGATGTACTATATTTAAAAAAATCAAAACCTTGCTTCGAGTTTCCCTAAAACTAATTTGTTTTTTCTCCAATATAGGTTGAACCAAATATTTTCTGAATATTAATTTTAGATAATGCTCCTTATGGCTTACATTTCAAATAACTGTAAGACAAGTTTCTACTATCAATTATTGCATTATTGTAATTAGGTATGGGTCGATGATTCAGAAGGAATCGATAATAGTTATGCCTGCTATACAGCTATAAAAAACAAATAAAAAAAAGATGTTTCACATATAGAAAGAAATATACAATTAATTTCTTAATATGATCACTTAACGAAACTCTATAATTATTTGACTGACAATTAGCGAAAGGAACTTCGTTCCTACGTGGGATGTTGTGATGCTACTTGTCTCTTGTTTATTAATCTTATGTTGATAAAATAACCCTAATCAATTCAATGGAAAGTTGGTGCAAACTCATGCTAAGATATAAAATACTTATTTAAAATTTACGTCGCAATAAGCATTTCGATATCAAATTCATGTTTTAGATTGTCGTAGATTTTAGTAGTTAAATTTATTAACAAATTTAGATCGGCAATAATTTACACGGATGGGTTACCCCCGCTACTCCCAGTCTATAAATCAGTGGTACTTTAGGACCTCCCAATGGGATCAACAGTATCCGACAAGAGCTCGGACAAAATCTAGGACAATTTTTTGTCGACACGATCCGACCGATGCTTCAGAAACCCTGAAGGTGGTATACCTTTTGTAGCCACCACCTCACTGTCCGTTTCCTATACATCTAACTGACCATCCTATTACCACCCGTTTGGAACAACATACATCGTTTCAGCTCTGAAACGTGGGCTATTGCCACTCGCTTGCCACTATCTACCTCCAACAAGTAGACTTCCGTGGAGACAACTTCTTAATCTAGTAACTACATTCGTTAGCGAATGTATTTTTTGCATGATCAGATACCCACGGCGGACGCAATCATAGTAACACTTCTGATGATCCTGTATTGACTTGAATTATCTAATCACCAAGTCTTGGAGCACACTTAATATTTATGATGGTCTTCACTTCTAGACCAACACAATAACGGCGAAACTTTAGTACCCTACTCGATTCTCATGTTGATTGTGTATCGAAATTCAAGTAGATGCTTATCTTACTCTCCGTGGTCACTATCCACAAAATGGAAAACATAATTTTTATTGTCTAGATCAAAATTCGCTTATTACTTTAAATTTCATCCACTACATAAAGTAATTCTGAAACAGATACTGGAAGTAATTCTTACTTCGTAACAACTCTACACCTATCGCCAATATTGCCTACCGTCGCACCACCATCCGTCTGACCATTAGACGCAAGGGTTAATGTTATTACTAGTCGCTCTGATCGATCTTAATCTTCTAGCACTTTTGAAAATGCTGAAAATAATCTGACACGTCGTACCACACATCCCAACAATAATACTCTCAGGTTACCCGGTCGTAGGTTTTATCACTATTAAGGTGTTCCCCTGAGGGCTTATAACGTACATCCCTCACTACGCGGTTGCGGAAGTCACTCTGTATCATCAATCAGTATACTTTTTTATTCATGACTAAGTTGAGCCGATTTCGCGAGTAACGATAAAGCATCCCATCCTTGACTTTCTATGTATCGGTACGCTCTGTGGCATCCTTGACTGATCATGGATACCATGGATCTTTCTTTGAATATTTCTCCGGGACCACACTCTCAATAAGTCAGGTTGTCTGCTTTATTTTTGTGTTACTCAACACTGAAAATTTGACAATCTCTGTCGTCAATGTCGGCTATTTATAGTGGATCTTGCAAGGGGGAAACATCTAATCGCGTACCATTTCTGCAAACACATGTCAATAAACATGGTTACACACACGCCAGATGTGATTGCCGCAGTCTATAACAACTTTTAATTGATCATAAAAGTCAATGCCCAGATAAATATCATAACCAAGATCCTTCAGCACGGCGCTCACCTCAATCATTCACACAATCTCGTTAACCACGAAAATCAACTTGAGGTTGCCCGCAGTTCTTAGAGTATTGTTTAACGTATTCATGATCTGCACCATGCACGGCGATGACCCTTCTACCCACTACCGTTATCTGTGCACCTTGGTATAGAATTACCAAGTACGACCTGCCGCTAATGCGCACAATCAGTAAGCGCCAATTGTCAATCATGAAGACGTTCGTCGCTTCAGGCTTTGCCTTAATCCCTATATTCAATTAGTTTCCATAAAACGCTATATTACACTTGTATATTATCAAGTTGTTATATACATACTATACACTACCGAGACTTCAGTGCATCCACAGATCACCCAGCGGATCTTACACCGTTCTCGGTTGGCCCGTATGAAATAGATGAGATGAATAGTTTATTAATCTATGAATTTTTGGATTAATGCATCACTCCTTGCAAAATGTTTTAACTTTTGTATGTACTTCATCCTAATCATTTTAATGCGTTATACATTGAAATTTATTTGAACATAAATAATAAGTTGTTTTAATACTTTTTTTACGAATAAAAATATTTTACAATTACGTTTTTGATGTAGTAAGAAGTTTATTCGTTTAAAATGTATAATTATAAAAAAAGTGCGGCTTTTTAACGGTAAAAATGCGTCGAATACGTGCATATTTTTCTTTCGTACCAATGAGTTATTTCATTATCTAATATTTCTCAAAATAGGCAGATTTTTTCGATTCAAATTTAAGTTTCTAGAATTTGTTATACAAGTTTCATATATTTAACAATTATACTTTAACAATTAGTTGATAATAAAAATTCATTTTGCTTGTTAAAAATAAGTTTTAAAGGGCCAGATATGCTCAGTTGGGGTTTTGGCGTTGAAGCGCTAGGGATAAAACAATCGCAATAAATCGTCCTGACCATTCTCTTTAAACGGTACATTTAATATATGAAAAAAAATTTGTATTTATCTAACAATGATTAAAGTATAATAGTCAACTAGAGAAATCCTGTATAAAAAGTTGTTGAAGCTCAAATCTGAATCGAAAAAATTGGTTTATTTGGAAAAATTTTAGTCGAATATAAATATATTCTTTTAATCACCGCATTTGACTGCCAAAACGTCAGCAAATATAGCAAATATAGATTTTAAATGAACAAACTTATTAATTTATGAACAACATAATTGTGATAAAGTTTTATTAAAACAAATAATACAAATAATCATTTTCATTGTGTATTTATATCCTATTTGAAGCCAAGCTATTTTTCCACATGACTTGCCCATGCTCACTGATAAAGAAAACAAAATTCCTATCATATAAATACATAGAAAGTGTTGCCACTCTATCAAAGATGAGATTCTGTATAATGAATTTTAATGCTTACTTCAGGCGTCTGTGACTATTTCGTCCCTTAATATTAATAATTGAACGAGGATTAAAAAAAATACCAATTGCAATTAGAAATTCAATTTATTGTTCAATTATAAAAAAAATATTTTTACGATAATAGTGTTGTAATAAAAGTATATCCTTTACACCGAAAAATATTCTATTTGTTTATACTATTGATAATCGTTATTTTTTAAATTTCGCAAAATATTAATTAATTAACAAATAGTTGATTTATACAATTATTTTTGCAATTAAATGAAAACTGTTTGTTCGAATTTCATGTTTGACATATTATTTTGTAGTTCATCCCACGCCTTTTTTCGAAGGATTATACCCCCTTAAAATTATTTTCAAAAGACTTTAAAAGACCACTTTAACCATTCGTTTTATATTGGCATCTTTTATATTCAACCACGGAAAACTCTAACTGTAACGAAAAAAGGGCCTTGAATTAAACATTTTAAAGTTAGGTCCAATTTGAGTCAGTTCTTTGCGTTGAACTCAAAATCTCATTCCGTTTTCATTTCAATTAACAAACTACCTGAAGTAGAATACATGTCAGGTAAATCACATATGGAGCTTGCAACACATAAGTAGAATATATTCCCTTAATCAAATTATTCTTTCAAAGTTTACCTGATTCAAGGTTTTCTTCGTCATCGACGCCTATTCTATTTTGATAGTTTTGTTCCATAAAAGATCGAGATGCAATTTAAGCTTTATCCTTGTCAAACAGAACTATTTCATTTGTCAAAATTTCATTCAAAGAATGTTTTCCCTGTTCCCATCTATACTCATAATTATTTTCCAATTTTATCTGTCTTGCCAAATTGTTACTCAATACTTTCTCGTAAGATTCACAATGAAGAGAAATATCAACTTCCGGATCACTGTTATTCGCCTCAGAAAATTCATTATCGTCAGAGTCATCACATTCGTCAGATTCAAACTCTGATTTCCCCGAACCATCAGGATCTGAGATATAAATAGCGTGCAACGCGAATAGCCCTAAAGTCTATTGAGGGAGGGAAACTTACCTTGTAGATGAAGGTCAATCACCTCCGGTCGCGTCGAAATTTAGATATTAACGGTCCAACTATCGCAACTAAAACACGAAAAATAAGAAAAGGGGAAGGTAAGAGGCGCGCTTACGGCCTAATATGCGCCAGGATGTAATGACCTTGAAAGGTCAAGGACAGGTGAGTTGGCAGGCGTTTAAATAATTGGACGCGCGAAATAACGTTGGAAAACAAAATTTATTAACGGCTATTGACAACGGAAGTTCTAAATTTTAAGGCGCAACAAAAGAAAATTCAACAATTGGTGACGGCGAATCGGCGACAAACCACGTAGCTAATTAAATAAATTAACGGCCGTCGTAAGGCTCCGGCTAATTAGCCAGGAGGTCCGAACGAGGCCCGGCGCACGCAAACAAAATAAAACAACAAAAAAAAGAAAAATGCACGGAGGGAGAGAGAGAGACAAAAGAGAACACTCACCGAATATCTGGACCTGGTGCTCACCTTGAGACACAACCACACACTTAACACCTCACAAACCAAAAGCAAAAAAAAAACAGAAGAAAACTTTAAACTGTCCAGCTCAGAGGCTAAAGGCCAACTGAGCTTCGGCGAGTGTCACTCATCTATCTCTATCTCTCTCTCTCACCTGCCGTACACGGCAAGCCGACTTTCCGAGGTTCATGACCTCGGAAAGTAAACAAACCCGACCGCTCGCCTAATTTAAATAGACGAGCTCCGGCCAACGGCCAAGAGCTCCGTCACAGCCCCCTCCAGAGCTGACGCTCCCTCGAGGACGCGGCAGCTCAACCGCCTGCGGCCGCCATGCAAAATAAATAAATAAAATAATAAAAAAAAAAAACCCCAAGAATCAACAAAAACAAAAAGAAACAACCCAACACCATAAACCCAAAGAACCCAGATATAAAATAAAATAAAAATAAAAATAAAATAATAATAATAAAAAAAAGGTGTCGCCGCTCGGTAGGACCAACCCTACCTCCAGCCTAGAGTCGCAGGCGCGCCAGTGGCTCCATTGCCTGGGCGCGAGCCTGCAACTCCGAGCGTTGGAGGCTGGTCAAGCCCCTCCAAACAGCGCAAATGGCGGCCACTGCACCTGTCCCCTGAGGGTGCGGCGCCATTCCAGAAACGCAATGGACGAAGTACCCCTGCTGTTCCTCGTCCAAAGCCCAATACCGCTCCAGGACTCCCCAACCGCGCCTCCAGGGACAAAAGGGCCCTCGGGCACGGCTGACGGAGAGGCTCCCAGAGCTGAAGACGGGCGACGAGTCGCAGTAGCGGGCGCGGCGAGCGAGTTAAACGAGGAGGGTTTTCCTCCACTAGCGCTCGCAGCCTCGTCCTCGCGCCTCCCGATGGCGCGCATCCTCCTGCTGCCAGCTCGCTTGGCAGGGGTCAGCGCTCCGTCCTCGAGCACGCGGAAGCGGATTCCGTCCACCATGCGGTAGAGGGCTCGCCCCTCTGCCCCTTTGGCCACTGACGTTATTGGCGGCGGCGTTCTTACGCCAGCCGCCATGACAGGGCCCACTGTTGGCTGTGCCGGACCAACCATGCTCCCGTAGCGCCTAGCGGCCTCCTCTTGGCGCTTTCGGAGCAACGCTCGTTTCCGCTGCTCAACACGCCTGGAGGCCTTGCGCGGGGAAGGTGGGTCGCGCGATGGTCGGCTGGCCTCCCCCGCACCGTCACCGGATGGAGTCGGAAGGTGGTATGACTCCATGTCACGGTGGAAATCGGGGAGCATGCCGACCCTTTTGCTGCCCCTCTTCTTCCTATCTGCAGCCAACTCCTGCTCCCTCCTGCGCTCATCGCGCGAGTAACCCTCCGGGGGATACGCCCCCCTCTTCTTGGGAGGGTTACACGGTGGTGGGGCCCGGGACCTCACCGCAACGGACTCGGGCCGCCCAGAGGAGAGCGAGACGGCATAGGCGTCGGTATATCTGGCGCCTTCGGCGCCATACCGGTCCCACACCATCTGCACTCCCCTCGCCAAACCGTACATCCGGAGCACCCGGATGACGTTGGCCCGAATTACCGCCGGATTTTGGCCAGTCCACCCCACCTGAGCCGCAGGCTCATCCCAGGAGGTCTCCTCGACCCTCCCAGGCGACGAGGCAGGAGGTTGGGTCCTCTCTGGCTCGCTGGATGGGCATGTTGTTGCTGCCATGACGTCCTCCAGTTCTCGCTGGGCCTGTTGGCTGTCCACCTCCAGCGGAGCCACCTCGGTGATATTAAGCGAGCGGCTTCTCTCCTCGATTTCCTGAATCGCAGGATCGGGGGAGATGTCGGCTTCAGCGGGCTGATGCCGACTAGCCGTCGCTCCGAGATGCTCCGCGGAGGCCACAGACTCCAGCGAAAGGCCGATGGGCGGCTCCATAGCCAGCCCATCGGCCTCAGATGGCTTGGGAGTGACGGGCGGCTCCTCCATGAGCAGTTTGCCCGTCATCTCTACCTCCTCGTCGAAACTCGCCATGGCCAATCTGAGAAGGGGAGAGCAACAAAAAAAAACAAAAAAAACAATAAATAAATAAAAAAAAAACAAATCAAAGTAGGCAGCACAACCTAACCCTCCGTGCATCACTCTAGAGGGCCCCCCATTTAACGGGTTCGTGGCGGCAGGTAGCGCTTAAGCTCGGAGACATGAGCCATGGCCACCTGCCTTCCATCTTCTACCTCGAGGACGTATACTTCCGGAGAGAGGGTTTGCAAAATCCTGAACGGCCCCGCATACTTGGGATCTAGCTTGGCATTTCGGCCTGCGGGCGCACTCGATAGTGAGTGCACCCTCCGCAAGACTAAATCCCCAACGGCAAAACGCACGTCTCGACGGCCTCGGTCATAATACCGTTTCTGGCGGTCTTGCGCTGCCTCAAGATGGCGAATCACCAAATCCTGAAGCGCTCCTAACCTGCGCAGACGGTCTTTCCATACCTCAGGATTTATTTTTATGACTAGGCCTCGTTTCTCGGTCTCGCGGCGTAAGCTCTTGAGTTGTTGGGGGTTTCTCCCAAAATTCAAGAACGCCGGCGAGACCTTCGTGCTCGATTGAATCGCCGTATTTACCGCATGGCGAAACTCGTGCAAATGCCGGTCCCATTCGCGGTGGTCACCGTCCACAAATATGGATATCATTGTTTTGAGCGTCTTGATGGAGCGCTCCACGAAATCAGCTTGTTGGTGGTATGGAGGAGTGAGCACGTGCTGTATGTTGTATTCTTTGAGGGTATCCTCAAACACCTTCCCCGTGTAACTCTTTCCATTATCAGTTACCAGGTAGGTAGGGATTTCCCATCTAAACAGCACGAGCTCCTCTAAAGCTCTGGCGAGTGCCCTTCCATCGGCCGTCGCCAGTGGCTTAAACTCCACCCACTTGGTGAAACAGTCTTGAAAAACCACCAAGTATTTAAACCGATTCTTACTCCGTGGTAGCTCCACCACATCGGTCGCAACTATTATCCAAGGTCTCTCCACCAAACGTCTACCCATGAGGCCCAAGGGAGCTTTTTGCTCAACCTTGAACCTCTGGCATTCCTGACAACGCTGAATAAAATCTCTTACGTCGTACCACACGCCTGGCCAAGAGTATTCTCGGATCACCCTGTCATAGGTCTTTTCCATGCCAAGGTGTCCCGACGAAGGTGCACAGTGTGCATCTCTTAACACGCGCTCACGGAATTCGCTTGGCACAACCAAACGCCATCGCTCTTCGTGCTCCTGAATGAGGTCGAGAAGGTCATTTCGTGTGTAACGATGCAACACTCCCTCCTCGACCTTCCAATCCGGATATTTCTCCGGGCGCGTTGTGACATCAGTCACTCGCCTCAGGTACCAAGGGTCTTTTATCCCCTCGAAAGCTGCGAATTCCGCTTCATTCTCGAACTCACGAGACAGTGCATCTGGCACGTGGTGCATCGCTCCTTTGCGATACACTATCTCAAAGCTCCATTGCTGAAGCTCGAGAATCCATCTCGCGAGTCGACCAGCAGGGTCTTTTTTGTTCCTTAGCCAGGTCAGAGCTGTGTGGTCGGTTACGGCTGTGAATTTCGTGCCCTCTATGTAAGGTCGAAACTTCTTGATGGCGAACAAGAGCGCTAAACACTCGATTTCCGATACCGAGTAGTTGCGCTCATGCTCGTTGAGCATTCTGCTTGCGTAGCAGATCGGATGCTCATAGCCATCATTGTCTCTCTGTACCAGGCAAGCTCCTAGCGCAAAGGACGAGCCGTCACAGTGGACGAAGAACTCTTTGTCAAAATCTGGCCTTGCGAGCACAGGGGCCCGAGTTAAAGCATTTTTCAGCTCCTCGAAGGCCTCCTGTTGCTCTGTGCCCCAATTCCAGCTTACATCCTTCTTAATTAATTTTGTGAGAGGTACTTTAACATCACTCTCGTGCTCGATGAATCTGGCATACCAACCAACCATGCCCAAGAAACGTCTGAGCTGTTTAACATTTCCCGGCACTGGATATTCGAGGACTGGTTTCACTCGATCAGGATCGGGTCTTAAACCCTCTGCATCGTGGAGATAGCCGAGAAATGTTACCGAAGAGCAGCCGAATTCGCTCTTCTCGACATTTATCTCAAGGCCATTCTCTACCAGCCTCTTTAACGCCAGTTCTAGCCAATTCAAGTGATCAGAGAACGTGCCGCTGACTATAATCAAGTCATCGAAGTACTTAAAGACGTACGGCTCGAACTCTGGTCCAAAAAGGGCGTCCATAAGCCGATTGAACGTAGCGCCTGCGTTCATCAAGCCGAAGGGCATTCTCTCGAACTCCCACAGTCCATAACCAGGTACAGGGAAAGCCGTATACCTCTTACTCGACTCTGCCATCCCTATTTGTAGGTAGGCACTACGCAAGTCGATTTGCGAGATGTACACGGCTCCTCGCAATTTATCGAGAATGCTGTCCACACTCGGCGATGGGTACGCGTCGACCTTCGTGACCTTATTCAGTTCACGAAAGTCGATACAAAACCTGTTTGATCCATCCTGTTTGCGGACCACAACAGGCGCGCTACTCCAACCACTCCTGGAGGGTCTTATTAACCCCTTGTCCCACCATTCCTTAACCTCATCTCTCATGAAGCTAAGTATGGGTTGAGAATACCGGCGAGGTGCTGCCTTCTTAGGCCGCTCATCCACTACCTCGATCACGTGCTCTATTAAGCTCGTGAAAGCCGGTGACTCTTTTGGGATTACCCTCCGAACCAATTGGGCAATCTTGTCTTTTTCGCCACTTCTCAGCAACGATAGACTCCGACAGGAGCTCCGTCACAAGCGTAAAAAAAATTATCTTTTCCAATAGCTTCTATTCTTGTTTTCCTAGAGCGTGATACCATTACCGATTGAATATTGCATGTATTTGTAGAATCAAATTACAATGGAGGGTCATTTCTTTTTCTTTTAGGCATTTTGCACAGATATCCAAGATCAGTTGCAATCAATGTAGTATACAGTTACATTGAAACCGAGTGTTTACAAGTTTTCCAAAGCGTGAGTATTGGTAGTTTTGCTTATGTATGATAATGTGACTAGAGTATTTTTTCAATAATTAGTTTGTTACACGAAAATCGGATGGTAAAAAACGAAAAAAGGCAATCAATGAAGTTAATATTTTTATTTTTCTGGAGATACCTGAAAAACTACGGAGGCGCCGTAGATATAATATACTTAAAATTATAAAATGGAATCTCATAGATATGTGAACATATCGAAGTACATATGGTTTAAAACATTTTTTTCTTCGAAAACTATATAATTTACCAAAAATTTCCTAAGTACAAAAATGTCTGAAAATTAGTCAAAGAATGTCCTCGATTTATTGCAGGATTTTTCGATACACTTTTGAACTCTTCAATTTCCTGTTATTTCGGAAATTAAAAAATCTTCTCCGACCATTCTAAAAAAATTTGGAAGTGTTCTTGGACTAATTTTAAGACATTTTTATTCTTAAAAAATTTTCACAAAAGTCTATAGATAAAAATTCGTAATGTTTCAAAAAATAAATTTTTCATTTCAACCGTCATTTTGTTGAATCGAAAAATTTTCATATCTGGGCAACCTTCGTAATATTCATTTGAGACATTGAGACTGCGATCTAGATAGGTTTTCAGCATGTAAACCAATGTTAAGAGAATGAGAAGTCGATTTAAAAAAAAATTCGATCGAAAATGTCAGCGTTTTTTTTTATTTTTGATGTTTTGATGGTAAAATTTTTTAAGCGGAACTTTTAACCAACATCAATGAAAAGAGCGCCCTTAAAAACATAAGAAACAGTGTTTCCCACATTTTTTCGTTCGAATTCTTAATAGCAATAATTTGAACTCAGCTCTCGAAAAAACGTCTTGTGGGCGTTAATGGGTTAAAATGCTAACGTTTAATTTTTCACGGCAAAAATGTCGAAACGACTATGCGCAGTTAAAAGTTGCACTAATTAAACAAAAATTGTGATTTGTTGCTCCATTGTTTTTTAAAGGATTCAATTGTGTAGGTATTATTGTACGTGTGTTATCTATAAAGCTTCCAAGCTTTATTTTGTTCATGTCGGAGAATAGTTAGATGTAACATACGCATTTATGATTAGATGATTCAGATTCATTCAAAAATATCCAACTGATGATAATCCAGCTAAAATTAAAGATAAATGGAGTAGCATAGAGAAGAAAATTATCATCTTAAAGTATTTATTATGCAATGAATTTGTGTAATCCCAATATTTTTTGTAACGATTAATAATTATTTGTAATACAAGTAAAAATTTTCGCTTTCTTATAAGTATTTAATCATGTAAAAATTACAAATTATTTAAAGACAAAAAAATAGTGACTCTAGAAAAGACAATGGACGCCGTAAAGGTAAGACTTTCATTAATACTTTGTAACCATACCATTCGAAGCGATCGTGGTAAATTATCAGAGCCATCGATTAAATGAGATTGATGATTCTGTGTTGAAAGATATTTTTTCGCTCTTTTTAAATATTTTCTTATAAAGTAGCTTGATTAACATAATTTTCAATTCCGAATCTTCCTTTTATATTTTTCCCTAAATGTTCTATGAAATTCAAATCCGAAGATAGATTTGGGTTATAGGGTTGATCTATGAGAGACACGTATGCTTTTATCATTTTGATGAGAGTACGGACTACATCGATTCTAAACGTATGCATTAATTCAAATCTACAATTATTTCCTAGATATCATGACGAGGCAAGAGAGAGAGAGAGAGTCAAATAGGTGTACATTTGTCGTCTTTCAAAAAATATATATGATAGGCGTTCAATTCTTGACAATTCACAACCTCAGAATCCATGCATTCGCTTTAATAAGATATTTATTTGTGCTCACGTATTAATAAGACTTCAATATATGTAGTAAAAAAATATGATTTTGTGATTTAATTAGATTCACCACAGTTAGTCATTAAAATAATACCTCTCACAGACATTAGTTCAGATGCTAAAAATGGAACGCGTATGCAAAAACCGATTAATAAAAAGAACAAATTACACAGACCGACAACATTTCGAAATGGATAAGACCCAGAAAAGCGACATATTTCCGAAGGTTTTCGACGCGCTGGATCCGATTCTGGCTTCAGAAATAGTCCATCATCTAAGGTTCTCGAGATATCTTGACCGAAAAATGCGAAAAAATACGCTTTTTCGCTATATACGAGGTTATGTAACATCACAAATAAATGTTTTTTTTCAAAAACGGGTAAGACCATTAGAAAGGAACACTCTTGCCCTTCGTAATTCGTTTTTCAGATTTAAGATGGCTTTTTTCCAAAGAGATATCATTGATTGAAGTTAAGTGTTTTCGCAGTTTCGTAACAACATTAAAAAAGCCTATATAGCATATGTAAGGCTATACCATCAATTTACTGATCATGAATAAGAAGCCGGATTTTGAAACTAAGGCGGTTTGGTTTTATAGATCAGGGGTTATAGCTTCACATATGCTTTATAGGCTGTTTTAATGTTGTTACGAAACTGCGAAAATACTTAACTTTAATCAATGAAATCTAGATGAAAAAAAAGCATTCTTAAATCTGAAAAATGGATTTCAAAGAACAAGAGTGCTTATTTATGATGATCTTATCCGTTTTTGAGAATAAAATTTATTCATAATGTCACATAACCTCGTATATAGCGAAAAATCGTGTTTTTTACATTTTTCGGTCAGGATATCTCGAGTACCTTAGGTGATGGACCAATTATGAAGTCAGAATCGGATTATGCGCATCGAAAACCTTTGGAAATATATTGTCACGTTTCTGCGTTTCTGGCTCTTTTTTGTTGTCGGTCTGTGTTATTAAAGACTTTAGTAGAAAAAGTAACAGTTATTAAGCAGTAATATTAATTTATGTCATTTGTTAAAAAAGTGGCACTTTATTAACCAATGTGGTCGAAAATTACAAGAAAATAATAACATCAATAATGAAAGTGTCCAAGTA
The DNA here is from genome assembly GCA_030064505.1 of Chouioia cunea. Lineage (NCBI taxonomy): Eukaryota > Metazoa > Arthropoda > Insecta > Hymenoptera > Eulophidae > Chouioia > Chouioia cunea. The sequence goes on from JAOPFQ010000005.1 coordinate 15,077,444, forward strand.
TTTTTTGCTATGCAAATTAACCATACTAAAAAATTTGAACTATGTCTGAAAAGCAGTTTGCTATAAATCTTTATTAAAACCTCTGAAATCTTAATGCTATTTACGAGAAAATGTTCATATTTCTTTGCTTATTATGACTACCCCCGAAAATCCCTTCATCGTGTATAAAAACTATAAAATATGTTTTAATTATGACGTGCCTCACTCGCTAAAATGTGTCCGTAATATGTTACGAAAAGGAATAATCATTGCTATAGATAATGAAAAGATTAGTTGGTTAGTGATTCAAGAGCTTTATGAGTTTGAAAGGTACAAACCAGTGAAAGCTACGTACCGATTGACCGAAAAGTACATGGATCCTGGACGATCGGGTAAAATGAAGGTATCTTTGTCTGCTAAAGTTTTAAGTAATTTGGTATTAAAAGCTATACTTTGCGGCTCTTGTCAAAGGCAATTAAAAGATCTTCGTTATTTGGTAACTACTAATTTTATAAAAAATAATAATTGTATTTTTAGAATGTTTTAAGAAATTAATCCAATGGGCTGATCTCCAACATAAATCTCCGTATTTTGATGGTTACGAATTAACTATAAACAGTGTTATGATGCAATAATGATGCAATAATGATATATAGTGTTATAAACAATTTTAAGACTACAGGGCTCATTATTTATTAGCTTTGCGTTTTATTCCAGATATGTTAAAAAATCTTTTTGCCATGATAAGGAGACATGTAAGACACTCGGATAATCCTATAGCAATGTAATTTTGTCAAAGCTATGAAACCATATAATAACAACTTTAAAGTGGATAAATCATCAAATTTTAATTGGCCAGAAAAAATAAAAGCAAAAATTGATATTAATGACAGACCTGATAAGCAAAAGGAAAAGTTCAGTACTATTAGTAACTTTAACAAAAAAAATACAAATATAATTTAGTTATTATGTGGTTATTTCCTTTTTCATTACGCAACGTGAATTTCATTGTATCTAATTCTAAATCTTAGCGGAATTTAGCCAACAATATTTCTGTTGTTTCGATCGGGTAATATCAGTGATATAATTTGCAACGAAAAAGGACTTTACACTTACTTGTCAGAGACCAACGATGGTAAGGGATGCAGCTCCAACTTCGTTAAAAATTAAAATCAAATATACGCGGCAGCGGACAAGTTGTCAACGACCGTCGCAGTACTCCGGCTTTATACAAAAAATGAGGCAACTGCTGGTACAGAAGAAGAGAAAAAACAAGGTACTCGCCGAGTCAGGAATTTCCAGAAAGTAAATTCTAAGTCACACACTATTTATCTTTCACAACTTGCAAATGTTCACCAAAACAAACTATCTCATCAATCAGCAAAACGCAACTATCCTGACTGGACGTTCATACCTTGTTTCTCCCTCCCCCAACTAATGCAAACCTAAAATCGAAAAACAGGTCGCTGAGGTCTCTTCAGCTTTTGGTTATTGTAACCGATAAGATAGCCGACGGCTAAAAAATTTAGGTTTATCGAATTATTCAATTAGTAAAAAAATGATATAAGCTGAAAGTAGGTATCCAATTGATTAATTTTTTATTTTTTTATTTTTTAAATATAAATTTAAATACATTTATATATTATGTATGAATAAAATTATAAATTAAAATGTATTTTGTAAGATTTAAGGTTTTCTTAAATAATTAAGAGACTTTTTGAAAATTATTTGATTTTTTACTCATGCCCAATTCATTTTCCTTACATGTAAAAGAATAAACAACATCATTAATCAATCTTATTACAATCACAAAGGAATTATATAGCAGAAGAGCGAATTGTTATATTGTTAACCTATCACCGCCAACAGGTCAATTGAAATAGTCAAATTATCTGACGTAGTTAATATTCGAAAAAATTATGTAAAATATTATAAAAACTCAATAAATATGTGATGATAGGTTAAACTGTGAAATTGTAACGTCATGAAATATTATACTTGAAAATTCATGAAAGAGCAGCAAAAGGACTCCAATAGTTACATGCTTAGTTAATGATGAGTCGAGTAAAGAAAATGCAAAACAATCATTTTACACGCAATAAAAAGAGCCCGAATGTCACTGGATCAGTGATTCCGATTCGACAGTTGGTCGTTTAAATCCTACATCTGTCAGTATATTATTCTCAAAATATGATTAATAATTGATGTACTAAATATATTCAATATATGTTCGATTTTTCTCTTAAGTAAAGATAAAAGTTAAACTAGATTGTGCAAAATTACTAAGAATTTACGACTTATGTATCCTAAATTAAGAGGCTACTCTGATAAACATTACACCAATTCAATGTAAGAAATCTAATCCACATACTATTCTATACATGTATATGTATTCCTATATATTATAATTGAGCCCACCTACTAGACATATATTGGAATATCCTGAATATTAATTTATTAATAATAGTTATTACGACCAAATATGTATATTTGCGCGATAAACAATTAATATTTATATCGACCGCGCATACATTAATTACCAAACGTATATACGAGCAGATACTATAGTGTATACAAACGTATATACTATAGCAGATATATAGCAGAGACTATAGTGGAATAGAGACAAATTAATAGGAATACTCAGTAGACTAAATATAGGTGGAAAATATGAGGCAATGTTACAAGGTGGATGTAAGTAAGATGTTTTGTGGATAAATTCAACGGCTGATGCGTGAATTTATTAAGCTGCGCGATGACCAAGCAATACCAAAATAATTAGCAATTTTGGTTTCCGTCTTCTCCAAAATTGAATCCACAGGTTGGAGAGATAGTTTATAATGATGGGCAATGACAATCGTTATGGGATGGGGAAGAATTGAGAATCAAAAGATGCTATAGCGGAAGTAAATGAAAAATAACTTAGAGGATACGAATAGAGAAAAGAAGATAACCTATTATACGAACTATAAAATACAAATTGAAATCATAGGTAAACTTTATATATCTATAGTGTCGTTCCTTGCTCGTAGCCGTTATTTGTGCCGCGCGCGCTTTTTGTTCTTAGAAGTAAAATTCGTCTGCGTTCACGTTGTGATCACTCACTATAATCGCAAACTAGGGTCTGACTAAAGATACTTATTTGAGTATCTTGATCATTAAGGGCAAATTAGTTGAGGAGGGGAGGGATCCCTCGGTTGTTGGCGTTGGTGGTGAATCTTCTCAACCTCCACACCCTTGACGCTAGATGGAGTTTAAAGGTGGTAGGGCTCCATGTCCCTGTAAAAATCAGAGAGCCTGCCAACCTTCTTTGCGCCACGTCACTTCCGGGCTTCATTAGCTTCCTAAACCTTTCTGCGCGAGTAATCTTCTGAAGGATATGCCCCTTTCTTTTCCGGAGGGCTACACGGTGGTGGGGTCAGCGGCCTCCCGCCAGCTACCCTAGGCCGACCACAAGAGAGCGAGAAGGCGTAAGTGTTGGTATATCGTTCGCCTTTGGGACTATACCTCGCCCACATCATCTGTAGTCCCTCGTCATCCCACTTATTCGGAATAACCGGATGACCGCCGAATTTTGGCCCAACCACGGCATTTGATGCTTCTCATTCCAGTTGGGCTTACTCGTTGTCTACCTCCAACGAAGCAGCCTCGCCGATGTTAACTATATCTTTTATGAATGATATTTTAAGAAGCAATTTTCATTTAATTGTAAACATAATGGTACATCGGATGTATTGCATAACCATTTAGTTTGTATAGGTTTGTTTTTTTGTACTGTAAAGTGCGCATTGTCTACTACTATCAATGGGCATGGCATATAAGCAGACTGAGATCGTCTCTTTTCAACAGGAACATTTAGTTTGCGAGGATTGGCAAGGGAAGGTTGACGCTTTCTTTCTTTTTTAGTTTGAATTTTATGAGAAACTAACTCCATTAAAAATAGTTTGAACTTTGTCAATGTTTCAGGATTATAGTGTTTATTTTTTAAAATATAATAAATGAATTCGTAATAGTCAAATTAATGAAATATCAAAATAGTCTGTACCACCACTTTTTAGACTCTCGATCTATTTTATATGTAGATAACAAACGGTCAGCGTTATCTATAAAGCCCATGTATTTATTGTAAGCAGAGCACATAACTGGACAATCTACTAGTTACTGTTGTCACTTCAGATGGATCATGGTAATTTGATAGGAAGCAAACTCCTTTTTGTTTGCTTCAGATGCTCAAATAATCATATTGTCCATATTTCATTTGTTTGTCAAGTATTATAGATTTAGGTAATCCAGTACGATTAGAACGTACAGTTCCACAAGCGAATATTTTGCATTCTTTTAATGACATCAACAGATCGACGCCGGTGAAAAAGTTATCAAAATATACATGGTGATTTTTATCAACAAATTTACGCGTTAAATCCTTGACAACACGTGGTCCCAACTGTTTCTTAGGACTTTCAGTTTTATCGATATAAACTTGAAATTCACATACGTAACTCGATTCATCTGCGCGAACCCAACATTTATATCCTCGTTTTATCGGTTTAGCTAGCAAGTATTGCTTCAAGCTATTTCGATCTATGAATTTTATTATGGATTCATCAATAGATTGATATTTGCCTGAATTCCAGCAGGCTCCGAAAGGTTCTTGAAGTCTATCTGATAATGGTCTCAACTTATACAATTTGTCAGAAATTGGCTCGCCTTTTTTAGGCTCTATGTTGTTATCGGAGATATGTAAATTACTTAATATGAATCCAAAACGTATAACAGGTATCAATGAACTTATGAATGGATTTTTCAATTTTATGTCACTCGACCAATAATCACGATAGGAAAACAATTCCTAAAAAAAATCAGTAACTCCTCTTTTGTCATCAGTTGCTCTTCCTGTGATTTCCGTCGTAAGTATTTATTTGTTTGCTGAACTAATAAATCCAACATATATTCAGGAAAAAGACAAAATATTTCTAATGGCGATTGTACATTATTAGGAATATTGGGCCCAAAATTAACAGTGAATGAATTATCATCTCTTTGTTTTTCTTTTTCCTTTATACTATATCGCCAGAATATCGACAGACTCCGTATGGCTAGGAATATCAGCGATTTCCATTTTGCCAAATAGAGGTTATGATAATTTATAAATCTTGAAAAAATTCTCTGTTCGATGATTTTTTTTATTACAAGCTTCACATGAATTTCCTGTATTTTTTGAAGTGTCAATATTCGAAATATTTGCTATATGGAATTCAGATTAAAGATTAGCGAGCTCAAAAACCCCTGTATACCAATTTTCAGAAATATATTCAAGGAAATGTAAGATTTTAGCTGCCGTTTTGAATTGTCAGAATTTGAGTTCAAATTCGTAATCAGCGATCCCAAAAACTGCTGTAACCTATATTCAAAAACAAATTCAAAAGATTTAAGACTTACGCTGCTATCTTGGAGCCGTCATTTTGAATTTTCAAAATCTGAGTTCATATTCGTAATCAGCAACCCTAAAAATCCCTGTATGCCAATTATCATGAAAATTCATTCCCTTGAAAAATCTATGCCGCAACGGATTATGCGAGCGGTTTTTTTCCTCGATCTCCCGCATAGTGGGATCGGGAGAAGGGAGCAAATGATGTTTGACACCGACTCGCCGTCGTCTCGAGTCACTCCGCGGAGACTGAAGACTCGATAAGCCGGCCCATCAGCCATTTCAGGCGCTATTGAGGTCGGAAGCTCCTCCACCAGGAGTCTGCCCGTCTCTCTCAAAACTTGTTATTCTTACCTGTACCAAAAATAACAAAATAAAACAAAATGATCGAAAATAAATGTGGACAGCACAACAGATAATCCTTCCGTGCATAAATTTCCGGAGAGAGGGTCTGTATAAACCTATACGGCCTCGTGTAAGTAAAATCAAGCTTAGCATTTCGGCCTGCAGATGCATTCGGTAGCGAATGCACTTTTCGCATGACGAAATCCCGAACAGCGAAACGCAACATCCCCTCGGCCTTCGTCATAGTACCGTTTCTGACGGTCCTGCGCTGCCTCAAGTTCGCGAATTATCAAGCCCTGAAGTGCACCCAACTTGCGCAGACGGTCTTTCCATATTTCAGGATTCATTCTAATTACCGGGCCTCGTTTCTCGAACTCGCACGTAAACTCTTGGCCTGTTGGGGATTTCTTCCAAAGTTCAAGAATGCCGGCAAAACCTTAGTGCTAGATTGGATCACTGTGTTGATCGCATGCCGAAACTCATACAAGTGCTTATCTTACTCGCGATGATAGCCGTCCATAAAGAGGGAGATAATCGTTTTAAGCATCTTGATAGAGCGCTCTACGAAATCTGCTTTTTGGTGGTACGGGGGAGTAAGTACATGTGGTATTTCGTTTTCCTTAATGGTATCCTCAAACACCTTACCCGTATAACTTTTCCCGTTATCAGTCACAAGGTAATCAGGGATTTTCCATCGGATTATCACGAGCTCCTCCAAAGTCTTGGCGAGCCCCTTTCCATCGGCCGTCGTTAGTGGTTTGAATTCCATCCACTTTATAAAACAGTCTTGGACGACCGCCAAGTATTTAAAGCGTTTTTTTCTTCATAGCAATTCTACGACATCAGTCGCAACTACCGTCCACGGTCCCACCACCAAACGTCAGCTCATGGGTAAAGCAGCGAGCATCTCCGAGTCAAGAACGTCGTAGAACTCTTGACATTTCCTGACTCGCTCCAAGAAACTTTCGGGCTTGAAGTTATTTTCTTCTGTGAACTGCAGGCGGAAGGCTCGAACTGCACTGAAGCCGCCGTACTCTACTCCATACGTGCTTCGGCGTGTGTGTTTTCTCCAATGCCTCGAATGTTTCCTCTGGTTTCTGAAGGTCGCATCGCTGTTTCTCTGCGACGGCGGCCTTCTTCTGGAAGACTCATCATTCGAGCTTGTTTGCAAGGTTTCTGAGCAGGACTCTTCGGATTTCGAAAAGGATGAGTTGCGTGCCAATGGCGTCGATTTGCGTTTGTTGGCTTCGCAACTCTTACAGGCATCCCTCGATGATGTCTTACTTGTTTCGCGGATCCTGTCGTGGCGACAGACGCGAAAACGCCGCCGCCACTAATGACAGAGGCCAAAGAGTCGGAGAAATGGGCCCACTACACTTTTGTAGATGTGGCCTACTTCCGTATCTGGAAGGACGAGGCGCTCATCTTCACTAAAAAAGCAAAAGAAGGATGCGCGCCATCCGGAGGCGCGAGGATCCCCTTTGCTTCATACGCATCCGATTTTATCTGCGGGTGCCTACGAGCATACGCCTCGTGACTCGAAGATGGTTCCAATACCAACTGAGGACTAGAAATATAGACCGGTGCCTGCACTGTCGCGGAAGAATACCATCTACTCCTCACACAGCATACTTTATGTCGCGTGAGATTGAGGGTAAGACACTTCTCTAGCGACGAAATCGCTAGGATCAATGGGCGGATTAAGCTCCGGTATATTCCTATAGATCTTACACTCAATTGCTCCGTGAGATCAGCCTCTGATAGCTGTCTCACCATATTTACGTATACAATGCATCCTCAGCTCTCTGTCATACGACAAAAACATGGGAGGATCGCGCACTCAGCTACGGATTAAATAACGAAAATAGAATAAAAACAAAATAAAATAAACTAGAATGGATAAATTTAAAAAAAGGAGAAAATAAAAAAAATTAATGAATATAATAATAAAAAAAAACGATTAATTAAACAAACAAAACAACTAAAACAAAAGACCGAAAAATTAACAACCCAAATACAAATAAAAGAAAAATAAAGAAAAAAAGTCAGTGACAGCCCACCTTTACACAACTCAACAACAGGTGGAAACCAACTTTTAAGACTGTCTTAGTGGAGATCCACCTTTACACCTGTTTACTGACAAGAGGAGGCCAACATTTGCTTGGCCTCGGTGGACTCTCATTTATACCTTGTTCGGTGTAGGCATAAACTATGATAAAAGGGGAAGTAAGAGGCGCAAGACGGCCTTCGATGCACCAGGAAGCAGTGACTTTGAAAAGTTACAAGGAAGCAAATTGGTGATGTGACGAAATAAATGGGGCAACGGTTATAATCAAACTTATATTTATTACAATAAAAAAAATACAAATAAATCCGCGGGCCAAACAAAGAAAGAAAATGAACTAAAATAAAAGAATAGAAAACCGAAACAAAACAATAAAATTCAAATTACGACGACGGTTACGCAACGGTAGTAGCGAAGCTCCGACTGTACAGCCTGGAGATCTGAGTGAGGCTTGACAACAACATAAACAAACAAATAATGAAAAAAAAATAATTAAACGGGGTACGGACAATGAAAGAGAAAATTCAAACACTCGCCGGATCAGTTTATTCGACAACATCTCCAAAAAAACAAAGGAATATCTAGCATATACACAAATCTCTCCAAAATCCAACAACACCTTTTACTTCAAAATACAATCTCAAAGTGAGCCAGTGAGCGCGCCTTACCTTTCCTTCCATACCGAAGATTCGCTACAAATTTTTCCGAGATCGCTGATCTTGGAGTAACGAGCGGCTAATTGGCCGACAAGATGACAGACGGACTTCGACCAAGGGCCAGGAAGTCTATCACATTCTTTTAAAATCCTATGATATGGCAATAAAAGAACTCTGTATCCCTATTTGCAACTATAACTTACACTCAACTTGTATCAGCACATATTATTTAGAATACTCGCGGATTTCATTGATGATTCGGACATCACATTTTCGCACTTGCTTTTTAATCCAACTGTACATTGTACTTCTTATGAAATTATATCCACTTCGTCTTATAAAGAGTAATTACGAATACTTACATTTTTATTTTAAAATACATTTATTTGTATTTACTTATCTAGAATTTTCGAATGTGACATTCTTCTTTTCTAATTCAAAAACATAAAGTCGTCCGTTACATATGATAAAGCTAGCGAAAGTTGATACATTGGGGCATGTCTGACTCACTTGTGGGTGTTTATTTCGACACGAGTGTTTTTTAATCGTTTGTTCGTAAATTTTTTTTTTGCGTTGGCCAACGATTTATCCATAAACAGCATACCAATATCGTTGACATATTATTTGTGTGGTAAATGGACGGAAAACAGAATCATCAAATGTGAACAGATATTTATTGCTTGAATATGTTTGTGGCTTTGTGAAAGTTTCCTTGTATATCCATTTAGCCATGTGGTCATCATCTTGAGGCAAGAGGTGATTATTAAAAAATTAATATGTAAACATAAATAATCAGTCAGACTGAATATGTGAAGAGCCGAAGAATAAATTTAAATGCCAATGAAATTATGGCCAATCTTGAATTTTCGGAAAATTATTGTACTGAATCCCAAGATTCAATTCAAGCAGTTTATTATAACCAAGATCAGATAATTGTCTATCCATGTTAACTGTATAAAAAAACGGATGGAAAAATTATACAAGAAAGCTTAATAATTATTTCAAAAAACTTAAAACATGACTGATTTTGTTACTATCCTACCACCATACCATACAAGATTACCATAAAACATACAATATTTTTAATGCGGCTGTAAATCAGCAAACGACGATCTGAAGCCCGATGAAACGTAGAGGGAAGGTAATGGATTAACCATTCAAAATTGTATTGAGTATGCTAAAACTATATTACCTAACGTACAAAGTCATTATACAAGTTTGTTACAATATATCGTTATAGTTAAGTCGACTTTGCAAGCCGAACGTAGGCACGCCGCTTGACCTCCTGCAGAGACGCGCGCTTGCCGCCGAGCGAAGCATCCTCTTTCTTTCCCTGCTACTAATTGGCTAATGGCAGATAGTTAAATTTTATTAATGATTTTTAAAGAGAAAATCTTAAAAAATGCGCCAGTGCAAAAATAAAAAAAAACGGTTTTAAGATATTTGCAGTTGTTTTAAATAAATTTGAATAACTTTTAGAAAAAAAATATATTATTTTATTTTATTTCATATTTTTATAGTACAAAATTTTTTACGTATTTAACAAAAAAATAGATCCTCACATTTTTACTAGTTTTTGAGATATGAATTTTTAAAAAATTTCCATTGCTGTTTTTTTTTGTTAATAACTATTATTCCAATTATTATTTTAACATGACATTTTTGAAAAATGTTTACCTCCTCATATGTAATAAGTATGTAAAGTTTGAAAAAAATGGATTGACCGACGTCTCTAGAGCCATTGAAATAGCCAAGAATCACCCATTTTTATTTATGACAGAATACAAATTAGTTTTAGGGCAAATCGGAGGAAGGTCTTCGATTTTTATTATATTTGGCACATCGAATGCCTATATGGAGGTAATCATTTGTGCCAAGTTTGACGCCAAAATATTAATGAATTAAAAAGTTATAAACAATTTTTAAAAAATTGATTTTTATAACTGCTATAAATGGAAAACTATTTATCGGATCTGGATAATTTTTGTTTAAATACCCGTAAATAATTGTATTTTGAGAATATATATGTCATAATAATATATTTTTTAATTAAAAAACTATAAACAATTAAAATAAATTTTTGCCATTTTTATTAAAAAAGGCAACTTTTATTTGAAAAATTGTTGTTGCAATCAATTCCTTAGACAATTTTGTTTAAGAATCCGTAATAAAATGATCGTGATTTTTAATAGGGGCTAAGTAATGACCTTCCAAAAAAGCACTACCAGCGGCCCTCAAGTGGAAGATCGGACCGATAGAAGCGTCCCACTACCCCGAAACTAAAACGTTCGATTATGTGCAACATGTTTGAGATACTGCTATATGAAAGATCCAAAGGAAGTTTCTGACTACAGTGACAAATGTTTAGGACGTACAAATGAAGAAAATAGTAGTTGTGAAGATTCTATCAATCAGAACAATGAGGCTAGTTTCGACTATTGTGCTAATGAAGCTCAAGATATCAAGCAATCGAGATGAATTTATACAACAAAGTATATTTTATAAAGACCTGAAAGCAGCGTATGAAAAAGCAACTACAAATTCAGAAAAGATACATATATTAACTGCGATACCAATGCCTACAAGTGTCTATGAAATAGAAAGAGAAATTAATTGTTCGTTTTATTTTACATAAACCGCTAAAAAACTTCGTGAACAAGAAGGAATGTTATCTTATCCACTCTCAAGAACCAGAATATATATAATAAGTGAAGAAATAAAAAGTGCTGCTGTCTCATTTTATTTACAAGATGATATAAGCCGGCCGTGTCTAGGTGCTAACCATACAAAAATAGTGAGGAAGGATAATGAAAAGAAAGTTAAAATTCAAAGGCGTTTACTTATGCTTAATTTAAAACAAGTCTACACCATGTTTCAAAAACACTGGGCTGAAATTGGACTCAAATTTCGGCTGGGGTTTACATATTTTTGTACATTGCGACCTGATCAGTGTATTTTAGTGAATGAATCTAAAGGTGTTCACAATATTTCTATTTGTATTCACCACCAAAATCCAAAACTATTAGTGGAAGGCTGTAAAATGACAATGAAGAATTTGAAGATCAAGTTTGATGAAGAGTTATCTCAAACATCAAAAGATATTTTAATTAAAATGATATGTGAAAGACCTGGTGAAGATTGTTTTTTTAATAAATGCTCGAATAGATATGTTCGAGAATTATTTAAAAAACATGCTATAGATTTCATTCATTGCAAACAATGGGACACTGTAAACCAAAAGTGTAATCTTGCAAAGCATACATACAATATTAAGGACTATCTTAACCACCTGGAGGTACAGTTTAAATATAAATTATTAGAGCATGACTTTATTGCCAAAAGTCAAAATGATTATATAAAAACTCGTCGGCGTAATTTGAATGAATCTGAAATAATGGTCATAGGAGATTTCGCTCAGAATTATACGACTGTACATTAAGACCAGGTCTAAGCAAATTATTAGAACAGCAAACAGGTAACTATTTATCCATTTGCAATGTATATAAAAGGGAAGAAAAAAACTGAAGAAAACAACTTCGTCGTAATTTCGGAAAGTAAGAAATATGACGTAAATGCTGTGATACTGTTTCGCCAAAAATTAATTGATTATATAAAAATCGATACGAGAACAAGGTTAAAAAAGTAATTTATGTATCTGATGGAGCTGCAAGTCAATATAAGAATAAATCAAATTTTTCGAATCTTGTTTCTCATTATGAGACTTACGGAATTGAAGCTGAATGGCACTTTTTCGCAAGTTGCCATGAAAAAATCGCATTTGATGGTCTTGGCGGAACCGTGAAAAGATTAGTCCGGAACGTCAATTTGCGAAATTCAGACGTAAGCATTTCTTCAGTTAAAGAATTATATCAATGGGCACAAAAAGCTATACCTGGTATAACATTTGTTTACTGTACCATTGTAGAACACATAGAAATTGAACAAAATTTATCAAAATTATTAAAAACAACATACGTGTCGATGGTACCTTAAGTTATCACGCATTTATTCCTCTAAACAAAAGCAGCAAGGAATTGATGGTGAAAAGAACTTCCTATTCTACAGTTTATAACATTAAAAGACCAAAAAATAAATGAACTTAAATACTTCAGTGTAATTTGTTATAAACTATAACAATTTTATTTATTTAAATTTTATATTAAATTTGTATAGTTAATTTATGAATACCTTTATAAGATATAGTAAAATAATTTTAATGGTTGTTACCATATCGAATATTATGTATATATATTATTAAATAATTGAATAATGAAATGTTATTAAATAATTGACTATATTAATTTCATTTTCCTAATACCTATTGAGTAATGTAACATATTATAACCAGGCTGTTAATTTCAAACTATATTTGGAAAATAGATTTCTTGTAAACTACGAATATTTTCTAAAATAATATGAAATATTACACTTCATATAATTGCGATTAAATTGTTTATGTTTAAGTAAATAAAATATTGTTTATACTGATATCGTCTCGATTACATAATATATAGTCTATGGTACTGACTTATGGAACTGAACTACCTGGAAAAGTTTCGGGATAGTGGGACGCTTCTATCGGTCCGATCTTCCACTTGAGGGCCGCCGGTAGTGCTTTTTTGGAAGGTCATTACTTAGCCCCTATTAAAAGTCACGATCGTTTTATTACGGATTCTTAAACAAAATTGTCTAAGGAATCGATTGCAACAACAATTTTTCAAATAAAAGTTGCCTTTTTTAATAAAAATGGCAAAAATTTATTTTAATTGTTTATAGTTTTTTAATTAAAAAATATATTATTATGACATATATATTCTCAAAATACAATTATTTACGGGTATTTAAACAAAAATTATCCAGATCCGATAAATAGTTTTCCATTTATAGCAGTTATAAAAATCAATTTTTTAAAAATTGTTTATAACTTTTTAATTCATTAATATTTTGGCGTCAAACTTGGCACAAATGATTACCTCCATATAGGCATTCGATGTACCAAATATAATAAAAATCGAAGACCTTGCTCCGATTTGCCTTAAAACTAATTTGTTTTCTGTCTTATAATGAATAATTATGTTTGGTTTATCAACGTTATTATCGATCGTGCTGCATCGCATGCGCCTGCGAGATTCTTACATTTTTTTAACTTCATACGTTAAATTCTTCTAATCAATTTTAACCTTAGATTCGGTATCATCATGTAAGAATAGACAAAAAGAATGGTATAGATTAATATTGTTATGACAATGGGATACAATATATATTTATTATGCCACTTTTTATATAAGTTCACTATGGAATGGCATATGTAGATATATATATATATATATATTTACAGCAAATAAGAATAAAAATACTTACACTTGTAATAAGCAAATTGCAAATAATTAAGATGATTTGCCAACAAATCTCTGCGATATACACCGTTCAATGTATTCAAAACACGCGAACATCGACGCTTGCAGCGTAAATTATAAACGAAGTGATCTGTAAAAAAAATACATATGTATATATATAAATATATATATATTTTTTTTATTCGCTATTTGAAAAGGCATACATAATATGTTTTATGGTATTTTTATCAATGATTTTTTTTAGCAAAGAAACTACATAAAAATAGATACTCTCTACGCTGAATAAACGCAATTTGTAATTTTGTCACAAAAAAGAAACTAGGATCAAATGGCCTTTTTAGCCAAATCGAGTCTGATTTTCAGGTATAAATAGGATCGTTCAGTGCTGTGAAAGTTAGATAAATAGTATGTAATTTTCATTTCTAATTAGTCACAAATCTAACACTCTCAAACAAACTTTCTAATTCATAATAACAAATATAATTAAACTACAATCTATCGTTTGAAGAAGTGCAATATTGCATTTTTTTTAATTTTATTATTATTTACATTTTTGTGAATATTAAATACTTACAATTAACTATTTTTTATTAAGTATTTGTTTAGTTGAAAAAAAATCAAAATTGTTTAAAATTGTTTATAACTTTTTAGTTAATTAAAATTAGTATCAATGTCTATAATGGATATCATTGTTATTATTTTATTTTATAGACATTAACGTATTAGTAGCAGTCTTATGGGTCTATAAAACGTTAATTTATGTGTTTTTACCACTTTTAAGAATTAGTATTATTTGTTTATATTAATATATTGCAACTTACTTTTTATGATATCAAAATGACATAGTTAATAAAAAAGACTGTAATGATTAATATCATTACAGGCGCATAGTTTAATATAGAATATTTAAAATAGAATTGGTAACTTTCATTTTCCTGAGGGACGCTGGAAGTTTTGACTATTGAGATAAATTAAAATACTATTTTAGAATTATGATACTATGACATCCTTTAAAAATACGAAATCCCGAAATTTGATAGCCCGAAGAATATTTGAACGAAGCTCTCTAAACGTTTGTAATTGTGTCTCAGACTCTCAGTAAATTGTTCAGCGAGAAAAATAAACCACCAGCATACCACATTTTGACAATATAAATAGTTTATAATGTTACTCTGAATATAAGTATACATTTGAATATGATTTTAATATAATATCGCTTTATCGGTTTTCAAACACAACTTCATCTGCTTATGATGAGTTAGTTCACTTATTTGTACAGTCACATTCACAAACTGGAGATTATTAAAAAAAAATTATAAGAGGAAAATAATGACATCTCGGTAAGTATTTGTCGTACAGAAATATTGAAAACAAAAACATTTGAATGTGAAGACTAAAATCTATCTTTATCTAGGTTTTCGTAATTTTGCAACGTATTTTCAACTCATAGTCGTTACACTCAAAACACGGTGTTATGATAACATTAAGATTTTTCTTTTTGACTAACCAATTTTTCTATTACGCTTTAGATAGAACTGGAAAAAATATATTTTAAAGTAAATAATTTAAGCTTCAATCTTACCGTATTGGACAATTTTTATGACTTTTTCAACGACTCTGGAAGTTGCAAAAAACTTACCGATTCAGTGGAATCTTTCAAACTATTCAGAATCATTATAAGACATTGTTAGTGCAAAGAAATTAGTATTAGTATTAGTATAGTCGTACGGTAATAAATAAAAACCAAACGATTTCTTACTCGCCACTGCTGTAGTAAAATCTGGATTCCAATTTTGCTCTAAAGGACCTTCGCAGTAAAATCTACATCGCTGTTCTGATTCCAGATAATAATCTAATGATTTTTCTAAATTTTTAATAGCTTCATAATAATATCCTACTTCATATGCTTTGACACCTTTTACATAATATTGTACAAATGATTCGGCTTCCAAATTAACGATTTTATTATTATCGACTCCTGGCAGGCTGACATAATAAGCAAGGCTCGCTCTACTAGCTTTATGATTTGGATGATACATTAGATAAGTAAAAACTGCATTAGCAGCATCTTGATAGTATTTTTTCTAAAATCATACAATGTAATATTAAATATTCATCAATAGCACAATAATCAATCGTAATGATAAATAATAATTAAATCTGATTTACATACTACTGCATCTTAATATAAAAAGGTTGTTATATTTCAGATTCAAATTGATAATTTACTTTCAATCATAAATTCAATTCTTATTTACATCAAGAAATCAAGAGTTATATTTGTCAAAATTTAATGATTTTTCGTCGAAAGTGCATCGCGGCAATACCGTCGGAAACAATGTTTAAAGCTTCATAATTGACTCTCCGTAATCATCGCAAGTAAAATAATGTATACATACATAATTAGAAACGGATTGATGAACTAGAGAATCAATAGGGAAAAATGAATCGATTATTTGTCAACGACCAGATTTTCAGCTTCGAACATGAAATTTTTATCAATAATTTTCAACATTCTGACCCAACATTTTATCTAGTAAAATAGAGAAAAGGGTTGGACTAAATAGGATGGTAAATAGACTAGGTATGATGATGATCCTGATAATTCCGTGTAGAATTCTAGTACAGAAGAACTAGAAGATAGAAAAGTAAAGCTCAAAAAGTTTCTAATTATATGCAGGATGTTCTCTGGAAAAACAGGACAAATGAACTGAAATGTAACTGTTTCATATACTAGTAGTCATTGGCAACTCATAGGCTTGGATTGTCATTGATCAAAGAATAAGAACATTCTAACTGAACGTTTTAAATGACGAGGATAATCCTTAAAGACTCGATTCAAAATTTAAATTTTAAACATAAATTAAACCACTAAAGGAAATTGTGGTGATGCGCGAACACTCTAAGTAAGTAATTCTTTATCATGCGAAGTGCTTAATATTATTTGTTTGCCCTATGCAAGCTACCTTCTATACCATGACCACGAGACTGTCGCTTTAACAAGATATCAAGTACCTTTATTCGAACGCCAGTATTACTGACGATGAAATCGTTAAAAATTATCATAATTTACTTAATGGAGAGGAACTATAATTGGTAGCGACTTAATATTATCAACACTAATCACAATCGGTTATATTTTACGTTCTTTTCAGAAAGTCGTGTAATTTCAAGCAGATTTGATGAAAAGGGATGTCTCTTAGAACGGCTAAGTGAAGAATGAAACGAATCTGAATTTGAGCTGGCGTTATGCTAGGGACGAACCAAGACACGCGTCGACCAAGGTAGAAAATATCATTCTGGTTGTGTCCTTAGAGAGTGATGTCGATTACGAAAGGGTATATCGGACCAAGTAATAGAACAGCGATGGCATCGGTGAAACATTGTTAGGCAATACCATTCATATCGGTGGCTATGGTGAACTCAGCAAAATATTCGTGGATCGACGAATGTAGATGTCCAAGAAATCCAACATCCTCCTCTTGTCAACATTTGGGTCATAAATAGTTATTCTGGCCTTGAAATTATCGTGAAAGCATATTCTGGAATTATAATTATGACACGAGTAATGTCTGTACACTACCCTCTTTATTTATCTTCGTACATAGAGACTCTCAGCTAATCATTTATTATCTCAATTCAGTTTCTGATGATACAAGATTTCAACTTGTATTTCACATAATGTTGATAATTTAATTTATTTAATTGTCACCAAAAAGACAAAAGGTGTCAAGAGTCATGTATTTAAGACCATAATCGCATTCAACGGCTACATTAGTTGTTTTCGTGAAAAATGTGATTTTTACTAAGTATAGTATGCACGCAATGAGCAAAGAATCTATGAGACTATGAAAGTGGAAAATCTTACATCAAGATAAATTGGGAACGACACGAGGTAAACCTAGTTCCTATGATGAGTCTTGTAATTTTCCTTTTTGCTACTGTTTCTTTCATTAGTACTTTATTGTGTCTACCTGAATTTTTAGTCTGAATTTTTAATCACTTTAAGTGCAATTCTTATGCAAGATTCAATGAATTTTGGTGAATGAAAATTTTTCTTTTTGTTTCCCATTTTATTTCTTGTATTATTTTGCTGTATGTACACTTTGGAAAATTGAAGCAATTCTTATATCTTAATTTTGTAATAACTCAATTGCTTTTTTCATGGGCTCAAATGTATGAATTTACTCTATTTTACTTTCTTCTCATCTTATTGGCAACGATAAATATAGTAAACGTATAAATCTTGATCTCGTATGTTTGATTATATTTATTAAATTCATTTTACTATCATTTATTGATATTATTACCTGGATTCAATCACACAAATGACAAGTACTGAATTTTGTTAAGTAACTTTCTGGACGATATTTTTCTTACGACTATAGTCCATTGGAAATACTTCTGGATAGTTACAGTAAGGTTATGTTTTTACACGAACAAAGAATTCAGAATAAAAAGGCATATCATACTTAAAAAGTATGGTGATACTGCATACAGATGATACCCGGATAAAAATGTTATTGCAGAATCTTTTATTGTTTTCAAAAAGTTAGCTGATAGCGATACATATTGAATTAGAATTAAGTGATAATTTAATTAAGGGATTGGTTGGTTATTTTCTGAGGCATATTTATTGATGCCTAAGCATCTCATAGAGTGTTACAACAATCATTTAAACGAGAATGCTTGTGTAAGACCTTAAAGACAAGCTAAATGTATATAATTTGGCATATCTGCTCTCGTTGTACTTTCTGCTAGCCTTTGTCTTTAACTTTTTCTTTGCTTTTGCAACTGTCGCTCACTCACTCGTTCTTGCATTCTTAGATGATCATCCAATACTTCACTAGAAATAATCTATCATTACAAAATTATCTACGCATAGGTGAATTTGGTAGCTTATGAAATAAAGTTGTTATGAAAATAAAGATAAAATATAAAATGTCAAATACAATACAAATATTGTACATTCTCATTTAGATAATCTTTTTAAAATTTAGTCTTTTTATGATTATAATAAATGAGTCTATTATTAATTTTTATTAATATTATACATATTTTTATTAAAACTGTGATGAACACATAATTTAAATATGCGTAAAGAAGCGATTATCTGAAAAAACTGAATTTCCGTGATTAAAAAAAATCGTATATTTTCTCTTTGAGTATAGGCTAGATACAATTTTTTATTTTTAACCTTAACACAACCACAACGCTTGTTTGCGCGTGTTTAGCTTAGATGCTAAGAGTATTCTAATTTAAGTAAAATAAGTCTCACCTTAAAGCGCTAGAATTCGATTAGAGGTTACTCATGAACAATTGAATGATGTGTATATAATTCAATACGATTGAGTAGGTGTGTGATATAATACAAATAAATAAAAATTGAGTAGAATCGGGATAAGGATTTAACAGAATATACTATTCATCCGGCATAAAAAGCCCCATACATGAGCGGGGAAAAAGCCTTTCGAACGTAATGCGTTAGATATAAAATTACAAAAGGAACACAATACATTAACCTTAATGAACACAAAGCTAGGTAGATCAATTACAGTGCAACACGATGAGGTCGATAAGGTTCGCTTAACCTATACAAATATAGATTTTCGGGAGAAATGAACGAATGATCATTCAATATGAGATAGTATTGCTCGCTTACCAGCTTGACACACACACGATACCACAAAGAAAGAGAAGCAACTTTGCCTCGATAATGCGAGCACAGCTCAAACGTGGACAGCCCTCGCTAACGTTCCTAGCTAAGTGTGATCCAAAGAGTAGATAGCGCTTCCTCTGCTAAGGCAGCAGGTGACCCTGTCCTTAGCTCTGCAGAAAGGCGTCGCCGGTCGTCTTGAGCAACTAAATAGGTGCACGTTTGCACTTGATCACGCACAAACGTGTAAGTAAAGGGGACATAGTCGTACATAAACAAATGCGGGAGCAGAGAAAAGTACGACTTATCCAGCGGAGTCGAAAGAACAACTTAACTCACAGTTGCCCAGAAGGAACTATGTCGCGTCGATGAATGTTTGGCAGCAAGAGCCCACCAAGAACTATCCCTACCCTTTAGGCTGCCGGTAACGACCCAATCTGCGAAACGCGAGGGCTTGGCCATCCAGGGTTCACGTGGGAAACCAGCTATTTGAACGTAATGACCGGGCAACTCATATCTTCTCATTTATTGCCACGCGCGAAGAGCTTACTGGACATGTGGCGAGCACATGTTGGGGTTATCCATTCAAATACCGACGCGGTGGGGCCCTCAACTTTCACCCTTTTTTATCCTCTTTCACTCGTCTTTGAAGAGATGAGTATGTGTTGAGGCTGTTACTGATGGACTGCAAACTGCTAAAGCTACAAATTATACCCTATTCCAAACAAGAAACGCATATGACGCGAACAGCGTTTATTGTTGCAATTTCATACAATTTTTACATTTCCGTAATAATTCGTTTTGTTAGGTTATCAGCCGTGTTAGCTACTTTCATATTGTTATTAACTAAATCAATTAGCTATTCAAACCCGACACTAATACTTAAACTTAAGACAATTTTACTAGCTTAAGATCGATCTGAAAACGCGTCCACTTCAAGCAATGTTCAAGCATCAAAATCGAACTATGAAATATAGCTGAGGAATTTTTGTTTTGGGTAATCTATTTCTTAAAATTTGTAAATATTCAGGAGAATAAAGTATACCATATTGGATTTTTCCATAAAAATTAGTATCGATAACACAATATGCTTAAATTTTACGATTTATGTCAATTAGTTCAAATCTTAAAATGTTTAGTAGTCTTATGTTTTCTAGCCTTTTAAAAATGTGTGGATTACTTTTTATTGGATAAGATAATAATATACCAGAAAAAAATACCTACAAAATTAATTCATGGTTCAAGTTCTTTTTCCATTTGCCTATATTCGAAAATTGTAACGGTAAAAGTTTCGTGATTTTTCAATATAAAAATTACATGACTAATTGGGGATGAGATGTTAAAATATGCTGCCACGACTAGTGCATATATGGTACTAGAGGAATATCATTAGTATTTGGGTACGAGAAATGATGGGACAGAATTACGAATATTTACAGAAGCTACAAGAGTATGTATTTTTCTCTGACAGTACAAGTCTTCATATTTGAGGTGCTTTTGGTCCCATTCCCAACGAAGAGAACATAAATACATACCTTTTTGGGTTCCATAGAGTACAATCTCCAAACATGGACAATATAAGTGTATCAAATTGAGCAATGGCGCAATACACGCATCGAAAAAGGAAATACAAAAATTTCTTTTTACGGCAAATCCGTACATTATTTTAGATCGAGAATATTGGGTTATTATATTATTGATCGCTTTGACATGTACCCCTTCTTGGTGACATGTCAAATCCGTAAATCCAAGTTAACATAGCATTACTGGGATAAAACACCATTGTTTGCGCCTTATGCGCTCTTTATATAGAATGGGGTCGATTTATAGCCCTAGCAATTAGGAGCCCGGAAATAATGGCCCATTACATGTCCAGCTCGTAAAGGACTTGTAGAAAAGGATGAACAAAAGGGTAAAAGCGGCTGGCCCCGACGCGTTCGTACCCGAACGAGTACCCACATAAACGTTATCCTGAGGGTCTGTGGGGCACGTATGGAGAAAGCCCGACATGTGCTCGTCACATGTCCGGCATGCTCTTCGCGTGTGCCATTACCCAGAGTACGTTGCGGGCTCCTGCTGTCGATCGTTCGTCTTCACGACAGAGTCTCTTCGTGGCCACGGTGAGGTGTTGTGTGCGACTGCGTCCGCTACTTTTACGTGCTTCCTAATCTCTCTATCGCGACTTGCGTGCGTTTGTGTGTGTGTTGCGTGTGTGCTTGTGCAGACGTGCACTATATCCGTTGCTCGCCACGTCCAGCGGCGCCTTGAAGCTGAGCTAAGGACAGGAGTGCCTGCTACCTTAGCAGACGAAGTGCCGCGTCCTCTAAGGGGTCTTCTGCCTTTTCTCTTTTGGATCATCGCAGCTAGGGACGTTAGCGAGGGCTGTCCCCGTATGAGCTACGTTTGCGCTATCAAGGCAGAGACACTTCTCACCGCTCTCCACACACCTACCCATTCGTTCATTCTGTCCCACCGAGAACCTAAATTTGTATAGGTTAAGCGGTCCTAATCGACCTTACCGTGTTGCGCTGTAACTGTTTTAACTAGCTTCGTGTGTTGCGATTAATGTACCGTCTTTTATAATCATTTATTCTGTAAGCATTACATTCAGAAGGCTTTTTCCCCACTCAGGTCTGAGGTTTTCTATGCCTGATAAATAGCATATGCAATAAATACTTATCTTTCAACTAATTTGTGTTCTTGTTTGTATTGTACCACACTCCACTCACTCGTATCGTATTATCTTTAATCGAACTCTAACACTTAAGTTGAGACTTATTTCCATCATCAAATTTCCTTATACTCATAACCTTAGCAACAAGCTAAACAACCATTATATCTGAATATTTTTTTTTCTCTCGCATCCTAACGAAACTTAATATAGCATAGATAGTAGTACTTCAATATCACTCGAATCTATGTAATATAACCTTATTTTTACAATCTTTAAACATTTTCATAATGTTTTCTGAATAAATTGAAGCTCACCTGATAATAACAATTATGAAGGTACCCATAATGCTCAGCTCTAATGAGTTTCCGCTCTTCATTCAATGGCAGACGCTTAAGGACTTGTTGTCCAGCTAGTTCTCGATATTCTTGATTGCAAGTCAGTAAACATAGAGTTTCTTTGATTTTTTTTTCATAAAAGCACAAATCTTCGATATTTTCTTGAAATATTGGTTCCATTACTTTCATTTCGTTATGACACTTTATACGGCAATCGATTAATGCATTTTTGTATCTTTTATATCTAGAATGAAGACGAATTATTATTATAAGTAGAAGAAGTACTAAGTAAATTTTCACGTTTATTTTATTGATTAAAAACACATTACTTAAATTTCCATTTTTATGTAATAATATTATATGTAAATTGTAAATTTTTTGAGAACTAGATGGAAATGCTAATATTTTAACGAATAAAATTATGAAATTATATCTGTTACATTAAACTCATATTAGTTCATTAATTTACAATTTACTTATCTTCAATTTTTACAGTCAATATCAACTTATAATTGATGTTTTGAAACATTTCATTTATTTGCAGTAGCTGACATGGCCTATTAGCATGTTTACTAATTTCAATTAATAAACTGAAAGTTACGAAATTGACTATAAATATATATGTAAAAATATCCAATATTAATATATACATTGAACATCATATGTCTGCAACGAAGATCAAAGTCATATCCATATTTACTTTTTCATGGGATACAGACGTATAAATTTAACAGGTTATGTACATAACAGTTTTTTAATATGCTCACCTTTTACGGGCGTATAAATGGTACACACCTATGAGTATGAGCAAAATAAACAAATAACTTGAGAGCTCATAATTTAGTTTCGCAAAAAAATTTTGAGCAAATTTAGTTGTTTATCAAATCGCCATCTCAATAAAATATACAGTTTCAGTGATAGAAAAAATTTATCCATTATGAATGCTGCTCAGCAATCGGAGCTATTAAATTAAAAAATACAGAAACAAACAAATGAAATAGTCCGAATGAAAATAAAATCACAAAGAAGAGACAAACTCGGATCAATGACTACTCGTTTAATAAAATAAACAAACGATCGGTAGGACAAAAAATTCTTAAAATGATCTACAAGTATATGATACAAATAATAATGCGAATAACCAAAATGTAATGTTTTTAACGATCACAATAAAAATGATAAAATCCCAATCGAGATCACCACCAATATTCGTGTAAAATATTTGTCTCTTAAAAAATAGCAACTTGGATAAAATAGCGAAAAATGAATATCCTTTAAAGGTTCAGTAATCAATAAATCAAAATTCAAATAGAAAACTGGAATTGTTTAACGTAATCATAAACAATTTAAAAAAGAAAAATATTCTGTTTTATACATATCAAATTAATCATGTATTTAAAAAAATATGCATCTGTTGATTGGTGTTTACAGATTATAACCCGAAATAGAATCGCACAACCCTAGCATACTTAACATCACCAATATAAAGAATAAAATTACCAAATAGCCAAAACCTAAATTACGACTGAAATTAAATAGTCTCAAAAGATAAAATACAAACTAAATTAAAAAAAATATTTCAAGTAAGAAATGAAAACCGCTTTTCCCATGATGAATCAATTCTATTGAGAGCTCCTCTTATAAAATTTGTTATCCACAAATCATTTTGTATGAACACAGAATTGGAATAGATTCTGGGTATAACACACGTCGTACAATAATAATATCTAAAAATAAACAAATGTTCAAAGTAATAATGCATGACATTCTCTGTGACCAAATTTCTACATTATTATAAATAATTTTCGATTTTTTATTTGTAAATAAACTTAAAATACGTGCCAAATTATAAAATTTCTCAGAACAATTTCAAAATTTAAATGGAATTAACAGATCCATGGATGTAAACAGAAACCTGTTCGACATATTTAAGCTCTTAATTATCACAACCGCATTTGTGTTAGAATCAGTAAATGAATTTAGAGGAATCATTTTCATAGATAAAACGCTTTATTGCAAATGAAAAACGTAATGCTTTACTATAAAATACTCTCCTCCAATTCACGTCGTTTTCGTCTCTTATTTCTTAATTCCACACAACTGAATCTATCCTTGGGAGTCAGTTTCAGGTAACCTTACCATTTTTCACTTAATTACATTCCCGCACAAATATTGAGAAAGAAAGGTAGTTATTATCACTTCCTGTAGGTTTGTAACAGCCAAATAATTACGAGCGAATATTAGGAAAATACGCGTTGTATAATTTACACAAGTAACCCACACACGTCCCGGTCAAGAAGAGGAAAGTCTTGGACCAAAAAGTACGTACATAATTAGCAGCGTATGCATTCCGACGGCTTACCTATTTTTTTATTGAAATAAAAACAAATGAAAACAATACAAAAATGGATGATTCTATAAACTGTGACTGAGTTCCTAGCCGGTAACTGGAGCCTGTCGACGCTCACGTCGGGAGATCAGGCGTGCTTTATTCCGAGGTCGCTGACCTCGAAAAAATTCGTTGCGAATCTTCGGCACGGAGACGGGAGAGAGAGGTAAGTGACACTCGCCAGTTCAGTACGTCTCGAGCCATAGAGTTATTAAGTTTTGTTTTGTTTTTCTTTTGATTTTGGAAGTGTTGTGACCGGTGCGTGCGGTGAATTCTCTGTTCTTTTTTTTTGCTTGTGGAGTGCCAGATTACTGAGCCGGCAAATGTTACATAATTTTGCTATTTTCCCCCCTCCGAACATTTTGATTTTGTTTATTTTTAATGTTTTTTGCGTGCGTTTTTGGCTCGCTCGGTTCTCTCGGCTGCGTAGCCGGAGCTTGACGACGGCCACCTAAATTTAATTTGTAATTGTCAACGACGTCTTAATTTTCTTTTCTTTTAATATTAATTTCGTTTGCGCTTTTGTTTTATTTATTAATAAATTTTGCCTTTTTTGTTATTGAGTATCGTTATTTGACGCCCTGGGAACTCACCTGTCCTTGACCTTTCAAAGTTACTTATTACCTAGTGACTGTTAGGTCATTTTGCGCCTCCTATCTTCCCTTTTTTTGTACTTTTTGCAGTTATTTGCGGTGTTTTTTAGATTTCAACGCGGCTGAGGGAGCTTTCTCTTAAAGACAAGGAAAGTTCCCCTCTTAAGATTAGGAATTTCGTTGCAAAACTTGCAACGCGAAATACTCTATTTCTAGGGAGAAGAGGGAAAAATTACCTTTGCTATAAGGGAAGGCTCCTTCAGCCGCGTTGAAATTCATTGACCGCAAAAATAATAAAGAAAAGAAACAAAAACAGGAAGGTAAGAGGCTCGATATGGCCTAACATGCGCCAGGTAACTAATGACCTTGAAAGGTCAAGAACAGATGAGCATGCAGGGGTCAAATAAAGACACGCACGATTATAAAATAGAAGAAAGAAATTTATTAAACAAAAAAAAAAAAGAAATTCGTAACGCGAATAAAGGTCGAAATAAAACAAAAAAACTAATTGTCGACGACAGTAATACAATAAATAAATAAAAAAATATATAACGGCCGTCGCTAAGCTCCGGCTAATTAGCCAGGTGATTCAAGCGAGGCCCAACGCACGCAAAAGCAAAATCGAGAATAAATGGTTCAGAGGGAGAGAGAGACAGAGCAAATTATTCACCAGCTCAGCATTCCCAATGTCACAAAAAAAACTACAAAATTCAAGCACCCACACACGTCACTCACTTCTCTGCAAACAAAAAAAAACAAATTCCAAACTATTAAACGGTCAGCTCTACGGCTCAAGACATTCTGAGCCGGCGAGTACCACTTACCTCTCTCTCCCCTCACTGCGCAAAACACTAGCAACGAATTTTCCGAGGTCAGCGACTTCGGAATAACAAGTCCTAATCACAGGCTGTAAGTAACGACGGGCTCGGGCCAACGGTTAGGAGCTCCGTCACAACCCCCTCCAGAGCTGATGCTCCCGAAAAGACGCGGCAGCTCTCACATGCGGCCGTCAAAACCCAAAAAAAAAAATAATATTGAAATAATAAAAATAATGTACGATGTATATAAATTCAAATTTTCTAAGTAAAATTCATTCGATTTGAAATAACACATGTCAACGTAATTTAAGAATGTATGATAAATATTGAAAAAGAGAAACTGCGACGCGTTTTTGATTCCTCTCATTTTTATGGTTTTTCTAAAACGTGTCAATAACTACGTTGCATTTTCTCTTTGAATAAAACAAAAGGACCTGATGCTCAATATGCGAGTTGCAGCTCACTTTAGTTTTTCCGGTCAGTTGACAGTAGAAGTCCAAACGAGCTACATCTTACCTCTCAGAAAATAAAGTATTACTTTATCCAACACACTATAACATTTATTTCTCCTGGATCACCACTAACAACAAATCAAGGAAACATATGGAATCTATCTCTTGCGGATTAGTTTTCCGGGAGATGTGCTAACATTAGTACAAATAATATAAAAAACAAATTCCCTTTATCCCTAAAAAAAGAAAAACCAACCCAAATAAACAATAACGTAAATAAATAATTAAAAAAATGCCCACCAGAAGAGGCCAAACCCAAGGCTCTAGAGCCACAGGCATACCAAAGGCTCCACAGCCCGGGCACGACCCCGCAACTCCGAGCGCTGGAGGCGAGTTAGCCACCTCCAGGCAGCACACGGGGGCCACGGCGACAACCCGTATACGCAGTGGAGGAAATGCTTTCGCTGCTCCTCATCCAAAGCCTAGTACCGCTCCAGAACCTCCCCAGCAAAATCACCAAGGACAAAAGAGCTCCTGGGCACGTCCAATAAAAAGGTCCCCGGAGCCGGCACAGGGCAAGAAGTCATAACAAAGGACGCGGCAAGCGAACTATCAGTGGGGGGTCCCACTGGTGCTCGTCGCTTCATCCTCGCACCTGCGGATGGCGCGCATTCTTCACCTGTCAACTCGTCTGGCAGAGATCAGCGCCCCATACTCTCGGATCTGGAAACGGGCCCCATTTACAAACGTTTAGTGGGCCCGCTTCTCCTCCTTCTTGGCCTCTGTCATAGGTGGTGGCGGCGTCTTTGCACCTGCTGCCACGACAGAGCCCGTAGCCACTCGCGCCGCAAATGCAGGTTCCCCAAAACGCCTGGCGGCTCTCTTGCGCTGCTCCATGCGCCTGGAAGCCTCACATGGCGAGGAGAATCCCTCAGCTGTTGATTAATCTCCTTAACATCCCCCCGTTTGGTGCTGGATGGAGTTGGAAGGTGGCAGGACTCCATATCTCTGTAGAAATCAGGGAGCCTGCCAACCTTATTGGTGCCTCGCTACTTCCTCGCCTCGGCGGCCTCTTGAGCCCCTCTGCGCTTATCGCGCGAGTAACCCTCCGGGCAAAGCTCACTCTCCTTTTGAGCGATGGAGGAGCCACTTGTAGCGGTCACCACCTGCATCAGTTCTCGTTGGACCTGTTGGTTGTCCACCTCCAGCGGAACAACCTTAGTGATATTAAGAAAGCGGCTCTTCTCCTCGATCTCCCGCATAGCGGGGTTGGGAGAAAAGTCGCCTTCAGATGGCTGATACCGACCTACCGCCGCTTCGAGGTGCTCCGCGGAGGCCACAGGCTCCAGCGCTGGCCTGATGGGCGGCTCCATAACCAGCTAATCGGCCATTTCTGGCTCCATAGTGACGGACAGCTCCTCTACTAAGAGCCTACCCATCATCTCCACCTCTTCCTCAAAATTGGTCATCTCCAATCTAAATGAGAACAACAACAACAACAACAAAATTAAAATAACAATAAAAAAACAAGGGGCCAAGCTGCGGTGGAAGGCGCAACAGACAATCCTCCGTGTACATCAACTCTAGAGGGCCCCCTCATTATTATGGGTTCGTGGCGGCAGATAACATTACAGCTCAGAAACGTGATCCATAGCTACCTGCCTGCCGTTCTCAAGCTTGAGGACGTAAACTTCTGGGGACAGAGTCTGTAAGATCTTATATGGCCCTGCGTACTTGGGATCTAATTTGGTATTTCGGCCTGCGGTTGCGCTCGATAGCGAATGCACTCCTCGTAGTACCAAGTTCCCAACGATGAAATGCGCATCTCACCGGCTTCGGTCGTAATACTGTTTCTAACGGTCCTGTGATGCCTCAAGATGGCGAATTACCAAATTCCAAAGCGCGCCCTACCTGGGCAGACGGTATTTCCATATCTCTGGGTTTATTTTCGCGACCGGGCCTCGTTTCTCGATCTCACGGCGTAAGCTCTTGGGCTGCTGTGGGTTTCTCCCAAAGTTCAAGAACGTCGGCAAGACCTTTATGTTAGATTAGATCGCCGTGTTGACCGCATTACGAAATTCATGCAAATGTCTGTCCCAATCACGGTGATCGCCGCTCATAAAGATGAAGATAATCGTTTTAAGCATCTTGATGGAGCGCTCCACAAAATCGACTTATTGGTGGCATGGAGGAGTGAGCACGTGCTGTATTCCATACTCCTTAAGGGTATCCTCAAAGACCTCACCCATGTCACTCTTCCCGTTATCAGTTATCAGGTAGCTAAGAATTTTCCATCGGATCAAGACGAGCTCTTCCAAAGCTCTGGCGGCTGCCCTTCTATCGGCCGTCGTCAGCGACTTAAATTCCACCCATTTGGTAAAACAGTCTTGAAAGACCACGAAGTATTTGAACCAAATTTTACTCCGTGGCAGTTCTACGACGTCAGTCGCAACCACCGCCTACGGTCGCTCCACCAAACGTTTCCCCATAAGTTCCAAAGGAGCATTTTGTTCAACCTTAAACTACTGGCACTTTTGACAACGCTGCACGTAATCTCTCACATCGTACCACACACCGGGCCAAGAGTATTATCGAACTACCCTGTCATAGGTTTTTTTCATATCCAGGTGTCCAGATGATGGCTCACAGCATGCATCTTTCAACACACGCTCCCGGAATTTACCTGGTACCACTAACCGCCATTGTTGTTCTTTATCCGGAACATTCCCTCCCGAACCTTCCAATCAGGATATTTCTTCAGGCGCGTTGTGAGGTCAGTCACTCGCCTCAGATACCAAGGGTCTTTTACCCCCTCGAACGCTACGATTTCTGCTTCAACTTCCAACTCGCGAGACGCGATCTCGAAATTCCATTGTTGGAGTTCGAGAATCCATCTCGTGAGTTGGCCTGCAGGATCTTTTTTATGCCTGAGCTAAGTCAAAGCGGTGTAGTCAGTTACTGCCGTGAATTTAGTACCCTCGATGTATGGTCGGAACTTCTTGATGGCGAACAAGAGCACTAAACATTCAATTTCCGATACTGAGTAATTGCGCTCATGCTCATTGAGCATTCTGCTAGTATAGCAGATAGGATGCTCATAGCCATTATCATCTTTTTCACTAGGCAATCTCCCAGTGCAAAGGACGAACCATCATAATGGATGAAAAGTTCCTTGCTAAAATCTGGTCTTGCGAGCACAGGGGCCTGAGTTAAAGCATTTTTTAATTCCTCGAAGACCTCCTGTTGCGTTGGGCTCCAATTCCAAACCATATCCTTTTTTATTAGCTTCGTGAGAGTCACCTTGATGTCGCTCTCACGCTCAATTAATCTGGCGTACCACCCAACCATGCCTAAAAAACGCCTGACCTATTTCACGCTTCCTGGCGCCGCCGGGTAGTAGAGGACTAGTTTAACTCGATCTAGATCAGCATCGAGGAGATAGCCTAGAAATGTTATTGAAGAGCAACCGAATTCGCTCTTCTTCACATTTATCTCAAGGTCATTCTTTACTATCCTCTTTAACGCCAGTTCGAGCCAGATCATGTGGTCAGAAAACGTGTCGCTGACTATTATCAAGTCATCAAGATACTTGAAAACGTACGGCTTGAACTCCAAAAAGGGCATCCATCAGTCGGTTGAACGTAGCGCCTATATTCATCAAGCTAAAAAGCATCCTCTCAAATTCTCATAACCCATAGCCAGGAACAGGAAAAGCCGTATACCTCTTACTCGACTCTGCCATGCCAATTTGTAGGTAGGTACTATGTATGTCGATTTTCAAAATATACACTGCTCCTCGCAACTTATAGAGAATACTGTCCACACTAGGCGATGGATATGCGTCGACCTTCGTGACTTTATTCAGCCCACGAAAGTCGATACAAAACCTGTTTGATCCATTTTGTTTACGGACCACCACAAGTGCGCTACTCCAACTATTCTTGGAGGGCTTAATGAAGCCTTTCTCCCACCATTCCTTAACTTCCTCTTTCATGAAGCCAGGTATGGACTCAGAGTACTGATGAGGCGCTACCTTCTTAGGCCGCTCATCTATGACCACTATGACGTGCTATATTAAGCTCGTGAAACTCATCAATTTCAAAAATCAATTTCAGTTTGCCAGGCGTTCTCATCATGCCATTTGAGGCATTTGTAAGGGACACAGTGCATGGCAAGAGCCTTTGAGCGTATTCCTCAGCAATTCTCTTGCCCACGACGGTCACCTGCGCGCCTTGGTCCAGCAACGCCGAATATGGTTTGCCTCCAATTCTTACTACCAATAAGCGATTTTCCATCATAGAAACATTCACAGTCTCGGACTCTATAATAGATTAAAGAATTATGTCGTCTCCATGACCGTGTTCTATTTCCTCACACTTCGTTACACTCTCGTCAGCTCCATCTGGAAGTTTAACTGTGTTCTCCGCGGCCTCTGCCCCTCCAAGGCTGACGGCGCAACTGCAACCATCGAGCCTTCACCCAATCCATCAACGGAATCGATGTGTCCCAGCGTCTCGAAACTTACTATGGTTTCACGCCAGAAATCTACTACTCTTGGGTCAGGAGCTAATTGCTTAGCACATGATGAACCTTTGACCTCTCTGGCAACACCTACTTCCTCCACTCTATAGTAATCAATGCTACGGAGGTCGCAGGATGGATCATCGCCTCCACACGCTCTTTTACCCACTGGTCTACCAAATCGGCACTGTTTGAACAGGTCAAGAACAAGCAGTTCGGAGTGCCATACTTCGGACAACTCCTGACCCGAGCGTCAGGCCTTTCTACGCAGTTGTTCACGTAGTAGCCTGCCTGTCCACATTTGAAACACGTGACTGTTCGTTGACGCGTTGGGCACGTTGACGTTCTATGGCCAGATGCTCCGCAAGCGAAACAGCTGCCCGAAAATGGCACCACTGACTGACTTTGCCTTATGCCACGATGGATTTGTGGATGAAGCGACGGAGCAGCATTTGGAGGGTTGACTAAAGTCGCTCTGGGATTATTATTGAGCTGTTTAGTCCTATATTGGCCCTGTTGAATGGCATTTACCGCTGGGGGCGTTTTACCACCACCCAGAGGGTTAGTCGATGCCTTACCGCTGCTAGCAGATGAAGATCCTGACTTTCTTTTTCTACTGAATGTCCTCTTCTTTCCAGAAGACCTTTTGCTCTTAGGGGACCTTTCCCTCACCACAGGTGTATCTATTACTAAAATCCTTTTGAGTTGGGTCTTGGGAGCTGAATAAGCTGCACCAGGCACCTATATTTTATCCTTGGGCGGGAGAGGTACATACCCTAACTCCCTTTTACGTCTGTGCTCAAAATTTTCCCCATAATACTTGAGATCAGCAAAATCTCTTATCAATTTTCCATCCAAAAACCTCCAATACTTAGGGTTAGCGATTATCCTTTTTATCTGCCTTTTCTCCGAGGGCGGCCTCCTATAACGTCTGAAGATACATCTTCAGGCCGTTATATAATCACTAAGGCGCTCGCTCTCGCCTTGTGTTCCACAGATCAATTCTCGATCCAAATTGACGTCAGAGAAACGCCGACAAAAGTGGGAGCGAAAATCAGCGATAAAATCGTTCATGAATCGTCAGCCTAGTTCGTTATTCTCGAACCAAGAAGCGGCTGCACCACTGAATGCCGTGAATAAAGCAGCAAGCATCTTCGAGTCAGGAATATCGTAAAACTCCTGACACTTCCTGACTCGCTCCAGAAAGTTTTCAGAGCTGAAATCACTATTCCCTGTGAACTGCAGGTGGAAGGCTTGGAAGGCACTGACGCCATCGTACTCCACAACGTATGTGTTTTGGCGCCTGTGTCTCCTCCGATGCCCCAATCGTTTACCCCAGCTTCTGGAGGCTGCATTGCTATCTCGCTGCAATGACGGCCTTCGTCTGGAAAATTCACCGCTCGAGCTTGTTCGCGAGCTCCTCAAATAAAACTCTTCTGAGTTTGATCAGGACGCGCTGAGGGCCAACGGCGTTGTTTTACGCCTGCTGACCTCGCAATTTTTACAGGTGCTCTTCTGGAGCACCCTAATAGCGGCTACGGTCGCGTAAGGCCTGAGCCCTTTGCTAACTACGCAAGGTTTGGGCCCACTACCACCCGCTAACGTTTCCTGGGTCATCGCTCTATCTACGGAAATCCTCTTCCCATCGTAAGCGTTCGCCTTTGCTCGATAGTGCCTCCGCGCATG
Source organism: Chouioia cunea (assembly GCA_030064505.1). Classification (NCBI taxonomy): domain Eukaryota; kingdom Metazoa; phylum Arthropoda; class Insecta; order Hymenoptera; family Eulophidae; genus Chouioia; species Chouioia cunea. Next base: position 15,110,398 of record JAOPFQ010000005.1, read on the forward strand.
CGCATCCATACTTAGAGGTGATTCTAACACCCTCCGTGGGCTAGAAGCATAGACCGGAGATACAACCATGTACTCCTGCATACTCTTTCTTCGGGGGAAGGCACCTGCACTCTCCCTAAAGAGCACGATCACCTCAAGGTCTTCTCTAGTCAGAAGGGACGATTGCGCACGCGCAGGTGGTGGCACCAAGATGGGGGCCGCTCTTTTGGCCACCCATTGGTCGTAGACTTCTGTCACAATAGTTTGGTGCTGAGGCATCGTCTCACTACTCCAGCGCGACAGTTGTGTCGCGCTGAAGTCTTTGGACCTCCGCATCGACCATACAATCAGCGTCAACACGGAAATTCACCTCTCTCGATTCCTCGCGCAGTATACTTTGCCCTTCACGAGATTGAGGAAAAGGTGCCTCTCCAGCGGTAATCGCTTGGGGCGATGGAAGGTTTGAGTTCTGGTCTATTTCTATAGGCTATTACTCGTAAGAGCTGCCTACTGGCCAAAAGTCAACTAACTGACCTTTTTCGTCCATGGGTAACTCACAAAACCCTAGAAGCGAAACTTGCTCGAAAAGTCTATAGCCTCCAGGAACTTATTCGTGAGAGCTGAATAATGGCTTCATGGTCATGATACGTCCTTTGCGCACGTCATGGAACGAGCTAAAGTTTTTTTGGCAATTTTTACCCATCTCTAGTTCCCGGAATCTAAATGCATTTTCCGTACAAATCAGCATGTTGCTTTTCTCTCAGTATACGTTTTTTTACACGCGACGCTTAAAACTAATGGAATGCAAATCCTTACATATTATTGAAATGAAACTAGATAAATAAAAAAATTAACTTCGGAGGGCTCGCAGCCGTAAAGACCCTACTTTGTTGTCGCGCAGCTTCAATATTGTCGGATTAAAGGTCTAGGTCATAAGTTAAAAACAAATCGGTATGGTGTGTATTACGCATGTGTGACGCATTTATTATGTTGGACATTTTTTTTACAGTGGATATAATACTAAATTTACTAACCACACTTATAAGTAAAGTAAAACAATTGAAGGAATGCAGATTATAATTTGGATTGCAAACAATTTAACCAAACAAAATCTTTAACTGAACACGTTTTTAATAGATAAAAATATTGTTGGAATCTTTTTGGCTTCTGGCCGCCGAATGACTTCTTGGAAAAGAAGTAATCAATAGAACATTCGACACCGTCCGGCCACTAGATGATGGTAGCGCTTGCGTACTATCTGAGTACCTACGGTACACACATTAAATTATAGTACTTCCGCATAATCCAGAAAATAACTGTGAGCATTCAGTACTATGACGCTTGCGCACTATTAAGTTCTACCATGTTCTCTGTCGTCGGAGTGATTAGTGTTACAAATAGAATGTTGTGTGATTTAACAAAAATGTTGAATGTGAGTAAATTTTAGATATTAGCATTATATAAATATTTGTTATAGAATATGTATTAGAACATATACTCGATCATGAAAATAGAGACATACACACACACTAAGGTAGAGACTGACGAACAGCCAAGGGAACAGACCTGTTTTCGTCTGTCTCTCCTTGTTTTTAATCTTGTACTGTTCTACAATAAATTTTAAGTACGCAAACATTATAAAGAATTTTTTTTATTCACAACTACTTCTATCTAAAATCCTCACAGCCGCTTCAGAAAAGATGTAACACATATCATAGACTATATACGTGCGCCGAATCTTGAATGTAATGTGTTCTTTGAGTAGGGATAGTACGTTACGGGCTCCTGCTGTCAATCATTCGTCTCCACGACAGAATCTCTTCTGGACCACGGTGAGAGGTTGTCTTTTCGTCCCCATTGGACAAGTAGTATTTCTCTCCGTTCCCGCTTTGATTGTATGCGATTGTGCCTACCTCATTTAGACGTTCCATTTACTTATATCGCGACTTGCGCGCATTCGTGTGTGTTTGTGCGGTTGCGTGTGCGTATGTGTAAACGTGTATTTATTCAGTTCCTCAAGACGACTAACGGCGCCTTCCTGCAGAGCTAAGGCAGAGGTGCCTGCTGCCTTAGCAGAAGAAGCGCAGCTTCCTCTGGGGTGTCCTTTTCCTTTTCGTTGGATCACCGCAGCTAGGAACGTTAGCGAGTGTTGTCCCCGTTTGAGTTACGTTCGCGCTATCAAGGCAGGGATACTTCTCTTCCTCTCTACATACTTTTCTATCGGTGGTATCATGCGTACGTCAAGCTGTTAGCGAGCAACTCTATCTTATATTGAATGGCTATTCATTCATTCCTACCGAAAATCTATATTTGTATAGGCTAAGCGAACCTTATCGACCTCACCGTGTTGCACTGTAATCGATTTATCTTGCTTTGTGCATTGAGATTAATGTATTTGTTCTTTTATATAACTTCCTATGTAACGCTTTGCATTCAAAAGGCTTTTTCCTCATATATTTAGGGTTTTTTATGCCGGATGAATAGTATATGCTATTAGATACTTATCCCGTCTAAACAATTTGTGTTTTTATTTGTATTATATCATACCCTACTCAATCGTATTGAACTATAAATCCATCCGTAAATTATTCTTCAATTACCTCTAAACGAGCTCCAGCACTTTCCAGCACTTTAGGTGAGGCTTATTTCAATCAATTTACTTATTTCACTTCTTTACCTATTTTACTTTAATTATCATAACCTTAGCATCTCAGCTAAACAAGAGTAATATCCCCCTCTTGATCCAACAGGTTTTTGGGGATGAACTAAAGAAACGGTATAATTAAGTACTAATTTTCCCTATACTCATACATTTTCTAAGGCACCTTTGATTATCGATCTCTAAATGACTAAAAGAATGATTTTATTGACGTAAACAATCTATGATAATATGAGTTTATATCTCCAGGTATGTCCTGTCATCTATCATGTTATTATTCGAAAATTATTGTTTGAATAACTAATTTGTTAAATATGTATACATTCATAAGTAAAATTTGAATTCTACACTTTATTGAAAAATTATTATATTGACAATATAAGAATGACAGACATAAAATTAATTTGAGATAAAACCGGAGAAAAATCTCAGATATTTTTCATATTTAGCACATCAAATGTCTACCTGAAGTTCATCACTTTATTACGTTTAACGCCACAATATTAATTAATTAATAAGTTATAAACAATTGGAAAAAAATGTTACCTTATTTGAAAAGCCATAGCTCAGAAACGATGAAACAGACTTGCATTATTTTTATTTAAAAGTGCGTGGGAAAAATTATATTTATAAAATATATTTATGTCATAACAATAAATTTGTGAATAACAAAATATTAGTGGCAATCAGTTTCTTGAATCATTTCGTATAATAATGGGTAATAATATTTTTTTATGTTTATTAGTGAGCGAGTAATGAGCATACAAAGAAAACGCTTCATACGGAGCTCCGTAACGCGACTAATAGAACATTCGACACCGACCTTAAATTTTCCCAAGTAGTTCGGTTCTAAAATTTAGTAATGCGGGCCATATATTTTGTATTAGGTATTGATATTAGAATAAACAACGTCTTATTTATCCAAATATTAATTGCAGTAAAAAGTGGTTACTTGAAATATATTCATAAAAAATTATTAGTGATAGGATAGAAAATGTCTGAAAAATTAAATTAATATTTAGTACTATAATTTGTGTTTTCAATGTTTGTATGCTTTGTTTTCGTACAGTAAGTAAATGATATGCCAGGCATGGCTTTTTGAACATACTCGTATACATAATTCCTGAGCTGACGAATTTCTTATATTTGGGTTTCGCAAACTAGTATTCCGAGCTAAACTGTTTATTTTTTAATTTCTATTGCATGCTCATTTTCTATGTTAACATGCAAAAAATTGCTATTCAACTACAATTCCGTACGTATCATAATGAAATACCAAAAGTTAAAAAGTTTGATTTTAATCATTTTGTTAGCTCTGTTCTCATATCTATTTTTTATATAATTTATTAATTATTGACAGAACAATGTTCGTACTTTTTGAAATGACGACGAAGTTCTCTTCTTCAGTAATCTTTCCTTTCCTTTTCAAATAAATTTCAAATAGTTGAATAGTTTCTTGATTTCCGTTCATTTAATTTGCTTAAACTTGATCTATTTTCTTTCATTTAAAATATATTGAGAATGATAAAAATGACTAATATTCAAAGTTAGTAAAAAATGTCTATTTTAAATTTTTTAAAGATGCATGACTTTTTAAATACGCATTTAAAAAAAACTACTAAGGACCTTTTCTTTTTAAGGTTGAACTTCCTGAAAAAATTATGTCTACTTTATAGACAGCATTTGTTCATAATTTAATCGTTATAATTCATGCAAAATATATCAATTTAATAAAAAAAGACATTTTTATACGCAGAAATTTATTCAATACTCGCACTAATGCCCAGCATCACAGACTAAAATTTTTTTTATTGTATAGATACATAGAGCATACGGAATTGCCTCTAATGCAAAACATATTAAAATTTTGGAATTATTAAACTATCAAAAGAAAGAAAAAACTTAAAATAAAAATATTTTATGTAGATTATAAGAAGCTTATTTTGTTTTAATTTTATTAATTACATTAAGACAAATTAGAATAAAAACAGTTTTTTCCAATTTTTTGGAATGTGAATAAAAGACTATACTAATTAATTAAACTAAAAATGATATAATAAGACAAATTTGAAAACTTTTGTCATGAAGCCATCCTAACTCATAAATAGTTTGATATTCCGATAAATAAAAATATAATTCGCTGTTAACAATATCAGGAATATGCTTTATCGAAGAACATAACTTAATTTGTAATTATATTTAGCGATGTTGAGAGATAAATGTTAGAATATATTAAATATTGAGTTTTTACCATAAATATGTGAAAAAATTGAAAATATGTTTTGTTCGTGATTGTTTATATAATATTTCGCGTTATTTTTAAATAAATTTATTTAGATTTGCAATATTTTTTGCAGTTTAATCAGTTCATCATATATAACTTTTTGAAGTTACCACTAAACCATCAAAAAATAAAATTGTTCGTACATCCTACATCAACAATATTTATAAAAACAAATATTACGATATAATTGCATTTATTATTACTTTTTAATTCTAATTGTACAGACTAGCTACATACATGACTTCTTCACCACAATCCTCAAAAAATAATATTATCCTATGCAGACGAAAAATTTATTATAAACGTTGACAAACCTAGGTGAAATGGAAAGAAAAAGAAAAGTTATTTAAATTTATCAGAACATAGTTACACCTGAATATATTTTCGTTGAATTCTCTTAAAACGGCATACGTATAGCTTTTGGTTTAAATGTTGAAAGTGTTCCGAAGAGACTGAGCGTAATGGTTGATAATAAGATAATTCCGAGATTATATTCACATAAATACTTAGACAAAATTTTGTACAGCAGACTTAAATGAGAATAAATATCAAATTTATTGTGAAAAGGAGAACATATCTTATTTCTCTGTTAAAAAATTTTTCGAAAATAATAAATACTAAAACAGTATTTTATATGTGTTGTAAAGTATATTATAATGCTTTATATTTTATAAATATAAAGTATTATTATATATCAGATATAACACTTAGTTTTTAAATTTGTTTATATTATATTTAAATTAATTTCTATTTACTATTTTATATGCCGGAGTCAAGCACAGGTGATTCATTTGCCTCAGTAGCAATGTTTCCAGATATCACATATACTTAGTATAGATTTTATGGGTATTTTATTGTTATGATTATTATTATTAACATATTAATATTAAACTCTAGTACCAGAAATTACTTAGTTTTTGAAAATTCTGTTTTGAGGTATTATCAATAAATAAAAATTCTCTTACATTCAGACTGACTTCAAACTCGCAGATTTCATTGCCGCCACTATTACCTTATTATTCGTGAATTTGTAGTACTGTCAAAAAAATGCGCAAGCTACAACAAACACGCGTTTAATGACCTTAAAATTATAGAAAAACATCCAAATAATTGAAAATTTCCATCATTACAAAGTTTCTTCTTTAAATAAGCAAAAAATATAAAAGAAGCAATTACTTATAGATAAGCTTATGAAATATTTGAATGCAAATATCCCAATCTTCAAGCAAGTAGGCCTGCACGGCTTTTTCATAAGTCTCAAATATGGTGTCAGTATCAGAAACATACTCCAATTGCGTTTTATGCAGTTCAGCGGAATGTGTTTGGTTTTCCATCCATATCTCATTATATTCCAGCGATTGTAAGGGTTTCACAAACAAAAACACTAATAAAAGAAACGTACTGGACATTTTATTTCAAGATTAATAATTTCTAGACTTATGCTTATAAATCTGTCTCAGGACTATTCTAATTCACAAAGACTCCAAGACATGAGATATCTAAGGTTGCTACGCCAGCAAGCGAACACTGTACTCCAATTAACTGCTCTACGGCCTCCGCTCTCTAAATCCTTATAGAGCTTAAAGTTTTTGGATTCCAAGACATTTTAACCGAGCACTTTTTATCAAATATATTTAGCTCACATCTGACGAAAAAGATATATATATATATATATATATATATATATATACATTCGTCTCTTGTAGAAATTATGTAATAGAAAATCGATGAATAATCGATGAACCAGAATCAACTATTGTAAGATGAAATGTGAAATTAAATGGTTATTTATTATACTGACAATTAATAATGAATAATACTTATGAAATAATATGGCTAGATAATATATTTTTCACGAAAAATCGTGATATTTACAATTTTACAAAAATGTTTATATTTGTATAGTTTTGTTCATTAAAAGTATTGAATTTTAATTATTGTTATTCGATAATCATTAAGCCATTAAGCCTGACTTACATAAATTCGTTAATCGCAGAACGTATATTTGTATTTCCAATAACCAAAGAGTATACGATTACTTATGAACAAATTAATTAATTTCCTAAATTAGCGCTAATAAGTTATATATTTGAACGTAATACTAAAAAGATACACGTATATGTATATGATAAACAATGATTCATTTTTTAGAAATTCTAACTAAATTTAAGATCTATTAATATTGCAAGTATTATAGTAATGTGAAGTGCAATGTAAGAAAACGTGAGTGACAAATAGTGACAATTAGGGAAACTAGAAAATCGGATGTTTATAAATATAGAGAATGAAAGTATTGAATTTTAAGAGCTTAAATTTTCGAAGAGACTATATAGTAAGGTTACATTTGGTCAACTTTTACTCTGTACATGTAAGTCGATTTTTTACGAAAGTTTGGAAATATTATTAAAAGAATAGAAAGCGTAGATGTATGAGATATCCTGAGATTAACCCATTCACGAAAAGAGAAAAGTTAGTTACTTGAGTTGAAGTCTGCATAGTACATATTTAGTTTTTCGCTTCTACTTCTGATTTTGTTATTCAATAGAGAACTAAAATCAATCCTATGATAATAAAAATAATAAATTTTGTAATAATCAATCATTTATTTTAATTTTAAATAAATTCTGATTATATGACGTTCATACTTTATTATTTTTCATTCATTTATATAATCTTTTTAAAATAAATCGTTGAATTGATATAAAACCAATTGCATAATCATATTTTATGTGTTATTATTTCCATTTTTTCTTACTACAATTTAACCATACTTTAGAAACAATTGAGTGCACTCATTTAAAAAAAATTTTTTTCAATATTAAAAACAAATACTTCGTATTTCCAATATACTGAGAGAAATAAACTAATAACATTTACAATAATTTTAGTAAAAATTACTGAAAAATATTAAAAAGACGTATTTTTTTATACTTATATTAAGAGTTACTATTTTATGTAGTAAAATTTAAAACTATACATTTCGTTTTGAACATAGTAAAATTTATACTTATCCTTAATAATATTTTTGTATTTAGTATAGCAAATAGTACAACAATTGTAATAATTTTGACTAATTCATTAATCGAATGAAACTTATGTTAATTCTTTATCACATGATAAATTCAAATTATTAACAATGGAAATTTTTGAAGATTCTTATAACATAGAGTAAGATACAATATTGTACAATACATTCAGTATACAATAGATTATAGTCACTTATCGATACCTTACCTAACATTCATACTTCGCTCACTACTAATTGGAATACGCCACCTACATCAAACTAAGTATTAAGTAACTGTAATGATTTATACACGTTAAAATTTGAATCAATATTTTCATAACGTAAGACGTAATTAACAAAATATTATTTAAATAGGATGTACAGAAAATACATCTAATACCCAATAAACCTTTATTTTATATCCAATTTTTTTAATATAGTCATATTCATTAGCTAAAATTGCTATATTTGTTGAATAATAATCATGAATTTCTAACTGTCCAATCTTTTTCCAAAAGAAAATGTCCACATTATAAGCTTTGAAAGCATGTAAATATGCATAAAAATAACAATCTCTTAATATATGGATTCCACACAATGTTGTTTATTTTTTGAAGAACAATGTTCTTTAACAATGTTCTATACGAAAGAAAGTCTTGAAGAAAAAGATGTTATGGAAGTACTATTCTGTTTTACGACCTCATCATAAAAGGAAACTGATTTAACACTAAATATATTTAAACAATTATTAAATAATTATACTTTTCATATTCTACCACTGATTTTGTTAACTTCTGGAATCGTGTGGTTCAAAAACTAATTAATTATTACATGCGCACTCTAATTATTTTAGCCGGAAATAAAGCTACATTATTTTACTTTTTTTTACTATGTCGCATAAAAATTTTTGTTATGATTAGTTTACATTACTGAAAACTGATTAATTATATTATAATCATGGACATATTTACCATCAATATGTACAGTGTACACTGTAATAAAATTGTATACATTATAATAATTATTGTATAATCAATTATCATTACACCAAAATATATTAAAATATAATCAATGTTGAAATAAAATGTCCAGCATGTTTCTTTTATTAATGCTTCTGTTCGTAAAACCCTTACAATCATTGGAATATAATGAAATTAAACGGAAACCCAAAAACTTCTGAGAAACCTCAAAGCCCTCTTTGAAATAGGAAAGAAGGCCTAGCACAACGATTATTAAACGTTCCGGCCAAGGCGTCTATGCTTTGCATATAACGAAGCAGAGACGAGTTCTTGGTACGGTATTCTTGCGGCTCTGCGAGACTCAACATTTTTTTTCAAGAATCGCATATTGATAATGCGAGTGGATTACCCGCTCATCTTCATGAAAATTCATCTAGAACTTGTTTCAGTGGTTGTAGGTTACTTCGCCGACCACAAATATTGAGGATGATTTTATAGCTTTTTTTACTTTAGACGAGTTGAGTCTTTTACTTTTTTCCTGTGTTTGGGTAGTTGTAAAAACAAGAAATAAATTTGAGTCTCTAGGAATTACAATATAACTCACAACTGAAAATGAACAAAAAGAAACAAAGTAACCGCCATTTTTCGTGAGTGAAGTAGGCAATATCAACCCATTAAAAGAATTTGATACAATTACATATACAAATTATACTTTAAAAGTTTTAAACAATAATGAAGTTAAAATCTAATTTGATTCATCCGAAAAACGTATACCCATAGTCGAAGAACTAAACAAGATGAAACCCCAATTTTTCACGTACCAACGAAAGCAGGGTAAGGAATACAAAGTCGTATTACGTGGGGTTTATCCCTAAGTAGACATTAAAACCCTGAAAAATGAAATAGAAAGCAAAATCATAGTCATGAACATACAAAATATTAAACTACCAATGCCTATTTAAAACCTCTGAAATAAACAGACTATTAAATCTAGTAGTAACTTTCGAATCACTGCGAAAAAAAACGATATACAAAAATGATTAAATTGTCTAGAACTTGGAACCATCAAGTATTACTTTAACAAAATTCTAGTGTGTATTAAATGCGCTAAACACCACAGAACAAGCGATTGTATTTGAAAAGACAAAATTGCACAAGTAAAACGTGCTAACTGCTCGAGAAATCACCGAGCAAGTTATAAGAGATGTTCAGCACGAAAGCATTTGCAACAAAAACTGTATCCAGAATTGCGCGAAAAGAAAACAATCAAACAAAAAGTCAAGATAACAACAGATTTAGTTAATAAATTCAATAATGGACAAGTGAAACGAAACATTTCTTATGAGAATCAAACCTTAACCTACAAAATAGATAACTTATCTACAAAGCAATTCTCAAGCCAATATGAACATATAGTATCCAAATATGAGGAACAGCTTCCAAATCGAATATAGAAATTCTGGAAGATTCCAGTCGAAAGTCTTAAAAAATAGATTGCATGTACTCTATTTTATTTTCAATAACCTAATTAAGAAGAATCTAAATATTCCTATAGTAAAAAAAATAACCACATATTATCTGAAGTACATAACAATATTAGAAAATTATTCCAATAAACTAGCAAGGAATATTCTAGGTGATCAAATCATAAACTCAAGACTTAAAAAACACAAATCATTACCATAACTTAATGGAATATACCTACTAACTCAGTACACGAATTTCCAATGGGAAAAACATACGTCTCAGTCCGTTTGTTATTCTTCAATTACATGTTATTAAGCTAAATAATTTGCTGAACGTAAACCTTACATATTGTAAATAAATATATAGAAAAAATTCCTAAATAAACTATAATACTATTAAAATAAAAAACAAGATTGAAAAATTCATGAATAGAATGAACACAATTCTGAACCGACTCACCGTCGTTATCAGCAAAGTAGAAAAACATTATACTCAATCAAAATAATTATTTGGAACACTAATGGTTTGAGGCAAAGACAACTCGAACTTAAAATATTCAAATCTTGAAGATATAGATATAATGTTAATATCAGAAGCTTACTTTGCCAGCAAACATTATATAAAATACCTAATTACTCAATTTATTATACTAACTATGCGGAAAACAAAGCTCATGGGGGGACAGTTATAATAATAAAATTAGGTATAAAACATTACGAAAGTCTAAATCATCAGGAAGGGGATTTTCAAGCCACCAATATAATAATAACTGCCAATACTGGATCAATCACGTTGTCATCTATATATTGCCCCAAAAATCACAGTATTAACCGCAAATCCTTTTCCTCATTTCCGTAATGTCTAGGACATCGTTTCATAGATAAAGGTCATTTCAATGCTAAACACCTATGGTGGGGTTTCTAATTATACACCGCGACACCAAAAGGTAAACAGCTGTACGAAACAATACGTAGCAATAATTGTACGCCAATTTCAACTAGTCAAACTACTGACCTTCAGATATAAAAAAGTTGCCAAATTTTTATTTCGCCATTGTTATAGAAATAAACTCCATCTATTTTAAAACAACTTCTAACTTAGATCTAACCTTGAATCATATACCGGTTATAATCATACTTAACACAGCCTAGTCGAAATCATTCTCCTAAATAATGGACTGGATGAAATGTAAACAGTATATCGACAATAGAATTCTATGCAACATTCCACTCTAAAGCACAAATAATGTAGAACAAGGTATTAATACATTTTTCGAACTTACCAAACAAGCATATAACGAAACAATCCAAACTATACAACAAAATGTTCACATCACATATCTGTAATAACTATCCAAAATTACGCGAAAAAAGGAAATTGAATGGTTAAAGAGCTGCTAGTTAAAGCAATCAGACACATAACAATAATAATTAATGCTTCCCTTCGACTATACTACGTACTTACACAATGGAAAATGGCACAAATAATAGACATTACCACACCTTGTAAAGATTCAGATATATTGACTTTTTACAGACCCATAAATCTCTTGCCAATACTTTCAAAAATATTTTTTTAAATAACTAGAAATTACTACTAGAAAGTATTACTCCAGTAATAACAGAAAGAAAACTGATTCCAAACCATCAATTTGATTTCAGAAGTCAACACTAAAATAGAGCAGGTTAACCGTCAAGTTCTTGAAGTTAAAAAAATGCTAAAAGAAAAATATTTCTGTATTGCTGTTACGACAGAGTCTGACATATAAAACTATTAAATAAATTACAAAAATATTTTTCAACGAATCTCTTTATCCCATTAACGACCAAAAGGCCTGATTTTTTATTGATATTCGACGCGATTTTTTCCGTAGTTATAGACCTTAGAAAAATTTTGCAAACACGTGTTTCGACGTGAAATTTAATACCCTTTCAGAATTTGGATTCAGAATTATGAATGTCTTCGTAATAAAAAAGTTATAGCCAATTAAACAAAAAAAGGTGCAAATTTTTGCCAAAAATCAATTTTACGATTTTTTTAGCAATGTTACCGTGAAGGAATCATGATATAAATATGATCAGGAATGATCATGACTATCAAAGTATCTCAGGAAATTTTGGTGGCATTGTTGAACCACTCCTTCCAACAAAATGGTGGCTAAATCGAAAAAAGATCATAAAAAACATAACTCATTCTTTTTCGAGACAAAAATTCTAAGATATTTTTGTTCCATAAACTTTTTCTCTAAAGTCAATAATTTTCATGAAAAGAATGTTTTATGTCATGATCACAGAAGTGTGTAATATTTTTCACACAGAATAAAGAAAAGCTACTGTAATATTCAATGCTGTCAGTGATGACGGAAAAAGAGTTGGACAAGAGATTTTTACACTTTCAATAGCTAAAAATTACATGACGCAAGGGCAACGAAAAAGAGAAGAACACAATATGTCCAAGCAAACGAAACTCAAACTTTGATCTTATTGTCCCGTAAGAACGAGAATTATCAGCGAAAATTTTGATTTATCGTTTTGTGTTAAATGTTTCAAAAAAAATACACTAAAAAATTCGTATTCCAGTGAGAGGCAAAGGGATTCACTCAAATCAAGCACCCCAAAGGAGACAAAATTCAACTACGTCCTCGTCTTTGTCTCTGAGTCATGCAAAGAGTAGAATGTTTTTTTCTCGAAAATTATTGACTTTAGAGAAAAAGTTTATACAACAGAAATATCTTAGAATTGATCATAAAATTCCCTCTAATTTTTTCGGAATTTTTGTAGATGATTTCGGAAAATTGTATTTTCCGTTTTTCAAAAACTCAAAATTTTCTCCAAAAATTCTGAAAAATTTGAGGATATTCTATGATCAAATCTAAGATATTTCTATCGTATAAACTTTTTCTCTAAAGTCAATAACTTTCGAGAAAAAAAATGAGTTATGTTTTTTATGATCTTTTTTCTATTCAGCCGCCATTTTGTTAGAAGGAGTGGTTCAACAATTCCACCAAAATTTCCTGAAATACTTTGAATATCGTGATCATTCCTGATCATATTTATATCATGATTCCTTTATGGTAACATTGTTTAAAAAAAATCGTAAATTTGATTTTTGGCAAAAATTTGCACCTTTTTTTTTGTTTAATTGGCTATAACTTTTTTATTACGAAGACATTCATAATTCTGAATCCAAATTCTGAAAGGGTATTAAATTTCACGTCGAAACACATGTTTGCAAAATTTTTTTAAGGTCTATAACTACGGAAAAATCGCGTCGAATATCAACAAAAAATCAGGCCTTTTGGTCATTAATGGGTTAAACTCTTGAGATCGTACCTAACTTATTTGAGGACTATCTCATTATGGCAGGGGTCGTACAAAGAAATGATCTGAGACCAATACTATACATACTGTTTACAGCTGGCCTACCAACTTAATCCACTTTAATCGCTGAATAAACTAGAGGAAATACTTTTTGAAGAAAAAAAACAATAAAATCTCGATTTATGCAAAAAGGACTGATTAATAGCGAAAAATCGTAGTTAACACTTGAAATCAAACTACTCGTATACAAAACTATACTTAATACGAAATAACTCCAATATAGCAACTGTTAAGGTAGTTTTAAGAAATATAGTGAATACGCCTTGGTTAATGACCAATTACCACATAAAAAATTATTTAAATATACCAAAAATTAAAGAAGAAATCACATTGTCTACACGACGTACACTCCCAGACTACTCTAATCAACTAGCATACGATATTCTACATAAACAAATAAGTTACTCAAGACTAAAGAATCATTAACAATTACAACGACTTATTCTTTAAACTGACTATAAACCAACTAAAAATGTACCCATACTTCCTTTGAGAAATCTATTTCTTTTTCTAATGGTTGGAGATTATAAAATCCTTTTATTTAAGTTATTTGTTTAAAGTTATTTACTTTAATGAATTTTGTTTTCGAATAAATCGGAAATTAATAAATTTGAATAAACAACAGGTGAGATTTTTATAAATGAACCTGTTCTTAATATCGTTACTTGTTCATGAAGAGTGCCTTGACTGAATAATATAAATTGTATTATATAAAAAAATGGCACAAACGTAAAATCAATCTACGGGAGAGATTAATCGGTTGAATTTACAATGGAAGGTACCCTAACAATCAATTATCATTTAAGCTATTTGTCGATAATTCGACAGAGATAATATTTTAAATAATCGAAATATTCGATTATTTAAAAGAGAACAGTCAGAGTTTTGTTAAAAAGCTACGGAAAATATATTGTTAAACAATTAATTAATCGTGGCAAAATTGAAATGCGCTAAGTAATCAGATCACATAGATTATCTCTATTAACATACGGTTTTTAACATTTTGTCACCGGGAGAAGATTTACAAAGATTTATGACTAAATCCCGTTTTAGACTATAAATCGCGTTTTATGACTATATAAATATGTTTCATATCAACAGCCGATCATATTAATGAAAACAATGTAAATTAATGAAATCATGGAACGCGTTTTGTTCTACTGCTTTCGATTCTAGGACAATCGAGAGTAGTTTCGGACCATATTAACAGCATTCAACCTCGAAAACATGGCGAGATGCATAATTACCTCATAGGAAAAATAGGATGGGGGATTATGTTTACTAGTTCCACAATCAAGCGACTAAACTCAATTAGAAGAAAAAAGAAGAGAATCAAGGACACGAAGAAGGGACTAAGAATCGAAATAAGAGAGGTCTTGTGAAACAATATAATCTCGTGAAATAATGTTTAATGGCGGTTTCGGCAGCAGGAATAAGTAAAGATAATTTTAGTAGATAAGAGTTTCACATTCTTGCTGGTATGTAATTGTCGAACTTGTCATCAAAGATCTTTGACTAGTTATATATACGAGCACGATCCTCTACCCAAAATCTAAAATGAACGCTGACAGAATGTCCGCGACAGCATCCAGAAAGCTGTACAATTTTCGATTCCATGATGTCTTCGCTAACGTCAACTGTCGGGCACTTGCCGGTGACATCTATTTTCGTGGGAGAGAGTAGAGCGCTCGTATTAATTGTCAGAGCCAAGTTCAAGTCAGCTTCCATTAAAAGTTTTCAGTCAAATACTGGTATCCGAGTTTTCATGACCATCCCTCACCTGGTACTTTGAACTACTCTTCTCGCTTTCCATAAACTTCCGGAACAAGAGTCTCGAGCTTCGATATCTCTTGAGAGATTGAGATCGACGAGGGTCTCGCTGACGGCAGGCTAGCCCAGAAGAACGTGTGCTGACGGTTCATCTACTCGACTGTCCCGTATTTTGGATGTCTTTGTATGTTTTAAAATCACTTTGTTGCATTTGTTTCCATTCACCTTAGAACACCATCGTTTTAATTATTTTTTTATCTTGTATAAGTAACTTTTATGGTTAGAAGATGCTGTTCCAGCAATTGTATGAAATGTAAGTGGTACTGTACTGCCTACATAACCACCAATGATGACAGTTTGCATTGTCGGTATGACGATTCCGTACACTATGTAGAGAATTGGTTCCAAGACACTTTCTTGTGGGACGCCCACGTATATGAAAAATTTCACACATAGGGTTTTAAGACTTAAAAGATAAATTAAATTTTATATGAACATAATCTCGTAATTAATTAAATATTAATTGATAAGTGACGTTAGAAATCTAGAAATCATTAAGAAGCATCAACACGGTATAGATGTACGGTGAAGTATCTTCACGTAAAAATGTTATCACTACATAGATTGTACTTTTATAAAATTTACTTAATATTGATTATGACAGGTTGTAAATAAAGGAAAATAATTGTTATAACTGGTGAATGGCCAGATGTTAGATCTAAAGAATAACTTGCGTTAAAGTACATAGGGTTGGTACTTTTTACTATGGCAAAGTCAGTTAGGTCTGGTAAGTTAGATCTACCAAGTTGATTTATCTGTTGATATTGAGAAGGAGTTTTTACTTTCCATTGTCTTATACAGCTGGTTACATTTTAAAGTGGTGTACTTGGTCTGGAACCTCACCAAGGACGTTTAACGACAGTCACACCCAGCAATAAGTCAATCGCTAAGAATTTCAAAAAAGCTTATGTTATAACTATTATTCTCGTAGTGGATCTTTTATGATTACGTAGATTCATTTAGATTCCTACATGTACATTGTTTTCAAGTTGGTTAGTTAGGTATTTTAAATAGTTTGGTATTATTAGGTAATGCATGCTGGTAAAATAAGTTTCTAAAATTAGTATTATATTTATTTCTTATTGGATTAAAATGTTTTTTACTTTATTTTGATATTTTATTTATAAAAGGTATGATCATATTATCCGATTTTGATATAAATTTTCGAACATGTTTTCTAGTTTGTTAATGTTGTGATGGAAATGCGCATTAATTTGACATTGATGTATACTTATCTCTAACTCTCGTATTTCTTAATAATCCGAGTAATTTTCATGTAAACAAATTCCTGGCAGTTTTAGCATTGCGGTATTTCACGCTTTTTGCGTGGTGATTCAACTTTTAATCCTAGGTTCGATAGTTTGTTTACACAAAATATTATTTTGTTATTTTGATCCACAGCTATTTTAGATATCTAAATAAGCGTCAATAGCTTGAATCCCTTGTTCTTTTTCGTTGACATGTATAGAAGTAAGTTTTTCTTTTTCTGAGTTTCTTTACTATAGATAATAATTTATAGGCAATAATTTATTATAGGTAAATTTTAATAATAATAATCCGCAGAATTGTAATTATTTTGCAGATGCTTTTGGTTGAATATTCACTTTTTTGTTCCTAGGACTATTAATGTTTCCTACATCGCTCACGAAAATTTACATAATTTTATTTCTTTTTGTTCATTAAGAATATTGAGTCTGTTGGTTCTTTCTAAATTTGAGAAATCGATAGTAAATCTGTTTGTTTTTACTGGGCTACTCAGCCAATTTTCCAGAGTATTGTCTTGAAGTTTCTACTTCTTCATGCTATCCTAGATTGTGCTAATTATGGTTCTTTTATTGACATAAGTCCAGTTTTCTTTGTGATATGTTAGTAAATTTTCCACAACTGTTTATTCCGCTTGAGTAGTTGCCGTATTGGCCACTTTCATATTGCCGTTGTCTAAATTCATCAAGTAATAAAATCTTGCACTATTACTTGAGGTTAAACCGATATTTATCGTATTAAGTTTATGCGCTTTAATATGCATATTTACTTTAGTTCAAGAGCGATCTGATAATACGTTTGTTCTGTTCAAGCATCAGAGCTGTACTCACTATCATTATTACAACATGATATATAAAGCAAAACAATCAAAACTTTTTCTATACCCACCTTGGTTTATTAAACGATTTCTGTCGATTACTAAAAACACATATTTATCGTCTCTACAACATTTTAAACAAAACTCTCTAAACTGGTTGAAAAGCATATTACAATTCACACGATCGCCATATGTGTCTTAGAATCCCATGATCTAGATGGAAAATTAAAAAAATGTATGTTTTCTCAGATTAAAAATGTTAAAGTTCAAACGTACGACTTGCGCAAGTGAAAATATGCAAAAACGTCGTGCCAGCTCTGCTACGGGAAAGGTGTGTACAAATAAAAAATATCTAAACAGTCATAGAAAAAGGTGACGAAAATCTTAGGCCAAAAGGTATGCATAGTATCCTAAATTGGTGAGTAAATACTTAATATCCATAACCATATTTCTGTATCATTTCGTTTATTTATTAAACCCATAATCCAATAAAATACAATCAAAAATAATGTTGGTCGATTCATTTCAACAGCTCTCTTCCAAAATGGATCGAATACAGAAATTATGTTAGAAGCTCCGAAAAAACATCATCTTGAGTCAGAAACAATATAGCTAATCTACTTTAGAACAGCATAATCAGTGATAGAAATTCAACTTTCATAAAGTTGATTTTCTGAAATAATCTCGAACTTTATGTAGCCCCCATATGCCATAATACATACAGCTTTAATATTCAAATTGAATTCATTAAACTTGAATTTCAATATTTTTAAACATGTTTGAAATGACTACCAGCTTACTGTGCAGGATTAAATGAAAGATTCATCGGTGATCGTTGAGAACCTGGTGTTAAAGTTGAGCGATTATCAATAACACAAATTGGATCCGTTTCGTTCATATCTTCTACCTTCAAAGTAAACAAAAATATAACTAATTTAAAAAGTATTATAATACATTATTATACGAAATTGTCTAAAAAAATCGATTGCAATTACAAATTTTTCAAATATTATTTGCTCCGTTCGACAAAAATCGAAACTATTTTAAATGTTTATAATTATTTGTCAATAAATTTATTGTTATGATGTGTACATATTCTCAAAATACATTCTTCTCCACGTATTTTTTTGAAAAAAAATCATGATCAAATTCAATGCAGATCCAATTAATAGTTGTCTAATTATCGCAATCAAAAAATGCACGTTTTTGCAATTTAGTGTAAAACTTGGTAAGAGTAATGAACTTCACATAAACATTCGATTTGCCAAATATAAAAGAAATTCATGACCATACTCCGACTTTACCTAAAACTTATTTGTTTTTTATCATGTAGCAATCGACATTTTAGATTTTAATTTATCTCATTCAGTAAAAAAATAACCTTAAAAGAATGATTAATTATAATTTCGTATAAATAACCGATGTTTATTGATATTAGAATTAGTAATATTATTTTATATTGTAATAAATTACGTAAAACAACGTAGTCTTTTCAGTTTCATAATCTACTAAATAATTACGTGTTATGACGTAATATATCAAGTGATTTTTTATAAAGTATAGTTATGTCGTTATTTGTAACTATTTTAAATTAGATTAGAGCCGAGATATGTATATGTACATATTTTTTCAAATTGAACGTGAATCTGTTCGCATTTTAAATAAAATTCTTAAGTATTATAAAACAAAATCCACTCAATACTGGTACGGTAAACAAACGGAAGGTATTCCGTACAGATATTTCCGGAAATAATCTGTATGTACATTTTTAGTGGAAGGGGACTGTAGTACAAACGTGGTAACAACAATCTGATACTACCCGATTACTCTTGTTACTCACGTGAACCATTATCCCCGACTGTCCTGTATTAAACAAAACATTTTAATAAGTTCTATCATGAGCATCAATGATACTTTAGCAGATAGGAATCAGGATATAATGATTTTCGTTAGCGTTGAATCACTTTTGATTGATTGTTCGATAAATAAGCTTCGTTCCAAAAATGTAGTCACAATCTTATTCCAATTTTTTCACTATTGCTTCAACCAAATAAATAATGACAAGCAAGGTCAACGTCATATCGCTTTTGCTGTGACAACTTTATCAGAATGAAAATTAGTAGATATTCCTCATTAGGTCTGATGGCTAATATTATCGAAACTGTTCTACTACATATATAGATCTAGTAGTAATATATTGACCCAATATTATCCCAACGTCATTGAAACGTTGCTAAGTAAAATGTACTTTGATAAGTGATTGGATTTTATTTTTCATATACTCTTTTATCAATATTTTATCAAAGTTTAATCCAATCAACGATTTTTCAGTGATCATAGATATTTTTAAAATATTCCGAAACCGGTTACTCTTGTGAAATCAAGTTTGGCTTAGCATAAAGACAAATTGCATAAATGATTCAAATTTTTATCTTTAAACCGTTTAAATCTACACTGAAAGAAAATTATTTCGACATTTTGGTAACGTAGTTCAGGTATTCTAACAGCACTATTTTAGAAAATCAACCAAAATTGTAAAGGTGTATAAGCTTTGGAATAAAGGAATTAAATGTGAAACACATGTAATATATATTGTAGTATAGATAACAATAAACGACGGTGAGGATAAACAATCAGAGAAATACAGGTTGAAAAAACATTTATTCATGTTTAATAATGAAAATGTATATGCAGGTTAATTTTATTTTTACCTTTTTTAATAGTTATAAATAGCTATAAAATGAGTCGCCACGCATTAAAATCAATCAAACGGTTTCTGCGTTAATCTAAAAAAATAACAAAATGATCCTTTTGTTAATTGATTGACAGCTTACATAATTTGAAAGATATTTATATTAATTGGCGATATGTGCTTCGGTCTAAGGAAGGTACGCTTCATATTTGAAATAACATTACTGCAGGGGTCAACATTTTAAGGCGCCCCTACCTTCGTTTTATCTCATTTTCGATTGTTAAGCTTTACACGACATTGGACTTATGGATTTTCTAGCAGACGTCCTCAATGTTTTTTACTCAAAATAGGTACCTAACTAATAAAAAAAATTGACCCGACATAAATTAGATTAACTAAAAAATGATTATGCACATTTTAGTCTAACATGTTATGTATTTTAAAATAATGAAAAATCATCCATTTTGTTATTGTTAAGACACTAAAAATATTCTATCAACATGTCACGCCGAAATTTTTTTTTCTATATTTAGGTTTAACCTTCAAGTTTAGCTGACAAAAATGTTCAAACAAGAATTGATTATGTAAAAATAGCGGAAATATACGGCTGCTAATTGCGTTGTAAACTAAAAGAATATCATTTACTTTGGGTTAGATAATTTAATCCATTACTGTATGCCTTTGAATATTAATTGTTCATGAATTAAAAAACATCGACTGGCCAAGAGCGATAGTAGCGAAGATGTCCTTTTTTTAAATCACCATATGTTTAATCATTAAAATTAAGAAATGAAACCGTCACGAATGACGTGAAAAGATACATTTGATAATGAAACGTCTTACTTTTGGCATTAAAATATTTTCTACATATTCATTGTCAAACGTGAAGCTAAGTGGTCACAGGAAAGATCAAACGCTACATGAAATTTCATCATGAGCTTTTAATTTGAAACCGAATGGATATTTTTATTTTCTAATAATTTTTTCACAAGCGATCTTTATACGAATGATAATAATTCATCCAGTTACATCAAATTAACCAAATTAATGAGAGTCTGTCAATCAGTTACCGAGAAAATAAAAATATCCATTCGGTTTCAAATTAAAGGCTCATGATGAAATTTCATGTAGCGTTTGATCTTTCCTGTGACCACTTAGCTTCACGTTTGACAATGAATATGTAGAAAATATTTTAATGCCAAAAGTAAGACGTTTCATTATCAAATGTATCTTTTCAAGTCATTCGTGACGGTTTCATTTCTTAATTTTAATGATTAAACATATGGTGATTTAAAAAAAGGACATCTTCGCTACTATCGCTCTTGGCCAGTCGATGTTTTTTAATTCATGAACAATTAATATTCAAAGGCATACAGTAATGGATTAAATTATCTAACCCAAAGTAAATGATATTCTTTTAGTTTACAACGCAATTAGCAGCCGTATATTTCCGCTATTTTTACACAATCAATTGTTATTGTTATTTCAAATTTGAAGCGTACCTTTCTTAAACCTAAGCATATATCGCTAATTAATACAAGTATCTTTCAAAAACCATTTGATACATTATAATGCGGGGTGACTCATTTTACAGCTATTTTAACTACGAAAAAGAATAGAAATAACGTTATCATCAACATTTTCATTTCGAAAATATATATATACTGTTTTTTATCTGCTTTTCGCGGATGGTTATCCGCGCAGCCTTTTTTTGTTACTAGTACATACGATATTCCTAATATAAATCATATTCCACTAATTCCTTTCAAAGTTTATAACTACAATTTTTGTTGAAGATTCAGCTACATTGCCTGTGCAAAGTTTTTCACGTCATAGTCTGACATTTTTATTACAACGTATTTGTAATATTTTTGTGGTTTGAAAATACTTTTTAACTTAAACTGAGTACTTATGGTTATTATTTTTACTTACTTTTAGTAACGTCGTAGGATCCGTGGTATCCTAAAGTAAATGTAAATGTTCTTAACGTTTGCTATATAGTCCATAATATAGATTGTATTTCTATAATATAAAATAAATGGATAAAATCATACAAAAGTGATTCGACGAAATGTATGCACCAAGATAGAATTATATATTAAAAATTATTTAAAGTTTCTATTCTATTCCGCCAAAGCATCATCTCAAAGGCCAATTGCCATTATCGTTACTGTACATATTTTTATACCCGTAAATTATATTAGTATGTGGAACATTATGTTTGAAATTGTGAATTATACTAACAACCATAGAATTTGCGTCAACTGTAATTCTTTTTTGTGCAATCAATCTTAAAAATCCTTTAGCTTCTTCCTTGGTTTCATCATATTGTAAACATTTTTGTGCGTAATGATTTGCCTGATCTAACTCGTTTTGATTTATATGATATTGCGTTAGAAACTTGTATGCATTGCTTAATTCAGCTCTTTCTGAATTTCTAAATTCATCATTAACAAAATCTGTGTAAGCAGCTGCTGCATTATCTTGCTGTCCCAACTTTTCATAGAGCCTGGAAAAAAAAGTTTACTTGTTAAGGGCCTTCCACATAGTGCATGAAAGTATATAAGAAGTCTACAAAGAGGTATTGCAATCTCTGTGTATAGATTCTGACCAACTGCTAAATGATCCACAGCTAAAATATTTTAGTAAAATAATTTAAAAATTTAATTGTATACTCAGCTATCTTTGAAGTAAATATTATAACCATAATAGTTTCATATTTGTTGTTGTATTAATAATCTTCATTTAGAATACGTAATTATTGATTAACATAACAGTATAACAAATCAATTCGGTCAAACTTTAATTTATGTAACAACTTATGTTCAAAACAAATTATTTAAGAACTCTATTATACCAAAATATAATTATTAAGTAACATGCCATTGTCTACTATGTGTACAATATATATTCTACAGATTAATAAAAAAATATAGTGGAATTCGATAGATAATGACTTCTTTTCATAATAAAATCAAAATTTAACTTGACTATAATATTTTTTGTAACTAATATAAAAGCGTGGAGGGCTATACATTGTAAATTTTCTAAAATGTAAACAAATATTACGTTGCAAGACGAATAAGAGCCATCCCTTCTATATCACCAACATTACAAGCTTTGTAATAACATTTTAGAGCTTCCTGTATTCTATCTTGTTTTTCGTAAGCTTCCCCTAACGCCGTAACCATTCTACTGTCCCGTGGTCGCAACAAATGAGCTTGTTTATAATAATATAAGCCATAAAATGGCATTTTTAGGATTTCATATGTCTGGCCCAAACCGTACCATGCTCTATAATCTCTTTTATTGACTTCTGTAACAAATAAAATCTTTTTATTAGCATGAAGTATTATGGAAATTGATGTGAAATAATCTTTATCATATGGTAATTATGAATGTCATCACAAAGATTTTTATAATGTAAAATTAAATTTAATTTGATGAATAAATGATAAAGACATGTTTTATTCTGGTAATTAATATTTAGAAGTTAGTGTTAAAATTGTCATAGCAAACATTTCAACTTCAATCTGCAAGGGCTGATACTTTTACTAGACATTATATAAAATAATTTACATATGTTATTACCAATTGCTTGACGATAACTGTGAATTGCTCCATTTGTATTTTTCATTTCCATAAATTCATGACCTAAAAGTGTCCATGCTGATACATACTGTGGATTTAATTTTAAAGCTCTATGAAAATACATTATAGCTTTATGGTGATCTGCTCGTAAACTATAATAATTTCCTAAAAAATATCAGAAATATATAATTTCTGCAAAATCATATATAATTGAATTTAATAGTAATATTCAACACAGTTACCAACAATACAACATGTTTCTAATCTATATTTATCGATTTCTGTTGCTTGATGTGCCAGATGAGCCAATTCATTTTTTAGTTCCTTCACATATAGTAAGTTTGAATAAGTGTCCATGTTATCCAGACAATATGGATCATCTTCTATTATTTGTTTAAATGTTGCTAAAGCATTATCTACATCTGAATCAAAATCATAAAAGTCTTAGTTTCAATGTAATAAAATACTTTAATGCAAAAAATAGATTACCCCTTTTATAATGTACTGCAATTGCAGTTTGTGCTTTTATATAAACATTTTTCACAAAACCCATAGACTGTTGTAGATTAGTGTACATAGCAAATGCTTCATCAATCAGTTGTAATTCTAAATACATATGCGCTATAAAAAAATGTTTTATCCAATGATTAGGTAATGCCAAAGATTCAAGATTCTCTATATCTGTAATTAAACTTGCTAGTTCAAGCCATGTACCCCAATGAATTGGCTGTTTATGAATGGATTCTACAAATACATTTATAGCTTCTTTTGTTGATTGTAATTTTTTTAAAATAACCCCATACAAATATAACCCAAACCCATCAAGATCTCCTGAAGTACGTTCTTTTCTTAATTTATTACAAAGAAATGTTAAATTATTATTTTTAAACGAGTCAGGTGGAATATCAGTCATGTTGTCAATCTTTTTCTTTTCTCCGGACAGATATAAGGAATAAAAATATAAAAACTTTGCTTTGACAGTTTTACAGTCTTTTATAAAATAAGCTGCTCGATCATATTCTTTTAAATCAAAATAACTCTTGGCTAATAGGAAAATATCTTCATCTTCATTCAGTTCACAGAAGTTCATATTAGTAGTTGCCTCATCCTTTGTATTTTGATTTGTGTCTCTCAATGAATAATTCATTTCTGCAAGCCTTCAAAGTGTTATATTTTATCAAACATGCTTAAGATTACTTTAAAACAAAATTGTTCAAAGTTAAAACAATTTAAAAATGTAACATTTATTCCTAATTTTAAAACTTGATTACCACTTAGTACTGTGCATCAAACCACGTTGAGAACATTCATGTATTCCTCTTGCAAGATCAGATTTGATCTTTTTCAGATCAAATTTTGAGGTAAATTCTTCCATTTTTTAGAATATATTAGCTTATTTTAGATTCAAATCGTTACACTTTTAGCTTATCAACAATGTCAAATCCAAGCTCAAAGCAAGCATAGAAAGTATATAATAAAGTATAAAGGAGACAAAACGCGTGGCATTCCCCTTCTATAGCACTGTGTGCAGTTTTCTCTAAGGGACTGTCTTTATCAGAGATTAATAGGAAAATCGCTAAAAATATGCTTTGCCGCGCACCAGATTCTACTAGGGCGATCCAAGCGACTACTCTTGGAGCTAGGGCAATCTATCTTAAAAGGGGGGCGAGAGATGGACAAGCCGAACTGAGCCGACTTGAGCCGAGCCGAGTCAAACTTAACCTAAGTGAAACAAAAAAACACGGGAGATTTAAAGGGACGCGCTGATGAGACAATATCTCTTTTGACATATGTTTCGAAATTACCCGAGAATTTCTGAATTTTGTATTTATTTTAAATGTCATTTTTCGAACTTGGATATTTATTTTATCAAACATGTTGTATGCATTCATCGTACATATTTTTAATTTAAATAATATATATATATGTATATATAATATATGATTGAAGGCTTAATAAATGTATAAAAAAGGAATATATGAAACATATGAAAGCGACAGTAAATGTTTTTTAAATTAGATGCTATTATTTATTTTTATTTAAAGAATATTGATCCGTGTAGTGACGAACGGTCAATGAAGGGTCCACTTAAAGAGAGCGTCAGGTTGCCAGGTAGCAGACTACTTACGCCCTAAATGAAATATTTGAATGTCACAATATTTTTTTTACTACAATTAAAGTCAATTTTTCTTTCCGGTTGAAATGTAACTCGTTCGATTAACTTACCATTTCCGTCAATCTGAGGTACTTTTATATAATGAACATTCACAATCTCTGGTGATTGTTCGCTTACGAATCTTACAAATGCATGCATAATCTTATTAAATTTGTCGATGCCGTTAGCATAATCACTGAAAGCT
This sequence comes from Chouioia cunea, assembly GCA_030064505.1. Lineage (NCBI taxonomy): Eukaryota > Metazoa > Arthropoda > Insecta > Hymenoptera > Eulophidae > Chouioia > Chouioia cunea. The sequence goes on from JAOPFQ010000005.1 coordinate 15,136,686, forward strand.
ACAAACAATGTAGTATTTTAGTAAATTATATTAAATTATCATTTAATCGAAAAGAAATGGCTTTTCTTGAGATTACAATTTTAATAATAGTGCTTTAAAACATATGTATTTAGAATACTAGAAAATTGATAACGTTGAGACAAGAATTACTTACTTCCTAATTTCAATATTTGTACATCTTCGTCACAGCCATCTATTTTAGCATTGTATGATTGTAGTTTTTCGAAATTTGTAGCTGTCAAGTTGTTGAGAGGCATACTGTTGAATCTCATAGATTTTTATAGCTTACAATGAGCCATCTTTCAACAATCGAACAAGAGCATGTTTAAAGCCTGTCTCATTTTTGAGTGACTCACATGCACTATTTGTCTCACTAAAGTCTGTAAAGTTATGCAATACAAGTATTTTGAATTATATTCTAAGGAGTGTTTAGAAAATAAATAATAAGTTTATCAATTTCTTTATGTTATATCTATACATTACTCAATTCAAAGTAAACAGGAAAAGTTGCATAAATTTTTTGCATTGTCTGGGAGTAAGCTACAGCGCGTTATGTTTTAGTGTGTAAGTGTGCGAGTATTTGTGTGATAATGAAAGCTACAGAGCCCGAAAGAAAGAGAAGATATTGTGGGCGATGAAACTAATCCAAAACGAGATAGAGGGTCCTCAAGAAAATTTTGCTGTGACAATACGTGACATATCTATATATGTATGCAGTTAGAGCTTATCTCCAATGCATACAATACGACATTTATTGTATTCGTTCTCCCCTTCCGCTAATTTAGCATTATAGAATGCATTTTTCAAAGATTGATGTTTGTGTGTGGGTTTATAAATACCACTGAATTCCTTAATATTATCAATCTTTACAACTGCAACAGTGCCACTCTCAATAAAGTCTACTATGGTATGATCAATGGTAATAGCAGTTATTGTTCCCAATGCGTCACTCATTTTGTTCTCTTTTGCAAAAAGAAAATGTTATTAAAATAACTAATTGTAAATTATGAAATAAAACGACTATGCTCGAGTTTAACATAAAATTCATTAGTTATCATCTAGTACGTACCTCCAAGTGAAAAAATCTGTATCAACTCAATATTCCTGCTATGTGCGCTCTTTATTATACACTTGCCATATTTCACAAAATCACTTTAATCCTTTGGATTGGATTTATAAACACGTGAAGTTTCAATAACTTCAAATTTCTCATCTTCAGTTACAAAGACAAGTGCATGAGATATTTTCCCGTTAGAATTACTCGTGTTGGAAAATTGTCTGTGATAATTAAAAATCATTAAACTGATTGTAAATTCTTTATTTTAGTACAAAGGAGAAAATAAAACTGCTTGAAATAATTAGTTCGACAGACTTATTGCATTGATAGAATAAAGTTAAGGCAAGAATTGGTTTGTTTATTTAGTGTATTGGTTACCACTGTTTTTGATTGTCAAACCCGAATACACACACGTAAGTGCGTTATTCTATGTAAGTCTCCATATCAACATTTCAGGTTTTTTCAATCGGTAATACTATATAGAATTTCCTGGCATAAGTAAACTCGCGTGTAATTTCTAAAAGACTGTACTTTCGATCACACAAAAGCTCAGAACCAAAAAGTTAAAGAGCAAAAGATTAAGAACGAAAGTTTAATTTTCTTGTAACTATAGAAATACTTTGACCGGTAAGTGCAATCTTTTTTACGGAAAACCACTTGCGTTAATACTTTTGCGTATATTTCTTTTTCTAATTTTTTCGCGAGGCAAAGTACAAGTAGACTGCACTAATAGTGTATCGCAACTTATGAGACTACGATATTTTTACCTACTATAATGTTACTAACAATCAATTTTTCCTTGTAGGCCTAATCTTGACTTATAACTTTTCAACTTCTGTATTTTGAACTAGCGCGATCGAAAGACATCTTTCATACAACATGGCTACAATAAAAGGGTCTAAATATAAACAAATGAAACACTCCAGGAAGAAGAGAGGAATAAAAAGAAATTATGGGTACGAAGAGGATGATCAATAGGTTTGTTATTTTATATATTTTTCTATAATAGCTTTTCAGACAAATATGAAGTAAATTACATTTTATAGTTATCAAATAATATAATTTATTTTCTTTTTAATGAAAAAGTATTAACTACATCTATATCGAATTTAATATAAGATAGAAAAATATAATTTCAATAAGAATATGATTTTGAAAATCTGCAATAATGGTTTCTTAAGATTTTCGCTGATTTGGTTATAAAAATATATAATGCAAAATGATTGTAATAGCCATCAATTTACTTCGAAATTACCTCAAAATGTTCGAACAGCTAACTCAATGTATTCGTTTCAAAAATTAATAATTTGAAGATCGAAGGTATTGTATGTGTAATTAATAATAATGTAGAGATTATTAAGCTTTTTCCAATTTGTTCTTGCGATGATTCAGTTGCTCGCGTATCCATGCAAAGTTTAATACAATTTAATGGCCGGTACGGTTGTAACTGGTATTATCATTTGAGTGTACCTGTTAATCATAAGAAAAAATCAAGTATCCCCTCCTTGATAAGATACTAGAGAAACGTACTCATATTACAACTTTGAAGGATGTATATGAAAGTTTAATGTCTAGCGGTCCAGTGCGTGGTGTTAAAAGGAAATCACCCTTAATTACGTTATAGTAGCGCAGTGCCTAATATGCTGAAATATCAATATTATTTGATAAAATATTAAATGATAAGAAAACCATAATTAGAAAAGTATGCCGATGCGATTTATTAGTTTGATATATCTGTAGAATATGTGTAGATAGTATTTGAAAAAAATGTTATTTGTAAAATAAATCGTATTTTGTTTAATTTAAACTCTTATCTTTATTTAATTTGGTATACTATATACTCAAAAATAAAAATGCAATAATTATTTTAATAGAAAAAGAGTGAACATAAATTTTGTTGTATTGTACTAAACTATAAGAAACTAGAATGTTTTCATAAATAATATAAGTAGTTTGCAATCTACACAAAATATTAATACGTATACATAATCATAAGAAACCACTATCATTGATTACAAGTGTAAATTAAGCATTACATATCGGTTTTAAAGCAGGAGGTAATACTAGACATAAAAATACATGCAAGCCTACTGTTTATAAAAGGCTGAGAGGCTATTACAAATACTTTGCAATTTATTTTTGTTTTTTTAAATTATTTAGATCAAAATGATTTTCTGACAAATAACATAACAAGTTAGATGTTCAGTAACAGTTACTACCAATTAGTATTTTATATTAAATCGTCAAAGCGGACCACAATCTTATTATTTAAAAAAATATTGTTGGGTTTCGAACATTATCAATAATCTTTTAATTAAGTGTAACCAATCCAATACTTCCAAGATTTTTACATTATCAATAAACAGAAGCACGAAACGATTTAAGTAAAAACTTTGTAAATATAAGTAATCGAAAGTAGAATAATGTAAAATGTCTGTAATGTCAGGATTAATATTACTATGTTTGTTTATTTTCTACGTACAGAGTAATCCACTTTATTCCCTCCACCCGAATATCTCGGCTAAGGTAAAGTATTAAAAAATGGTCTGGATAGGTTCTACATAGATTAAATGAATCATACTAGTTTTAAAGTAAATATTTTTTAAATATATTCAAATGGATGGAGCTCCATCCATTTGAATCCACATTCTCATTCTTTTTTTTTTAAATTTACGTCATCCAGAAGTACAAAGATTGAGAAAAAAATTAAATTGACCTTTACATGACCTTGGGTGGTCAACCAACTCTACTTATGATACATTATCTGAACGTAGAATTTACCGCTCTTTTAGGATCGGGGATCAAAAATATGAGTTCCTATTTGATAAAATAAAGTTGATCTTCAAAGTCACGGGCAATGTCAACATAACATTTCCCTCTCCGAGTTCACTACATTTGGTCTGAAATATTTGTTGCTAAACTTTACTTAAGCAGAGATATCCGAGTGGAGAGATTAAAATGGTCTACCCTGTGTATCACTTTTATATTTGTATATAAATCATTAAGCATCGTGAATTAGTATTAGTAGCGCGTTGTTCGTTCTAGATATATAATCAACTAATATTTCACTAAAACCGCCTTAATAGGATCTGACGCATGGTAAAGCATACCTTTAGCGATCTCCCTATTAACCTCTGGTTTATATGCTTACTGTTACCTTCTTTAGACTTGGCTATGAACATCTACATATGTTCATTGCGATATTACCACGTGTTAATTACCATTACCTCTACTCTATTTTATACCCAGCCCCGTCTAATTTTTCAATTGTTACGCTGTCTTCATAGTTACATGTTCATCGGAAACTTCCATAATCAACGTGAAAACCGCATCTATGGAATTATTACATCCGCGTATCTTTTGAGATCTGCTTTTATCACGTTCATTTATATCTTATCAGGTTAAAGGTATCATGAAAATATGTAATACACTTTAAACAAAAAAAAAGATCACTGATGACACATTACAGGAAATTGGATCAGAAAGATGCGGATGCAATAATTTCATAGTTTGTTTCTCACATTAATTATGAAACTCTCTAATGAATAAGTCACTGTGACCATGGCGTACCAAAATAATAATAAAAAAACTAAGTATATATGTAATAAAGTTCCATACCATAAACTATTAATTATACATAATTTGAAAGTCTTTTAATTGAATTCATACAAAACTGTTAATAACAAAAAATATAAATCCTGATATATTTATTGCTGTTGATAATGAGTTGAGATGCTAGATGTTCCTGTGAAAAATACCTTTAATGAAAATAATAAGACTGTAGGAACACTGATAGATTTAACAATGAAATATATTGTTTTACTCGTGGAGGAATTATCTATAACTAAAAAAAATAATAAAAATGTAGCAAAAAAATTTTTAATTTTGGTATTTCACAAAAATCGTTTGAAAACAATAATGATAAGATTTAGTACTTTACTGGGTTTATTGACTAATATCTTTTATTCCTCATCCACGATACCATTGCTTCAAATTTATAAAGTAGAAACAACTCTCTCTTATCTACATTTCAACAACTCTTTTTAACTCTTATAAAATTAAAAATGAACTTATTTTAAAGTTTTTATTTTGCAGGTTGAGTACTTAATTTTATCGAGAATGATTGAATATGTATGTATTAAAATATTATTTTAATTAGGTCTGATATGGTAATGATTACAATCTCAAAATACTTTAGAAGATGTTCACATGTTTTGTATAGCATATCAGAGAATTCGATTCATTAGTCTGACTTATAAACACTTCAATCCACTGTTTGTTTGCTTTAGGAAGTGCTTAACACATTAGTTACTACAATTGTTGGTTGCTTTTAAATATGTTTTAACAGCCCTTCATACTTATATGCTTCAGCTTAGATTCAATCTAATTACAAACACCATAAAACATCAAAGAATTTTACAGATTTTTCTCAAGATTCAATTATATATCAACTTAACAGTATTGGTGGGCTAGCAAAAGATGAGATAGTAGCAAAAGAGCAAAACATTACATTGCTCAGGATTTTTGTGTTTTAAATAGTATTATACCAGAGGATTTAATATTGGCAAACAGAGGATTTCAAATCAAAGAAGTTCTTAGTTTCTTAGAATCTACAATGAAAGCTCCTGCATTTACAAGAAGTTCCATTCAATAAAAGTTTTTAAATGATAATTGATAGAAACATCATAATAGAATTCATAATCTTACACTGCAAGTAAAAAACAATTGTATTCAGTAGAACTGAAAGATACTAGGAAAATTATCACTGTTAAAATCCATACACAGTTGTATGCTCATTGAGGCAAACATACAATTTCATAAGGTACAACTTGTATTATTAAGATAAGATAAATGATGTTTGCTGTATTTTAATTAATTTAAATCCTTCAGTAGCTAATCTAAAGTATATTGTTTTTGTATAATTTTCATTTGATTTGAATCGTTCATTTTCTGTCAATTTTATTTTTATTGCAAGAGTCTTAATATATTGTAAACACACAATATTTAATTCCACTATTCATAACCAATTAAACATTTTAATTAGTGAACTATATTAAATTTTTTATTTTACTTACTTGAGTTGCATGTCTGTATTAGCAGTACATTATTTAATATACTAAAAATAATTCAACAAATAGTAGAAATTGAAGTAATGATACATAAGATTTTTATATTAACATATAAACCTAGGAATAACTTGGAATTGTACAATCATATGCAGGCTGTAAAAAATAAAACAATCATAATGTTCAAATTTGATATTTTATTTTCATCCTATTTGTTGCAGAGGTTCAAAAATATATCAATACTGTTAATAAATTTAGTGTACTATTTAACAAGCAAATTTGGATGGAATAATTATAATAGAATGGAGGACTTTGTTAATATTAACTTTTATAAAACTCTAGTCATTGGTCATAATAAATTCTTTACATAAACAATTCTTGCTTAGACCCCAAAATAATATCACAATATTTTGTTTGTGGAATAGACATTTAAAACTATATTTGATAAAAATATGCATGATTTCTGCCCAAAGCATAAAAACTATCTCTTTCTAACATTACACAGCTGTTCTTTGTTTGAGCAAACTGCATATATGCTACTGAATCTACAACAATCACATTTAATTAGGGCATCAATAATGGCAGCTACAATTGAATCCGCGAGAAATACAGTCCTGCAGATATAATAATTACATTTGCATGCATTCTTCATGTACTTCTCGTACGCTTTCATAGCAGTTTTCTCATAATAAATGCCATACATAATTACAATAGCCTTATAAGTTATTTGCAACAGATAGAAAATTCTTTTAATTAAGGATAATGATAATTTTTCAACTGATGTTTTATAAACAGATTTGAAAAGAGAATCAGTTATTTTACCAGATCTGTACTTAAATCACATTTTACTTTTACTTTGCTAAATAATCTCTTCATACATAACCTCTGTCTGGTATAATTTTTTCAGCTTCCTTTAGAAATGTGTGCAAATCGTCACCTTGTACTGGAGATACGTCTATAATTTAATTTTAATTAATTATACAAAAAATATATTTGTTTTTCTTACAAAAACTTTTACTATCAATAGATTTTACTTTTTCTTTAAGAAACAATCGTTTTGGTATATTTAGGTACAGCCCACATAGATAATACATTAGTGCGAAATTCAAGTTCAGTAGTTTAATTTAAAAGTAATAAATAAAAAGCTATAAAAGTAACATGACTACAGACTTTACTTAGTTCAACCACACAATTATAATAAGGACAGTCAATTGTACCATTCGCTACAAAAATAAGCCATGGATTCACAGGTTTCTCATTCAGTTTTTGAGAATATTTAACCTACAGAATGTAATGTAAGAATCAATACATAAATATCTATCATTTTAATAAGTTTTATTATATATTTCGTTATTATTTTTCTAATCTGCCCAATTACGATGAAATCGTCACATTTTTCCAGATAACGTACGTTTTTTTACAGTATTTGTAAGCTTATAACTCATTTTGTTCAAGGTTTTTCATCGGAATATCGAGGGTACTTCATACTGACCACATTTCGGACCTAATTCAATTTTTTGTAGCCTTTAAACTCACACATCCACTCAAATTTATAATTCGACTGGACTATGAGGCTTCAGTACACCCACGGGTTGTCAAATGGAACTTGCACTGTTCTCGATCAAACAACCTGCGCAGCCGAAGTCCAGAGGTCTGAAGTCCGATTGCCTTGTAACTCCTATTGAATTTCCTTACTAATATACTGATGAATGATTTTTTTAACTAATAATCTTTGAATCGCCTAACAGTCAGTTACTGAATCAACTATTAATAATATTAATTTTCGCTTTTGAATGATAAAAATCGGATTACTTTACGAATATTACGAAACTGATTAATTAATTTAATTATTATACACGACTGTCAATAGCTGAAATATTTCTTGTTATTTCTATAATTCTAAAAAATAAAAGAATTATCTCATTGTATGTAGAAGAAAAGCAATTATGACACTTAATTTTAATTATTTAAAAAATGTAACATACTAATATATAATAGATACTACACCTTTTTCAAATAAAACTTATGAATACTATGCATTCTAAGTGTAGGGCATAACAAAATATTATAGGAGAAAATGATTTATTCAGTTCGATTCAAACTTCTTTGAGACTTATAATTCTGTTTATTTGGTACTGTGAGTGCTAGATGAAGTGTAGTTTTTCGACGACTGCATACAAATGAAGTCGATATGAAATGAAAGTATATCAAATAAATAACTGTTAAAATGATTTACGCTTAGTTAAATTCCCTGTTGAAAGTTAACCTGTTCAGGAATTTGTTAATTATCGGCACTATTTATTTTGTTTCAATCTTCCGAAACGTCGCGTAGTTTTCGCCAGTTTCGATCTACTCATAAAAATGCACTACTATTTACAACCTTCAGTACGTATACTGAAGGCCAAATCCCGTCCATTATTGTACATTTAAATATTAACAAATGCCAAATAGATGTAAATTTGCCACCTCTTTCGACAAATTATAGGTCTTCAAATTTCAATATTTTGCAAGCTCGGCCAGATTCGCCGCATTCACATTCAAAATATATTTATTTTTGCTTATTTCTTAAGAAAACATTTAATCTAGTGTAACTCGACATTTTGATGATTTTATAATTTAATTGGATTTACCAGTTAGTCAACAAATTGTTCCTCTAATAGAAATTGATTCTATTTTGTATGAATGCCCGAAATCTTATTGATATTTGCGAGAAAACGATTATTTTTCTCTACCTTGCGTTAGTTTGATGAAATCATGGGTTAACTAACGAATTATATTTAAAGTTAGGACTGCAGCAGTAGTTTAATTAAAGCATTAAGCTCATAATATGACCTGTAATGAGCGCGAATGTGTTCTCATATTAAATGAAATGAAATGGCAATAAAGCTACGATTAAAGTATAATTAGAAAAAAAATGTTATTGAAGGCTTTTTTGATTTCGATGAAAGGGACCGTAATAATAAAGAAGCTATGCAAGCGTTGGTATTTTTGTTGAGAGATAGGCAAAATGATTAGCAACACCCGATGTCTTACTATCTATCATATCATTCTTGTACTGATAATAAACTAAAGATATAATTCTGAAAATTTCAGATATCGTAGAAAAAAAAGATTCTACTGTTAAATCAATGGTATGTGATTTGAATACTCCAAATCGAGCAGCCATGAATCTTATTGGTATTACGCCCGGAAAATCCTTCATCTAGTATAATAAACATAAAATATTTTTTAATTATGACTTGCCTCAGTTGCTTAAATGTGTCCGTAATATGTTCTTAACAGGATCAATCCGGGTTATAGATAATGAGGAGATTAGTTGGTCAGCGGTTCAAGAGCTTTACGAGTTTGGAAGTTACCAGTCAGTGAAAATTGCTTACCGATTGGTCGAAAAGGACATGAATCCTAGACCATGGGATAAAATGAATAGCTACCCACGTTTTAAATGATTCGGCGTCAAAAACTTTGCTTTGCGATTTTCATGAAGGTCAGTTAAAAGATCTTCGTTTTTTGATACCCATTAATTTTATAATAAAATAATTACTTGTCGAACTAGTTGAACAATCGACTGCCGAACGATCATAACCCTTTGGAAAACATTTGTCATAGAAAAATTGAGAAGTAATTCATTATTTAGAAAATTCTAATAAGCTCAAAAGTAATACTTCAAAAGTAGATTGTTATTTTATTTTATTTTCTTTATTAATTGCCTTATAAAATAAATATATACCGTATTGAAAAAATGACGTAATTTTTTACGTGAAATCTCATAATTATTTGTGGGATTATGAAAATTTCGAAATCTGAAAAACGATGTGATTTGTTATGATTTATTACCCTACTGAAAGAGATCACGAGATTAATCATAAAAAATTAATATTGATTAAAGTTCTTAATTCTAATATTAATAAATATTCGTTATCTGTACACAATTATATGTACGCATTCTTTTAAGGTTATTGTTTTTCTGAGTAGGATATATCCTGTAAAAATTGTAAAAAATATAATTGGCCATATGATAGGTAAATTTATTTACACGAGAAAGTAATTTTCGTTTATCTTGATCTCTAATAAGCGTTAGTGTCAAGAACTAATATTAGCTATTGATCTCTAATAAGCGTTAGTGTCAAGAACTAATATTAGCTATTTTTATATACAAGTAAAATACTAATTAGATACTATACAGAAAAAAAGAACAAAATAAAGAAAGAGATGAAAGGAAATACAAAGGTGATAATATATTCTCCGTAGAAGTTAATACTAAAAGAATAAATATGGGCAATAAAACATAAACTAACAAGTTTTGTAATGATTCATAGAAAATAATTTTCGCAAACTATTTTGCCAATACAGTAAAAAAACGCTGTTTCGTGCATGGGCACAGTGTAATTGTAATCTGTTTGAAATATGTTTTAACCATGGAACCCTTCTTTCGTACAATATCGACATACAAAGTAAACAATAAATGTGTTAAAAAAAAGCAATTTCATTCTTTCTTACATTCAAACTATCGATTAGTTTCAGAATATTAAAAAATTAAACAGGTTAATGAAATCTTCACATATGAACGTAAAATAATATATTTAGAAATATTGTAAAGATTAGGTACATTTATAAAAATATCATATTTTAGTTTTAAAATGTATACATTTCTATATGAAATCTTTAAAATGAAATTTTGAGAAAGAAAAACAAGAAAAACAATATATACCTTTACTATACAACGTATTTAACATTCAAATGCCCTACGTGAGATGTATAATATATGATTTAACTGTAGAATGATTATAGTGATTGTGTAAAGAACATTGTAAACAATTATAAAATGACATGAGCATGTACGAAAAACACATATTTGCTTAATTTTTTTAAGTCAATTATATCTTTCCTTATTTTTATAAAAGTATATGTAGAAAAAAATGGGACAATACAATCCGCAGCTAAAACAACCATTTGTATTATAACGATGAAAGAGCAAAAAAAATTGTCTTTGACAGAAGACAAATTATATTTAGATAAAATCAGAGCAATATCCCAATTTTTTTTAATAGACATAGTGAATATCTATGTCAGGGTCATTACTTATACCAAATCTAACGCAAAAATACTAAATAATTAAAAAGTTTTAACATAGCACGTCACGTAGAAGAAACGTTAAATTTACATTCCTACAAGAACGTAGGACCGAAAGCTACGTTACGTTTGGAACGTAAAAATTACGTTCCGAAAACGTATGTAGTAGTACATATATATGTCCGTTTGTATGTACGTTCCAGTTTACGACTGCGCGGCACAAATGGGAACCTAAAATATACGTAACGAAACATAAATTTTTCGTTCTGAAGAACGAAAAATAAACGTACCATAACGTATATTTTTGTTTTTACGGACGGTAATATAAATTAGAAAATCCAATGTCTAGATTGTTTTTTGTATTAATATGTATAAATATAAAACATAAATATGAAATATAAAATATAATAAATATAACAAATGTGAAAAAAAGCAGGCACGGCATGACTTCGACAACGACGGGAACTAATTCATCGCCTGCAAAAATCAAATAAAATTAATTTATTTGTTCAAAAACTTTACTTATTTAAAAATATTAAGTAAAACTCACTCAATTTTCAAAGTCGTCCCTCTTATTTCTCGCTGCTTTCAGCCAAGCCGTCGTCACCTTTATGACGTCGTCCTCAGTACTATTACACATCCTGATAACCACGTCTAAAATGATGAAATATATTTAATACAGAATAGTTACATATAATTATTAAAAAAAATGATTACAATTAAAAAGAATTGTCTTACCAACTATAACATGGTAAATGTATAGTTTTTTATTAAAGCCAGTTTCAACACCATTTATTCTATTTTTGTTGCGCCCTTCCATATTACAGTTTATGGCGCTTTGGTTTTTAACATCTGTCGTAAAATGGTTCTTACGACGATGTCAACTCTGCCCTTGACAATGTGGCCAATGTATATTTTCTGCGGCTTCACAGCGTCCTTCTGAGCAGTGTAATGAGGGGCAAGATTAATGTGAAGGTAAAGCAATGTGATTAATACTCGCATAATTCTATAACATATGCTAAAAGATATATTTATAATTTCAAGAAATCTAAATAGTGACGCAGTTAAACACAAAATGATTATTGTGCAGTCACTGCAACGAGCTGACGGCAGCATCGAGGAGACGGCATTGTTGAAATTAAGCCGGGCATCTCGATATTTATTTTCGATCGGCTCTCTGCAGCGTGTGATCAAAGTCGATGATCGGATCAATAACAACATCAGTAATATGTAAGCTAAGAGAATGTCGATGGATCGAACTGCGCTACGTTACAAAACAACGACCAAATACAACGCAGTGGGAAATTGAACCAGCTTCACAAAATCTCTCACCTTTGATACGAAGGCTTCATGTAAGGGATACTCTAGCCGTCTCTCAACTGACGAGGAAGAAAAAAAACTTTTGTAAGTGTTTTTATTATTTATAAATCTATAAATATGTTCTAGCTATTTTTCTCGATTAAAAAATATATATATTTGGTAATTATATCATTATTAAATAATTGTATCCTTTTTACAGAAAACATAAATTGGCCACATTGCCAAGGGCTGAGTTGACATCGTCGTAAGAACCATTTTACGACAGATGTTAAAAACCAAAGCGCCATAAACTATAATATGGAAGGGCGCAATAAAAATAGAACAAATGGGTTGAAACTGACTTTAATAAAGCCAGTTTCAAAAAACTATACATTTACCACGTTATAGTTGGTAAGACAATTCTTTTTAATTGTTATTATTTCTTTTAATAATTATATGTAACTATTCTGTATTAAATATATTTCATCATTTTAGACATGGTTATCAGGATGTGTAATAGTACTGAGGAGGACGTCATAAAGGTGACGACGGCTTGGCTGAAAGCAGCGAGAAACAAGAGGGACAACTTTGAAAATCGAGTGAGTTTTACTTAATATTTTTAAATAATTAAAGTTTTTGAACAAATAAATTAATTTTATTTGTTTATTTGTAATTAATATATTTCGAAATTTGTTTTTTATTTTATATTACTGTCCATAGAATAAAAAATATACGTTCTGGTACGTTTATTTTAGGTTCTGAAGAACGACAAATTTAAGTTCCCATTCGTGGCGCGCAGTCGCAAACTGGAACTTACAAACGGACATATATATTTTCGGAAAATAAATTTTAAGTTCCAAACGGAACGTAGCTTTCGTTCCTACGTTCTTGTAGGAATATAAATTTAACGTTTCTTTTACGTAACGAGCTATGTGGGATAGATAATGAAATAAAAAAAGTATAGTTTTCTGAATACCATATTTTGAAAACTATTAATTGGATCTGCATTATTTTTGTTTTTAAATACGTGGGAAAGATTATATTTTTAGAATATGTACACATCATAATAATAAATTTATTGATAAAAACATCATAAGCCTTTAGGATAAATGTCTGCGATTTTCGTCAAACGAGGCAAGTTTTATTTGAAACATTTTAATTGAAATTGATTTTTTGGCCAATTTCGTATAGTAACCTGTAATAAAATTTTAAATTTTGTGTACATTTACTAAGGAAATTAATGATGACCGTGCAAAGGAAGCACTCAGTCGGGTGACGCGACCGACAGAAATGTTGACTCCGCCCTGAAATGTTCCCAGGTAATTTAATTCTATAACTCAGTTTTGTGGGTCACATATTTTGTAATAGACATTGTTATTAGTATAAACAACGTCTTATTGACCGAAATATTAACAATTAAATCGATATTACGTGCAATCTAATATTTCGTATTATTTTGGAAAATATTCGTGCTTTACAAGAAATCGATTTTCTAGGATAATTACAGTAAAAAATGTCCAAATAAACTATATCTATGCAAAAATATTAGTGATAAAACATAAACGTCAAATTAATGTTATTCGTTTATTCATTTGATTATTATTGTTCAAAATATATCAGGAAAATGAAATTCGTATAATCAACTATTTCATAACTATTTAATTTAATTTTATAATTTCACAACTATTTTACCATTAATTTATAAATATTTACATAAGTTTTTAAAAATTACACCAATTTTAACTCAAATACTCATTTACATTTTTTTGGTAGATCTTTAATAGCATACCCTATAAAAATATAGCATAATTTTCTGCTCAAGGTACCATCGACACACAACGCTTGGTTTAGTATTTTATTGAGATCCGTTTACTTTGACCAAAGAATTAATTCGATTGTGAGAAAGATCCCTTATTTAAATGGTTTACGAAACATAGAAAATATCAGCAATTATGCTATAAATATGACCTAACTGGAATTACGGGGGGGGGCGGTAGTAAAAGGATATTTGAATATCTGTAGCTTAGTAAAACAATGATTGCTTGAATTAGTTTCTTCAAGTGCAAAAAAAAGTTTTATATATTCTTAAAAAAAAAAAAAAAAAAGAATATTCCCAGTTATATTTATTTTGACAAAAAAATTCAATTCAGCCCATAAATCTACTCAGTAAAAAAACGAATAACCTGCGAATTTTTCAGCGCGTAGTCAACTTTTGAATCGATCGCGTCACCCGTTTGTGCGCCGCAAAATATGCTTTCTTTGAACCCTCATTATAGAGTCCCTAATAAAAAAGAACCAGTTGTATTACGGATTATTATACAGAATTAGCCAAGAATTTAATTTCAACTAAAACTTGCCCCTTTTGACGAAAACCGTAAACATTTATTTGAAAGGTTCATTATATTTTTATCAATAAGTTTTTTATTATGATGTGTACATATTCTAAAAATATAATCTTTCCCACGTATTTTGAAAAAAAAGTAATGCAGAATTGATTAATAGTTTTCGAGATGTGGTCATTAAAAAAGTACATTTTTTATTTCATTATTTAAAACTTTTTTAAAATAATAATTGTTTAGTATTTTAGTGAAAACTTGGTAAAAGTTATGACTTTAACATAGACATTCGATATGCCAAATATAAAAAATATCCGAGACCATACTTTGATTTTCCCTAATCTATTTTACCTAATTTAACGGAATACAAACTAACTTGTGTACTGTCCTTTTCAGTAATTCGAATTAAGGAAAAGTGAGAATAAATCATTTCAATACCTCCTCATTTCTATTTCAATTAATTTAATAAATTTGTATTACACAAAATTATTAATACTTATTTTTATTTAAAATTATTACTTAATTGAACGACGAATTTAATCATTTGTAATATAAATCGAAAGCTTAATTAAGATACTTTGAAAGTTATAAACTACACGCCTCTTGTCCAGAAATTTTAATGGAATAAGAGCAGTTTTCATTAGAAAAGTTACGATTTTCTGTAAGTGTAAGGCTATTTTATAAAATTTTTTACGAAGATTGATAAAGATAAAAAAAGAAATTTAGATTCGATCCGGAATGTTATCAATATCAAATACCCTTGATATTTCAAAAAGGAAACCTGGGGAAAAGTTAGTTGTATGCAAAAACGTGTGCAGAAAGAAACATAAGCGGCCGGTTGTGATAATATTTTTTATATCGCTACTGTTTCAAATTGTTTATCAGCTGACTATCAATGCTGATAACTTATAACTCTATTATTAATTAAAGATTCTGATATTTTTTCCAAAATGTAAGCATTTTCCAAATACGTTCAATTGTCGTGATAAATGTTATAAAAAATAAGCCGTAGACATAGAAGAATTCATTGTGTATATATGAAAATTTAATGATTAAAATGTCTAGATTGCAGGATGACACTTTTCAAAAAGTGATGTTTTGTTTAAATATATTTTATATTTGATAAAAAATAACAACACTCTATAGTATTCTACGTAACAAGATAAGCATATTCTTTTCCATGAGTATTTTTCTTTCCTTTGAATTCACGAAAGTATGAAAAATTTATAAAAATGCCAATTTTAGGGAAAAAAGCTCATCTATTTATTAAAAAAATTTTCACTTAAAAAAATATATTTTTTAAAGTATTAGTAAAATGTATTATATTTAATTTCTTAATCCTTTATTGGTTAAAGTTGTTTAAAATTTTCACCCAAAATCATAATTTGTCCACTGAATAATAAATTATTTCTGGAGACATGTTATAAAAATTGATTTGCAATATCCAAAATATATTTAAGAGCCATTAGAATTTAATTCCATGAATGAAATTTACGTCCGCACATTTTTCAAGTTTCCAAAGTGAACAAACGTTTTCAACGCAAATCTCGTCTGATCGCAACGGGAAACCGTTTCTAAACATTTTCAACACCCTTTAAAATGTGTATTTATATATTTTGGAAGATCGATAAATGTACGAAGTTTTTTCATGTTATTAAAAAGTTTTATCTTATTCGGTGGTCTTCAATTGCAATAAATTGTGTTCTAATATTTAAGTAGACATCTCAAAGATTGATATTGGTAAAACTAAAAATCTATGTACTATTTTATAGATAGATACCTCTATATTATCAGAAGTAACTAAAACATACGTTGTTCTGGGCACCTCCCCCCAGCCCCTTCTACGCGAAGGAAATAGCAAGTCCGCCAATTATAATTTTTATGCTAAACAGTTTTGTTGACTATTTCAGGTTATTTCTTTTTGCGGAGATTTCGAATCAAATGGATAAATATTAAACTCCAATAATGTAGAAAAGAACAAAATTAAAAAATAATCATATGCTTTTGTATTAAAACAAATTTCTTTCGTTACTTAAATCTAATAAATGTTACTTTAATTTGAACAAGATTACGTTATTTTAATCAACATACTATTGAAATAAGAACATTATTATTACATTTATTAATAAAGTATTTGTTTTTACATTATCTTTATTGCTATAATATAAAAAATCCAGCAATTCGAACGATGATTTGCCAATTTTAACGTAGGCGTTCTCATCGTAATAGACAACACGTTAATATAAGAGAATTTTGGTTACAAGATGCGTTACCACAAATCCGTAGCTTTTTTTAGTCAAGCATACATTGCCTACTGATAATCTTTTGACTCCATGGGATAAAAAAAGTATAATGTTTGAAATTTTATAACTCTGCGAAAAATGAATTTACAGCAATTGCGACAGGTTTTCATAAAGATCTTGGAGATTCCTTCAATATAACATAAGTTTAATTTTAGAATACATATTGTTTTAATTTTTATCAAGACTTGAAAGCTAAGAATATTTTCAAAAATAATCTTTTTTAATGTTAACACACAAAAATTAAAGTATTGTATCTCTTTTTCAAATCGAGTTGGTTTCTTGACCTACGATTTTTTATTAAAAAGTTGTGGACAAAATGTATAATAAATGAATCATTTTATCCGATGTTGCATATCTCCGCCATTTTCTACTTAAAAAAATTTATAAGAGAAATGGCATGTGTCCTAAATAACACAAAACATTTAAAAAATGTTCTTAATATTTTTTTTCCAAACAAGGACATTTGGCATGTTTTAAAACCATTTTGAAAACATTCGATATGTTCACAGATTTTCTGATTTGCCAAAGTGAATAGCCGTTTGTAATTAGTTTTAACAATGTATTAAAAACGTTTTAAAAAATATTGCCAGTTTGACCATATTGGATTTATATTGAATAAAATACATTGAACGCGTTTCAAAACGTTTGTTCAATTTGGTAATTCAACAAATTTGTAGAAATATTTGACTTTAACTGTTAATTTTAAAACTGTTTTAACCATGTTAATAACGTTTTTTTACCAAAATAGTAAATCGTCTTTTGCTTGTGCAAAAAACGTTATGGCGTTATTAGGAGTTGTTGAGTGTAGAATATATTTACAAAGTTTGACTAATTTATATTAATAAAATCTTTAAAATTTTTATCTTTTGACAATTTAATTAATTATTATTGCCATTTTAATTCCCCCCAGTACATATATAAGTAATTAAAAGAGAAATATAGAATTATATTTTGTTTTCATCAAAATGGCCTGTTGGAGCTTTCTTGAGATTGAATAGTCTTAAACCCCTCGGAAAAATATTCGATATTTTAAATTATCAATGCCTTGTTTATGTAAATCATTAATTAATAGCGATGATCATCATCTGATGATGAAAAGATAGTGCATTTAAAATGTCCTTTTTAAATATTTCTTATAGCACATTTATCAGGGAAATTAAAAATGGTAAAAATAATTAACAAAATTATGAACAAATAAAAAACACGAAAAAACATTTTATAATAACACATCGCCAAACTTTCTAAAAATATTCTGCAGTAAAAAATACATACCATTTCTCTTTAAAATTTTTTTATCGAAAACGAGTATTCAATTTTACAAATGTTTCTATAACTTTTTAAGAAAAAATTGCAGGTCAATAAAACTAACGCGATTTTAAAGAGGGACAAAATACCTTAATTTGTTTTGGTTAACAATAAAAAAATATTTTTCTTAAAATCTAATCAAATATGAGTACGTTTTTTTCTTAGTTTTCAAGTCTTGATAAGAAAATTTAGAAAATCTATATTTTAAAATTAAAACAATAGCACTTTGAAGGTGTTTCCAACGCCACTTATAGAATCACGTGATTTGTTACGTAATATTACATAATCCAAAAAACTACGTGATTTCACATACATTTTTTTAGTAGGGAAGACCATGCTGAAAGCCTACCACGGAATCCGTAGTTTTATGTACGTTGATTTTTCACTTAGAAATAAAACTTCAAACTTTATATAATTTTCATACAAAAAGGTTAAAAGATTGTGAACAGCAGTGTAGGTCTTTTGTACAAACAATTGATGTAAACAACCATATTTTATCCAGTGTAGAAATAATTAGAGTATTTTTTAGTTATGTATATCCGATATTATTTGCCAATTTAACCACTGAAGTTTTCTATTAACACGTAAAAGTAATATTAACAATACCTCTATGTTCATAACGTTTACCGTAGCAAGTAGATACTTACGCAAGAACTCTTATTCAAAATACGCTCGTTAAAGCCTATTTGATTAATTACACACTCAGATCTACCGGTTATGTTTTCTTATATTCTTTTAGATTAGATCTAGAATGTATTTACTTATACTAATATTCAAAATAACTTCACTGCATAATTTCATCAATGAATTGTAATTTATGAATGACGATAATAGAACAGAATTGAAATTAGATACACTAAAAGTATGGAAATTCAATGTCTATTAAAAAACAACAAATTTTTTATTTGATTTGTCTAATTTTTGATTAATAAACATATTCATATTAATTTTACGATATATAGCGCACATTACTAACAATCGTCAAACTATTTATACAAATTAACACAAATCTGGTTTTTTGTTATAAAATTAGAAAATTGTGATATTTTTATTCTAATAGATAATTTTTTAAAACATTTATATACGTTACATACTGCTCTTTGCAGTATGGGTTTTGTGTGAAATTATAAAAAATGGCTATTTCATTTATTAAACTTGTAAATTTATCCATAACTTAACTTTGTACTGTATTCAGTAAAAATATCCCAAAAATAAGAAGTAAAGTATTGATATTTAAATTTAACAAAATATTCTCATTTTCAGTAATAAACATTTAAAGCCTACAACAAAATATTTGTAACATAATGATTGCATATTATTTGTTTTGAAAATTTAATAATCATACAATTTTTTTTTCAATCAAGGCAAAGAGTCTTTTATTGGATGAATTGGCACGGCATCCAATTCCATTCGTATATTATGTTATTAATAGCGCTTCTGCAGGTGATATATATTGTCCATATTTCTGACAATTTCATAATAAAATTTAATTAAAAATTGCGTTATCCTTAATGAATTAAATAAATTGACTTATTACTCGTTATGGTCGATAACGTTGTTGGTTTTATTACATCATTTTCACCACAATTTTCAATTAGATATAATTAATTATGATTAGCCCGAAAGGTATACAATTTTACAATGAAGTAAAAGATTTTCTTTATTGTAATGTTATTTTTTAAATAATTGTTTATTTTATTAATATTAAATGTACGTCGCCCTACTGAAAAAATTACATGATTTGATATGTAATTTCGGATTTTGTAATATCTCGTAATAAATCACGTGATCTACTCAGTAGTGCGTACTATGATTGGATGTCATGTTAAACAACCTATAAAGAGAATAATTAGTTACGTTTTCCTTAGAAAAATCTTGCTGTAATTTAATTAAATAAAAAATTATGTAAGATTTATTTTTGAAATAATAAACTAAAACTTAAAATATCTTTGTTCATTTCAAGTTTTATGTAGTAATGTAGACTGTGCATAGCACCAGATAGATAAGTAACAAATTACTTTGAAATCGAAAAACATAGCTAAGGTTATTCTCTATAATTTCTGCAGGTCAGTCTTTATAAATCATGTAATTATTCTTGTGAAAATTGTGAAAAAATATCATTGCCTATGTAATAGGCATATTTCTTTATGCCGGAACTTCACTTTCGTTCTTCATCTTGATTACTGATAAGTTATAGTATCAATAGTTAATAAAAATAGAAAAACTTCTTATATAATGTGCAACGGAAAAAAGTACAAAATAAAGAAAGGAGTGAAAGGACATGCGAAGGTAATAATATTCTCCGCAGAAGTTAATACGGAAAAATAAAACAGGAAATCGTTGTTTCGAAAACTAGCCATTTTGTAATGTTCCATAGAAAATAACTTCCACAGCGCAGTAAAAAAATTACATGTACACAAATTCTGCTTTGGATGTTTAAGCAATTTAGTAGAATAAAATAACAGAATATAGACAAAGAACAAAAAAATGTTCTTTCAATTACGATTCGCAAGAAATACGTTTTCGCCGCGAGGCTGTTCTGTTGTGCAATAATAATATTCACAATAAGATTGGTGATACTAACAGCCCCACAAGCAACAGAGACGGTAGCAATTTTTTTAGAGTTACAATGATTGCAATCCAAAAAACGTTTTCATGCTATGGCGCGTGCATCTCGTTGTTCTGTGCGACTGACTTGTGCTGTTCCACATGATGAAGACGGTCAGGCGTCTGTTTCACCTTTTAACCTCAATCGGGCAAAATCCTCAAAAATTATGTCATCGCCATCAGCTTCTCTGTAAGATCAGCATTTTTCTTAATCTCTCTAAATCTGTAATAATCGTCAAATATATGTTGAATTTTAATATCTTACTCATCCAGCTGGATAAGATTAGCATCTTCTCCGTCCTCAATTTTCTGCGATGGACTCGGTCGACAGAAAGTTTGGACGGGTTCCTCTTCTTCAGGTTTTGGATGCATCAGAATGAATGGTAATTCCGCAACTAATTCTCTACATAAAGATGTATATTATTTAATAATGTGTCTACTCGAGTAAACAGTTGTAGGAAACTTACCCCGCAAGAGCACCTAAGCATAGTTTCACCTTGACTTTGTATTGCACGATGATACCAAGATTTTCGCGTTGAGATGGATCTGCCACACTATTGATATAAAAGTCTTATTGATAACTTATAGCATTTAAATTATAGGATAAACTAATTATAATTAGCTATTAATAACAAGTAATTTTCAACGAAATTTGATTATTTTTTATAACATGCGAAAATGTTAAATAAATAAAACTCCAAACAAATAGAAATTGCCCAATTACAAATAACAATTTCTACATGGAAATCATCTCAAACCTACATGAATTTCTATATGGGATATACCGAATGTATAAAAGTTTTTGTAATATGTACATCCTTATATTCACAAGAAGAGAAGAGTCTAAAAAATATTCCACAAGGATTGAGAATGAGAGAATGTAAATTTTTATTATTATTATTTTATTTTTCGTGTAGAAATGGATGTGAATATCTATAAACTATTTCGTGTTTTCTAATATACATATATATATATTATGTATCGAGCTGACTCTACACCCAAAGAAATTTTTCTGAAAATTATAATAATTTTATATTATTAATTTTATTTATTAATCACTTTCTCTATAAATTATATTCGTGATAGGTTTACATTAATTTTACACATTGGTGAATTAATGACTTGTAGTTGATTAAATCTGCTACATATTATAAATACATAAATCATTCGTATTAAAGGAAGGCGAGAGTAAAATAGTCGGTTCAGAAGAATGGAAGGATTTTACTAAATACTTATAGGAAATATTAGAATATAAATATAAGTTTTTCATAAATAAAAGTAAAAATTTGAGTATAATAATAATTTGTATCAAGCAACCATAGAGTCCCAGGATGATGGTTACGGACCGTCATTTTTGTAATGAATATTACTATAATTTTTCGGGAAAATTCTTCCATGAATAAGCGACTTTCTAAGAAGTCTGCTCCGAATAGGCCATTTTGTGCAGTCGAAATTTCTTATCTCCATTGAGAAGTTATTGCACTGAATCAACAGGGTATGATATTTCTCGTATGAAATGCAATCATTTAGACTAGATACGTTCTTTCGATGTTAATAATACAATTTTCTTAAATTAATGCGTCGTAGTAATATGTATACTCGTGTTTTAAAGTATTCTTGGCACTATATTGTAATTGTTAATGAACGCTGATACAATGAAATGTGGATTAAAAAGAACTTAGCTGAACTGCCTGTGAAAGAAAATTCTATTGTAATAGAAAGTTAAAAAAGTTATCAAGAGCTCGTGAATTCAATATTAGAAACTAAAAATAAAAAGCAGCAAACATCATCTGATTACAGACGTTTACGACAATATTACGACGGAAATATATTAAAAGTAGCTAGTATTAAATTAAGGTATGATCACGTAAAAAATAGAGTTTCATTCGATAAAACATTATATTTTTGAAAACGTCTGTATTCAGATGATTATGCTGGTTCTTATGTAGCTATTTTATGCTTCTTATTTAAAAATGTATTTATATGATGTTTGCTCCTTTTTATTTTTAGTTTCCAAAACTGAATTCGTCAGCTCTTGTCAACTTTTTTAACTTTCTATTACAATAGAATTTTCTTTTAACGACAGCTTCGTTAAGTTTTTTTTTCAATTTACCTTTGATTGTATCAGGGTTCATTGTTAATTACAATTTCGTACTAAGAATATTTTAAATAATCGTATAGTTTGAGAGGATTATTTTATTGTCACAAAAGAACGCGACTAGTCTTAATTATTGCACTTTGTACAACAAATATCGTACCGTACTCACTCAGTACAATAACCTCTGTAGGGAGCCCAGAAATTTTTATTTCGCACGAATTGGCCTATTCGAAGCGAACTTAGAAAATCACTTGAATAAAGCCAGCTCCGTACGTAACATATTCTTCAAAAAAAGAGGGCAGTTAATATTTCGGGTTAAAAAAATCAGTTTTATTGTATTAACTTTCTTGTAATTTCCGGTAGAATAAGATATTATTTTCCGATTTGAAAAGTATTATGTATGTAAAAGATATACGAAATACTGTAAAATAATTTATTACGCTATATAATTTATATACATTCTCAATATAAATTGATATCATTGATAAATAATTGTAATACTAATGAATTATTTGTCTATTTGTATTCGAGAATATTATTTCTCTTAACTCCATCACTATTTATAATCTGTCTTAGCTGGCCTTTAGTAAAGTTGCTTAAATACAATTTATGTAATGGAAAAAAATATTGTTTTTTATTTGTCATGAAAGAAAAGGCATTTCATCATTGATTGATACCATATCGTTGTTGTAATATAGAAGTGAGTTTGTGTATGATAAATTCAAATAAAAGGTAAATCGTTCTTTTAAGTTTTGAAACCCTTGGTGTCATATGTAGTAAATCTTTTGCCTTATGTTTTAGGTGTTATAATAATCTGTTTATGCATCTTAAATTTCTTCTTTAACAGTTGGTATGTTAGTATCTTTGCTTATAATTTTGTTCAAAACAAATCAGGATGCCTATGTTTTGAAATCTTTCAATTATGTAAATATTGAATTTTGTAGAATCTCCCAGAGTTGAATACCATCAATCCATATTGGTTTAATTTTACATTTATATAATAATATTTTAATTATGAGTGAGAGTATTGATTTCTTTCCTAATAACTAGAAAATTTTGTTGCTATTAAATTGAATTGTTTGGGCTTTTGTCTAGATGTGGTCTCGCCAGTTTATTCGACAATCAAGTTACATCACTATGCATTTTGCTTTGGTTCTATGATGTATTAAATGATTATTTAAGTATACTGGAAGGAATGTACCCTTTTTTAAAGTAAATCTTATTTGTATAGATTTTATTTCGTTAATCGTTATTCTCCATTTTTGTTAACTATAACTGAGCTATCTCCAGATATTTTTGCATATTTAATGAAGCGTGCGTTGGATTTAGGTAAGAAGTAATGAGAACTATGTTGTGTATATAAGTAGAAATTTTAATATCTCCTATGGTAGGAATATCATATATATAAATGATGCTTAGTATAGATCAGACGAAACTGCTTTGAAGGATTCCGACATTAATTGGGCATGATTTCGTGGTCATATTATTTATTTTTGATTTAAAGATTCCACAACTCAAGTACGATTCAAAAAGGAGCTATAGATTTTTATATAACATTTTAGTGAATTTGAAATAGTAATCCTTTTTGCCAGACTTTATCGAAAATTCGTGTTACATCAAGAAATACTGCATTAGACTAATTATTTTTCTTGAAAATTTGTCTAATATTGATGGATACTCTGCTGATTTGTTCTATTGTAGCATGATTATTACAAAATCTAAATTGGCGGTCGTATAGTATGTACTGCTCAATTAATATTATTTGTTTGCAAACTTTAAGTAGAGTAGGATATATCAATCTGTATGATGAAGCATGTTTAGGCGATTTGCCTGATTTTACAATAAGAATAGTAGTTGCAATCTTCCATTATGTAGAAAAGTAAAACAACCGAATTAATGCATTAATTATAATGGCGATATATCTGTTTTCTTTAGGAGATATTTCTTTAAGTTTTACATCTGTTATCATATCCCGGGCTCTATTTGTTTTAAGATTTTTAAGTATTTTATTTATTTTTTAAACTCTTACGTAAACGATTGTTACTAATTTTTGGTGTGCCATTAAGATACATCAAATTTATATATATATAAGTGAATCCGTCTTCTTTTGTTATACTGGGTTGTGGAGCTTTAAAAATATTTAATGAATGATTTGGAGAAGTCACTTTTTCGATATCAGTTCTTGCTCATATCCTATCGTTATTATATACGCTTGTGCAAATATTATGCTTTATCTGATATTATTTAAGTTTATTTATATTTCTTAAAATAATGCTTTGATCTTATTGCCACACACCAAAGTTAGGCCATTTCACTTCTCTTATTTTTGTTTAGATTATACAATTAAAAGTCCATTATATGGGTTTTTAGCACAATTGAAACATTCAATTACTTTGTAGCAATAATGTTTTATATGTCTAATTCTTTTTCTAAGTCTCCTTTTTTAGCCATATAGGCTGAATTTTTCTAAAATTTTAAACTATATTTTGTTTAGTTAATAGCTTAGTATGTAATTGGAATTAGTAAAGCCATATTAGTATTTATACAGATTATTTATTTATTATTATAACATTTAAGACTATAAATGAACGCTTCAAATTTAAATGATATTCCACCCTTCTGTTATTTAACTGATTGGCTTGATTGTATGTGAACTGACAAAACATGGTATTTTATTGTAAAGCTTGAATAACTAATAGACTATTTATATAAAATTTTACCGAGTTCTCATATTGTCAATAGATAGAATATACTCTTTATGAGTAATTGCTATACAGAACAATTTTAGTGAATATAAAGAGGAGGATTTTAAAAATTTCATAAGACCAATCAAATTTTGCCAAAATAGAATCCACTGCAAAAGATTAATAATGAATGAATACATTATTCATCATGATGATGCATTGTATACATATATTGTAAGTTATTATTTTGAAATAATGGCCAAAAGGTTAGATATTCAGGTATTATAGGATTCTGACTCAGGTACGAAAATTTAAAAAAGAATGCAGTAACTATAAAGTGAAATTAAACTTTTATATTTTGCAAGGTTTTAATCCTACAGTCATGGGATTTTGAGAAGAAATGTCAACAAAGCGACTTTTAACATAACAAGTACAGCTACAATATACTTGGATCCATTGAAAAAAAAAACAACATTTTGAAAAATTATAAACTATTCGTTCATTTTGATGGCGATAGACAAACTATACTTGGAAAGCGAAATACACAAAAAGAAAATGTTGCTGATTACAAAGATATAATTATCATTCATACCCTTTAGAATTTAATAAAAAAATGTACCTATCGTCGGAAATATAGCAGATGAAAAGCATAAAATGTTAAGATATCAACAATATGTGTATTGGAAAACTTTTAAGGAAACTTTATTCATATAAATAATAGAGTTGAATAACATTTTATTATCAATAATTAAATATTTACAAAATTATAATAAGAACAATATTTTAGACGAAATGTTACATACTATATACATTACACGAGTTCTTATTTATTTTTCATTCGCAGAATTACTCTCTTCTTCAAAATGCATTTTTCAATTTCTTCATTTGGAATCAGTAATGAAATCATAATATTATGGGCATTAAAATCCACTTGTACTATTTCATCATTGATCAACTCTGTAATTGAATATTTGACATTTCATCGTTATTAGAAATGATTTCATTATGAAATTCTATAAGAGTTAAAATTAGACTGTGATAACTAAAACACGAAACAAATGATTTCGAGCTAATCTAATAAATGTATTTTGAAAATATTGCATCAATAGTACTCTCATATTCATTTAATTATAAAGTAAAACCAATTGTTTTCCAGAAAGTTTACTAAGTTTAATGATTTATATGATGCAAAGTTGACGTTTAATTCTCCCGCTAAGATTAATATCGATTGGTATAAATTTTCGCCAAATACTTAACAACCTCTTTCCCATAAAAATAAAACTCTTTATATAAAAATATAATAATCCCTTGCTTTTTCTGATTGAGAGGTGTGTAAAGAGCGGTTATAATTGTTCCTTTTTTTAACGCCGTGCATAAGATTCGACTTTCTTCATCTGTTGGGTCTTTAAGGCCTTCGATTTAAGCATGCTTCCAAAGTGTGCGCGGGGATCCAATACTCTCTCCATGTTTCACTCAACTCGACTTCGGACTTGTCAAAAATCTCGAACACATTCAACAAATGTCAAACATACACTTATTCTTTCACTTTTTTTCACGTAAACTTTTGTAAAAGCATAACAATATAATACATAACCTACTCTCTTTTTTATGAAACCTCTTTTTTATAATCGCCTCGCGAAAATCGTTTTATAAAATAGCATATACAACACGTGTTAGTTTACATAACATTAGTTAATTAATGTATTATTTCCACCGTTCATAGCGAATTATCCAATAAATACATCACCAACTTATATTGAGCTGAAGACATATTGCATAATATTTCGTAATGTTACTTTCATGTAAGGTATATTGTGGTGTTAAAAATTGTTATTTAGGTAAATTTCTACACCACTCGCTGGTACACTGATATTTCGTTAAAATTTAACGAGTTAATTGAAATTTGGTATATCAATAATATGATTATCATCACGTACGATATCTATGATAGCAACAAAAAATTACAGTTCTCTGTGGTTCCATTTTGTTATTCTGTCATCTGGGTTTTGGCTTTTGGAGACTAGGAGTTGAAAATGACTGAAGTAATATAATTTTTGATAACTCGTTGAATAGTAATAAGTTCGTTCACTCGCAATCGACGAAATTCTTCTGATAGAGGTGTGAGTATAGTAGCAAATCCTCTTCGGTGATATAAAACTGTAGATTTTTTTTAATTGTTACAAACAATCTTCGATCTTCGTGATTCTAGACAAAGTAAAATATACCAGTGAAAATGCCTGTTTTTTTATATTCATAAACAATTTCATTATAAGTTTGTATCATGCATATTGCAGACTCATTATTGCAAAATCTGTCAATATTAGTATCAAGCTAAATTCTTTACATTTTGGTTGTTTGAAAGTATTTTCATTTTTATTTTCATTGTTGTCACACTTATCACTATCGTTACTACTGTCACTGTAATTTATTGTCCTGCTTAACGAAAACAAAATAAAAAGCCTGAAATACGTAGACGATTATTAGAAATCTACAGATAAACGACTTAGAGACAACAAGCTAGCGTGGTACACTTCACCAAGGTTTGAGACGGCAAAGAATTATAAAAAAATGCCAATGCGCGACTACATTGCTAAGCAACAATTTTCTCTACCATTCTGCAAAAAGATGGTAAATGTACAAACGTGTAAGGTATTCACACATCGGCCAATCGACCCTCGCCGAGACGATCATTTGTTTATAATAATCATATCAGGGCTCACTATTTTCTTTTGCCGAAAATAAAATAGCGACGAGAAATTCAATTAAACTGTTAATATTAAATTATGCTTATGATTACATAAATTGTATAAAAATAATTCTAGTCTCCTATAAATGATACATTTTAACATTATACATTTTTCATTATTCTTATTATGTCATTTATTATTATTTCATATTCTATGTATCGTTAATTTCAAGAAAATAAAAAACAAATGGTTTTATTTGACGTGCCAACTATAGTATTATAGTTATAGTATATTGTATAGTGCGGCGTAAGAGTAGTGAGAAGTAAAGATTAGTAAATAAATTATCAAAGAACATAGGCTGATTTGAGGTAAAATTTACTGTCTTCATCGGTGGAATTCCTATAATCATTGGGGACCAATGCTGGAACACTGTTCCTAATGAGGAAAAGACAAGTCCAAGTATTATGTCACAACCAAATGTTAAAAATGAAAAAAATATTACTTAAAAGATATGCTCATGAAAAATGAAAAAATAATATAAGGTTTACTTTTTTAATCATTATTTTACAATGGAAGTCTTGCCAAAATAAGTTGTGAAGTTGCAAAAATGAAGTTTTAAAGAATATTTTTTTAAATATTGTTGATTGTCTTGTTCTTTTTATATGTGCGGAAATTAATTTTTGTCGTGAACGGTTTACAGGATATTTCGTGTACTTGAGGTTCGTGGTGACATGAAGATTGAGTAAACACGTATCGCTCAAATATCTACATATCGCCTTAGGTTTCTGCAAAAAGCTTGTTATTTATCCATTATTCATTACTCGGCGAAACCTGATACTTTTCTTTTTCTTACGTATTATTAATAACTTGTGTGATGTAATGGAACGATGTTTTGTGCACGTATGGATGACGGCTGAATATTGAATATCGCGAATAATTATTGATGTATATGATGTTTTTATTAGTACAATTATTTCCTTATTGCGCTATAGATTTCTAGAATTATCAATCAGTTTATAAAAGTACTAAATAATATTTTTTACATAGGCAACTAAAAAAAGTGATTTGTTTTAAAAACCACTTAACCATATCTTTACGTATTTTTACACGTTAAATCCAAATTCAATGTCTGTTTAACTTCATCACGTTTAGTTCAAGAGCATGTGAAGGTCAAATTGAAACAGAAAGTCGTATGAGTCGAAATAGAGCTTTTATGATCTTTTTGGTTGCAGAATCTACACCTGCAATTGATTTTACTCTACCTGGTCAACCTCGATGTTATTTCAAGGTCAAGTGTGTTTATTTTGTAAAAAAAATTAATTTCTTACTGCAGATCCTGAATGATCGAAAAATGTCAGATACAAATATATATTTTATTATTCTTTTATCATGATCCTAAAAATCATGATAAGGCCACTTTATTACTATTATATAATGACAGAGAACAAACTAGTTTTAGAGCAAATTGGAGCAAGATCATCAATTTTTTTATACTTGGCACATCGAATTCTTATATGTAGATAATTACTTGTGCCAAGTATGACGCTAAAATATTAATTAATTAAAAAGTTATAAACAATTTTAAAAAATTTGATTTTTCAAAACTGTTATAAATCGAAAACTATTTATCGGATCTGGATAGTTTTTTTTTTAAATAAACATTACATGTCGATTGTACCTTAAGTTATCATGCATTTATTCCTCTAAACAAAAGCAGCAAGGAATTAATGGTGAATATAACTTCCTATTCTACAGATTATAATATTAGAAAACTACAAAATAAATGTACTTGAATACTCCAGTGTAATTTCTTATAAATTATAAAAATGTAATTTATTTAAATTTTATTTTAAATTTCTATAATTAATTTATGAACACCTTTATAAGATATAGTAAAATAATTTTAATGATTGTTACATTATGAAATATTATATGTATATATCATCAATTATCATCAATTTCGAAAATAAAAATAGCACTTTTTGAGATATCGTCATTTGTTTAAAACAACAGTTAATAACTTTTCGAAAAATTGTTAACAATGACTTTTGATTTACTAATTTCAAAGTTTATATTTTTACCCGTATTTAAAAAAAATCATTTTTATAACTCTTACGGTTACAGAGATATAATACATTTTTGACAAATTTTTAATAATATGTTTATATTGTTTATAACTTTTAATCCGGCAGTAATAATGATCTAAAAATTTGTACAGCAGTTCACTACTATATAGGCGATATTTATATCAAGGTTCATAAAAATCAGTTACCTATCCCTGTGGAGCTGATCGTATTAGTCTGGGAATAAACCAAGAATTCGTAATAAAACTTGTATATATACATATATATAATAAATAATTGACTATTTTAATTTCATTTGCCTAATATCTATTGAGTAATATAACATGTTATAACTAGACTGTTTATTCCTAACTATACTTGGAAAATAGATTTTTTGTAACCTATGAATATTTTCTAAAATAATATAAATTACACTTCATATAATTGCAATTATATTTTTTATACTAATATCATAATATATAGTCTATGATACTGACTTATAAAACCGAACTACCTGGAAAAATATCGGGGGAATAGGACGCTTCTAGCGGTCCGATCTTCCAGCTGAGCGACGTAGGTAATGCTTTTTTGGACGATCATTACCTAGCCCCTATTAAAAATGATGATAGTTTTATTACGAATTCTTGGTTTATTCCCAGACTAATACGATCAGCTCCACAGGGATAGGTAACTGATTTTTATGAACCTTGATATAAATATCGCCTATATAGCAGTGAACTGCTGTACAAATTTTTAGATCATTATTACTGCCAGATTAAAAATTATAAACAATATAAATATATTATTAAAAACTTTTCAAAAATGTATTATATCTCTGTAACCGTAAGAGTTATAAAAACGATTTTTTTAAATACGGGCAAAAATATAAACTTTGAAATTAGTAAATCAAAAGTCATTGTTAACAATTTTTCGAAAAGTTATTAACTTTTGTTTTAAACAAATGACGATATCTCAAAAAGTGTTATTTTTATTTTCGAAATTGATGATAATTATTAAGTCCTACCCCTGCGGAGCTGATCGTATTAGTATGGAATGAGCCTCTTACACAAAATTGTTCAAGGAATCGATTGCAATAAAAATTTTTCAAATAAAAGTTGCCGTTTTTAACGAAAACGACAAAAATTTATTTTAATTGTTCATAATTTTTATATTAATAAATATATTATTATGACATATATATATTCTCAAAATACTATTATTTCCAGGTATTAAAAAAAAGAAATCTTTTTTATAATTGTTTATAACTTTTTAATTTGTTAATATTTTATCGTCTAACTTGGCACAAATGATTACCTCCATATAGGCATTCGATGTGCCAAATATAAAAAATCGTAGACCTTGCTCCGATTTGCCCTAAAACTAATTTGTTTTCTGTCATATAGTGTTTACAGAAAGATTTCAAAAATATGAAAATGTGGATTCTTGGGACTAGACTAGTATTTTAAAACATTTTAGAGGTTGCTGAAACAGATTCCGAGCCCCGTTCGATTTCATGGAATCATGGGCAAGGTCAATTCAAGATCAAATCGGGATAAAGAGGTCCAACTGTCCTAAAATATTGCTTTTACATGTTGTCAGACTGTCATTCTATAGAAAATTTCTAAAAACAGTAGTTAGAAATTTAGCCATGCAAATTCTACGTAGAGATAACCATACCCGAAGATGTTAATAACGTTTCGACATAACACGAAATAGTAAGATCTCGCACATTTTTTTTTTTATAACGAACCCTTGTATGTATTTCAATTTGATTTTCGGATGCCTTTAAACTTAACGTACTATGGTTAAACAGATGTCAATATTGAATTCAGCATGTGAAAATACGTAAGGGTATGTTAAAATAGTCTTTGAAAAAAACCTGTTTGATTTTTTTATGTGCTTATATAATTATGAATTTTTTCAATGGTACCCCCCTATTTTAAACAATATTCAGCTAATCTTTAAAAAAATTGTTTATTGCTTGTAACTTACTGTTTAACAACATTTTCATTTTACAAAATACTATTACTATTTGTTGCCTATTTTCTGTATTGAAATATGAAAAAAGGTGTATTATATTTTCAATAAATGTTTTATTTATTCATTTAGCTTTATTAAACTCAATTTATTCACTAAATTCTAGTAATTAAACCTTTTTATGGCTACTTAGTCGCCTTCTTGCCTAAAAATAGTAAACTTGCTACTGCTTTGTGTTGTTTAATTTGCTGGTTTCTCACGTTTTTGCTATTTCCATCAGACTTATTGACTACAATATTTTATTTTTTCTTTTTTCTCTTCTTTTTATTTCTTTTGTCTATTGGCCAATTTTTCCTACTTTTTAAAAATAAATAATTATTTAAAAGGCCTTTCTAGAATAAATAAGTTTATCTAGGAAAGAAATTATTTCTGTAGTTGTGTCTTTGCATTATGAGACAATGCTTGATACAAGAAAATGCTATAAGTCGTTAGTTGCGAAGGTAAAACCAAGCCCTAGAATGCTGCGTGCAGTGAAAAATAAATGTTTTAAATAGGTGTGTGAATGTATACATACATATATATATCTTGATAAGTCAATAACCCTTATTTCTTGTATCGGCTCTTGTACCCGTGATCAATCTCATAAACTGAGCTGTATTGACTCTATCCAGCCTTTTTATTTTAGAAAGATCGTTATCTTCTGAGGCTATTATTATAGATCTACTAATGAAATTTTTTATTTATCTTACGAATTTCAATTAAACTATTTTGGTAACTTTTTTAAAAATCCTATTGTATATCTCACATAATTTGTATAATAAGTACTTGGTATTTATTATCACGCTTGCCTGTGCGGTGACTATTTTAACCGCTATAATATTTTGTTGATGTGATGATACTTTGGTATCCATACATAAACCATTTACCAAACCTCTTTGTCAATTACGTAAGCCTTATTCATAATATTTAGTATTGTTATTCTAGTTTTCTCCTTACATTATATAGTATTTTATCTATAGAGTAGTTAGTCAGTTATTATCAGTACTTTACAATAGCTTTTCTTTCGTCATACTCAGATGACTTGCCAGAGTGTATAACTGTTGGATTTAATGCCGACGAATCTGTATATACTTTCCAGGAATTCATGAATTTTTATGTGCTGTCGTATATTACTGTCAAAACATTAATTTATATCATCAGTATTATATTATTCGCGATTAACCTCTTAAATTTAAATTTTGTCTTTAATTTTATTTCACACTATCTTCATTATAGCGTCTGGATATACATTACTGACTTTATTCTGGAGTATGACCTTTCTTGCTATTATTTCTACTTTCCGAATTACTCGAATTAAAAAATTCTCAGTTTATTAAATGTACTAGCCACTCATTTTTAACGTTTTATCTAATTTTATCTTCTAATGCAGCATTTGCCTTGTCATAAGATTTTAAATAGTAATAACATAGCTCCAACTCTAACTGTTATGGAAACCGTTTTAGCGCCTGGTTATCATTCAATAAAAATAGCCGGGCTATAATATTTATCAAGTTCAACTAGGTAATTGAAATCGCTATTCATTAAGCTGTTGATCGTTACAGATCAACTAGTACTAATGTTGGATTAGCCACCTTCGGTTTGAACTTCACTTACTTTAGGGCGAAGATCATCTAACCTTGGCAAAACGTGCTTTTTTCGAGAACTTTAGTCTGATTGATTCACATCACAAAATATCTTTAAAAAGTTAAGGAATTATAAAATGTGAAATAGTTCCTTACAAGATAGCAGCAATAAGTATGCAACGTTTGCTTAAATACTTCAAGAAATATTGACTTTATACAACATTTTATTGTATTACATTAATTAGAAAAAATGACGTACACATTTTTGTGTAATATTCGCTCAAGATTTTACTATTCAAGGTTTCATTCTAGTATCACGGGTACTTTCTGTTCACCATTTTCCAAATTAATTTTATTTTCGTCTACCTTTCAGATCCACTTTGAGATGATTTTTTGATTAATTTAAATGTACTATTAAAATATAGAGTTATCGAATTATGAATCTGAGGTAGTTTTATTCTTGCTTTTTAATAACCAGTGCTTAAGTTATTGTGCAGTCATCGATTTGTGATGTCACTGTCGAATATATGTTGTTTTGAAAGTGACATCATTTTTATGCAAAGATCTTCATCCGATTATGCGTTTTGTTCACGTCATTCCTCGTTCAGATTCGCCGTCGTTTGTCATCTGCAACATTATCTGGGAGCATCGACGAACTTAGATCTCACTATCAAAAACCAAATAAATATCTTTATACTAAATTTGCTTAAGTATGAGATAAATTAAAATGGTTTCTATTTACGAAAGACGTATTCGATACTTTCATTCTTTTTCCGTTATAATCTTATTTGGAAAAAAATGCAAGTACTATAAAGAGTAGGCTTCGCTCCCGTCAGAAGATCCGCAAAGCGTCTTGACATGTAACATTCCACGCAATTACTAGCAGCCAATCAGAAAGTTGAATCTGAAACCGCTTATTAATCAAACTTCTAATTCCTCGAACTAACTTTACCAATTATCCTTGTTAAATGATGTCGAATACTCCAATCATATAAATCTAGATTCCTAAAAATTGTACTATATAGAAACGCGTATACATATCACTGCCTCGATGATGACAAATGAGATTCTCAGTGGTAACCTTACCCATCATTATTCTATCCAGTCTTGTAAATAGTGTACAATAAAATTCTAGTCACAGTTGAAAAGTGTTTCTTATCACATTTAAACGCCTCACCTTCTGAAATCCAAAACTTATACTCCATAGTGTAAGAATGTACATTATACAAAATCAACAAAACATATATTCAATATTAAGCCAATGCTGGAGAAAATCATTAGATTAACTGTAAATTCATGTTTATGAATGAATGTTTGATGAAAATTGGGATTTTCATTTAGAATAATATTGAGTAGATTAGAAGGTATTTGCGTAAAAGGATACATTACAGATATTTATCATATAAATTTATTTAATATCCAATCAGTCACAATATATGTAAATTGATTTATATTACTTTTAATTTAACTTTAATTTAACAGCCTACTTATAGGGCGAATAACACATAGGTAAATCTTTAATAAATGTTGTCACATTTTTCAGAAAATTTCTTCGCGCATGTGAAAGGTGTGCTTCAACCAAGTCTTCGCTTACGTGAATATTTGACTTGACACATTTAGTTTGTTTGTCGCGTGCGTGAAAATTTAGCGGAGCTTAGTCTCGCGTGTGCGATTACGTTTTTTCCTAGGATCGAGCAGAAACCTTTATTAAAGTTAGATTATTAGAGTTCACGTCTACCGTAAACAAATATATAAAGATTATTCTTGCACGAATAAATAAAAAATACTGTAGTAGCATGTTGATTCCATGAATTACTAAACAAATTTGAGAATAAGTAATAGTTTTTTTTACAAATGCTTACACATTAGTATTTTTACGATTCGTTTTTCTTTGTTTTCTAAAAGTGAGAGATTTGATGAAGTCGCAAATTTTTTTACAGATTTTTGAGCGAATAGAAAACAGTTCTATAAGAGTAATTGGTTGATTTCAAACAAAAAGTAAACCAATTTACATCACATATTTACTTTCAAGCTCACATTACGTAATCTCAAAGATATCCCCTCATAGTTGCACTTTGACATATTATAAATATAAAAACCGATATATTTTATTTAAAATTTGTTCTAGAATGGTGAAATTAGTACTCGTTTTGATAACTCGAGGAAAACTAAGGAACACCGTGAGAATGTTGACATTAATAATATTGTCCAACCTCAAAATAAAGGTAATCATATTTTTGCAATTGGAAATGTAGATGTCAAAGAAATTTCAGAAAGAACTTTCAAAAGTTGACAAATATTTTCTTGGTATGAACAAAAGGTTACTTACATAGAAACTCGTAGAAGAAGAACAAGGATTGTGCGCCTTTTTATTTTGAATAAATACAACAAGTAAACGAAAATATCATTTATTATTTTAACAAGCTATATAAGCAAAGCAAAAAGATAAGCATGTATTATACGAATTTTATTTTTTCTGAATCATCTGAAGATGATACTAGAACTGCAAATATTTTATTAATGAGAACGGCTTATGATTATGAAATTGTTAAGCACTCTGACAAAAATAATACAAGCAAAGGTGTAGTCAGCGAATTACATATCATTAAAAATACATTCAAATAGCTCAATCAAAATGAAATTTCATATCTTCAGAGGTGCCTTAATTATTGCATTGCTCAACATAAAAGTGATGTCGTTTAGTGTCTGATGCTGTTAACATTATCCCTTATCACTGTTTCAATATTCATGATAGCTGTGGACAGTGACGTAGTACTGTCGTAAAGAAAAATGTAGGAGAAATATTTCAAGTCAAATTAAACATCAAATTGACATTATCTCCAGGAGGAAATACTTCAATATGTACTAGTCGTATTAATAAAATTGCTAAGAACAGTTCCAAAAGTCTGTAACAGTAGAGTTCAAAAAATAACATTTGAAGAAAAACAATGAGAAAGCTGCGATTTAATATAAAAAAAGAGTATTTACAAGGAGTATTATATTTTTCAAATATGGGGCTATTGAATAATACATAAATAATAGCAAGATCGAATTTCATCAATGCAAGCTCTAAACCGATAATAACATTGTTTTATTTGGAAACATATTTTACAAGTAGCTGTTATACGTGTATTATACGATACAAATAATGAAGTGGCTAAAACGTTCAATTTTTCAGCATATATACGAAGTCTGGCTATTAAATAATGAAATTGCTTATTAAAAAGAGTTATATTTAAAAAATTCTTCTATAATTGAATGCTCCCTTTCAATCTACTCCCCTCCCTTCGCAACACATCGTTCCATTCGTTTTTTTATTGGTCAAAGCAATGCTGGAAGTCTCCTTTTGTAAAATTATTTAGAAGCTGCGACTATTTTCGCTTTACCTCTTTCATCAACTCTAACCGGGTCCCTTTTAAGGCCAACTTGATTTCCGGAAACAGGAAAAGGTCGTAAGGTGCTAAATCAGGCTAGTAAGGCACGTATTCGAGCACCGAAATGTCTCTAGCGACTAAATAATGCTTCACAGACAGCGCGTTGTGGGCAGGTGTACTGTCCTAGTACAAGATCCACTCCTTGTATGAACTCGTTCTCGTAAAACTTTAAAATAATAAGTTTGGTTTACAGTTCTACCCTCTGAAATCTATTCAGTCATTATGATGCCATTGATGTCGAAAAAAACGATTAGAATGGCTTTATATTCTTATTTTTGTTCTTTAGATTCTTGACCTTCAGAAAACCGTTTATACCATTCGAAAACACGCGTACGATATAGAGAATTTTCACCGTGGGCCTCTTTTAACGATTTCTAACACTCAGTCGGAGTTTTTTTTATTTAATGAGAAATTTCACATTGATCCATTGCTCGTGTTTTTCGTCACACATTGTTATCGGCACGAGAAAAAAACAAGTTTGTTTTTAACCTCTATAGAAAAAATTCCACTACAGCGACAAAAACATATTTTCGTACTGGAATAGTAGACGCTTCCAGTTATCCAAATTACATTCGTCCTCCCCTGCCCCGCTAGGACACCTTCTACGCCTGTAGTCTCGTTATTTAATAACCAGGTATCGTACAACCAACTAAGTCAATTTCAGACAAATTAAGTGACATTCATAAATTAAATTTATTGGTCGTCAATTTGTATATTATCAAAAACTAATTGAAACCATTGAATTATGTTAAGCAATTCAAATTTTTTATAAATTTTTATTCTCCTCTAAAAATAAATGTATTCTCATAGCGTAAAATTATTCAGTTAATTACCCAAGGTTATTAAGGGTTATTAATTTGTCTTTTATGAAAAATTATTTCGATATAGTTGTTACAGGATTTTCGGACACTTACCGTATTATTAAAACTATAACGAACAGAAAGGATAAAGGTCAAAACAAACTAGAAAGACTTGCTAATAATTTAAACATTTATTTAAATTAAATTGTATTAATGCACGTGTTGCGATTTGTGATGTCGATGCATTAGCTCAGATTTTAGTGGAACTAAAAATATCTAGTGCAAAAATAATTCAATATACAATAAGTTACACGGAAGGTTAAAATAAAGAAGATTTAGGTCTAAAAATATTTTTAAATTCACAAAGACTGGATCAATTATAGTATTTCTCAACAGAAGAAATGAGAAAAAAGATTATATTTATTACAATGATATTGTTCGAGCTTCAATGAAAATAAAATATTAGGTTCAGTGTCTTTTTTTGATCGTGATGAAAATGGTGATATTAGAGTAGTGACATAAAAATGTTATTTAAAAATGTATAACTACTTGTCAACTAAATCTAAGAAAATTACCAAAACCAAATAGTCAAAGTATTGAAGATATATATCTTAAGTTTTAACCCTGTGCGGCGTACAATTTTCTTAATAATTGGCATACAGGAGATTTCGGGGTCGCTAATCTTGAATCTGAATTCTATATGGCAAAAATTTCGATTATTGACATATAAAAAAATACAAGGAATTTATGTGAAGCCTGTAATAAAAAAATTCATCGAAAAAAGAATTTTTTCAATACTTATAAATTACCATAACCTGTATTACGCGAATTGGAAATCGCTGATATTCCTAGCGATACGGAGTCCGTTGATCGACTTGCTGATTCAGATCAAGACGAGGATAACATGAATATGGAAATAGAAGGTGAATTTGAAGAGAAATAAAGTGATAATAATTTAGATGAAGATGAAGGACAATATTGTGGCGGTGAAGTATGGAAGAAAAAAGAAAAACAAAGAGATGATAATCCATTCACTAATTTTGGGCCAAATATCCCCGGTAACGTACAATCGCCATTAGAAATCTTTTTATGTCTTTTTCTTTCAGATATGTTGGATTTATTAGGTTCAACAAACAAATAAATATATACAATAGAAATCGCAGGAAGAGCAATTGATGACAAACGAGGAGTTACTGATTTTTGTATGAATTAATATTCTGGTGAGAATAAAAAAATCGCCTTCCTATCGTGATTATTAGTCGAGTGACATAAAATTGAAAGATCCATTTATAAGTTCATTGATGCCTGTTGTACGTTTTGGATTCATTTTAGGTAATTTACATATCTCCAATAACAGCGCAGAACTTAAAAAAGGTTAGCCAAATTACGACAAATTGTATAAGTTGAGACCGTTATTAGATAGTCTTAGATAGACTTTCGGAGCCTGTTGGAATTCAG
This sequence comes from Chouioia cunea, assembly GCA_030064505.1. NCBI lineage: Eukaryota > Metazoa > Arthropoda > Insecta > Hymenoptera > Eulophidae > Chouioia > Chouioia cunea. Next base: position 15,176,552 of record JAOPFQ010000005.1, read on the forward strand.
GCAAATATCAATCTATTGATAAATCCATGATAAAATTCAAAGATCAAAGTAGCTTGAAGCAATACTTGCCAGCTAAACTGATAAAACGAGGATATAAATGTTGGGTTCGCGCAGATGAATCCAGTTACGTAAGTGAATTTCAAGTTTATACCGGTAAAACTGATAGTCCTGCGAAACAGTTGAGAGCACGAGTTGTCAATGATTTGACGCATAAACTTGTTGGTAAAAATCACCATATATATTTTAATATATTTTGATAATTTTTTCACCGGTGTCGATCTATTGATTTCACTAAAAGAAGACAAATTATTTGCTTGCGGAACTGTACGTTCTAATGTTACTAGGTTACCTAAATATATAATGCTTGACAAACTAATGAAACATGGACAATACTACGGACAGACGGGTGTAAATACATTGTCCAGTTATGTGCTCTGATTACAACAAATAAGGCTAATTGTTTGTTATCTACATATAAAATTGATCGAAAGACCAAAAAGTGATGACATAGACATAGACTATTTTCGTATTTCATTGATTTGATTATTACAAATTCATTTATTATATTTTCAAAAATAAACACTAAAAATCCTGAGACATTGACAAAGTTCAGACTACTTTTAGTGGATCAATTGGTTTTTCAAAAAATTCCAACTAAAAAAGGAAGAAAGCATCAACCTTTTTTTGCCAGTCCTCACAAACTAAATGTTCGTGTTGAAAAGAGACGCTCTCAGTCTACTCATATGCCAATGCCCATTGATATTGGTAGGCGATGCGCACATTGCAGTACAAAAACAATCCTATACGAACTAAATGATTATGCAACACATACAATGTACCATTATATTTACAATTAGGTAAAAATTGTTTCTAAAAGTATAATTCATAAATAATATAGAAACAAAGTGAAAAGATGAACAAATTTCACCAATACCCATTTTCAGAAACATATGCATAGAAATTTAAAATTTCCGCCACAATCTTAAAGCCGCCAATTTGAATTTTCAAAATCAAAAGTTCAGATTCACAATCGCCAACCCCAAAAAACCCTGTATATCCATCTTCGTAAGGATATATCTGAAAGTTCCGACATAAATGTATTTTTTTTACAAAGCAGGCTCTTTTTTTAGACTTTGTTTATAAATATTAACAAATAATTAAACATTTTACAACCTTTAAGCATAAATTTCAATTTCGTATCGTTCTACGATCAAGAAATTATAAAAAAAACGTAAGCTATATCCAAAAAAACTACTCTGTAGCTGGTCTCTGAGAGATACCACCGTGCCGCAAAGGGCTAAAGAAAGTCAAAGTAACTTGTAACAGTTTAATAAGGCATCAAAAATGTTTATTTTCATTTTAAAAAAATTTAAAAGTCCATTCATTTAGAATCAAACTCTAAATTATTCTAAACTTCAGATTTAACGTAATGGATAAAGTAACGACGATAGAGTTGTATTAAACCAGTTGATGTTCTAAATGGTTACTTACATGTTATTGTCTCTCTTCCTATGAACACTACATTGTCAAGAATATTAGCATTTCAAAACTTTTATAAGTATAAGAATGTTATCAATTTGTTCATTTTACGTAGAGAAAAATATAACGTTGAAGGTGCGTTGCATACGTAATGAAAGGTACATTTCAAAATTATAATAACTGACACGTTACAATCACTAAAAAATCCACATTATATAAACGAAATATTGTTCACATTGAAACAGTATTAAAAAATACAAACAAATTTAACTAATGAAATATATACTAAAGACCTTAGAATTACAAAACGTTTTTTTGTGATAAAAGGTTATATTTAAATAATGGAAGAATATGATTGTTCATGCTCAATTTATAAAAGACAGAGATGGCAAGAACTAAAAGAAAAATATGTTAAAAAAGAATAATACAATTAACTGTATTTAGAGATGATTTCAAAGTAAATAATTCTCGAAGATCTCGTAATGATATAAATAAAGTACATGTAATATACTGAAGTATTATTAGTGTACCATTAGAATACACGATATTATTTATGAACATATTTTTACTCCAATTGTATAAATCAGCGTATAGAAAAAAGACAAAGCTTTACAAACTTTATGAGTTAGTAATGCGATTAATATGTGACTTACAAATGAATATGATGAATATAATAGTTTACGGTAAAATATTGTTTACTTTGATAGACGATAATCTTGAGCTTCAAAATGTTTTTGCGTTGCAAAAAATGTAAATAGTAATCATCTTTGTAGACTTAGTTATAAGGGCAAACAAAACTGTCAGACTACAATATAAAAGGAAAACATTAAAAATTTGGACTTCACTGAAAAGCTTAAAGATGATATCGCATGAATGAAAAATGATCTTAAACAAGTGTAGATTTTAATATTTGTAGCTACATTTCTTGTGAGTCGATGTATGACATATTGAAAGATATTTGCATATATGAGTTGGCGATAATTCTAAAGTACTTTATATTAGTTGAGAAACATTTCATATATTTAATATTAAAACAGAGAATGGAATGGATTTTTCAACAGCAATGAGATATATGAAGCTTTTATGAAAAAAATATATGGATATTATTTACAGTCCCGTATGGCTCATTCGAAGGTACAATCTACTGTAAAACTTGTATGATGGTGGATCAATAAGTACCTGTACTTTTAATAAAAACGAGTTTTTTTTCAAAAACTGTTGTTATTTTTCAACATAATTTCCTTCTAGGAGATTGCACTCTTTCTAATATACTGGCTATTTTTTTAAACTCTAAAAAATGTGATTGGTCGAAATCTTCAAAATAAGTTTTTGTCCCAATGATAACTTCCTGTTTTGAGCTGAATTTTTCCTACGAGCTACGATTTCACGTTGGAGAAAAAAAATAGCAGGAAGCCAGGTCAGGTCAGTGTGGTGAATGCGGCAACTATTCATAGCGAAATTCGTGAAATTTGGCCACGACGATTTTAGATTTTAGATGGGTGAACTGGTGCGTTGTGTTGAAACTGCACTTATTTTTTTGACATGTAGAGTTGTATATCTTTCAATTTCTCACCGAATCGGCCCATTAACCCATTAACGACCAAAAGGCCTTATTTTATTTTTTGATTTTCGACACGATTTTTTCCGTAGTTATAGACCTTAGAAAAATCTTGCAAACATGTGTTTCGACGTGAAATTGAATGCCCTTTTAGAATATGGGCTCAGAATTATGATTGACTGCGTAATAAAAAAGTTATAGCTAATTAAATATAAAAAAAAACGTGAAATTTTTTGAAAAAAATCAATTTTCCAAAATCATCTTTAAAAATTCTGAAAAAATTTGAGGGAGTTTTATAATCAATTCTAAGATATTGTTGTTCTATAAATTTTTTCTCTAAAGTCAATAATTTTCGAGAAAAGAATGTTTTATGTAATGATCACAGAAGTGTATAATATTTTTCACACAGAATAAAGAACAGCTACTGTAATATTCAATGCTGTCAGTGATGACGAAAAAAGAGTTGGAACAGAAAATTTTGCCCTTTTAATAGCTAAAAATTACATGGCGCAAGGGCAACGAAAAAGAGAGGACACAATATGTCCAAGCAAACGAAACTCTAACTATGTTCTTAATGTCCCATAAAAATGAAAATTATCTGCGAAAATTGTGATTTATCGTTTTGTATTAAATGTTTCAAAAAAACACTAAAAAATTCGTAACCAGTGAGAGGCAAGAGGACTCACTCAAATCAAGCACCCCAAAGGAGACAAAAGGAGACAAAATTCTACTACGTCCTTGTTATCTCTGGGTCATGCAAAGAGTAGAATATTTTTTTTTCTCGAAAATTATTGACTTTAGAGTCAATAACAAAAAGTTTATAGAACAGAAATATCTTAGAATTGATCGTAAAACTCCCTCAAATTTTTTCCTAATTTTTGAAGATGATTTTGGAAAATTGTATTTTCCAAGTTTTCCAAAGACTCAAAAATGTTCTCAAAAAATTCTGAAAAATTTGAAGGGTATTCTATAATCAATTTTAAGACATTTTTGTTCCATAAACTTTTTCTCTAAACTCAATAGTTTCCAAGAAAAAAAATGAGTTATGTTTTTTATGGTCTTTTTCCAATTTGGTCGCCATTTTGTTGGAAGGAGTGGTTCAAAAGATCCACCAAAATTCCCTGAGATACTTTAAAAGTCATGATCACCCCTGATCATATTTATATTATGATTCCTTTACGGTAACATCGCTTTAAAAAATCGCAAATTTGATATTTTGCAAAAATTTTCACGTTTTTTTTTGTTTAATTGGCTATAACTTTTTATTACGCAGTCAATCACAATTTTGATCCCAGATTCTGAAAGAGAATTAAATTTTATGTCGAAACACGTGTTTACAACATTTTTCTAAGGCCTATAACTACGGAAAAAATCGCGTCGAAAATCAACAAAAAAATCAGGCCTTTTGGTCGTTAATGGGTTAAAGCCTGTAGTATTTCTCTGGGTCATACTATCCTTCTCCAAAAAATCCATAAGGATTATTTTTGTTGAATTTCAAAAAATCGTATTCATGACTTCTTCGGACAATGCGACTGTCCTGGCCTTTTATCGTAGCAGATTCGCTTGGATTACCCATTACTTTGATCGCCGCTTGATCTCTGGTATATAGTAATGAATTCAAATTTCATCGACAATTACTACGTGATGCAAAAACTGTCATAGATTTGGCTTAAAAAGCGAAACAGTTTCGAAATCACCAACCGTATTCGATCATTTTCGATTGAAGTCGATCCCCATACCCATCGGGACAATAGCTTTCTTATTTCTAACTTATTTCTTAAAATGTTTATTGCAATACAACACACCTATGGCCTCCTCTACTTTACGCACTTTTGTTCGACAATAAGCAAAAATTATATCATGAACCTTTTTATCTCCTTGGTAGGCACGTCTGACCGTCGACTTGGGCGCTCTTCATCAGAAACAGATATATAGCTATGTTTAAATACGTTGAAATCATATCCCGCGTTTTTCATAATTGATTAAGGGTCCCTATAGATAGCATTTAACTTTGTTTTTATTTCTTCATACTTTTGTTGTTAGAAAATATAACACGAATTGCAGATCGATATTGTTTTTTTTCCGTTGTATTGAAAAATACCTAATACGTTTACTACAAATGGCTGTCAAATCAAAATTAAATTATGGATGACTTTGGAATTATTTATGATGTCGATTAAAAGATAGAAGTGTACAATCGTAATCCCTACTATTTTTAGCATTGTCACTTATTTTGAAAGGAGGGTATTTATTCATGAAATGTCTCAAACTTTGCGCCATGATCCAAAATTACATGGAAAATCATTCTCTATTTTTTCATACATTCTTGAACGTCTCAACTATATCTAACATTAACTTATTGAAAATATTAATTTATACGGCCAAAGGAATACAAAAAATTATTTATTTCATATTTTTGGAGACGTGTTCGAGGAGATAAATGAATGAAGTCACCTTTACTACAAGACGGTACTTATGAAAAATTACAATATTCGGGAGAAATTGTGGAAGAGAAAGAGCTAATTTCACTTGTGCGTGACATCTTAATCGTTTGCTTAAAAGTTCGCTTCCTCGTGTGCTGCCGCTGTGTGGAATCAACCTAAGACAGATGGATCCCTACATGTTATTAAAGTCTCTTAGGAACAGGAAACCATTAAAAATCGTTTTAATATCATTAACATATTAAAGTATAGAATCTATTGTTCTGTGGCTATTTTTAACGCTAGTATACTATTGCTTATAATGAAAGTCTTCTACTGACTTAAAATATAATTGTTAATGTGTTTTTCTGAGTAACAAAATCACTATTAAAAATTTGTACTGACAACAAAAACAAAGTCCGCCATTACATTTTTCTCATTTCGGCATATTAACTAACGAACAATTTTTTTCAAGTGATTTAGAAATCGAGACAGAAATTTTCCAGCAGTGTTTAATTTTGAATTCCGGCAGCTAACTTTCTTTTCGCCGCGGGATTTCGAGATAAAATTCCAGACCACCAATCTCAAACGGGTTTTGCGTTAGTATAATATACATTCATACAATGTTAGTGTTTGAAAAAAGTGGATTAATAGCAATAAAATTTTAGTAAATGAAATGAAAAAAGAGGTATTTTAAAATCCTCTAGTTCATATACAATTGTGTTAGTATTCCAATAATAAATTAATATTTGAATTAGTTCTAAAAAAAAGAATCATGATTATTATGTATTAATATTGAAAATATGCATGAAATAATTATCTTCATCATAATTTATTGTTTCCATAATTCGATTTTTTTATATCATAATTAATGATTGTCACTTTACTAATTACTTTTCAAAGTGATTTGAAAAAAAAGAAAGAAGAAAAATACTGCTAGACTACTTAAACAAAGCAAGTACCTTGATCTATAATCAACATAATATACAAAAGAAAAGCAAATATAGGAGAGATATTGAATTGAAAAATAATTAAAAGATATGAAAAAATGTTATTTTTTCAAAAAACTTCGAATATTTCTTTCTGAATTCTCAAACAAAAATTCCTGTTGTTACTTATATACTCTTTAGAGTTTATTTAGAACGGTAGATAACCATTTAGTTCCAATAAAAAACTATGCAGTAAAGACTTAAAAAAAAATCATTTTTAACAATAAACCGCCTTAACTTTCATCAAATAGTAAACAAATACGTATGTTTTTAACTCACAATTTTTATTTACTGATTTTTAAACATCGTTCGTTTTTTATGTATAGAACTGTAACCGGAGCAGTTAAGTTGATACTCTAACGCGTACGCGCTTCACAGCCTATAGGTAGAACGTTAATTTTAAGCAATTCTCATATATCATAGCTATTTAAAATTCATTAGATTTAATAATAAATAACAATAATTTAAATCCTTCAGTTGAGGTAGAATCATAAAATAAATTACAAGTCCTTTTCTATTTATAAAATATTTATCTAGATCTAAAGTGAATTTCCTAACCATTAGATATTTCATCACGTATGCTTTTTAACCTAGTCAATTATACTTTAAATTCAAAACTTTATTCGTATCAAACGTTAATTAATAAAGAAAAATTTATAGTAATCTCATTATTTTCTCCACACTGGATTTATATTGAATATAATTTTCTAATAGGTTGTTGACCTTGTGTAAAGTACATACTTGCCATATGGAGCGTATCCCCCATGAATTTATTTCCAAATAAAATTAGAGTGAACAAATTACTGAACATGAGATGAATTACGAATATTCTTTTGTTAAAAAGACTAGTCAATATAAAACCTAAAAAATAAATCATTATTATACTTCAAATGAGAATCTTTTGGCAACAGAATTCAAATCTCATAAAGTTCAATCCGTATTTACTGTATAACTTCACAAAAATTCATATAGATTGAATTTATTATGTAAATCCCGTATTATTTACCCAGATTATTGACCATTTAAAGTATCTTATATATAATACATTTGTGTTGTATTCACTCGATACCTGCAAAAGAAAATTACTCAAAAAGTGCCACATTCTTAGTAGTAATGATTTGACAACTCAGTAAAACTTACCTGACTATTAAGCATCTTGCCATTAATTTTTCTCATTCAAACCACACTTTTTTATTTAAATAAAAACTAGTACGCTAAATATTTACTAACATATAATATAGCAAAAGAAGCAGAAGACAAGAGAGTAATAACGAAAGGCATATTCATATGGAGGCTGTACAGACTCCATGCGTATTCAACTCAACTGATGTAACCTTTGTTGGTACCATTGACAAGTACCGTCATTCACTTTATTGGACCTTAATTACTTTTATCCTAACACAAAATGTTAAAAAACTGATAATTACATATTTGTGATCAATAAAAACTGCAAAAATATAAATGTGAATGTAAAATATTAATAATATATAAAGATCAACGCAGTCCTTAATTGCATCCGAAATTAAAAATACAACTCAAAGATTAAAAAAAAACGTATCACATAAATAGAATTAAGACATTATTTGTTGATAACAATGTTAATTAGCGAAAAAAATTAAATTTTAAGACTTTATGGAAAATAGCATGATAAAACGTTTTGCAACATTACGTATGAGTTTAAAACAGATATAGATTTTTGAAAATGAACTTTCTTCTCAAGTTATAAATAATTATTTGTCGTGGAAAAATTAGTTATAACATTAATATCAAAATTTTTTTTCCTATTTTCTGAAAATCATCAAAACATTTTTTTCATAAGAAATCTCTTGTAAAAAATAATTAATTACTAAAAGTTATGAAGCTTATCATTTAATAAAAGCTGTACAATTATTTAGTTGTAAGATACTTTTCATTAACATGTATGTCATTCTGTATTATTCAACTAACTGGTAGTGGAGTTCACATTGTTTGATTTATTATTTTACAGGTATTTTATTTATTACCTATCTCGTTTAAATATATAATGTATTTTAATTTATTCTATCAGAATATGATATGTTTCAGACAAAATCATCTGATAAAACATTTCACCTAAATTTGGGAGAAAAGAAACCCGCACACACACTCATCGAGAAAATTGTTCAAAAGTTTGTTCTCAATAGAATAGAGAAAGTATGCGAGGAAGAAAAAACAGAGGGAATCTCCGCAAGTTCTGTAGAAATGACCAATTCAGGAAAGATTATTCGATATAATAGCGATGGATGTCATTTAATAATAAAAAATAACGAAAACCTATAATTCCTAATATTCTTCATACAATCAAAGATTCACTGTACTAATGCAGACAAGAGCGTTTTTCTAAAAGTTAAAATAGCAACAATTTAAGAATTCAATAGTATTACCTCAGTTTGTTCTTGTCTGTTTCAGACTGTTTCAGACAAGAACAAACTTTCGCAATTTCGAAGGATGTCATTTAAGTTTTATATATTTCGTATTTCATGCCACTCATTTCAATATATCGTGAAAATTGATATATCTACCAAAAACGGTCGCAAGAACTTTCGAAAAGTACTCAAAATTGTTCTTTTATATCTCATCAGTTGATTTCAATAAATTAATCTTGATTATGATTAGTGTTGATTTTGAATTCATAAATAGAATACATTTGTAGCACAGAAAAGTAAATGACGTTTTACACACTAAAAAAACCATATTGTATATGCTTATTTCTGTGAAAAAATACTGGGTGAACTGTTAAAATTGGTTATTCAAAATCTTCAGGAAAGTCTGTAGCCATTCAAAAATGTTCTATCAATTCCAACTATAACACAAATTTTTTTAATTATTGTACATAAAGGTAACCCCGTCAAAAGGCATTAAGGAAAGGAAAATATATAAGTTGGAATTTTGGCAGCCAAATCAATTTTTTTAATTTAAGGAAAAATAGAATTATTGGGTCTCGATATTGCTATGTCTAAATAAATCTTTCATACGAAAGAAAAAATAATCATTATCTATCTTTAAAAACCAGCTCAAATTTAATCTTCCATTAAAATTTATAGGTAAATTTATGTTCATTATATAGTAACAGAATGAATATATAAAATTATATATATTCAAAAAATGCTTTCTATTATCAATGGACAACTACTCCCTGATTGATTACTTGATTGACCTGTGCGACATTAAGCGCCTGTCAGATCTACCTTTTACTATTACTTTGATGGGTCCTGTTCTGATGCCACGACGATTGCTCTACCTTTCCTACTCCCCCAACCCTTATTTTAGGTATTATTGATTCAAATTTAGCTTGTAATACATAATCTGCTAGTCATTTATGCTCATGTCTCTTTCCTTTTCTTCTTTGGTCTCGAGTGCTTCATTAATAAAGACATGTGAGTATAGTTATTACTAATGGTTGTCTTTCGCCGACCGTGTCTATAAAACTTCTGCTGCATGTTCTCTCTTACTGAGTAGTTCGGATCACTTAGCTACTCGGCAGACGTTTTTTTCCTTTAAGTAAATTATCTTGTCACTGTTGACATTTTTCCTGATTGTCCCACACTTTCTTCATATCAAGAGCTGAATTTCTTGCGGGTACCCCTATCAGCGCATTGGCCGCGTCTTTTGATATTGAGTGCCACTTGCTAAATGATGCAAACCTAGCCTTGTACTGTGTCTGTATGTTTGTCTATTGTTGTACTCAAAGTACGTGTAACCCATATTGATACTCCGTACAATTGTATATACAGTTTCGCACGTGCCTACTATAGTCGTAAGTTGTAACAGTGATATGCATACTATTGACGCTTTTGTTATTGCTTCCTTGACTTGGTACTTGAATGGCTATTTCTTGTCTAGCCACTCCCGCGTACTTAATTTCTCTTTTAATTGTTGATTATGAACTGAAAAGCATTGTATTTTTTTCGAAGTATTATAAATAATGTTTCACATTAGAATATTGTTTATTCCAAAAACATGTATGTGTAGATGTGTGTGGCTATATGTGCATTTTTTCCATCTGTGATCTAAGCATGAGTTCTTCTTTTCATTAACATTGCATCCTCTATAGTTATTTTTCTCAGATTCTTTGATTTAACTTTATATTTCGTAAACCTATTTTTGAAAATTGTTCAAGAAAGAAAAAAATTATGACTATAAGAAATGACAAAGATAAGACCTCATGGTATAATTGATTCAATAAATTGTATATTTAAATCATGGGGAAAACGGAAATCTATCAAACAGATTGCATATAATATGAACATTTTGAATCTTCATTACTTATAAAACTTTAATTAAAAAAATTGAGAAAAACGTGCAATACTACAAGCAGTGTATTGAATGAAAGAATGCCAGCTTGCGAGGTTAAATATAGAAAGGAGAAAAAGCAACTGGGACAGGAACAAAGGAACGCACTGTCTAAGATAATATATTCCGAAAAAAGTAATCAGCTGTGAGATGTCTTTGTGAACAGCGTTAAGAATAAACTATTTTATAAAACTTCAACGCGGAAAAAGAACAAAGTTAACTTAGATAATGAATTGAGCGGCATTATTTGACGAAGTGAATAGTCATGTGAACTAGTAAGAAAAAGTGTCGCGATATAAAAAATAAGTATTATAACAAATCAATATTCAATAATGTATTTTGTTTTACTTATAAAGGAAAAAACCTTCATTTTGACACTTTCATATTTAAACATTTGACAGTATATGAATACGCGTAAAATATAGAGTATAATGATCTTGCCGTGCTATTCATGAAAGAGCAAAGACATGTGCAAAACCTTACAGGGTGCTAGAAGCGAGATTGGTATCCTCGTGTTTAAGTTGGCCATCCAAGGCTAGTCCCCATTTATCTTTGTTGTTGGTAAGAAGCGGCGTCAGAGTGAAAACTTTGCTCAGTGTGAAACCCGGTCCGACCGGGCACCCATCCCTATCAACACATATACACATATATTATCTTAGCCAGATGTCCTTATATTAAGTTTAATATATATCGGCTTTTGTTGTGTTTTAATGTCGTCGTGTACCTAAAGTTATTTACTTTAGACCTATAGTAATTCCTAAATTTGTGACTTGGTATTTCAGGAAGGAATAGATAAGGGACATACATTTAGCTGGCATTCATTTATTGTTAAATTAAATAAAATAGACAAAAGTATAGCGCTTAGAAATGTGTAACAAAATAAAAAATAAGTGTATGTGTTAGGACTCACATGGTGCTCGAGGCGAGGTTGGTGTCCTCGTGCTTGAGCTGTCCGTCTAAAGCAAGTCCGCGCTTGTCCTTGTTGTCGGCAAGCGTGGGTTTGAGAGAAAATACCTTACTTAAGGTGAATCCTGGCGCTACCCCTATACTGCCAGTATATACAAGCTTTACTTTTATTTATTTGTATCAAAACTTTCAGCTCATTCTTCAAACTTTCCATTGCTAAAATCTTTGCTAGCTAAATATGTTGTCCCATAAAAAAGGTATATGAGAAGACTTATACAACAGAAAAATTTTGAAGAGAGAGAGAGAGAAAGAAAGAAAGACATTTTTCTTAATTAACAAATCATAAATCTACTAAATAAAATTCATTTCGACAATGTTCGAATCAAATTAAATAATGATCCACATGCCAGATCAGCCAGAATAGACTAACATTTGATATATAGTTTTCGTTCTATTGACATGTTTATTATTTTCTCTATAATTAATAGGTTTGGCAAAGTATAATAACAATTACATCATTTGTGTCAAATTCAGTCGTACTAACATTATTAAAATTAAAAAATGCAAGATTTTAAGAATTCCTTCGACGAATTCCAATTTTTCGATTCTCATGAACGGCTTAAGCATTAAAAAATAGAGTGAAATTTATGTTAGTAAAATAAATTTTCAACAGCTCGGATATACAATCTTATCGATTTCAATTGTTTTCCAAAATACGCCAGCACACATTATAAGTCAATTTACGAATTCATAAATAGCATAGTCTTGAAGAATACGTTTAAATTTACAAGACTTTATGAAAAAGCAGATAACATTACTGTGATGAATATATATATTAATTTCTATTAATTTTTAGATTAAAACAATTTCATTTGAATAATCTTAATGTGTTTTTTTATAAATCTTGGAATTTCATATTAATCTAACAATTCGCAATTTAAACCATATTCAGCAATACAATAAAAATTGTAATTATTTACAGGGAGTCTGTATATGTAGGCAAGAAAATCCCCTTGAAATCTTAATATCATCACATTCAAAATGTTATTTCCAGGTTGGGTTCATGATACACAATACACATGTATTGTAACATCAGTATCTCACGTGACTCGCTTTCAATCCATCAGATCACAAATAAATTATAAGAAAATTTCATGTCTTTGAATTATTGTGTTATGAAGATATCTTCATTCAAATATTAATTTATTAACGGATTACATCGACTAAGTATACAATTATATTGTTTTCAATGACGAATATTTTGTCAAAACAAATTCAATATCTCAATCCTAATCAATAATAACATTGACCGAACCTACTGTTGACAATCAGGCGCAATTTAATTAGTTTCTCTTACGAGTGATCGACAAATACTGGTTTGGATATACTTGTAATAGGTATAATTAAAAAGCCAATAATTTATTAATAATGAATTATCGATGCTACTTACAGGATTTTATGAATATGGTCTAAGAAAACACACTTGAATACTAAACTAAATAAATCAATTCTAAAGGACGTACAATATAAGTCTACAATGAAGGCTGTATACTAAATTTTAGTTATTTAGATTGCCTTAATAATCATATTCTTTATTAATGAAAAAAAAAACAATATTTTGATAAGATGTATTTATAAAAATATTATAATTATTGGACATGTTGCAGTATATTGTAGATCTGATAAATAATAAACATATAATTATATTATAAGTCTAATATGTTTTTGCATTTATAGAACTTCTTTTAACTATAAAACAATATTAATTTATTAAAGCTGTCATTTTTTTGGAACAATATTTTGTTCTCAAGATCTTTTAATGGTGCAGTTAGAACAAAACAGCCGATTTACTAATAAAATAATTTATTCTTTACTATTTTGCAATAATAATTCTCATACAAGACATTAAATGTTCATTTCGAATGTTTCTCTTTCCTTAATACTAAAACCAAATTTCCTATATATATTCAAGCAGGTTATTTTTTGTATTTTATTGAGTTCTAATAAAACGTTTTACAAGCAGAAATTTTATTGTTTTTTTATCAGATCTTTTATCTAACCCAAATTCGTTCGTAAATTTGTGTAGTTCAAAAAACAATTTTAGAAACGTTGACTTAGAGTACTTTGAAAATATGCATTATTGCAATTTCACAAAGATTAATTGTCAATTAATAGACGGTTAGAAAAACTAATGTTATCTGTCCATTGATGTAATGTATATATCTTAATTTAAATACTTGCAATAAGATTTTAGTGATATACTGATAATTTTGAAATATTAATGATTTTGACGCAATGGAAGTTTGAAGAGTCAGCTTTCAAGAGTATATACGTTGCCATGTAATGTGGTATTGCCGTGTAGTCTATTGTGCAATAGAATGTAGTACTTTGTTGTCTTATGTTATATCGTGTAGGTTAGTTAAATATAAAGAACTTATAAAATAATAGCAGTCGATTAGAAGTGAACTGTTTATTAGCAACATGGGATTTAGTCGAATACACGGTTATATATACGTCTTGACAGTTTGGTGGCAGAGGGCATGGGTATTTTTATGTTTAAGCGTGAGGTTCAGTAGTCAGTTGCATCAAGAAAGGTTAATACGTCCTTGACTTTGGTTTGGTCAATGAATAAGCGCAAATAACGATAATTATAGGTTTTTTGTTACTGAGTAGCTCGGTTCCACCTTTCAATCAATCCAATCAGTATTTTAATATGTAATTCTGGTCTCTTTGAGCTGACGAAAAAAATGGTTAATCCTTCCTTATTAGCTTGCACATGAGTAGGAAGGGTAGAAATACTCTTCTTAGATATAAATACATGATGTTTATTTACCAAAATGAGCTAAGTAACATTATATATATATTTTAGCGTTTCAATTATGTGCTGTCTAACATACAATATCTAAAACTCCCAGCATCCAACCGAAGATAATCGCGCATTAAAACCCTCACCACCAAAATTTTGTACTGTCTCGACTTGTATAGAGCACGACGTGGCTTAATGGGCATAGTTAGTTTCAATGTAGCATTCAGAAAAATAGTAAATACTTCAGTATAAAAAAAGATCAAAATAATAGTTAACTAACGAGTTAATAATTTAATTATATTAATTTCAATGAAGGAAAGCTGTAATCATCTAAAAAAACGTTAAGATAAATAACAATATTTTACCCATATTATCTTATCGAGTAAGATGAAATGACTATAGAATTGAGAACAAATGAGTATTAATATTGAAACCATCATGTAAGCAGTTACAACTTTGTTACAGCAGTATTATTTTTGTCAGTAATTGCAGAATTTTTTGATAAGAATTACATGCAAAATTAAGTATAAAAAATTATAAATACTAATTTTTTAAGGGGATCAGTCAATATTTCAAGTTAACAATTTGAATGTCTATTCAAATTAACCAACCAAAACTTGAAAGTTGTTCAATTGATAGGATATTCATTTTAATCGATATGCCCATTGAACCTCGTCGTCACTAGAACCGTGATTAAATAAAACTTGGTAGATAATACTCACTCGCTTTCTGCTTCAGCAACAGTGCATTTATACTGGGCGGTGGAAAATAGACATATATCAGCAAATTGTCTTACTGAAACCTTGATTTTTTTGACACTGCGATTACTATTGTTGGCAATGTGTACATTGACAGCGATGTTTTCACCGTGGTGATAAAGTTCCTTATCTAGGGAAGCCTCAAGATGCAGTTTACTCGGTGACATCATGAAGTCTTTGCTAACCTCCGTAGACGGCTGTTCGCCTTGCTTAGATGGAGCATACATGATTTTACGAATGGCTAGACGAACACTGTTACGTTTGTGAGGCTTGTCGTCTTGGCTTTCACCAACAAAAGCTTTCAATTCGTAGTCAACACCACAAGGTTTGCCTGTATCACCTGGTGCTGGCTGCAGTGTGACCGAAGCCGGACAATGAGGCGGTAATTCAAAGTAAAAAGGATAAGCATTATCGCCGAGTTTTTTTATCAGGCGCTCCTGTAGTCGAGTCAGATCGCGGCTTCCTTGCGCGCCGCTTCCGTGTTGCTGCTGCATTGGATAGATTTGTTTAGCTGCTAAGTACAAATCTTTCCGAAACGTGAGACCAAGTACATCCAGATCCTCACGTCCGTATTTGAAGGCGGCAAGCACGTGACCAAACACTTTGCGCTCTTTTACATAGTCAGGGTCAATCAGCACTACCCCGTCGATAGGATCTACATGGCTAATATGGTCAACAAAATCGCGTTTGCCCAAGTACACTGTAATTTTACCATTGGGGCTAGATTTTTTAAAGACGCGGGTTGCTTGACGAGTCACCACGCCCGGTCCTGGTACCGCCGCCACTCTATCCCCACTACTACTGATGTCCATGGTACAGTGTAATAATAACTGAGTTCCTGACCCAAAGCACGAGCTTTTCGTCTTTTGTCTTATAGTCTTACTAATAGTCTTAGCAACTCCTACAACATAATAAGAATGATTATGTCGGTTTTTTAAATGAACTCTTTTCATATTCTTACAGATATATGGCCATATACATGTTCAATTATTGAATAACAAAAATCAATATTTACTTCTTATATTTTTATTATCTTTAACATTCTAATATCGCTATAAATGAGATATAGTGAGGGGACTAGCTGACATTAACAAGAAATTGTCAGTTCATTTTCGTTTTGTCAAAATTATTCTATTACATATATAAATATGAATCTCTTTTCCTCTTAATGGTATTCATTTAATTACGTTGGAAGGGCTTTAATATTTTCAATTTAAAAGGGGTTAATCGCGTTATCTATGAAGAATTCACTGAGTAAATAGAAGTCACATAAATATACGCACGAGGTAAAAAGGAATATTGGTCAAGAAGAGGTCAATAAAAGTAGAATATATCATGATTTATTAGTAAAAGAGAAGACTTCTTCACTAAATTTTGCTACTCGAAATTAAGAACATAAACTAACGTACCGTACGACGATTAGCTATCGTACCCATGCTCTCATACACGGTTCAAGGCATCTGGGGCCATGACTTATGTAGGCTGCATTACTGTACCCCAGGACCAGATGGGGTAGTTTGCATGGCAATGAAGATTACGACTCTAGAAGTCCCTGAGCTTTTTAAAAATGCGTTTAATATGTGTCTTGATGGATGATGTTTCCAATTACAATAAAAGATGCATAGGCTGGACTTTTTTCCGAAGGGGAATAAGTTGGCTCATTCGAGCGAATAATACGAGACGGGATTAATGCAGCTATCTCCAAAATCAGAGACCTAACTAATAATAAGTTTGGTTTCAGGAAGGATCAATCAATTATGAAAGCCGCTAATCAAGTTTTTACAATGGCAAAAAATTTCTTCAAAATCAGTTGACGTACTAAACACAAGTGTACTTATACACAAGTATATAGTAGTATTATTGTCTTAGATATTAGAAACGTTTCAAACTTAGATAAGTGGAATGACATCATGTACTTCTTGAAACAAATGAAGGTATCACTTTATCTCAGCGACGGTTTCAAGTTACCTTATAGATTAAATCCTATTTTATAACAGCAAGGTCGGCAGGAACTTCTACAATATTAGGGGAGGGGTACCATAGAGTTAATTTCTAGGTCGTCTACTCTAGAACATTTTCTATGACGATCTCGTACAGCAAAAGTTTCAAGAAAGAGTAAATATAATGAGTTTAACTGACGATATTACATTAGTTAAAATTGTGAAGAATATTGAAGCAATGCAATACTTAGAAGACTACGCAATAAAGATGGTATCTGTTGGTCTGAATATCTATGGACTGACTGTTACGATATAGTAGACGGAAGCAGCACTAAACGCTTGCTTATACGAAGAAAAGTTGGTATGCCATATTGATGGTTGAAAATACAATTGAGGGATACCATTAGATAGTTAAATTTTATTCGGTAACTTATTGTCATTTAAAGAACTACACACAATCGTCGAGCATTTAATTCTCATTAAAGAAGAAAAAAAGAAAAGAAAAAGGATCAATCACGTAAATATCGGATTTAACATCTTGTATAAAAAGTTGAAATCAGACGGCCCTGATGAGGCAAAACTTTTACTTCGACTCTGCGGAGTAATGTTTAATAGTGGTTTTAACGGTAGGATATTTAGTGAATGACAGCTCTACATTCTTGCTGGCACATAACAGGGTCGTTTGATTCAGTTTCTACCTCCATTTCGGAAAATAATACTTACACTTATGCGCGCACGGAATTTTACCGGAATTTGTCAAACGAAAATCGGCGAAGTTGAGATGTAGTCATTAACATTGGGAAATTTCTAAATCAAAACGTAATATATATAGTTTACTCAAAATTTAAATAAATTAACATTGGAAATATTGCCATTAATGAAAAGAAAACGTTATAGGTGGCTTTTTCTGTATAGAGAAATTTGAAATAATACAAACTCAGTGAATAATTGAAAAGGTCCACTAATGTTTCGGGTTGAAAACATTAATATTTTGTATCACTACTTTCCTTAAAGGAAATCTTTTATAGACTGTGGTATCGTTGTCCATTTTCAAATATTTTTATCACACCAATAATTAAAAATTAGTTGAAATAAAAGTTGGTAAATTATATTTCATAGAGAGTGTAGTTGAATAAGATAGTTATATACCGAAGAATCTAATATAGAAGTGATAATAGAAAAAATTTAACCTTACTAAATCTAGACCGAAAATGATGAAAGTTAAATACTTGAGTACATCACTTTAAATAGATTCATAAAGTATACAAAGTGTAAAATACATTTACCAATTTTTACAAAGTAAACAGATTATGTCACTGCTAATATTGCTGATAGGAATGATCTTTTTTCTTGCTAAATTTTAACTGATTATTCAGTCAATTTTGTAAGTTTATATGTGTATTGAGCATGACATATAGAATACTACAACGAATTGTGAGCAGCGGTAAATTGCTTTTATTCCATTCCAACATTCGCAATACTACTTATTAATTCCGCTATGTCACGTTAGCAGTTGTATATTATCTACGTATTGAAAACCAACTTGAATTTCGCTTATACTTCGCAATTTTGTCAAATAATCAGTATTCGCTTTATCCTTCTCATCAATTAATTTAGCTAAGACTGTGTTGTCCCCATTTTTAATCTTGATCCGTCATTTTCTGAAAAAAGTAAAACGTTCTCTAACGTTAGTTACATAAACTTGGTTTTCCGTCTGACACATTTCGAGACAAAGAGCAAGTTTTACTAAACCTTTCCTACATAATTTTAATAAAAATATCTTCTATTGTTTGAGTAAATTCTTCATACTATTTGATTATTTCTTTGATCTTTGCTGTGAAATTATAGCCTTCAATTAATAATTTTAGATTTCTATGGCGAATATGAAAATGCAAACGTGAACACCTTTACAGTAGTTTACTAACATACACTGATTAGGTTGCAGTATATAGAAATATGTAAATCCAAGTACAAATTTAAGTCCGATTTTAGCATAATATTTATAAAACTTACTTCTTTCAAATTAAACATAATAAATTCTTTTGAAGATTCATTTTCTTTTCATTACCTTTTCCTACGGTCTTAGTATCGTGAACATCTGAACACGGCTGCCTTATATCGTCTTGTAAGAAAAATAACACAGCAGCACTTTCTATTTTTTAACTTATAATAGAAATCCTGGTTCTTGATGTGGGTATGATAACGTAGCTTCTTGTTCATGAATTCTTTTAGACGTTTATAGCAAACGGAATGAGCATTTAATCTCTCTTTAGATTTCGTAAACACTAATAGAAACTATAACCGCAGTTCCATTTTGATTTTTCATTCTTTTTTCATACATTTCATTCACTTCCTTATAATACCCACTCTTTTTTTTAAAACGTTACTCGATTTTGTCTGCACAATAATACAATATTACAGAGCGCAAATCAAATCAAAAGAACGGAGGATATAATATAGGGCAGATCTCTATAAGCCATAGAAAAAATGTTAGTCTTCACCTAAAAGTATTTCTTTCATTATTCAGATCTATTATCCCCGGGAGTAAAAAGTAACTTCACATAATTTCTCCTCAAAATTTACACCACCAATTAATCAAAATTTAGAATTAGGTAAGTTTCTTAAAATAAATAAACATCCGAATATAATGATTATTAATTATGTAGCATCCAATAACGCTATGGCTATCTGCACTGATGTCAATAAAATAACAGAAGCTTAGTCATTTATCGCTCAACTACAGAGTTCGTAAGCTAGCCTTCATAGTTACAACCGAAATTATTGTACTTGACGATGCACTTAATCTCGTATTAAAAAATACAAACAACAGTATCTTCATTTTCACATATTCATAAGCGTTTTACAAAAGCTGAAATCTACCATACTGGATATTGAGATAAGCAATTATATTCTGCAAATTAAAAAGAAAGTTTTACAATTCCAAGAAACTTCTCCAAATGAAAGTTTTATCCAGTTTGTATGGATCTCTTCTTATATTGGAATCATTGGAAATGAACGAACAGATGATATAGCAAAAAACGCCACTAGCAAGCCCTCTAAAAAGTATGTACGTTTCATATATAAATCCAGGAACGTTACTAAAAAAAATCAAAGTTAAAACCCTATCATTAAGCATGCACAAAGTCCAAGAATATTTTAACCATGATTTTACTAGCAAAACTAAATGTGGATTCACAATAAAAAATCTTGACGTTATTGTCACGGTAAATCATGAAGTAAACCACCAATTTATTGTTATATCTTTAGTTTGAGTAAATTTAGTTGCCACAGCCAATTATGACTAAGAAGACATAGACCATATCACATGACAATGTCTACTATTTGATAATAATAAAAGAAAATTCGATGATCTACACGAAATACGTAATTTTCCACTACCTTCCAAAGGTAATTGTTTGATTTGCAATCTAGTAAGATTAAGGTTACTTGGTTTCTAAGTAGTATAATAAAGTAATATATAAAGTAAGATAATAATTTATTGTAAACAATATATTTTATAATTATTTTCATCATTGTATTCTAAATATCTAATATGTAAAGTCCGCTAAAATTATTCGTCAATGTAAAAAATATAAATTAAGACAACAGTATAATGTAGCTATATAACTTTAAAATAAGTTGAGAAATCTTAATTCTAAAAAATAAGGAGCTTAAAATATTAAGTTTATGCCTACATTAGATTACGCAGTATAGAACGAAAATCTTTACGATATATTAAAATTTTACTATTTATAACAAGTTTTATTGTTTACTCTCAAAAAAGATCTTAACTATATAATAAAGAATATGAATGTTCAAACATATTAATAGATGTCAAACATTATAAATTCATAACTTTGACAGTAAGTAAATTATTTTTTCTTTATTTGTATAAATAAATGCGATATAAAGGAAACGTATTACTCCATTAATAAAAAAACAAAGTATCATCAATAACAGTTATGCTGAATTTTTTAAGGTAGTTACTCAAGTACCCATTTAGTCTTAAAAAATTTCTAATCACAGATTTTCTTATTTAGTACTTGACTTGGCAACGTCGAATTTCGTTGTTATGGGTGTGCGTATAAATATACGCATATGTAATGAATATAAATATAGTATCAGGCATTTATTAGCAACAAACGTGTTTCTGCTTTGCGTATTGAGTTAATAGTTAATTAAATTGAATAAAGTATACCGAAAGAAAAAAAAAACATTTTATTGAAAAAGCGAACTACTTATCAAAAAGTATACAAAACTATTCAATCAGCTAGAAGCAGTTTTCTTCTTGTAAATCAAGTTACTGAATACTATAATTTATACAAAACTATTTTTAAGTTTACAGAGAATTTATCTATTTTAATTAAAGCTTGAAGCCCCCTTTTAACGTATTATTTTCTATATTATAAATCGACTATGTATTTTATTGTGTATAATAATATAAAATACAGCGTAGCTCTTATACCATGGAATAATTGAATCATACATTATGGTTTTTTATCAATATGACTAAAGTATTATTTAATAAAATGAATATATCTGTACACCTTTTAATCCTCATGTAATATCATTATGTAATATAAAAATTTTAATTTCAGGATTTGATTCGGAGATTGTGATTCTAGTGTCATTGAAGCAGCTCGTAATGATGTTAATTTCATTTTATACAGGTTCATTAAAAAAGAACAAGGGACGCTAACTAGCCTCATTTCTTCTAATATGAACATAGCAAACAAGGGAATACTATCGCAATCTTCCTCTGCCGATATGACAAGCTCTACTGTTCAATTAAATGCATCCAATATGGACAAACAATGGACTTTTTCCAAGAAAACCTTCAAATCATTAAAATTTCAGATCGAAATCGCTCCTCACTAATGTTAAGTACAGAATATTAAATATACCAATCTCAACCAGGCCGAGCGCAGTATTTTTTCATCTAGACCCCCCCCCTGCCCTACGCTTAGCAATGAGATCGTACCACATAGCCAGCAACGACACCTTCTTTGGTCATTTGCTGAAATTACTACTAAGTTTGTGAAAACTGGCTTCCTTGCAAAACAAAATGGCACATGAGCGGACAAACATACAATTTAGATTTTTTCACTAGATACTAAAATAATAGAACAAATGACAACCTCTGATATTGAATTATATAGCTACACTCCAAAGGACATTAAGGCTCTAATTGTAAATATCAATGTATCCTTGGATAATCTGTACATAATTGCTCCATAAACCAACAGTAAAGCATAAACAATGTATCCATGAACTCAATCATCTCAATAAAAGCCTTGATTTATCAGCGTAAAATAACTATTTCATATTAGCAAGTACTCTAAACGCTAAACACCCAGCTGAGGGTGAACAAAATAACAAAAAAATAGGAACATATTAAAATATTTGAAGAATGCAAATGGTATCTCTTTTAAAGCAAAAATCATCCACTCCGCAACAGCAACTTTTAGCATCGCGAATACCTTCCTAGATTTCTGTGCTACCGACAATAGACTTCGTTACACGAGTTCATCATAATAAAATACAAATTCCGTATTACAATAATAATCATGTGGCCCTTCTCTTAATCGTGTAGCTTGATCTTAAAATCAATTCGATTAATCCTTGCACAGAATACCATTATATGTACAAAAAAAATCAGATGGAACAAATTCACCAAAAAAGTTGATCTCGACTACATCGTGAAGAGCCCTGTCGACAGAAGTTTCAATAATTCCGAAATTCTAATATACCTTGATAGACTAAATGCTTGCAAATCAAGCTCAATTGAGAAATATGTTCCTAAATACTAACCGCAAAATAATGTTTTGAATTATATTAATTTTAAAATTACAAAAATTATATAAAGAAAAATGATTCTCTATTAATTTGCTCAATAGATTACTACGTACAATTAGCCGTAATTAACGGGTGATAGATCCTATTAAGAATATTAATTGATCACAAAAAGGCCGACTTTTTTTTCTCTACAAGAAGTCGCTTATTAACCCTTTTCATATAGTGTTTTGCCATTTTTAATAATTTGTTAATATTTATAAACAAAATCTAAAAAAGAAGCCTGTATTGTAAAAAAAATGCATTTATTACGGAACTTTCAGACATATCCTTATGAAGATGGATATACAGGGACTTTTGAATTCGTAATAATCAAATCAATAAAATATCAAAATAGTCTGTATCACCACTTTTTGATCTTTCGATCTATTTTATATGTAGATAACAAACCATCAGCGTTATCGACAAAGCCCATGTATTTGTTGTAATCAGAGCACATAACTGGACAATGTATTTACACCCGCCTACCATCTTTCTGCCTCCGAGTTACTGTTGTCACGTCGGATGGATCATAGTAATTTGACAGGAAGCAAACACCTTTTTTATCCATCCATTTGATCCAACTAATACCGGTATTAGATGTTCAAAAATCGTATTGTCCATGTTTCATTAATTTGCCAAGCATTATATATTTAGGTAACCCAGTACGATTAGAACGTACAGTTTCGCAAGCAAATAATTTGTCTCCTTTTAGTGAAATCAGTAGATCGACACCGGTGAAAAAATTATCAAAATATATTAAAATATATATGGTGATTTTTACCAACAAGTTTATGCGTCAAATCATTGACAACTCGTGCTCTCAACTGTTTCTCAGGGCTATCAGTTTTACCGGTATAAACTTGAAATTCACTTACGTAACTCGATTCATCTGCGCGAACCCAACATTTATATCCTCGTTTTATCGGTTTAGCTGGCAAGTATTGCTTCAAGCTACTTTGATCTTTGAATTTTATCATGGATTTATCAATACATTGATATTTGCCTGGATTCCAGCAGGCTCCGAAAGTCTATCTAAGACTATCTAATAACGGTCTCAACTTATATAATTTGTCGTAATTTGGCTAACCTTTTTTAAGTTCTGCGCTGTTATCGGGGATATGTAAATTACCTAAAATGAATCCAAAACGTACAACATGCATCAATGAACTTATAAATGGATCTTTCAATTTTATGTCACTCGACTAATAATCACGATAGGAAGGCGATTTTTCTATTTTCACCAGAATATTAATTCATAAAAAAATCAGTAACTCCTCTTTTATCATCAATTGCTCTTCCTGCGATTTCTCTTGTATGTATTTATTTGTTTGTTGAACCTAATAGATCCAACATATCTGAAAGAAAAAGACATAAAAAGATTTCTAATGGCGCTTGTACGTTACCGGGGATATTTGGCCCAAAATTAGTGAATGGATTATCATCTCTTTGTTTTTCTTTTTTCTTTCATACTTCACCGCCACAATATTGTCCTTCATCTTCATCTAAATCATTATCACTTTCATTCTTTTCAAATTCACCTTCTATTTCCATATTCATGTTATCCGCGTCTTGATCTAAATCAACAAGTCCATCGACAAACTCCGTATCGCTAGGAATATCAGCGATTACCATTTTGCGTAACACAAATTATGATAATTTATAAATATTGAAAAAAATCTCTGTTCGATACATTTTTTGATTACTGGCTTCACATGAACTCCCTGTATTTTTTTATATGTCAATATTCGAAATATTTTCCATATGGAATTTATATTCGTGATCAGGGACCCCAAAAACCCCTGTATACCAATTTTCAAAAACAAATTTAAAAAACTTAACATTTTCGCCGTCATTTTAAATTTTCAAAATCTGAGTTCATTCCCCTGAAAACTGTATGCCGCAAAGGGTTAAACCCTAAAGGAAACATAAAATTCGATTATCTCTTTCCAAAATCATCAGTAATTATACCATTTTTTTAATAACTAACGCAACAATCGCTTTTATCCTAACCTCTGGAAGGCAGTAAAAATCCTACCAATGCTAAGAAAAGATAAGCTCCCTACTAAAGTATTCAGCTACCGTTCAATTATTCTGACATCGGTCATCAGAAAAGCGTTCAAAGCAATCATTAGTTTCACACTCCGCAGCCACATATATAATGGTAATATCACCCCCGACAATCAGTTTGGTTTCCGCTTCCAGCACTCCATTACCCTTATAATGTACAAGCTTTCATACATGAATTTTCATTTAAATAATGGTGACATAATAGGTGCCTACTTGTTCGACCTTGAGAAAGCATTTGACTCCGTTTACATTCGACAATTTATATTCATCTTTTACACGTTCAAATATTCGAGCGATTCTATCCAACTAGTATAAAGTATGACACGTAACCGCTTTTTCTCTACATGGAACGGAGATTATATATCGACATGAACCTTCTTAATAAATGAAGGTCTACTTCAAGACACAGTAAGTTTCTCTAATCTTGTAATATTTTGGAACTCAATTTTGGTACTCGAGCGAAATATCCAGCTAATATTCAACTCATAATTTTATTTATTTATTGAGCGGTTTTGACTACTATGTTTTTTACCACAAAAACGCCGACTCTTTTTTCTCTACAAGAAATCATTTATCAAGCAAGCCCTAAAGGAAACATAAAATTCAATTATCTTCAGTTTGATGAAAATGAGTGATTTACTCACTCAGGTAAAACTCAGAAAATGAACGCTTGATACTCAACTATCCAAAGCTCAAGCAGACTCGTCTGTAACAAAGTGCATTCACGCGAAGTTTAGGTCATGTGCTGCAAATAATTCAATAGCGTTTGATCAGAAAGACCGTTTCATTCAAACACTGAACCGTCTTTTCCAATGGTGATTGTAATGACATACACAGATGTAATATTAAAAAGTATTGGAAGCTACCCCGATACTTTGACGAACTCCAGCGTCGAAAGAGAAGGAATAGAACCTCTTGTTCCCACTTTAGTTAATCTCGTAAACACACTCTGCGCTCTTGCTATCATTATGTACAAAATTCATAACAAGTGAAATTTATATATCTAAACAAACAAAATATGCTTGCATTTGTAAATATAACTGTAATAAGTTTACATTTATTTTTCCTGATACTACTACTTCTCGCACTCTAAATGACTTCGACGAATCTATCAATTGTTACCATAATTCAACGGTGTTAACAGTTTCATACAATTGTAACATACCGATTAAATACAAACCGCCCGACATGATTTCTATTTACAAAAATTTGTTATACTCTGAGGTTTTTGATTGTAGTTTATTTGTACCAATATCTTTGTAAATACTACTTTTAAAGAAACAGGTAAAACATCACAGAAATAAATAAATAATGCTATTAATTACAAAATTGTTAAGCAAGACAACTTCATCCATACAGTTAAGGCATCAAATTCAGAAAGCTACAAAAATATGTATTAGTTTGATAGAAGTTCAAACAAGTTAAAAAAATTCAACCCTGAAAGTATAAAATATCGTAGTGAATAATTAGTACCATTAAATCATACTATATTACTGTTTCAATAACCATATAAATACTGAAGAATATTATTAATATTCAAAACATTTACTCTGACAAGTATTCAGTCATTGAGGATAATTCTATAAATCCACAACTGTTCAAGTTACTAGAAAATATTGTTGATACTACCGTTAATGAAAGCAAAGTTCCGAAATCTCTTTCTTACAATATTCGTGTTGACTTACTAGCCTTAAAGTAAAATGAAGGAGAAAAATCTATAATTGATTTATTAAAATACTATTAAGCATCTTCAAATGAGAAATTAATAAAATATTGTAAAAAAAATAGATAGACATTTTTATCCGCAGAGACAGTAATACTATTAGTGCCATTTTTAGATGATGTTTATTTTTAAGACAAAAGAGATCTGAACTTTGACATGAACAAATTCCTAGAAGACACTACGTTAAATCAAAAGTTTCTTTCATGAATTTTCGTCTTAAAAATATTAAAGTGGCTATCATACATGAGAACATAAAACTGAAACATAAAACTTTTTAATAAATTTGACATCGAAGTGTCCTTGATTCAGACTTTTATAGGTCAACCAGACTTCGGATTAAGAATTATTAGGTCCAAAATATGTAAATTTATGGTCTTGTCTTTTAAATGGCGCTAAACATTTTACAGGTCAAAAAATGGCTAAATTCTTCAATTATGTATGGATCAGAGCAATAAGGCAATAAATAACTGTTTCATAAGTTTAACACGAAAGCGGGAGTTAAAAATGGTTTATGGTGTTTTGTATATATATAATAAAGGTATTTTCAAAGTAGTAGGATGATTGGCGATTAACACTTAGGTAGTGTTACTTGTTAGAATTACATTTTTCTATTGTCTGAATTTCACAGTAGCCTATCCATCAGTTAAAGTAGTCTGAAGGATAACACAGAGCAACAAAATTTAACCAAAAAGTTTTTTACCCAAAAACCAGCCTCACTAGCCCAAAAGTTTTCGGTACGCAAAATCCAAATTCGGCGTTAGGATTGCTTCTGTACTCCTCGTTTCCGAAATATCCTAACCTGAAAGAGTAAAAAACAACATTTTTTGCTATATTTGTGTTTTTATCACAGAGCGGAAAAAATTTTTTCCTAAAAATCAAGCATGTTCAATAAAACTACAACTCTTACCCTTCAAAATGCATTTTTCAGACATGAAAAATCGTTCCTTGTGTAGTGTACAGATTACTCCGTGAGTTTTCATTAGAATTTATGTTGGATTTGATTATTAAATTATGAAAATGAATTATTGATATCTCACGTAAAAATTCATCACAATACACAAAAAATATGACTTGATTTTGTATAATAAACAAAGATTTGAATGTTTGGTCTCTTTTGTTCATTAATTCTATTTTCTGCATAACTCCCTTAAAAAAGAATTTTATTTATACATATCAGATGATTCAAACTGATATAGATACAATTCTAATTAATAGAAATAAGAAGTTGGCTTGATACATGCATGTGATCGGTTAATAATAGTCACTTGTGTGCAGTCTTTCTAAAGGAGTATGGTGAGTAAGTAATCAGTCAGATAAGAAAATAGATTGATTTATTATTGTTTTATATAATAATATCCGAAAATGTGCCAACATTGTGCTTCTAAAAAAAGATGACCTAGATTCTAATTATGTGAAAGATACAAATAACAATAAATGTCACAATAACAATAAACGACGAATAAATGGCAATTTTATTTATAAATTTTCACTTTTTTTATTAATAGTTTATTCGTCAAAACTTGATTCAAATGTACTAATGATTACATTATTTAAAAGCGTGTATCATTAAAAAATCCACGCTTAAATCCGCTGAGTACGTAAGAAAATACGACATTGCCATATTTCGTATTTGGTGTCATTACTCATAAATTTATTAAAATTATTTAATTTCTATTTATTCAGGCTGTGAATTATATTTTTTCTAGCAATTATATATTTTGTATTCTTTTTACATATCTTATAATTTTTTCATAATGTTTTCACTGTTAGATAGTTTTATAAATTACAAAAAATGAATTTCTATGTAAGATCAGATATTAAGACTCGATTTCATGTAGCAAATAATTCTCCATGAATTGAGGTCGCGTGTTACAGAAATTTACATTAATCCAAGAAATCCGAATAATCGTTATTTGTTCAATTTTTTTATCTTTAGCGAGTGCTCGGTGCAGTATTATTGTGTCATATGTCGTCTTGCGTTTGAATAAGTGCGAATATTCAAATCACGAACTGTATTCTTATCCTACCGAAAACATATATGATAAGCGTCTATTTTAATATCATATGTTATACACAATAAGCATATGTTTAGCGTATGCCTTGATTGAAATAAACTCTTACAACCAAAATATAAATTATACAATAAAGTTTAGTTGTTTAAATCACAACAAATATTGTAGACAATATATTCTATCTGCGTGGATCACAACTAATATTATAACAGGAAATAGTCCTCTTGAACTGTCACTATCTGTCGCTCTCCACGCCGCCTCACTGCTATTGCTGAACTGAGCATACAGAATATATACTCATACTTTCTTTTTTTTCTGAGGTGTGACGAACAGCAAAAAGGCTAAAGATAAGGAAGAATCGCGAAAACAGAAACGGAAATAAACAAAAAGAGAGTTTAAAAAGAGAAAGAGAGAAATAACCAGCGATAACGGGAAGCCTCACGAAGACATGCATGCGGCAGAATCCACCGGCATAAGAAAGTCAAAGCGGGAAATGACGCTGCCAACCGGCTAGCAACATCCACACCGGTCAGTTGGTCAAGAAATAAAGAGCCATATGCTAACAGGTGATAACTAGTAAGTCACAATGTGTTCGCGGAGAAAGGTCCGAAGTGACGGA
The DNA here is from genome assembly GCA_030064505.1 of Chouioia cunea. NCBI lineage: Eukaryota > Metazoa > Arthropoda > Insecta > Hymenoptera > Eulophidae > Chouioia > Chouioia cunea. The sequence continues at coordinate 15,205,975 of JAOPFQ010000005.1, forward strand.
GGCGGACGGTTCCCGAGAAGCAATACTACCAGCATCGGCCCGCACCATATGCCATCCTCGATTCGTTATGGATTTTCGTCGAACGAAGTTGTCGAGAGTTCACGTGGTAGCGATGTACTTTATACGCGCTACACGAGCATAGCTCAGGAGATCATATCACGGTTTTGCTTAGAAATGTCAAATGAATGGTAAAGACGCGAATTTAATGTTAAAATACAAACAGATGAAAAGGGAGATTGTTAAAAAGAATGAGCTGCTTGAACGTAAAGCTATGGTTTTGTACGGTGCCGTTTCCGTGTAATAAACACTGGAACACTAGCCAGAGTTTAGTAGGGAAATTGCCAATGCTTATAAACGGAAGCGTATCATTGACCGAAGCGACGTGGGGAATCTTATACACCATTGTTTTAGTATAGTTGATTGGAATGTTTCAATAATGGATTTTTATATGATTGTATTATATACAAAATTAATAATATTTTGTCGATTTTTTTACGGCGTTCACTATTCTAACCTTTATAAATGTGTATACGTCATTAATTTCTATTACACAACAGATCACCATTTACGAATACTACATTTGAACGCTAGAGATCATTTATAAACATACGCAACATCGAAACCATTACTACTTCTTACCGTATCCGTCGTAGCCTTGTTGTTAAGGCATTATTAAAGTGTTCCGGTGTTCGAATGGTCACGGGTTCAATCCTCAAGCTCTTTTTTTTAAATAAATTCTGGATTAATTTTTTATGTTATTAAAGCATATCAAATAACTCTAATATATAACGTCTATCAATACATTCATTTGGGATCGATAAGCGACATTCAAAAGGTTAGCTAAATAGAAATTTTCTCGGAAGGTATCTAGGTGTATTAAAAGATAGATCGTTTACTAGCACAGTTCTGTAAACCTATCAATCCTCACTTTCACTTTATTTCACTTCAGTTCACTTCACTTCATTTCAGCTCGGCCCCAGTAGCAGACCAGACTACTTCGGAGATGAATAGGATCCGGACAATCCATTTTTTTTAAAGCATAAACAGTTATATTATAAATGCATTTAGTATAACCGTCCTTTGTATGTTATTAGAGATACTGTATATTGAGTATTATGTCTTATGTTTTATATTTCATGCTTCTAAACGCCAGCTCTAATCGTCTGCATAGTTAATCGGATGAACGGTCATTGGCAAAACGTTGACACGTTCCCATTTATAAGCACTAGAAATCACTGTTAATGTTTACACTAACAATCTCCCTACTCTCTACGCTTGTAATATTCTGACTAATCTCTGCACTGGTCCCTGGAGGCTAAGTAGCGCCGCTAGAGAGAATGTTGAGCTCCCTAGGTAATAGAGGGGCAAAAGAGATACTTACTCTGTGCAATGGGACAGCAGAGGCTCAAAAATCTATACCTGTCCATCAGTGAGAAAATATAATTTTTCCTCATTAATTCAATCGGATAAGCTAGAAAGTGATCTCAAAATGTATTTAAAGGGTAGGGGCAAAAGAAAATGGGATTAGGTCCGCAATATAGCAATAAAAACAAATTTAAGAAATAAGAAAGTCTTTTTTTTTTTTCATGTAATATTTTTCGATCTTTAATTTTTAACAATCGTTATCATATTATAGGTAAAGTAAGTGCAAATATGGCCAATCTGATTCCTGTACGCTCAATAGTTTTTATAAAATTAAAAAGTTACGAGAATGGATCGATAAGTACTAATGTTTTCAATGAAGACAAGTTTTTTCAAAAACTTTTTCATTTCTAAATGTCATCTCTTTCTCGGTAAATACACTTTTCTCAACGTTCTAGATATTTTTGTAAATACTTTAAAAGATGTGATTTATCAAACTCTTCAAAATAAACTTCCATCTCAATAAATCTTTTTCCCACGCCCAATATTTTCACATTGGAAAAAAAAACAATGGCATTCGTAAGATGATGCGTTGTCGTAATGAAACTATACTACTTTTTTGCCAAATGAGGCAGTATCATTTTCAATTTGTCATCGAATCATAGCAATAAAGCACACTATCATATCTCCTTGATTGTGCTATTCTTCACCAGAATATTCATTACCATTAAATTTTCATTTTGAATCTCAAAAAATCATAGCCATTAACATTTCAAGGTAATATCTTAGTTTTCTTTGTGACAGATTTGTCTAAAAATCTATTGTTTTGATTTTCTCTTCATCTGTAATGCATAGTAACTGATCCAGATTTCACCAATGATTACTACGCGACGCAAAAATCCTATGAATTTCAATTAAAAAGATCCAAACACTGCTTCGAAATCGACAGTCGTAACCACTTATTGTCCTCCAAAAAAAATCGCGGTACCCATCGAGCGGATAGCTTACTCATTCCTAACTTACCACGTAAAATATTGTTGATTGTTTCCTACGATACGCATGTAGCCTCTACTACTTTACGCACTTTTGTTCGACGAACGGCAAGAATCATATCATGGACCTTTACAACGATTTTCTCAATAACTACGTCTTTGATACAGCTTGGGTGCCCTTCGACAAAAACAAATGTACGTTCATATTTATTATTCATTGAACAGATATCTCATGGTAATCTTAGATGGTGAGGGTCCCCATAGACATCATCAAACGTATTTTTATTACTTTTTTTTTCATTGACTTGAAAAATACCGAATTCACTTAGTACAAACGGAATTTAAATAAAAACTAATTTATAAACCACTTTCAAATTATTTACGGCATCATTTGAAAGATATAATGCCGATCGTAATGCTTACTCTTCTTAGCAACACGACCTATTTTCAAACATGGGTACTTATTGATCCACCTTGGTAACTATGAAGTATATCAAATTTTGGTCAATAATAATCCAGAATACTAACGCCATGCAAAATTATCATTCTCAATTTTTAATGCATTTTTGAAAGTCTTGACAATAATATCTTACACTAATTTATATAACCAGAATAATTAAAAAGAAAATAATTATTTTCATGTTAATTAATCCCCTCAGGACCAGGAAAACATTTTAAAATGTTTTCATTATCGTTATCGTATCGAAATATAGAAACCATTGTTTCAATGTCGGTTCATTATTCTGAAGTTTTTACAACTCTAATAAATTATTATTTATAATAAAGGTCTTCAAATGATTTAAAATATAATTGTCAAAATATTTTTCCGAGTAATAAAATCGCTATTGAAAATTCTCTTTCAGCAGATTGAAAATGTATACTGACAACAAAAACAAAGTTCACCGTTATATTTTTTATTTCGGATGATAAAGTAAAAAAATATTCTTTCTGAATGGTATAGAAGCCGAGACACAGATATTTTTCAGTGCTCTTTGGAATCGGGCGATCAACATTTGAGTGTAGAGATAATCCCCCCTTTCCGCATCATTCCCTGTCGAAAAAAAACGATTTTTTCTTAACAGTATGTCCAAAATACTCATTTCGAGCACTATTTTATAGTTCACTAACAGCATCTTAAAATTGTATCAGTATAGCTCTTATACTTGAACAGAGCGATATATTGTTCGATCGCCCCAAGGCTAAAGTGATTAGGAATTTTAAAGTGGGGAAAATAAATACAACTGGCTTAATCTTAAGTATCTGATTAAAAACTGAAATGCAATTGCAGTTGAAAATGTAGTGAAGTTCCCAACACATGATAAAGACAACTGGTGTTTCATCAACAATAGCAAGAAAGGAATCTGAATCAATCCAAGCTCGGACACCACGGGTAAGAATAAGTGCTAATATAATACTCTGCAAAACTGGCTAAGCAACAAAAAGTAGCAGCAGAACTCAATATTCAAAATAAACAAAAAGAGATAAAATCACTGCCAATCTTCGTGAGGGATATTGGAAACACCCAGCTTTTAAATGAAGTACTAGATTTAATCACTAATAAAAATTATTCTTTAAAACTTCGAAGCGATAACGTTATGAAAATCCAATCAGGATCATCTGGCAAATTCTTATCTATAGTCAACAAACTCAAAAAAAGAAAAACTTAGATTTATAAATTCTGACGCCAAATAATCGGAGATCCGCCAAGCGAGTTATACAGAATGTCCAGCATGAAAACAACTACAAAAATATTGTATCCAGGATTGCGCGAAAAAATAACTATCACACAAGAAATGAATATAGGATCCAGTCAAAATAATAAATACCATAACGACGAAGTAAAACCAAATATGCATTGCATTGAAACTGTAACCAATAACATAATAATTAAACAAGAAACAGAAGTAATGATACAACAACTTCAAAACCATGTGCACGAAAATCACACCATCAACCTAGAAATCATGATCAAAGAACTTATGTCAAGAATGGGTACTATACTTAACTTACTCACAACTTTTATAAACAAAATAGCAACTCACAGTATAGATAAAAAATATTTTTTCCTTTTTTTCGAAATTCTTGATGACTAATTTATTGTCGAAGATGACTGTAACGCTAAATATCCATGGTGGAGTTCAAGATCAAGTACCTCAACCCCAAGAGGTAACCAACTGTATGAAGCAATGAGAAGTAAGAACTGTTCCCTAATATCGACATATGGACCAACTCATCGGCCAACGAATTTAAAAAATATACCAGACTTTATTTGACTTCGCTATAGTCAAAAGTATCAACACTTCATACTTCGAAGCAAGTTCTTCCTTAGATCTAAGATCAGATCACTCACTGTAATCATTCTACATATTAAAATAATGAGAAAAGAATTTTGCACAAAATCAACAAATTAGATAGAATACAAAAAAGTCATTGAAATTATCTAAAAAAGTTAAAAGACATATTGCCATCATCTGTAAGACTTGTCTTTTGTCTCTCTCATTTCTAAACCAGGTAAAAAGGCAGAAACATTTTTTTTGCACTTCTAAAAACTTATAGCTGAAAATAAACCATTCCACTTTAATTATTGTAATATTAAATCCAATTACAAAGTCGTCAAATAGACGATTTAAAAGTACTTATATTAAAAATTTTAAGTATTTTGTCAGCAAACGGTTATTTTTCTGTTTGCACACCATTGTAATTATGATTTTTAATGTTATATTTTAATTTTATAATACTTCATCCTTTTTTACGAATATCCGGTGGGGCTTCATCCTTGTCCTTTCTCTCCATTTCAATCATCGTTCCGTACTTTCTGTTATCGTTATTTGCAAGGTCAATTTTGCAATATGATATATAACTCCATTTTACAGGACTTCTGTTGACCTCACAGTAGAAGACTTTACAGGAAATTTTGTTGGGAACCAATTTCTCTCAGTTACATTTTTATATAACTATTACTTTCTCTGCTGTAAGCTAAATTTTTAACAAAATGTTGACATTTTGTTAGTAAATAATTTTGCTCCAGGGTTCTTATAGGGGCAACGAAAGTACTTAATATTGATAGTATCGCGGACCTACATATATATCTCCTGTCTTTATCTTTCACAACCATTTTGAGGCCATTTTCGGACTACTTTGGACTGATATATAGTATTTATAGTTCTTCGCACAGAATACGTATCTCTCTTCTCTGGCAGCCAGGGAGTTTTCCTTTTCCTCTAGAGGCGCTTTCTTCCGAAGGCCAGTGTTTCAGCGTTAAACACTAGGAACACCACCGTCAACTATCTTTCAATTATTTAACATGGTTTTAGATATATCCCTTTTTATTTCAGATATAAACTAAGTTTTTGATTCATACGTAATGCTTTCTCTTTAGCCTTCCTATTTATACCTTACCTCTCGCGCATGCGCCTGTTTAACTAATAGATTCACTAAATGTTCGGAGGATTCTCCCACGAAATCCACGCAAACAATTTTGAATGATTGTCTTTTAATAAAAATGTAGACAAATTAGTTATAACTTTAAATACGTTTTTACGTGACTCAAATTCCTGTTACTATTTTAACAGTCGAAGTACAATACGCCCGTTGATAACCACTCATTTATTTTCATTTTGCACTTTATATAAATATTATAATTTATTTAATTGATAGCTATGCGCCAACGATTAAGCTAAATAAAAACACACCTTTATTATTTTCCATCGTTAATTTATCGGGTTTCAAACTTCAAAAGATCATAAAACTTATCTTACGTGAACTTTAATACATGTATTATTCGAATTTCAAGCTATTTTTTTTCTAATACTGTTTTTGACTGTACTATCTTTATGGAATCAATAAACTACATAAAGTAATTAATTTTCCACTATAATTTTGGAAATATTTCGTTAATTAATTTTATACATATAAATAACCTTTTACATTTGATTTTTATACTTCAATCTATACATTTTTATACAACCATTATAAATAATGATACATCTGTTAAAGTCCTAACTTCATATAAAAATTAATTTAAACAATAATAATGTTAGATTGGCGGCTATTTTCAATATTCAATCGTCAAATTTAAGGATTTTATCATTAAAGCACAAAAAAGTGAAAAAAAATAAAAAATTACATTACATTAAGTGAAAAAAAATCTGTAAATTTATTATAGTCGTTGCAAGTTGATACATGTCCATATGCGAGGAAACGTTCAAAAGCCTGCAAAAAAGAAAAACAGTTTCAAGTCACAGGATTAAGATGTTCCACCTCATACACATAATCAACAAATAAGTCATATGATTGGAAAAAGTGTGAACAATACCATTCAAGAAATAAAAAATTATAAAACAGAAAAAAATTGAATATTAGCAAGAAGTACTTATAAAAGTTTACTGGTTGCCAAATTATACAAATGAGTTCAGTTGTATCAAATAATAGTTCTTAATGTATGAGACATTTTTTAAAATAAGTTATAAAAATCTTTGAATCAAAATCAATCTCTTCATTGATAAATAATACTGATTAATATAAACAATATTAAGATTACTAATAACAATATAAATATTTAAAATTGTAAACTTATAAAAAACTTGAAACTGAGGTAATAACATTATAGTGAATGAAAAAATACAATGAAAAAATGTTGTGATTTTAATGTTGTAACATTCTAGAGGGGAACATAGCATTTAGCATCAGAAGGATCTCATTGTAAGATAAATTTATTTTCTTTTAAATTGTTCATACTTAAGTATACCATAGCACAAAGAAAATCATAATTTTTTCAATTTTAAATAATAAGCTTGCTAACGTTGACATCTCTAGAATTTCACTCTTTTACTCATTAGTGTCATGTATCAATCTTTGAAAATTGATGTTGATATTGGAAAACGGGTGGTCTGATCAATTTTATATTGTAAATAGAACAAATTTCGTCAATATGTAATCCTTTATCTACCATGATTGCTTCGCTCTTTTTAAATTAGTTATAAGTATCAAGATAAACAGATTAGCATATTTCTTAAAATTTTAGCTATGGAAGAAATTTGAATATACAAGATTGAAACTTCAATTAAAATGTTCAACATAATGTTAATATTTCTGACCAATTATATTAATTGTTTTTATATAGCTTGTACCTAAATATTATTTAATTAAATATTAAAACAATAAAAAATTGTTAGTGAAATGTGTCATGTGCTTGTCCACTTATTTTGTCCTGTGAATAAAGCGTAGTCATCATAAGTGAAATATATTCAACGAGCAGACATATAAGTTTGGTGAAATTCTTATCAGTTTTAAAACTGTTATCGACATTTCTCTTTTTTCAATCATTTAGTTATCACGAACATTTATTTTCCGATTAACTTTTGCCTAACCAACTTCCCAAAAATAATTAAGACTTCTCTGGATTCATGCATACTTTATTATAATAGGATCTACTAACACTGATTTTTATTACTTTTTGATTTATTAGTAAGCTCAGACGAAAAATATACTTCATTTGATATAATTGCAAATGTTATAACATACTAGTATTTAAAACTGCAATACAACTGAATGTAAATAAGTTATACTTATGCTTTTTATAAATATACAATACTATCATTCACCAGTCCGGATAAAATATTTCCTATTTTCACCATTAAATGACGTATCACAGCTTAATCTATCCCAACTTTGATGCACGATTTCTTAAACGTGAAAGATGCATTCTTATATTTCTATTATAAGAAATATAATATAAACAAATTGAATATATAAACAAATTGAAAGCCCGAAAAGTGAAGTCGATTTATTCGTGATCTGATTGGTTAAAGGTTAGTCGCGTGAGTTACTGATGTACTAGACGGAACTTAATTCGCTACTCGCGAAATTCAAAATTTAATTTCATCTTCGTCGATTGAGCATCACTGGCAATAGTTGAGGTGACGTATACAATTTATGCTTGTTAGTTGTATAGTTCGTGGATGAAATTGGAACTGTCGTGATGGTTTTGAGTTGGAAATACATTTACATAACTTTTCTAAATGAACATAAATGTCGATGCAAATTATTTAATAAGCATTACGCGAAATACAAACATCATGTAGCTTCATCAACTGAAACTGTCTGATAACTTATTATCAATTATTTGGTGCTTAATATTTCAGGTACTAATATAAGTCATTTACATTATATGTTATTTGTTTTCAGATCAGAACTCTGAATATTAAGCATATGATTTTAATAGAATAACTGGATTCCGATGCGCATTACCAGAAAATAATATTTCAGTGAGTTGATACAGTCACGATCAATATCTACATAATAAACCTAATCACCTATTCATATAATAGATAAAAACCATTAAACTGCCAAACTCTTATTCGAAACGAATTCTCTATTAAAACAACATATACTGTTTTTAGGACTTAAGATGATTGAATTGGAAAGTTTTTATCTATTAAATTTGTATATATTTCAATTTGTTTTTATATAATGAAAATACTCCAATAAGTGATTAAGTTTTTTATGTAGATATTGATCGTGACTGTATCAAATCACTGAAATATTATTTTCTGTTAATGCTTTTAACAATTCAGTTATTCTATTAGAATCATATGTTTAACATCCAGAGTTTCTGATCTGAAAATAAATAACATACAATGTAAATCACTCATATTGGTACAAAAATAATTAAGTACCAAATAATTGACAATAAGTTATCCGACAGTTTCAGTCGATGAAGCTGCATTATCTTTCTATTTCGCGTAATGCTGATGTAATTGTTTATTAAATACTTTGCATCGATATTTATGTTCGCTTAGATCAATTTTTCGATTGCACTGCCAACTGAAAACCATCACGACAGTTTCAACTTCAAGCATGAACCATACAACTGGCGAGCAAGAATCGTGTACGTAACCTCGATTCATGTCAGTGATGCTCAATCGACAAAGATGTAAGTCCATTTTGAATCTGGGGGGTCGCGAATTAAGTTCTGTTGAGTGTACATCATCAAATCTAACATCAAAATATAATTTTGTATTTAATGATATGATATTATAACAAAGGAAAACAATAGTCGAACAAATGTAGTTATTAAAAGGAACTATTACTTCTATTTACCAAAAAAAAAAAAACAGAAAACGTAAAGAAATTAGTCGTAGCGCGCATATTATTGACTAATATTGAGAATGAAAGATTAATTTAAGAAAGACTGGAATATGTAATCAATACAAACATAAAAAAATCAGTAATTATTTTTATTGTTATTGATAGTGCAACAACATACGTATATAAACCGACCTTTTAGGCAAAATATTTTACTGGGGAAAACCTAACCTAAAAAAGATTTATGAAATTGATTTTATCGACGATCATATACCAAATGATTTCTAATGCTTGAAAAGAACGCTAACATGTGAATTTAGTTCTATTTTGAAAAATAAATATATTAGAAATATTGTTGATTCAAGGAAATTAAAAGTTATACTTCAGAATAGTAATTGATTATTTCTAATTTTTATTGCATTTTCTGATTTAAATTATAAAAATAAGAGATACTTGATTCATGAATATCAGTCAGAAATATAATTATAAAACAATTTTTTCTTATTTGGATTTTTTTAAGATACAATGAAAAAGGGTCATACAGAAATTCTTTTGAAACAAATTCAAATATTATAAATTGAAAGTTTTGTACCAATAAAAATAAGAACATTCTATCTGATACTTTGGCTTGATTAAAATTGATTTCAGTTTAATTAAACTGATTTTAAAAATGATTTTAGAGGGTATTGATAAAAACAAGGTATGAATTAAACTATTATGAGTAAGTTAATTGTACTTTTATATACCTTCAAAATATTTGTAGAAATTATAAAAATTTTCAGTTTGATGAAAAATAATAACTTGAATAGTCTTGGATATAATTATACATGTGTAATTTATACATGACAAAATGAACAAATAAGTGGTTAGATTGATTTTTATCAAAACTTTATTTAATTCATTCAGATTAATTTTTTTTTCAATTATTAATATGGATACAAGATTTCATCTGCAGTCTCAAACATGAACTAATCTGTATGTTTAAGAATATAGAGATGCAAACTTCATATGAAACATCATCCGAGACTCTCAAGTAAATAATTATTATTTTTATGTGAAAACTCACATCAGATAAGATAGTACATTATAATTTTTAGATATGCATTATGATACTTAATATTGGTTCAACATTGATATATTTTATATCTTGATAATTTTTAAAATAATTAAAACATTCTTTAAAAATCATATATACCACTATAATTAAAATTTTATATAAAAAAGTATAACAAAAATATTTATTGGATTGTAATTTTCAATATTAGTAATTTTAAATTTAATGTCATTTTCATTGAAATTTATTATTTAATTTAAATACTGAAATTTACTGCAATATTCATTATATGTTAGACGTAGTCAATAAAATATTTAGTTTTTGCATTATAAGTATTAATAAAGAAATGTTCAAAGTTTAAAAGTTCAAAGTATATTCTAATAAGACAAGTTAATTTTTGTTAATCTTAATGTTTAATTTAAAATCATCATAGATTAAAAAGATATGAAGAAATAACTCCAATTTCTATTAAAAGCACAAAAGTGGACAATACAGATAAAAAAGAAAAACAGAATAAAAAAATATTTTAATCATGTGATCCATTATTAAATATTTTAAATAATAACAGGAATGCTATAGAATTTATAGGATCTGATGTACTGGGAAGAACTCAGGATATAGGTACTTGAAAAAGGAAAAGCATTGTGAAGGTGTGTACACATATGGATCTCATGACAATATATGTGTTCATCTAGGAAAAAACCAAGAAATTTAATCCATCAAAATCAAACGATTCATTTTCAATTCAAACACAGAAAGAGTGAAACAAAATAGAAAGAATGAGAGAGAAGCCAGATGAAAAAGAGAGAAAAAACTACAAGAAAATAGGAATCTTAGCTGTGAGCTATAACAACTCAATGGAAAGAAGTAATTCTCTGTAATTCATAATTAGAGAAGCGTCCGACCTGCCGTAGTAAAGTACTAAACTAGAAGTGTATCCTGTTGCAGTTAGAGATGCCGCAGTTTCTATTAGTACTGACGTGATGGTGTTCTACCGAGGCGGCTACAAGCCACCAAACGAATTTGTCTTTATGTTTCTTAAAGCACTCGGAGGCTGTAAAGTCTGACTTAGCTAGTTCAGTCGGTAATTCACGCAAGAATATTATGCATCAACCATCCATGCACCACACTACCCCGCACTATTATCACAATACCGATGCGGTCCGTACTTATATACTTCTAATACGTATTAGATCTTGCTATAGGTTTTGCCTGATTATCTTTCGGCTTTGGGCCTCAACCATGAGTCAAATCAAACTGCAAGATATCGAGTGTTTACATACGGATTTTGACACTTTCTAAATGACACGAGTAATGACCCATAGCTTATGACAATTGAATGACAATGTTGACAAGAAGACAAATAGACGTTTTAACATGTCACATCCTTATATGTTTCCCAGATCAAAGATCAGAGTCGTAATTAGCACTTAAAAAGTTGAAGATTATTATGACGATTTTATTCAATTTTGTAATCTACATATACTTATGTTAAATATGTAATAAATTATTTAATTTTTAATATTATTATCTTAGACATTTGAACGGAATAAGATTAAGAAATGAGTCAAATAAATGAAAAGAAATATAATATGTTAATAAAATAGAATATTTTTTAAATAATTAAGTATTTAAAAAATTAAAATAATTAAATACAATATTTTAAACAAATTGTTATAAATAATGAATATACATTATAAGAATACTTGATTATTTTTCATTTATTAAAGAATTAATTCGCGCAAGCACTCTTACGTAAATAACCCAATTATCTTCATTTTAGACATATTTAAGTGTAAAAATATTTATTTTTGTAAATTGTTACACCATTCGTTGTTTCGATTCAAGAATTAAACATTAAAACGTTATTTCCGTGAAAAATAACAGTGCTATTTAAATTTGGTTCGTTAATATTATCATTATCATCATTTAGCCAAGTCTCTGATGACAGCAAAAAGGTTACAATTTGTTATGATCCCATCTTATTAACATATCACGTTACCTGAGACTCTGGAGGTTGAAAGTGAATACTGGTATACCATTTTTTAAAATACTTAAATTTTGTAATTGTTTACAGACGATCTTTGCAGTTCTTCTAACAGAGATAAAAATATTGTAGTAAGTTCTCTTTCGTGATAAAACTGTAGGTCATCATTTTCCGTTGTTAGAGACAAAACTTCGATATTCGTGATTCTAAACAATTCAACATGTACTAAAGTGCTTTTTTTGTTATGTTATGGAACAGCATGTTTTTCAGTGTTATTTTTAATAGCAACAGTAGTTAGTTTTTGCTAATTTGGGTGCCAATTGTTTGGTTTAGGATTTTAAGCCATACACAACTGATATGGTTCACTTCGTTGAGTTAAATGTGAACTATTAGCTAATCCATCACCTAAATCAATGTTAACTGTAATGATGTAAGGCTATCATATGCAACGTAAGGTCTGAGATAAAAAAAAATAAAAAAGTTCTTGATTTATAATAAGAATATAGTGGATTCACGCAGATAGACAAGGGAAACCATTTTCTTTTTCTGTAGTAAGAATGCCATCGAGTATCCCTATTTCTATTTCTATCTTCTTTTTTCAACAAGGAAAAGAATTTTAGAAAATTCCAACCAAGAATTTCTATCATTGAGCATAGCATCTAAGACCCCTATATAAGATCGTTATTATTTGAAAATCTAAGACAAATAGTATGTCTCGCCCGAAAACTTATATAAAAAAGTTATGAAATTACATTGGTCTTCGAGATAAGTCAATAAAAAATAAGACATTCCAATGTAATTTTCAAATGAAAATTAAACATTATCAATAAACTATCTATTGCGATATATCAACGGATACTGCGATTTTAGATTATCGAATTAGATAATCTGCTCTCGAAATAATCGAAACTCACTGTCCAATAAAATTGTGGATATTGGTTGTTCTAAACCTTTTTTATACATAAAAATCACCAATAAATTAATGGGAATAATCTTTCTATTATCTATGAAAAAAGACGAATTTAATGATGTAACTTCTCAGTAAATCTGTAGAAAAAAGTTAATTAACATTTTCGTTTTATTTAAATTGTAATGAATATATTTATTAAATCATATACGTTTATAAAATATATCATTAAATAAATAGATCATTATATTTGTCTTGTTAATATTATTAACTAATTAATAAATAATAAAGTGTCATTTGCTTCTACACAAGTTGATAATTTTTGAGATTTATTAAGTCAAGTAGTATACCTTAACGTAATTTACTATTAATTAAAAAAATATGATTTGCATATTGTAAAAATTAGTAATAATTTATAAAAATTACACTAAAATGGAACAGAAGCTGATAGTTTTGTGAAAAAAAATACGTCAACGTCGGACCTTAGAATTTTCACCTATTAGAGATGCATTTTCCGAAATTTCGAAAATTAAGGAGGACAAATCAACCAAGTTTGTCCTTCAAGCTCTTGGATGTAAACTCAACCCTCTAATATATAAATACTCCTATCTATGTTCAAACACATGAGTGTGAGCAAAACACCGGGAAGAGACATTAAGTAATCCTCAAATTCATTCAACGTATGAGGAATAAAAGCGCACACGTCCAAAGTTAAAAAAGTAAGTTACAGAAGAAAGAAATAACATAAAATAAAACTTATCACCTTAGTACGCGAACCCAATACCTCTCCTTCCTTATTCCAAATAAAATGTGCTACCATTTGGAGTCAGTTTTAGTTAACCTTTAAATTTAATTACTTTGCTGCTAGAGCATTCGTTACTAAAGGTAGTTACCGTCACTAGGTCGAAGCCATTAACAGAAAAGGTGATTAAAAAAAATAAATACAGAGATACTTTTTCAATGTCCCTTTATATACAGGCTGGGCCATTTTAATCGCTGGTCTTGAAAAGCCTTTGGCCAGAGAAAATTCGTCATCAATCTGCTCTTATGCTTAGTATTCTGCTTTGCCGACACCAGCCAGGGAGGATAAGGCAATAGCAAGTTTTAGAGATAAGATACATATATCAATTTACGGTCAGGATTTACGTTAACTTTTATTTCATGGCATGAAAATGCCCAATAAGACAAATTTTATACTAATTAGCGTACCTCTAATAGGTATACATTATTTAAAACAAAATAAACTCATTAAAAATACACCTGTAAATGTATGTCTTGAATTTGAAAAAGGAGATTTTCTTGATAATACCACTGCTTACTGTCTAATTCTTTATGATCGAGTTGTACAATACAATCCAATTAAAGGAGACGTTATAAAATCGGTATAAAAAGAGAAGGAAGTCATATGAAACTCTCATTCGTAGAAGACTGGAAGTTGTTTTTGGGAGTATATCATGTTCAGCCCTACAGAAATCAACCATTGTGATCATGATGCCTATTTGGTTCACTCAGAAATCACACATCTACCATAAAATATGTAAGATTTACAGAAAAATCAAGCATTTATTATATTCCTTCAGAAGATGTTATGAGAAAAGGATAATAGAATCAGCTTGTTCAAGATCACAAACACTTTCAATGACATATCATGCTGTAAAGTTATATTATATCACCTATATTATTTAAGAAACATGTTTACCCTCTGACTTGGAATAAGGTTCAATCTTCCGCACACTAGACGGAACATAATTTATGACCAGCAAAATTCAAAATTGAATTTTATCTTTGTCGATTGAGCATCACTGACACGAATCGAGGTTACGTACACGATTTTTGCTGGCCAGTTGTATAGTTCATGCTTGAAGTTGAAACTGTCCTGATGGTTTTCAGTTGGCAGTGCAATCGAAAAATTGATCTAAGCGTACATAAATATCGATGCAAAGTATTTAATAAATAATTACATCAGCATTACGCGAAATATAAAGATAATGCAGCTTCATCGACTGAAACTGTCGGATAACTTATTGTCAATTATTTGGTACTTAATTATTTTTGTACCAATATGAGTGATTTACATTGTATGTTATTTGTTTTCAGATCAGAAACTGTGGATGTTAAACATATGATTCTAATAGAATAACTGAATTGTTAAAAGCATTACCAGAAAATAATATTTCAGTGAGTTGATACAGTCACGATCAATATCTACATAATAAACCTAATCATCTATTCATATAATAGATAAAAACCATTAAACTGCCAAACTCTTATTCGAAACGAATTCTCTATTAAAACAACATATACTGTTTTTAGGACTTAAGATGATTGAATTGGAAAGTTTTTATCTATTAAATTTGTATATATTTCAATTTGTATTTATACAATGAAAATACTCCAATAAGTGATTAAGTTTTTTATGTAGATATTGATCGTGACTGTATCAACTCACTAAAATATTATTTTCTGGTAATGCGCATCGGAATCCAGTTATTCTATTAAAATCATATGCTTAATATTCAGAGTTCTGATCTGAAAACAAATAACATATAATGTAAATGATTTATATTAGTACCTGAAATATTAAGTACAAAATAATTGACAATAAGTTATCCGACAGTTTCAGTCGATGAAGCTGCATTATCTTTGTATTTCGCGTAATGCTGATGTAATTGTTTATTAAATAGTTTGCATCGATATTTATATTCGCTTAGAAAAGTTATTGGATTGCACTGCCAACTGAAAACCATCATGACAGTTTCGATTTCATGCACGAACCATACAACTGGCAAGCATAAATTGTACACGTTAACTCGATTCATGCCAGTGATTCTCAATCGACGAAGCTGAAATTCAATTTTGAATTTCGCGAGTCGCGAATTAAGTTTAATCTAGTATACATCGTCGGACTCTCTCTCGTCGATCACGCAAGCTACGCGGATTTTGTTTATGTCGATGTCACGGTGCCTTATATCCATTTAGTGGTTTTGATTTATCGCGGCACGTCATTATTTTCTCTTCCTTCAACTAAAAATTTATTACACAGTGAAGCGTAGTTGGGTTTGCCAATTCCACTCTACTTGCGATTTTACTATACCTCAGTTCTGTAATAAAACATTTTACTTTTATTTTCTTGCACGCCTTTTTTTGTTACTGTATGTTTGACGTGTTGAAATATATATTTCAGTCAGAACCTGACTTATTCTTAACTGTAATCATGAACAGATTCATCGTATTGTTTAAATACGATTAAAAAGGATTTCTTGATCATTGAATCCAAATATTGCGTCTAAAAAGTAACTTTTACGGTTATCAGTATTAATCGATAATCTTAGGTAAATATGATTCATACATGACCATACATCAGACAAATATATATAACCACACGTGCTTATGCTATGTTTAAATGTTCTCAGATATTCACAGAATAAACAACATGGTAATTTTACAGTAGATTTTGCAAAGTGTATCATGCAAAAGATAAAACTCGCAAAAAGCTGATGACGATTTTTTATCTACTTTTTACTCCAACAAGAAGAAAAAATATCTTTGTATACTTACTAAACCTGCATAACCAGTCGGTTTCACAGTGGCTCTAAAAACCACTCTGTAATATCTGGCCTTCTATAAGCGTCTATATTCGGTGGTTTAACTCTCACTATTTTCAAACTACGCCTGAAGATGGAATACATTCGCTTAGACACAGAATACCTTTAGCTATCGTCTTATTAATTTCTGGTATTTTGCAGGCTATTATTCATAGTATCAACTCTGGATTGGTGATACTGGTGACTATAGTGACTTCTATTTTCTGTATTTGTTGTAATCGTTTATCGTACTTTATTTTTAATAAAGATAGGGTTAATTGCCCCTAGTATTTCTACTACGTAACAATTTTATTATAGAACTGTATTAATACAAATTATGTCAGTGATACATGTTTTATCTTAGTTCATATCATGATTCCATTCAAACAGCCAAATCAATCAGAATTATTCAGTTCAGTTTGAATACATTGCACTGCTGTATTTTCTACCATAATTCAATTTTAGATAACATATTTTTAATATAAATATAATTATATGAAAATTTCTTCTTCATATCTTTATTGCATTAATCGTTTAATATACACATATAAATTTTCTTTATTATTTATCATTTTTACAATTATAGAATAAAACTTTACAGCTGTAAAATAAAATTAGGAATAGCCATGTGGCTTTCAACTGCACAAGCATCTTCCCTTGGGGCTGAAGAAGTTGCTGGAAGATTGCAAGTAGATGTTAGAACTGGCCTTTGGTGGGAAGAAGCTGATCATAGAAAGCAATTATTTGGTCATAATGAATTGAATCTCAAAGAGGAAGAACCTACATGGAAAAAATATATTGAACAGGTAAATATCCCTTATTTGGCCACTTGTCTACAAATTACAACATTTTAATTTATGATACATTTTGTAGTTCAAAAATCCACTTATATTACTTCTTTTGGGTTCTGCTCTTGTTAGTATGTGCATGAAACAGTTTGATGATGCAGTTAGTATAACAGCAGTATGTATCTGAATACAAGTTTTTAATAATAGTATCTTAGATATATGATTTCTAATGAAATAAATTTTCTTTTCAGGCTATTATTATTGTAGTAACAGTAGCTTTTGTGCAAGAATATCGTTCTGAAAAATCTCTTGAAGAACTAAGTAAATTAGTGCCACCTATTTGTCATTGGTATTCCATATTTTTAATTAGATTAATAATCGAAACTACATTGTCTATGTTTTAAATTACACAATATGAATTATCCAGTTTAAGGAATGGTCGATTGGAAACTTTCTTTGCTCGTGATCTAGTCCCTGGAGATATTGTTTATTTAAATATTGGTGATAGAGTTCCTGCTGATATCAGACTATTTGAAGCCATTGATTTAGCTATTGATGAAAGTAGTTTTACAGGAGAAACAGAACCAGCCCAAAAGTTTACTGCTCCATTACTTAAAACAAGTGGAGAAAGTGCAAAGAAAAATATTGCATTTATGGGAACGCTAGTCCGTTGTGGAAATGGCAAAGTAAATTTTTAGCTAAAAATTACAATCTGTGGTCTATTGTGAGTAGTGATGAGCATAAAAGTATAGAATGTTGCCTTGTTATTGATCTTGTCTAAGAATTTCATGTCTTTAACAAAATTTTGACTCTTGGTGATCTCTATTTCAAAATTCTTTAGGTTTTTAATGAAAAACAATAGATTTCTTTAGAGGATATTAAATAAATAAGAATTAGTTTAAAAAGGTCTGAAAAATACCACACAGGAGTAGCCAATTTATAGCTTCAAACAGGGAACAAAATTTTCCTCTTTTTTTTTGTATGGAATTATTTATTTAATGCCTACCTAAATATTGATGATAATATCAAATACATGAATTGGAAATTTATCTTGATAGACTTAGAAACTAGAGTACATAATTAGCTTTTATGTAATTCAATTCACTCAAAATTTAAAGAAAAAATGAATTACTATAGTTCTTGTAAAATTAAAATAGTCAGTAAAATAATTCTTTTCTGATTTTTGTCATCTACTTTAATTAGTGTTTACAAAGAAAGGTTAGTAAATAATCATTTATATCAACAGTATAACAATAAAAAATATCAGCACATGAAAGCTTTAGCAATAAAAAAGCAAGCAAAACATTGAGCTGTTGAAAAAAATCACATGATTTCTTACATGAGAAATCATGTTCATCAGGTGGCTATAATTTTTGAAGTATCAGATAATTATTTTAGACATTATGACATTAATTACTAAAAATGATAATATTAGTGAACAAAATTTAACCTTATACCTTATATGAGAGCTTAATTTTTTTTGTCTTGATGACTATTAATACATAAGATCTCAACTGAATCTTACTCCATTAGTCATCTAATATCTTATATAAAATCACGTACTGGATCTCATATTGTTATTTTCAGCTGGATTTACAATCAAACTTACAGTAAAATCAATTCATAAAGTTTATATAATATCTAGGGAATAGTCATCAACACTGGTGCAAAAAGTGAGTTTGGTCAAGTATTTGCAATGATGCAAGCTGAAGAAGCACCAAAAACACCATTACAAAAAAGCATGGATATTCTTGGTACTCAACTTTCATTCTATTCTTTTTGTATTATTGGAGTGATTATGTTGCTGGGCTGGCTCCAAGGGAAAGTTATCCTTGAAATGTTTACCATTGGTGTGAGCCTTGCAGTAGCAGCCATTCCAGAAGGTTTACCAATAGTTGTTACAGTAACACTTGCCTTAGGTGTAATGAGAATGGCTAAAAGAAAAGCAATTGTGAAAAAATTACCTACAGTAGAAACATTAGGTAGGTTCAAGAATGCAATTAATTTTATTTGTTCTCAATATTCTTAAAAAAAATATTATTTTGACGAAAATAGTCTCTTGAAGTATATCATAAAAAACGTTTATCATATGTCATATTGATCAAAATCGTGTAAAAAAAGATAGCCAATTAATATGCTATTTTTGTATTGAATACATATAATTTTTCGAAATTTGTGATTATAGCGGTCGAAAGAGTAAAACAAAGACTAATTCTTTCCTGAAAATATTAAGTAAGTTATTCTGAAATAAGTAACACAAGCGTATCATGGTATTTTTTAATATTAAAGATTTTAATTACATTCTATTTTATATTTACTTTTTATTTTTTGGGTTGCTGAATAAAAATTTTAAGAGTACCAGGATTCATTCCCGGCCAGTTTTTTATTAATAATTTTATGTTGAAAAATGCAGTATTTCTGTATTTTGAGACAGAAAAAATAATTTATCATAAATTTAATATCGGAATTCAATTCTACAGACATCAATACACGCACTTTCACGTACATTCGCGAAATTTACGGTTACCGATTGAGTCGCGAGTCCTTACATTCTCTAATAATACTCATAGTATAATCAACTTTATTTTTGTGATACTCCAACTTTTACAAATGATTCTTGGGTGTCATTTTGTATCAACATTAAATGTTCAATTATCTAATTTATTAATATTTAATTGTATTGGACAAAAAGATATCTTACCATTTAGGAGGTATTTTGAAAGGTTTTGTGATAAGATTTTATAGTGCAAATGAGATAGTTTCAATATGTATTTGGCTAATTCCAGATTAATACAATCAGCCAAACAGGGGTAAGTAACCGATTTTTATGAAACTTGGTATAAATATTACCTATATAGTAGTGAACTTTTGTACAAATTTTTAGATCATTATTACTGCCGGATCAAAAGTTATAAACAATATAAAAATTGATATCTCTGTAACCGTAAGAGTTATAAAAACGAACATTTTTTAAAATACATGTAAAAATATAAACTTTTAAATTAATAAACCAAAAGTCATTGTTAACAATTTTTCGAAAAATTATTAACTTTTGTTTTAAACAAATGACGATATCTTAAAAAGTGTTATTTTTATTTTCGAAATTTTTTTTATTGCATTCCTTGACTATTTGTCTACAATAATAAACAATAAAATTCATAGAGTGGATTTTAGTAATGGTTCAGGAGTAATTATAAAGAGCGTCCTCTTGAGCTGGGCGAGTCGGCTCGTCAGGCTCCACACGCAATAACGTTTTCTTTTAAATAAATGACTGTATCTCAAAAAGTATTACTTTTATTTTGAAAATTCTTTTTTTAATGGGTTCCTTGACTATTTATCTATAATAATCAGCAATAAAATTCATAGAGCGGACATCGGAAATGACTCAGGGTGTCATTATAGTTACTTCCTAAACTATTACTAATATTCGCTCTATGAATTTTATTGCTGATTATTATAGATAAATAGTCAAGGAATCCGATAAACAAAAAATTTCGAAAATAAAAGTAATACTTTTTGGAATATAGTTATTTATTTCAAACAAAAGGTTGAGGCATCGCGGTTTAAGAGGACGTTGTTTATGACTCCTTGAATAATTAGTAATATCCGCTTTATGAATTTTATTGTTTATTATTATAGATAGTCAAGGAATGTAAAAAAAAATTTCGAAAATAAAAATAACACTTTTTAAGATATCGTCATTTGTTTAAAACAAAAGTTAATAATTTTTCGAAAAATTGTTAACAATGACTTTTGGTTTATTAATTTAAAAGTTTATATTTTTACATGTATTTTAAAAAAAGTTCGTTTTTATAACTCTTACGGTTACAGAGATATCAATTTTTATATTGTTTATAACTTTTGATCCGGCAGTAAGTTAATGTCTTTTCGAAAAGTTTTAAAAAATTACTTTTAGTTTATTAATTTCATAGTTTATATTTTTATCCGTATTTTAAAAAAAAACATTCGTTTTGATAACTCTTACGGTTACAGATATATAAATTTTTGAAAAATTTTTAATAAAATTTTTATATTGTTTATAACTTTTGATCCGGCAGTAATAATGATCTAAAAATTTGTACAGAAGTTCACTACTATATAGGCAATATTTATACCAAGTTTCATAAAAATCGGTTAGCTACCCCTGTTTGGCTGATCGTATTAGTCTGGAATTAGCCATTTATATAATTTAAGAGTTTTTGAAATATCATTTACTTGATATTTGCAGATAATATATTCAGTAGTATGGTCTCATAACATCATGCTTTTGTTGAATAGGCTTGGCAATTACATATTGGGAAAAATTGATTGAGTTGAGAATAATGAATCAAACTTAAATTGTGAAACTGAAAATCGATTTTTTAATAATAAATAAACATTTCTCGATCTAACTTTTCTTTGTGGGAATTCAATAAATTAGTCTGTTAATGCGGATAAATGTATTAAAGCGTTTGGAGGCGGCATCTCCATCACCGAAGAACAGTTTCCATGCATTTTACATCGAAGAATACTAAAGTAGCAATTATCAATATGGTATGACAAAAATGGTCGTAATAGTCATTACCATCTTTTAAAAATTGAATGATGGACTCACTTCAGTGAGTTCAAAGGAAACAGACTTTATAACTCTATATGCACTCTTTTACTAAGTCAATTATTTTCTGTGCGATTTGTTTTATTTTGCAATAGATACTTTCTTTCAGAAGCAGCAATATTTTTTTGAACACATAAATATTGGCAGTATTACTTTAGAAATTGTGCCAGATAAGCTTCTAGATTTTTCAATAAATTATCCAAGAACAAATTGTTGGTATAAACCACAATTATTTTCGAAAATGTTTCAGATAGCTCCAGTACAGCAGATGGTGTTAATACTTGTGTAACAATATTTATTAAACTATATATTATTCTTTGCCGCTTTAAAAATGGTTACAATGGGAAGTAATATAAACTTTTAATTTCTCAACTTATTTGTCGTTTTACTTGTCATATCAGAGTGTTCATTCCTGTGCAAGATGACCAATTGTTCGATTGTTTTCTGGATAAACGATTAATGGTTTTGAAGTGTAAACTTATTACAATTAGCTTACCTCAAGTATTAGTATAGGTTTGTTTAATTAACGAATTATGTTAACAATAATATAGAAGTGGCTAGTACTGCTACTATGCAAACAGAAAAAAACTGTTGTGAAAAATACAACAATATATACAATAGAAGAGTGGAGTGGTTTCAACAAGAATAAGAATATAAAGAAAACATTAACTAGCCCTGATTCAAACTATATGGTTACCCTAGATAACTACCTGAACATCCCAGTAGAAAGATGTAACATATTTGAAACGTTTGAATTACCCAAATACAAAATTAATCAAAAAGAGTCCAATTCACTTAAAGTATAAAAAGCTATAAAATCATCGCTAATATTCGTGATCAGCGTAGGTAATATACACCCACTGATGTAAGTATTAGACGATATGATAGATAAAAATTACATAATAGAAGATTTTAGTAACAATAAGTGAAAATATAACCAGGAGCATCTGAGAAATTAGAACTTAAATAGAGAATAAACACAGATTTATAAAAATCAACATACTTAACATGCGTAACAACATAACCAAATTCCCGATGTTTCTGTTCATAGTAAAAATAACTGCGAGTCCAAATAACGAAAACATATTTCATATAAATAGATGGTTAACCCTGGTAGTGAAAGTCGAGCCACAACGCAAAAATATGAAATATCGCAATGATTAAACTGACAACAATTTGGACACAAAAAATGCTGTAATAAAACTCTAGTATCTATAAAATTTGCTGAATATTGAAAAACAAGTGACTGCATCTGGAAAAAACGTTAGAACACGACAACTATTCGGGGAACCATACACCAAGGTATAAAGGTTATCTAGTATGAAAATAGCTACAACAAAAAACTGTATTCAACGTTGAGAGAAGAGATAATGGACAACCAAACAACAGTAAAAACTGTCCTAATCATCAGGAAACCTCATTTTTCTAAAAATATTATTCAATGAATTTTAATTAAACAGATTGACTGAATCTGAATTTTCTTTGTCTTCATAGTATGAGCTGCTCCTAACTGCTGTCAGTATCACTTTGTGTTTCAGTCTGAATCATTTCTCTTTTTCACGTTTTCATTATTGCTATCAAAGGATCCGTCTTCTATTAATATGTCTTTGACAAAAAATTTGCATCCATTTTCTCCCGCAATTACTTCTGAGTACGATTCTCTTACTACTGAAAAAGCAGTTACATATTGTATTTTAGATTTATTTCCTTCATTGAAACCTGATTCCTTCACTTTGCAACAGTAACAGTCTACTGGCATTTCTGGATTTGCCATTTGATTGGAATCGTGTATTTTCCAATGTTCTAACATATAGCAAACATTGCAGATATTATTAGGACCATGTGTTTTTGAGTTAAATTATTATTAGAATTACATTGAAATACCCGTTTTATTTATTTACATATCTATCAATCATTTATCTACATAATTTACACATTTCAAAATCTCTACAGACGTAACATGAAATGTCTTTGTCTTTGTCACATATGTGTTACGGCCTATATCTTTCAATCTCTGTGCTCCCAATGACACGACAATACAGAGATTAATTGAATGAGCATCGGTGGACATCTTAGTCATCAATGCAGACGCCATGAGTACAATAAAAATGATCCCCATGCTTTTCGTCTCGGCCCTTATATTAGTAGTTGTCAAGTTGAAAGAAAAATCGGCACACCCCGAAAAATGGCTATATGAATTGTGAAAGAAAATATTCGTTTTAAGGCAAATCGGAGCAGTCTTCGATTTGTTAAATTTTTGGTATATCGAATGCCTATATGGAGGTAATCATTTGCGCCAAGTTTGATACTCAAATATTAATTAATTAAAAAGTTATAAACAAATTTTGTAAAAATTTAATTTTTTTTTCAACTGTTATCAATCGAAAACTATTTATCGGATTTGGATAATTTTCCTTTCAAATGGCCAGAAATAATTGTATTTTGAGAATATATATATGTCATAATAATATATTTATTAATAAAAAATTATAAACAAATAAATTAAATTTGTATCATTTTTGTTAAAAAGGGCAACTTTTATTTGAAAAATTTTTGTTGCAATCGATTTCTTGAATAATTGTGTATAAAAATCCATAATAAAACTATCATAATTCTCAATAGAGACTAGGATCTTAAATTTTGTTCAATTTCTATGTGTTCCGCGATTGTACAGTAAGCAAATGTTATACCAGGTATAGTTTTTTGTGCCCATTGATATAATTCCTTAGCTGAAGAAATGCTAACTTCTGAATTTCGCAAACTGGCGTTTCGGGCTAATTTTTTCACTGTTCCGCCAAGTCCATCAGAAGAGTGCTATTCAGCTTCAATTCCGTATGCCTCATAATGAGAAACAAGAGTTAAAAAATTTGATTAATTCTTATATTGATTTGCAGCTACATAAGATATATAAATCACTTTTTTAACCTTGTTCTTGTATGTATTTTTATATAATTAATTAATTTTTGGCGCAATAATATCACAGCATTTACGTCATGGTTCGTACTTTCCCAAAATTACGATGAAGCTGTCTTCTTCAGTTTTTTCCTTTCTTTTCATATAAATTGCAAATGGGTGAATAGTTACTTGTTTGCCATTCCAATGATTTACTTATATACCTGGTGTTGATATACAGTTGTATAATTCTGAACAAAAACTCCTATATGTTATACTTATGCTTTTCAAGATCACACTTTTGGTTTACTGTTTCCCATTGTTTGCAACGAATAAAATCTATGGCGTTGTTTAAAAATGATTCCCGAACATCTCTTTCTTTTCATTATTTGTTCGTACTATTTTTATATCTTTAGCACCTGGACATGGTCAGCTTATATCATGTTGTAAATAAAATGAGACAGCATCACTTTTTATCTCTTCACTTATTAAAGATGTTCTGGTTTTTGAGAGTGGATTCGATAACATTCCTTCTTATTCATGAACATTTTTAGCTGTTTGTACAAAATAAAACGAACAATTAATTTCTCTTTCTATTTCACAGACACTTATAGACAATGGAATTTTAGTCAATATATGTATCTTTTCTGAATTAGTAGTTGCTTTCTCATACGCTGCTTTCAGGTCTTTATAAAATACACTTTTTTGTATAAATTCATCTCGGTTACTGTCTACACAGCTCTATTTTATAACAAGTAAATTTGTCAAATTATTTGGTTTTATTTTATTAAATCAGGTATTTCAATATCTATTGAATTAATTTCTCCGATTTCAAACAAGTCAAGCAATGGATTTAAACGATCCAATACTATTTTTCTACGTTCATTTTCTCATCACATTGTACGTGGCAGATATCTTGATCTTCATTAGCACTTGAGTCGAAATTGACCTCATTGTTTTGATTAATAGAATCTTCACAACTACCATTTTTTTCATTTGTATGTCATAAACGTTTGTCACTGTAGTCAGAAACTTTCTTTGGATCTTTGATATAGTAGTATCTTAAACATGTTGCACATAATCGATCGTTTTGTTTCACTAAAGAAATCCACTTATCCTGAATTTCTGTGGGAACTGAAGCAAAGATTCTCGACGACGTCTAAGTTTACGCACTTTGAATAGATTGGAACACTCTGTTAATGGCATGATTGTTTAATTTTCATTAAAACTGGATTGAAATAATTTTAAAAAATCTATCGTGCAATAAGAAATTTTACTTTGACGTTCGTTGAGGTTCGTTCACTTCGACCATTGAACTTCAAATAGCCTGACTGAGTGAAGAGATTCCATGTTTATATTATTTTCGAAGCACAACTATTATCATTATACCTAATTTAAAAATACTACTTAATAAACTAAAATATTAGAAAAAAAAACGATCGGTTATTGTCATAAATGTTAGTCTGACGTACACCTATTTAAATAAACAAAGTTTAACTAATAAATGTACTGACTTATAGAACTGAACTATCTAGAAAAGTTTCGAGGAAGTGAGACGCTTCTATCGGTCCGATCTTCTAGCTGAGCGCCGCAGGTAGCGCTTTTTTGCTATTGATAACATTACCTAGCCCACATAATAAATCATGATAGTTTTATTACGGATTCTTATACAAAATTGTCCAAGTAGTCGATTATAACAAACAATTTTCAAATAAATATTATCTTTTTTAACAAAAATGGAAAAAATTTATTTTAATTCCTTATAATTTTTTTATTAACAAATATACTATTATGACAAATAAATATTCTTAAAATACAATTATTTCGGGGTATTTATAAAAAAATTATCCATATCCCATAGAGTTTTCGATTTCTGACAGTTGAAAAAAAAATGTTTTTTTAAATTATTTATAACTTTTTAATTAATTAATATTTTATCGTAAACTTGGCACAAGTGATCACCTCCATATAGGCATTCGTTGTGTCAAATACAAATAAAATCGAAAACCTTGCTCCGATTTGCCCTAAACTTAATTTATTTTCTGTCTGTACATAATCTTAGACATAATGTATATCATATAACTTTAGTTCAGAAATTAAAATCGTATTACTTTCAAATATGTATTGAGTTTAGCCAATGGGTTTTACTAATGATATGAAATAATTCTGAATTCTTTAGATTTCTGATGTTCTCTGATGGAATACGTTATTAAAGACGGTACAAAATTACCAAATGTATCTAAATTTACATCTTGAAGATAATGGAGGAAATTTTGAACATTTGCTTAAATATGCTAATATCTAAGAAGACTCAAGGTAAACAAACATCTCAAAGAAAACAAAGCTTATATATTTACGTCATTGTTTCTGGGTAAATTTATGAAGTAAGCATTTTTAATTAGAAAAATCTTCATGTCATGACTTTTAAATGACCTTTAAAAATTATTTCAAATCATAGTAGTCAAAGTCTTTGACTTCTGAATCTATTAAAACATATATACAGTTATACGTCCTCTACAGTTTGCAAAGTGCAGTTTTTGAACAATTCTTTAATATTTGAAAGTCATGATGGTATTCTAACAGATTCAAGGGATTATTTATAATATAAAATTGCTCCACGCTTTTGTTACAAAGAACTAAAAGTAGGGGTTCTTAGTTGAAAAAACTTCTTTCATTTTTTAGGCCGGGATAGTTAGGTCAAAAAATTCAACAAATATCAGAAATTTCCTATAAGGAATTTTTTTTAAACGAAAGTATATCGATCCTAGATCATTTTCCTAAATTATTTAATAAATTCCGCCGAAGTTTTCGAAATAGCTTGTACGTATAGTTTGAAATACGTAAATTTTAACGGTTTGCAGTGTTATCCTTTTAGAACTTGATTATAAAAAAAATTGTAGACATCTAAATATTATATCATTTTATTTTCTACAAGATTGTAAAAATCGATATTAACAAAAATGATTTTATCCCTTAATCAAATATAAATTGAAAAAAAATTTTAAATTTTATTTTTTACCGATGAGTATTTTTAAAATTTCATTTTTAATTCAGAAAATTTTTTACTGAAGCTAAATTTTCGTTTTTCTTAAATTTATTGGTGAAAAGTTTATTTGAATTTTTTAATTTGTAGTAAGTATTATTTTCAAAATCTCGTTTTTAAAAAAATTGAAGATTCGATAATTAGAACTCGAGATAACGGAACTTAAAGTTCGTTAGATACTGTACCTGTGCTGTTCAAAATGTTCATATTCTGGTTGATTCACCCTAAGACTGATTCCAAACTGTAAATAAAATTGTGCTAACATATGTTTAAAGTATTTTTGCAACGGTTCGTCATATCGTTCTCATACCTAAATTGACTAAAATAACAAAACAGGAACTACATTGATCAGTAGAAACTACTTGTTTTCTTTGCATGATTGCTGGTTTATAAAGTAGTAACACAATTTTTTCGTTGAAATTGAATGTTTGTCCACATACCATTCATTAACGCATTTCCTTTTCCTATTGATTCGCAACAATTTACTATATTTTTATCGCCTATTAAGTCAACACTCAAGCACGATTTTATCTGTTGGAGTAAAAGGATTGTGTGCCAAAAACCAATTAAAAAATAAATCAATAATGTCTTTATCTGTAGTTATCCCAGCATCGCTAGCATAGATGTGCTGTTCACTATTAGTGTTGAAAGAAATATGATCAACTTATGGATTTAAATAGTAGCCATTCATTTGTATCATTTTTCTCAACCCCTTGTCCACATAAAACGCCTCATTAACTTTTCATGTTCTTCATAACAGTCTATTTACTAATCATGTCAGACCATTGTTTATTTACTAGACATAATATTAATGAAATTATGATGTAGTTAAATAAGTTTCTTCAAGTTTAATTGGAACAATCAAGTGTTCGGTGTGCGCGGTATGTTCCAACACAAAACAATTTATCACGAACAAAAGACAATTGAATATCGCGGACAGCTCAATGTTACAGAACTTAACAGGACTAGATCGCAAAACAGAGTGCCTCCTGGTTCGTAAAAGAAAAATGCATCGAGACTTCTGCGCAGGCCCATTCCGCTTGGGGGCAACACTCTATGGGAGGCGCATGTTACAGGTCTTATGGTGTAATTGGGAAAAACATCAAGAAATCGCCCGAGGCCTATAGCAAAGACTATTACACCGTTGAAATCCCTTTTCTCCTATTCGGAAGCGCTCTAGACATGAACAACTATGTACCGCTCCGAAATTTCTCTAATCTTTGCACTGAGAAGTATCCTTGTTCAGTGAAATATTTGAACTCATCTGCTGTCATTTTTTCTTTTAAACGCTTCATTTCTTATATATAAATGAGAGTTATTTTGACATAATTTAAATAACCACTAACGTTGAACACTGTTGCCATGATTTTAGCACTTGACAAATGTCCATTCCAATTACCTACTCTTTCCGAATCAAAAAATTTATAACAAATCGCGATTCAATTAGGGTACTGAGCTCATAATTCAAGAGTAGGACCTGCTACAAATAATTCGACCAAAGATTGATTACAATTATTTAAAATTATTTGAATACTTGGGTGATTTTGATTTTCCCATAATTTTCTAAATCGTTTTACATTGTAATAAGAGAGAATATAACCATAGTTACATAATAATTTCACTATATTTTTGCAAGCCGTTTTTTATATAAAATTGATGCCACGCCAACTTCTATTGGGAAAACAAACAAATTTGCCATAATAATTTTTATCAGCGAATGTGCCATATTCACAAATTTTTTTAAATACGGAGTAAGATCGACCTTTTTTTGTACATAGAGTAGACCTTTTTTATACATAGTTCAGTAATATTTTTATAGTTTCCGGTATATCATTCTTACTGTCACTATGAAATTTGCTACTCGGCGGATAAAAATCTGTATACATTGAACGCAATTTAAATCGCGATCCGGGATATTCAAAATTGAATTTAACCTCTATCGATTGTGCATCACTGGCACGAATCGAGATTAGATACATGTTTCTTTCTCGTGAGTTGTATGGTCAATGGTTGAAGCAAGCGATTTCACTATGGTTTTTAGTTGGCAATGCGATTAATTAATTATTGGAAGGAAGTAGAAACGTCGATGGATTGCATTTAAAACAAATATGTATTGCATTAATATTGAAGAAAACAAGGATCGTGCAGCTTCATCACTTGAAACTGTCAGATAAGTTAATTTCAATAATTTGTTACTTAATTATCCTTATACTATAATAAGTCTTTTACTTTGTGCCTTATACATTTTTAGATCAGAACTCTTGATTAATAACATTATCACGAAAAAAATTATTACTTGGATTTATTTATATTAAGAAAGGTTTTTGTGTACATGATTTCAAGCCAAAACTTGGTAAGAGGATTTGTAAAGCATTTATATAAGGATCAAGTGAATTTTACATAAAAGTGTCAATGATTATATTAGTGTTTACAGATAAGGCTGTAATGATTGATTTTAATGTAAAGGAAATTAATTAATAATGAAGGGGTTTTCTCAATGCAAGTGTCCAAATTATATGTTTAATTTCTGGTACGATTAATGAAGATGCGGTATTTTTTATAGATCATGAAAAGCATATTATTCTGAATTAACATTATCAACAAATTTAATAGAAGAAATAATATAAGAATACCAAATGTATTTCAGCATACAACTTGATCAATGGAATTCAAGCGTTTGCCTTGATGATTGTAACAATTTTTTTCAATTTATAGTAGAAGACACCAAATACATGAGAAAAAATACATCTGGTTATCTGAAACTGCATTCAAACGTATTATAAGAACTAGCCTTGACCATTCATTGAAAATCTTACGAGAAGACCCGTTACAGAAAGAAAACCCATTAACGCCCAAAAGGCCTGATTTTGTTGTTGATTTTCGACGCGATTTTTTCCGTAGTTATAGGCCTTAGAAAAATTTTGCAATCATGTGTTTAGACATTAAATTTAATGCCCTTTCAGAATCTGAAAAAAAACGCGAAAATTTTTGCAAAAAATCAAATTTGCGATTTTTTTTTAGCAATGTTACTGTGAAGGAATCGTATTACAAATATGATCAGGGGTGATCACGACTATGAAAGTATCTCAGGGAATTTTGGTGAAATTGTTGAAGCACTCCTTCCAACAAAATGGCGGCTAATTCGAAAAAAGATAAAAAACATAACTCATTCTTATTCTTGGAAACTTTTTCTCTAAACTCATTAGTTTCCATGAAAAAAAATGAGTTATGTTTTTTATCTTTTTTCGAATTAGCCGCCATTTTGTTGAAAGGAGTGCTTCAAAAATTTCACCAAAATTCCCTGAGATACTTTCATAGTCGTGATCACCCCTAATCATATTTGTAATATGATTCCTTCACGGTAACATTGCTAAAAAAAATCGCAAATTTGATTTTTGGTAAAAATTTTCACGTTTTTTTTTGTTTAATTAGCTATAACTTTTTTATTACGCAGTCAATCACAATTTTGAGCCCAGATTCGGAAAGGGCATTAAATTACACGTTGAAACACGTGTTTGCAAAGGTAATCGTTAATTATAATTATGATCTGTTTGATTGCTTTGGTGAGAAACTCTTTAATCATTCTAGTAATCATATTATTTGTTTGCGGTACTTTTCTATTCTTTATATTTTTAAGATTTTAAGTTCAGAATATTTTGCTGATTTTATCTACCGGTTAATATTGAGTTGCTTAGATTAGGTTGACCGTATCATATGTATCTCTAGTTATTTGCTAGATACTAAATTTCCTTTTTTCATGTATTTTATGAACAGTTATTTTAGAGATATGATGTAAACTTTTATGTTCTATTGTTTAAATTCTTTCATTTTATATATGTTTGGTTAACTCAACAAATTTATTAACCCTTGTGCATTATTTGTGCTTTTAAGTGGAAAGTGACATTGAATTCTGTTGTCGATGTACTGTTTATATTTTACAGTCCATTATTTTGGAGATGATTCTAAGTAGAATAATGTTTTTCCACTAAGTATGATTATGATTTGTGTGTGATTCAAGGTTAGATCTAAGCTGGAAGTTGCTTTAAAATAGATGTGGTTTATATCTTTAGCAATGGCGAAATCAAAAGTCTGACAACTTTTTCGGATCAGAAGGCCAGTAAGTTAATTGACCAATTGAAATTGGAGTGCAATTATTGATATGCATTGCCTCGTATAGGAATTTACTTAATGTGGCGATGTATGATCTCCAACATGGGTGTTTAACATTGTAATCACCTCCTACTATAAAACGATGACCCCAAATTTGAAATAATAAAAAAAATGTTTACTGGTAGAGTTTATGTTATTAGAATTACATCTATATCTTTAAGGAATATACATTTTTTAATTTCAAATTGTCTTTGACTCATGTCATTGGCATTCCCAATTACTATTTTTATTGAGTTTATCATTTATGTATTTTGCTGATAAGGGTGTTGAGTAGATTCTGTATAGTATCCATTCTATTTATAAGTTTCTCTATTATGTTTTAGTTGTTTGGGTCTTAACAGAATTTATTTAATTATATATATGCTATAATTACATACAACGAATTATAACCTACAATTTAGAAGCAGCATCGTCACGAACTTGTTATTTTTTTCAATATTTAGATATATATTTTGTTCCTTTCTTAATGTCGCTCATTATTTTGTGCATTTTCAGTATTTATTGTAGTTATTATGGATCTCTGACTTGGTAAATTCATTACCAATTAAGTCTGATAATCGTAGTTTATATGTCGATTTAAGAAAATCAGTGTTATATAATTATCCATAAATATCAACTGATCATATTGTTTTAATTCATTAATTGAATAGTTTTAATTAAATACATTGGTTTTTAAGAATCTATAAGGAAACCTATATCGACAAATCTATTAAATTGCCATACAATTTACAAAACAAATAATATAGACATCAATAAGTAAATATGGTACATGCGTCGGTAAAATAATATTCTGTATTTATATTAATCGATATGCGTTGTTGAGTTTGTTTTTCCCATAGTAGGTCCCGTTGTGAAGATATAAAGTTGACAACGTTATGGTTGTAAATTCATTCACCCAATTGTAATATTTCCATCTATAACTGTATAGAAAAGATACTTAAGCCTCTCAGATGCCAATAAAAAAACAAAATAATAACATCAACCAGTATTTAAATCCAAGATGTTCTTTTATCGCCAGGTATAAGAAACAAAGCTATAGTTCGTTAATGATTAGTCATAATAAAGTATATAGATCATGAATTCAAAATACATCACAACATTTTCTCAAGAAATAATCGTGGATCTAAAATTGATAGTAGCTGTATCATATTCATAAATGTGATTAGATTTATCTCAGTTCTTAAACGTGATAATCACAATCGAATGATGTAAATAAATTGTATGAACTTTTTTTTGGAAATTATTAGCCTCCCGAAAACAGAAAAACGCGGATCTGTATTAATACTGTGTCTTAAAGAAAGCAACAGTTTTTGTGTATTTGCACGAAAAAAAATTTCCGTTCATCACTAGAAGGTTTTATAGACAAGGAATTATCATTTAATATTTTAACATATTGAAATTCGAAAATACTTCAAGTGATTATTTTTATCAGTATATATTTAAACTGAATGTCATGGGTACTTTAAAGCATTTTATATTTAAATTGTAATAGGTTGTGTTAATGTTATATGTTCTGACAAAACTGGCACTATCACTAAAAATGAAATGACTGTTACAATTATAATAACATCTGAAAATTATGTGGCTGATGTTACTGGTGCTGGTTACAATGCTAAAGGAGAGATAAAATTGCATAAATGTGATAACATAGAACTTGCTCGTTCAGCTATAAGTAACATGCTTGAAGTAAATATTTGTCTAAGAAAATTTTACTTCAAGAAAAGATCAATTTTATTTACGTAATTTTTTAAATTTAGGCAGGATGTGTGTGTAATAATGCTGTTATTCAAAATGATACTTTATTTGGTCAGCCAACTGAAGGTGCTTTATTAGCAGCTGGTATGAAAAATGGAATGTATAATGTAGTTGAAAAATATTTTAGACTACAAGAATATCCATTTTCATCAGAACAAAAAATGATGGCTGTTAAGTGTACAGCAAAATATGGAGAGGTAAATAAATAGTGAAGATACAAATGTTGTATTCCAAATGTTAAAAATATATCTAATTTCAGATTGGACAAGAACTATATTTTGTTAAAGGAGCTTTGGAAAAGATTTTACCACAGTGCACAAAATATTCTGTTAATGGCCAAATGTATTCTCTAACACAAAAAAAGGAGCAAGAATTTTTCTCTGCAGCTTATGATTTAGGTCAGCGTGGTTTAAGAGGTATTATAAAATGTATGAAGTGATACAAATATTTTTATATTTAAAGTAAAAAAGAGTCTTGTAAACTCTTTCTGCAGTTATTGGCTTAGCTCGTGGATCATCACTTCAAGACTTGGTGTATGTTGGCTTAGTTGGAATATGTGATCCACCGAGGCCTTATGTTCGTAATTCAATTTCTGTATTGATGAGTAGTGGAGTCAAAATTAAAATGGTTACGGGCGATGCCAGAGAAACCGCTGCAGCTATTGGTAAAAACTGATTTAAATTGTTGTAGTTTTTAAAAGATTCTGAGATCAGTATAAGAGAATTATTACAATGCTATATATAATGTAATATGTCTGGAGTTCAATAGTACTTCATTCTTAGCTAGGTACACATTATTCATTTCACTGCTTCATGTTCGTAGAATTCCAACCAACTCCTTGATATTCTGTATGAGTACGTGTGTCGATCGCCCATATTTTGATGCGTCCCATTCCTCCGACTCTTGACTTTGTTAAGAGTCTAAATGACTATAAGACTCTGGATTTTAGCGACAGCTGCACCGATCTTTACAGCGAATATATTTTTAATAGCTTCTCCCATTTCTATATTATCACCCTTATTTTGATTAACGCAATACTTGAAGCATTTTCGTGGATATTTGATGCTTTTAGAATGTATTTAATAATTAGTAATTTCGACGTATTAAAACAAATATTGATGCTAAATCAGACTGCTACTCTTCAACGGTTTAGGTTAACCCTTTCCGTCACGCAATTAATACGATATTTCAATTCCATAACAATCTTAAGGGTTTTTTATGAAGTCAGATTTTGAATATTCAAAATGGCGGATCCAATATGGCGGACCAAACATTTTATAACTGATCGGATTCAAACCATTGCCATAATGGGTTTCTGGGGTTGCTGATTACAAATATGAAGGCAGATTTTGAAAATCCAAAATTTCGGATCCAGTATGGCGGATCAGAAATCTAGAAATTCATTTTCTCATTTCAAATGATAAGATGAAAGATTGTTAAGAAACACTCTCGTCATTCGATACACGGGCTTACGACCGGCTATGGCAGAATTACGTTTCTTTAGTTTTATTGTTTTTTTAATTTTTTTTCTAGGTGTTACTATTTTTTTCAATTTATGGAAAGAATTTATGAATAATTTATATTTTTCTATGATATATCTCATAGCAATTATTTTTCCTCTGATGCATAATGGAAATTCACAAATGATACATTGGAAATTTCTCCTAACTTCCTTTTGTTTAGAGCTGTAGCAAACACAATTTTTCTGTGTTTCTATTCTAATTGGAATATGTGGAACTTTGGAAAATCTTTTTTCATCTAGAATTTTTGGTTTTTGAGTGGTAGTATTGTGTTGCATAAATTTTTTACCTTTTTTTGAAGGAATCGAAAAGCTAATAAGCTCCCCAATAAGGTTAATTCGAAAATCTTTTAAAGTCATTTTTGTATTTGGGTTATTTTGTTTGCAAATAAGGAATGCATTTACCTCTGATGCACCAATAAAATGTCAGAATATTCTATGCTACCATTTTTTACATTTGCAACTGATCTCATACACAGATTTCAACTCGTCTGCTTTGTCTACAAAACCCATGCAAGAAATATAGTCTCGAACAAGTTGAGAACAATTTAGTGAAAGAATTGTACCATCTTTCTAATGTCTACCTATTGTGGTTTGGTTACAAGGATCATGAAAATTGAATGGATTTACTGTCATTCCATTTTACCGAAGTAATACTATGGCATGAGGTTCGAAACTCGTAATCTCCTCTGTTCGTGTTTTTGTTTTCCATTTCATTTTTAGACAAGCCTTTGCGATTACTTCTGATAGTTTCATATGCTAAATATCTTTGTTTTTCAGATCAATTATCAAATAAAAATTAGGAAGATAATTATACTACTCTCTCGCCTAATTTATTCTCTACTATGCCACCAATTTTTCCTATATAAATTAGTAACTCCTAGACTAAACTATGTTCATCAGTTCTGACCCAAACTTTAAAATCTTTTTTTATAGGTTTAGCTGGACTAAACTGTTTGAGAGCACTTCTCACTTTGAAATGTATCATAGTTTCATCCACAGCTTATTTTTCTGAAGGTTGGTAGTATTCCAAGTAATTTTCTGAAAGAGTTTCTAATAAAGGTCTTATTTTGTAGAGCTTGTCCTAAGTCGGCTTCCCTCTTTTTGGTATTGTAGAATTATCGTTCAAATGCACGGTAGAAATCAAAGTGAAAAACCTATTTAGAGGCATAATAGAGTTTATATATGTAGTATAAAACTGAGCACCTGAAGACCAATAATCTCGAATAGAAGATAATCTATTCACCCCCATCATGATATTTATACCAAAAAAATTTTAGTATTTCTTCTCTATTTGTTTCTTGGAAAGATCTGCATGATGGTTGTCCATATATACTAGTTTGATGTACTATTTGATCAATTAAATTTTCAGCAAATAGACACAGAAAGATTTGTAAAAGTAAATGAATATTGTAAGGAAGTTTTGGGCTTCAATTTTCAAAAAAAGTCTTGCCTTTTAGTCATCTTCTTTTTTACCAAATGCCATCTAGGGCAGCTAATTTTGTACCTAACGGAGTCTCTTCATCATTTTCAAATTGAAGAATGTTACATCTTACATTAGATACATGCCTTTCGTCTTCATTTGAATTTTCAATATCCTGTCACTTTCATCAACACTTGGGATTTTAGGAAATTCCATGTTAAATATATTTTTTATATTGTGTGAAATATTATCATATATTAGATGTATTTGTAGATACACTTATTTATATTATTTTATTTATCAATAATTTAATTTGTAGTACAGAATAAAATCGAAAACGTTTTAAAATGTAGTAATAAATATAGAGAAGATTAGATTTTAGCAATCCTGTTGATTTATTTATCGAGAATGTTAAAACGTGTAATTAATCATTATTCACACTTTTCATTTTTCGACAATAATTGACATAAATGATATAATTCTATGGATATATCATTATTGGTAACTGAAAGTTGCCACGCCCCCATCAAATATACCTATGGAAAAGGTGAGATCGTTTAAGTGAGTAGGTGTTGAAAAATTCCATGTTTAACGAATAAATGTATTTTTGAATGTCCAGATCTAACTTTAAAAGTGACTTAAATGAATAAATCATATATTTTTCAAAATTCCATGATTTTGTGGAACTCTTAGATATTAAGGAATATTAATGAAATTTGTAGCCACTACCATTGGTTTGGATTGCACATGCAGTAAACTTTTATCTGGAAATGAAATAGATACACTGACAGATCAAGAACTGGAGGATAAGGTTAATGATGTTAATGTTTTTTATCGAGTAACGCCAAAACATAAATTGGATATTGTGAAGGCTTTACAAAAAAAAGGAAATATTGTGGCAATGACTGGAGATGGTGTAAATGATGGAGTAGCATTAAAAAAAGCAGATATTGGAATAGCAATGGGTATGAATGGTACCGATGTATGTAAAGAGGCTGCTGATATGATATTGGTTGACGATGATTTTCATACAATTATTGCTGCTATAGAGGAAGGGAAAGGAATATTTTATAATATACGAAATTTTGTTAGATTTCAATTGAGTACAAGCATTGCAGCTTTATCATTGATAGCTTTAGCTACTTTGATGGGTATCCCTAATCCACTGAATGCCATGCAAATTCTCTGGATTAATATAATTATGGATGGACCACCAGCTCAGAGGTTTTTAAAAAAAAATATTGTATTGATTTTGCATTTATACTCCAAATAACATTAATTGTATACGAATTTTATTGTTTTAGCTTGGGCGTTGAGCCAGTAGATAAAGATGTTTTAAAACAGAAACCTCGAAACGTAACAGAACCAATGATTACAAGACACCTCATATTTAATGTTTTATTATCAGCTGTTATGATAATTTTCGGAACTCTCTGGGTCTATAATCGTGAAATGACTTCGGGTGGAATCACGTCAAGAGATACAACAATGACTTTTACGTGTTTCGTATTTTTCGATATGTTCAATGCTTTGAGTTGTCGTTCACAGGTATTATTTTTCAAGTCTATCTATATATATATATATATGTATTTACATACTTTCTTAATTTTCTATTTCACATAATTTTTCAGACAAAGTCAATATTTACAATAGGTTTATGGAGTAACAAAATGTTTTTAGTAGCTGTTTCACTATCTGTTGTGGGTCAAATGCTAGTAATTTATTTTCCTCCCCTACAAAGAGTTTTTCAAACTGAAGCATTATTCTTTAAAGGTAATATATACTGTTTAGTTATCAATTTTATATAAACGCATGAATTAAAGGAATAAAATATAATTATAGATATTGTATTTTTGGTGACGTTAACGTCGAGTGTCTTTATCATCAGTGAATTTAAGAAATTAATAGAACGTCAATTAATGAAGCGACGAAATTTAAAACAATATTACTCAAAACCAAAACTAAATTACGTATGACAGTCACACGAGTAAAACATGGAATCTATATAAACCAAAAGGTAAATAAGTCAAATCCTATCTGAAAAATATAGCAAGTTGTCAATTCATTAAATTAAAAAAATGTTGATTCTTCAGATGTATGAGACCAAATATACTTAAAGACTAACATGTAAAATAAACAAATAAATTTGGAATTTGTATACAGAAATTACTAGATTATTACTTAAATATTCGAAAATATGTCGGAGCTCTGCACATTGTTGTAGATATCAAAGAAATTTACTGATGGTAATCTGTTTTGCTTCCAGTCTAAAATAATTTTTGGTGTCACATGAAAATCCATCTTATATTCATGTGAATTTCCACTTGGACTTCAGTTTCATTATACGAATTGAAAATTAATGAAGAAACCTATGAACAATTTATTTTTAAATTATACTGTCAACTTCACATGTAATTTTGCGCAAGATTGGAAGCGTGTGTATGGATATTCAAATCATACATCTTGTTCCTTTTGTAAACTGCGTAACTTTTTACATTGTATATTTTTTAATGTTCTTTCACAGAGAATACATTTTAAGTGCGTAAATCCAAAATACCTTCAAGTATATTTGTTATTCTATTTAAATTTGATTATAACTATAGAAATGGTTATTTAAAGAGGTGATTAATAGAAAAGCAATATTCAATACCTGAGTCGCACGTTTATTATATGCTGTTAAAGCAACGACATTATTGCATATAAATAGCGAGAGTGTGAATGGGAATCTCTCTTTTTCTCATTCGTTTCAACAATCAATTTTTGTCACTTATTCTATTTAACACACAATTTTCGTCTTCTCACTGAACGTATGTAAAAAACTTTATTTAAAAAATTGGCAAGTATTGTTTACTAAAAAATCGTAAGAATAGTCTTATAATCAAAGTGATCAGCTGTGTTATTATACTGAAGTATAATAGTTATTATATTGAAGATAAGTTACTAAAGAAGATACTAGCTAAAACAAACTGAATTCGACTAGTAGAGCGGGTGTTTAATGATAAATGAGGAAATACACTAATTTAACCTCTCTCTAGTATAAATTGAATTAAGACTATTCTTTATTCTTGATAAATATGTATTTACGTAAAAAGTTTATCTATAGTTAGTCATTGTTTTCTATTACATTTCATTATAGATATTTTCATAAACAACCTGTACTACGTTTCATCAATCACAGTTATTATCATATGTAGCATAAAGCAACTTGCTCGTTACGGTGTTTGAAATTATGTGATTGATTTTCATAAAAACGTTATTAAATTTACACTTCCATATTTTACAGGTCAATAATGATAGTTTTTTCAATGATATTTAATAATGTGTGTATTATTATTGCATGAATTCGATTCATCATCTAAAGCATTGAAACATACGTCTACATGACACGGTTGTTCCGGAGATTCAGGATATTTTACAATTACTAACTTTTGCTGCGTTCAGCTATTATCTTTTCAAAATTTTTCAAAATTCTTTAGGTTTTGGTTTGCTGTGTATAATCGTTTTAGGAAGGTCATCTGCCCACCAGTTATACTGAATGAAACCACTATCATACAAAACAATAACATAAAATACTGTGGAATACATCTCGATTATGGACTTAACTGAAAACAAAACATTTGGATCAAAAGAAAATAATTATATCTGAAGCTAAGAAAAATATATTGGCTACTAGGAAGAAAATCACAGCTATCACCAAGTAACAAATTACTTATCTATGAAACAATAATCAAACCAGTATTTAGTTTTATGGAGAGATTTCATTTCAAAGTATTAAGGCAATAATTATTACACTTTGATACATATTTAACAACATCAATATAAAAAATCTGAAAATACCAACCGTTAACGAGGAAACGGTATGGTTCTACATTAAATACAAAACAGGCTACAAAACCATTTAAATGTACTGGTAAACGAAATTCTACAGCAATACACCAGAAATAAGACTTTAAAAAAATATAAAAAACTACCTTACAAAAATGATTAACCTTTATTAATGATACATAAACTTATATCTGCATCAAGATTTCCATTGGGTAACTCTTATTTCAATTGTAAATCTTAAAATATATTAGAACATTTACTAAATATTTAGCAATATATTGTAAATATCGGACTAGATAAATAAAAACAAATGTATACTCACACGCAGTTTTTTACCTTGGTGCAATTTATTTAAGAACTAATATTGAATTCATATAATTTAATTTTTACATTTCATATTGAGATTATTGTTTCATTGAAGAGAAAGCTTTAGTTAAATGAACATTTTAGCCAATTTTTTAATGTATTTTTGCATCTAGTATAATATTGATTTATTCTAAATGCTTTGTTCGTGATCTTTGTTCTTATCATTTACGTTTGTGGATCGTTTTGATGTCAAATTCTCTTATACATCGATACGTTAGATATGGAGTCCAAATATAAAATATCATGATTCCTATACGTGAGTGTATATGTATTCGTGTCATACATCACTAGCGCGATTCTACACGTATTCATGTTCTATTAAAAAAAATTTTTTTTTATATTTTCAAAT
Source organism: Chouioia cunea (assembly GCA_030064505.1). Lineage (NCBI taxonomy): Eukaryota > Metazoa > Arthropoda > Insecta > Hymenoptera > Eulophidae > Chouioia > Chouioia cunea. Next base: position 15,247,671 of record JAOPFQ010000005.1, read on the forward strand.
AACAATGTTTAAAAATGTAGGAAACATTGGCAAGCTTTTATATACAGTTTTACAATTATTATTTTTATATATAAAGGTTCATACAGTCGGAGTTTGCGTAATTATTTGTACATTATCAATCTTTCCTTGTCATAAAATTGCAATACGAGTTTTCCTATACAGGGGAGAAGAGGTAAAACTTACCTTTGATGTAAGGGAAGGCTCCATCAGTCGCGCTGAAATTCGCTAACCGCAAATAGAAAAAATGAAAAAGGGAAGGTAAGAGACGCAATACGGCCTAAACTGCGCCAGGTAATTAATGACCTTGAAAGGTCAAGAACAGGTGAGTAGGCATGCGTTAAATAAATACATGTACAATTACAAAATAAAAAAAGTAAACAACCTTTATTATAAAAAAAAAACCAAAAGGAAATGATAAACAAAAAAAAAAGTAAAGAGAGAGAAATAAAAGGTCGGCGACAGTCATAAAATTAATAATAAAATTTAAAAAAATAACAGTCGTCGTCAAGCTTCGGAGAATTAGCCAGGAAGTCTAAGCAAGGCGCAACGCACACAAAACTAAAAAAATAAACAAAAATAAAATTTTATCAAGCACAGAGGGGAAGAGAAAGAGAGAGTGAAGTAGTGGCACTCACCTGCTCTGCAGTCCAAATCACAAAAAAATAACAACTATAGGCACTCACACGCGTCACTCACTTCTCAGCAAACAAAAAAAAAATCCAGACTATCAGCTCTATGGCTCAAGCATACTGAGCTGGTGAGTGCCACCTACCTCCCTCTCCCCTCTCCGTGTCAAACATAAGCAACGAATTTTCCGAGGCCGCTGACTTCTGAATAACAAGCCCTAATCTCAGGTTGCGAGTAACGACGGGCACCGGCCAACGCCCAGGATCTCTGTCACAGCCCCCTTCAGAGCTGATGCACTCGGAAGGACGCGGCAGCTCTCACACGCAACCGCCAAAATCCAAACCCCAACGAAAAAAATCAAAATAATAATAAAAAAAATCCCCATTATCCGAAAAAAACCAAACTAAATAAACATTAATAAAAAGAAATTAAATAAAAAAAATAGCTGCCGGAAGAGGCCAAACCCCAAGCCCTAGAGCCGCAGGCGTGCCAAAGGCTCCATAGCCCGGGCACGACCCCGCAACTCCGAACGCACAAGGCTAGTTAGCCGCTTCCATGCATCATACATGCCGCCAACTCCCTCCGGATGCGGCGCCAACCCAGATTCGCAGTGAAGGAAATACCCTCGCTGCTACTCGTCCACAGCCCAGTACTGCTCCAAGACCTCCCCCAACCAAATCACCAGGGACAAAAAGGCCCCTGGGCAGGTCTAATAAAGAAGTCCTCAGAGCCGGTATCAGACGAGGGGTCGCAACAAAAAGCGCGGCGAACAAACAATCAGTGGGGGGGATCTGACCCCACCGCTGCTCGCCTCTTCATCCTCACACCTCCGGATGGCGCGCATCTTTAGCCCGCCAGCTCGTCTAGCAGGGGTCAATGCCCCATCTACAAACGTGTAGTGGGCCCGCTTCCCCACTTTCTTAGCCTCTGTCATAGGTGGCGGTGGCATCTTCGCGCCTGTCACCCCGATAAGGTCCGTAGCTGCCCACGTAGCAAATGCGGGCTCCTCGTAATGCCTTGACGCCGTCGGTGTAGGGCTCTCTTGCGCTGTTCCACGCGCCTGGAAGTCTTGCGTGGGAGGGAGGGTTCCCCTCAGCTTTTGGTTGGTCCTCTTGACCTCGCCCTTTTTGGCGCTGGATGGAGTTGGATGGTGGCAGGATTCCATATCCCTGTGAAAATCAGGGAGCCAGCCAACCTTCTTAGCACCTCGCCGATTCCTCGCCTCTGCAGTTTCCTGAGCTTTTCTGCGCTCCTCGCACGAATAATCCTACGTTGATACGCCGCCCTTTTCTTTGGAGGATTACACGGTGGTGGGGTCTGCGACCTGATCGCAGACAAATCGTGACGCCCAGAAGAGAACGAGACGGCATAGGCGTCGGTATATCAGGCGCCATACCTCGCCATACCATACATCCGGAGCACCCGGATGACGTTGGCCCGAATTACCGCCGGATTTTGGCCTGACCACCACACTCGAGCCGTTGGCTCGTCTCAGGCGGCTCTAATAGCCTGCCCAGGTCATGAGGCAGAAGGCTCACTCTCTTCTTGAGTGATGAAGGGGCCACCTGTAGCGATTAGCACCACCATCAGCTCTCGCTGGGCCTGTTGGCTATCCACCTCCAGCCGAACAACCTTAGTGATCTTGAGAGAGCGGTTCTTCCCCTCGATCTCCTGCGTGGTGGGGTCGTGAGAAGGGTCGGCTTCAGATGGCTGATGCCGTCCTGTCGCCGTTTCGAGGTGTTTCGCGGAGGCCACAGGCTCCAGCACTGACCTGATGGGCGGCTCCTCCACTAAGAGCCTACCCGTCATCTGTACCTCTTTCTCGAATCTGGTTATTTCCAATATAAATGGAGAGAACAACAAACAAACAAAAATAAATAAAAATAATAATAATAAAAATCAAAGCAAAACGGGCAAGCTACGGTGGACGGCACAATAGACAAACCCTCCGTGCACATCAACTCTAGAGCCCCCCCCCCCATTATTATGGGTTCACGGCGACAGATAGCGTTTCAGCTCAGAAACGTGAGCCATAGCTACCTACCTGCCGTTCTCAACCTCGGAGTGCGCTCAACCTACGTAGACGGTCTTTCAATACCTCTGGGTCTATTCTCAAGACCGGGCCTCGTTTCTCAATCCGTGGCGTAAACTCTTGGACTGTTTGGGGTTTCTCCCAAAGTTCAAGTACGTCGGCGAGACCTTTGTGCTAGCTTAGATAGTCGTGTTAACTGCATGACGAAATTCATACAAATGCGTATCCCACTCGGGGTAATCACCATCCACAAAGATGGAGATAATCGTTTTAAGTGTCTTGATGGAGCGCTCCACGAAATCGGCTTGTTCGTGGTATGGAGGAATAAGCACGTGCTGTATTCCACATTCTTTAAGCGTATCTTTAAACACTTTACCTGTGAAACTCTTCCCGTTATCCGTTATCAGGTTGCTGGGAATCTTCCATCTGAACACGAACTCCTCCAAAGCTCTAGCGAGTACCCTTCCATCGGCCGTCGCCAGTAGTTTAAATTCCACCCACTTGGTAAAACAGTCTTGAAAGACCACCAAGTATTTCAACCAATTTTTAATCCTTAGTAGTTCTACGACATCAGTCGCAACCAGCGCCCACGGTTGCTCCATCAAATGTCTGCTCATAAGGCCCAAAGGAGCTTTTTGCTCCACTTTGAACATTTGGCTCTCTTGACAAGGCAGCACGAAATCTCTCACATGGCACCACACACCTGGCCAGAGTATTCTCGGAGTATCCTGTCATAGGTTTTTTCCATGCTAGGGTGTCCAGCTAATGGCTTACAGTGTGCATTTTTCAACACGCGTTCACGGAATTCGCCTGGTACCACCAATCGCCATCGTTCTTCTTTATCCATGATGGGGTCGAAAAGGTCGTTTTGTGTGTAACGATACAACATTTCCTCCTTCCAATCAGGATATTTCTCCAGGCGTGTTGTGACATCAGTCACTCGCCTCAGATACCAAGGGTCTTCTACTCCCTCTAATGCTGGGATTTCCGCTTCGACTTCGAACTCGCAAGATAGTGTGTCCGGCACATGGTACATCGCTCCTTTGCGATACACTATCTCGAAATTCCATTGTTGGAGTTCGAGAATTCATCTCGTTAAAGCCGGTGACTCCTTTGGTATTACCTTCTGCGCCAATCGGCTAATTTTGTCTTTCTCATTATTTTCCAACAACGACAACCCAGCAATCTCTACCGTCAACATTGGCCCAAGCTTTACGGTTATGTCGAGTCTCACAGGGGAAATACACACTATCATCTCTCCTCTCTGCAAATACATGCCAATTGGCACAATTGCCCACGCGCCAAATGTGGTTACCACAATCCATAACTACATTATACCCGTCATAGAAATCTGTACTTAAATGGATCTCGTAGGCGAGATCCTCTAGTACTACACATGCTTCAATAACTTTCACCACTCCATCAATTTCAAAAAACAATTTCAGGTTGCCAGCCGTCCTCATCATACCATTCGAAGCATTTGTAAGAGGCACAGTGCATGGCGAAAGTCTTTGAGCGTATTTCTCAGCAATTCTTTTGCCCACGACGGTCACCTGCGCGCCTTGGTCCAGCAAAGCAGAATATGGTTTGCCTTAAATGCTTACTACCTACAGGCGCCAATTTTCCATCATAGAAACGTTCACAGTCTCGGGGTCCATGATAGCCTCATGAATTATGTCGTCTCCATGATGGTGTTCCATGACGTCTTGCTGTGTTACCAATTCCTTACCATGACGGAGTTTCATAACGTCATGCTAAGTTACTGATTTTGGCACATGCGCAGTTTCCGACGGCGTCTCTTTACCAATCGGAAACCGCTGAATCGCTGACTCGTAGTCATGCGCAGTTGCCAATGGTACTTCATTGCCAGCTGGAAAAGGCAAAATCTCCGGCTCCTGCTCATGCATACTTGCTAATGGCACATTATTGCTAGTAGGACACGGCGAAGTCCTAGGATTCCCTGCCGCATCTACTTCGTCTCGGTCACACTTTTCGTCAGCTCTATCTGAAGGTTTAGCCGTGTTTTCCACGGTCTCTGCCCCCTGCAAGGCTGATGGTGCAATCGCGACCGTGGAGCCTTTTCCCAATCCATCTATGGAATCGGCCCCAGCGCTTCGAATCTCACAACGGTTTCGCGCCAGAAATTCTCCATTCTTAGGTGAGGAGCTAATGGTGACTCTTTGACCTTGCCGGTGACACCTACTTCCTTCGCCCTATGGCATTCACTGCTGCGGAGCTCATAGGGCGGCTCGTTACCTCCGCACGCTCTTTTACCCACTGATCCACCAAATCGATACAGTTTGAGCAGGTCAAAAATGAGCAGTTCGGAGTGCCACACTTAGGACAACTCCTGCTGACCCGAGCGTCAGGCCTAGTCACGCAGTTGTTCGCGTAATGGCCAGTCTGTCCACATTTGAAACACGTGACTACCCGTTGACGCGTTGGGCATGTGGACGCTCTGTGGTCAGGTGCTCCACAAGTGAAGCAGCTACCCGAAAATGGTACCACCGATTGATCCTGCCCCGTGCCACGATGGACTAGTGGATGAAACGACGGAGTAGAATTTTGAGGGTTGACCAAAGTCGGCCTTGGGCCATTATTAAGCTGTTTAGCCCTATGTTGGCCCCGCTAAACGGCATTTACCGCTGGGGGCGTTTTACTGACACCCGGAGCGACAGCCATTGCTTCGCCGCTGTTACCAGATGAGGATCTTGGCTTTCTTCCGCCTCTGGATGTCCCCTTCTTTCCAAAGGACCTTTTGCTCTTAGGGGACCTTTCCCTCGTTACTGGTGCAATTATACTGCAATTCTTTTGGGTTGGACCTTGGGAGCTGAATAAGCTGCACCAAACACCAACATTTTATCCGTGGGCGGGGTAGGTACATACCCTAACTCTGTTTCACGTCCGCGCTCAAACTTCTCCCTATAGTATTTGAGCTCAGCAATATCTCTTATGGATTTGCCATCCAAAAACCTCCAATATTTGGGGTGCTGGGTTGCGATTATCCTTTTTACCTGCGTGCTCTCTGATGGCGGCCTTCTATAACGCCTGAAGATACATTTGCAGGCTGTTATATAATCACTGAGGCGCTCGCCCTCGCCTTGCGTTCGGCGGATCAGTTTTCGATCCAAATCGGTATCAGAGAAACGCCAACAAAAGTGGGAGCTAAAATCGGCGATAAAATCGCTCATGAAATGCCAATCTAGTTCGTTATTCTCGAATCAAGCGGCGGCTGTACCACTGAATGCCGTGGATACAGCAAGCATCTCCGGGTCAGGAATGTCGTAAAACTCCTGACACTTCGTGACTCGCTCCAGAAAGCTTTCGAGGCTAAACCCACCTTCCCCTGTGAACTGCAGGCGGAAAGCTCTGAGGGCACTGACACCATCATACTCAACACCGTACGTATTTTTGCGTCTATGTCTCCTCCGATGCCTCAAACGTATATCCCTGCTTCCTGAGGCTGCTTTGCTATTTCGCTACGACGGCGGCCTTCATCTGGAAGACTCGCCGCTCGAGCTCATTCACGAGTTCCTCGAACAAGACTCCTCAAAGTCTGATAAAGACGCGCTGTGGGCCAACGACGTTTTACGCCTGCTGGCCTCGCAATTTTTACAGGTGCTCTTTTGGGGCATCCTGGTAGCGGCTACGCTTGTGTAAGTCCTGGGCTCCCGCTCACTAAACACGGTTTGGGCCCTCTACCACCCGCTAAAGCATCCTGGTTTGTCGCTCTATCAATGGAAATTTCCTCCCCATCGTAGGCGTTCCCCTTTGCTTGCGAGTGCCTCCGCGCATGCGCATCTGTACTCGAAGATGGTTCTAACACCCTCCGAGGGCTAGATGCATAGACCGGGGACACGGCCATATACTCCTGCGCGTTCTCCCTGAAGAGTACCATCGCCTCAAAGTCTTCTCTAGACCGAAGTGATGGTTGCGCACGGGTTTGTGCATACGCAGGTGGTTACGCCAAGATGGGGACCGTTCTTTTGGCTACCCATTGGTTGTGGATCTCTGCCACAACAGTTTGGTGCTGCGGCATCATCTCGCTACCTGACGATGCCCCCCCCCCCTCACGAGTCTGGTGGGGCTCCCCACCCGACGCCAAACTCACGATCACGCAACTTTCGCGCCTCCGAGACGCGCGACCTCGCTGTTGCCAGAGATAAATCCAGCGCGCTGGAGCCCCTGTACCTCCGCATTGATCGCACGATCACCGTCAACGCGGAAGTTCACCTCTCTCTATTCCTCGCCCATAATACTTTGCGCTTCTCGAGATTGAAGAAAGGTTACTTCTCCAGCAGAAAAATCACTCGGAGCTTTGGGAGGATTGAGCTATGGTCTATTTACATAGAACATCACTCGTAAGAACCGATCTCTCAACTCTTCAGAGGTGCCTTCGGCTCTTACCCCCTACTGTTCAGCGAGATCGTGCATCTCGTCGAAATCTGCGCCCGAAAGTTCTGCAATTAGGGCATGGACGCCCGCATCTTTCCGTATGCGGCCCATCTTGAGCTTTATCACACGAAAGTGATATGGCTAGATCGCGAACCTACCTACGCTCAATGGGTAAATAGCAAAAAAAAATAAAAATAAAATTAAATTAAAATAGACCCCCAATTTTTAAAAAAATCCCAGAATAATTGATAAATAAAAAAAAAAAACAATAATCCACTCGCCCAAACCCTAAAAAAGCCCAGGAAATATTCCCGTAAGCCGTCGCCACCCACGCCCAAGTCAGGGGAGTCGTGGAAAGATTAATGACCGCTATGACGGTCACTGACCATGTCGTTAACTGTCCCACAAGATTCTAGCGACCCTCTAGCGGCCAGCTATAGAATATAGGGTCTGTGGTAGGCAACTGCACGGATGCCTCCACCAAGGCCCTTACCTCTTGTGGTAGTGTGTGCCAACCTTTAAGTTGGCTCAGGTAAGAGTTCACCCTTACACCATCTACTCTTCGGTGGAGGTCAACCTTTAACTTGTCCTTGGTGACAGCTCACCTGCACACCACCCTCTTGTAGGTGGAGACCAACCTTAATGTTGTTCTCAGTGGAAATTCACCTTAACACCTACCTAGTAGTAGTTGGAGGCCAACCTTCGCCTGGTTTCAGTGGACTACCACCTTTACACCTGCTCAGGTATAGGCTCGCCTTATCACTACGGCTAAACGGCAGAAAATATAGTTGGGCTAGTTAGCCACAACGCCGCCAGCTGCTGTTACTGAGACGAGAAATAGAGAGAGATAGGTGCTAGGAGGGAAAGAGACAGAACGTAAACTTAAATTCGCGCTCTGTTTACATATACCAACTGTCGCCGAACACAAATGACGCGCGCAAACGATAACAGCCGCGAGATGATGCAAGCCAAAAAACAAAATTAATGCAACTGCGATAACGCCGCCTTCCCTCACCTACCTAACGCATGCATTTCCCCACAAGGGATGTCATGCAACGTGAAAATTCTAAGTCTGCTAGAGGACGGAAAATCTTACCTTTCTTGCTATGGAAAACTATCGATCGCGTCGAAACCTATAAACCGCAAATAATCAAACAAAAAAAAACGAAAAGGGGAAGGTAAGAAGCGCAATTACGGCCTAGTACACGCAAGATAACTAATGACCTTGGAAGGTCAAGGACAGGTGACTAGGCAGGCGTTAATGACAGGACGCGTGTTTCAAAGTAAACAAAAATAACTTTATTGGCGACTACATGAATAATAGAAATTATAAGACGCGAATAAAATGCAAACCAATAAATCGGCGACAGTTGCAGTTCGCGCAATAGAAAAGATAACGGCCGTCGCCAAGCTCCGGCTAATTAGCCAGGAGATTCGAGAGAGCCCAACGCACGCAAACAATACAAATAAAATAAAGAAAAATTGCATGGAGAAAGAGAGAGAGAGAGATGAGAATATTAAGACACTCGCCGGCTCAGCAATAAGGTACAAACAAAACATTGCACTTAGTGCACTTACAAACGTCACTTATTCACCCTCGAAACAAAATCAAACCAAAAAATCAATCACACTGCTCTCTGGCTCAAGGCATACTGAGCCGGCGAGTACCACTTACCTGTCTCTCCCCTCTCCGTGTCAAACATACATAATGAATTTTTCGAGGTCAGCGACCTCGGAAACATAAGCCCTAATCTCAGACTGTTAGTAACGACGAGCTCCGGCCAATAGCCAGGAGCACCATCACAAAGAGTATTGCATTTATTTTGTTAAATGATTCTGTCATTGTTGGATCTGGCGCGGTTTACTAAGACAATGAGCTGTCTAGGCAAATTGTTATTGTAGAATCATGGTTTAATTTTTTATTAACTTTCAAAAAGTGTTTCGCAAATGTGAAGTCAGTACTTTCGACGGATTTATGAATCACAAGTATGAATGACGCGACAATCAGATGGAATTCGCTTTTTTGGTACATTTTATTGTAAATAATCAAAAACAAGACCTTGTATTTCAAAGGTAAGTTTTGTATAACTTAATTTTCTATTCCATCTATACTTAGAGTAGATTTGCTTTACAGAAACATTCGTTAAATTCCACAAAAATGCAATACTTATCACGAAAGGTATTACAAAATGGAAGCCAGGAATTGCCCACAGAGGGACAGTAAATTAATACATGTCGCGCATTATTCATCGTATTAACCTAGATTTATTACACTTTCACTTTTGACTTTTATCCAACTATTATTCAATAGTTTATTCTTATTCCAAATCTATTTATTGTTAATTTGAAAGTTTTTTGTTTCATAAAATTGTCTTAAATATTCAATTTTTTTACCTGTGAATAACTTCTTTGCGAGAGCACAATTTTTTTAATAATCATTGTATACATTCTAATCCCTAGAATATTTCCATTCTTTATACTAGCAGTATTTAGACGTTTAATTTTATTATAATTTACGTCCCGCCAAGAGCCTGGATTTTTCGCCAGTTTACTGTATATATTTTTTCGAAATATTATTTTACGTATCAAGTTTTCCATAATTTTAGAAATACGTCTATATTTTTGTAATCGAGACTTTTGTTCATATTCCCAGGTAAAAAGAAATTGTTCAAATTGTTTTCTAAGCAATTCTGTAATTTTTTCTAGAAGGTTTGATTAAAGTGAATTTAAAAGTTTTGAATGAATACATTTTAGTAGTTGTATTTATGACTAATGGAATAGGATAATAACACAGGCCGACAAATTTCTCATCCAGAAACGGGACATTTTGTGCCCGAAGGATTTTGGTATGCTAAATCCAAATCCGACCTTAAAATTAACCCTATACGTCAGATTTTCGAGATAATCCTATATTCATGGTTATGTACCATTGCGTATAAATTTTTTTTCTAAAAACCGATAGCGTCTTCATAAAGCAGCACACTTACCCTTCAAAATCGCTTCCCCAAATTTTAAATATAATTTTTTTTCAGTGAGATATCGATGATTGAAATGAGATACTTTTCCAGTTTCAATATTGCATTTGAATGTATTGCAACGCGAATAGTAGCCTTGTGCTAAGGGAGGAAAAGTTACCTGGTCAATCAAGGGTAGTCACCTCCGGCCGCGTTGAAATTTCAAGTAAAATAAAAAAAAACAGCCGAAAAGAATTTAATTGTTTATAACAAAGGGGAGAGTAAGAGGCGCAATGATGGCCTAACGTGCGTTAAGGTCGTGATGACCTTGAGAGGTCAAGGACAGGTGAGTAGGCAGGCGATGAATAAATCCGCGAACACTCGGTTAAATAACAAAAAAAACTTTATTAACCGAACATTCATTTAACAAAGTAGTTAAATCTATGATGCGCAAACAAAATAAATAATCCCAATCATTGAGGGAGCGCAGCGCAAAAGAAATACAAAAAAATAACGATAAGCGGCGAAATAACTTATAATATTTGCGACGGTCTTCGTAAGACTCCGGCTCAATAGCCAGGAGTACCGAACAAAGTTCCGTGCACGCAGATAACAACAACAAAAAATAAAGAAAATAGAAACAAACAAAATACAAAAAATAGAAAAGGGCAAAATCCTATGCACGGAGGGAGAGAGAGAAAATAATTACTACCACTCACCGAATCAGCTCCTAGCACCTATCAATACAAGTGCCTGGTTCAGAGGCTGAAGGCCAACTGATTTTCGGCGAGTGTCATGTACCTCTCACCCTCTTTCTCTCTCTCTCTCTCTCATTTATGCCGTGCATGGCAAGCTGACCTTCAAAAACTAAAAAAGAAGAGAGTGCTTCACAATGAGTTTAAATTTCATAAAATCTGACTTCATCGATTCCTCAAATATATAAATAAGTACAAATGTAAAGAAAATTTCCTTCAAATCAGATCAAATATCAAATGGTTGGTCCGTCTGCCATATTGGAACAGCAACGTCAAACATTTTCGGGTAACATATTAAGGTTACGATCGAATTCATGTACTCATTGCGTGACTGAAAGGGTTAATGAATTTAGGATTCAGGGGTCTGGGAATATACACTTGTTGGTTACAGGGTTCAGGGGCTAAGGAATCTCTTCATATTCTCATATGCGTAGATATTTGTCTCTTCAAAAATTTTTCTAAGATCCAGTTTAATCCTTATTTTTATTTCGTGGCTAGGAAAATGTGAGATTTTGGAGTAGTTCACATTTAATTTGGATGATACAACTTAAAACACCATAGATATTGTATATCGGTTCATTTGAAAAATTGGATACATTCAAATGCAGTATTGAAACTGGAAAAGTAACTCATTTCAATCGTCGATATCTCACTGATGCTTCAAGAAGGCGCTATCGGTTTTTTGTAGAACAAAAATTTATTCGCAATGGTACATAGCCACGAGTATAGCAAAAAAGCGTGTGCACTTTTAGGTTATGATATCTCAAAAACCTGACGTATAGGGTTATTTCTGTGGTCGAATTCGGATTTAGCGCACCAAAATCCTTCGGGTCCATAATGTCCTGGTTCTGGGTGAGGACTTTCGTTAAATTTTGTCGGCCTGTGTAATCAAAACCAAACGTTTGACAGTTAACTTTGGGATGGATGCTATCGGCTAATGATATGGAAAAAAGTTAAATCTATATCAGATTCGTAGTTATACTGTGCATTTTTTAGTATTGTACAGAAAGTAATGTTTTCAATTGATATGCCTGCAACCATTAATTCTAGTATTTTTTTAGTGATCTTTTTCTTACTAGAGGTGAAATACTTCCCCGAGCGTGTCACTGTTTTTTGTAAATGACTATAAAACCCATTAATTTAGAGAGAATATCTTCAGCCATGTTTCAGAAAATATGAAAATATCTCTTAATAATTCGTGTAATCATTTTTTCACTGTAAAATGCTAAGAATATTTCATTGATAGCAGACAACCTCGTGAATTTTAACGAAAATGGGGAAAAAAATTAATTTCGTGTGCTCATTAAGTATTATTTGTTGCATAAAAAACGATCACCGAATCCAATGAAAAAGCTTGATAAATATGATGGGGACTCTGCACCATCAATTTTAGTGATTTAGAAGTAATATACTAAATTCAAGAAATGGTATAGTACAAAAAATCACCGAAACAATCTACGTAATGATATATATACAAAATAAAGTTATTGGTTAATGAATAGTCAGACTTATTTAACTAAACTATCCAATATCTTAAGACAAGAATACAGAACCATGCGTTATATGCATGTGCTAATAGATCCAAACTTTTATTTAAGAAAGAGCTAGTAAATAAATGAATAATTTCTAAATAAAGTACAGTCCCATTAATCTCAGAAATAATTTATTTAAGTAAATCTATTATTCTTTTATTATATATATTTTCCAATGGGTACGTAGTTCATTTTATCTTTTAACGATATGTTCGTTAAATAAAACTAATGCTTATGTTTAAATACGGTTTGTATTATTGGTTATTAATGGTCAGCTGATGCTATATAATTTCGAAAAGGTAGAACAATCGACAGTGTAAGAAAGTGCGTACATAATTTTGCATCTGCGTGTACTTTGAGTAATAAATACTTTTTTAATATAGAGATCTACAGAAAAATACTCAAGACGGTCGTTGCTATTTTTTGCTTCATTTGGTTCGTAATTTTGGGTATAATCGCATTTTGCAGAACGGGAATTGCTGTCAGCCTATATATTTAATACATCAATACGTACTGTCTCTAAACTCTTAATTGTAAAATTCAAGTGCTTATTAACTTTTACAGATATAAATTTATTGTCAGTACCATATAAACATAAGCAAAAAGAAGGTCCATTCTCTACTATAGCTGTGTCATTATGACGAAAACTAATTTAGTCACAGAACCATTTTTTAAATATTCTATTTTTTAGATTGAAGTTACCATAAACGTATTTGGAATAGGCATTCCATTTATATCGAGCGGTAGAATAATCTTAAAGAGCTGTTTCGTTTCTTTATCATATAAATGCGGCCTGTGATGCGAGTAGCATCTTCATTTAAGGGTGTATAGGCTATAAATCGAAATGATGCTAGAATATTAATTTTTTATCAATACATACATATTGACAGTAAAAAACTGTTTGCAAATTTTTAATTCGATTCATGGGTTTTTGAAATAATTATATTGATTTAAAATTAACATTCTCTCTTGTGGATATAAGCTATTAGCCAAACATTCTTAACTTTTAAGTATAAAACTTTAAAATATGAAGTATTGTGTCTATGAATTCGGATATATTCTAGGATCAAATATATTAAAAAATAATACGAATCAATGAGATATTACGAAAGTTATAAATGGAAATATAATGCAAAATTATATCTTTTACTCACAAAACAAGCAATATTTGGCAACACTGGTCGCTATATTAACGAATGGTGATATTTATGGACGTAATAGCATATATCTGATTGAAACGAGTTTAGTGGATGTAGGATTCAAACCATTAATTTTAAGATGCGTGCATGTATTACAAATGATGTTTCATACACTTTTATTGTTATACAATTATACACAATTAAAACATGACAATATAATTCTTGGAATATTTTTATTGCATATTCCACTCTTATTTTAATACATGAAAATAACAATGTTTATAAATATTCAATTACTTTTGGCTTATAATGAAATAGAAATTTTATCAAATAAAATTGCTCTACGAGAAAGTAATAATTTTTTAAGGTGTTTATTCTAACTAATAATTTTTTATATTGTTGTTTTATGAGCCGTGATGATGGGCTTTTTCTTTTTCTTTTTACATAAAAATTCAGAAAGCCCTAACATTCCATAAATTGAAAATGTATCTTGTAATATATTGATTATTATATTCTCGCTCATAAGCTTTTTCCTAAGTTCTTTCCAACAATTCTAACAAGTGCATTAAGTGTCAGTAATAATCTTCTCATGTGAGCATTATCTGATCATTTATTAGAAATATCAGCATAATTTCGACTATAATTGACTAAGTTATTATAACTAATAGCTAATTTTTTTAATCATTTTCTCTAAAATTGTATCATCTTTGGCAGTGTTATAAGCATTGGAATTAGAAATGTTGGGCCATTTAGCAAGACTTGTAATAATATAAGAATCGTTACCAGTACAGTATGTACATTTTCAAAAAAAATTAAAAAAATTTTAGTTGAAAAGTCATGTAGTAATAAAAAAAGAAATATTTATTTGTACAATGATAATATTGTTGTCAAGAGCCGTTTATATATAATTTATGTTTAATAAATATCTTGTGAATAAATCCCAATACATCTGTATATTCACGTTAAGTTTTTATATCTTTTTGTTCAAAGTGCTTTTTACACACTAACGATAAAGCAGTAATTTGACATCCTAATAGATTTGTTTACTATATTCTGTCTTCACTCTTTTCTACTGAAAAAAAACCATGTCTCATTTTTGCGTGATTTATTACGTGACATGTTTTATAATAAATGGCTTAAATTTTTCATTACATTCTTACTGTATTAACTTCTATTTGGACATTTACGAAATACGATTGACTATATTTGAGCATAGTAATTTTATATGTTCATCTTAGAAAAAGTCTTGGAAATACTTTTTTCAAACCTATTGACAATAATTAATTCTTTATATTGTTTAAATTGACCATAAATACGATTCATTAAATAAAACTAAAAAATTGGTAGAATATGTTTCTTCAAACAATTAATTTGTTTAAATATCCATATTCTTTGATCGATATAAAACTTATTCTCTATACAAATGTTTTGCATCTCTCAGAGGCTTTAAAATATTAACGAATATGAGAAAGGTACATCTTTTATAAGAACGGCTTAAAAATTGAACAAATAATCGTACACTCAACTCCTGGTTTTAAAGATAAAAATACCAGAGACCAGTTGCAAATGCAAAATCGTTTTATAATGCTGATATGATTCCTAAAGTTGTGCAAGAACTTTTTTGAGGGGAAAATATGGCATTTTGTTATGTCCTTTATTATTTGTAAAAATGCTATTTCCAGGTTAATATATCCTACCTATTTCATGTGGATGAATTTTACTTCAGCTTAATTGTTTCATCTTAATTTATATTTTTAAGGCTACGTACTTTTTCATCGAAGATATTAAAAATTAAGTTTTTTATGATTTTTCCCAAGATAGGACAAAAAGTTTATAGTGTATACGAATTGATTTTTAATTCTTTTTCGAATTTCATTAATTTCCTCTTTATTCTTTATTTCAGTTCGTACAATTAGCTACAGCATTGTCGATGGAAAATACTATGTGAATGAGAACCTCTCAATTAATATATACATAGATATATACAACGAGATGCGACTTATGCCAAAAGACATTTATTTAGACGTGACTCCATCTCTCTGCTATAGAACGATAAACTGCTGGCAGTCCGTGCATTGAAGGTAGAAAGGGTTAAGAAAATCATTTTGGACAAATGTTCGCTGACGCTAAACAAAAATCAATCTTCTTCATAAATTTATTAAATAAATTCTTGTTTTATTGTCATAAAAAAGAAAATATACAATTTTGATTACAATGTTTATTATTCTTTTAGGTTTGGTTTGTAATTATCCAGGACGTATAGATACTAGGACGAGAAAAAGATAGAAATGACCTAGAAAAAGTAGAAAATAGAGACGAAGGCGATTCACACTTGCCTGATAAAGGTGATGAATGTGAAACAGTCACTCGTCTTTTCCGAACTAGTTGAACGCGAAAGTGTATTCGAGATAGATCGCAACAGCTCGACAGTTTCACACCAATTTTAATTAATATATTGAAATTATTGTACGTGTATGAAAATGTAATAAATATTCTGTATCTGTACACATTTTTAATTAATGTAATACACCTAATCATTCTTTTAAAGTTGTTGTTTTTTCTGAGTAGGATATATTGTTTAAAATGTCTATCTATACAACTTGAATTGCAAAGACGTGTACAGAATTGAGCAAGTACAATGTTGAATGTCGGCAATAAAAATAAGTTCATTAATTTTTTTAAGAATGGATAGAAAAAACTATTTTCAAGGATTTTTCTAAGGCCGTTCATGAAATCGCGTAGTTAATCGCATTTTATAATCTTCAAATAATAATGAATACAGTAAATATCTATATTATGATTATCCCTACTGAATAAATCAAGCAAAAATGACAAATGGCTTTTTTTTGTAGGGAATGTTTTGTTAATTATCTCAGAAATTAAATGGTAAATTTCAAGATTACAAAAAGTAAAAGTAGCACACGTGTGTATAATTATTAATAATAACAAGAGAAAGCAAGCATGTCCTCTACTACGGCTCCCATGCATGGACACCGTTAGCTTTCACTGCCCCCATCTTAATTACCAATCCCCTCCTCCTCTTTTTATGCTTTGCTTTTTCATTGAGTCTGCATACTGCTCTTAGTCTTCAGCATACAATCTACCTGGCTAATAAATTGTTACTGGTTACATGCTGGTTTTAAATATATAAAAACAATAAAATTACATGTTATATCTTATTACTAGCTCGCGGATAATGTTTAAAGTGACCATGGTATGTTCTGGTAGATCTAAATAATAAGACTAACTACATAGGATATTTATTCAATTGAACATTTATTTTGAAATAAGTGATATTATTCATAATTTTTCATAGCTAAAATAGAAAAACATCTCATACTTTGCAGTGTTTAGGCGTCATAGCATGGATGATACTACTAACAGAAGTTAAATTAGCTTGCTGCATATTTACACAACCTCGAGCACCCAACTTTCAGTACTTTGAAAGGTGAATTTTTTCGTGATGAATATTCATTGATTATTCAATAGTAAAGAAAATACTAATTTTTTGTACTTTTAGGCCGCAATACCGTTATCCATATTACGATGAAAATGGGAAAGGTCGTTTGCTGTATGGTTACGGAGGGCCGCAGCTGTACCAGTATAAAACGTATAGTGCTCTCGAAGGCATACATTAAGTACGAAAACTTAACTTGAACATTAATGCTGGTAATTTCAGTCTTGGGTCATTTTATATGTATATATATATAATCAAAACTAGAATTTGAAACTATATAGCCACTAGATAAGATATTAAATTATATTCTATGATGCTCATTCAATAGATTTATACTATTATGAATGTATAACGTTTGCATGTATGTATCTGGTTCGACAGTTAGAGATTATCTTGGAAAACCTTACACAAAATATGAAAACTTCTTTAGAAAGTGTTTTGATTTTATTTCTAACCAGTATAGAAGATTATAAATAAAAATTATAAATATCGGCGTTATTTAAATTATTTACACTTATTAAGAAAGAAAAATTTTAACTTTTTTCTAATTCTCCAAATAAAAAGGAAATTAAACTTAAAATACAGAGTCATCAATTTTATATTTAATAACAAAGAAATGTATAAAATAATCTCACTTTTTTTAATAACATAATCTGTGTACTATATGTAAATTATGCGAGAAAAAAAGTCGCTGAATACAAAAACAACTTACGAAATTGAATATATTAGTTTATTTTGTTAATATTTTAAATGATAATAATGTAATTATTTTGATTTATAATACATTATAAATGTCAGATTTTAGTAAACCATACATCATGAAATATTTCTGAAAATTAGTAATATTTATGAAATATTTAATTGAAATATTTTTAAAACATTTAAGAAATGTTTAAGATACATGGCAGCAATTTTTTCCCGTAACATTTCTGTAACTTTAAATGAAATATTTCTTTATCGATTCTCTGAAATGTTTTATACGAACGTTTTAGAAAAATTTTATAGAAATGTATTACAAATATTCCACAAATATTTTTAAGATATTTTAGAAATGTTTTATAGAAATACTGCGAAAATCTTGCATAGAGCTATTTAACTAATATTTTGTATAGAAATTAAAAAAATACTTTATAAACGTATTTTAGAGATAGTTAATAATTAATAAAACTTTCAAAATGAAAAATATTTTATAGAAATAAAAATCCGTCTAAAAGGTTTCTACGATCTATGAAGAATGTACTTAAATACTTATAAATATTATTTCTTCATTTTTCAACAAAATGTAAAAAAATATTCTATCTATTATAGTTATAAATTTTCGATAAAATTGTTTTTACACTTTATAGAAATAGTAATTTTTATTATTAAAATATCATATGAACAAGTTCTTATGGAAAAATTATCCAGATGTTTTTTTTTACATTACGTTGATACTTTGATACGCTACTATTTTTATTTCTTTTTTACATAGAAATATAATAAAATGTATGTCACATGTATATGTGTATTTGCATGAATAAAAAAACGTACTGTAAATATAACTACATAAAGATAGTTTAGAGAAACATTTATTCTTTTCCGCACCCTTCAGTTTTCATTACTTAATTATATTTTTACATTAATAATATCTATTTATCTTTACATGTCAGCATCAAATGAAATAATTTATTAATAATAAGCAAACAAATTAGTATTCAATTTACTAAATGTAAATGTAAGATTGATGGAGATGATAAATTAAGCCATGTATGAATAAGTATTGATTTAAATGAAAACAATACTTAAAATTATCGAAATAACCAATCCAAAAGCTACACGCACACACATACACGCACGCGTACATATTTATGTACTAGAAACTGTATAAAATATTATAATTAAAAGGTTTCTGATTAGTATAATATTGCAAGTGTTCAAATATATCTTTTCATTATACTATGTGCGGAAAATAGTCAAATATCGCACGAAAGTATTTTGCTAATTATCACAAAAAAAATTACACACCTCGTGACAAAAAATGTACAATATGAAAGGAATAACATGTCGTTAACCATGCATGATCTTTACAGAACTTTCGCCTGTAAGCGTTTATACGGGAATAAGTCACTTTATTGCTGTTAGTCCAGACATTCTAGCAGTCAGAAGAAACAACATCAATAGAGATGGCAATTTACATAGATCTGGTCCAGGGAAAGTTTAGAATATTATATTAAGTAAAAATATGGTTCATCTAAAGACAAAATCTTGGTGTGCGGTTAAACAACTACCAAAAGCAAATGAGAAACTTGTATTTTAATTCCTTGATTATGAATTTTTCATTTATTTATCGCAATTTTTTCCCGTAGAATACATCATTTCAATCTTTTTTTATCGTTCAAATAAACTGTGTAACCGTACTATGTATATACAAATACAAATATCGTAGACTACAAATATCGTACTATGTAGTCTTGTGATAATATTTTGTGAACGGTTATTTATAAAGTTTTTGCTCTATTGGCAAAACATTATAATGAATTAAATCATACATTATTTCTCAAAATTTATTTCAACCTTTACAAAACCTTGTATTACACCATTCGTACAATATTTCCACAAGTTTTCGAGAATGTTTCCTTACAATATTTTTGAACGTGACGAATAATTTTTAGTGAAATATTTGAGCAATATTTTGTAAATATTTCTGAAAATATATTTTTGAAATATATTTCATTTACTTCGTAAACTTATGTACAATATTTTCACAAGGTTTCTCTAAAATATTACTTTGAATCTTGGTAAATCTTGGTGTTGTCCATATATAGACCCTATGAAAATGGTTAACAATTATTTTGAGAGTGGTTTAAAGGACAAACTCTGAAATACTTGCTGAATCTATTGGGCCTTCGAAAAATAAGGAACAGGCAGAAAGGTCAACAAAATACTATACATGAAAGATTTTGATCACTTATTATTTTCACTTTTGTTCTAATATAAACTAGTACTTTTTTTATCTATTTTTCCGACAATATTCATATGAATTCTTATCTACTGTAACGGCGACCATCCGAGCCGCGGTGGCGTTGACGGTATAAAGGGAATAGTGTTAACTGTTTCCGTCC
Organism: Chouioia cunea; assembly: GCA_030064505.1. Classification (NCBI taxonomy): domain Eukaryota; kingdom Metazoa; phylum Arthropoda; class Insecta; order Hymenoptera; family Eulophidae; genus Chouioia; species Chouioia cunea. Next base: position 15,267,663 of record JAOPFQ010000005.1, read on the forward strand.
GAGACGTTGTTGCCTACTTTTTTGTTTTATGACAGTTCAATGAGAGGAAAGTAATCGACTTCAAGTATGAATGAAGTTCCTGAGAGACTTAATGTCAATTAGTTCTTATGACACTTATCAAATAATTATGATTTGATTAAGAATGATAATATTTAGCTTGTTACATTACCTTGTATAGTACTTCAATTGAGATTATTATACATTAACTTGAATCAAAAGTGATCATAGTCGAAAGTATTCAAGTTTTGATGTCTCTCAAGATTGCATTTAGGTTTGTTTACTTTGATATATAACATTAAATCTAGAAGTGTCTGTAGATCACCAAAGTATGAAGTAAACATCATCATTTTTTCTCTTTCTATAGGCTACTCAATGAGTATCAGGCCCATTTTAATCATTTAAAGTTACAGAAAATGATTCTTGGTAATAAGGTCCACTAGTCGATAAATCATATCGCATGAAAACTCCTCGAATATGAGTAATTTCCAACAGTTTAGCATATTTTCTTTAAGTAAAATCAGTTCCGTAAACGTAGTTTGAAGTTTGTTTTTAACTTTTAACCGTGATGTATGATTTTAGATGAATACTATAACTTGTTTTATGCAGTCTTAAGTACAGATCTTTATCCAAATCGATTACTTCCATTGTTTGATTGTATCAATGTAACTCATCTAGCTGACGTTGAATAGCCTTGGCTTTATTCATACCCTCAGAGATTCCTGACGCATCCCCTGGCAAGAGCATAACTTGCACTCAAACCTTAGAAAGAGAAGAAGTAAATATTTCAAATATCGCCGTCATTTAGTTAGAGTTTCAATTTTAGCAAGGTGAGAAAGTAATTTTCATTGAAGTGACAAGAAGGGGACTCTGTAAATTATTTTCTTTTGTTTTGGTTGCATATCAATAGCAATTTTTATTTCTTTTTACCTTTGTTTGTTTTGAACATGAGAAAGTGTATGCAAAAACAAGCTACGTTAAACCGATAAATTTTCTGTTCCCCCTCTCTGGTATCGAGTCAGCAGTTAATTACGCGCACTTCTAGTTCATCAGCTGGATTATTGCAAAACCCGATCGTATCCTTAATTACGTTACTGTAAATTGCAAATTTTCATTTAAATCAAATCAGATGAAAATTGCAAATACTGAAAATTTTCAGTCATAGTTTTCTTAATTGTAATTGTGCTAAATTAAACTCCGGTACGTTTATAAAATTTCACGCCTTTCACGTATTGAATTTTCTTTCGCGCCCTTCATCAATCACAGTAACAACAAGTAGGAGCAGATCTGCAGGTCCCATTGTAAGAATCGATAGACGTAATAAACAAGGAAATCTTGTTACAATTTTGTTTCATTATTACATACATATTAATATCTCGCATTTCGTATCCGAAACTATCCGTATTGGTGAATAGTAACTTATACTAGTTTTCAAATCTCTCGTTTACCTATCAATAGTGAAAATCGTATAGACTAGTGTCTTGGATAAATCAAGTATACATAATCCCACATGGATATGCTTTTCTATAGATATTACTATCTAGGATAATTAAAGAGCAACGAGATTCTCATCAATTTTCGATCAGATATTCTAATTTGGTTGTGCGATCCATAGTTTTTCCATTCCATTCATTAATGAGCTTTATGTCGGGGTTTTTGTTTATTTTTAATGATTTTCTCATACATTACGTTAATCATAAGTTTGAAAAACTTTTTTCAAACTCATTTTTAATCCCGTTTTCAATTAAACGTATGGTTTTAGCCAGGATTTCTGCTCAAAGATAAAGGTTAAATGCATCCTGATCAGACGTAGTCCATATGTTAAGAGTTGTTTTAGAGAACGGTAATGTATAACATTACTTTCCTTCTTGAGCAATGTGGTTAAAAGTTTTTTCATACTTGAGCTAAGAGATGTTGGATGTTCTATACATAGAATAGAACATAGAACGTAGTAGATAAATGCTATACATATACAAAACAAATGACATTTATATTTCAATACGTTTACACTCTAATTACTTTAATATAATAAAAATCTTAAGGTTGTGTAGAATATAATACCTTTTTTTGAAAACATCTTGAGTTTTAAAAGTGATGCTGTGTTTCCTTATATTCAATTTTTTAATATTCTCTTTAAACTATGTTTTGTAACTTCTGATATTTCTAAATTAAATTTAAGTTTATTAAACATCATTAAAACTATATTTTAGTGATTTTTCAGTGTCATGATTTTTATTAACATTTGAGCGAGTAAGAGATAACTAATATGTGTGCCCTATAGTATTCTGAAATATACTTATTATTATTTACTATGACAGGCATTCATTTTAATTATCTGTTATCGTCTTACCTACATAAATCTTCAGTAATTGGAGTGAAATACCTCCGACTTCATATTTTAATTCATATTTTTCAATAGAATACTGTGATCTACTGTATTAAAAGTTTTTGCTAAATCAATAAACGTAACTATAACTGTTATAGTTACGTTCATTATACAGACTGTGGCAGCATCGGTAAGCTAATCGAACTTGTGAAAGTCAATGAAAGTGTGTTGGTAAGAAAACAAAGTAAAAACAACGATTAGTGGTTCAACTAAATTTATTACAAAAAAAGGCTAAATAAAAATTGAATATAAAAAAAAATTAGAAAACGATTTGATTATAAATTAAATTCACATTTGACTACGCGGCTCTGGATCTGTATTCTGACCCAAGGATAAATACAATCAAATAAAAAAATTCCACTGGCACGGAGGGAGAGGGGGGTGGGGACAGAAAGAGAGAGAGAGGTAAAGTACGTCATTTTTTTGTTTCATAAAAAATTTTGAATTTAATATATTTAGTACACAAGTTTATAGTCATAACTGTGAATAATATAGTCGTAAAATATTCTCAAAATCAATATAATTACACCTAAGTATTGAACTGGTGTTGTACGGAGCTCTCAATTTTATCTACTAAACCAGTTTGCATTCTTGTAACTCGATTCATGGCTGACTAAACTAATTTTTATTATTCATAACATTGAAAAATTAAACGTCTCATAACATTACAATCCAATAAAAAAATGTAAATAACTATTACACTTTTAAATAAAAATTTATATTTCTACAGTGAAAAAGCCTTTAAGATACTTGCGACACTTTGTATTAATCACCAATAATCTTAGAAGGAGATTCCAATATCATCTTAGCATCAGACAAGTCATTAAAGTTACTAAACGTGTTTGAAAATTAATGATTTATATTAAGAGTTATATAATCAGAGAACTTGTTCGCGCCATATACGCTCCTTATATAGAATAGGGTCAATTTATAGCTCTAGCAATTAGGAGTCCGGCAATAATGGCCCATTACATGTCCATCTCGTAAAGGACGCGTGAAAGAGGATAAACAAAAGAGTGAAAGCGGCAGGCCCCGACGCGTTCGTACCTGAATGAGTACCCACATAAACGCTATCCTGAGGGTCTGTGGGGCACGTGTGGAGAAGACCCGACATGTACTCGCCACATGTTGGGCATGCTCTTTGTGTGTACCCATAAACGGCCATGACGAGTTGCACGATGGACCCTAAATTGTCTACACTTCGCGTTAGCAGATTGGGCCATTACCGATTGTCCAAAGGGTAGGGAGAGTACGTTGCGGGCTGCTGCTGTCGATCATTCGTCTCCACGACAGAGTCTCTTCGTGGCCACGGTGAGGTGTTCTGTGCGACTGCGTCCGCTACTTTTACGCGCTTCCTAATTTCTCTATCGCGACTTGCGTGCGTTTGTGTGTGTGTGTGTGTGTGTGTGTTGCGTGTGCGCTAGTGTAGACGTGCACTACATCCGTTGCGCGCAACGACCAGCGGCGCCTTGGAGCTGAGCTAAGGAAGGAGTGCCTGCTGCCTTAGCAGAAGAAGCGCAGCTTCCTCTGGGGGGTCTTTTGCCTTTTCTCTATTGGATTACCATAGCTAGGGACGTTAGCGAGGGCTGTCCCCGTTTGAGCTACGTTCGCGTTATCAAGGCAGGGACAATTCTCAACGCTCTCTACACACCTACCCATCGGTGGTATCTTGCGTGCGTCCAGCTGGTAAACGAGCAACTTAATTCATCCATCCGCTTATTCTGTCCCAACGAGAACCTAGATTTGTACAAGTTAAGCGGACCTTATCGACCTCACCGTGTTGCGCTATAAGTGTTTTAACTAGCTTCGGGTGTTGCGATTAATGCACCATCTTTTATAATCATTTATTCTGTAAGCATCGCATTCAGAAGGCTTTTTCCCCACTCAGGTCTGGGTTTTTTATGCCGGGTGAATAGCATATGCAATAAATACTCATCTTTCAACTAATCTGTGTTCTTGTTTGTACTGTACCAGACTCGTATCGTATTATCGTTAATCGAACTCTAATACTTAAGTTGAGACTTATTTCCATCATCAAATTCCCTTACTTTCATAACCTTAGCAACAAGCTAAACAACGTCCATCGCAATAGAATCTACTTTGTCTTCCGTTTGCAATGCTACTCTGTTGTCTGCATTAACATAGTTATTTCCACAATATAAATATAAGAAACTTCTTCTTGTGTGAAAATGGAAGATCGAAGAAGGTATAAGTCATCGACGTTCAAAATACAGCCATTCTCTAATTTTTTAGAGAATAGATAAAACTTGATTAACTTGACACATAACTAAAATAAACTTGTAGAATCTTAATTCTCGAGTAAGTGTAGCTGTAATGATAAATATTTGGTTCTATTTCTTCATTATAGTCTGACCATAAATTGGAGTATGTTTCACTGGTGCTAACTTCCCCTTTTTTAAAAGTCCTTTTCATTTATTGATTAAAATGTATTGTCTACAATATTTAAGGATGATGGTTAATTGTGATTTGCACCAATAAAATGTATACTATAATATATTTATATTAATTAAAGCAGCTACTGAACATACACGGATTACATAAAAATGCATTACATGTTGTGATGCAACTTTCGGCCAGAGTCCGTCTATAGTGTCATCGGTCTAATAGCATTGCTGAGGGTAAAACGATACCCCCATTGAGCAGAAGTGATAGAGAGGACAATAAGACCTACTGATGGCGAATACGTGTAGAGAGAGAGAGAGAGAGAGCGTAAAGCGGCAATATTAAAAGTATCACCGTCAGTTAGCAGTAGTATAGCATTGGGATTGAGAGGAATTTGTTTAGAGTGACTGGTTTTAGAGTATTATTGTGTGGCAGTGATACCAGGATTTTCTTAGTTTATTATAAAATTTCCAGTTTGTTGAGTGCACTCTCGGCTAGTTTAGCCGAGAGCTAGAGTTACAGATTGCCATCGCTACAGACGACCGGCGCAACTTCGTTATAACATAGATAAAGATTAGAAATCTAAGATAGCCGTTTTAAAGGTGGCAAGATAGTGTTGCACACTTAACGAGGATACGAAATAGTCGACTAAAAATGTCAATTCAAAATTATATTTCTAAGAAACAATATTTTCTACCATTTCGCAAAGAGATAGTGAACGGAAAAGCGTAAAGTATTTACCCTTAACCTAAAAGTTAAAATTTCAATTTTACTGCCAGCTGACTCTCGCCGAGATGATCGGTCATTCACGATAATCATGTCATACTCGCCATTTTCTTTCCATCGAAAAGAATATAATAATCAACTGAAAATTCAATTAAACCTTTATTACTTAATTATGTCGTATTTTAATATAAGTGACAATTTTAAATATTATACATTTTGTACTATTCTTATATCGATATATCATTATTTATGTTCATTTTTCTCAAATAACAAAAATAAAAAATAGATGATTATCAAATCACTTGTATACTATAGCCCCGTTAAGATTGTTATTAAAAATTTTATCGTATGGAGGAAATAGGAGTAGTTACTGACACTCTTAAAAAATCCGATAGGTTTTGGTAGAGCAAATAATCTAATATAAAAAAATATTGAAGATCCGTCATTATTAACCCTTTGCGATATACATTTTTCAAGGGAATGCATTTTCATGATAATTGGAATACAGAGATTTTTAGAGTCACTGATTACGAATCTGAACTCAGATTTTGAAAATTCGAAATGGTGTCTTTAAGGTGGCGGCGAAAATTTTAAATTTTTTACATCTGTTTTTTAAAATAGGTATACAGGGATTTTTCGGGTCGCTAATTACGAATTTGAACTCAAATTCTGATAATTCAAAATGGCAGCAAAAATCTTAAATTTCTTTGAATATATTTCTGAAGATTGGTATACAGGGGCTATTGGGATCGCTAATCTTTAATCTGAGTTACATATGGCAAATATTTCGAATATTGACCTTTTCAAAAATACAGGGATTTCATGTATTTTTTGAAGTGTCAATATTCAAAATATTTGCCATATGGAATTCAGATGAAAGATTAGCGAGCCCAATAGCCCCTGTATACCAATCTTCAGAAATATATTCAAAGAAATTTAAGATTTTGGCCGCCATTTTGAATTTTCAGAATTTAAGTTCAAATTCGTTATAAAAAAAAAGAAAGAGATGATAATCCATTCACTACTGATTTTGGACCAAATATCCCCGATAACGTACAATCGCCGTTAGATAACTTTTGATGTCTTTTTCTTGAAGATTTGTTGGATTTATTAGTTTCGCAAACAAATAAATACATACAACAGGAATCGCAGGAAGAGAAATTGATGACAAAAGAGGAGCTAATGATTTTTTTAGGAATTAATATTCTGATGGGAATAGAAAAATTGCTTTTCTATCGTAATTATTGGACGAGTGACATAAAATTGAAAGATCCATTCATAAGTTCATTAATGTCTGTTGTATGTTTTGAAAAGAAGACAAAATATTTGGTTGCGGAACTATACGTTCTAATGGTACTGGATTACCTAAATCTATAAAGCTTGACAAACAAATGAAACATGGACAATACGATTTTCGAATATCTGATACTGGTATTAGTTGGATCAAATGGATGGATAAAAAAGGTGTTTTTCTTATCAAATTACCATGATCCATCCGAAGTGACAACAGTAACTCGGAGGTAGAAAGATGACACATGGGTGCAATTGATTGTCCAGTTATGTGCTCTGATTACGACAAATACATGGGCTTTATCGATAACACTGATCGTTTGTAATCTACATATACAATAAATCAAAAGCCTAAAAAGTGGTGGCACAGACTATTTTGGGATTTCATTGATTTGACTATTACGAATTCATTTATTATATTTTCAAAAATAAACAGTAATAATCCTGAGACATTGAAAAAGTTCAGACTACTTTTAGTGGATCAATTAGTTTCTCATAAAATTCCAATTAAAAAAGGAAGAAACCGACAACCTCTCCTTGCCCATCCACACAAACTAAATGACCCTATTAAAAAGAGACGCCTTTGTCTGCTCATATGTTAATGCCCATTGATAGTGGTAGACGATGTGCACTTTGCAGTACAAAAACCAATCCTATATGAACTAAACGGCCATGCAACACATGCAGTATACGATTATGTTTACAATTAGGTAAACATTTTTTCTTAAAGTATCATTCATAAAAGATATTGAAACGAACTAAAGAGTTGAACAAATTTCACCAATACCCATTTCCAGAAAAATATTTATAAAAATTTAAAATTTTCGCTGCAGTCTTGGAGCCGCTATTTTGAAGTTTCAAAATCTGAATTCATATTTTCGAACATCGACCCCAAAAACCCATGTATATCCATCTTCATAAGGATATGTCTAAAAGTTCCATCATAAATGCATTTTTTTTACAAAATAAGCTCTTTTTTAGATTATTAACAAATGATTAAAATTTGTACAACCTTTAAGCATACATTTCAATTTCGTATCATTCTGTGATCAAGAAATTATAAACAAACATAAGCTATATCCAAAAAAAACTATACGATTTGGTATCATAGGAACTTAAATGGTAAATTCAACTTCAGCTTGACTTCTTATAATATACTATTCGTCTATTTATTACTTAGAGTTCTGTAAGAGGTTGGTTTAATTTACTTGAGCTTTTTAATTAGTTTGCGAGCTTTCTTGCATGCAAAGTTTATGAATTTACGTTGAAATAAATTTCTGCTTCCTAATCTACTCTTTCATGTTTCAGTTTGAATTTGAATTTATATACATAGAATTTTTTTTAAGTTTGGTGTTTGTAATTATTTGGGAAAAAATAGAGGGTAGAATTGTATTCACTCAAAGAAAAGAAACTTAATTCTAAGTGTGCCTCTTTGTCTGATTGAGTAGTATTGTACTTTATATGGAGATATTGTGCTGGAAGATATCGTTACTGAGTGGATGAACTAGCAGTGCTTGAAGGGATGGCGATCCCTGAATGGTGGGTTGCCGACTCGCTGCCCAAGGTAAAGGATGTTCAGACAGACGTCTACTGGTGAAGAAATATCTACACTGTTTGAACTGATAACGATCCGGCCGAAGCGCACTGGCGGCGAGAATTCCTTGCTTGTTGCCTGCAAAGTGTTGTCGACCCCGAATAAGGTCCCCTCAACCGCTGAGAAGCCATCGATAGGTGATAGAGTCGGTAACGCTCCCAGAGGTTGTTTTGCATGCGAGAAGCCTATAGTCATCTAGGGGGATGAGAACGCTTGAAAAAATTACTTTTAAGGGTGTTGCCCGTAGGGTGACCACCTCGCAGCTGGAGCGGATACCACTACTCAATGCTTCTCTTGTGGGTAGCGGTGTCGAAGTACAGTTTTTTTATAATACTTCGTAGAGTACTTTGCCTAAGTAGGTTGCAGTTAAAGGTCTTGATCCTCACTATGAATGCTTTGCATTGAAAACACCACTTACAAATCGATTTTCTAAAGTTTGAAGGACGTTAATCTAGATCTTCACTGATATTGAATTGTTAGGAGGACAATAAATAGTTTACATTGTCAGTAAGTCCTGACTGTCATTTATTTATGCGAAGCATTTCTACGGTCAATGATGGTAATTTTGCGAGCGAACTTCTATCAAATTATAAGTTTAACTTTTATCTCTTTTTCTCGCGCGCACTCTATATTCTTCTTACTATTGTTACGCTGATCTATACAATATACTATAACTATAATACTCTCAGGCACCACTGTAGGTTACTAAGTCAGCCTTTTAATAGTGGACTATGGTTTTGTGGTCACAAAGGTTAATACACATGCGCAAGGCAATTATTATATTTTTGTGTGGGTTATAGTTTTGACATTTTTAATTTGGTCGATGATTCGAGGTCTGGGAATTTTTTGCACATACATACAATAATTATTTGATTTGTTTTGCAGTAATTAATCTTTTATTTGACAGAGTACGCGTTCCACTATGAACTAATACTGATATTGTGCGTGCCTCGGTTCGTACTATGCACATAAGGGCTTTTCCAAATTTGTGATTCCCCTCTTAATTGTTCTTTTATTTGATTTCTTTTACATTCTAAATTTTTTGCATGTGCTGAGCCATGTCGTTATCGTGCAACCGCGAGCTTAGGATCGCCGAAACCGACCTCGATGAGATGTTGGTGCTCATACAGTAAATGAATATTAGCATCAAGGTACCATGGAGTAGCTTCATGATCACTAGATGGTCTCACGGAATAGATAAGTATTCAACCTCCTGATTGTTCCAAGCGATTGCGCCAGTAGCACCTTATCATATACGTAATCTCCTACAATTTTAGAGCCGATTTCTGGTTGCATTTTTATCGTTGTTTTTCAGACGTAAATCAGGATTATGAACTGGTCCATAACTACTTAAGGCATAAATACTCAAAGCGATTGTTAGACTTGCCTACCTTGAATATTTTGGCGACAAATTCGGGTATAAACATGAACATAACCCAGGTTATGTACCGCCGCCGTTAAGATGCTGGTTTCCGGTATTGTTTACCTAGCTCCCAAAGATTGACCGAATTGTACGAACGATCAAGGCAATAGTACTGACTTCTAAGATCAATTTAGAACAGGTATAGATTGTAGCAACCAGCTCTAGCACGTGAGCGCTCATGTTAATTTTGCATGCTAAACGATTGACATAAATGGCAGAGATTACGTGGTTGACCTTAATGAACAATACGGAAAAGGAACAGTTTAACCCATGAATCAAGAACGTGGTTCTGGAAGTTGTCGGTTTTATGAGCTTAATCAAGCACGTTATAGAGATCACGGATGAACACCCCAAAAAGGAACTTATTTTGAAATTTTGTAAGGAAGAGTTTAAAGATTGGTAGGAGGGGAGATTGGCGAAACCCTTTAAGAAAAATTGGAGTAGCGCGTGTCTCATAATTCGGAAACAGAACAAGTCTAACAGGTTTTGTATAGTCTTCCGTGAACTTAACAAGGTTACGAAAGTAAATGTATATCGTCGCCAAGTGTGAATAAATAGATAGGTATGGCAGAGTCAACGAAGAATACAACATTCCACATTCTTGGGCAAGGATTTTGGGAGTGCGGGAGTCGTCCGTCTCGCTTAGAGACAATGAGGTCGATAGAACATCTATTACTGAGCCTCCCATCGGACCGCCACTCAACCAGATCGCCGAACCGGCGCGATGGTTGGACACGTCAACGAACTGATTTATCAGCAGCAGTCAACATCGATGCCTCTCTCCCCACTGATGTCATGGACGAAATGCAAGAAAGAAGACAGTTACTGATGATCAGAGAGGTGACGTTGCTAGTGGAGCTGACCAGCTAGATCGTCAACACGACTTGATAGAAGTGGTCATCGCTTTGAACGACCCGTTCACCCCACTCCTGGAGGTCTCCCCCACTATGTCGTCGACACCCGGCCGTGTTGTTGCAACCGTCAGAGGCGATCCGTCGTTTGGAATATGATGACCAAGCCAGCAGACAATGGTGGCTTGGTACGACATCCCCCAGATCCTCTGAATGAAAGAGATGAAAGAGGGTGGAGTTATATAGAAAAAATTTTTTTTATAAGAAATTCGTTTAAAGTTTACTATAATTACTTTCATCTTTGTGCTAAATAACCCCAGTTTTTTATGATTCTCTTTCTGAATTCTTAAATATTTAAATATTGTAGTTCCGAATTTTTATTTTCCGACATTTTCATTTTTCAGCTACGGTAATTCTGACATTTATGTATCCATTACACTAATTTTCCTGATCATTACAGTATTGTGACGTCGGGAGATAATTACTATTTTTTAATATGCTTTTTAGCCTAAGACTTTCGTCTTCTTGACTGGGACGCATAAACGTCTTTTGTGGAAACTTCGTTGGCGCGATTATTTTATTCCTTAGTGAATTTTTATGTTGCACTGACCCATTGACAGCGCAACATTCACTCTACTTTCCCCACACTTGTGGGAAAGCGGCTAAATATATTTAAGGTTAACTGAGACTGACGCACAAGGGCAGACTCTGTAGCCTGGAACTAGGAAATGGGTTTCGGTAAGGTCACGAGCTAAGAGGAACATTATTTTTAGTTAATATTTATTGTTTGAACTTACTCATTTACAAGAGGTAGACTCGCTCAATTCCTTACTTCGAAGTAGCTTGTGCCAGGTACTACTTGCGTAGGTAGTACTACTGACTCCAAGACCAATTCGTAGCCTATATATACACCCCATAAACTATGGTTATCATAGATCACGAGTAAGATTCGACGGAAAATAATCTTAAGCGCGCGTTTCTTTGTCCTGATAAGCTTTCTCATTTCGTCATGTGGAAAATTCATCATACGAGTTTCTTATGTTTACTCTATGACTGACTAGCGTGTTGAGAGAGTTACCTGTACAGTACACATGCTTTGATGTTGAAAGACACTTCGGAAAGCTTATTATAATCAGATTGCGTTCTAACCGGGGTCATTATATTACATGTGTCTAACTGAGATTTCTAATCTCAACACGTTAAACAGGTGTTCTACGTTGTTCTTATCATCAAAGTTTCAATAGATATATTTTTTTCTTTTATTCTTATTTATATGTTATATCTCTTCTGTCGTCACAGTATCGAAACAAAAGATATTCCAATTCTTTATTCTCCACAATTTGTAAGTTTACGAATTCTATGTTTTCCGATCATAACTACTCTGATATTAAAAGTTCTGATAAACTATAATCCGATATTTTCCTTTTCAGAAATTTGATGATTGACCTCCAGGCACAGTTCACCTCGGCGAGTTACGTGTTTGTTGAGGGTCGCCATGGCTGCGAAAGGACGGCGTATTTGTCCCATCCAGGAAGGCCGGCAGAAGGAGGATGTAGGCTATTAGGAGGTGCGAGGGTGAAATGGGAGCTATAGCGATGGGTCCCAAACACCATCTCTGGGGCATCCACGGCATCGGTTAAAGCAGTGCCTGGCCAGTACCAACGCCCAGGACGGTGGCATCAGCCGTGTTCAAAAATCCTGGAACGCTGTTAGACAATGAATTGGGAACAGTACGGATATTTCATCCTCTCCGCCGCCAATTGAGCGCCCCATTAGAACGAAAAAGGTATCGTGAGCACCACCTGCATTTACTGAAAGTATATACTGTCGCTTAACAAAATGAGCGGTAGGGGTGAGTGCGAGCTATGAAGCCTCTTACGCATCTGCAGCTCGAGAAGTGTTAAGGTGTCAACCGCCTCCTTTCACACTAACAGTGATTAACGACCGCACGAAATGAAAAGTTGCCATATCTCTTCAGGAAAGTTAGCTTTGCAGTGGGCTGTGATAGGATCTTCGATGCATCGTCAATACATCAGCACTGTTGAGAAGAGCATCGAGACAGCAAAGCCCTCCGGTATGAAAAGCGGCAAGAAAGGAGGTAAGACCTAATGATGGTGAGTGTTAGTTTGTTTGTGGATTTCGGTGCGAAGAGATATTTTGGTTTGAGTTGGGAGTTATTTTGAATTATTTCAGAGCAAAAAGAAAGAAATTGGAAACTAGTAACGTTGGGGTGAAGGTGGACTTATATGATGACCAGTTTATTAGGTGTTTTTTTCATCAAACTTTGCTAATGAACGTGGTGACAGGGAGAAACAACACGAGCACGGCGAGTCTCTATCATTCTCTTTTACTTTCTGATGATCTTTCCGTGCCTGGTAATAACTCGGCGTTTAATTGCGTGTGCTTCTGGCTGACACTATTATCGTTATTCAATTATATGATCTGACCAGGACATCGCATGGTTCGTCCACTTGCTTATCGATTTACGCATAATAACATAATAACTGAATTATAAGAATCTAAAATCTTTAATAAATACTAAAAAAATAAAAAAATTATTAATGGAAATTAAAAAAAAAATTTCAACATAACATTGAAGAAACTATATCATCATCCATGGATGAAAAAAAATCTGGAACATCGTGAAATTTTTTAAGGATGTAAGAAATAACTCCAAACAATTCAGCATCAATGACTTGGAATTAATTAAAAGTACAACAAATTAGCACAAGAACACTGTAATAAATAATATAATTTTGACTACCAATCCTTCAAACCAAGTAAAAATTAAAAATCCCAACCCTTCGAATCATTTGACATACCTTTCACAATGAATGAATTCTTACTAGCACTTAACTCTTCAAATGATAAATTTTCATCAGAACTTGATCAAATAGATTATAAAATGATGAAAAACACTCCAAACTCATTCAAGGAAATTTATCTAGAAACACTAAATGACTTTTTCAACAACGGCACAATACACCACGATTGGAAGAACTTCCTCATAATATCAATTTCTACAGGCAATAATAGCAAATTTCAACCAATCTCGTTGACTTTTTGATCCTTAAAACTAATAGAAAGAATGATAAACACACGGCTTGTTCACTATATTGAGCAAAACGAACTAATTTCTAACTCGCAAAATGGCTTTAGATAAGCGAGATTTTGTCAATATGCGTTAGCTAGTATAATAAGTGACTTACATATAAATAAATAACTTAGACTAAAAACATGCTGTATCCTTATTGATATAAAAGCAGCTTTTGATAATGTCGACCCAATCATCTTAGATCAAATTCTACAAAACCTGAAGATTCCACTAAAAATTAGAAAACTTATATATAATCTTATGACAAACAGAAAACTTTATTTCAAGATTCAAAACAACCTAGAAGGTCCATTTTCAAAGAATATTGGCGTTCCTCAAGGCTGTGTCTTGAGTGACATTCATCTACTCTGTTAGCAATAACATTACAGAAATAACCACATTAGAACATGCTTTACAACAAATTAACACTTTCTTTAAAAATATTAAACTCACTATATCCCATGAAAAAACACAATTTATTATTTTCACAGATAATAAACTACACAAGATAAGAGAAAATATTAAATATTACTGAACAATCACTTTATCTACCCATTTAAACAAGTTAAATATCTCGGAGTTTTAATAGATCACAATCTCACCTAGAATTACGATGCTCAATATGTAATTGGTAGAGCAAGTAGACTTACGAACATATTAAAAGCCTTAAGAGATACTTGGTCAGGTGGTCACCCACAATCCTTGTTGAAAATATACAAAGCAGAAATACGGAGCACAATGGAATATAGTCTCTTCCTAATTCATATATCTAATCCCTTCCTAAGATCTAAAATTAAAAAATTACAGAATCAAGCAATACATCTAGACTTAGGCTATAGGAACTCCACTCCTTTAAATGTCATATACAATGAATAAAAAATCACCGCTATTAATCATCGAGTAAAATATCTTTCTGACAAATTCATACTAAAACTTCTTCAATTCAAAAACTCCGCTATAATCAACAAGATAATTTACCCATTATCTCTTCTTCCCACTCAAAACATCCCTTATTATCTCAATTTACCGTTATTGAATCATGCAATAAAATACGGAATATAGTTATTCAGTCTCGACTTAAAATAAAAACATCAGATCACCCAAATTCATTATTCAAAGATATATTTAATACTGAATTAGCAAACAAAATAAGTATCTTCACTGAACTAAGTAAGAAGGCTGTTATCATTCCGGCTTTGCGTACCTCATTTCAAACTCTTGAAAAAACAAATCAGTTAAAATCACTCTTATATCATCCATATTCACTGGTGAAGCACTTGCCATAATAATGGCATTTAATTAAATTCAAAAACAATCACAAGATAACTTTGTTATTCTTTTCCGATTCACTCTGTGTACTAAAAGCAATAAAACACTTCTCATCTAATTGTTGATATAAAACTTCTACTGTATTCCTTACACAAATAAAACAAAAAAATTAAATTAGTTTGGATTCTTTCTTATGTTCAAATAAAATTCAATGAAACTGTTGACAAGCTACCAAAAGCGGCTATCACAAAACGGTACTAATACAGTAAACGTACTTCATGATTCAGAATTTCTAGAAGATATTAGAAAGAAACACAAACAAATCTTCAACACTTTCGTTTTTACACAAAGCACATATAAAGGCAATTACTATTTTCAAAATTTTTATTCAGCCTCGAAGCCCAAAGATTGGTTCCAAAAATTACATTTTCAAATAAAACATATCACCTCTATTATCAAATTAAAAAGCAATCATTACTCGTTAGCTGCGAGCCTACACAGGAAAAAATTTGTTAAATCAGCAACTTATGACTGTGGTTTTCATTATCAAGACATAAACCATATCGTCTGTGATTGTGTTAATTATACAACCTAAAGATATTCACTTCGAAATAAACTCAACAGATTTACACAAAAGAGAAAACTACCGCAAATAATTTCTATAGAAGAAATTAAAAAAAGGTATGTACGTATAAACACACCCGTTATTTTATTAACAGAATTCCTTAACAAATGCCAATTAGCAATATAACTTTTATATTTATCTTTCCTTCAAATACCCCTCACATAACATATAAATCACCTACCAAAAGACATTAAGTAACATATAAATAAATTATTCATAATTATCAAATTTTAATTTTTCAAATTGATAATTTATAATCACGCATGCGTTTTGGCATATTAAAGTCTCAGTCAGAGACCCACCGTCATCTATAGTAAAGTAAAGTAAAAATGTTTTTTAACAATAGTTTGATATAATTTATCAAAAATTTCCGAATATTTTAACGAGACATATTAAGTTAGCTTGGGAGTGAATAATTACAATTACATGAATTAAAAAATGTTTAATATATTGCGTAATCAAAATAAGAGATATTCAATGGTATCAAAAGTTTATTTTTATTTGTAAAGAAACGAATGCTGGAAAAATTAATTTGATCAGATACTTTTATCGGGCAAAAAAATGTCAAATTATACTTCTTTCGTTTGTTTTTTATTAATTTTGTCATCGGTCCTTTACGGCTTAGTGATGGCGCCAGGGATGGGGGGGGGGGCGCCCTAAGTCTTAACCATGCTATCTTCGGTACAAAGATAAAAGCTTACTGATGGGACACTTATAATATATCAAAATAAATTTAATTTTCTAATTTAAATCCAATAATTTAGACTTCGTGATATAGTGAATATTTAGTGGATATATGTTTAATTATACGTAGTATCTGTTAGAACTCAATCTTTATGCATGTTTCTGTTTTAAAAAATAGATATAACAAACTCTATTCCTTGGTTAATATTTATTTTGTTTTAAAAGATGAATTGGATTTTGATATTTTTTATGATTGTTCAGTATGAGTATAATGGAGTAAATTCCCAAGATCGGATTCCACCTGGAGTGTCACCACAACATTACCAACAGGTTAAACGCAAACGGAATGTAGTAATTTAGTAACATATGTTTAACATAAAGCGATTTTTCAATAATGTTTATACTTACCAGTCAACCCTTTAAATGTTTTAGTATAATGGTAATTTATAAAATAAAAGCTATATAATATTTTTAGTCTTCTCTGCCTTCTCATCATGGCTCAAATATGCAGCAAGTTCAACATCAAATGCCTCAGTATCAAGTACCTCAACAACAAGTATTACAGCAAACACCTCTATATCAGGTATATTCAATACATTTTTAGTGTGTAAATTTCTTCACTTTTTAACATTATTTGATTATTTAATCATTTTTGAAAAATAGACTTAGATATATATTATTTATATTTCATGTCAGCAACAAATACAGCCCTTACCTCAAGTATCTAATATGCACAAGATGGTGAATCACCAGATTCCTGAAGTACATAATGGATTTCACCATACACAATCGCAACAAATACTTAATACTGCAAATATTGCTGACGAAAAAGCGTAAAGTATATTATTATACTTAATAAAATTTAAGGATAATAATTATATATATTGATATCTTCTAGGCATATTGCTGAACATCTAGATGTACCAATGGATACAAGTAAAATGTCTGAACAAGAATTACAATTTCATTATTTCAAAATGCATGATGCTGATAATAATAATAAATTAGATGGTTGTGAACTTATTAAATCTTTAATACATTGGCATGGTAAATTTGATTTTTAATTAAGTAATTGCTTAAAATACAGAAATTTATTAGTTTCTGCTTTTAGAAGAAGGTAACAAAGAAAATACCAATAAAGGTGAAAAAATATTTCAAGATGAAGAATTAATTACATTAATTGACCCAATTCTTGAAATGGACGATGTCAACAAAGATGGTTTTATAGATTATCCAGAATTCATTCAAGCTCAACAGAAAGCAGCATCTGCTACAGGTCGACAATAAAGTATTTTTAAGAGTTTTTATTTATTTCTATTATTGTAAATTATTTTTGTTACACTTTAATATGTATAAAAAATATTTCTTAATAAAATGTTTACTAATTATCTAAATGAATCTGGTAAAAAATCGAACTGATTTTTTACTGATTTTTTATTAATTTAGTTCTAATTTCTTTTGATTTCAAAATTAAATTATAAGATTGGTATGAACTTTTTGAACACACTGTTTTACTTATTTCCTTATAAAAGGAAAGCTAAGAAAGCGCTTAAATTTAACTTGAATTTTTAGTAATTATTCAAATTGTAAAATTGGAAATTGTTTTTAAAATAATAGTCAATATTTTTGATTTTTAAATAAAATTAAAAACAAATTTAATAATATAGGTGGTTGAGTTCCATAATATATCCTTTCTTCTTTATATAAAAAAATTATGGTTTGGAAAGTGAAACCAACTTATACATAATGTAACTTCTTGGATGAGATATTATAAAATATGTATATGTAATGCAACAAGTGTAACCTCAAAGTAATATTTTAAATATATAATGATACTAGAAGTTAGAAGTTTGTCAAGTACGTCCCAGCACTTGAATTTGGTCAATTGGATATACGAATTTAAATGACTAATTGTATACTTAATTCATAATTCAGTGCTAACATTCTGTTAACGTGACATGTTTACTAAAATGGTTGTCTTATTGCAAAAATTTAGGTTGAATAATATACCAATAAAGATGTAAAGAACTTATTATCAGTATAGAAAAACAATAATGCTACATTCTCATTATATGTATGTATATAGAGAGAGAGAGATTAGAGTACTCACACATACACTATATATATATAAAGTTAACTTTTTTCTTTTTTATCTATCTTTATCAACATGTGGGTATTTCTATACATATATAATAATACCCATTACCTTGTAAGTCACTCAAATATATATAATGTGTGTGTGTACTCTAATCTCCACTTTTCTATTGTTTTATTAAAGCTATTTATGAAATATTCAAACGCAGTTCTAGTAACAATTTAGCATGTTATTTTTATATTGATATTAATAACCCTTTTTCAATATAAATTAGATTGTTCAATAAAGATTACAAATAATCAAATTAAATAAACCTAACTTTTTATATGGGCTTGAACCTACGATTATTATATTGTAAATAACAAATAACACTAAACTACTGACACTTATATATATCTGTTTCTATTTAATCTTTTATACAACAATTATTTAGAATTTGCAATATTAGAAATATCCAATAAAAATTTGTATAAATTGAATTTTCTACTTCAACATATAAAGCTTAAACTTTTAAACCAGAATAACAGACATATTAATTATTCATTAAAATGTAATAAAATTCAAATTTCCCAAGTTCTTTTCATGTGCTACCCTACTAAAAGAAACCACGTGTCTAGATACGTAGTAAATTATGTTTTGTTTTGGCAAGTTATGAAAGAATTGATTCGTGAAAAGTAATGATTATAGTCTGTTCATTTGATGTGATATACAGTATATCAATTGAACGCTATATATATTGCTATATCGTAGCATAGAGCGACAATTGAATTTGTCACACAACTTTTATAGCCAAAAATTTACATTTATCTAAGTATACTATATATATCTCTCTTTTAAATTCTTTTTTATCTAATCATACACACAATATATGGATAAAAGCACTGTATTAACGCAATGTTTTCATATTTCAATTGTGTGCGGTTTATGTTGAGAGAAAAAGGCGCATGCGCGTGAGGCCGATCGTGAGAAAGGCATGAGAATTTACTCTCTATATGTAAAGCTGCAAGTTTCAAGCATTTGTCTGCTTATTTATACAACCGCAAAAAACCCGGTCGAGGTCGAATGCTGAATACCTTACCACCACCTACCTACCAACCAGCATAGCTATCTGCAACATAAGCGAACATATAGTTGGTAAAAGAGGAAAACGGAGAAGATCGGCGAAGGAAGAGCAAAAGAATACGTGGTACTGGTGGAGGGGGGCTCGGAATGCATGGCGATGGCCAGTAGATTCGCGGCGGGACACGCAAACACGTTGCATTCTGCATCTCTTCGGTAGCTATAGTTAATTTAGAGTCGATTCGTTGCCGCCGCCAGTGTCGCCACTACAGTTACTGTAGACAGGACCGGTCCTAGGTAGTGAACAGGATCATCCGCCTCTTATTTTTTTTCTCTCGCTTTTCGTACATAGGGACTCGTGCATCATTGTCTATATGTCTTATGTCTAAAAGAACTCAGTAAGACGTCCGTGTATTTAGGCATATGAAACAATAACGCAGAAGCATATTAAAATAGCCTTATTCTTTTAGGCATACGAAAAAGAAAGTGATTTGCCGGCTTTACAGCGTCATATCTTCATGAGTTAACGTTGTAGTATCAGTAAGTTAAATCGAATAAGTGAAGTGTATAACAACATAGTTGCATGATAATGCAGTGGCTACGGCTAACAATAGACAAAATGTGTCATATACTATCAATACTATTCATGGTTATCTGTGGAGGCTGTATGAAGAACACCTCAACGGCTATAACCTTAGCCGGTGCTAGCATATCCTCACCACCGACACAACTGCAGCAGACGCTTAAGCCTCAACAGCATTTACATAGACTTCGTTGCCAGGTAGTGCGTCCGTATTTTGAGTCACAAGGTTTCCTCACTAGTGAAATTCCGAGAGACCCGTTACCTTGTAAGTCACTTCAATGATTTGTTTTTCTTGCTACTTTTTCACCATTTATTATCACTTTCTGCCTTTAACTGTACATTCCCTTTAATTATAAATAATATTGTTTTCTAATATTTTTAATGTATACTAATATAACAAGGAATATAACCATATAAAAATAGTTATATATTTAAAAATTGTTTACAAAACTTATAATATTATAAATCCAACATAATAGAGAAAAATCCAATTGACAGAATAAATTAAACCCTTACAATACTATAAATCTGATTATTTCAAATATCTTTTAAATTTAACTAAATACCAATTAGTTATTGAAATAACTAATTTTATCATTTTAATGTGTTAAACATATAATTGACAACCAAATTTATAATTCATATGTAGGAATACCTGATTATGAAACTAATTTCAAATTTAAAAATTCGTATTAGAAGATATTTGGTCAAATGTGAATATTGAAACGAATCCAGAGAAAGAGTATAACCTTTATCATTTCAGAAATCTCAACTTTGTTTATGTCTTTTTTTAAATTTTTTCAGATATATGTTTTTCTTGTAGTTTGATAATTATTTTGTGTATATATTAAAATATTTAAGTGCTAAGAAATAATAACTTGAAATTTGTGATTAAAATTGTCTATTTCTATTTTTTATTGACTTTAATAACTAGTATTCGATATTAAGGTACATGCAGAATAAAAAAGAAAAATAGAAAGGTATATATATTTAAGGGATGAGATACATGTATACATTAAAGATACTAAATTATATTTTGATATATTTGATAAACTTGTATAGTAACTACATTACCTAAACACCCAATAGGCTTAAACAAAATTTATATCAAATGGATTAAAGAGTTTATCGTTTTCCAAAGCCATGAGTAATTTTTTTCTTTGTTTATCATATATTGGATGTTGCCATATAATATATTTAAAATTCTGAACCTGGTGCACATTCACAACTAACATAAATTATCAGTTACCTTTATCTTGACAAAGAATTACTTTAAATTAATGTAAATTGTAATGATTAAATTAGTTTACAAAAATTTAAATTACAAAGAATACTGGTGGACATGATTTTCCAATTGTGAATTATGTGCTGAAAAAAATGACATGTTTTTTCCTTATTAAAAAAGTCAAACTTTTGTAAATTTAATTATAAAATTTTTTCTTATGATCTGTCAGATCCTATTGAGTTTTCTTTTCTCTGGAACTTTGTTGAGTACTATTTTTTATAAGTATTGGATACGTATTGGCTTTAGATAGTGATTAATCCAGTCTAGTCTTACTATTATATTATATCAGTAGTCTGATAATTTAGAACCTAATAGCTGTTATTAATGTAGTGTTTTATTTCTATTTATCGTTTATTTATTTAGTTCTGTTTTATTTTATGATTATGGTGGTTTCTCTGTGTACTTTGTGTTCTGGGTGACTTGTTTGGTGTATTGTGCAATTTGATATTTTTAATGTTTATTTGATGGTTCATAATATTAGTATTTCATCTGTCTTCTTAAATTAAGATGATTTTGAATATTAGTAGTATTGACTCAAATCATTAGTGTTCCAAATTAGAATCTTTCATAACTTTCTTACTTTACTATTTTATTTTTGAGAATTATGAATAAGTTTAAATTGTGTCTATTCATGATATGACTTTATCAATCATTTTTTCTAATTTATTTTTGTAATTAACCTGCCAGTTAATTTGAAATTGCTGTATGAATGCCTTTAGCATTCTTGTCTTTCTTGAATATTTTAAGCTCTGTAGCTTACAGTTTTAGCATAGGAGATACTAGGATCATATAGTGCACTATGCACACTTTAAATTTTCTATTATTACCTACCTAAACGTTGCTATATACAATTGGCCATGGTTGAAGTATCTCTATGTAGATTAATAGGAATGTAATTATTATTGATCATTTTTTTCAGTTAAGTGAGAAACTATTGTCTTAACCGTGGAAGAAAAGTTAGACAATCTTTTACCTTCATGAATCAACAAATTATCTATGTTAGTGTATGCCAATTGATGTCTTGCATCAATATCATTTCTCTTCAGATAGTAATCATCCATATTTTATTTTCTTCCATTGATTTAGTTAATTCTTGATCATCCTCTGTTTATCTTAGTTCTAAGCAAGTAAATGCAAACATAGGTTGTAATATGCCCTTAACTGTTTTTAACGAATCAAAGCTTTTAGCTCTTTTTGTATGCGACCACACTAATTGTAAGTAGAATAACTCTGTCTGTGTAAGATTGGTAATGAACATTTGCTCGATATATTTAAAATGTATTTTGTATGTTATCCACTTAGTAACCATGATGGAATATTGTTGTATAAATACTGAAGTTTATTAAAATTTTCATTTCCAATATTTAGTTAAAAATAATCAAGTATTTATTACTTGTTTGATTTAGATTTCCTATGATTTCCTACAAGTTTCTTTACATCATTGGAAATCATAACACACTGTCTATTTAATAAATGAACTATTTATCGTTTTATAATAACTTCTATCATGTAATGTTTTATTAGAAATTTGATAATATACTTCTATTGGTCCGATATATCTAGTGTCAATTAAATCATAAACGTCATTATCGTTAATATAATTTTTAGATACATTTTCACTTCCAATAGTACATGATAAATAAATAAGGTGAATAATTTTTGTTCAATGAAGTACAATGGTAAAAGAATTACTTGAATTTCTCCCTATAGAGGCTTACAAGCTATTGTAATAAAAAAATATGGTTTGCTAGTTTTACTAACTAATTGCATCTTGATACCTTTGCTGCATGTAACAAGTGAAGCTTATAAAATTCATCAATGGTAAAATTACAGTTTTTCCTACTTTGCCATCAATATCGTTAGCAGTTTGTAAGTAATGGCGTCGTCCTTGATACATATCTGCTTTTATTTCTTTTTTGGAAGATTTTTGCATCACTCCATCCTATTCTTTTCCATTTTGACGTTCGCGTCTATTACCTATTGTTGAAATAATCGCCAACCTAAGAAAATAACATTAAATATGTCTGGTCTTACATCAATTTTATATATATTGTAGTCAAATTATGTTACTCGCCAACTTGAATCATTTTATTATCAATAAAGATTAAATACTTACTTATTTTCTTTAAAAAACAAGTGCGTTTCAATCATTATCGATACATTGGATACCTTAGACTTACAGTTATATGAAAAATAAGTTTCCTGTGTTTCGATTTTACATTCCCAATTGCTTATAACAAATTAATAAAATGGACTACCAAATATGTTATGTTATAGTGGTTTATTTAGTAAATTTTAATGTAGAATCGCCGCTATTAATTTGTCAAAATGTCATAATTTTTAATAAATAATTAGAAATGCAAAAGAAAAATACAATTCACTGTTTTTTTAACCGCGCCATGGATGCATTAGTTAGTTTGTGGTTATCTTGGCTAGATTTGTCTTAGGATACAATGGGTTTGGCATCACTCGTTCAGATTCAAATTGTTTATAATGATTTACATAAATAAATCATGTATAGGCACAAAAATGTTATAGAGCTTTATGTTGAAATATTTTCTGTAGAATCGATTGCCTCTATTAGTTTTTCTAAATTAAATAATATTTAATAAACAGTTGGGAGTGCAAAAATAAAAAACACGAGTAACTTTTTTTAGCTACGTTATTGGTAGAATAGTTAGTTTGGGGCTATCACGGCTAGATGCGACTTGGATACTAATGGTTGAATAGTTTGATTTACTGCATTATTTCGATATTCAGCATTTCTCAAACGTCTTTGGGTTTCATAAGTTTGCTGTTCCTCTGGAGGGTCTGTATTTTTTCTTCTACCCATTTTAATCAAATATAAGTTAAAATATAAAAGTAATGCTAATAGTTAATTGTTTTTTAATTATAATAGTGATATATAAATAATTTTATATTATTTCGGTTTTCTATTTCAGTATATCCTTTGGATTTATGTAATATGAATTATATTTTTTAGATATTGATTAGAATGATGTTTTTAATTTCAATAAAATAGTGTTTTTGTAAATTTGACGGTATATAGTATAACGAGCGAGATCTTCGCTTGTTATGTCGCTCTCACCCCTTGTGATATTCATATTTATTATATGTTCATGTATCTGCAACCATATTATTTAAACTTTACATATGTGTTTCCGAGCCTGATAATCTCTTAAGAAATCTGTACAAGCGCGAGAAAAAAAACATTCAGCATGAGTCCGTCTTACCCTCTATCCTTGGCGACTCTATCGAGTCAGTACGGACTGTATTTTTATCTAGTTAATCGCTGGTTCCTATTCCGCGGTATGTCGTCATATATGTTCCTAAAAGTGTGTGCATGTTCAAAGATGTAACATTCTCTCTCTCTCTCTCTCTCTCTCTTCGCTACGCTTGCTATCTTACTCTTCGCGGGTCTAGGGTCGAAAGTGGCAAATCTACACATCCCATGTAGGCTTCGCATAGTTTATGGCGAAACCTGTACCTCGCTATTATACCTCCCATCGCCGATCCTCATCTTATACAAGGGGAATGACTCTAGTCGGACAAAATCCGTTATAATAAGACTAATAAAGTACAACGCGCCCGGTGTTCATCTTTAAAAATAACCATATCAGAAAGTATTGAGGGCTACTTTATTAATTTTTTAATGTTTTCAAGTTAATTTGATCTTGATAGACTAAATGAATATTTACATTCCTTGTATATTTTTTGTTAAAAATTATTTGAAACGCGATGTTGTATGCATATATTTGATACATAGAATATAATATTGTTTGAAGATTTATCGTACAATAAAAAAATAATACAGACGAAACTAATTTTATGAAAAAATAGAGATTTAATTGCACTATTTTGTAAGAAAATCATGAAGAAAACACGATACATGGTGTATGAAATTTAGTTATATATATATATATATAATTTGTCAAGGTCTAACTATCTCGAAAACCAAAAAGAATTAATAAAATAGCTTCAATACAAAATTAGATTTAAATGATAATACTAAATTAAGGCTTCAACATAATATAAATTAAACATTAAAACAAATTTTAACTTTTCCTGTATAAATGAATCAATTACATTTTCTTAATAGCTAATTATACACTAAACTTAAGGAAAATATAAATACATGATTATGAAGGTACTTTAGTAGGCTTTAAAAAGTTATAAATTAAAGTTGAGTTTATAAACAAGGTTTCTACAAGCAATAAATCAATAATTTTGGATAGAAATAAATTGCTCATAAATTGTTTATTAATAATGTTAAAATTATTTAAATAAAAGCAACCATTGTTTTATGCTTGCTGATAAAATTATTATAAAAAAATTATAAATTGTCCATAACATTAATTGATCATGAAGCTCAACGCCTTTAATATTTTTTAATTTAAAAATCACTGCTCTTTGTAATCATCCTAGCATTAACATATTATTATTTTAATTTAATATTGTTTATCATTCTTTAGTAATTAATTAATAGTTTAGATTAAATAATCTATATGAAAGTCAGTGAAAATCTGTTAAAACGTTATATCCAACAGCTGACAAACTGTTGTGTTTATATAATTCACATGTTTCTGGACCTTTTGGCCCTTTAAATTAGCCGAACATAATTTTTTTGTTACTTTTGATTCAGTGATATATCTACGTATGTTGGTGACGTGTCTTTTCAAATGTGGCAATAAAAATGTTTTTGGAAAATTTCTTTATTTTCATAAATACATATTAATCCTAATGTATGTGTTATTGTTTTGATAGGTGTTTGTTAACTAAGAATCTAATTGTATAGTAATAGGCGCAAAATTAAATAGGATCGTCACAAGATAAATATTTTCAGCAGTAGTTTGTTATCAATACTTAAGACTACTAATACTTTTACAAAGTGTATTATTTTTAAACAGTATTCTAATATAAAATTCTACTAAATATAAATTTACTAAACAGTTATTCATTTACTAGCCAATACTAAAATCAAATTTTGGCAATCAACTATGGATTATATTACATATTTATTATATATAATATATTTTAATCCTTCTAATGCTTAAATAAGTTAAACATTTATAAATTAAAAAGAATTACTTACATGTAACTTTCAATTTTTATTAATGACAGAAAACAAATTAGTTTTAGGGCAAATCGGAGCAAGGTCTTCGATTTTTTTTTATATTTGGCACATCGAATGCCTATATTGAGGTAATAATTTGTGTCAAGTTTCACGCTCAAATATTAATTAATTTAAAAAATTTGATTTTATTTTAACTGCTATAAATCAAAAACTATTTATTAAATTTCACGTGTTTCGACGTTAAATATAATGCCTTTTCAAAATCTGGGCTCAGAATTAAGATTGACTACGTAATAAAAAAGTCATAGCCAATTAAGCAAAAAAAACGTGAAAATTTGTGCAAAAAATCAAATTTTCGGAAAGAATTTTGGAGTGTGGCAAACTTGGAAAATATAATTTTCCAAAATTATCTCCGAAAATTCCGAAAAAAATTAAGTGGGTTCTATGATCAATACTAAGACATTTCTGTTCTGTAAACTTTTTCTCTAAACTCAATAGTTTTTGAGAAAAAAATGTTTTATGTCATGATCACAGAAGTGTGTAATATTTTTCACACAAAATAAAGAACAGCTAACAATAATATGGTAATGTTTTGCCTTTTTTCAGTTTTAGTACAATTTGTACAGCGTATAATAATAATATATATATACATATCAAAAAGGCAATTTAAAAAATTTTATATAAGCTCATTTTTATTACTTGCTAGTCTCGTGTTATTTTATGACCATAAAATTACGGTTGAATCGAAGTGACTGTTTTCCATGTCTGAAGTGGAAATATTCCATGCGATCAGTCGATAAGAGGCATTGATAAGCATAGTTATTGTGTTCATTACATATTTTTATTATTTTATATTACTATGTCGCAAAAGCGTAAGAGACGTTCCACTCTCTCTTATGAGATGTACGAGATTGATACATCAAAGAACACCTACGATGATATAGTTACCATTCCACATCCTGATAATTCTGGTTTTGATGCATCAGATTTCGATACTGATTTGGATGATGAAATTTTTAATATAACTTACAAAGAAGCTTGTAAAACCTACATTGAAGCTTAAACTAAATTAGAAGGAGACCATGTTTTCGATTGGGTGGAAGGAGAAAAAAAATATATTGATGATATGGAAGATAAAATTGTATTGAAAGACTCAATAATAAAGAAAATACGAGAAAATGAGCCAGTAAAATTGTTTGAAACATTTTTTTTCTACGGAAATGAAACAATATATTATATACGCTTGTAAAGAGAATAATTTCGATTTAAATTTACAAGACTTCAATACATTTGTGGGAATAATCATTTTGACTTCATTCAACAAAAGGAAATCTCAGAGAGACTACTGGTCAATAGATCCCTTTTTATCTTGTAACGTTGTTTCCTCTGCACTGCCACATAATAAGTTTGAAGTGATCAAATCAAAATTAAAATATTCAAAAACAAAAGATAAAAATCTGACTGACTATGGTTGGCATGTCCGTTCACTACTAAACCTATTTCAAACTAATATTTTGAAGTTCAGTATATGGAGAAGTGCTCTTTCCATCGATGAAATGATGGCTAAGTCTTATGCGAGGACGGCACTAAAACTATTCATTCGAGGAAAACCCATACGATTTGGTCTCAAATTCTGGGGTCTTTGCACTTCCGATGGTTTCATATTAGGTCTTCACTAATACTGCGGAAAAAATTCTATAACAGGAAGTAAATTTAGTAAGTGTGCATTAGGTTCTCGCTTTGTCATGAACTTACTACAACAGTTTTTCGGTGTTATACCTCCGGGCAAAATGTCTATCTCGCTATGCATTTGAAGAAGCTAGGGCTAAAATGTACAGGTACTATTAGAGAAGATAGAGCCAAGGTTTAAAATGTTCTAAATAAAAAAGTTCAAATAGGTGAGTATGCCATGAAGCATGATAAAAACAGCGGTATGAATTACATTATTGTAATGGATTCAAAACCAGTTTCAAATGTTTCTACTGCTGCAGGGATAACTCCATTATCCTCTTCAGAGATATAGTAAGCAAGAACGAAATAAAGTTGACGTACCTTTTCCGAGAGCTATTAGCGTCTATAATAGTTTTTTGGGTGGCAATGATGTCCACGACGGGAATTGCAACAATTTGCTACCGAGTATTCGTTCAAAAAAATGGACTTGGGTAGTTTTATTAAGACTAATCGAAGCTTCGATTGCAAATGCTACTATAATATTCAATGCTTTCAGTGATGAGGGAAAAAGATCTGGAACAAAAGATTTTGCACTTTCAATAGCTAAAAATTACATAACGCAAGGGCAACGAAAAAGAGAGGAACACAATATGTCCAAGCAAACGAAACTCAAACTTTATTCTTATTGTCCCGTAAGAACGAGAATTATCTGCGAAAATTGTAATTTATCGTTTTGTATTAAATGTTAAAAAAAAAAATAAAAAATTCGTATTCCAGTGAGAGGCAAGGGAACTAAGCCACATCAAGCACCCCAAAGGAGACAAAGATTCTACTACGTCCTCGTCGTTGTCTCTGGGTCATGCAAAGAGTAGAATATGTTTTTTTCTCGTAAATTATCGACTTTAGAGAAAAAGTTTATAGAACAGAAATGTCTTAGAATTGATCATAGAACTACATCAAATTTTTTCAGAATTTTTGGAGATGATTTGAGACAATTGTATTTTCCAAGTCTTCTACACTCAAAAATTTTCTCCGAAAATTCTGAAAAAATTCAAGGGGGTTCTATGATCAATTTTAATACATTTTTGTTCCATAAACTTTTTCCCTAAATTCAATAGTTTCCAAGAAAAAAAATGAGTTATGTTTTTTATGATCTTTTTTAGATTTTACCGCCATTTTGTTAGAAAGAGTGGTTCAAGAATGCCACAAAAATTTCCTGAGATACTTTAATAGTCGTGATCACCCCTGATCATATTCATATTATGATTCCTTCACGGTAACATTGCTAAAAAAAAATCGAAAATTTGATTTTTTGCACAAATTTTCACGTTTTTTTTTTGCTTAATTGGCTATGATTTTTTTATTACGCAATCAATCATAATTCTGAGCCCAGATCTTGAAAGGGCATTATATTTCACGTCGAAACACGTGTTTGCACAATGTTTCCAAGGCCTATAACTACGGAAAAAATCGCGTCGAAAATCAACAAAAAAAATCAGGCCTTTTGGTCGTTAATGGGTTAATCAGAACAATGAGGCCAGTTTCGACTCAAGTGCTAACGAAGATCAAGATATCTGCCACGTACAATGTGATGAAAAATTTTTGATCAATGAAAGTGAACGTAGAAAAATAGTATTGGATCGCTTCAATAAATTTATTGATTTTTTTGAAATCGGAGAAATGAAATTAATATATTTGAAATACCTGATTTAATAGAAAAAAAATTGTTTCATTGTCAAATAATTTGAAAAGTTTTATTGTCAGAAAATGTAGCTGTGTAGACAGTAATCGAGATGAATTTATACAAAAAAGTGTATTTTATAAAGACCTGAAAACAGCGTATGAAATAGCGACTACTAATACACAAAAGTTACATATATTAACTGCGATTCCACTGTGTATAAGTGTCTGTGAAATAGAAAAAGAAATTAATTGTTCGTTTTGTCTTGCAGAAACAGTTTAAATAATTCACGAACAGGAAGGAATAATATCGTATTCACATTCAAGAATCAAAACATCTATAATAGCTGAAGAAATAAAAAGTGCTGCTGTCTTATTTTATTTACAAGATGATATAAGCCGACCGTGTCCAGGTACTGATGATACAAAAATAGTGGAAAAAGATGACGAAAAGAAAGTTAAAATTCAAAGGCGTTTACTTATGTTCAATTTAAAAGAAGTCTATATCATGTTCGAAAAACACTGCTTTATTTCACTGAAATTGGACTCAAATTTCGTCTGGGGTTTACATATTTTGTACATTGCGACCTGATCAGTGTATTTTAGTTAATGAATCTAAAGGTGTTCACAATGTTTGTATTTGTATTCAACACCAAAATCCAAAATTATTAGTAGAAGGCTATAAAATGACAATGAAGAATTAGAAGATCAAGTATGATGAAGAGCTACCTCAAACAGCAAAAGATATTTTAATTAAAATGACATGTGAAAGACCTGCAGAAGATTTTTTAATAAATGTTCGAAATGTTCTGGATTGGCAAATGTTTTAGATGTATTCGAGTTATTTTTTAAAAAATGCCTTAGATTCCATTAATTGCAAACAATGGAAAACTGTAAACCAAAAGTGTGATCTTGTAAAGCATGCATACAACATTAAAGACTATCTTAACCACCTGGAGGTACAGTTTAAATATAAATTATTAGAACATGACTTTATTGCCATGAGTCAAAATGATTATATAGAAGCTCGTCGGCATAATTTAAATGAATTTGAAATAATGGTCATAGGAGATTTCGAGAATTATACCTTGCCTGCAGATGGAATGGTTTTCACCTTTTTTTAGAGCCGATTCACCCTTTTTAATCCATTGTTGTGACTTCCTTCATCTCAGGTATAAAATGATGGATCCACATTTCATCCACGGTTATGAATAGACTTAAAAACTGCTTTATTGATATGAAATTTTATCAAACGCTTCATTCAAACATTCTCATGTCGTTTTTATTCCATTGTGAGTAATCACGACATCTCTCTTGTACATATATTTTTCATGTTCAAAATTACATTTAATATATGATGCATAGATCGCACACGTTTAGTCGACGATCAGTCAATACCATTTTTCGGACATTTTTCATCATTTCTGGCGTTGGCACCTAATTTGGTCGACTATTGCAAAGTCCGTTTTGATCAGTTCTCTGTTAAACTCTGCTACTCATTATTTTATGTTCTAAACAAAGGAGCAGACTTACTCAAAGTGGAATCTAGCTTCGGGTTTCTATTGGTTGGTCCGAAACTTTTCTAATGAAAGTATCATCACATGACGATGACTGACTTTTTTCATTTTTACGAATTCAATAAAATCAACATAGCGTCGCAAAACTTTAAACCTGAGGTTGATAAGATTTGTACTTTCAATCATAGCCATTATTATAAAACAACGATAACCATCAATAAAACAGGTCGGGTACTTTTTGGACTACCATCGTAGAGTTTTTTATTATACTAGTTTGTATTCATGCACATATTTAATTTTGCGGTATTGGTATAACCAGTGTTAGTATAGTCGAGACTAACATATATGATTGAGTTCTTGTCCCAAAACCAAGAACAATTATGACTTACGTGTATCATGACAAAGAGAATGTTTGACGCTAATCAACATTCAGCAAAGGTTGCAAGACAATAGGTTTAATATTAATGCCCCAAAATTACTTGTGTCTTCTTCAGAGAATATTCTGATATATTATACATAACGGTATCGTATTATTAAATTTATAACAGTTTTTACTGTGCTATTTCCGTGTTTTACTGCAAATTTTGTAAAGGAATAGTCGAATTCGAGGAAACTGGACACCACGATGTTAGACGGAAACTTATTTTTTGTATGTGTGGTGCAACTATAATGAATTACTGTTAAACTTAACTTTTGAAATAATCAGAGAACAGTATTCATTGTGATAATAAATATATAGTTATTCGCCTGTTTGATAGACATTAGTGAAGATCTCAGTAAGAGAGTATATGATGCTTTGGTCGAGCATATCTTAAGCCTTGTTTTTTTGGATGAGTGGCGAAAAGAAACGAGGGCCATTGTTACAATTAAAAGTATCAGGCAATAGTTCATGGAAATAGTATATTGATTGTGTACCATAACAGTAAAATTATTGCTGTAATTATACAAAGTATACTATGTCAAGGTTGCGTAACGTGAATGTACAAAACTTGCACGCAGAAATACCTTAATTGGTATGAGGAACACGGTGACGAATATAGTTACGAATATAGTAGAAGTCGATTCAGCTATTGAAATATTTTTATGGTCTTGTGAATTGTATGATGCCATATATGCCGTTTATATCAACGATAGCAATTTGAAGATTGTCATCTATCAAGAAATGATTTTCTGACAAGAGTTCCAATGCACTTGAGTTGCCTTTAGTACAAAAGCATTTGCATTGCATTCCGCAGACGATTGAAATTGCTGCTTATATAGCAGGTAGTCAGATCGCCTACTGCTGTAAGTTAAGTCAAGAAAATCAATGAAGAATGAATCAAGCGCCAGGAGAAGTGAAACGACAGTTCCACAAAAGTCGATTGGCGAAAAATAAGATAGCTACTACTGAAATCGTCTTTTTCAAACAATATGAGGAAGAATGTCTTTATGGCGCAAACTGCAGTGATTAAGGGAAAAATAGATGTCAAAAAATTAAAATAGATAAATACCCGTAAGTAAAAATCTAATATTTCTTCATCATAAACTTTAATCACGTCGTTCTCAAAATAAAATTTTGTAAAGCGGTATATGAAATGAAATGAAAAAAAATGTACACTTCCAATCCGTTTTTACCGTATAGTTAATAAAAATTATGTTAAAAAAATTTTTTTTGTCTCCGCAAATCTTTAATAAACTACGGTAATATCTCAAATAAAAATATCGTATAGTTTTTTTAAACGAAATTCCCAAAATTCGTATACACTTTTTGATAAGAATACCCTTAAATCAGTTTATTTGACTGTTATGAAGTTATTTAATTCAACTACATTTCTTAGACCAGCGAGGATTGACAGATTTCATGTTTTTTGAATGATCTGTTGGGAAAGGGGTTTAATATACTTATTGCTTCTATTTACTATTAAATGCCATATAAGCAGAAGTTATAAGTGTATTATTCCCTTCCTCTTTCTAAAAGTTCATTGGGAAAAGGTGAAATCTATCAGAGGAACACACATTGGAGCAACTCGAATCTAATAAATTATAATGGAATCAAATTACACAAGAAAATTGTCTTATCAGGCAATCAGAGAATTTATATTTGTAAATATTGTAAGTGCCAAGAAGCATTCATGCACACAATAGAGTAAGAAATAGAGAAAGAGACGAAGTAACCAAAATTATATGTACCACTCCTCGCGATCATAATGATAGCGGAGGCGCGACGTTAGATAGTGAAGATAGCCGGATTTGGGTCTTTTCGTGCAAACGTTCAAACAATACGCTTCGTCGTTTCACAACCGTGCGATAATGTTACATTCTTTAACAGACCTGAGTCCAAACTGGGGTCAATAAAGAGTCCTTTTGATAAAAGGCTTTAGTTTTAGAAGGAACTAATCCTCTTTCAGCGGAAAAAACGGTCCAAAGTGTTTTCTCCTTGTGGTGCTACTTTATGCATGTACATGAATAATTTCAAAACCTAGCCTTAGTACAGATCATTGCGAGCGGGTACACAGCAGCCGGTTTGTATCGAAAGGCTTATCATTGTAGTAAAAATTCAATAGTAAGAACGTACTTTCATTGTGCTTTATTTCATATAATAAATCTTTATGATTTTCTATGCTAACTCCATTACATTAAGTGGATAGAGATTTCGTCAATGCTTATTTGCCTAAAATATTTCGAGCGAGCCCAATTCCTATAAACGAGTAAGTAAAAAAATTAAATAAATATTAATTAATAATAATGTTCCCCTTAGCTCGTGATCTAACCGAAACCCATTTCCCAATTCCACGCTACAGAGTCTGTCCTTGTGTGTCAGTTTCAGTTAGCCTCAGAAATATTTAGTCGCTTTCCCACAAATGTTGGGGAAGTAGAGTGAACGTTGCGCTGTCAATGGGCCAGTGCAACATAAAAGTTCACTAGGAAATAAAACGATTGCACCAACGAGTTTTCCATAAAAGGCATTTATGTGTCCCAGTTATGAAGACGAAAGTCTTAGACTAAAAAGCATAACTAAAAGAAGTGATTGTCTCCCGACGTCACAGTCTCTAGTCATTTTGTTCGGATTGATTATTTTTTTCAGAAAATATGCAAGTTTCCAAAAGACGTATTTATTTAGAAAATTCTAATTATTCCTTTTGAAAATAACAATAGATATGTTACAAATGTTATTGATCATAGCTTCGGATATCGTCTCTAGAATCTGAAAATGTAATTTACAAGTTTATTTACATTCTAGGGACTTCAGAGATAAATTTAATGTAAAAGAGGTCAATTTTTGTCATTTTTTATTTAATAACAATTGCAAAATACATAGTTGTTAGAGAATTAATACAGTAGTATTTAGATAAATTATTAATGAGTACAAGAGATGTTATTTTATATTGATAACATGTAAAAAACTTGAGTTATAACGAAAAATCAGAAGAAATTGAGGTGGAAAGTGTACTTCCCACCGCCCTTGAAAGTGTTAAAGGTCGAGGTGGCGATTTGCATATCTGTACATCAAAATCTGAAGTGAATAATTGCTAAATTTTGTTGTAATGGTTCTTAATGAAATTTTACCGAAATTCCACTCATTAATATTCTGTTTGTTTTGCAATATCGATCCTTTGAAGATGACTAAATTTATTTTATTCAAATTTCCAGCAGATCACTTATGTAGAACTACGTATGAAAGTATCTGCTTCATTCATTCATCCCTCTAACTTAGCAGTTTATATATACTTAATTAACTGAAATTGATCTGATTTATTTATATAATAGCGCCAGTTGTGTAGTGATTTTGCGATGTAAATAAATAGCCTATAAATACGTTGAAGACCCTAAAAGATATTGATCATTTGTTAATTTCTTATGCAGTTTTAATTTATGTTTTTAGTGGAAGAATAATTATTTTTTTGGAATGTTGCAACAAGCAGATAAAATAGTACTCCAGACAAATGTTCGATATATATTGGTTTCAGTTAAAGAAAATTGAAGTAGACTGCATAAAATGTATAATTGATATTTATTTATTGGAGTGTACACGGTCATTTTTCGGTACATTTAATGGATCCAGTTTCATTACGGTTTCAATACACTTATGCCTGAATGAGGAAAAAGTTGCAGCTATAATTTAGAAACTGTCGAAGAAAGAATCAAGCTTACTGAATTGTTTATACTCAATAAATATTAGTTACTATGTTTATAGCTGAAAAAGCAGCTCAATATATTATATAAGATATGTGGTGTCACGAGATACTTGGTAAGGGATCAAAGTTCCTTGTCGCGGGATTGGAATACATTTCCTCACGTTATGAGTTCTGGAAAATAGAAAATGAAGGAATAGCGATAACTTCATACTTTAACTCTCTTGATACGTATCCAACTCGTACTGCCATTGTCTTTCCTTCTGTACCTTTTCCTTGTCTTGCTTGCTCATTCTTTCTTTCTCTCTCTTTTTCTTTTTCGATAAAATTGAATTATAACATTTTATTCTAGCTCATCGTCAATCTCATTATAATTACATGACAATAATCTATGTACGGCGGATACTTTGACTATTCAATTAATTATTTGTAATGTATGATTGTAATTATAAATAAGCAATACTATAATATTATAATTAACATTTGTTTAATAACGAAATGAACTTCGTTTCTATCGCGTGTTCTGCATACATTAAATTTTTATTACAAAATGTTAAATTTTTACTTTTTTTACTTTTATATGTTATATCTTTTATAAATATTATTTATTTTGATCATTTTTAAATAGTACTTTAATTAAGGTTAGCCAAATTTTCTTCGTGTTATTGCTTGAAATAATTGTAGCATTCTTTTTACGATCTTTTTTTTTTATCACGTTATTAACACAATTGCTTGTTCTTCTAGATCTTCCAATTCTAATCCGATCAGATTTAAATGTATTAATTATATCAGTAGCTGTCGATTTTTCTATATCCAAAATTCGAAGGAACTTTTCCTTTATTATGCAACTTGATGACCACTTTACGTATGTCTAAATATGTGCGTTTCAGAATCTTGTTAAATGATACATGCATACCTTCATAAGTATCTTACATACCTTCGTAACTGATGACGTAAATATAGCATAGCAAAATATAGCGAAATTTTATATAAATTTTTGGTAAATGTTATTCTTACAGGGCCTGCCATCAATAGAATGAATTATAATCCAGAGAAATTATTTAATATTAGAAACAATGTAGTTGCTTACAGCGACTTCAAAACATTTATAATATACACAAAATATTTCGGAGCTAGATTTAATTTTTATTATTATTTGCAGTCTGTAGAAGGTTTGACAATGAGTTTTTTTGATTGCATAATAGTGGAGGAATAACAAAAGGAGTTAAGATGTATAGGTAGACCATTGATTTTTATTTAATCGTTTTGTCAAATTAAGTTATGGTAATAGTTTATTTTTTTATTCAGGAGTTTGTAATGTGATTTTGTAGTTGCCCTTGTTAAATTTATTCGGATAATTTTATAATGTAGTAGTGTACTTCTTATGGAATGTGCTAATTTCATTGACTGTTGGTATGTCTAAATCCTTTTTAATGAGATAATTTGATATAAACCAGGGAGCATTCACTATTTCTTATAACTTTCCACTGGAACCTTTCCGAAAATGTGTCTGTTTGAATTGAAAGCCGTTTCCCATAGTTGAATTGCGTATATCCAAACTGGTTCGAGAATTAATTAATATAAGGAAATTGTTTTGTATATTTAATTACGATCTTTTTACTAATAGCTAGTAAATTTTTCTAAGTTTAAGATTAAGTTGTTCTCTTTTCGTCCAAATATGCTCTCTCCAGTTCAGTCGACAATCAAGGTGGGTGCCGAGTGTTTTGCTCAATTACTCTAGGGGATAGATTTCCCATTTAAAACGATTAGTTGTCTGGTACCTTTTCTTAGGCTAAAAATCACTTGGTTATACTCATTTTCATTCCGGGTACTTTTCTATTATTAATTTTGATGAGGATATTAGCTACTCCTGTAAATTTAGCTACTTTAATCGGTTTGTTGTTCTGGATCGTACAGTTCAATTTTTCAATTGTTCGATTTAAGTAATGTTTCTAGAATCGGGCGTGAATACATCTCTGAGATATTTTGCAAACGCTGTGGTATTTTACTCATTGGTTTTAGCATAACTTCCAGAACGCTATCGAATAAGGGGAATAAACTATTGAGTTCTTTTAAATTTATTGTAGCTTTCCATAGTGAATAATCCATAGCTTCTGTAAGTGTGATATTTGATAAGTATTTGTGTACTTCGCTACTTATTTTCCTTTTAAAGTAAGTTTACAATTTGTCCTTGCCTTTCATGAGCCTCGTAATCAGCCACGTTTCTCTTAGTTTCCTATTTTCTCAGATTTTGTTGAAAATTGGTTCTGAGACGTTGCAGATATTTTTTTATTTACTGTTTTTGTTGAAACGTTGTGTACCTGCCTATATAGTTCATTAAAAATATAGATACTTTGTTCAATGTCCCTTGGAGTTTTTTGAGAAATGTTACTATGAATCTTGCTTTTGATGATTTTTTTGTATTTTATTCAGTTTATTAATTTTAAGCAAGATTTTTTTCCTTATTTTAACATGTACAATTATAATAATCGGTGTGTGATGTGAGGTTAGATCAAAGCAAGCACTTGCCTCAGTTTATTGAAGATAACGTGATCATCTCAGACCAGTTAGTTATCGTTATGCTAGTGACTTGAAAGTTTACAAATTGGCAAATACTGCTAATATAATGAGTTATTTCTGATTATATTATTATGGCGTTTTACTCATGTGATTTATTTTCCGAATGATTAGTTAGATATATTGAATAGTTTGGAATTCTAAAGTTATGTTTATTTGTAATATGGGATTGTATAGGACAGTGAATCAAATGTAGTCAAATGTAGTAAGTGAGTGAAAAGCTTGTTTTTACTGAGCTGCTCATCCAGTTTTCCAGAGTATTGAATTGACGTTTCTTCTTGTTCACACTGTTCACATTGTTCGAGCTTGGGTTAATTAAAGTTCTTTTTTTATTTTGTTATATGTTGTAATTTTCTTTGTTATATGCTGTATATTCTACAACATTTTCAACTGTATTTGTATTTGCCACAACAGTTTTTTCTGCTTAGGTAGCATCATTGACCATTTCCATATTTTTTATCAGATTAGTTAATCGGATTGTACACTAATACTTGAGGTAAAGCCAGTTGAATTTATATTACGTACTTTAATATTCTTATTTACTTTAGTTGTGGGAGGGAGGGGCAGTCTAACAATGTGTCCACTTTGCTTAAGCATCAGAGCTGTAATAATATAATACAATGATTAATTCACAGTTTTAAGAACTATTTCGAAAAATGTAGAAAAATTTTTCGACAATTTATGTATTTATAATCAAAAAACATGGATTTTAAAGTAATAGTCTGATATTCTCACATACAAATGAATACCAGACATCAAGGTTTCCTTAATCGCTTCTATAGAACCTTTTTCGTTTAATTCTGAATAGAAATTTTTTTATTAAAGATTTGTCATTTAAATATCTAAATTGCAATCTTCACTCTACTCTCTAAATTGCGGTTTCGTGGATACTTTGAGGCTTTTTTGAGGAATATTATCACTCGCAGTGGGTATTAAAGTGCTTATTTATAATAAAAGTTTCAGCATTCGCCTTCACATCGTGCATTAGAAACTTTTGCCACAACAGTTTTTTCGTAGATAGCATCATTGACCATTTCCATATTTTTTATCAGATTAGTTAATCGGATCGTACACTAATACTTGAGGTAAAGTCAGTTGAATTTATAATACGTACTTTAATATTATATACAGTCATTATATACAGTCGAGTTCATAAATTCAGACTTAGTAGGAAAAAATAATTGTAAGAGGCAAAACACGATGTCTCGGTAAGTATTAGTGGTGTGAAGATTTAAAAAATCTATTTATTTACTTTACAAACCTTTAAAGCATTTGAAAGTACAGACTGGAAGCTTTTAAGTGTTTTTTTTATCAAACATTCCACAGGACCGAAACTGATCGATATATCATGATTTTCCTCTTTCATTTTTATATCTAGTGATCCTGAATTGATGAACACGACTGTAATTTGTTCATACCATTTATGATACTCAAAATATGCACCATGACGTAAGAGTATATATAAGAAATGAACTATAGTATAGTTTATTATATTTGCTAATCATCTAGCTACTAATACGTTAATTAATGATTTTCTTAATTCTCTAGTATTATTATGCAATAAATACGTATTAGCAATAAAATCATGAACCTTCTCTGTTGATTGGTAGCTGGAGAATTAAAAATCTGCGGTGGTATCAGTAACGGTGGAGAGGTTTGCTGTTCAACAGACATGGAACTAAGACTACAGACAAGAGCTCGTGATAAATACGACAAAACGACCAAAGATGCGCTTCATAGACTTCAAAATGTTTTACAGACGAGAGCCCACAGATTTCACGGTAGTATTGTTTATGTCAATTAATAAGTTATTTTATTAAAAATATTTAAGATTTTATTTAAATAAGAATAGATTCAAGCGTTGTTGAATTTTTTCTATTTTTACGTTTGAAAATCTTTGCTGTGTCCAAATGATTCACTCGATTATGTCTGAAAAGCTACTGCGAATACAAACTAAGTTCTATTTTCTAATTTATACAGTATTAATTATTGTTGAATATATTGAACAAAGTTTCTTAAGAATATATTGATTGATTAACCATCCTAAAATGATTTTAATATTGAGTTAATAGTAATGGTTATGACAAAATATGTATTGGAAAATTTGTAATGCAGAAAGCATCCGTTATATAAAATGTTAATAGAGTTGTTAAATATAATTTTATTTTTATAAACAAATAAATATTTATAAAACATCGATAAAAATAGTATTTTACACAAATCGTTACAGAAAATATACATTATTCGAGTTCTTGCTTATTTTTTATACATTTAATTAATAATTAACATCTATTCTTCAGGGTACATTTTTTCAATTTCTTCATCATTGGGAAACGTTGTAATTGTAGTATTTGGCATTTCATTGTTTTCATTTTTATAATTTTTATGTGAGCATTTTTAGTCTTGCATTCTCTGAATGGGTGATATGTAAACAACGAATAAAATTATTTTTCTTCCATCGCCTATAGTGAATTTACCAAAACATTGGTTACTAGCTGATGTTGAATGGAAGCCGTATTCCATAATGTTACATTCATGTTGGGCATATTGAAGTATGAAAAATTATTATTTTGATAAATTGATACACTAGTCGCTAATACGTTCTATCGTTGAAATTTAACAACACAATTCAAATTTTATATATCAATATCATCATTATCATCATATAGCTAAGTCTGAAAATGTCAAAAAGTTAATGTTTTTTATAATTCTATCTTTTAAATTCGGCATATGAAAGTGAATAGTGATACACTATTTCTTGAATGAATGAAAGCTTTGATAATAAGTTTGTTCACTAACTATCTAATAAATTCTTCCAATGGGGATGTGAGTATTAATAGACGTACATGCTTTTCGCAATATTCATAAACAATGACCTCATAAATTCCTCCTTGAGACTTATAAATTATCACAGTACAATAGCAAATGAATTCTTTTTGACACAACAGTTTTACTTCTATTGAATGATATGATTGATGTTCGCCTTGATATTAATGTTCACAGTAAAGGCGGCTACATTTGTTTTTTATTTATGTGTCAATTATTTCTTTGGGAACGTTTGGCAAACAACCTATCTGAATAGCGTTTATTGCAAGTAATTTTTTTTTTATGAGACTTCTTATTCTTCATGTTGATATCCACTAATCATGTTAATTGTAATAGAATTTACTTTGTTTTCCGTTTGCATAGCTGCTATGTTGTATGCAACAACGCAGTTATTTTTCATGGTCTTGACGTCTGACTGTGAGGCATTGTATTCGTAAAATTGTATTGTCCGTGTGTGTTAAAGCTACCAATTATATATTATTATATTTATGGGTGGTCTCACCAATACACTGGTATAATTTCGTCGTACGATATTGGGAAGATTGCCACTATATCTTTATCAATGTAATCTTTGATTGATACAATTTGAACTTTCAGTTTGCTAGGGCATTCTATATCAAGGGATATGGAGGTAGTACAAGTATAGGGTGGCTTTTTTTCTTCTTTTTCTTGTGTTTTGTTAAGTTTTATTTTTTCGAAAATTACGCTAATTTTACACGATAAACTAAAATCAGTGCTATTTGAAGCATGTACCTTGTTGTTTTTTCTTAATAGATTTTGGCTACTGAATTGTTGTTTTACTTCGATTTTAGTTTATGTTATGATGATCGTATCAACATTTTCGAAATATACACATAGATAACACTACATATAGAATCCAACACAAATTTAAATATTTACAGAAACACGAAGATTCACTCAGATTTTTCAAAACAAACTATCCAATCACT
Organism: Chouioia cunea; assembly: GCA_030064505.1. NCBI lineage: Eukaryota > Metazoa > Arthropoda > Insecta > Hymenoptera > Eulophidae > Chouioia > Chouioia cunea. Next base: position 15,309,434 of record JAOPFQ010000005.1, read on the forward strand.
CGTTTATTACCTTATTTAATGTACTACATGATCATGCTGTATACATGATATATACTATTGAAATTAAATATACGAATAAAATATTATTTTTAACAAATAGAAGCGGTTTCAAATGAAGCACTAACAAATCTTTTAGGGATTAAGTATATGCATCAATTAACTACTTTTATATGATGTTTCAATTGAATTTCATAAGATAAATTTAATTCAAATCTTTGATTAATTACTAATGTATTATGGACAATCTTAATTATTGAGTTAATGATGTTTGTTTCAACTTAGATAATGAGTTGATGCACCTGTTCACATAAACCACAGTATTAAGTTTACGTTGTATAGTAATTGTATTTCGTTTTCTTAGATAAACTTAGTAAATAAACAAACAATAATTTTTTTAAACAATTATCACAGTTACATATTGAGCAGCCAAGTATCTAAGAACCAACAAAATTATATTTCCTCACGGTGTGTAGAAAGTTCGAATTTCTGCACGTGTTCCCGTTCGAAAAGTACCTTATAACCGCACCGGATTTTCAGCGTTTTTTGGATATTTAGCTCTGCAACTTCTCAAAATACTAATTTTGTAAGCAAACTGTATATTACTCATATTGAATTTTCGTGTAACATCGAGTTAGTGACACCACAGGTATAAAAGACGTTTGTAAGACAATCCTCTATACTTGCACACTTTTCTGTCTAAGACTCTCGTCTTACAAACAGGGGCGTCTGTCGAATGCTTAATAAAGAATTATTCCTCTGGTTGAGGAATCCTAACGTTATGTAGACACCTAATGTCACTGACATTGTGTAGCAACGATGTCTACCCCTCCATCACTGACTAACTGATTAGCAGCAAAGGGGTTATGGCTAAAGGTTAGCAAGAACTAACTCTAAAGAGCAGCTCAGGTAATCCATAATTGGGATTAGTGAGAGGAAAAGTACACGAACTAAGAAGGGGAATCTATTTACTTGATTTTTATTTTAAGTTCTACTTACAAACATTCTTCTTGATTCCCTCCTGGCTCTACACTAAGTTGCCACAGGGTTCCTTGCACTCTGCTTGGTAGCACACTCCACTGACTAACCACGTTTTTCAAGAGAGGAGACTTTTTATACATTACGGGAGGTAAACTCCCAACTGAGGGTGCAAAGGTCGGACTATGATTTTCCGAGGGCCCTATTGGTTGACTGGCCCTCATAAAACTTCCATGAGCTTGGGAAACACGCCCCAACTTCATGAAAATCTTGGAAGGCCCAGCGTGGGTGTGCTTTTGCAGAGAAACGCGTTTCCCTGCTCAGTACATCTTGTACAGCCACTACAAGAAATACTAAAATTGTATCTTTCGCCATTTTTATTTTAAATTGTTTAAACAAATAAAAGAAGTACAATACAAAAGAAAATGTGACATGTCGCAAAGTGTTTTTCCTTTTCCCCTTCTTTTTACTTCTGTGACCAACTCTTGTTTCGATTTATATTTTTTATAGGTTTTCCGTGACTTCTAAAGACGGGAATTTTCGGTTACAACTTTCCAAAAAATTCCTTCAGTATCTCTTAGTTCTGTTTCCCTTGTTTTGAGAGAACCAATAAAAATTAAAAAAAAGTAGACCGAATACTAGGCTGTTACCTCGTTTCTAGAAAGAAACAATGGCTGCTCCACGCACGTGTGTAATCCCCATAAAAGAACTAAAGCCGGTCGCTCCTACGCGTATATATATGAATTATTATTACAAGCTTTTTTTTATTTATTTATTATATAGATATATATTAATTTTTTTTCCGTCTCGACATTACACCCCCACTCTAAAACGATTACTAGAGGAGTATAACGAGGAATAAAGATCACAAAGAAAAGAAATCTAAGGCTGCTGTAGTAATTAGGGTTGTAAAAAATTCATAGGCATATGCAAAACCTATAAATTAATAAATATAAATTTAATTAGTTTTGTAAAAATCCATACAGTGATTTTGTTGCGTGCACGAGTTGAGATGAAGCAATGTCTATCGTTTTAGATAAATTCCGGTGTGTGAATTTGCACGCTTTCAAGTATTGGCGCACTGCCTTCTATCTTCGTTTCGTCATTTTGGAACTGGGAAGGCCCTATGGGCTTGAGGTGCAATAAAAATGAGATAAAACTATTCTATGTGGCTGCGAACAGATTGTATGACCACCCATAAATACTATGTAGAGCCACTCCATTAATGAAAACTTCCATTAATTTCTTTACAATTTGAAATATAATTGCAATACATAGTACTCCTGGACTAAAGATTCTGAATGTCATAAACTTTTTTCACGTGCGATTTCAAGTGCTTGTCATTAAACGTTCCATGACGTTCTCGTTTAATTGACGTCCAATGACTCCTTTTCTGTCATGGATCATGTGACCATGAATTTCACGGACGTCATCGTTTATAACAGTGGGTTGCTCCATAGGAAACATAATTCGATTTAAAAACTTCAAAATCACTTTTGCTGCAGATTCTACTGGTGGCTAACGAAGGTATGTTCATGAGACGTTCTGTTTGTTGAAGCTTTTGTTTCAATAGCACAAGATAGAAACTTATACCAGTCGTCATGGAAGTAGTAGAGCAATGTGTTGCGATGAACAACGGTCTCACGACTCTTCAAGACATGGATCTTTGGAGTCAAATATTTGGTCTGATAATTATGTTTGACTTTTAGTTCTGCATAGCAAATGTCATCTGGGGCGACCTTCATATCAACGGCGATATTAATGCCTTATATCCTCAACCTTTCATGAGGTTCTAAACGAACTGATCGGGGGAATGAGCTGCGATTGCTAAAACACTTTTCAAGATATATCGCTCTTGCCTAAATCTCTGTACTACAATATCCCTGTACAAAGCATTTATTTGAGATCTTATTTATCACTCTACAAAAACAAACTTTGAATTGATGTACACGTAGATATCTAAATTCTTTAAACATTTTTTATTTTTGATCTTCGTTCTTCACTTCGTAAATGAACGATTTTGAGTGTTCGGTGCTGATTATATTATACCCACACACGCTGTTTTGATTGAACTATTAGAGCAAATGTAACGTCCTCAGTGGTAAGTGAGAAAACCGATTGTTTTGTCTCTCCTTTAATTCTATTCGCTATGCAAGCATAAAGTACGTTAAACTTCTTGAAATGGCAAGAATTACACGGTGTCTTTTTCCAGAATGTATGACCACCTTCTGTATCGATACATTGTTCGTTTGCTAATGGGCATTTAACTATGTTACGTAATATTATATGGTTATTATTGAGATCAACGGAAGCTGTATACTCTTGTAAAGTAATTCTTAATATGCCTTACACAACAACGTTGCTCCAGCTACCGTAGGCATCGAAATATGATGCCTTAGTACAGACCCCGTTGTCGTCCAACTGTTCTACTAATACAACTAGCCTTGTCGTGTTTTGATTTACTTTAATGTCCCTAAAAACATGGTCATTGTCGAGAAACAGACTGGCATACAAATCGTTATATTTCTGTTTATTTATATCTATTAAATATTCGCTCACACTGTTCCTTACTACTGACGTGTGTGAATACATATCGCAATAGTAAACAGTTCGTTCTACTTGAATTTTACATTGTATAACCTTAGTATCATCGAAATGATTCAGTTGTAGTAATTTTATATGTCCCCGAGTGATATTAACCTTAACGGCGGAGGGTATTTCGCATTTTGCTACGTCAAGTAAGGACACGGTTGTTATGTACAATGAACTGGTTCCACAATCGTATCCAATGATCGCTGTTGCTTTATTAATCCAAAGGATGAGCAGCATTGTTAGAAAGTTCATGGTAGATAATGTTTTCTTTTTTTTTTTGTAACTTTTCTTTTCCAAAACAATTTAATTATTTGCTTTCACTATTCTAGTAGCTATGTTTAGAATACAAGTATTTATTTATTTACTTTTCCTATTTTATTTTCCCTTTTGGTCTTTTGTTTGTTAATTTATGTGCGAAATCCTTAACCTTAGAAAGACAAAGTTGCCACTTTTCAAATTTATAGGTTTATGTGCTGATCATAATATTTCTTCGATTTTTCTTTTGAACATACGAGATAATCGTACGGCATTTAGGGGCGTTAAGAGATCAACTATGCATCCTTTATAGGTAGGTCCTATGTCGTCTTCGCGTAAAAGATTACTTGAAAGTAATCGTGCAAGTTGTCCAAACATTACTTCGTAAGGGGTATGTTTAATAATTTCTTGTACACAAGTTTTATGATCTAGTATCGCTAAATTAATCCAATCGTCTTCGTTATTGTCGTTATCAGTATATTGTTTTAAGAATTCTGTAAACGAAAACTGCAGCGCAGGTATCAGTTATTATCATTGATTGGTTTGTTTGCAAATGAGTGAACTTTTTAAGCTGACATTCACGACATTGTTGTATATGCCTTTGTATGTCATCTTTTAAATTTTCCCAATAGTAATTTTACGTGATTTGCTAAAATGTTTTAAACACACCACGATGTCCATCAATGGGGGATTTATGAAGTTCATAAAATATAGCTTCGAGTTGCTTTTACAGTGTCAGTCATATGATCAGTTTAAGTTTAGATTTTTGAAAGACTATGGATAATACTGATTACTTCAGACCACTCCAGATTTTCTATGTAGTGACTTTTGGATATACAAACTACATTTTGTCCTAATTTAATTAATAGATTCTGTAAAACTGACAGAGTGCTATGGATTCTTTCATTTATGTGAACTAACAAGTCTAACTTTTCCTCGCGGATACAACGTCCAAACTAATAATATTTCTTATTTTTCTTTTTAACCCATTAACGACCAAAAGGCCTGATTTTTTTGTTGACTTCGACGCAAATTTTCCCGTAGTTATAGGCCTTAGAAAAATTTTCCAAACACGTGTTTCGACCTGAAATTTAATGCTCTTTCAAAATCTGGGCTCAGAATTATGATTGACTACGTAATAAAAAAGTTATAGCCAATTAAACAAAAAAACGTGAACATTTTTGCAAAAATCAAATTTTCGATTTTTTTTAGCAATGTTACCGTGAAGGAATCATAATATAAATATGATCACGACTATCAAAGTATCTCAGGGAATTTTAGCGGAATTTTTGAACCACTCCTTCCAACAAAATGGCGGCCAAATCGTAAAAAGATCACAAAAAACATCTCATTTTTTTTCTTGGAAACTATTGAGTTTAGGGAAAAACTTTATGGAACCAAAATGTATTAAAATTTATCATAGAATACCCTCGAATTTTTTCAGAATTTTCGAAGAAAATTTTTGAGTGTGGAAAACTTAGAAAATACAATTTCCCAAAAACATCTCTAAAAATTCTGAAAAAATTTGATGGAGTTCTATGATCAATTCTAAGTTTATAGTGTTCTATAAACTTGTTCTCTAAACTCAATAATTTACGAGATAATATCCAGATTTTGAAAGAGCATTAAATTTCAGGTCGAAACACGTGTTTGTTAAATTTTTCTAAGTCCTATAACTATGGGAAAAATCGCGTCGAAAATCAACAAAAAAATCAGGCCTTTTGGTCGTTACTGGGTTAATCGACACTTCGCTTAACTCCAATTTTTTATCATCATCTATTTTGTTGTATTTTAATAGTTTGCAAGCACCTTTGTCACAAGGCTATCCATTAGTACTAATAAAATACGTTATCTTGTTAACTTTGAGATGTAAGAGGTCTTTGACTGTAACTAGATTGTCACTTATTGTATATTCGGATTTATCGGTATCTTTAGACTCGTCGAAACTATCTATTAATAATTCACCGTCATTGTCAATCACACCCGTATCTTCGGTCGGGCATGATGTAGCTTGTGCTTCTCCGTTAACTTCATCCTAATCGAAATCGCTTTCATAATAATCTATTTTCTCCTTATTTCGAGTTGATGAGCTAACTTGTTTTTCAGGACTATTCGGATACGGCAGGGATTTTGTATTGTTTTCAATACGAGGAATTGTCTTCTTAGGCCTATCTCGAAGTCTCTTCGTGGTATCTTTCTCTGTTTGATTAGTGACAGACATCTTTGCATTTTTATATATTAATTGCTGTTGCCTTCTAGTTACCATTCATTCTTCTTTTACCATTGCTACCTCTTTCTTTTTTAGATTATCACCTATGAACTTTCGATTGAGGTATGCGTTTAAATCTTGAGTTCTTTAATCTTTAATTTTTTTAGAAACGCGCGATAATGTGTTTAACCCTGATAACTTTTGATTCGAAATTTAGTAAGCCTTTGCAATGATTGAGAAAATCAACATCAATTAATTCCTCGTAATTAGTCGTATTAGAGACTAGTAAAAGGCGTATGGGAGTTGAAAAGACTTTTTGTATTTTCGAGTGCTTGATACGTCTAATCGCTAATATCCTGAATAAACATTGGATAAAACGTCTTTTCAATGTCTTCACTCAAAATGAATCGTCTTTTAATAATGCTTACTTCTGATATTGTGCTGATTACGAATTGTGTGTATCCTTCATAGATAGGGCTATAAATATCTAGTAGAGATACGTCTTCGTCGATGCTGTGTAATTCCAGGTTTCTTATTTTATATATAGTTCTATTGTTTATGCTTACTAATTTGAAAGGAGTTATTGTACATCCGGTAGTCAGATGTAGTTTCTCGAAATCTATTCTGCTCTTACTTTCATATAGGAACTTGTATTTTATAATTCCTTTGAAAGGTAAGTTATAGTTATCGTCTATAATGTAGAAATCGACTAACTGTTTCAAAATAGGTATCTCTATGCTACTGTTAACACATATTTCCTCAGTGAAGAGACTTTGGAGGATGACATCTTTACTAAGAAAAGTTATTAAATCTTGTGGTATTGCGCCCTTTTTATGATATTAATAGGAAAAATTGTGTTTATGAGGAATTGTGACACAATTTCGGGTATGGCATTGTTGGATGCGTCAGTTCTTATATTATATCCTTGCGAGAGATCAGGGATCTATAATAGCGGAGCATTACAGAAGATTTCATTTAGCTCTACAAAAGCTTTGCCAGCTTTATCATCCCATTTCAATTTGTCATCTTTTTGTAAAAACCTTGTTAATGGTTTTGCTATTTTGGCGAAATCTTTAATAAATCGTCCATAATAGGCGGCTAAACCTAGAAATTGTCAAACGTAATTCACGTTCTTAGGTCGTGGAAACTCTTAGCGGCTTCTGTCTCGTATGGGTCGACTTCTAGGCCATTTTCGCTAATGAAATTGCCCAAGTATGTTACTTTTCGCATAAGGAATTTACATTTACCGATTTGGAGCTTCAATTCGGCTTTTCTTAACTATTCTACTAACAATCTAAATTTACGATCGTATTCTTCAATTGTATTTACATAGATGACGATATCGTCTAGGTAAACGAATAAATTTAGTCCTTATAATCTTCTTAATAGTGTGTCTATTAACTTCTGGAATGTAGCAGGTGTGTTCGTCAATCCAAAAGACATCCTTACGAATTCATAATGACCAAAAGGGATGCTAAATGCTGTTTTGTGAGCATCGCTCGTTTGCATTTTTATTTGGTTAAAACCCATGGCTAAATCTAAAGCTGTATAATACTTTGCGCCATCAACTTGATAAAAAATTTACGTGATGTTAGGAATGGGATAACTTTTTACTTTTGAAAGAATTAATATTTTTTCAATGATATTTTTTTTTAAAGAAAGTGTAAATGTATATACATTATAACTAGAACTTTTATATCCATATTCTTAGAGATACTACGTTTTTTTACATTCGGCTACGCCATTCCCTTTAAAGTTTGTACAATGTAAGAATAGAGTTTGTAATTAAGTATGTCATAAAAATTGTAATACATGAACGCACAACTTAATATAAAAGTGTGAATTTTCAATTACAATCGGCTCTCCAAGCAAACAGTTAATTGGCTTGGCATGAGATAGTATCTTTTATTGTGTCAAGAGACATTTAAATGTATCATTTTTTTATTATAAAGAATGAATGTAGTAACATGAATATACACCTACTGCTGAAAATTGTAAATCGTATTAAAATATTAATTTTAAAGTTTTCGGCGTCTGGTCGCCAAGCAGCTCTTTTGCGATCGTAGCCCAAAACAGAAGTCTCAGCAACAGATTTCAAAATCAACTTATCATCATTAGACTTATAAAGTGATTTTTGAAATTTGACTAGAGCCCGTCGATCGGGTTGTTGATTCTATGGCACTGCTCAATGCGAAGTAGTGAGAGGGCAATGTCCTCCGGTGAAATTTTGCGCATCGGTAGGAGAATAGGGTATGAGTACCTCTGGTAAGGAATGGCGGTAACGAGGGAAAGAGATACATACAAGGTAAATAAAGCCAGCGACGAGTAGCATAGTCGGCTATATCGTCGAAATAGATCTTCAATGCGTTATTTGTACGCCATTTTAATTCACTTTGATATTTTTTCTTGCATGTGAATTCCTCATCATCGTTCATCGACATAGGAAAAACGAATATTGACAAAGACCTGAGTTGCAGATTTCCATTGCAAAAGATAACTGGCGCAAAAACTTCGTTAAACTTTAATAAATTTTCCAGAAAAAAAATTTAATTTATAGTTGAATAATGAGAGAACAATCGTATCAACAAATGAGGCCGCTATTGATACAGTATTTATAAGATATATTGATAAGATCAAGTCAAAAGCATTTGTTTCATATTCCAGTTATTATCACACATCAATTGTCATTTTTATGAAATCTCACAATCAAATTATTCCTAATAATAATGAAATGCCAAATACTACAATTACAACGTTTCCCACCGATGAAGAAATTGAAAAAATATATTCTGAAGAAGAGATTAATTATTAATGTTATATGTTTAACATCCGCTGCACGTTTGAGCGATGAGTATACTTTTTGTGTATATATAATAAAATTAAAGCTCTATCGAAAATAGAGCTTCATATGATGACGTATATGTTTGGTATGACACAATGATTAGCTTTCATTGTTTGCATGATACTGTACCATGAGCTTCTTCGAGTAAATTTGTTCAACTTTTTTTTAGATGATAAATCCTCTCAATGTCATTGTTTTATATATCATCTCCTATGATAAAAGATTGGTCTATTATTGTCCTTGTATAGTTTGCAACGCGAAATGTCCAATTTATTAAGGGAGGGAAGACTTACCTTGTTTGTCAAGGGCAGTCGCCTCCAGTTGCGTTGCAATAAAAAAAAGCGATATTCAAACTAACATTGATAAAAGGGGGAGGTAAGAGGCGCATTTACGGCCTAATATGTGTCAAGATTGTGATGACCTTGAGAGGCCAAGGACAGGTGAGTAGGCAGGCGTTATAATAAAGTGGCGAACAATTTAATTTAATAATAAAAGGAAGAAAAACAAACTTTATTCACTGAGTAACAATCGAAAGAAATTAAATTCATTCGCAAGCGCAGCGCGAGAAAATCAAATACAATCACGATAATGAAATATCGGTACCTATAAAGCGCAAACAAAACAAGGCACGATGATAAGCGCAGCAAAGAAAGTAAAATAATAATACAATAATGAAGCGGTAGTAGCAACAAGCGCAAACAAAATAATTAAGTTCAACTATGCTAAAGCGCAGCGAAGAAAATAAAATAATATTGTAATAATAAAGCGACGGTAGCAATAAAGCGCAAACAAAATAAATCAGCCCAAACTATGCTGAAAACGGAGCGAAGAAAATAAAATAATATTCAATGGTAAGCGGCGACGACAAAGGAATGAGGCAAATTCAAAATAATAGAAACAGTCGTCGTAAAGCTCCGGCTCAATAGCCAGGAGTACCGAACGAGGCCCTGCGCACGCGGACAAACAATAAATAAATAAGTAAAAATAGGTACGCAATACACGGAGGGAGAGAGAGAACAAATAAGTGCACTCACCGATCGTAGAGCCAGGCACAACACTAACAACCACAAACACCTCACTGTATTCACCCGCGAAGAACAAACCAAAGAAAAACACAAATTAGCACGACTGCCCAATTCAGAGGCTAAAGGCCAACTGACCCTCGGTGAGTTTTACTTACCCCTCTCTCTCTCTCTCTCACTCATTCAATGCCACACACGGCAAACTGATTTTCCGAGGTCAACGACCTCGGAAACGTAAACAAGCCCTAATCGCGGGCTGTTGTTATTGACGAGCTCCGGCTAACGGCCAGGAGCTCCGTCACAAGTTTTATCTTTTTACGGTATTTACATCCCATTTTACAGCAAAACTAAGTATACCATTCATTACATCCTAAGACGTGCTTGAAGAAGTCTTTAATACAGACTATTATTTTTGAAGATATAAGCGACACATTACGCATCAATGATTTTCCATTTCTTATGCTTCATTTGTGGTAGATGAATTATCTACATTTTCATTACTTTTTTAAATTTCTTCTTCTATATTAAGGATGTAGCATCGTTGTTCGCGTCGTATACATCATGATTTTTATTTTGGGATAAATCTCTAACTGATTAAACAAAAACAAAATTGAAATAGGAATCTTATATACTTAAAAGAATACAGTGAAAAATTGTATTATATTTCCCTATGCACACCATTCAAATTGAAGTATTTTTTAAAGCCGTTTCAGCTACAAATTATTGAAACAAACATATTTTTCTGCTAATAATATATATTACGAGACTATATTTGGCTCCCGGACATGATATTTAAACCATTAATAAAAAGCCATTTTATTATTTTTAGTGACATACTTATGATACTTGGTATTTGAGTAAACAAACAAACCTTATAACAGATCTTTCATCTGTCAAATGAAATATGCTAATCGCTTTGCTCTATATTATTTTCTATGAACCATTGTATGGTATCCTTTGACATACTGACTGTTATCATTACAAAACCGAGAATTATTGTACGGGAACTCTTCAATTTTTATTTACTGTTGACTGATATTTTTAATTAAATGTTATAAATGTGAAGGGGATACAGACTATAACCGTAAACAATTCGGGTACCGTCGATTGATGGTTTTTATAAGGGCCAGTTAAAAAGAAAATATCGTCAGTGAAAGACTCCAGTAAGGTATCGCCGAATAATATTACGTGCATAAGGTATTATCTTCATATTCAACAATTGATATCCCGATAGCCATACATTGATATTTTTGTAATAAGACATTGGAAATCTTATATTATAGTCTAAAGATCACGATAGAAATAATGTTATCAATGTGCAGATTATAAACAACTGGATATCGATACTGTGGCCAATGACTCAATAATCATATCCGCAAAGCGAAATAAAAATGGCGGTATGAGAATAACAATATCCTGTCAACCTTTTTTGCAAACTGATATAATTATCTAAAAAATGAGTATTATAAATCAGAAATTATTTGTTCCAAATGATAAGATTCATCGAAAGGTATAAAATCTAACAAGGATTACGATAAGATTATCCGATCAAAATAAGCGAGACTTATATCAATATTTTTTAAATTCAATAAAATTCTCTCCGGTGAGTGTGAATGAAAAAGATAATCATCTAATAATTTTCCACAACTTTGAATCTCGGAGTCATTAATAAGATTTTAATTTATCGTGCTTTATCAATCGAATTTAGTTAATATCTATCTATTTAAACAAAAAAACAAATCTAATCAAAATGTTATAAATTTATATTTGAAAAATTGCATCATGACACATGATTGCGAATAATATGTGAATTTTCGATTACCAGTCTTATTGAACAAATTTTTTTAATGATTCACAAAAGAAATTCAGAAAATAACATTCATGAGAAAGAGAACATATGAAATTTATTCTACGTATGTATTGCATCTGGTTTATTATACAATAATAGCTCGACAAGATAACTATATAAATTAATCGCATTTAGCCAATAATCTGACATTCTTCTAACCGGGCATTGTTTTTTTACCATTACAGTATATAAATGTCCTCTACTTAAAATTAACGTGAATCTTGTGCATAATTAGAGTTAAAAGCGAGAGTATTTTATATGTATATAACGAAGAAATGGTGCGTATTGTCCATGGGAAATAGCAATTTAGCTCGTACCTACCTTAATATTGTTTTATTTATTATTTGAGAAACATGAAGTCGCGTAAAAGGAGTTTATTTGCAAGAGAGTAAATTAAATAGATACTGTTAAAATCAAAAGTAAACGTACGAAAACTTTATTTTAAAAAATTAAAAAAAATAAGTGGTCAGTTCGTGAACGTCGGTGTGCGTAGAGTCCTGTTAAGATTACCATCTAAAGTAGCCAGGCAAATACAATCACAAATGTCCTCCAATTTGAATAGCCAGGAGTGACCCAATTTTTTAGCCAAAACGAAGCGCGGAGGAATTATTGAGAGAATTTTATAGCTATTAGCAACGGCGTCAACAAAATACTGCTATAAGTTGATTGCCTCAACTACCTTTCATTTCCACCTCCAACGAAACCGAATTAACGATAAAGAATAAACGTTATTGCAAAGTAATACCTCGTTTGCAATAATGTTTAGCTTTCCTCACATACCAACACGATCACTCTTTTGCATTGAATTGAACATTCAGTCTCCAAATTTATCGTTTCTGGCCTCTGAGTACCTCAAACAAAAAAAAAGAAAATATGAAAGAAGATACCTCTCATACACAAATACTAAATAAAATTAAATTAACGTAGGTTCGAGTTGAAATGTCAATTCAACTTTTTTATTGTTATTGTCCCATGGACAATAGTCACCATTTTTCGTACATGCATATGAAATATTTACTTTTTTTTATACTAAAAAAACGAAAGAAAAACAGTAAACTGCTCTTCACTGAGTGATGCCGCCGGACAACAGACAGATAACAGGTATTACGTAAGTATTTCGTATATATTTTGAATAAAATATGTCTGTATTTTATACTAAATGTGTACAATAATTAATCAACATTTGGGTTTGTAAAGTATGTTTTGTACATCGGAGAAATACAAAATAATACTAATTTCCTCCTAAAAGTATCAAGTTTCTAAGCCTTTATTCGTGTGTGGTATTTTTATACTGTGAACGTACATATATTTACCTTCGTAATTATTGTGATATTTAAAGTATTATTATTTCCACTGACGATTCTCGTGTCAAACTCCTTTGCACGCTTTTAATGTTCGATTTTGATTAAATACTTAATAGTGACCGTTTTAACAACTTGTGTGATTTCAGTTGCTCTGCCCAAACAGTGTCCTATTTTGTGAGATGCATCAATGTACTAATCTATTTTGGATCAACTATCAGGATCAGTTGAATGAACTAAATACAATTGGTGTTTCAGAAACTAGTATAATGTTTTGGCATAGCAGCTAAGCACTCACAAGCGGCTAGATCTGCTACAACTTCCTGTACAAGAGAAATCAGTATGTATATCTCGTGTATAGGTGTTAGCCTTAACGAGCGATAATATGAACGAAAAATTGTTGGCTAAGTAATTCAAGTAATTACGAATAATACTAAAAATACTTTTTTTTATTTAATCTTACAACTGATGTTATAAGGATATTAACCTACAAATATGCTCTGGGAATATTAAACGAATCGATGAAGATTTTTTTGGTACATAATTTTTAACAGTAAACTATCTGCGCCATGACTTTCATTGCAATCAGTACATAAAAACGTATTTGTTTTTAACTCGTAATTATTATTTGTTGATTTTTAAATAGCATTTCAAAATTGAGAAAACATGTTTTTCACTTATAAAACAATAACTATTGCATTTAGTTTGATACTCCAACGAAGTTGTAGCGAATATTAAACCGATGAAATGAACCGTTGTTCATAACAATCGAGTGATGGGTATTTTCAAAAATCCATCACAACCATTTTAATAGATTGTATCTTGTACATTGTTTATGCGATATCTGAGTTCAATCGGATTGTTATTTCTAAAATAGGGCACAGTTAATGAAGCCTTTTTCTACGCAATTTCGTAAAATTCATTCTTATTCCGGCGTTTTACCTATTTACATTTAAAAAAAAGATTTGACAACTAGATTAATAGTGTAAATACGCTATAAAAAGAGTTTAAATAGGTGAAAATTGCAGTCATACAGCGCTTCAACAATGAAAAGGACATTGTTAAATTTTTTTACGTACTCAATTTTTTGTGCATTTTATAGTTTATAACATTCTGTCGTTAATCTTGGTTGATCCTCACGAACGACGGCTCATTTTAAAGGTCTTGCAATTAACTACATCTTACTCCGTTGGGATATCACCCTAACTGTAATAGTTATTGTTTTATATGCGAAAAACACTTTTTCAAATGTTGTTTGAAAATCAAACAATAAAAATTGCGAGTTGAAAACATACGCTTTTATTTATTGATTGTAATGGAAATCACGGCGCAGTCGGTTTGCTATTAAGAATTATATGCAAGAATGATTATTTTTTTGCTTTTCGATGATGCGTTTTCGAATTGGAAATAGTATGTTGATATCTCATCTAGCTAGGAAGGATCTAATAATTAAATGGAGTATACTGTTGAATACATATTACTTGGTTTAATTTGTCTTTGTGGACATTTTTCAAAAGGAATTGCTGCATATGATTGACGTGTTCTTATCTCACAACGCAATTGATATTTCATGCCTTTGATAATTTAGTTTTTAAAGAAAGATTCATTTACATTGATACAGTCGTTACGGCATCTACAGATTGAGATGATGATTTACCTATTGTAATTTTGTATTTTTGAACTATGGTTTGGAGCTAAGTTTAACCTTTACATTTAAGTAGACTCGTTAAGAACATGTCGTTAGAATTATATTCAATCATATTGTAAAATAACTTTAAATCGTTGTATGAAACTCATAAAGTCATAGGTTTTTGGACTATAGACAGTTTATCGTTTATGTATAACTATCTGTAGGACAACGATTTATCTGGAGAACCAGGTTTTCCATTTTATATTGTACCGGAAAATATTTATATTTAGAGCATGTTAAACGTATCTTTGAACAGCTCAAGGACTGCACTTTTAATTACCTCACATGATACCCCATTCGTCAGAGATCTTCGTAGTAGCCCTATGTATCTCGACTTAGAAAACTAATAGTGTGAACGAACCTTCTAGTCCCCTCCGGCCGGAATCCTAAGTCCTTAAGAACAGCTGCGTGAGATGAATTTTACGGCTATGGAAGCATCGCATATTTCTCAAGGTATCCGAAATACCACTTATTCTTTTCTCAGCAAGCATACTGCTTTTCTGTTATTTTCCGCAATCTTAACAGATGACCACTGCTTGTGAAATGATTGTGAACGCTCCAGTTAAACCTTTCATATTGGAATCTTTTTAACTTTAAATCGACGAATGATAGGTTTATTATAAACGGCTTGCCAGCTTTTGTGTTTTCATGTGTGTGTGTATGTGTATCCATATCAAATTCTATTCTGTTCATAGCAAATTTCTCAGATGAGTTTTTGATATATTGTCAATTTCCATGAACTTCTTCAAGTATGAAGGAATTATCTTTTCTGTAGGTTATTCTGCTTTCGATAAAAACATTTAATTTGTATGTATTGAATATAATTCTGAGCTCAACATTAAATTGAAAGCTGTAGATCTTTCGAAAAATGCAAACGATACTAATTTTATGAAAATCACAAATGTGTAGACATATCTATTTTTATCGAAGCTGTACACATGTCTTTATCAAATGTGTTTATTTTCATGCGATTCTTGTTACTCATTACTAATTTATTATTGACATAGATTTATGAGATATAAAGAGAAAAAAGGAGTTCCTCATTTTTTGGAAAATGAAACGACAGAAACATGCTTTACGCTACATGTAATTAATGTTGTTACATTCTCATGGCATACATATCGTATTCATTACGTCAACTATTTTAAGCCAATAGCACTCTGAGTGGCTGACGATAGCCACTCAGATCGTAGCGCCAGGTGTGTAGATAGTCACATGCCGCAGGGTCCTTTAAGGGATTAAATGAAATATTTAATTTTTGAATAATTCCTTTGCTATTAAAATTAAATTATTGATATTTTTAAATTAAATATTCAATTTAATTTATTTAAACATAAAAGTTTAATTAAATTAAAAACATTTTTTTATAACATTTATATATAAAATTTATTAATAAATTATTATTATACATTATCATTAATGTAAAATATAAAATATAAATAAAAATAATACAAAAATTTTTATTTAAATATGTACACGAAATAATTAATAGCATGAAAGATTTATACATTGAAATTATTCAACATGAGGTCTTTTAAATGTTGAATTTTACCAATTTTCTTTGGTTGGCTCAAATCATTCCTCAAAAAACTTTTTGTTTTTAAAAAGATCATTGTAAGCTTCTACAATGGTAACTTCTTCTAGAGCGGGATATGCCAGAAAATTTTAATTTTAAGTACTTTTACGTAAAAACCCTTATACATACTTTTAACATATTTTATTTACATCAAGCATTTTCCAACCGTGGTCATTTGCATACTCCGAAATAAATCTCAGAAATTGTACAAGCTGGTTTACATTGTCAAAGGAGCTTTGTTTGATATGATGGACCAGTTCATCCTAAGATGTTCCAAGTATCTCATAGGTCTCATTTATCAAGTTCCAAGAGTTTGCTATTTGGTAGCAAAAATTATCCAAGAGTTTTTATAAACTGTTTTTTAGCTAAAATAATAAAATTATTATCTTCTTTTTTCAAGATGAGCTTTTTCACAAGATTATTTCTAAGAAGCCGTTTCATTTTGAGAATCACCCTCTGATTCATTTGCTGAATAAATGAAAAGACGAAACAAACACTACTTGCACGCATTCATGGACTTCATTCATATCATCAATTGAAGAATGAGAAGGAACGTTGTCCACAAGAAGCCAAACTGTACTTTGTTCGACATGCTTTTGACGGACTTCTGGGATGAATACGTCTCTAAACCAGCAATGATGAATAATTGCTTGTCCATCCAAGTTAATCTATTATTCACGTACTTCACTGGTTATTTTTCTTTCTCATTTTTGGAAAAACACCTAAAATTTTTACATTTATCGATAACCAAGGGGGTGACCTTGTGTTCCGGAGGCGTTGGCACATCACTATAACTCTATCTCCTAGCTTCTTGAAGCTTCACACTTGCCTCTCATATTTTCCGGCCAAGGCTTTCTTGGCAGCAACTTCAAATTCGGCTCCGACTCGTCAATGTTATAATTTTGGTCGTGGTCATAGTTGTTATTACATAAAAACTGCTGCAATGTCACTTTGAATTCTTCCTGAAGTGGTTGAGCCAACCATTGGAATGTGTTGGGTTCCCAATAGCTTGATGCAGATTTAATGCCTTAGCTTTTAAAATATGCCCGATAATGTAGTTTTCAAAGAACGCTGCTTCATGAACCACTCATAAAGGGCTTTGTCTCGAGCATTCTCGTTAATGCAGATTTTTTTACTCAAACTTTGGTGACTTTCCTCACGACCGTGAGTTCATTTCAATATATCCGGTTCAGAGAAAGTTACAATAACATATAGCTAAATATGTATTATATAGTATATTTCGTATCGTATAGTACGGTACAATATTGTATAGTTCATAAGGGATATTCCAAGGGTGCAGTGTGCGGGGTTATAATATACATAAAATGACGTGAATTCTATCGAAATAATAAAATTAATTTTCATACATGTGAAACACCATTAAATTACTCTTTTTGTCTTTATTTACGACTGAAACTATTATACATAGATACATATGAATTCTTTACGTAATTATGTATATCACTTAAAAGTCATAAACTATAACTATCAAATAACTAAAAAAAATTAGAAACGGATATTCTTAAAAAATTTAACTAAAATTTAGATTAAAAATCTGAAATAATTTACACGTATTATATGAGCATAGGAGAATTGATTAGTGTAATACAAAAATATTTAGTTTGCCATTTGACGCGGGTATAACTCGTAAATATTTCTTTATGAGGTATCCTAGAAGACAACTTCTTTGGCATAATGCCAGACTGTTTATTTATCTATGCATATGTTGTTTTAGAAACCATTCGCTTTGCCGTATTTTAAATTCATGATTGTTTTTGTTTCAAGAGTTCTTCAATAACCTGCTAAAGACCAGTAAAAGAAGCTTTCATGAGATGTTTAAAAAGACATACGGCATTCTTTATGAACAAAATGCTTATGTTTTCATCGATTTGTTCCGAGAGCTCGAAAAGTACTATGCAAAAGGTTCGGTAAGTGCAAAATATCACAAATCATAGATAATCAAATTAGGTATGATTGCATAGATATATGTAATTTATTATTAAAGGCTGAACTTGATATTTTTTGCAGGTTGATCTCGATAACGTAATGGATACGTTTTTCAATACACTTTATCAGAAAATGTTTACCGTTTTAAACAGCCAGTATAAGTTTGACAATAAATACCTAGAATGCGTGAGTCACCATATGAAAGAAATGCGACCCTTTGGTGACGTTCCGCAAAAACTAGGCGTACAGATAAAGCGTTCATTTGTAGCTACCCGTGCTTTTAGTCAGGCCCTTCAGATTGGTGCAGATGTTTTAAAAAATATGCAGCAGGTAATTGATATTTTCAATTTTGTATCGACAAAAATAAATTAAATAAATTGACCATGGCGTATTTTGTGGGAAAATTTTTTATAGTCAAAATTAAACTGAATAAAAATTTTATTGAAATAAAAAAATTGTAATCATTCTGAATTTTTAAAAATTTTGTATATGGACTATATTGCGTATTTTTGAGTCAGATGGGTGATTAATTACTGTAGGTGATAGTTTAACTCTAAATTATACGTCTTTGAGTATCATGGTAAAACGTGGCATCCATAGAATTTTCGTTCACAGAAGTGGGTACATTTACAATTGACGAATGATGAGCAACAACGTTTTTATTACTAAAATTTACATTAAAAGATGCAGATTTGTATAGTTTAATTATGCCTATTACCATTATAATTATATCTAGTAGTGTTCAAACAATATTCCGATTATCGACCCTAATGTATAACTTCCCCCTCCCACCCCCAGAGGTGTAGTGGCCACATCTGTAAAAAAAATTTTTTCACAAGTGGTTGTACTTAGACTATAAGGTTTAAATAATTACGATAGTTAGCATAAGGCGTGCTTTACGTCTGTCCTGTTGTGTATTTAATTTTTAATAATTGGAGAAAGTTCGTACGTAACACAGTCTATTGGCATACGTGGAAAATTTACTCTGGAGTTTAAATAGTAACATACGGCCAGAAACTTCTCTATTTATACTATAATCGATCTTTAACTGTCACCTTTTCATTTCTCATTAATAACTACATAAAAACATGTATAAATACAGGCTGTGTCCTGAGGAAATAACCCATAGAATTTCTACGACTTAAATTTTCATTGAAGTAATATCTGACATTTATTCGACAGGTTATTTTGTATCTGAATTCCTTTTTTTTTTTTAGTTTTAACATCATAGTATTTGTCATTCATCATTACGACGAATGTAGTCAGCTTGTCAACCGGTCTACAAATGTTACTATAATTTCTTGCGAAAATTAGGTAATATATTAGAACCGTTCAATAGCAATGATCTATAGTTCTCAATCGACCAGGTCAATCACAAGTGTATCTTTGAATTCCATTGGACCCAAATGTGTTAAATTTAGTGTCAAAAATCAAAAGTAATGAATTGTTTCAAATGTCTGTAAACCATAATGCAGCTCAGCAGAACCATGTAATCTGAGCGTGCGTGTTGCAAGAAGTATATCAGCTATGAATAAATCTAGCACCTTATATTATAGAACGCAAAATAGTAAATTGATCTTAGAAAATGAGTCTCAAGCTTTATCAAAATCTTTTGGTAGCGCATGTTGAAAGCAGATTAAAGAAAACAGTGGAGTTGTCTCTTAGAAACAATTTTATTCATTCGTAGCTATCATAAAGCACGTTTACAATTTTTTGTGTCTAAGTCGCTCGCACGTATGAAAAACTACGACCCGCCTGAGTGGAGTCTGAAATAAATCTGCTGCTGTTCCATTTTCCAATTGTCTCTTCATCCCTTCTTCGGGTTTCTTTTCATTCCCCTCTGGCATCGACGAAAAAAAAATATTTTGGATTATTTTTAAAACGGGTATATATTCACAGACTTAATATTCCAAATAAATCAGGATATTTTTTTTATGGACCTGGAGTAACATAATACTATCCAAGTGGTCGTACTCGAAGTGGTTAACTTACACGTCGAATAGCATGGTATCTATTGTCCTAATGAGGTTTGGGTCGTTGTCGTCCCTCTTGTCATGCTGAAATTAACGTTAAACTGCAACAGAAAGTCCAATTTTCTTTGCTGCTGAGATGAAGTCTTGTCATGATCGTGAGCCTGCATAGATCAACGTTGTTGCATAAGCAGTTAGTAGCTTTTTGTCATAGGTGTTGTACTTCCTTTAAGTTGTGTTCAACTTCCTGGAGAATTAGGCTACCAAATGCTGAATGACGTTGATGAGTCATTCAAGTGCTACACTGCATACGAAGAAGACATCCTAATAAAGCTGCATCTATTTATTCAAGTGAAGGTGAAACCCATGCTATGATAGCTCGGAAAAGTGACTGCTGGTTGAGCGATCTAGGAAATATTGAATTTTCTTTCAATATACATAAGGCCACTGGAATTTTGTTTTCTTTTAAAGTATATTGTACTGTATTTTTCCAAGAAATCACTTGAATATGAATATATATCTCAACATAGCGCGAGAGCTATTGATAGTAAAAAAGCAAAAAAAATTTTGAAGTACATTTTTTCGGCCAAGAAAGCATCTTAGCAAACTCCAAAGCATAAATAAAGTTATAGAAATATATGCATCAATTGGGATGAATTTTCGCAATGAAATTAAAAACAGAATATCAAAAGTATTAGATTGCGATTGAGCTGAATGCGAAAATGTGAAAAAAGTTCCGTAAAATAATATTTTGCAGTTAATTTTACCCTAAGTGTATCTTATGAGATAAAAATTTAGGAGTAGGTTTTTTTATAGTACACGTGATTTCGTAATTATTTTTGAAAACGGATAGGAACCCAAATCAACATACTTACTGGGTTATGATTTTGTTGGTGGAATTTTTTGGGAAACTGAGACATACATCGCACGCCATCTTGTGGTACTTTCTGAAATGTAAAGCAAACATATATTATATGTTTATTCATTCATTATTAGCAATCGGTATCTTAAATATATTTACTAAATATTAAAAAGAAAAGAATTGGATGTGGCATATTTGTATAATACCCGTTGTTGACCTGGTTCGATTTTCTTTTCGTGTTTTATTTTTATTAGCAAGAAGATATATGAGTATTCCTTTAAAAAAATCTACTACATTTTTCAATGAAAATTTAGTTATATCTCATTGTAATTGTTTGTACACATTTAGGAACAAAAAATATCTGGAAATTCATTAGATTTTTGTTTGTATTCATGGTTAATAGTCTATTGTTCCTTTGGAAATGAGATATGTTAGATATATAGGTGTCCTGTTTTAATTGGCCTTAGAACTTGTATGTTTACGGTTTTCCAGATCCTTCTGCGCTTTCCTATTTCATTTATTTTTGTGAGTATTGTTTTTGAAGTATACTATACTTTTTTAATTCAAGTGTTTAGTTATGATATAAAAAACTTTTCCAGCTAATTCGATGAACTTGTCGATACATACTTTGTTCAATGTCTCTTGTTTTTATCGATAAGTTTCAATAAATATTTACTACTGAACTTTTTCCACCTTTTACAGTTCATTATTATATACAAAATTTTATTCCTCGGTATTTTTTCGATGTAGCATTATTAGGAGTTCTTTAAAGTATTTGGAATTACTGTTTTTAACTACAGCTAATCGAGGGTGTTTGGTCTTCTATTTAAATATGTTAGCTAGTAGGTTGATTCAGCGGTTAATATTGGAGTACAATCATATTTCATCGCCTTATATAGTTATTTATATCTTGGAATAGGGATGGTTAAACTATAATCCTATCAAAGGTATTAAGGATGTTTCATATTGAACTAATCTTCAGCAATAAAGTGATTACCAAGTCATTCAGAAAATGAAGAGGAAGATTCTTTATTAATACTGTAGTTTAAGAAACAGCAAATAAATGTTGCGACTGATCTGCACGTTAGTTTTCAGATTGTTGTATGATTGCGTTTAGTTCTTGTCTTTATTGATTATTCAAAATATTTTGATTACAGCTTCACTGTAAGAGATATTCTGCTTTACTGTGCTAATATAGCATGTATTTAACTTGAATTTGTGTGGGACTAATTTTTGTTATCAATTGTCTTAAATATAATTTTTGATAAAACTATTTTCGTGTTTTCGTGGAAACCTTCGTAACTCATTGGATGACTTCTCAACGATACTGGAGTATTACTACAGGCATTTTGAGTGTGTCAAAATTCCTAATAGGAATTCGACTCCTTAAAAGTATTTTCTATTTCCAAACTTTAAAAAATGGCTTGCTGGTAAAAGATTTGCCAATGATGAAAAGGAAGAGTCGGCTGTTGATAGCTTTTTTGAGCAGTTGGACAATTCTTGCTATAAATAAGCTATCGAATTTGTGAAAAATCGCTGGAAAAAATGTATCGACCTAAGTGGATTGCGTTTTCATTGATAGGATGGATACTTCTAACTGCCCTCATAATATCAAATAGCAATAAGGCCAGATCAGACTTTTATTGTTTACTTTATTACTCTGTGTTGGTTCACTTTTAGTATTTTTTTTAATTCTATTATTACGTTTTCTTTTCATTGTATTGATGCTGCTTGGGCATATGGCAAATCTGATCTAGCCTTATTGCTATTTGATATTATGAGGGCAGTTAGAAGTACCCATCCTATTTATGAAAACACTAAACATTTAAGAAAAAAATTTTTTTAATAGATACAATGCTTAACTTGTCAATAGTACTAGTAAATAATGTATACAAATAAATAGACTAGGAATCACCATGTGGAATGCAAATGGTCTCATATAGAGACATTTAGAATTATGAATATTTCTAGTTTAAGAAAACATCATGCTTATTTCTAAACACACTTTTAAAAATAAAGATTTTTTTCATATTTCAAATCACACAGTACATAAAACTATCCAGTTAAAGAATAATCTACAACATACATAACAAAATCAGTGAGATGCATCTACAAGACTAATAATAACCGACGATCGAGGTTCAATGACGTTGTCGATAGTTTATTGCCCCGGAAACTATTTAATAACCCAAAACATTTGAACACATTTTTTCAAGATAAAGTACTCTTAGTGGAGATCAAAATTATCGACTGCAGCTCATGGAAGGAAAGTATTTTATGAAATAACGTAGAAAAGTAACTACACTCCAATACCACAGAGAACCCAACATACTGACCGACAGATTTATACAAGTTGCAAAAGATAAACAAGAAATATTTTGAAACAGACCTAACATTTGACCAATCACTAGATTTGATTACATTACGCTCTCAAGTAAATATGACGAAATATCATTACAGCAGTACTAACTAAAAAAATACAAGGTATTTATTGAAGAACATTTAACATACAACATGTCTCGAGCATGGGATACAGACATTGGAAATAGTATTATAAATCGTAAACACAGTTAACTAAATCTATTGAAAACTGCTCTACCAGGATTAGCTGAAAAGTCTTGGGGCCCGATACAGAGATGACGCCGTTGGAGCAATTTTTGGCTAGCAACGTTATATAGTATTATCATTAACTGAATTATATTCATAGTTTTTTATTAGTAGTTTAGTATTTGATTAACAATGTTTTAATTAAGATAATTTTAGGGATTTCACGAAAATGGAAGGTTTGGAAGAACATACTCTAATTAAATACCTTTATTTAAAAAGTTTAACGCCCATTGGAATCAAAACGGAAATGAATAGATCACATAAAGACTCTGCCCCTTCATATTCAATGGTGAAAAGGTAGGTTCTTTTCGAACCTAAAAAAATGTCTGGACAATAAGACATTTGAGTTCAATGAAGAGGTCATCACTGAAACCAGCGCCTATTTTGAAGATCTTGAGAAAACCTATTATTTAGAAGGAATAATAAGATTGTAAAAACGCTGTATTAAATGTAATATACTAAAAAGAAAATCATATTGTAATATAAAACGCATATTTGCTAAAAAAAAAAATACCTTTTATTTGAATAGTCACTGGTATATCGAACTCTCCATAGCTATTTTGAGAAGCTCAATGAATAATATTATAGTAATGGCATAATTAAATTAAAGTATCAATTTGAAAAATATATTAGTTATTCTGGTGATTATATTGAGAAATAAAAAGAAATTACAAAAAATATTTCTTTCTTTGTTGGGTCGAAGATTTCAGACATTCGGTATACAAATAATAATAATTTATTTGTATGACAAAAAAATGTTGCAAAAAGAAAAAAAACAATCAACTACAGAATTATCTTAAAAATTTGACCCAGATAGAAATAATCAACTTTACTCCGCCACTTAGAAAACCATACAGAAAATGGGACAGAGTAGATGAGGAAAAGCTACTATTTTTGCAAATCACCTCTGTCAAGTCTTTGGACTAAATTCGGAACAGTTACTGAACAAGAAGAACTTGTATCAGACAGTTCTAGTGCCTATGATAGCACAGAAATTAAATCGACCATGATAAAGAAAGTACTACAAAAAATAGATAATAATAGTAATAAAAACCTCTTTGATATGATAATATTACAGAATTAGTATTATAATAAGATGATTTGATGAATTTTTCGGTAGGCTCGTTTACGTATTCAGCCCTGTGATTTTTGCATATGGGTAAAGAATATTTCTCACAATACAACTGAGTTTTTGACGCAAACGAGGAAACTGTACATTTTCGTATTTATCTTGTTTAATTCAGTATGCGTGTAATGAACAATCATTTGACTTTTTTCGTAAACAATAAAATGTATAAAATCCAACCGTTAGCCCGCTACTCAAACGTGATCTCTAATATGGTTAGAGTTATACTGTTACAATAAAAAATACATTATCTAACTCATTTACCTAACCATCAGATTGTTTTAGTCAGGTCACCATCGGTATAAAGTTTCAAAAATTGAACGTTTTCTAGTCATCTTATATAGACAAACTGAAGTCTGACAATAAAATGGTATATACATTTCTGTCTTTTTTTTTTCGTATAATCGATTGTCGCTATCAGTTTTCAATAATTATTAATTTTTGGATAATTTGTTTAGATAATTTTTTATAAAGAACAATAAATGGCATAAGAAAAAACACAGTTATTTTTTCCGATTTGCCTATCATTGGCTTTGTAATTTGCCGCCATCTTACCCAGTTTTCGCATGGGCCTTAATGGATTAAAGAGCTGTACCCCAGGGTAGTGTTCTAGGGACGACAATATACCTCCTATATACGGATCTTTCAATATCGTAAAATATTACAACAGTAACATATGCAGATAATACAGATGTTACAACAAACCGCTTTGAAGACAAAATTACATCTTAAAAATTATAAAGGAATTTGATTACAATGCAAAAATAGCTGAACCTATAAAGAATTAAACTAAATGAAAATAAATCATTCTATTTCTAAATTGAAACAATCAATAATAATTTCTTACAAATCTTTAATTTATATTGAATTTTGGTTTTATCTATAAGAATGTATGTCTCGATTTATTTCAAAATTCAATTGATTACATACACTAGACATAATTTTAAGATTTTAAAAAAATTTTCCAATTTGTGTTTTCCGAATACACAAATCTACATTCAAAATATGGAAAAACAAATTTTACGAATATCGTGGGGAAATAATACATTTTCCTAACAATGTGCGGAAAGTTCGTCTTTCCATGTGTCATTCCTATACGGAAAGAGCCTAATGCCCGCATATTTTTTCCGTACGGCTTTTCCCATGCGGAAAGACAAAGGCCTGCATATGCGACGTTTGTATCCATATAAACCAGAAAAAATGACGATTTGCGAGCTTGAGGCTAATACATACTCTTGAAGCACGTGTCTGCCATGTGCCCGAACAGATGACGCCGGCGTTCACAGTCTCTACGGCCTTCGTTACAGTCGCCACAAATCCGTGCCTCATATTTATTTATAATTGGAAATACATTCGTCAGAAAATGCGTGTCGCAACCTGCCTGAATAGACGAAGAGCAAGTTTTACTCGAACACTTAACCAAAGAACACCCTTTCGACCGAATTTACGAAAAGTTCGTAAATATTTATGAAAAGCGTATTTTACGTTTTGCGAATTCAGTTTTTTTTATTAAAGACTATAAAAAATGACCTTGACAAATGAATCTTATTTGAATGACTCAGTATTTGACGGAATAATCTCAATTGAGATACGCAAAGTGCTACGATGAATGCAAATATTGGAAAAAGTAAAAAAATAGATCTTCTGATGAAGATATTTTTTTTATCTACTTCGACGAACTCTCGCAAAAAATCTTGCACCATCGACGAGGTCGACAAGTGAAAACATTGGTAATATCGATATAGAAAAGTATAATAAACTGACAGAATAGTTCAAAAGATTGAACCTTGATTACAAGAAAAATGTCTAAAGTTTCTTCAAACATATATTGAAATAGCCCCAGATAATGATTACTTAGCAAAAAAGGCAAATCCTATTTTTATAAGTAAATCAAAGTTACATTTTTTAAATTGCTTAGGAGTATTTTTATAATGCGTTTTACATTACAAGTTTACAGGTAGCTCACATTATTGGAATTGTTTGTTGCTGCAGACGTGTAGAGCTAACCAATATCAGAATGAAAAATATTCAAGTTCAAGATACTTTCATATTAAGTACACAGGCCGACAAAATTTAACGAAAGTCCTCACCCAGAAACGGGATATTTTACGCCCGAAGGATTTTGGTGCGCTAAATCCGAAGTAGACCGCAGAAATAACCCTATAAGTCAGGATTTTGAGATATCCTAACCTAAAAGTGCAAAAACACGCTTTTTTGCTATATTCGTGGTTATGTACCATTGCGAATAAAT
The DNA here is from genome assembly GCA_030064505.1 of Chouioia cunea. NCBI lineage: Eukaryota > Metazoa > Arthropoda > Insecta > Hymenoptera > Eulophidae > Chouioia > Chouioia cunea. Next base: position 15,336,508 of record JAOPFQ010000005.1, read on the forward strand.
TTTTTTTTCTAAAAACCGATAGCATCTTCTTCAAACAGCACTCTTATCCTTCAAAATCATGTCTCCAAATTTTAAATATCATCTTTTTTCAGTGAGATATCGATTATTGAAGTGAGATATTTTTCCAATTTCAATATTGCATTTGAAAGTATCCAATTTTTTAAAGAAACCGATATACAACATCTATGGTTTTCTTATGTTGTATCGTCCAAATTAAATGTGAAACTACTCCAGAATCTCAAATTATCCTAACGTCAAAATGCAAATAAGGACTAAACTAGATCTTGAGAAAAATTTTTGAAGAGACAAATATCTACGTATATGAGAATATGAAGAAATTCCTTACCCTCTGAAACCTGTAACCGGCGAGTGTATATTCCCAGACTCCTAAATCCCAAATTCATTAACCCTTCAAGTCACGCCATGAGTACGTGAATTCGATCCTAACCTTAATATGCTACCTGAAAATGTTTGGTGTCATTGTTCCAATATGGCAGACCAACCAAACATTTGATATTTGATCTGATTTGAAGGGGATTTTCTTTACATTTTTACTTATTTATATATTTCAGGAATCGATGAAGTCAGATTTTATGAAATTGAAACTCATTGTGAAGCACTCTCTTCTTTTTTCAAATTCAATCAAATCAGACATTTTTGTCAAGATTCAGTTTAGTCCTTATTTGCATTTTTAGGTTAGGAAAATTTGAGATTGTGGAGTAGTTTCACGTTTAATTTGGATGATACGACTTAAAAAAATAATATATATTGTATATCGGTTCATTTGAAAAATTGGATGTATTTAAATGCAATATTAAAATTGGAAAAGTATTTCACTTCAATCATCGATATCTCACTGAAAAAAAAATTATATTTAAAAATTGGGGACACGGTTTTGACGAATAAGAGTACTACTTGAAAAAGGCGTTATTGCTTTTGAGAAAAAACATTTATTCGCACTGGCACATAACCAAGAATATAGCAAAACAGCGTGTTTTTTGCACTTGTAGGTTAGGATATCATGAAAATCTGTCGTATAGGGTTAATTCTGAGGTCGGATTCGGATTCAGCGTACCAAAAGTCTTCGAGCACAAAATGTCCCGTTTCTGGGTGAGAAATTTGTCGGCCTGTATTTTTTTGCCAAAAACTAATAATTTCACAGAGCTATCGTTTATACTATCTGGAAGATTTTGCCTGTAAAAATATATTAATCAGCGACCTATAGATTCCTCCAAAACTGAAAGATTTTTCATTCTGTATAAAAACTGAATGTATTTGAATCATCCGATTGGCATCAACACTATCAGCTTCATTGAAACATGGAATTGTAGCATCGACTTACTTTTAATTTTTTTCTCAATATACAAAACACTACCTACAAAATTTAAAAAAAATCGAACTGTGAACAATGAGTATTGTCTGAGTTATTTACGTTTCAAACATTTCAAATTTTTTTGTTAGGATAGTTTATTTTTACAGTCTATAAATAAAGTATTTGTTCATTTTAATTACATTAAAATTGATATAATGAAATAATTATTGATTGTTCTAATAAAATATATGTAAATTTTTTTTTCTTTATTACAGAATTGTGAACTGACACATTTATCAATAATCTAAATATTTTTATAACGTACATTCTAACTCATTTCTTCTTTATTATATATACAAAGTCTGGCTATTAAATAACGAGATTGCTTATAAAAAAGAGATTTATTTTAAAAATTCTACAATAGAATGCTCCCCCTCCCCATCAATCTACTCCCCTCCGCTCGCCACACACCGTTCCATTCGCTTGTTTCATTGATCAAAGCAAAGCTGGAAGTATTCTTTTGTAGAAGCATTTAGGATTTCCGCCGATTTTCGCTTCACCTGTTCCATCGACTCGTACCGGGTTCCTTTGAAGACAGACTTGATCTTCGGAAACAGGAAAATGTCGTAGGGTTCCAAATCAGACGAGTATGGTGTGTGTTTGAGCAGTGGAGTGCCTGATGCAAGATCCACGACTTGTTTCTCCACAACTCCGGCCGTTTCTTATGAACTCGCTTTCACAGTATTGTCTAAACTTTCAAATAGTAAGTTTAGTTTACAGTTTCAGCCTCTGGAACCCATTTAGTCATTACGTTGTCGTTGATGTCGAAAAAAATTATTAGCATGGCTTTAAATTTTGGTTTTCGTTCATCAGATTATCGTTTATACGATTCGAAAACACGCGCACGAGATAGACAATTCTCATAGTAAGCCTCTTTTAACAGCTTATAACACTCAGTCGGAATTTTTTTTAATTTAACGAGAGATTTCACATTAATCCGTTGCTCGTGTTTTACGTCACGCGTTATTATCGCCGCGAGAAAAAAAAACAAATTTGTTTCTAACCTCTATAGAAAAATATTACTACAGCGACAAAAATGTGTTTTCGTACTAGAATAGTAGATGCTTCCAGCTATTCAATGCTGCGTTCGTTTCCCCTCTATTCTTCTTTTTCCTTCTGCTTTCTGCGCCCAGTCTCGTTATTTAATAGCCAAACCTCGTATTATATTTATGTATATGCAATATTATCCATAATGGAAACACGATAAACTTCGACCGATTGATAAGTGTATAAAGTTATTACTCCGCCAACGCTCTGAAATCTAACAAAAACTTAGTCGTGCATTAAAGCCCAATTAACAATTGAAAAACACAACTATTATCGGTTTTTAATTTTTTGACACTTTTTCATATGGCTTTGTGAGTTTTTCTTTTTGATCTTAAATGTATAATCTGTTTATCTATGTACGACCCTAAATAATTATACTGTTGCACCTTAATTCAGCGAATAATTTCTTTTTGCTTCTGTCATCCATTCTTCTATGTCGATCCAGCTATATGTTCCTTATCATTATTATTTCTATTTTTATCGTATTTAACTAATGTTAAAATAGGTGCCAATATCAAAATGCTAAAATAAATGTTCATTAAGGATTACATTTTATCGATATTTTTCGGTATATTAAAAAGCGTAAAAATACATTTAAAATTTTTCTTTGCAGTTGAAGTCTTCGAGTGAATGTGCTGTAGCAATTACGAGAATGAGCGTATGTCCTATGTGCGCAGGTTATGAACCTGAAAAAGCACTCGCTTGCAATGATATGTGTGAAAACGTGATGAAAGGTTGTCTCACACAACACACCGCTCTCGAAATTGAGTGGAATCACTTCGTCGGTAAGTAGATATTTAATTCATTAATAAAACAGCATTTTGCGAGTTTCTAACTAATGATGATAGATTATTATACAAGAACTATTCTCATGCCAAACGCTTAACTTTTTAGATTTGCTAATTAGCTCTGGGTACGTAGCATATTATATTATAATTAATATGCTATACTACGTTATAATAGGTAATATACTTTCTGCGTAAGCGGAATATCCATCTTTGTTGCGTGTTCAAGCGCCATTCCTAAATCAATGCTGCAGATATCGTTTATATACACACTATACTACAAAATTATCGCAAGAAAATTTTTCATTAAAATATTGTTACTTTTCAAATGCTTGCAGCTCCATCAATTTAATCGTATGAAGATGATTTTTTTTATTTTGCAGATACTTATTTGTACTTTTAGTTAAAATTCATTGAAAATAAATGTGAGTCAATGTCACATTTTTATGTCTTAATGTCTTCAAATTTTTGTTCACAGTTAACAATGTGCACTGCGAAATTTTTCAACAAAAACTTTTCAAGAAGCAATTAAAAAATCAATTTTCTACGATTTTTTGACTGAGTTATTCTATTTTAAATATAGTCCTGCATTTTTAGCAAATGCCGCGAACATCAAAGTTATATGATACGTATCGTGAGGAGATTGCTAGTCGGACTTTACGTATCATTTTAGCCCTGATATCAACAGATTGTGTAAATCATTAGTCAAATTAAGAACCCTGTGGTTCGTCAATTCCGCAATATTTTATGACTTAAAAAAAACGGTATGACGTCTCGGGTAATGTTGCTGGCGGTGGTTGGCCAAACACATACTTACATTCGATTGGATCAAGCGTTCCTATATATCCTGTAATACTGGAATATTACTGTGTATTGTACGTAATAACGAGGAAGCTAATCTTTGATAAACCTAGCTTCTTACGTTAAATAAAATTACCCTGATTGTTGCAATTGTCAATTCTGCGAGATAATTGTCTTATTGCTTCAGTTATAAGAAACTAGAACGGAATTCGTTTTCCTATATATTTGATGCTTGTGAATTTTGGAATTAGCCATGGGTATCGGTATATCGATTGAATAAGATACGTTTACCTATCACTTTTGTATTATAGTTATTTATAAGTAACCATCTTCTTAAAACAACACATGTACGAAATTGATTACAAAATGAAAGGACATTTTGTAATTTCACGGGTTTTATAAGTCCAATTTGTGTGACAATTTCGTTATTATGTTGTTAGCCATGTCTGAAAAGAGTCTTGAACATAGTTAATTATATAGATGTTAAGTCCTTTATTGACTCTCCATAAGGGTTGAGATTTTTTACTTCTGTAAACGATGAATCAATGAATTTGTATTATATAATTTTCTATGGGAATGAAATAAAGTATAACAATGATTCAGAAACAATAAATATGGCTTTCGATGACTCTATCATGAGTATTTACGAAAAATATTTACAAAATGCTATAGAAATTACCCAGATATATAAAGTCAACCAATCAATAAAGAGCACTATCTACAATTTTTAAGTCATTTGCGTGAATTAAAAATTCCGAGTTTCAAAACAATTCATGCATTTTTGCTCAAATACCATATTGTGTTGATATTACAGCCTCCGTATTTGTCATGCATGTTTCCATATGAGTTTTCTTCTCGAAGTGGAGGAAAATTATTGATAAGATTAAAATGGAATCGCAAAAAGTAATAAAAGTTATAGTGAAATATATGTACAGGTGATTAAATTGAAGGGGGGAATATCGGCATATAAATAAAAAAAAATTCTAGAACATAACTTAACATTTTTATTACTGCTTAAATATACCTAGCGTGCAAGTATACGATGATGTATTTTTTGTAATTTTTAATGGACATCAAGTACCCTCGGGTAGCTTAATGACAAGTATGACACCTGGAACCTACCGGAACTTTATTGCAATATTACCTCGGCGGAACAAGTTCTGCTCCTTGGTGAGGTGTTTATAATTGGTTGGTAGTTCTTAACCTATTCGTCTATTTTTCTCATTTCTCTTTCTTTCGATGAAGGAATCTATCCTGCTCGATTCAACTTATGACGTAAACATGATCGCTATTGGTTTGCCCTTATATATGCCCTTATAGCCTTTCAACTTCTGTAACGAGTTCGTTTCTATCGAATTCGTGCGTGGACCAGGTAAATAAGACAAATTCCGCACAATCTTTTATTTCCCTACACAGACAGCTGTCTCGGTCGAGTCTATCCTCTGTCTTAACTAAGTTCTCTCAAAAACAACCATGGGCATTAAATACTTGTGTCAGGCAATGTTAAGATATTTTACTTATAATGTGGATGTTCATCTCGCATTGCACTATGCTGATTAAATTAGGAAATGCTAAAAAAACTGCTGATAGCTGTTTATCTGAGTATTGTGTTGAAATAAACACGAGGTACCTTTATAGGACAGGTTGGGCTTAAGTGTAACAACGACATTACCAATGTTAATCTTGAGGTTATTTTAAAGGTTTTTTTAAAGGTCAAAGGGTTTTTAATGGACAAATTTATTTGAACACCAGATTCAATAAATATAAAAATTTAACGTTAAAATGTGTGGCAATGACTTTATTTTTAAATCAATATCGGAAATTTGTAGAATTAGCATGATGGAATTGAGAATAAAGAAAGGAAAGGTTTTTGCGAATAAAGAATTGAATGAGGAATAGATAAAAAATATGTGTTTGAATAATACTCGATAATAGTTGTTAAGCTTTCTACTTTTGCGTTCGCTAGCCGCCGGTGATATCTCAATCATTTGGTGTTATTCTCACCTATCCTCTGCTTTCTCTTTACTATCAACGTATGATTGTCTTGTTAGCGCCAATTTTTCCAATTTTCCTTCAGATCCAACGTTGGTTGTTCCTATACCATTTGATCTTTTCATTCTCGCTCAGCATCTCAAACAAAACAAAATTATATAATAGAATAATGTACATCTATTTTTCTCCGTTAAGTGACGTTGTTGGATGGGAGTGAATTAAGACTGCCACAGCCTCCTCCGTTGTAAGAAAAATAGAAGTAGAAGTCGGTAAGCAAAGTAACAAAACCAGGCTATATGCCTGCTTGCAAAAAGATTGAACAGCGACCACTTTGTTAGAAACTTAAACTTCAAAACAAAATCAAGAAAATAAATATTCCATGATATGTTAACCAAACATTTTTAGAGTTTATCTTGAATTAAAAAATTGAATATTTTTTTCCTTTTTTTTAAACAATATTTTAAACTAAAATGTGCACAAAAATGTCATAACAAATTGGACTGACGTTGGGTAAACGTTTTTTATAGATCGATGAGTCATTTGGATAAAAAAATTATTTGAGAACTCTACTTGAAAAAGTTAAAGTGCACGCTACGTATACACTTAAAATTGTATATGTAGATATTCTGCCTACGTATACAAGTATTACTGTATTACCATGGGACAGTATTTTGCATAATACTTGCTGTTGATTGTAATTTTTTTTTCTCTGAAAATTTAACGCTGTTACCTTGCCTGCAGATGGTACGGTTATGAATCAAAGTAAAAACTCTACTCTTGCTGTGAAACTTCGTCGAACATTAGACTGAAATATCCTCATCATACTGCTATTGTTTTATTGTGAGTTTTTACAGCATCCATCTTGCGCACAGCTTTTTCATGTTGAAATTTTCAGTTAGTATACGATAATCAGCACTTTTTGAATTGCTTACTATGTTTTCTAGCTCCCGCACTTTTAGTCGACGGTCATCCAATACCACTTTGTGGATTTTGTCACCATATCTGGTGTTGGCCGACCAGTACGTTGATTGTCTTGGCAAATCATTCGTCCTCGTTTAAATTATGACATTCTATATGACTATATTATACTGTTGTAAGCGAAAAAGTAGTCTTACCCATAATAGAATCTAGCTCCGTTTTAATATCAGTCGGACTAAGATCTTTCAAATGAAAATATTGCATCATATAACGATGGCAAATTTTTTCCGTTTTTATCAATTTACTAGAAGCATTGACTACTGATGCCTTCCAAACATATACTGTGTAACGTAATATCTTCAAACTTCAATCTTGAGCTTTTTAAAGTTGATTCTTTTTGTCGTAGTCATTCTTTTCAAGCAACAATCACCGTCTTACGTCAGGTTGTGTACTTGTATCTATTCAAAAGATGCGGTTTTTCGAAATTGTTTATCAAAAAGTTAAGAAACTTCATCATTAAAATTTAGGGCATGTTTCTACTTCGTATAAAGTGCAAGAAGACACCGCGTATAATTTACTTATGTCTTTTATGCATTTATGTTTATAAAATTCCAATTTTGTGTGATCTTTCGTTTATACACAAAACATGAAACAATAATAAGCATACGATAAACGGAAAAGAAAAAAATACTCAATAGTAATTTGTAGCAAGCCACGCCACTACAACTCTAGAGTTATAGCTGTATCTACGGCACTATTGCTATAATTATATTCACTTTAGTATTGCTAGAGAAAAATAGAAACATACAGACAGAAAAAAAGAGTAAGTGGATAATAGGCGAGAGTGGGATGACGAGAAAATACAGACAGAGAGAGCACGGTATGTGAGTGACAGGTGAAAGTGAGAATGTTACGGATTTATTTAACTTTCTTGGGTTGGTTTTTGTTTTTGCTGGCTATATTTCGCGAACATGCGATCCAATAAAATAAGAACATTTTTTTAAATCGCCTTTTAATATTTCAGTTTATCAAAAGATTACTATATTTGAACGATATAGATGATGCTGTATTTAATAAAATTGCAAACTGAATGAAGGTCTTATAAAGTCAAATAAAACATCGCCATTCAATTCATTGAAAATTATTAACTATAAGATGAAATGATAAGTTTTCGAAAATAACCTGAAAAATAAATCCTAGGCTACATAGTTAAATTACGGACACACATAATAATTAATTTTTAATTTAAAGTAATGGAGTAATCGAATGAAATCTCGATTGTAAAAAAATATTGAAAATTTGCAGACCTATGATTTTTCATAAATAACCACAAACGGGACATTCTACAGATTAAAAAATAATGTGTATATATATAAGACTGGCTGATCCATATGCACACAACTAAAATTTAAAAACTGTTAGAATTACTCAAGTATAAGTTTGAGATTTTTTTTAATATTATCATTTGGAAGAGTACTTTATAATAGTAAACTACATACTTCCGTATAACTAAAATCTCCTGTGCTGTTTTATTTATTAATGGTTAATCAATTCATTTTATTTCGATATCTCTGATTTATTTCAATTTTTAAAATTCTTTATTACCGCAGATGCTGTGGATAAAATTGCCGACCGCCTTCTAGGACCATTTAACATCGAAATGCTGGTGAGACCGATAAATTTAAAAATATCCGAAGCTATAATGAATTTCCAAGAGAGTAGCAGCGATGTGTCACAAAGAGTATTCACAGGTTGTGGCAGACCGGTACTAGGTCGCCGACGTAGGCGTCGAAGACGACATGCTGAATTAGAACACACCCCTGATCATAACGAAGGTGATAGAAGAGAAGATGAATTTAAAAATAATGAAAATGATTATGAGAACGAAGATATTGAAGAAGGAACGGAATTCGAAGCTTCTTCAAAATTCAGAGAAGATGACGCAGCTGGCACAAGTGGAGCCTTTCTGGACAAACTTGTTAAAGAAATAAAGCAACGCGTACGCGACTCACGCCAATTTTGGATATATTTACCTTATAAATTATGCAACGATAGAAGCTTAGCGGCACCTCCTTCGCGAAGTCGTGACTGTTGGAACGGCACGCACCTTGATAAGTACAATTATCCCTTGACCCCCAGTGGTCTTGAATCTGAAAATTTCAATTCAGAGTTGCAAACTTCTATCCAGTCAACAAGTTCGTCGTCCTCGAGTTCCAGCATCAGTGGTGTCAATTTAGGCTACGGCCATACAGTAAATGGTGTACGCGAACAGATATTTGCATTGAGTGGTATTAGTAACAGACTGCGGCTTGCATTTAATGGTCATGACGTTGATTGGGCTGACATTGAGGAGACGTGGTCGAACTCGGGTAGCGGTTCTGGGGTTTCATCCACCGATCCTATTACCGATGATGAAGATGGTTTTGATGAAGGACTTGAATCAGAATCTCCATTAGATCACAGCCGTGAACACGTCCATAATCATGATCATGAAAACAATCGTGATCAAGATATTAGTCACAATGAATTTAAGACGAGTCGGCCAGTAGCTGATCCTCCAGGCCAACGAACGCCACTTCCTGGTCAGTTTTCGCCGCCAAAGCAGAATAATATCACGGGTGACGGATCCACTGCCATTGCATCGAGTATGTCACTCGAGCGTGCTCTCGCCACATATTTGCTACCAATTGTTGTTATGTGGTTTGGCGGCTGTTTTGCCGAATGGCTGTGATCATTTTTTCTGCGTCTTTCGATTGTAAATAGTTTATGTCTCTATCAAAATGACACTGCTACCTTGAACGAGCTCTGTGATATTATTCCATTTGCTCGTTTTTTCATTGTTATTTAATCCTCTTTGCTTCCTTTATTATATCTCGGTAAACTTGAGTCTTATTTCACCATTTCCATTTTCATCATTTCTACAAGTGTTCTTTTCACTATTACTATTAATGCTTTCTATCTATTGTTAGATTATGTATCTATTTTGATTAATTGCACGTACAGTCATTCGACTATGAGCTCGCTTGTAGTAATCTTAGTCAAAATAAGCATTGTTAGTAAAAAACTGACTGAATGTATAAAAGGTGCCGATTCTCCATGTTGGCAAAATTTTTTACTGGTTGTTTTTATTGCACTAGCTTATTAATCGTATTATGTACTTATTTATTGTGATGCGAGAACAATGATGTAAGTTATTTTTATTTTTTCATTTTTTAGGCTAAATTCTTAATTATAACGTGCTTTGTGGGAATATCTCAAATTATTTGATAAATGTCTTTATAATGAAATTGTAATTGTAGTTACGATCCTAAAATGAGCTAATAACTTTTGTAAAATGCGATATGTGAACTGTTATGAGAATAGATCTCTGTGATAAAATTTATCAAACTATAAATCCCCAAAGGATTCCATAGTACTGCCAATTTTAACTTTTAGTAATAACTTTAATTATACATTATCATTATTCTGAAAAATTTTATACTTTCGATAAGTATTTCTTTTTTATATCAATAGATTTATTAATAAAAGATTGCCATTATTTTGGCTTTGATATCAACAATAATTAAGATATGTAGGTATATGAACCGATAATTGTCACGGCATAAAGCAAATTGGAAGAAAAAAGTAAGTAAAATAATAGACTGTGATTGTTGTGACTTTATGAATATAACTCTTTGTATCATTTCTGAAAAACTCTATTCCTTTATTGAAAAATGTGTTTGTTTTATTTTCATTATTTTTACGTCTGGTGACTATTTTTACCAAAATCCTATCCTAATAGTTAAAAAATCCAAATAACGTCCTATATAAAATACAGTAATAACATTTTTATGAGAATTTCATAGAAATTGGTGATTCTACGTGAATGTTATAGAATCGTGTAATTTTTAATAAATGTGATTGCAAATAAAATATATGCCTATAAAATAAGATGACATTTCATAATTAATCTAAATAAGATTAATATTTATTTAAGTTAGCCTGTTTCAGAAAGGAATTGTCTATAAACCACTGTTTCGAAATTTCTAGTGTTGTCAAAAATGCATGATACTCAAATATTTTACATTACATTACTATAGACATATTTAATAATGTCTATAAGGTTATACGGTCAGCAAACATTTCAGTACTATGCGTTTTAAATCATAAAATCAAAATTTTTCCTTTTTTGTATGTAAGTAAAGAACATTGAACCCCTAAATCAATGTCAAAACATAAGATTTTTATATTAAAATTACTATCAATCGTTCATAAAATTTTTTAAATAAAATTAACATCGCATTAAAATGCCTTAAAAGAAATATATTTGGTGAAAAATTTATTATCAAAGTATTAAAGTTATATATCTAAGACAGGATTACCACACATATAGTAATAAAATATGTCATGTAACGCTAAATTGCATAGTCTTGGCATCATATGTTTATAAAAAGTTACAAATCATTAATTAGTTCATTTATTGTAATTTATTTGTGTACTTGCAAAATATTTTTAAATAGTTTCCCTATTTTACATCAAATTTGTTAATAATATAGGTATTCGTAGATACCGCATGAATGGAACAAATATCTGGAAGTTGTGTACTGTAATTAAGTTCGGTTAAATACTAAATGTAGGTGATAGTAGAAGAGCTGTCTGTAGAAAAATATTAATAATTATATAAATCATTAATCATATATTTGATACTCCATGACATATTAATAGCGAAAATTCTTTGCAACGATCGAAAAAATTACGCGTTTACCAATGGTGATCAAAGTTGGATAAAATAAATCCTTAGCATACTAAAAGTATAAAACATGAAACTCGGTACAGTGATAATATTTGATGTTCTGATACAGAATATCCATGTCGATGGAGAATATTTGAAAAGAAAGTATCTCCAAAAGCCTGAAACATCCGTAAAATAGTTGCCGATACGGGTAGCACTTGTCGCACTTGACCGGACCTGCACACCATTTACTTTTATTTTTCAACCATGGTTTCATGAATTAATTTTGACTAATTAATGCCAAAACTATAGTGAATTTTGCATCCCCAATTCTGGGCGGAATTTCCTAATCTAGAGCTGATGAACTTTCATCTCATGCTACTTCATTATTTTCGAATAATCAATGTTGTTATTTCATCATTAATGTATTACAATTTAACTTACAAAGATATAAGTTCACTTCTAAATTCAATGTATAAAATTTGTTAGAATGCTTAAGTACACACAAATGTAAATGATATTTTAAATAAAAAGTCAATCTCTTCGTCTAAAAAAAAACATAAAATGTGACAAGAATGAACTTGCATGGTGTAGAGTGTGAGATGATATCATCGGTGTCGTCGATATAGGAAGTAAACTGATAAAGTTCAAAGCAACTTTTGGTTAATCTTTATATGACGGTGCTTTGGTTGAGACATTTTTTTCCTTGTAGACAAATAAATTATCTCTAGTTAAAATTATATTTCCTAGGTCATTTTATTATTAAAGAAGCTTATAATCCTTCAAAACTTAAGTTGTATTTCAATAATGAACAAAACAATAATTATGTAAATTTATTAGATATAAAGAAAATATTAATATTGAGTATAAAAGGATATGAAATATAGGGTTTTTAGGATTTTCTAAAATACTTTTATTTAAGGCTATTTTATACAAATATACAAGTAGAATCAACTAATTTAGATTAGGAACCAGATTTAATCAGAACCTTGTCATATATTATACTGGATACGGTTTAGATTCCTGCATATTTTATGGATTTTCAACCAAGCCGATTGAACCTTTTCTCTATTTAAGCGTGTAGAGTACTAATAAATGCAATTTTATTAGCCATATTACAAGAACATTTTATTTTGGTTAATTTTTTTATTAACTAACTAACGATTAACTAACTTTCCAAACATATGTTATTTTTATAGTAATTCATTAATGCTTTCATGTAGACTGTTCAAATAATTACACGTCTTTTGTAGATTAAAATACATATAAACGTGTCAATTTTTAAAATAGGGTGATGTTGATAACAATTATTTACCGTATAAACCCTAGTAAATATTTGTATAATCATTGCATTACTAATTCAACATTTGGTAAGCATTTGTATATTTTTAAATGTAAAATGAATATGTTACATGTATTAGTTTATTAAATATATTCAATGACGAATGAATTTAGGATAGGCCTATTTTTATATTGGACTACAAAATCGTTAGTAGCAGTATTATATAGAAGTCTAAACATCACCTGTATGTTTTCATGTAGTTATTGATAAAAACCCATAGAAATATTTTAATTAAATTTATTATCAAGAAAAATTGCAAATTTTTATTGTTTGATAACAAAAAAATAATTGGCAGATCCTATTATTCAGTTGACAAAATGCAATTTGTAAGGGATATGAATGAGTAACGTTAAAATACAATTAGTTGTTTACTAACTTTTCAAGCCGTACAAACAGTTTTAAAGATTATTTTAAGTCTACATGAATATCATTATCATAGAAATATTGCCATATATATACATTAAATAATTATTGTCAATATTTTATTCTTTTAAGGAATTACAGGTGTATGTGTATTATGATTCACAAAAAACGTGGAATTTGTTGACCGGTTTATGTACAGGCATTAAGTGATAGTATGCATTTATTAGTTTATTAATATATAATATATTAATAATTATTAATATTAAAATAAAAAAAATAAAAAATTAGTATCTTGAAATAGAGAAAGACAAAGCCTCGAAAGCTGATGATTCAGCTCAAACAACGTGAAATCATAAAATTCTTCCTCATTTTTTGCTATAAAACCAAGGTTAAGTCGAGCCCTAGATAAGGGCGTTCGATAAATATATGTATAGAATAGAATGACGCTCTAGTTTTATACGTCTATTGACCTTACTACTGAATCGAAAATATTTCTATAACACCGCCTACTCATTGCATTTGTAACGCTTCTTTGTAGCGGTACGATGATCTATCTTATCTATCTAGTTGCCTCAAATCTGGATCAAACCAAGGAGTATATTTCATGTTAGAGCTAACCATTTTCAATGGTACTGGAGCATTTGATGGAATGAAAGAATAATTTGTTAGAAACGAGAATTTCTGTGCAAGTGGCTGAAAACTATACAAGCAAAGTCAACTACGGCTGTTCTCAATATACTTTCTTCTTGCTTTTGTCTCTAGTCGATTTCCTTCTTTACTCTCCGATTTCCAATTTTAGTTTGTTTAATAATATTTTTATTAAACAAACTAAAATGTACGGCATATTTTCCCGCAATCTTAATTTTCATAATTACTTTATTTCATGAATTAAGCGTATCATATTAGTCATGTAAAGAAAAAGTATTGCAACTATAAAATAGCTCTCATTAAACATTGATTATCCGTTAGCGCGCAATAGAAATTAATTTTGACTTCAATTTAGGATTATTATACGAGATACACAATTGTTATATGAAATGATAAAGTTTAGTGTAGAAAAATATAATATATTTTTTTTAACACCCCAATTACAGTGATAGTTTACAATAAAAGAAAACGGAGTACATTAATTTATAATTTGGATTCGCAAATAGAAAGGAAGAGGCGAGTGGTGTAAGGGTTTCAATTTTCGAAAGTTTTTAAGGAGTTTAGATTTATTGTACAGAGGACATTGTCATAATACATGTTCATACATAGTTATTATATACTATATATATAGTATATAATACATCTTCCAAGTCATAGTCACACTTAAAGTTAGTTGATATGACGCGATCGACACCTGTTAATAGTGGATATCATTTCTTTCAGATGATCTTAACCAGTGCACCAGGGCGTAGGTTGAGAGCTTTAGCATCTTTGGAAATAACCTTTGCCTTTTCTGTGTTGCTTCAGAAGTTAGAGTAAGAATAGTGTTAGAAATGGAGTGATATTTATGAATTTCTGTGAAGTTGGTATATGAAATTTTGAAGAGGATATTGCGAACTGAGCGAGATGCTACTTTGGCAAGTTCATCACCTCTGTCATTGTCTTCAATGCCAAAGTAAGATGGACTCGAGAAAAATTTATCTTATAAGTTATTTTCAAAGCTAGTATAAATTTTATCTTTGCTAGTTCTGACGAATTTTATATTAGACGATTTTTTTAAGTAATTACTGTTAGTTACAAGAATTTTGATATAAATTCGGATATGGTACGATACCCAACTGTCTTTTGTTATTTCAAAATTTATCTTGTCAGTTATATTGGGATTAAAGAAGATCTAAATTTGATGAAGAAGAACTGAGGTTACGAGTAATAGTATTTGCATTACGTAGAAAAAGATTTTAATTATATAAGCTATTAAGTCGCTTTTCACCGTAGGTATCATTGCCATATGAATTCCAGATCTGAAGGTGGGTATTGAAATCACCTATGAAAATAATAAAGCCATCTCTATTAACATTACTAAGAATTTCATGCTATATTATAGGCAATATATTAGTAATATGAACACTCGCATTTTCGACTGAAAAGTCGGGGCACTTGAGGTCAGTTACTTTAGTAAAGGCTGCTAGCACAATAAAGGAGGTCTTCTGCATGCTCTTATTCAGCAGCAATTTTATTTTTTTAGCCAATCGCGCTACTTTTGATGTGCTCTCGGTTCGGATGTCCTGACGCTTCATTCATTCTTCATTCATTTTCTTGAGGTAATAAAAAGAGATAAGCAATCCGATGTTAAATTCTAAGCTCTTCATTATTCTGAAAATCACTGAAAATCCATCGTTAAAATTATAACTACTATATGAGTTGAAATGTTGACTGTTATCGATTAACAGTGCACACAAGCACGTTGAAACTCTTGTTGGCGTTTTTGATCGTAACCGCCTAAACACTTTTTCAATAAATTCTCTTTAGAGAGATCTTCATAGATCTGTAGTAAATGTTCTTGTACATCAGAATGTAGAGGTTGAAGATATTTATAAACCTTTATTCATTCCCATAAGAATTTTCTTTCAAAATATCAGAAACGGTTTGTGAATCATCATCATTGGTGATGACGTCAGTTTTAAACGAAAAACTGCGTTTTTCCAGAAACCGTCGCCTAACGCTTGTAATTGTAAGAAATATCTTCATTTCTCTTTATTGATTTTTTTTCTTCTTTAACAGCATTTTTACAACTCTTCATAGATAAATGTTCGATGCTTGATCAATGTACTAGAGTATGTTATGGTATACTTTCTTACTGAACTCTGCGTCCTGCGCCAAAATCCATCAAGTCCAAAAATAAATCGATGCCTTTCAAGCCACTATTTAATAATCTCATTATAAATACTATTCTGCGATTGATTTCGAATCCAATGTTAATGAAAGGGCCAGAGTCAATTGTATTTTCACCGTACTTATATGAAACAACGAGTTTTTACTTAAAATCACGCTGCGCCGTGTCTTTAAATTTGATGGTTTCTTTGCGAGATTCGCAACACAATAATTTAAAAAGAACTTTAAAAACGGTAACAGATTCAATTATTCTGTACCGATACAAATAGTCAATTAGTGTATCTTTTGCAAACGCTGAGGATAATTCTTGAGCACTAATACTGAAACCTATTGTCTAGCCTTCCTCTGTTGTATATTGATTTTCATAAAACGAGCTTGTATGTTGTGAGAAACGATCATTTTTATTTAATTCATCCTGTTGCACAAGAAGATATGTTACACAAATAGTGGTAAACTAAACGACAGAAGAAAACTAGCCAGCTGTAGTAAAAGCTTCTGAAAAAAGTTTCTTTCTATATTTTACAAAATTCGTCAAGACTATGTGACGAGACTCTTGGTCGTTAGCTGGAACCCGTTGATCATCTTTTCGGCAATAGTAGCCGAGTGCTCATGAGACGTTAACGGCCTTTAATTTATTTTGTTTGTACAATAGTAGGGCGAAAGAGACAAGGTACATACATCAAGTCAGGATAGTTGCGATCGAATTATTGTGAGTTTCGGTTTGTTTTTGTGGAAAATTTAAAATTTTTGCGAGTTGATAGTGCGTTTCAATTAGAAGTTATGAGATAATAGTTTCTTGTTTTTTGTTTGTGGTTAATTCTGATCAGGTGAGTACCTCATCCCTTCGCGTTTCAACTAGTACCTCAAAATCTGTATATGTACGCTATACAAATTTAAAATACACATTAGTACAACGAAAAGTGGTAAAGCAGCTGTTACAGTTTATTCTAGGTGTCATTTACATGCCTATCTACTTCGCGCATCAAACGTCGTAAATGAAAATATCTATATCAGCTAAACCGCGTTAAATTTCGTTCTATAGTTTTAACATCATGCTCTTAAAATGTTATACTTTTGATTTATGCAATGAAAAAATCGATTTTCTAATCAATCTATACGAGGGTACCTTGTTAAGTAATTATTTACTAAATAAATTGACTTGATGAATTTTTACCTCTGTAATGTTTCAGTAATAATCTGGTACGAGAGAGTATGGCCTCAAATGCATCATTAATATTTTACTTAAAGCTTAATACAATGTCCATTTGAGCAATTGTAAATGACTTGATGTTTGTATGGTTATAATATTACATTCTAAAAACTAGAGAAAGTAGAATAATTACGAAAACTCAAAGTTGGTGAAAAATGTTAAATGGTGTATCGGAACAACAAGTTACATTTCGCAGTCGTCAAACGGAAATGGGCAATTATACAATTTCGAAAAAGGAAAATATCAGAATGAAAATTATCAGAATTTTTTATATCGGAGTAGTAATTTATCGGAAAGCATGGTATTCGGAAATTCAAAAATTTGGAATATTTCTTGTTTCGATAATAAAAAAATTGGAAAAATTATTGTCATTGATATAAATAATTCGGAAAATTAAAATTCAGAAACGCAGCATTTGAATATTTAAACATTTGGAAAGAGAAAAAAAGGGCGTGTCATCAAAAAACTAAAAGCGATCCAAGTAAACGTTAATTAAATTTCGTATAAAAGAATTGTTTGTTATACAGCATCACCTTCCCGTATGTCTGTGCCAGAACAGCAAACAGCCTTGACGTGTAATATTAAATCTTTTAAAATTAAAAGGTTAACCTATAATTGAATTTTCATTTTTATTAATACTGTTACAATTGAAAATTTGAGTTTCCAATTTTATTTATTCCGAACTTTAAATTTGTCATCTATAGCAATTCCGAAATGTTTATATCAATTAAATTAATTTTTCCGATCTTTTCGGTAACAAAACAAGGACATCCCGAATCCATATTCTTCTGAAATGTTAAGTTTCGGAATTAAAATGAATAGTCGAAATATTGAATGTCCGAAATCTAGGGTCTCCGATAGATTATTATGATTAAGTAAAACATTGCGTAATACTTATATCATGGAACCTGTTTATACATGTACGAAAAAGAAATTTCGTATTAAACATTCAGAACTAAAAAGAAACAGAAATGTCGTGATAAAATAAAATTATATATTTTATGAAATGATTCAATTAATTTGTGAATGTAGTATATATAATAATGTAATGACTATTATATATCTGTAAAGAATTACATAATAGAGCTAGAACTATTTTATATTTGTAATCTTGTCATGTATACTTTGAGCTTATTCGGATTATTACTTGAACATTTATTATCATGTGTTATATTCGATTTATTTTGAAAATGTAATTATTTTATGAAGGCTATCAAGTACTCTGTATAATTTTGATTTTGAATCTTAATGTGAAATAATAGAAATAATGAAGATTGCCATGAATTTTTAAGTCATTCGAATTCATTTTAATCAATTTGATAGATTTAAAGAACCTTAACTATTTAAATAATTCGCGTTTCTTAATAATCGCTAGAAATGAGATATGCACGGATAATTGCGCAGTTACAGTTTATATGCCGAAATTTCTGCGTGACATGACAGAATTTATGTAATTTTTAAGTGTCTGAATCGTTTTTAAAGGCTGTATCTTAGTTCTGAAAAGAAAACGATAATAGGTCTATCTAGCGATTTAACGCCATGCCATGTAGCGGTAAAACGTGAATATTGGTAGTAATAATGCCTGTGCCGAAATGACAGCGCAGCAAGTGTTATAGTTTAGCAATTTAAATGTGTAACTTAAATTTATACAAATAACTCAGTTGTTTATAATATTTTTATTTTCACAAGTGGTTTCAATCACATTACTAATGCGGAAACTTTCTAAGAATTTTTAGTTTAAAACAAGGTAAATCTATTTTCTGGAATTATAATTTCCATTACTTTAACATGAGTGGATTAGACTCCATATATTTTATAAAGAGCAAACCTCATAAATCTTGTCATGTATATATAAGTTTCTGTCATTCCAATTTTTAAATTGATGGCCAAAAGGAGGCGCTTGCGTTTCGCGGGTGAGATATTTAACTAGCCTATACCACTAAAGTACTTACTACCTGTGCTATTTGTGCTGCACTTTCTGTGGGTGTTAATAATAATATACATCCTCGATCAAGAAAAAAATACACGTGTTTATGAAGAAAAGAATCGGAACGCTAGTCCGATTTTATTTCAATTACGATTGTTCGGATTACTACGAGTATATGAAAGTAATCATATTATGATATTTTGCCTCAGTACATAGTGGTGTCACCAGGAATATAAGAATTGCACGACTGCATTTCAAAAACATTTCAAGTGGTTATCATCGTAAGAATTACCATTTATTAAACTGGATAGATTTACTGACGTTTTTTAATTTAGTGATCTTTTGTCAAGAGTATGTTTAATTGATTTTTAATTATTTATATAAATATGAAAGTAACAATAATCGCTTTATATTTCAGAATTCTGTTTTCTAGATTATTTCTTTTATAATGACGATGACAAAAGCATATTTCGATTGAAAGTTATAATATATTTCTTAATAAATTCATAGTTCTATTAAATAATATCAAATCTATGAGCTATTAAAAAAATAATTTAATATTGAATTATTTACTCAACATAGGACATATCTTTATAACACTGTATATGTATTAATAGTTATATGAATATTTTCATTAATAATTTATCATGGTACTGAGTTTCTATAATTTACAATGCATTTAATATTTAATTAATATATCTATAACATCATTTTTTATATTGTTAAAAAATTTAGAAATATCAAAGAAAATAAAAATAAAAACTAGTATTTGTCTAATTGATAGATTAAAACTATGTATCTGAATTGATGTACATGTGTAGTAAGAATTCAATCTGTATATATATGCACATACATTTACAATTCTTTACCTTAGTTATATTGTAAATGGCATGTTAGTGAAGTAAGTAAAAAGGATTATTCGGTATTGTATCTTTATATATTTATCATGTTAACATAAAATATATCAAATTGCATTAATATCATACTTGAGAAGTACATTATTTTTTTACTTTCATTTATAACAATTTATATTGCAAATAGTCCATTCCTATTAGCAATAGTTTTCAAGATCCTATGTATGAATTAGTATAAATCTGGAAATGGATTTTGACTGATAATAACGTCATTTTATGTATGGAATTTTACAGGAAACAATTAAGAAAATGTATAAGAGTTACATATGAGGGATATTAAAGACTAGAACATAATGGAAATTATTCAAAATACATGCAAAAAGACAAAAAATAATATTTTTATTTGTAATATATATGTTGTATGTAGTATATACTTTGAAAAACCATTTGTATAATGTTAACTAGAGATTATTTTTAGTAAAAAGTAGTTAAGTAAAATTTATAGTTAAATCTGTTAATGCAGGTGCACATTATTTTAATTCTAACTTTAATATTTTGTTAAACAGTTATAAATTAAATTTTTAGAATAAAGACATTTGAGTTTTCGTCAGCATGCAATTATTTCTTAAAGAAGTTTGATATATGAATTTATAGTAAAACTTTTATTCAAAAAGATCCTTTTTTTAATTTAATTAAACTATTGATGTCTAAAAAAGATCCAAATTATAAATACTTCACCTATGTACTCATAAACACTTTTGAAATAAGGGCTTAAAGTGAAAAATATTAACTTGTATACCAGTAGAAGCCAAATAGGTTTTATATTTATATCTTTTGGAACTAGTGAATGATTTTTTCCTGTGTAGGAGCACTTACTCAATTGCATGAATCCAGTGAATGGTGATTCATAATTTCTGAAAATATTATTTTGGAAACAAAAAATATTATATACTATGGCAGTGCATGTATAAATTATGTATGAATTTGATAAATTACTCTGATATATTCTCTTGATGTTCTTAGTTTTGAAAGAACTAGAACTAAGAAAAAGTATTGTCTAATAACTTATATGACAGGAATGATTTACTGGTATCTTTCATTATATGTCAATTGATTGATAAATTATTTTTGAATAATAAAAATCATATAAAGAAGTTATCCCACATGACACGTCGTCAAGGTATAGCTGTCATTACATAAAAACATGCATTATTATGTTACGGATGTATAACGTATATAAAAATAAAGTAATATTTATTAAAATATTGCTAATATCTTTTATATAAAGACAGGTATTAATGTCAATACCAATTACAAAATATATGTGCCATAGTATTTGGTTATACAACTGAACTAATTTGAATAGTAAAAAGAAGTCCAGTAAAATTATACTGGAGATTAATAATGTTAATTCTGTGAAATTGTTTTAATATAATTATAGTTTTAAGCAGTTACAAATACAACCTTTTTTGAAGGTTGAGTTTACTGATACTTTTAAATTATCAAATAAAATTTAATGTCATTGACAAAAAAAGTCAGCAAATTTTTAAAACGTGAATAATTTTTCTTATAAAAAGTTTATTACGTAATAGAAAATTGATTTGAAAATCAATTTTTAAATCAATTTTTTATAGATACAATCATTATCTATTCAACCGTGTCAAATTATCCAAGTTTAAATTATCAGTTCTAACGATATTCATTTGTGAAGATTCAATTGTTAAAAATTATTAACAAAAATAGTTGTATACATGTGAGTTATATGAAAAATAGTGCTTTATGTAAAATTTCTTTTAAACAGATTATGCAAAAGTTTATGCAGTAAATTTATTATTCTTTAGGCAGTATTTATACTCTTTATGCTGAATCAAATAGAAGAAACATATTTTTGAAATAGCCTCGAATTAACCATGTAAAAGATTATTGATTGTCTTGCTTTGAAAGAAATATCTTAAGAAAATAAATTGTGAATTGATTTTAGAAGTTAAATATAGCTTACTATAAGTCAACATTTTTAACAACATTAAATTATCTGTAAGATAATATACTATAGAATTAGTATATATCAGCAACCTTAATATGGCAACTGCTTTTTTTTCTCAATATGTAATTACAATTCTTAAAAAAAGCTTACATACAAATAAAGACATTATTTGACAAAACTCTTATCTGTCGAACTCAAAACTAAATACTTTTTTCCACGAATACAATTTTCGTTAAACAATAGTTTGAAAGGATGAGAATAAGAATGAGAGAGAGAGAGAGAGAGAGAGAGAGAGAGAGAGAGATACTTAGAGACTTCAGATTTTGTTATTTTATATTTATATTTTGTATGTAACTTCTATGTTTTTGTTACGATTTTTCATATTATCTATGTATTCAATTTTCAAACGCTTGGTTTTTAGAGTAAACTGCTTCAAACGTGTTGTCATATTGCACCATTTATGTATGATATCGAAGAATTTAAACTTTTTATATTTATTAATCAAGAAGAATCATGTCATTGACTTTTTCAATGTTTTCCTCAATAATTACAACTGTCGGGCAGACTAGGTACTTTTAATTAAAAACAGATATACAGCCACGTTTAAAATCATTGCACCAATATCTTATTATAGATGGTGAAAGGTCCTTGTCAACAGAATCGAACTTTTACCGTTAAAAAATAAATAGCGGATTATGATCAATATTGCTCTTTATCCATTGCATCGAAAACTACAAAACACGTTTAGTAGATTAGTTAGAAACCGTTTAGTTTAGCACAAAACGGCTGTCAAATCAAAATTAACTTGTGAGTCGTTTTAAAACTTTATACGGCATTGCTTGAAAGATATCAGTATACGATTGTAATGTTTACTCTTAGCAATGTCACTTATCTTCAAATGTGGATATTTATTGATCTACCCTCGGGTATACTTAACTTTGGTTATTATATATGGCCCTGCTCGTTACGCGCCTTCAAACTGAAATCATAAAATTTCATTTTTTTTAATGTCAAGTAGCTCAACGAAAAATTAACTTTCTTATAAACAATTTTTATAAAAATGCATTATTTACGGCAGTATTTTTAATGCTCTTTTTTATCGGGCGATGTTATTAATATTTCTAAGTAAAGATATTATATTCACGCTATTGTGACTTTAATTTTCTATCATTCAGAGAGAAAGGACTTGCTCCTCTTCCCGCGGCTCTATACCTACTACGTATAATAACGTAACTATAATCTCAAATGTAAAAACATGATTTTCTAACGACTAATCCTTTTTGGTTTTGAATGATCATATATTCGTTATATTTTGAAATTGTATATTTTTACTACTGTTGAATTTCCCGCTCTTTATGTAAAAAAAAAAATAATTGTAAATATGAATAATTTTTATTATAAAAAGTTTATATATACAAAAATACTTTATTTCTATATACGTTATACATCTTTAACATTCTAATGCATGTTTTTATGTAATGACTGTTGTACTTTGACGACGTGTCATGTGGGATAGCTTCTTTGTACGATTTTTATTATTCAAAAATAATTTATCAATCAATTGACATATAACGAAAGTTACCAATAAATCATTCTTGTCATATAAGTTGTTATACAATACTTTTTCTTAGTTCTAGTTCTTTCAGAACTAAGAACATCAAGAGAATATATCAGAGTAATTCATCAACTCGTGCGTAAAGTATGTGATTGCGCACGGGCATTATCTACTTCCCGTCTATTTCCCGCACCTGTTACGTAAAGTATTATTACTAGATAAAATTCTACAGAAACCATCTGCGAGATTAGCATTGAGCCATTTCACCTACTGTCAATTCATATAAATTAATGTTGCTGCATTGAACAAAAATCCGATTCTAATAGATATACGTTAGAATCTAATAAAAATAATATATTTTTGTTCTAGATTTTAGAAAATGTCTAATAAGATATTGGTAGCATCTATAGTTAAATGTTTAACGCAAATATTAAATCAAGATGAACTTGCGGCTGATTCTCGAGAAAGTTTAGAAGTTGCTATTCAGTGCTTAGAAAGTGCATTTACTGTTAGTATTTCTGATGCTCTTAATGATTTTGATATACTACAGTTATACCATAGTATATATCCAAACGCAAAACAAACAGATATGCCAAAAATTACCAAAGAGGTTAAAATTGAAGCTGAAAAACTCAAGAATGAAGGAAACGCGCTAATGAAAATGGAAAAGTACCAAGACGCTCTTATAAATTATACAAAGTAAGAATATTATTTTTTTAAATCATTAATAAAACATAACATACAGTATTGGTAAAATTTTAGGGACCTAAACGATTTTTTTTCCAGTCAAATATGAATATTTCAGAAAGAAATCATCGTAGAGAAATTTGATAAACAGTATTTACTCTTAAATACAGTAACACTACTTAAATACGGAATGATCTTTCTTTTTATTGACTACAACTATGAGGTTGTTGTTTTATATTACTTTTCATAATCGTTAGAAAACATTGTTGTTCATTCGTATTTTTATCCTTTAGTAGCTTGTAATATTATATATTTTTACGTTATACAAATGTTTAAAACAAATTTAAAAAGAAGACAAAATTGTAATTTTATTTATGTTTTCGAATTTTTATTTTCAAGAAATAACATGGTACTTTTCTTTAAAATAAGAGTGTTTCGAAAAGTTTGAGGTTCGGCAAGTAGAGCGGCCAAATTTAAATTTTGCGCTCTCTCTCTCTCTCTTTCTCTCTCTTTCTCTCTCTCTCTCTCTCTCTCTCTCGTTAGTCTTGCGAGGGTCGCTGACGGCGTTGTGGCTAACTAGCCCGACTATAGAGTCTGCCAGCTGGCTTGGGTGAGCCTACACCGACTCAGATGTAAAGGCGCACTGACATCTTAGTAAGTTAAGTTACATCGAGGCCACTTTAAAGGTTGGTCAACACCGAGGTTGAGTTAAAGGTGAGTCTACACCGAATAGGTATAATGGTGGGCTGACATCGAGGCCGACATAAAGATTGACCTCTATTGAATCAGAAGTAGGTGTTAAGGTAGGCCGACATCTGAGGCGACTTATGATTGTTGGCTGACAGACCTAGAGAGAGAGAGGTTCCTTTAGCGAGCACCAGGAGTGGTTGTTGGCTTGGCCGTTGGGGAAACTGACGTTGGGGAATAAATCTAACCTTATACTCATTAGCTGAACGTTAGAGGGCCGATTGAGTATTTAGATTAGACGTTTTTCGCGGAGAGCAAATATTGCGTACTCTACCAAAATCGCGAAAGATTCAGGAGAGGACACTAATTTCGCTGCTACCCCTGGTCATTCAATTCCGTAAGCAAGTTCCCCTAGTCCTTCTTTCAATTTGGCGAATCTCGGGCAGTCCAGCAGGAAATGCTGCACGTTGTCGATGCCTCCTCATTCGTAGGTCTCGTTTTCCGCGCTGTCAAAAGACATCAGTTTCTGCCTGAAGTCTCCGCAACCGCACAGGACCTGCGTTGTGTAGTAGCTGGAAATCGAATGGCATATCTTCCACTATCACGGATAGGGCGTCGTGCGACATCGTCCTGTATGCCCTGGTAACCGCAATCAAAGCTAGTCTGTGCCGGGATCTAAGTACCCCGTGTCCTTCTCGTTTTCTAAGTCCTCCCACACTCCGGCTGCGTGGGCGATCAATGGAGCAAACACCCCGCGATGAAGCGTGAGGAGAGTCCTGAAATTTGGACCCCAGGTGAGACCCGCGTGTTTCCGGATCTTGTTGAAGAACCACCTTCGCTGTCTATTTACTACAGTGTATGTAAATAGACAGTGTACAATTTAACCAGGTATCGCAGCTATCGATTTCTTCAAGACCGAGACCTCGATTAGGTCCAGTCATCGCGCCTTTTTGTTTTTGAAACGCCTGATGGCTTTTAAGACTTCCTGGACCATAAATGGTTGGGCGTCTTCCGTCTCCGGGGTCTATTTTATGTCCTCCCGTATACGGACGTGTTCAGGCGTTTCACCTATGATGCTATCGTGAGGGAAGTGCACCTCCAGTAGTTTTTCCGCGGTCTTCTCCATGCCTAGCTTGAAACCTTCACCAGTCCGAAGAGTGCACAGCACCATCTGATTCGAGAGCTTTCCATGCTAGAGCTTGTAGATGATGCCCCAGAGCTCTTCGTTCCCGTGTGATGTGACGAGGTTTCTGAAGGAGTCGCGTTCAGTCGTTTTGACGGCTTTCAAGTACGCTCTCAGGGACGTCTGGTAGTCGACCAGTAACAGTTCTCGAACTTCGAGACTCTGCCTTTCCGCTTGATAAGCCCGTTGTAGACGATAGACTTGTCTCTTCTTTTTGGTCAGCTCAATAGCTGACCTCGCAGGATGACTCGCAGGCTTCGATAATAACCTCCATCAGCGTTCGTGCCATGCCTTATACTTCAGCCTCCGTTGTATAGCTGAGTTCCTCCAACTTGCATCTCGAAAGATCTGTTAATTTCTCGATGAATTTATCCCAATCTACTCTACGTGTATTAAAACGGTTAAGAAAATCTACAATTTCAACCCCCCTTGCGTTCTCTATCGAGATGCTCAGCTTGACGACGATGGCCTTGTGGTCGCTCGTGAACCACTTTTCCCTAATGTTCCACGTGGGACTACGGCCCAGCAGGCAAGGTAAGACGAGCGTCACATCGATATACGAGGCACCTTTGTGATGCCATTGATCTATCTTACCTTGGTTACTATTTTCGAATATCGGCGCTTGTGTGGGGTCGTTTAAGACGACAATCTTATGTGTGTTAACTAATTGCTCGATTTTCTCACCCTTCCTGAATCGCTCGCCCTTTTCGATTAGATCGTTGCTACCTAGAGTCCCGGTACCTTTACCTCTCTCACCGAGCAGTACTTGGTGGCGAGCTGGGCGATTAATAGAACGCCGAACTAGGTGTTCGTCACTCCAATAGCTGCCCTTGGCCCCGTTCCTCGTTCTCGCGTAACATTGGAGTTCCGGTAAAGCGCAGGTTTTGTCCTTGTTCCTAATAGAATAAGGTTCTTGCAACAGTAGCAAGTCGATAGCTCTAGCGCCTACTCTCCCGGACCACTAACGCATTTCTGCAGTTAAGCTGCAGAATTCTAATCTTATCTAAGTCTCTAGTGGGCTCGTAATCTATCTGTGGAGGGATGGGGGTTGTATCTCCCAATTAAGACTTGAACCTCACGTTATTAGTTCACGTTACTTATGCTCTCACTCGCGACGAGGTTCCTCCAGGCGCGTCTCTTGCCCGCCTTGATCATCTCATTGTATTCATTCATACATTCCTTCCATTCCTTCCATCTAATGTGCTCCAGATCGCATGTTCGCCTACGTTCACGCTGGTATTTCTTCCATGTTCTATGCGTCTTCCTGCGTTTCTCACTCAATAACTTGCTCCACTAGGTTATTTTTGTACTTCATGCACTCATCATTCATTCTACCTATTCATTCTCACTCGATAACTTGTTCCACTAGGTTATTTTTGTACTTCATACACTCGTCATTGTTTTCTACCTATCCATTCTTGCACAGTTGACACCTTCGCCGCAACAGCGAGATCTGAAAATCCCTCAAAATCAAGTGTCTCAGCTTCTTTGGTAAGTGCGTCCACATAATGCCTTCAGTTAACCCCCACGCGTGCTCCACCTAGAGTGGATGCCCGTGCACAACCTCTGGCCAACCTTCCTGGTGTCCACTCCAATTGTGATGATGATGGTGTTGTAATCATTAAGACTTCTACCCTCCTGGGTCATCCAATCCAGTGTAGCTCTATCACCAGGGTTAGCACAGAGCGTCACATCAATGTCGCTCTGCCCACGTGGTCCGCTGAACCTGAAGGCATCACTTGGCCTATTCAAAACATCAATACCCCGTCGTGCTATTCAGTTACCTACGACCTCGCCCTTGCGTTCTGCATTTCAACTTCTTCCCAAGCTCTTGCTGAACCATAGGTCAGAGACGGTATAAGCATCCGTACCAATAAACACTCTTCCTTTTAGCCCCAGCCACTACGCGATTGAGATAGCTTAAACCCTCGCTCACCTCATACAGATTGCCATTTAGGGGGAGGTACAGGGAGACAATTAGTCTCTTCGATTCTCCCTCTTGTCCACATGCATACATCATTCACCTAGGTGAAGTCTCGCATGACCATATATTATATGTCCGAGGAATCAATCGCAACACAAGCACGCATTGTCTTATTAACTTCACGAGAGAAGAGGTTAAGGAATGGTGGGAGAAAAGCTTGGTTAAGCCCTCCAAGAGTAGTTGAAGTAGCGTACCTGTGTTCTGTATCGCTTCTTGTGAACTGAATAAGGTCATAAGAATCGACGCATACCCGTTGCTGAGTGCGGGTGGTATCATTGACAAGATCCGTGCAGCTGTGTATATTTCGAAAATCGACTTGCGTAGGCTAGTAGAGAATAGTCTTGAGATAAATGTTGAGAAGAATGTATTTGTTGCTCTTCGATGACATTTCTCCGGTATCTCGTCGATGCTGAGAGTTTAAGACCTGATTCTTGTTGTTCTTGTTTTTCTTTACTATTTTATTTTCTCCCGTATTTTTGTCGGGGTTTTTTTTCATATATATTCTGTATTTTAATTTTGGGTTTCTTTTTTTTCTTTTGTTTAAATAAATGAATTTTTTTTATATAATTGTCGGCTCGTCATTTACTCATCTTACCGACTCACCTCCTTGTGACCTTTCAAAGTCACAACTCCCTGATGTGCACGAAACCGATTTCCGGTCCCTTCTCTTACCCTTTTTTTTCTCAACGAATTTTATAAGATTTCAATGTGGTGAACGGACCTTCACCTTTATTCCCAAGGTAAGTGCGCACCCTTGCATCCGCGTTACAGAAGGAACAATACAAGAGAGGAATAATAATTCAGTAATCAAATGTAACATATCGTAATGAGATATTTATTGGTACAGCATAACCTGTGACAATGCACGCAGGTGACCTGCTACACTACGTTATGAGCAAAACCATACGCTGCCGCTCGCTAACCTAGAATCTCCCTTGCGGGCCTGTCTACAGTTCCGTACTGTATGTTACGTATTTATATGTCATCTTTATTTTCTCTTCAGAATGCACTTTCTAATTGTTTTTGTAGTAGGTAAATGTAATAAAAGAAATTTATAAGTTTTTGTTTTATTTATTGTATTTTTGATAATTTCATTAATTAAAATTGTAGAGTTGCAGATTCTATGAATTCTTACGTCATTCAATCTTGATCATCAATCATAATTTAAGTACCTGACTTTTTTTATCGACCATAAATTCTTACTAGTAGTCAGACCTATCATTAGCGGGCCCTTATCAACGTAGTACTTTAATTGATTCTGAAATCATAGAACTGAAAAAAATTATAAATACAAAGGTACTACGACAAGCGAGCCAGTTTGTATATTTATCGCTACACCGCAAGGTATCACCAGCATGTTTACAGATGCAAGTTCTGATCACGATATTGCAGATTTTGTTCTCTTCTCAAGTCGCTGATATCAAGCCATCTGAGAACCAATCATTATCTTGTCAACGATTTTAAGGTGTATTAAACAATCTTCAGCAGGTTGATTTCAAATAACTCGGCATTGATTGATTATTTGTTAACTAGGAAGCCTCAAGTATATTTTTTTATGTAGAGTAAAAACAGGAGATCGAAAATCTTGATAAAGGAAAAATTCCAGATTTAGATAAAGTATTATTTGTAAGGTTAAGTCGAAAAAGGCTCAAGAGAGAGAGAGAGAGAGAGAGAGAGAGAAAAGAAAGAAAGAAATTACAATATTACCTATAAAATATCCCACTAGAAGGAGCCGAATCTGATGAATAGGATACGTGAGGGAGCAATGGGTAGTTTAACTCCTCGATCATAGTCGTCGTAATACCGAACGGGTGAACCTGTGTATTGTTTGTGTGAAACACAACATTTTTCTCTAAATACGATCATTTTTCCTTGATTTCCATGACCTTGCAAGTAAATGGCATTGTCTTCATTTTAATTTATTCGACGGTTATACAATATCATTATGTGAATATTTTCACTGTGTTTGACTTTGTCATCTTATTTGGTCGACCACTGAGATGTTCTTCTTAACAGCTCATACGTCCTTGTTTAAACTTTACCACGCAATATTTTACTTTCGTAAATGAAGGAGCAGACACCCAAAACAGAATCTAATTCAGCTTTGATATCGGTTAGACTGAATCCTTACAAATGAAAGTATTGACCCCACGAAAATCTCCAATTTTTTCCATTTCTACGAATTGACTAAAAGTCGTCATTATTGGTGACTGCTAAACAAAGACTAAATACCTTTTTATGGATGACCGTAAAAAGGTGCGTATGTATGTCTGTGAGATATTTTTGTTGCATTTAATGCATCTTTGAATTTCAACATTGTTATTCGATATATTATATATTTCTAGCTACGATATATTATTCTCTTTCATTTTATGATAATTCAATTTTATCTTACTCGACCAATAATCACGATAGGAAGGCAATTTTTTAATTCCCATCAGAATATTAATTCCTAAAAATCAGTAACTCTACTTTTGTGATCAATTGCTCTTCCTGCAATTTCTCTTGTATGTATTTATTTATTTGCTGAACTAATAAATCCAACATATGTTCAGGAAAAAGATGTAAAACGATTTCTAGTGGCGATTGTACGTTATAGGGGATATTTGGCCCAAAATCAGCAGTGAATAGATTATCATCTCTTTGCTTTTCTTTTTTCTTCCATACTCCACCGTGAGAACATTCTCCTTCATCTTCACCTGAATCAATATTACTTTCATTCTTTTCAAATTCACAGTCTATTTTCATATTCATCTTATCCTCGTCTTAACCTGAATCAGCAAGTCCATCGACAGACTCCGTATCGCTAGGAATATCAGCGATTTCCATTTTGCGTAACACAGGTTATAATAATTTATAAATATTGAAAAAAATTCTCTGTTCGATGAATTTTATGATTACAGGCTTCATCACATGAATTCCCTGTATTTTTTTATATGTCAATATTCGAAATATTTGCCGTATGGAATTCAGGTTCAAGATCAGCTAGCCCAAAAACTCCTGTATACCAATTTTCAGAAATATATTCAAAGAAATTTAAGATTTTGGTCGCCATCTTGGAGCCGCCATTTTGAATTATTAGAATTTGAGTTCAGATTCGTGATCAGGACCCTAAAAACTTCTGTGTGCCATTTATCATGAAAATCCATTCTCCTGAAAAATGTATGCCACAAAGGGTTAATCAACTTTTATCTCAGCACTAATATGCAAATCGTTTTTGGAAATTAAAAATGCTTTGCGACCAAATATGCTACTAATAGTAGTAGCGACAAATTAAATAGTTTGATATTCAAATTGAATAAAATAAAAAATAAGTTAATCTTGATTCAAAATGTATGTTTTTGCTAATAAAATCATTTAATTAGAAAATAAATTCGTATGTTATATGTTCTAGGGCAATCGAACTTGACAGCGGAAATGCGGTTTTCTATTGCAATAGAGCAGCAGTTTATAGTAAATTACATAACCATCAACAAGCTATTAAAGACTGTCAGTTAGCTTTATCTATAGATCCAAATTATAGTAAAGCATATGGCAGATTAGGATTGGCATTTTCTAGTTTGAATAAATTTCAAGAAGCTAAAGAAAGTTATCAAAAAGCCTTAGAACTTGAACCAAATAACGAAAGTTTTAAAAATAATCTACAGATCGCAGAAGACAAATTTAATCAGTATAAATCTGATTCAACTGGAGTTGGAACTGCACCGTCTAATCTTCCCAATTTAGATTTGAGTTCATTATTGAGTAACCCTGCTCTGATGAACATGGCTAGTCAAATGCTATCTGATCCGACTATGCAAAATATGATGAGTAATCTTATGAGTGGAAATGTAGAGCAGGGCGGAAGAATGGATGCTCTCATTGAAGCGTAAGTCAATTTAATTGAAAATCTATGCACCATCAGTACTCATAAGAATAAAATAGGTTCGGGTTATTCTTGTTAAGTACGTCCCATAAGTTTCGTAAAAAATACTAATCTTATATTATATTAAAAAGGAAACCGGGATTTTCATCCAAAATTTCTTAAAATTAAGAATGCAGAATACAGTGTATTGTGAAGTTCTTTGCTTAATGGTTATTTTTTTATGGTGCAAATTACCATAATTTTTGGAGCAATATAAATATGCGATAATTTCAATGGACAGAGGAAGAGTTATACTTGTATGATCAATAAGAACATTTTGTTTAATATAACCATACAAAATTTTTTTAAACTCTGGAACTGGATTCGTAGTAAGTAGTTCTTATTAAGGCCATGTATTTAAAAAAAATGTAAGATTTGATTATTAGAACCCAAAATAGCAGAATTTAAAGTTCGTTAGATATTGTACCTCTGCTATTAGAAATATTCATATTCTGATTAATTCAACCTAATGATTCCAAATTATAAATAAATACACATTTTCATATTTGTTGTATTCTTGGATGTATTGTTAGGCCGCGCAAGGTAAGTGTAGTGCACCTGTGTCCTGGCGTCGTTGTTTGGGAAGGGGAGGGCGTCCCGTGACCAGTTGAATGAAGCTTTAGGGTATTATTTCGGTTTTACTGTAACAACAATCTAATTTTCGTTTAGTAATTATTGTATTATTATTATTATGAGTTAAAATTATTAATATAATACAGAAATATAATTTATTATGTTTATCAATATTATTTATTAAATGTATATATACCGCAAATAATCTGGTATAGGAGTCAAAATAAACATAATTATCCCTAAAAATACATTTGCATTTAAATCTATTTACATATATGAAATTGAAAAACATACTATTCTTATCTTGCTCTTTTTGAACGCAATCGGGGTGGTTCTAAATAATCTTTACATTCGCAGGTATCACTAAAAACAAAATCGCCGTCGCTATAACCATGTATATATAAAACATTATCACATTCAAGTAATTCATTTGTGGGAAAACTCTGATCATTAGTTTTTAATAAGTCGTTATCATCTTTACATAGACTTATACAAAAACGCCAACGTTTTTACAACTACATCTTGCTGTGTACAACAGCCTGTAGTATGCCTGTATTAAATATTTACATTATAATAGTTGACATTAATTCTGTAGAAATTAAATTGACTACGTCACTGTCACATATCCGTTGGCGGTATCCTTCTTCAG
Source organism: Chouioia cunea (assembly GCA_030064505.1). NCBI lineage: Eukaryota > Metazoa > Arthropoda > Insecta > Hymenoptera > Eulophidae > Chouioia > Chouioia cunea. Next base: position 15,369,856 of record JAOPFQ010000005.1, read on the forward strand.
AGGGTTACTCGGTGACAGGGTCAGTCCCCTTTTTCTAGCCATTTAAGATCAACTAGAGATGATATAGAGGGCGAGAGTATTCATATATCTGGTTCCTATATATGCAAACCTACTTATTGATTTCTGGCATAAGTCCACAATTCGCAATGAATTTCCATCCCCAGTTGGTAGGTTTCATTTTTTCAACAATTGATTTATCCAGATCCCCTTTCTAAGCTAATAAAATACTCGAGGATATTGGAATTTCATTGTTGCCTGGGAGGTGGTTAAATAGCAAAATTAAATGTTTCTTTAACAACAAATTTCTAGAAGTAAATACATTTTAATTCGTTTAAATCATATGACTAATGTTTTCATTATATTCCGAGAAATATTATCGTTTATTTCCTTTTGAATATTCATGCTTTATCAACAAAACTGTAAATAATGGTTACTTATTTCCATAGCAAATTCTTTATCTCGCGTTTTTTATCAGGTTAAATAGTATTTCATAGAACAATTGCATTTATCATAGGTGCTTGGATTATTCGCATTACAATTTTCCACGTCCTTTTTTTACGTCGTAAAACGTGTAAGATTTTGTAGTAATAATGATCTTAGTTGCCAACACCGCCCATTAATTAGTTATACATTTTAAAAGCATTCGAAAGTATGATTTCTGTTTTTCAGTTTTAATGTATCTTTTCAAAGTAAAAAGAGATTAACACATGCTGCAGTGGACAGAATTAAAACAGGCTTCGAATCTTATACAATAATTAGATTCATTCCATTTCTTTGATCATGTTATACAACATAAGTTCCTTTATGACCTTTTTTACGTTTTTTTTTCGATGGTCTTTAGTTGTTACTGTGCTTTGAAGCCCAACTTTCTTTAGATGAACCAAAAAATCTGAGCTACAGAAAGGATTGTCGAAATAAATATGTTTCTAGCCTAGTTTAGGAGAAGATAAAAATGTCATCATATGTTCCAGCAATTGAATAACAACACTGCTAACTAAAGCACAATTTGCTAATCTATCAATTATTTAATTCTTTCCGCAGTAAACGTCAAAATGAAAAAGTAACCATAACTGCTAGATGGAACCCAAAGCTTTTTATCACATCGTGTTGGCTTTCCCTTTGTAAATTAATTTAGAGCAAACCTACCAATATACTTTATCATCATTCCTTTATATTTCTATTGTATATTTTTGTTATTGCTCGAACATACCAAACTTTGATTTCAAAATTTTTCTTATTTTTTCAAATCTGTTGCAATTCATGGAGTTGCAAACTATATCACTTCTCAAAAATGGATCTGTTGACCAACGGTCTCATTCAGTTGATATCTTATATGTTGAGAAAATTATTATACATAGGAATGTATTCAAATCTGTTAGATACAACTAATATTCATTCGTTTTCATCGTCTCTATAATATAATTTTTCAATTCTAGAGAGAAAAATAATTCGAATATCTCTGCAGAAGACCTATTGGAGATTTTCCTCTTATCTAGTTCGGATTAGAAAATCTCATTCCAAAAAGAATTATTGTACACCTCCTCTCCTATTAAAACATACTCACACGCTTCCTTCGATTGTTTGAGTACTATTATAATCGTCATGTACTTCAGAATATGATCGAGAAGGACATTGACAACATTTTTATTGATTTCATTTTTTTATATGATTAATCACTATCTAACTCTCATAAATCATCTAAACCAAAAATGAATGCTTATTTATCGTGATTTTCTTTCTCAGTGATTGCATATCGACTTCCTCTATTCCTTAACGTATTGAGGTCGTTCGCGGATATATGTATAGCAGCATGAATGTATGTATTTAAAATATACGTATGACCAAACAGGAGTGTACAATTGAAGGTAGTACAGACGTAATAATAAAAGGGTTGATATATACTTTTCTATGAATTTCTTGAAATATTGCAGAGATATCTTTCAAGATATGTAATTACAATGATTTAAGATCTCGCAATTATTCTAAAAAGAAGGATTAGTCCACGTAAAAAAAACTACTCACGAGAATCATAAAAATGTATTTCTTGGTGGTTATTTGATACATGATTGAAAATTGGCCAAAAATAATGATAAAAAGTATAGCCGGTCACGTTCCAAGATGATAGGTGTAAAATTTATTTTTATCATTTATTTATTCATATCAGGTCCAATTTTGGGACGACCAACAAGAAAGCCTCGGGTAATGTAAACTTTTCATGAAATTTGAGTATTTCTAATGATGAACCATTATTTGGGCCTTACAGGACCCACAAATTGAAACAATTTGAATAAACGAAATAACTGTTATACTTATGTTTTTTTTATATAAATTCTTTCTCGTTGAGTAAATACATATTAAACATTATGCGAATGACGTCGCATATAAACAATCGCTATATTTATTTATTATGACCAAATCGAATTGCTAATCCACTTTGATCTCAAGAACAAGTATCCATGACCACGATAGGATACTTTAAAGCATTATTTTATACTTCTACCGAAATCCAATTCACGTTTCAAAAAAATCGACTGGTAAAATCTGCATTTTTTATTGAACGACATTACAAAACTATTGTTTAAACTGTTTTTTGCAAAAAGCTGCTTTGTAATATGTTTAAATTATTTTTTTGATATAAATTCAATTTAATATAAACTGAAATTAGCGACGAATTTTGGTCAGCTTGGACATAAAAAAGGGTTAACAGCGCGAATATTTAAATTATGGAATTTCTTCTATAAAATGTATATTTTTTAACTTCTCTTATACCAAATACTCTCTAAGATACAACTGTGACTGTTTAGCTTTCGTATAATGAGATAATATGATCCTTGTACCCCAACACACCTTTAAAAAAAAAAAGTAAAATCTTCTAAACGAGTAAGCATTACTCTATTATACAGTATTATTAATGGAATTTCTTTTTCAAACGCCAACTAAATTGATTTAAATTTACTTAAAATTGGTAAATAAAAGATCGCAATTGATATAGTGAGTAACTACTAGGTTACAAATAAATCTGAGGGGATTATTGTCAACGATTTTGAACGGTGTCATACATACTCTTGGCTATCTATAATTTTATGATACAAATTTTATTATCGTGTAAAATTCATGAAATTTAAATATATTAAAATTGCTTGGTATTCAGAAATTATATTTCACAGCATGAATTAATCGTAAAAAGTTATGAAAATGTCGTTTTCATACCGTTGTTCAATTACTTGATATTATAATTTTTTCAGGGGACAACAATTGGCTCAACAAATGCAGAGTGCTAATCCAGAATTGATAGATTCTCTTCGGAGACAAATGGGTAGAAACTCTAATGATTCAGAAAATCCTGGAACCGAAGAACATTAAAAGACTTATTTTACATTGATATATTCTATAGAATAATCGTCATAACGTTATACATTTAACTTTACGAAATGACAAATATTTCAATTATTATTTTTCAGTGATGAGTTTATTAATAATTTAACACATCTGATTGATTAAATTACAACTTTTATCCAGAAGAAATCATCATGTCAGATCTTAACGAGCCAGCTACAATTGAATACATACGATAACTGAGTATGTGCATTCAGCATGTATAGTTTCAAATAAATAATTTTTTCACTTGTTGGTTTTACGTAGAATTTTTTATTATATTCTAACTACATCTTTGATAATTAGACATATTACATAATTTGAATGGCACTAAAAGTTGAAGTACAACTTGATATCTGATTGTCGTTAAATCTTTATTCATCTTTCCTCATATAAAAACACTCATAGGTGAATATTTATCAAATTATTCAAAATTGTGCGATTGCGTAATTAAATAACAAATCATATTAATTGTATTTTTTACTCCATTCTTGTCTACTTTTTATTGTCACCTTCTAGGGATGAAATTTTGACATAAAATGTTTCCTCTATTTCATGAATTTTCAGCTTACAAGAAATAATACATTTGTATTGACATATATTTTCACACTGGATTTCCCTACTTTTTCATATACGATTTCCTAAACTTGGTGTTAAAGTTTTACGAATATCGAAATTTCCTCTGTTAAATCTTTGATAAATTTATAATATTGTCATAAAATTGTGCTTTAAGTTTGACTTCAATACAGCTCTGATGCTTGAGAAGAGGAGACGCTTTGCTAGACCGCACAGATGGTGATTTGATGTATAAAATTGCGTAATTTCAATTGAACTGGTTTAACTTCAAGTAATAGTGCAGAATTAGATTAACTGACTGATTTAAAAATTAACAATATAGAAGTAGCCAATACGGTTACTATCTACAGTAAAAGCTTTTGCGAAAAATGCAACTACTGTGAAGAATGATGTGCAATGGAACACAACAATGAAAACTGGAGTTGTATCGACAACAAGAGTAAGAAAATGATCTTAACTAACTCAAACTCAGATATCGTGCCAAGAAGATGCGCCCATGTAATATTTGGGAAAATTTTAAAATAAGCAATAGATTTATCTTACTATCATTTATTCAAACTCAGGAAGTAACAACAGAACCCAATACTTTGAATGAAAAATAAAGAAAAGAAAAATTACTGCCAATCTTCATAATGTTTCTAGGAAACATCAAACTTATAAAATATCAGATTTAATCACTAATAAAAATTATATCTTGAAAGTTTTAAGCAATAACGAAATGAAAATCCATTCAGAGTGGATAAATTATTACCTATAATCGAAGAACTTAAAAAGAATTGAACTCAATTATCAACGGAAATACAAGAGATTGAAAGTTGTATTACGTGGAGTTAGTCCTTCGATGTATATTAATAAGCTGAAAAATTAAATAGATGATAAAAACCATAAGCATACATATTATACGACCCATTAAAAATAAACTACCGATGCCTCCTTACATACTTGAAATAGGTGTGTGTAAAAATAACAACAGAATATTCGATATAAACGGAGTACTAACCTTAGTAGTAATAATCAAGTCACTACATAATAAGTATGAAATACCGCAATGCTTAAATTGTTAATAATCAGATCACATATTTCAAACATTTTTTTAAAATAGTTAACTGATGGTTAAAACATAAAACTGATGCCTCTCTACAACAGCGTAATCCTTATTTAAGTATGGATTATATTGATTTTTCTGAGTATAAATGACAGTTTTTGTACATTTTTCTACAAATTAAAGGTACGTGCTGGGTTCAATTATAATTTGAGAGGCCTTTCCCAAACTTGTTTCATTGATTTTTTTGTATGAATTTATTAATTTTATAATTGTTTGACTATGTTGAATAGTTGTAGATGAAGGTAGTCAACCGTAACTAGTCGTTATTAGTTACGAATATAGTAGTGAAATAGCCTTATTGGCCAATTCGATATTGTTGATTTGTGAATCAGTTAGTTTACATTATTTTATAATTTATTAGTTAGTTAATAAATTGCTAAACTAATTTATTAGTTATTTTTATTACTTAAATAAAGTAATTATGATTTGATTTATTACTTCAATCGTGCAATCATTTATAATCAATAAACGCATAAAATCTAATAATGTGATAATAAAAAAATAATATTAAAATAGAACTATCGAACAGATATAATTTATAATAATTGCACTCGGAAAGTCCTAATAAAATCATTGAAATATCCAATACGTTTTTAGGAGTTTTTGGAGACTATAAACAATTGTAAAATATACGTATAGTTTTTTACAGAAATGATCGTTATAACAAGATCATCGTAATAATAAAATTATATATTTTTTACAATTTGTTTGCGGTAATAAAACTTTTCTTAAATAATAAACTCATAAACTCGCTTATCGCAGATCAATTACTAATAATATAAAAATTAGACCGGAAATTATATAAAAATTGTGATTCAAATTATTAGTATGATTGACATAATACAAAAGCTGTCTGCTATACATTCTGAATTTGAAATTATTTCGGTTAATTAATAATTCATATATTATATTTTAGTAATTATATATATGTATATTCTATTAACAAGTAATAACGATTATTGAAAAATAAATTATATTAGAGAAAAGGGATGGAAAACAAAACCCTTAAAAGGCTAAAGATCAAAAGCTTGTTAAAGGTAAGCACATTCTATTGTTATTATATTTGCTACGTTTAATGTATCAGCTCTTGTGGCATTGTCGATTTTGAAAATAGATTATAGATCATTGGAGGTTAACATAATTGAATACTATTGAGGAATCTATATTGTTATAGACAAAATCTACATTGAAATTTTCAAAGAATCAAATGTTCAAGTTGTCCTATTTCTTGGATCGCGCAATAACTCCTTTTCTCAATATTCCTATGAACGTGTCGCAATTGGAAATGCATCTCGGATTCGATGCTCCATATCCTTAACACTAGGTTCTTTATGCAATTGCCATCACCTAATAGAGGAGCTGGAACAGTGGAGTCAGTCCAATCTGCTCCCTTAGGATCATTGGAATCACAGCATCTAGGAGAGCTCACCAAAACAGGGTCATGGTACGCGATTACATCAAATGTTACTAGCGACAGTAGTAACAGAGAATACACGGGGGGGGGGGTCCACAAAAACCAGCATCGGCAGTGAGTATAAATTGAGCCTGGCATTTCTGAATCGCATCGAACAATCTGTATGGGAGAGTAATGTTTCATGATGAAGTAAGAATTTTCACGACATTTTTAGACATGGACCACTCGTTTACCATTAAGTTGATTAAAGAGTTGGCACTAGCACTGGGATACCCGATTTATCATCTCTACTTTGTCGTAAAAAAATCTTTAGGAAAGGAAATCGAAATACGGCTTCGACGACACCCGGATAAGTTATTTCACTTGAAGATCAAAATCATTAATGAGTACCACATTAAGGGCATCATATTAATATATAAATCACCTACAGCGTGACCGAAAACGAATGAATAAATGAAAGGATTCGTTCAACTAGTAAAGATAGCTGATAAACTAGGAAACTTTTAGGATAACCTTTAACACCGTTACATCATCTATGGACTTCCTGGAAAATCGAAAATAAAGCAAATAAACAATGAATTGGCTTATAAGGCTTATGTATAGTTGTAGCGATGCGTCGATCTGTCGAAGCAAAGGACCATCAATGGACCTTATGGCATTGAATGGAACAAACATAGAAAGAGAAGGAGCTTAGGTACATCAATTCTGGCAAAGAAAGTTATAAAGCGTCTAAGTACTCAGTCGAAGAAAAAGGACTCGTTTCTTCCAAATGAAAAAAAACGGGTGATATTGAACCAAAGTGTCGACAGAGTATAGACATTGAAGAATCAACGCCTGACAAGAAGAGAGTAAATTTAATCAATGAAAAACTCATAACAAAAAATATCGACATCAGGAATTTCTGGGTAGCGGCGCCAATCAACACGGGGGCGTCTCTCCATTTTTCCTGATGAAATCATTATCACGGGAAACGTTTTAAGACAGATCAAAGGATAAGAGCTCCAAATAGAAAACTATTCTGGCACAATAAATGGCTTTGGCCTCTGCACTGAGTCTACTATATGAGTCGCAAAACAAAATCGGTGGAAGAAAGGTATAGTAGTTACGAATTTAAATTTCTAACCATAGTCAAACCAGTCATCGAGTATAGACGCACTTGTCGGGTAACCTCGGTTAATCTGGTTTACGATGTTTTAAATTACAGCTTGAAATGAGTGCAAGCTCATAACGAACATATTATTATACTGAAGAATCTGCTTTGAAAAAGAGATATATGTTTTCTTTAAGACTCAATTCTATTATATTTTTAAAATTATTAATACACGTAGCTAATTAAATTAAATTTTACTTTGATAATAAATGACACATGTTATTGTAAATGCGTGTGCAGTATTTACATTTTAAGGCGACGGTAGTCAAGTAAAATTAGTTATTTTTGATACAAACAACTGTATCCATTCAGCTCAGTCAAACAATTTAATAAATTCATACAAAAGCATAAATGAAATGAGTATAGAAAAGGCCTCTGAAATTCAAACTGCACTCAGCACATGATATTGTAATTTTTTTATAAAAATTTACAAAACAAATGTCATTCATACTCAGAAAAATCAGTACAATCCATACTTGAATAAGGATTACGCTACAGTATAGAGGCATCAATTTTGTTTTAACCATTATTCAATTATTTTGAAATATTAAATAAACGCATATCCAGGTTAAGATAATCACTTTATATTGAGTAATTTGGTATTTTAAGGTAATGCTTGCTTGTGAAATGATTTTCGGAAATTATAATTATTTCTATGTCTTCATGAGTTTGAAGTTTGGAACATTCATCTTGAACGAAAAATGAAAATGAAAAATTTAAATATACGACTCGATTTTTTCAATTAGTACAGTAATTTATTACTATATATGAAAAATTAAGATTTGTCAATTACAACCGGTGTACAGTCTGCTAGCCATGCTGCTATTAGAAACCATTTTCTCATCATAGCTTATTATTACCCAAATATTATGAACTGAATGACAAATTATTTTAAAAATACAATTAATACTGATATATGCACAAAATATTGTGGATCGGAAACCCTCCACACCATCCCTAAGTACAATCTTATTTAAGTTAGCGAATTATCCTTTTATTTTACAAGTAAATCTGAATCACTCAAAAATTATGCGTTCATCGTTGTTACATTACGAAAGTAATATTATTATTAACCTGTGCACAAGGTTCCGACGATCGGAATAATTTGCAACTACCCCTCATAGGTATTTTTCATAAACCCTTCGTGAAATTTCACATGTTTTACGCTCTCCGTGAAATTTTACAAGATTTGAACCCGTAACTTTTGATTGCGATTATAAATTTGGTAGCCAACAAGTAGAGATCCTATTAATAGGGACCCAGAATCTTTCTAAATGTAAAAAATAAATATACAATCTTTTTAATAATGCAATCTCATCTTGTATAATAATCATACTTAACGCTTAAGTATGTATCTTAACTGTTTCTAGTGAAACCTCATTTATATTGATATAGATACTTGCAGTATACTATACGCATAATATCCATTGATTGAAAGTTCGTCGGCTGACTCCGTATTGCTTGGAATTTAATAGGTTACGATAATTTATAAATATTGAAAAAATTTTCTGTTCGATGAATTTTTTGATTACAGGCTCCACATGAATTCCCTGTATTTTTTTTATATGTCAATATTCGAAATATTTGCCATATGGAATTCAGATTCAAGATCGGCGAGCACAAAAATCGCTGTATACTATTTTTCAAAAAACAAATTCAACATTTTTAAATTTTCGCCGCCATTTTGAATGTTCAAAATCTGAGTTCAGATTTGTGATCAGCAATCCTAAAAATTCCTGTATGCCAATTATCATGAAAATTCATTCTCTAAAAAATGTATGCCGCAAAAGGTTAAGAAACGTCAAAAAATCAACTGAAACATTCTTACGACGCAGATTAATGGAAACAATAATACGAAATTCGAGTGCACATACTCGCCTGGAGCTGACTTAGTTATTGACGTAAATTGTTAATTGAGAACTAACTGAGAGAGCATATATTCCTATTTTGGATAAAGATACAAGAAGGTCTGCAATATTACTCATTGTAGTTAATGGATGCAAGTGGAAGCTAGTTCAACTAACGTCTCTTCTTCCTATTTTATTTATTACTAAATTGGTCAAATTGGACAAATTTAAGCCCTATATCAATAATAGATGTGAATCTGAGACATTATCCTTCAAGAAAGTTTCCATGGAAAGGATTTTAATCTTACCTAGCGAAAAATGAGTAGTCGAATTTAGTCTGTTTACATGAACCCATTAACGACCAAAAGGCCTGATTTTTTTGTTGATTTTCGACGCGATTTTTTCCGTAGTTATAGACCTTAGAAAAATTTTACAAACACGTGTTTCGACGTGAAATTTAATACCCTTTCAGAATCCGGCTCAGAATTATGATTGACTGCGTAATAACAAAGTTATAGCCAATTAAACAAACAAAAACGTGAACATTTTTGCAAAAAATCAAATTTGCAATTTTTTTTAGCAATGTTACCGTGAAGGAGTCACAATATAAATATGATCAGGGATGATCACGACTATCAAAGTATCTCAGGGAATTTTGTTTGATTTTTTGAACCACCCCTATCAACAAAATGGCCGTCAAATTGAAAAAAGATCATAAAAAACGTAACTCATTTTTTTCTTAGAAACTGTTGAGCTTAGAGAAAAAGTTTATGAAACAAAAATATCTTAAAATTGATCATAAAACTCCCTAAAATTTTTTCCGAATTTTTGGAGAAAATTTGTGAGTTTTTGGAAATCTTGGAAAATATAATTTTCCAAAATCATTAATTCACTAGAATATACTGATCAAGTCGGAATGTATAAAAATACATAAACTCCAGGCGAAACTTGAGTCCAATTTCTGCACAGTATTTTTTTAACATATTCTACACGTCTTTAAAACTGAACATAAGTAAACGCCTTTGAAGTTTCACTGCCTTCTCATTATATTTTCACTCTATTATTATATCATTAACATCTGAACACAGCTGGCTTATATCAACTTGTAAATAAAATGTCACTGCAATAATTGTATTTCTTCACTTATTATAGATGCTCTGGTTTTGATAATGGGTATAATAAGATTCCTTGTTATTCATGAGGTTTGTTAGCTGTTTATACAATAAAGAATGAACAATTAATTTCTCTTTTTATTTCAAGGCACTAATAGACAGTGGTATCGCAGTTAATATGTGTATCTTTTCTGAATTGTTGGTTGCTGTTTCATACGTTTCTTTCAGGTTTTTATAAAATCCACTTTTTTTATAATCATCTCAATTACTGTCTACACAACTATTTGTTCTCACAAGGTAACTTTTTAAGTTATTTAACAATGAATTGATTTTTCTATATCTATCGGGTATTTCAATATCTGTTGAATTCGTTTCTCTGATTTCAAAAAGACCAAGCAATGGATTCAAGCGTTCCAATACTATTTATTTATGTTCATTATTCATCATTCTACAATTCTTCATCACATTTTATGTGATAGATATCTTTATCTTCATTTTTGGTTGAGTCGAAACAGGCTTTATTGTTCTGATTAATAGAATCTACTCAGATTATTACACCTGGAAAAAAAATTGAACAAGATAAAAGCGCCAAATGATCAGATAACAACCCAGCAAATTATAAAGGCTGTTTAATACGAAAACTGTATCCACCATTGCATGAAAAGATAAGTATCAAACAACAAATCAATTCAATATTAAGTCAAGCCAATAAAAATCATAATTTTGAAGTAAATTCTTACATCACGTACACAGAAGCTATAACGAACAACAAATTGAATTATTAAGAAAGACAAGAATTTGAAATAAATATACATACTAGACGTAAATATACATGAAGACATAAATATGCATAAATACAAATGATCCTATATATTTATGTATATTAATGTATGTGTGTGCAATGATACAATATTATGTACCATACACGTATATTTTCATGCACGACAGTCTCTTACGAGATTTCTGTGAACATAAAATAAAGAAAGAGACACGTGCCTACCCTCCGTCCTACCCTCTATAGACTTCTTGTGTTTATGGCAATGCTATGCACGCGGGCTTGCAAGTAGTACCGTCATAGCCGCGACTCAGTATAGCTATCTGTGCTTTCACCTCCTCCGTGATATACTGTCTTTCAGTGCTGTTGGAATGGTGTACGTGTCCAGAGATGTGATAATTGTGACGCGAAGGACCGCATCAAGAGACCTTCTAACTAAGAGCATCCGTCATAGGCCTTTGACCATCATCGCACTGCGGATCCGTATTTGTAAGTACCGTACCGATTCTCTCTTTCAGTTATGTCTGTTTCTTCTCTCTTACGCGCATTACTTTCTATATTACTTTGTTGTGATATCACTGATTAAATTTTCCATTCATTTAGTTCGTGCTTTTATTTATTTTTCCCTCCAACTTAATTAACCTCGCAAAATTTATTTTCCCTAAATTTATCTAATTAAGCCTCGCTATATGTTTCTGCATTGAAGCATTTATACCACACGCTACTCTACGCGGGTCTAGGGTCGAGAGTGCTCCGTAACCTGCACCTCACCAACGTACTTCCCTTCAGTGATTCTCTTATTTGTTTCAGCGAAAAAGCTAAAAATAAAAAATTTATTATTAACCTTAAACTACTTATCGATTATATTTAATCTTCATGCAAAGGTAGCGAGGAAATAATGTTTCACCAGAACAATGAATTAGGTGAAATACAAATACATTGGAAGTCCGCACACTGCACGTTCTTGGGAGTAGCTGCCCTCGCACATTGCATGCTGTGTGCTCTTTGGCGACAGCCAATTAGAACGTAGGACCAGGTATCCAGATAGTATGCAGATAGTCGCGGGGTCCTTTAAAGGCTTAGATGAAACTTGAAAAGAAATTAATAGTAACTTATAGCTAAATATAGTATAGTACAGTACGACACTGTATAGCTAAACGAGCGGCGGCGTACGTCCTTGCGCATAGTACAATGTGCGGGGTTAGCCTGCGTGCAGTGTGTGAGGTCGGGCAGAGTAAGTGGGTGCAGTGAGCGAGGTTCTACTGTATATATAATTTACAGTAGCATTCCATTAAACACCGTAAATGATATAGAGTCAGAGTCATCTAAATTAGTAATACAAAAAAGTGTTCACGAAGTAACAAAAGCAGTACTACATAAAATCTGCAAAAAAATGTCTAATTCTATAAAATACCTAGACATTCACCTTGATCGTAGATTGAACTAGTCGGAGCACAGGAAAGCAATTAAACTTAAAGTTGAGAAGACATGATTATATAATAGGGAAACAGTCACACGTCTTTTATGAACAAACTATTTCTTTATAAAATGCTACTCGAATCAGTGTGGACATATAACTCTGGGGTAGTGCTTTAAATTTAAACAAAAAAATCTTGGAAAAGCTTCAATCCAAAATATGAAGAAGTATAGTTGATCCACCATAGTTCATACCTAATAATATCATTAAAATAAAACTACATATATTAACAATTAAGGAAAAATTATTATGCTAATATTATGCTATTTTATATAGACATTTGTTACTATAATTATAACTATAAAATTGATTTATTGCAATAAATGAATATTGTCTAAAGTAATATGATATCTTATATTTCATCTAGTTTCAGTCTAATAGTTAATTGTTAATAGTTAATACTTTTTTTCAGGCATTGGCTTTACTCTTCATGCATTATAGAGTTTAAAATTTTTTTATAATATATGCTTTCAAATCTCCTCCCGTTTCTATTTTTTCCAAAAAGGTGGAACTTAACGTATTGACGAGCGCATATTAGTTCATCTTTATCATTCATTTGCGCTGGATATATAATATATTAGACAATTCAGTCTTAAGACTCTTCGGTCAAGTTTTGATCGCTTAATGCCGTGGTACTATCCGCGTGAGACTGTTTTGAGACATTCTGTATATGTAATATATGTCGTAAGTTTTGTTTTGTATTAATAAATATATATTATTATATAATTATTATAATACAAAATTATAAATTAATACACCTAATATAAAATAATAAAATAATAATGTATCTGCAATAACAAAAAAACAGAACAATTTACTAAATATTGTGGAACATATTGTAAAGTAACATACGAGTTAAAAAAATATACTATGACATAAAACATGGATAAATGTTTAAGAAAGTTGGTGATAACGTCCATAATGATGTTTTGACTCATTGAAATGTGTATATTAGTTATCAAAAGTAGGTAAAATGCCTTGTAATAAAAGTTAAATAAATTGAAAATATTTCTATCTCGCAGAAAATCGTATTGTAATTTCAGTAATGAACATTCAGAAATCCGTTTTCATAACTTTCTAATTTTTAGCAAATATCTCAATAGTTGTGTAGTATTTAAGAAGTTACATATACAAGAATAATAGTTGTATATTATTAATTGGTAAATTGACCGCCAATTTAAATTATTACTTTAAGAAACAATGAAAATAAATATATTAATCTACATGAATTACAAAATTACACAATGATAATGAAATTTAATTTTAAGTTTTTTACTCAAATAATATATTGTACATTTTGATGAATTTATCTGTGCGTTACCAAATGTATGTGAGTAAAAATGTAAGTAGAGAAATTGGTTCATTTTTATACAGACGATACATATTTTTTTATTTTAAATATATTAAAAATTATTAATCGTTTGAAAAACCATCATAGCAATCTATAATTATTATAATATAATTATAGACCAATAACTATTATTATTTTAATAAAATAATTCTTATCTCTCTTAGCCGTTTTTTAGAATTTTAATATAACTTGAAAGTATATAAATTTTGTACAAATAGTTTTAAGAAACCTCATAAGTTCTTCAGATATTATTAGCAAGCTATATATAACAACTTATTTAGTGGCAGAAAATCATTGACTTGTACCGTATGAATTGTAATTTTTTATTTTATACTGAATAAGAATAAAAAATAATTATTACTACTAAATACTGTAAAAAGTTTAATAATATGGAGTGATTATTTCTAATGTTTTCAAGTGTGTTTTTAATTTGATACATAGACAATTTTAGTTAGCTCAAATATAATTTCTCGAAATGACTATAGTAAAATGCAATGGCACGAATGGATTGATAAATTAATAAAAAAATGGTATTTGTTATTATTTGCTAGTACCTTATTATTAGGCACGATTATAGGCAATATATTAATTTTTCTTGCTATTTTTTTTAACAAACGCCTACAGAGTGTCACTAATCTATTTCTCACAAGTCTTGCTATAAGTGATTTAATGGTGGCTATACTCGTTATGCCATTCGGTATACTCACTCTTGTTGCAGGTAAGATAATATTGTTGTGTAGTTGTTTATTTATCAAAACATTGTTTAATATATTGTAAAATTATTTCTGAAATATTATGGCATTGTATATCAAAAGTTATTTGACATACGTGTTAAGGACAGTGCGTTGATGGCAAATTTCGATTCATGAGCAATAATCGAGAGCTGTACTTCGTGTTCTTTTGTGGTCATGGAGTGTAGTAAATATTTAGTCAACATATCTACTGATTTTTCGAAGAAAAAGCTTTGTTATGGTGTAAATTTTAGATTATATAATTTTGAATTTCTTCTATTTTCTAGTTCATTGATAACTAAAATGATTGATTTTCCAAAAAAAGTTTGTGTATGGGTTTGTTTGAATGTGGTTAATTAATATCACGTGGAGATTAGTCGAGGTGAAGAAATGTAAACACTTTTCTAATGACGCCTATATCAACGACCAAATTACTGTACGGATAGGAAATCCATGTGAGCGTCTGTAAGCTTGTTGAAGCTGCAAATAAATAAAGAGATAAGAGTATGAGCGCACTACCATAAAAAGATGACAAAATTATATTTAATTATTTATCGTGTTTTTGTAAATGTATGTCTATTGTAATTTACTGAATTTACTATTAGTCTGAGTTAACTAACTAAATTAGCACATGTTGTCTATTTCATCTCTATTTCAATCTTTCCTCATTTGAATATACACATCAGCCGCTGAAAACAGGACGGGGCTTCTAGTTAATTCAAAGAGCAATATAAACTATCTACTTATATAAACACTTATTATAAGCGTCTTTCTACACGTTTGTGTGATGTCGAGTTAGAAATGACACTCTTAGAGCTGCCTTCACGACAATTCACCCTAACTTCGCACATCTTTTTATCTAAGACTTTCGTCTTATTAACTTGGACGCGTGCTATGTTCTTGATAAAAAACTATTCCTCCGATTGAGGATTCCTGACGCTAGTGCAGGAAAGGGGTTATTACTAAGGATTAGAGTGAACTGACTCCAAAGGGAACAGTGAGAGGAAAGGTGAGCGATCTAATGAGGGGAATTTCTTTTAGTTAATAATTTGTATTTTAGGTTTATTTACAAGATTTTTCGGATTTTCTCCAGGCTCTTACACTGTGTTCCCGCGGGGTTCCTTATACTTCATTTGGTAGTACACTGCATCAACTAAGCACGTTTTTCATGGGAGGAAGATTTTTATATGTTTCTGGAGGTAAACTCCCATCTAAGGGCCAAAGGGATGGACTGTGATTTTCCGAGGGCCCTATTGGTCAACTGGCTCTCCCAAACTTCCACAAGTCTGATACACACATCTCAAGTTCGTGAAAATCTTGAAAGGCCCAGCGTGGGTGAGCCTTTATAAAGAAACACATTTTCCTTCTCGGTACCCTCTGTAGAGCCATTTCATAAAATACTAAATCTTATTTTTTTCGCTAAATAATTTTTATATATTTTTAGAAGAAATACAAAAAGAAGAGAAAACGTAACATATATTGAAAAGTAAGTTTTTTTCTTTTTTCTTCTTTCCAACTTCTAACTTAAATGCTAGTCCTATATTGCGACCGTCTCTTGTTTCAATATTTTTTATAGGTTTTCCTCAAGGCCGTTCTTTTGATGTTCTAAATCTAAAAATGAGTTAACCAAACGCATTAACTTGAAACTATTACAAACAACAATTTATAAAAAATATAGCTACAATTAACAGAAATTCCAGCAAAAACTCAGTACAAAAAATACTAACGATGAAGTGAGTAGGTTATACCCAACACTTCAAATGTAGACACAAAAAACACCAAATATAACAAAACCCAAACTAGCACTCCATATAACCAATCTATGGTATATCAAGACTTTAATTTGGGAGCAACACCAGAAAATCTAAAATCAAAACTTGCACTAAATAAACTATAATTCAATGATAATACAAGTGCAGCTTTTTATATACCAGCTACATATAAAACGTTACTTTTCAATACTTAACAACTATATTTCAACTACAATAAAAACTTTAACTTTAAAGATGACATTACTTTCGTACTTTAATTTGATAGATTCAATATGTCGCTGCATCAATTAATGATAATTTTCACGAGGCTCACAGTATAATTGTTTTGACGTGTAAGTTAAAACTCAGTACATAGTTGCTTTAGATGGCATCGATATCTTTCTTTCTATTGTTCTGAAAACTAAAAAGAAAAAATTGAGAGTAAAATAATTGAATACGCGCACTTACGGGAAAAAGCCTATGACGGCATAAAAAACCCAATTTATTTGAATGAGACACAACACACAGAATGATTATTATATAAAAAATGTGCACGCACTATTTCTTTGGTTTTTTCGCACGCGGCGAACAGGATGTTTCGACCGCGGAACAATAGAAATGTTTTTGATGCACACACACTTCACACCAATAGATTTAGAAGTGCTCATTGAAAAAGCATCGGTATAGTTGCAATAACGAAAACCTTTACTCTATAGATATTTCTTATTAAAAGAATACAGATGTTGGCGCAATGAAGAACACGGAAGAATTTATGTTTCTAGTTAAGAAAACATAGGTATTGTGACAAGAATATCACTTTCACTATTCCATGCACATGTAAGAAAAGGCCGAAATTATGAAAATTTATGAATTGTAATAGGCAGCCCATTATTCTGAAACTCGATGATACTACTGAAAGATAGAATGGCGAAGATGATATTAGATAAGTATAGATGCAGCACGATACATGCACAACGTATTAACACGAATTAGCAAAGCGCGTTACTTGAAGTGTGTTCGTACATGCGGATAGACATGCAAGACCATTTAACGCATTGTTACGGCTGACCGTTCTTATGCAAATCGGTCATTAGCTGATAGCATTAAATGTAGTCACACTTATTCATACGTGCGCACTCATTCCATTCAAACGCTGTGTTGCGACGCAATAATAGAACTATCAATAAATAAAAGGAATAACACTTAAAAATACGACTCAACGGGGAAGCGTTATAAAGTGGACAAGGAAAATATTTTTTAAATGTTGATGAAATCGTTAAGTAACATGATTTATTACTCGGGCCTGTTAAAATATATAATTAGCAATAGTTAGCTTACCATAGAAAAAATATAGCGCTTTCTCCAATACAGTAAAATTAATATCCGACGAACTATTTGAAGCAGCAATCAGAGACAAACGTAATCATATCAGCTTTAGAATTCAGTTTGAAAAAATAAAATAAAATTTTTATTCGCCAATTATATTGGGTTATCATAGATAGCATGGGGAAAGAAAAAACCTTGAAGGAGAAACTACAGATCTATAACTACAACTTTTCTATCTGTATTAAAGATTCACATCACAAAGTTTATAATATGTGAAGATGTCTAAATTGTAGATACAAGCTTTCGTGGTATATAAAAAGACCTTGAAAATGTAGAATATTAAGTCCCAATGCTACCTTGAAAGCAAAAAAATAATGAGTGGACATTAGAAGCATGTAATTATAGTTACTTTTGTTATCGTGATGCGGTAGCCTGTTGAAACTACACTTACTTTGATTGGTAGTAAATATAAACTACTACGTTCTAAATTCTAAATATATTCTTGCTCAAACCTGGTTTATACTTCGAATTGATTTATATCTTATAAAAAAAATTATGTAAATGTTGTTTACTACATCCATCTTTCCAAGTGATATTTTGCCGTGCATGATATTTCTTATTATTCTTTGTGCTATTTTTCGTACATAAGACAATGAGTATACGAATTTGCGATGTAAATTTATAAAGTAAATTTACAAAGTAGAAATGTACTTTCAGTTGTGAGTCGCGATTTTCCTTAAATGTTCCAATATTTTTTTGCTAACGCTTTATGAGTATATAATTTCTCTGTGTTAGTCGCCTATCTAGGTGTATACTTAAGTATTTTACATGATTACTTTGCGGAATATTTTGGTTATTTAGCATGACTGTTGGGAAGGGGTCTTTTTGTAATGTAAAGATTGAATATATTTATTTACATTCGTTTGCATTGATTTCCATGCATTGAACCATCTTTGAATTTTTATTTAAATAACTTTGAAGAGTTATTCATGCAGTTGCTGTATCCAAATATGATGTTATGATAGCTGTGTCATTTGCGAATATTGCCACCACAATACTTGAAAACGTTGATAGATTCGAAGTATATAATATGTGACGAAGCTGCTGGAAGTTAGCCGGGTCTGTTGGCGCTCGTATCGGGAGATTAGGCGTGCATTATTCCGAGGTCACTAACCTCGGAAAATTTGTTGCGAATTTTCGGCACGGAGAGGGGAGGGAGAGGTAAGTAATACTCGTTGGCTCAGTATGTCTTGAGCCATAGAACTGTTTCTTTTAGTTTTGAAGTGTTGTGACTGGTGCGTGCGGTGAATTTTCTTTTTTTTTTTTGTGGAGTGGCAGATTGCCGAGCCGGTGAGTGTCACAGTATTTTGCCTTTTCCCCTCTCCTCCGTGCATTTGCTTTTGGTTATTTTTATTTATTTATTGCGTGCGTTTTGGGCTTTGCTTGGTTTTCCTGGCTGTGCAGTCGGAGCCTGTCGACGGCCATTTAAGTTTATTTTATAACTGTCGCCGACGTTTTGACTTTCTTTTCTTTTAATATCAATTTCGTTTGTGCATTTCTGTTTTATTTTTTTTTATTAATAAATTTTGCCTTTTTTTTAATTGAGTATTGTTATTTGACGCCTTGTCAATTCACCCTTCCTTGACCTTTCAAGATCACCTACTACCTGGCACACCCCCTTTTTTTATTGTACTTTGTTGCGGTCACTTGCGGTATTCGTCGTTTTTTTAGATTTCAACGAGGCTGAGGGAGCCTTCTCTTATACTCAAGGTAAGTTCCCCTCTTCCCCCTCTATATAAGGAAAAAAGAATCGTGTTGCAAATATATATATAATATCAGCCCTAATGCACTGCCTTGGAGTACACATGGTACTATTGAATTACGTTTCGAAATCTCATTGATAAAAGTGATTTGGAAAGTATGATTTTAGCATCTTGTAATAGTAAATGAAAAAATATCATTTTAGTTTGTATAGCAGTTCATCCTACCAGAAATTATCAAATTCCTGGATAATGTCTAAAAATACGGCAAAACAAAATTGTTTTTTTCTCAAGAGATTTTTTCGTAGTGGATACTACATTCTATTCAGTTGTGAATAGTATTGTCGAGTGATTATATCTAAAGCTGAATTGCTAATTTTGAATAATTTTTTTAATTATCTATTATTAAAATTATTCTAGCTAGGATCCATTTTTCGCAGATTTTGTTAAGTATTGACAAAAGATTGATAGGTCTATATAAAGTTATGCCACGTTCCACTCAGTGAAAATAAAGCATAGTCGAAGATATACGTTAAGAACAATTATTATGAATCTTATCTACTATTGAGGGTAACTAATTTATTATTTTTTTAGTAACACTAACAAATCGAGGATCAAATCAGATTTAAGATAAAGCGTTTTAATAGGAACAACTCTATTAGGTGTTAAATGCTTATCTAATGTGTTGAAATCATTAAAATCGTATTAGAAACCTCGGTATGACACATACTCAATAGTTATTTTTAAGAGTACTGTCCAAAAAGGTCAACCGTTAGAGTATGGTAAATCTTCACGCTAGTTATCAGATAAAGATAAATCGTTTATTTTTTTTCTGAGATTTATTAAATAAATCATTTGTCAAATTGAATGATTTCCTTAAATATATTTTGTTCAATAAAATATTATGTTATAATATAGTTTTCTACTTATGGAGCTTTGCACAAAGTATGGGTTAAGAAAACAATAATTCCTGAAGAAAAGATATGACGAGTGCGCAATCTTCTTCACGTGGAGAGATACCAGATTTCATCACATCATTGAAAAACTTACCTGATTAAAAAGTGTACATTAATCTAACTGAATCGTGTATAAAAAGGCGACAAATTAGCCATCTTTGTCAGAAGTACCAGCAACAATACCATTTTTTTTTATTAAAAAGAAACTCTGACTATGTGTTATAAGCTGTTAAAAGAGGCTTACGGTGAGAATTCTCGATCTCGTGCGCGTGTTTTCGAATCGTATAAACGGTCATCTGAAGAACGAAAAACCAAAATTTAAAGCCATGCTAATAATTTTTTTCAACATCAACAGCATCGTAATGACTAAATGGATTCCAGAGGCTGAAACTGTAAACTAAACTTACTATTTGAAAGTTTAGACAATATTGCGAAAGCGAGTCCGTAAGAAACGGCCGGAGTTGTGGAGAAACAAGTCGTGGATCTTGCATCAGGCACTCCACTGCTCAAACACACAACATACTCGCCTGATGTAGCATCCTACGACATTTTCCTGTTTCCGAAGATCAAGTCTGTCTTCAAAGGAACCCGGTACGAGTCGATGGAACAGGTGAAGCGAAAATCGGCGGAAATCCTAAATGCTTTTACAAAAGAAGACTTCCAGCTTTGCTTTGATCAATGAAACAAGCGAATGAAACGGTGTGTGGCGAGCGGAGGGTAGTAGATTGATGGGGAGAGGGAGCATTCTATTGTAGAATTTTAAAAATAAATATCTTTTTTATAAGCAGTCTCGTTATTTAATAGCCAGGCCTCGTGTATAGTTCCCCTTTACTCCTAGAGTACATCTTGTATCATTTGCTACCATTTATGTTCAAACCAATTTCGGTGGATATTTGATTGACAAAAATAAAATTTGTTTGATTGAAATGAACGATGGCGACCAAGGGTTTCAAAACTTAACTGCAATAGTTATTATTTTATACACGAAAAAAATGTCTCAAAATACAACTTTTAAAAATTGATAAATGAAATATGCGACTAGAAAACATTATCATTTTGTCTATTGATCGTAATGACAATTAAGAAATAGTCGGTTTGGTGTTGAAAATTATGTGCAAAATCAATGTTATTAATTCTAATAAATACTTTTCTCTCAGCGCAAGCGATACAGCGCAGTACGAAAGTCTTTTTCGTAATAAAGAATCCAGATCGTCCAAATAAAAGACATCGTGTATAAAGAATCAGTAAAAACCAGAAACAATATTGTTTATTTTGTATATATTTAAATGAAGTTTTACATTAAAGTAATGTCTTTTTTAACATAGTCGGACGATAAAAATAAGTACCAAACGAGACGTCGAACGTTAAAACAGAACAAATATTTTTTAGGTTGTTGCAAAATACTGTCCAAATTAGATATTTTTTAATTAATTAAATCGTGCGAAATTTGCAAAATATTTATTTTCAATAGTGCAGCTAATATAAATTTGTTATTGCACAACGAAGTTACGTTTTTAATTTATACAAAAAATATATTAATAAGATTTTCTGTAAAAGCTACTATTGTTAAAAAAACGTGTTGTTGCAAATCAATCAGTTGCTCTTGGGAGAATCGTATAAGTATCAACAATAGTTCATTATGTTCGTTGAAAGCGACAAATTATTCTCGAGTTCGTTTTCAGCGTATGAGATCTCTCCGCACCCCATTCCCACCACTTGTCCGTACTCGCTGGAAAAATTATTGCATTTATATATAAGTATGAATATATTTATATATAAACCAATAAGTTAAATTAAAAAAATTATAAGATCCGTACAACCATAATAAACTAAAAATTTCAATGAACTAATTGTGCTATTGCTGATAACTGTAAGATCAAGAAATTTTTCAATAATGAGATGTATTTTTAAATAATAATATCCCCTTTTCAAAAAATCTTATTAACATATTCTTTTTTTAATTAGAAATGTAGCTTCGTCGTGTAAAAACGGACATATATTATTGGGAATCAATATTTTGCAAATTTTGCAAGATTATAATTAATTAACAAATAGCTCACGTATACAATATTTTGAAACAACTTAAAAACTATTTGTCGAATTTTGAATTCCAACATCTCTTTGTTTACTTATTTTTATCGCTGAGCAAGGGTGAAAATGTTGTTATCTGAAACATAAAACTTTATTTAAAAAATAAAAAAAAATGGGTTTTAACCTGTTTTTTGATTATTGTTTTTACACACACTCTTTTTTGAGACAATTTAGATTATTGTTCAAACAACCATACTGTGTCACAAGGTTTAATCTAGGGTTTGTCGGATATTTGTAACTGTTAACGAGGTAACATAAAACGAAAACTGTATGATATTTGATCAGTTTTAGATATAGCTTCCGTAAATCGGAAGGAACGTTATAATAAATGGTGGTAACACGTTGACTTTAATCTTAACTTGCGTGAACAATTCTCCAAAGCTTTGATGAAGCCCCTGTATTTAAATATCGTGGTAATTATAGAAAATTACAAAAATAATTACAGATAACAATTGTAGATCCTAAAATTCTACATGAAATATGTCTATATTTCTCTCCCTATTTCTTTCTTTCTTTTCCACATGGTCTCACTCAAGATTTTGAAAGTGACCCTTAGGAATTTAATAATGCTACGTACGAAAAACCTTACTATAATATATACCTCTCTATTTATGGAAATGAACGTAATGACGAAGATGTGATTGGAAAATACATATCATGTAACTACTACCCCTCAGATTTATTAAGCATATTGTAAAATTATAGACACCTCACGTAGTCTTGTGGCGTGGATTGGATTTGAATCTTATCAATGAAGATATTTTGCATTGGGAGGTCCGCGAGGTAAGAAAACAGGAACACCTGCATTTGATTGTCACAGATATTTATTCACACAGTCTTACACACGTAGAAATAACGCAAACACAAAAGAGTGCGGAGCAAAGCGATTAAATAACGTGGCCAGCCATCGTGGCGGTAACCGGAAAAATGAGGCAGAAGGAAGAAGCTTTGGTGCTATCGTCGTCCTCAGAGTGGATTGTGCTCTCGCTTGGTGGCGCTGCGATGAGCAATTACGAGCAGTGACGAAGGCACCTCCACATATATATCGAAAATAAGCAATGCATGTATTAAAAGTTCTACGAAAGTTCTAAAAAATAAAGTATTAGAACGACATTATGTTCTGTCTAGATGACGTGGTATGCTTATAAGATAACGATCGACAAATACAGCTGGCTTTGTTTAAATGGGTGTAAAAATAAAAGGAACTAAGTTATTTAATGAAAAGCCAAAGAAGCGATACATAATTCCAATGCGATTGACGTATGGGATAGGAAATCATCAGCGGATTTAAAAATAAACTAAACAAAGATAATAGAAATGTCATCTTGTGGCATCAACAGTTCGTAGTAAAACAAAGATATTAGATCAAGCTATAATACATGAACATAAAAAAGTAACACATGAATAATTTGTCAATAAAAGTATGTAATAAAGCAATAAAGTTGTAAAATAATAAGTATGTGGGAAAAAATAAAAACAATGATAACAAATACGAAATTCCAGACAAAATAACAATATTCAGGTGGAGAAAAATAAAGTATAAACAAAAGATAACCAAATTGATAAACTTAGAAAAATTTTGATAGCTAGGAAGAATTTATTTCATCAATTTACAAAAAGTGAAGTAGCAAATATAGATGAAGACGATAATTAAGTAATTGATAAGTAATTGGTAAAAATAATAATAAGTCATTGATATTCTACGATGATACTAATTTTTACTGAGTAATTTCCCACCAAATATCTTAGTAATACGAATGTACACATCATATTTCAAACTGCCGACACTTTCATGTAGTATTAGGCTAATCTATCACAGCGATTTATTTGAAATTTATCTATTTATTCGTGCTTTGCGAGACGGTCAAGTTTAGATTCATCTATATTTCTGAGGCACGCGGGGTTCAATTGTTTGGAGTAATTTAGAAAATAGAAAAAAAATTGTTTTAGGGAATATCATAAGGCTAATGTTTACTTATTTTATATTTTATTAGATTTGTTTACCAAAACCATGTGACAAAAAATTCCTACTATGTTAACTACTGCGATTATCAAAGTTCATGGTGGTTCTAATTAGTCTAGGTCTTAATAATAGTACTTAGATATCTAATAAAAATTTTAAAAAATATGTTCTTTCTTTTACTGCCCTTTACTAATATAGTAACATAAAATGTATAATTTGCTTGTTTTCTCCATGCCCGTTAGGAAAGGGTAAAACAAAGTTGAATAAACGGATTAATCATATTATAGATGCATATGTTTCTCTTACATAAATGAATAAATCAATGTTGCATACATATACACAGATATCACATATATAATAATGAAAGCACAGCGAAAAAAGAATGTGTGCAAACTAAATGATGTATAAATTAGACTTTGTTATCTGTAATTTATTACTAATATATATTTGCTATGTAATAATTATAATTAAATCATTGTAAATATAAAGAAATAGAAAGGTATTAGATCCTAACGTCGAAAATACAGACGACGCTTGAGCGATAACAGTTTTTCAATACTTTGTAAATAATTCAATCAGTTATTTCAAGATGTTGAAAAATAACAACTGAAAAAATGGACATTTCAAAACCGTCCGCATCAGACAATAAATGACGGCTACAATTGTTACACTTATTTATTGCCTCGTACTACATCGTTATTTCATAGATTTTAATTAAATAGAAGAATAAAATATTATTTTTAACGAAAAAAAGCGGTTTAACATTAAACAAATTAGACAATCTTTCCGGGATTAGGTATTTGCATCTTTGACTTCGATTTCATATGTTTTCACTGAGTTTCATAAGAAAAATTTAATTCAAACCTTTGTTTAATATTAATATATTATAATCAATTTTAATTATTAATTCAATCATGAATATTTTTACATTTTAAAATACAAAATTACGTTTAGCAATTAAATAATCATGATTATTACATTAAATCATTTATACAATTACACATTTCATAAAATATATCAAATATTGCAAGTAAATTTAAAGTTGCAAATTAAAGTACATTGTATGATAAAAGTGAATGATAAATCATTTAACAATAACTTAATTATTCTTTATGATATAAAAGAAGGAAAACAATAAAGCAGTAGCCATGAATAAGTCGATAATCTATTATGCATGTATGTAAGAAGAACTATCATTTTAATTTCTATTTATTATTATTATAATTTCTAATTACAAACTGTAGAAGGTACATTTAGCAAATGAGTTATCTTTATTACATCATAATGGAAATGAATAACAAGTGGGTTAAGATGTATGATAAAAACATTGGAAACTTTAGTACTGAATTAATAGGTGTATTGAAATTAAATTATGGTAATTTTTTACACTTTATAATCTTGAGTTTATAATACGATCTTGTATACTTTTCCTAATCTAATCAACTTGAAAAGGACAAGTTGATTAGGATATTTTTCTCGACTAGTTCTCTACTTTTTATTGAATGTGATAATTGTATCTTTGATCGTTGGTATGTCTAGGTCCTTGTTGATTAGGTAATCTTCAAATTTATCTCTTGGAGTCGGGGTACTTGATCTTGAATTCTATCACTGATGATTAGCGTAAAAGTCACTTCCGGCAATAAATTGATCGATAATAAAATTTAAGTCATTGACAATGTAGAAGCATTGAATACGTTCGCAGACTATATATTATACAAATGTATCTGTATTGTATGGCATAAATATATCTGTACCACATTTATGCCACACAATAAGTTAATTTTAATGATATTTTTGTATACTATTACTCATAAACGTCATTTATTTTTACTAACATTCATAGATATCCATCATGATCATACAAATAATTTTCAATCTTTATTATAATGTCACCCATGCAATTTTTTTTAAGTTAGATTTTCTATTTTAAAACAGAGCTTAAAAATGAAAACGTAAAAAACGTCTTAAATCGATATATCTAAATTTAAATGTCCGTTTTCTATTTATATGTCATTCAGTCCTTTTATTTGTCGACGATAAAATCTTGTTCAACCTTTTCTGTAGTGAGGGAATGCGTCTCTCTCTACTTTCTCGACCACTCGCTGCTTCACACTTCGCTCTCAAGCGACGCTCATGTGATCCATGTGGTGATGAAAGCTTGTTTCCTTCAAGCAATTCACCTATGGAATGCGATCTTCTATTAAAATATCTACCGTGGTACCCTTTCGATTTTCAAAATATATCTGGAGAATTAGATCTGTTAGTAAGAAACCTTTGTAAATTTTGTTATGAAATCACCAGCTTTTCCTGATATTCCCATTATTAATTGCTTATTGGACCCTTTGATATATTTTACAAGTGAAATGCAGTAATTTTAGATAAAATTTTACTTTTCAACAATTTTATTATAATTTGTAAAGGTAGAAGAATTTTTGCAGAGAACTAGCAGAGACAAAATAGGTTTTTCTAAAAAAAGAGACTTTTTCTCGAAAATTCAGTACATTTTCATTCTTTTGTTTTAAAGTGGTTACAATTCTGCAGTAACTTTATCAAGTAAGATAAATTTGTTTAAAAATGTAAATTTTTCAAATAGAACTGTAAAGTCAAAAAATTTTTGGAATTTAGATGTTTTGTGCAAAGACAGTATTAAAAATGCAATACTGAAAAATTTAGAAGGACCTCTTGATAATTCTTAATTTAAATAAACGTAATCCTTTTAAACCATCTTCATGCTATTACCGCAAATGATATCAAATAAAAAAGTATGTATTAATATAACGAATACAGACGATTTGTTTCAAGTGGTCTGTACTATCATGCATGCATCCATCTAACCACAATGTCAATAGAGTAATTAACTTTGTAACCTGATGTAACGTTACTTCATATTTCGTTTTCGGTAGACATTTTAGTTTGTCACAATTATTTAATTAATTAATTTATAAACTATATTTTCAATCGAGATTCATAAAATTAATATTACATGATTAATATCGTTTGTAATATTCTAAAAGTTAATAATCTATTGATGTAAAGATGTTATTGCATTTGCCGGATTCTAATTATCTAATTAGTCGAACGAATATCTCATTGTTGATATAATTTTTATTGAATATGCAGACAGAGACTTAATTAAATACATTGATTAACTTAAGACTATACATATTATGGTAATGTCGATGCCCCAAGCTTATTTTAATATTGTTTAAACGGGAATATTTTTTTTATAACAAGTCATGACTATCTCGATAAAATAAAATAATGAATATGCATACAAATTTGATTTTTCTCAAATTTATGTTAGTTTGAGTAAAGTAAGTTTAAAAATAAATGACGATGATTTTAGACCGAGGTATTATCAGCTGAATTGTTTATAAAAATGAATATAGTCATGTAACAGTAATATATGTTGCGCGATTTCAGCTGTAGCCGAAAAAAATCTTTACAACTCTAAGCATTTGGAAAATTTTGTTAGCAGAATGGGAAAAAGTCTCGCCAAAAGTGTATATTTTTTGTGAGCTTTCCAAGAAAAATAATTCACGTATGAGTAAGTGTGTAGTTTATCCGTGGGATCTAAAAATGAATTAACCTTGGGTTTGAGTTTTCTCATTTGTAGAAATGAATACTTCTAGAAAATAGGTATAAACAGTAGTGACATATATTTTTTATAGATGCTTAATTTTCAATCTTTTGCGGTACGGTGGTATTTCTCAAAGACCACCTATTTTCGTATAATTTTATACAATTTCAGAGTAGTTTTTTGGATATAGTTTACGTATTTTTTAATAATTTCTTGATCACAGAATGATACGAAATTGAAATTTATGCTTAAAGGTTGAACAATTTTTAATAGTTTGTTAATTTTTATAAACACAGTCTAAAAAAGAGCCTGTTTTCTAAAAAAAAATGCATGTATGACGGAACTTTCAAACATATTCTTATGAAGATGGTTATATAGGGAGTTTTGGGGTCGCTGATTGCGAATATGAACTCAGATTTTAAAAATAATAATTGGCGGTTACAAAATTTAGGCGAAAATTTTAAATTTCTATGAATATATTTTTGAAAATGGGTATTGGTGAAATTTTTCAACTATTCACTTTGTTTCTATATCCTTTATAATTGATACTTTAAGAATCAATTTTTACCTAATTGTAAACATAATGGTACATTGCGTATGTTACAGAACCATTTAGTTCATATAGGGTTGTTTTTTGTATTGCAAAATGCGCGTCGTCTACCACTATAAATGGGAATTGGCATATTAACAGACTGAGAGCATCTCTTTACAACAGGAACATTTAGTTTGTGAGGATTGGCAAGGAAAGGTTGACGCTTTCTTCCTTTTTTAGTTGGAATTTTATGAGAAACTAACTCCATTAAAAATAGTCTGAACTTTTTTAATTTCTCAGTATTATTAGTATTTATTTTTGAAGATATAATCAATGAATTCGTAATAGTCAAATCAATGAAATGTCAAAATAGTCTGTGCCACTACTCTTTGGACTTTCGATCTATTTTATATGTAAATAACAAACGATCAGCGTTATCGACAAATCCCATGTATTTGTTGTAATCAGAGCACATAACTGGACAATCTATTTGCACACGTGTGCCATCTTTCTGCCTTCGAGTTACTGTTATCACTTCAGATGGATCATGGCAATTTCATAGAAAGCAAACACCTTTTTTATCCATCCATTTGATCGAACTAAAACCAGTAATAACCCAAAATCAGCAATGAATGGATTATGATCTCGTTGTTTTTCTTTTTTCGCGTAACACAGGTTATGATAATTTATAAATATTAAAAAAATTCTCTGTTCGATGAATTTTATGATTACAGGCTTCACATGAATTCCATGTATGTTTTGATATGTCAATATTCAAAATATTTACCATATGAAAATACCAATCTTCAGAAATATATGTAAAGACATTTAAGATTTTGGCCGCCATCTTGGAGCCGTTATTTTGAATTGTCGGAATTTGAGTGCAGATTCGTGATCAGCCATCCTAAAAACTCCTGTATGCCAATTATTGTGAAAATTCATTTCCCTGAAAAATATATGCCACGATGAGTTAACTAGCTATGCGTTCTGATTGCAGTGGATGTTACAGAATACATTTATTATTCAAGATTGAAGACGGTATTCTAATCTCTATTTAAACATGGATATATTATTCCTGTCTGATACATTTGAAAATGTCTAAACAACTAGACAAGTATATGAGTTAGACCTCGCACACTATTTCATCACTCCAGTATTGATGTGAGAAGCAATGTTAAAGTGTACTGGTATTGAGCTGAAACTGTTGACTGATATGGATATGGATTTATTCGACTAGAACGGAATTCAAGGAGAAATCAGTCATTGTTGTAAAAGATTCAAAGGCCGATAACAAATACATGAATACAGTGTAAGATATAGTAGCGGCTTCATAACATATACTCTAATTTTCAAAGTACCTACTATGAAAATAACGATAAACTGATGCTTAATAAGACGGATTTTAATAATAAAGTAGATCTAATAGTTTTACTATAAAGCAAAATGAATCTATTAAAAGCGCACCTCTAGATGTATACTTCAATTTGAAACAAAAGAAGATTTTCCGGATAAAACCGTTGCTGACTATCAAATTCTTATGATCGAATTGCACAATATATTCGAAACTCTGATTGGATAGAAAAAAGGCGACTTTCGGTTTGCTTTGAAGCTATATCAATTCCAACTATACAAAAATCAAATAGTTTCACTCGTTTCAGAGATGTACTCAAACTGATCAGGTAGTTATCTTAAAAAAAGCTTTATAAAACACGTAAACATTCGCTATGTTCCTTTGGGAGGCGACTCGAAGAAAGGAAGATAGAAGCAACTTACATGAGATTATTAACATTTTCAACAACATTTTATAGAACAAAGTGACATTATATCACTTCTATTATTTCAGAAAGGTATACAAATAATCATTTACTCAAATCCATGTTATGCCTATAATAAAAAAAATTTATATATTAATGAATTGAATAAACTTAATGCTATTTATTATAGTTAAAAAAAGATGGTATTAAACGTTAATACCATAATGATGCAATTCAATCCAACTATTCACTCGCCGAAATTTGGTGGAAACCAATGATATAGTGGTTCAAATAAAAGAACACTTGGAAAAGAATCTAAACATAAAGCTCTTTAAAAACAACTTTTATTTGGAGATTTAGAGAAAGTATTGAATATTTAAAACATACTGAATTTGTTAAGTATACAATTCCAGATTATCCTCCCGAACAAGACGGATAGTGTCAAATTCCAGAGTAGTGATAACAAACTATTGGTATGATTACTTTTTAAAGAAAGCAACTGCACATTTCATACAATTTTTTACTTCACCCAACCCCTATCACTACCCCCCTTGAGAATAAATAGAAAGTGAACATTTTGTAGATACGCGTTTACTTACCAACGTGAGAGAAATAGAGAGATACACTCCCTCAACACGCAAACATACCGAGAAGGAGGAGATCAGCATTCAGTGGGTGATGATACATAACCTAAGATATCGCCCAGGGAGGATGATATCCATCAGGTGGATTAACACTCAATATTATAATTGGATTTTGGCTAACACAAGCTATTTGCCTTGTATATAAGAAAACAGGAGATGGTAGGAGATAGGCTGTCAGATGCAAGCTTCGCAATAGACTATGCGAAGTCTGTCCCAATTGCACAGATATGCCGCTTGCGGAGCGCTCTCAACCCTGAACCCCCAAAGAGCGGCGCGTGGTACAAAATACCTGATATACAAGCACAAAAGAATGGTCGGACGCAATAACATACGCTATGTCGGGAGTGGATAGTATTAGGTATCTAGAAGGAAAAAAAATTTGCTAGGCAAAAGAGAATTTAATACAAAATTAAAAGTCATAATAAATATAAAGCGCGGAAGAGAGAGAAAGTTACTACAGTCGCGAGCGAGAAAACCCACGATAGTACTTACAGAGTGGCGACCTCGTAGTATGACAGTGATCACGTCATAAAAATAAATAAATTAATAGAAAAATATAAACGTTTTAATTGATTAATATGATAATTCGGTATGATATGATAACATTGATATTTTTGTTTTTGGTAAATATTTTGAATTTCTCCAAAACTCATTCATCGCGAGTAGATCTACCATAGTGATATATAGCGTACAAAGATATGAAAAACATGTATTTATTCGATTCGTTGTTTTGTTCTAAAATAGTCGAATAACTTATTATAGATGAACGTTTGAAATTGAATCGTTAACGTATAGATCCATCGTTTATTTACAGAACACTGACATTTTATCTTATATCAGATTGTTTGTTCTAGGACCAGTATATTTGTCGTTAAATAAATATTATATTTTAGAAATGAGACATTTTTGGAGATCTATCAAGATGAGCGGCGTTATTTTCAAGTGGCATAAAAAGAAGAAGCGTCCATCTTGCATGCAAGAGTATCCATTATAACGAATGAATGTGGTTTTCATGAAATGTAACATTTTGAGCATACTTTGCCATACTAGATACCGCAATCATTGTTTATGTCTAGACAATATTTAAAGTGGCGATTTTTCATGAGTATCTCGTTATTGTCGATAAAATATGAACTATTAAATTTAAAAAAATGATTTGCTATGTTCTACGCTAAAAATATTTTTATACAATTATGAATGTATTGAATACTTCCAAAAGTATATACTATTGCGCTTACTATAATATTACATACAATTACGTAAATCATCACATGTATTTGACTAGGCATGAGAAATTTGTTGCCTGTTTTAAAAAGAACATTTTAAAATTATAACTTAATATCTCTGCAGTTGACATTTTTATGACAATGTCAGTTACGTAAAATATTAAGTTTTCTTTTAGTCATTGAAAAGGTTACACCAGTTATCGACGACGACAGAGACTAAGACTAATATATAATAAAACATAAACTGAGTGTATGAAACAATAATAACTTAATTTCGATTGTAACGTTAATTGTGGACTATAAGAACAACAAAAATAGTAAAATTATATGCAATCTTATAAAAAGTGCATAAGGTGTTTTAAACTATGCCATCTTTGAGAGGGGTCACGTTTATCATGAAAAGTATTATTACGTGTATCAAAAGAAATGTAAAAAAATGTTTTTATTATATGCAACCAATTACTGAGAAAAATCCAAAAACTGATGAGCAAGGAGAAATAAGAAAAAAAGAATGTTTTTTACGATTTTAAGATACATGAAAATATGCTTTAAAATCATCCTAAGATTCGTTTGCATATCTCTGTTTTATGTGTAGCTAAATATCCTTATGCCGACTGTTTCAATCGGAACGATATAAATATCTATTGCTATACATGTATTTTCCGAGATTTCTATTCGTATACTTAACGAGAATTTCGTCAGCAATTTTTAAGTATACATATATAAGAAAAAATACGTTTTTAAAAAGATTATATACATATCGCGTATAATGTAGTAAGTTATAATGGTAACTTTTTATCAAAAGAATTAATGAAAAATCAACTGGCAGTTGTACAAGAACATTCGTACGGATAACATATTTGATTCAGTATGACTGAACCAAATACGACAGAAAACCTTCTGTAATCTTGAGTAAAAATGCTTGAGTGACATTGAGTGTCAATACCTCCCAAGAGGTTTTCAATTTTTACCCATCACATCCCAGTTGGTCGTATCCCATGTATTCAAACTCATTAACCCTTTTGAGCACTTTTCCACAGAGGGACTATTCAATCCTTTGTAACCACACCATTTAAGTCTTTATCACACTATAAATATCTCGGCTCAGCGGTTATCTATAGTAAATAAAAAATATTTGGTATAATATTTGACAATGTTTGGAAATATTTGGTAAATTGAATGTCTACATGAATGTCATATTTCGTACTAAGTTTTACGCTAAAATATAAAATATAATAAAATATAAAAATAAGACTTGGTATACTCGTATTATTACTTGCGTAACATTCAGATTTAATGCATTTGTATTCAGCTCTCACATCTTCGCGATTTTCTCGCGCACTTAGTATCGAAACATGTCAGCGGCTCTGTTATTCTTTAGATTATAGGTTGAATTAAAAAGATGTTTATAATAAATAAAAGATATTCATTGTATGATTTATATAATTTTTTTAATCCCTGCAAACACATATAGGTTTTTTTTATGAATTCCACGTTCATATGAATCGTAATCAATTTTACACGATAAGAGAGTTTGCTCCTTTCAAATAAGTGAATTAATATATAGTCATGGGTTGGTTTAGGTATGTGAGATAATATTCTAGTATTGTATTTTCAATAAAATGAAATAATGAAGTATATTTTTTTCTTTAATAAAGATCCGCTTATAATATTTTATATTAATTATTTTAAGGGTACTTTCCTTTATCACCAATCTACTGTTTCACCTGGATTTGTTTGGACGTGTTTTTTTGCACAGCTAGTATTATGCATCTTTGCGTTATAAGTGTAGACAGATATTTGAGTTTACGTTATACAATGAAGTTTGGCCGTAATAAAAATAGTATTAGAATTTGGATAAAAATAATTTTTGTTTGGTTGTTGAGTATAGTAACATGTCTACCACTAATTGGTATATATTTCAAGGTAATTATTTAAGTTTATAATAAAAATATGTTACCTTTACGATAATTGTTAAACCATAGTTACATTGTAACTCAGCGAATAATGTAAAATTATGTATCATCTCGATTCTTTAACTCACTTTTCGTGTGGGAATTAATAACCTAATGTAACTATTTTATATGAAATATATATAAGAGATGTCGAAATTCATATGTATGTATATACAGCTATTAATATGTCATAAAATATATAAAGTGTCTGCATACTAAATGGCATATAATTAGGGACTTGTTTTTCAACTTTGTCTGTTGGGACATTTTTTTTCCAATAAGATTCATATATATATACGTTTTTATTATTTAAAAAAAATCTAAATATATTTTCAAAGATCTAATCTATTCTCTTTATTAGTCAAGATAAGGCTCATATTTGAGTAATGGCTATATTAGTTATTTTTTATATAAATACTATGGATATCGCTTCTTCAATGTAGCTGATATATTTTCTTACTTACTTGCTTTAGTTTTATTGGTTTTTTACAATTATAATTCAAATCTTTCATTTGAAAATTTAATTTAAACGAAGTAAATCAACGCACTCACCTTTTAGTAAATAGGCTTTTTATAAGAATATTAAATAGAATCAACAGGCAGATCATTTTTATAATATGAAATGCAATCAACATTTGGGACACAAAATATTTTTATAGAAATTTGTTCATTACAGAAACATGAAGTGTATAATCGGAAGGTTGATGTATGCATAAATTATGTACGATTTATCGTTCTTCTAGACAATATGACATATTATAACATTAACTGAAAAATGGAGATTTCATATCAAGATTCCAAATATAATATTTTAATGTATTTTGAAATGTAAATAAAAACCTGTCTATATCGGTTTCATGCCAAGCTCAGTTTCCGTTCAAATCGAGATAAAAAAATGTAACTATTCGAAACTATTACTCTTATATTCCTTTATATCTTAGTGAAACCGTCGGCTCTGTTCTCTACTATAGTTTACGATTCAATTTGTTACTCTCTAGTAAGAAGTTAAGATGAGGATGTGGAAAATACAATTTAAAGTATAATACGCAGCCAAACTCTCAAGTTTTCAATAAATCTTCAACTAAAATCTCATAATCCTCACTTTTCTGGTTTCTCAACAAAATATGGGTATGAGGACCATTCTCCTAGTTTGATATCATTTATTTTTGGAGACTTCTCTTCGAAATATTAAAAACAATCACTGTTCTTCTTTATAAATGTATTATAACACTATATATTATAGACTATTACAGTTTTCTGTCACATTTTTCTTCAATTTCACGTCATACGTTAATATTATATCGATACTCTGTCACAATTTATATTTTCCAAAATTGTGATGAGATTATTAAATATGCATTTTTATAAAGTTTTTACTGTAACAAATTTTTTTTTAAATTATACA
Organism: Chouioia cunea; assembly: GCA_030064505.1. Taxonomy (NCBI): domain Eukaryota; kingdom Metazoa; phylum Arthropoda; class Insecta; order Hymenoptera; family Eulophidae; genus Chouioia; species Chouioia cunea. Next base: position 15,405,712 of record JAOPFQ010000005.1, read on the forward strand.
GAATCACCTGAAGATCCCGGGTCGACATGATGCCACTAAGGGGACTCTGTGATTGTAATATATATTACTATCCGTAACTAGCTTATATTCATAGTTTTGGTTTCAGGTAGGAGCTTAGTTAGTATTTGATAAACAGCATTTTATTTAAGAAGAATGTGGAGTTTTCGCGTAAATGAAAGATTATATCGGTTGAACTGACACCTTTTAAATGAAAGTATTACGTCGCATAACCAATTTGGTCCATTTTTATGATTGTACTAAACGCGTTCACTACTGATGGCTGTCAAGCCAATTCTAAACAATATAGCGTCACTAAACTTGAGTTTTATAAGGTTAGTATTTTCTATCATAGTCATTAACTTTAAATAACAATTACTATCTATACGTCAGGCCAGATACTTTTGTGACTACCTTCGTATCTAGACATTAACTGACTGTATAATATCGAGTGTTTCTTAGTTCATTTTTTAAAGATTCTAAGTTTATATTTACATACGAATCATTATCATTATGTTACTTATATACATATATACTTGCAATCACTCGTTATATTAATGAAAACTTCTATTTCTTTGGTTTCCAAAACGTGACACGAGGTATAAAAATTATAACGAACTAATTTTAATTCAAATCTTGATAGAGCAGAAGCAAAATTATTTACCAACGATATTATTTCCAATAGTTTAATAATTTGCTAAGGACATGTGCAAGTGACTATTTTAATCTGGAAATACATTCTTTTAATATTTAAAATTTGTTTAAAAATAAATTGACCAATGATTAAATTATAAAAATAACTTGCTTATATAATAGCATAATCTTTATACGGACTGTAGATTTTGAGCATAAATGAAATTTTTTTATAAATTTATCTGAAAAAATTAGTCATTTTATCATATGCTTCGTGCAATTAGAATTTTAAGGGATCCTTTCCAAATTTATTTCATTCATATTTTTGTACGAAAATTTTTATTTAAAAATTTTTATGTTATGATGAATCGATGTAGTTGTCATAAACAAAATTTGCTATTTTAGATTGACTAGCGCCAACTGCAAATGTAAATACTTCACAGGTGTTTACAATACTATACTAATATTTTTGGAGATATAATGAAATTGAGACTTGATAACGAAATATAAATTTGTAGATATGAAATCGTTGTTAATTATTAAAAGTTGAAAAGTTTTCTCAAGTACAAATACAAACGCATGATTTTATTAAATAAATCGAAAATTAAAAAAAAATTTTTTTTTCAACTGTTATTACTCGATAACTATCTATCGGATATGCATAATTTTTTTTCAAAATGCCTGAAATAGATTATATATTGAGAATATATACATGTCATAATAATATATTTGTTAATAAAACATGTTAAACAACTAAAATAAATTTGTGCAATTTTTGTTAAAAAGGGCAACTTCTGTTTGAAAAATTTTTGTTACAATCGATTCCTTAGACAATTTTGTACAAGAATCCGTAATAAAACTATCATGATTTTTAATAGGGGCTAGGTAATAACCTTCCAAAAAGCGCTACCTGCAATGTGCAGTTGGAAGATCGAACTTATAGAAGCGTCCCAATCCCCGAGACTTTTTCAGGAAGTCAGTTCTATAAATCAGTACCATGGGCTGTATATTATATAATCGTAATGATATCAGTATAAACAATATATTATTCACTTAAATATAAACGATTTAATCACAATTAGATGAAGTGTAATATATCATTATTTTAGAAAATATTCCTGGTTTACATGAAATTTACTTTCCAAGCATAGTTAGAAATTAGCAGTCCAGTTATAGCATGTTAAATTACTCAATAGATATTAGGAAAATGGAATTAAAATAGTCTATTATTTAAGAATATATATAAGACTTTATAATGTTACAATCATTAAAATTATTTTACTATATCTTATAAATGTGTTTATAAATTAATTATAAAAATGTAATATAAAAGTTATAAGAAACGTGACGGAGCTCCAGGCCGTTGGCCGGAGCTCGTCTATGTCGGTGAGCCTGCGACGGGGCTTGTTTACTTTCCGAGGTCGTGAACCTCGGAAAGTCGGCTTGCCATGTACGGTAAGTGAGAGGTAGAGAGATGGAGAGAGGTGAGTGACACTCGCCGAAATTCAGTTGGCCTTTAGCCTCCGATCTGGGCGATTGTGGGAAATTTTCTACGGGTTTTCTTTTTGGTTTTTTCTTTGGTTTGTGGGTGTCAGTGAGGTGTTTGTTTTGCGAGTGTGTGCACCAAATCCAGCTGATCGGTGAGTGCCCTTTTTTATTTGTCTCTCTCTCTCCCTCCGTGCATTTTTCTTTTTTTTTTTATTATTTTATTTGTAAATTTGTGTGCGCCGGGCCTCGTTCGGATCTCCTGGCTAATTAGCCGGAGCCTTACGACGGTCGATAAATAATTTTATTGCGTGCGCAAATAGTTGCCTGTTCGCCGTCGCCGATCTATTTGTTTTCTTTTTTTTATTCTTTGCTGCGCTTTATAAATATAATTCATTTCTTGCGTTCGTCGTACCTATAATAAATTGTTTTTTTTTTATATTAAGCCGTTCGTTTGTTCATTTAAACGCCTGCCTACTCACCCGTCCTCGACCTTTCAAGGTCATTACAATCCTGGCGCATATTAGGCCGTAAGCACGTCTCTTACCTTCCCCTTTTATTATTTTTGGTTTTGTTTTGCGACAGTTGTACTGTTAAAATTAATTTCAACGCGACCGGAGGTGATTGCCCTTAATTAATAAGGTAAGTTTCCCTCCCTTAATAGACTTTAGGGCTATTCTCGTTGCATGGCATCCCTTGTGGAGAGATAATATGCGTTAGGGAATAGGTGAGTGCGACGTTAACGTGGTTGCGCGAGTTTTTTGTTTTGTTTTGTTTTGTTTGTTGTTTTGCGCGGTTGTCATCGTTTGTGCGCGAGATTCGGTGAGCGGCGACGGTTAAGGTGGCAAAACAGAGCGCGAATCTTAGTTTGCGCTCTGTCTCTCTTTCTCCTATATCTATCTCGCTCTAGCTTTCGGCTCAGTAACGGCCGCTGGTGGCGTTGTGGCTAACTAGCCCAACTATAGTTTCTACCAGCTGGCCGCAGTGTAAAGGCGCGCCTACACCGATACGGTGTAAAGGTGAGCCTACACCTGAGCAGGTGTAAAGGTGGTAGTCCACTGAGGCCAAGTAAAGGTTGGCCTCTACCTACTCGTAGGTAGGTGTTAAGGTGGGCTTCCACTGAAACCACCATTAAGGTTGGTCTCCACCTAGTGCTAACCAGTGTGCAGGTGAGCAACCACCGAGGCCAGCTTAAAGGTTGGCCTCCACCTAAGGGCATTAGGTGTAAGGGTGGGCTCTTACCTGAGCCAACTTGAGGTTGACACACACTGTCTCAAGGGTTAGAGGCGTAGTGAGGTACCCAAGGGGGGTTGCCCACTTCGCCGCAAGGAGCGTTGGTATAGGGGATATACCACAGAAGTTCGTGACCGCGTGGACCTGAGACCTGATGGGGGGCCCAACAGACCCGTGGAGGGGCATCGTCGAGTAGCGAGACGATGCCTCAGCACCAAACGGTTGTGGCCGAAGTTCATGACCAGTGGGTCGCTAAAAGAGCGGCCCCCATCTTGGTGCCACCTCCAGCGCATGCGCCGGTGTACGTGCGACCTGGGCCCAAGACTTACGCGAACGTGACCGCTGCAGGAGTGCCTTTACAGGGCGCGAAAATTTTTTGCAAGACTGCCAGGCGTAAACCAACGCTGGTGGCCCGTAGTGCGCCCTCATTAGACTCTGAGGAGTCTGGTTCGAGGAGCTCGCGGACCAGCTCAAGCGGTGAGTCTTCCAGGAGAAGACCGCCATCGCAGCGTGATAGCGAGGCAGCCTTCGGAAATAAAAATGGGCCTTCGAGGCATCGGAGGAGACGCAGGCGCCAAAATACGTACGGCGTGGAGTACGATGGCGTCAGCGCTCTCCGAGCCTTCCGCCTGCAGTTTACGGGGGAAGGTGGCTTCAGCCCAGAAAGTTTTTTGGAGCGAGTCAGGAAGTGTCAGAAATTTTATGACATTCCTGACTCGGAGATGCTTGCCGCTTTATCCACGGCATTTAGTGGAACAGCCGCCGCCTGGATTTCATCGCTGATTTCCGCTCCCACTTTTTCCGGCGTTTCTCTGACACCGATCTGGATCGAAAGCTAATGCGTCGAACCCAGGGTGAGGGCGAGCGCCTCAGCGACTACATAACGGCCTGCAGGTGTATCTTCAGGCGTTATCGAAGGCCGCCGTCAGAGAGAACGCAGGTGAAGAGAATAATCGCTAACCTGCACCCCAAGTATTGGAGGTTCATTGATGGCAAATCCATACGCGATTTCGCTGACCTCAAATATTATGGGGAGAAATTTGAGCGAAGACGAGAGAGGGAGTTAGGGTATGTACCTCCCCTGTCTAAGGATAAGATGTTGGTACCTGGTGCAGCTTACGTAGCTCCCAAGGCCCAACCGAAACGAATTGCAGCAGTGGCTGTACCTGAGGAGAGAAAAAGGTCGTCTAAGGATAAAGGGCTCTCCGAAGGAAAGAGAGAGCCCAGAAGACGAAGCAAATCGAAATCCTCGTCAGGCAGCAGCGGCGAAATGACGGTTATCGCTATGGGTGGCGGTAAAACGCCCCCAGCGGTAAATGCCATCCAGCAGGGCCAACATAGGGCCAAACAGTCCAATAGTGGCCCGAGGGTGACTTTAGTCAACCCTCCAAATGCTGCTCCGTTGCTTTTGCCACGGGTCCAACACGGTACGGGGCTGGGTCAATCGGCAGGGCCATTCTCGGGCAGCTGCTTCGCTTGTGGAGCACCTGGCCATAGAGCGTCCACGTGCCCAACACGTCAGCGGGCAATTACTTGTTTCAAGTGTGAACAGGCTGGCCATTACGCAAATTATTGCGTAATGAGATCTGACGCTCGAGTCAGGAGTTGTCCGAAGTGTGGCACTCCGAACTGCTCGTTCTTGACCTGCCCAAACTGTGCCGATTTAGTGGACCAGTGGGCAAAAGACCGTACGGAGGCGACGAACCGCCCTGCGACCTCCGCAGCAGTGAATGCCATAGGGCGGAGGAAGTAGGCGCTGTCAGAGAGGTAAGAGAGTCATTACGTGTTAAGGTAATGACTCCCCACCCAAGTGTGGAAAGTTTCTGGCGCGGAACTATAAGAAGTTTTGAAGCGTTAGAACCCACCGATTCCTTAAATGAGTTGGGTGAAGGCTCGATGATCGTTGGTGCGCCATCAGCCTTGGAGGGGGCAGAGGCCGTGGAAAACACGGCTAAAACTTCCGAAAGAGCTGAAAAGGGGCGTAACCAAGAAGAAATTGCGTCGCGGAAAACTAGGACTTCGCCGTGCTATATTGGTAACAATGTACTATTAGCATGTGCGCATGCGCAGGAATCTAACATTCTGCTGTCTCCAGCTGGCAAAGAAGTGCCGCTGACAACTGCGCATGTGTCGGAGTCATTAACTGAGAATAGCGTCACAAAACATAGTCATCGAGAGAAGCCGGTGACGCGTCGTGACGTAATAGAACGCGGTCATGAGACGACATTGATACCTCAGCAAGACGTCACGGTACACGGTCATGAGATGACATTGGTACCACAGCAAGACGTCACGGTACATGGTCATGGAGACGGCATCATTCTTGAGGCTATCGAGGAGCCCGAGGTTGTGAACGTCTCTATGATGGAAAATAGGCGCCTGTTGGTAGTGAGCATTGGGGGTCAGCCATACTCCGCTCTGCTCGACCAGGGTGCCCAGGTGATTGTTGTGGGTAAGAGAATTGCTGAGAAATATGTCCAAAGGCTCTCGCCATGCACTGTGCCACTCACGAATGCCTCAAACGGAGTGATGAGGACGGCTGGCAACTTGAAGTTGATTTTTGAAATCGATTCAGTGGTGAGAGCTCGCTTATGAGATCTACCTAGGTGCAGATTTCTATGACAGTTATAATCTGGTCATAGACTGTGGCAATCACGTTTGGCGTGTAGGCGATCGTGCAAGTTGGCATGTATTTGCAGAGCGGAAGCACGATAGTGTGTGCTTCCCCTGCGAAACTCGCCATAAGCGGCCAACGTTGACAGCAGAGATTGCTGGTTTGTCGTTGCTGAGAAGTAACGAAAAGGACAAGATTGCCCAATTAGTTCGGAGGGTAATCCCAAAGGAATCACCGGTTTTCACGAGCTTAATAGAGCACGTGATCGAGGTAGTGGATGAGCGGTCTAAGAAGGCAGCGCCTCGCCGATATTCTCAACCCATACTTAGCTTCATGAGAGATGAGGTTAAGGAATGGTGGGACAAGGGGTTAATAAGACCCTCCAGGAGTGGTTGGAGTAGCGCGCCTGTTGTGGTCCGTAAACAAGATGGATCAAACAGGTTTTGTATCGACTTTCGTGAACTGAATAAGGTCACGAAGGTCGACGCGTACCCATCGCCGAGTGTGGACAGCATTTTCGATAAATTGCGGGGAGCCGTATACATCTCGAAAATCGACTTACGTAGTGCCTACCTACAAATCGGAATGGCAGAGTCGAGTAAGAGGTATACGGCTTTCCCTGTACCTGTTTATGGGCTATGGAAGTTCGAGAGAATGATCTTCGGCTTGATGAACGCAGGCGCTACGTTCAGTCGGTTTATGGACGCCCGTTTTGCACCAGAGTTCGAGCCGTACATTTTTAAGTACTTGGATGACTTGATTATAGTCAGCGGGACGTTCTCTGATCACTTAACTTGGCTAGAACTGGCATTAAAGAGGCTAGTAGAGAATGGCCTTGAGATAAATGTCGAGAAGAACGAATTCGGTTGCTCTTCGGTAACATTTCTCGGCTATCTCCTCGATGCAGAGGGCTTAAGACCCGATCCTGATCGAGTGAAACCAGTCCTCGAATATCCAGTGCCGGGAAATGTTAAACAGCTCAGACGTTTTTTGGGCATGGTTGGATGGTATGCCAGATTTATTGAGCATAAGAGTGATGTTAAAGTACCTCTCACAAAGTTGATCAAGAAGGACGTAAGCTGGAATTAGGGCACAGAGCAACAGGAGGCCTTCGAGGAGCTGAAAAATGCTTTAACTCGGGCTCCTGTGCTCGCAAGGCCAGATTTTGACAAGGAATTCTTCGTCCATTGTGACGGCTCGTCCTTTGCGCTAGGAGCTTGTCTAGTACAAAGAGACAGTGATGGCTATGAGCATCCGATCTGCTACGCAAGCAGAATGCTCAACGAGCATGAGCGCAACTACTCGGTATCGGAAATCGAATGTTTAGCGCTTTTGTTCGCCATCAAGAAGTTTCGACCTTACATAGAGGGTACGAAATTCACAGCCGTAACCGATCACACAGCTCTGACCTGGCTAAGGAACAAAAAAGACCCTGCTGGTCGACTCGCGAGATGGATTCTCGAGCTTCAGCAGTGGAACTTTGAGATAGTGTATCGCAAAGGAGCGATGCACCACGTGCCAGATGCACTGTCTCCTGAGTTCGAGAATGAAGCGGAATTCGCAGCTTTCGAGGGGGTAAAAGACCCTTGGTACCTGAGGCGAGTGACTGACGTCACAACGCGCCCGGAGAAATATCCGGATTGGAAGGTTGAGGAGGGAGTGTTGTATCGTTACACACGAAATGACCTTCTCGACCCCATTCAGGATCACGAAGAGCGATGGCGTTTGGTTGTGCCACGCGAATTCCGTGAGCGCGTGCTAAGAGATGCACATTGCGCACCTTCGTCGGGACACCTTGGCATGGAAAAGACCTATGACAGGGTGATCCGAGAATACTCTTGGCCAGGCGTGTGGTACGACGTAAAAGATTTTATTCAGCATTGTCAGGAGTGCCAGAGGTTCAAGGTTGAGCAAAAAGCTCCCTTGGGCCTCATGGGTAGGCGTTTGGTGGAGAGACCTTGGATAATAGTTGCGACCGATGTAGTAGAGCTACCATGTAGTAAGAATCGGTTTAAATACTAGGTGGTTTTTTAAGACTGTTTCACCAAGTGGGTGGAGTTTAAGCCACTGGCGACGGCCGATGGAAGAGCACTCGCCAGAGCTTTAGAGTAGCTCGTGCTGTTTAGATGGGAAATCCCTACCTACCTGGTAACTGATAATGAGAAGAGTTACACAGGTAAGGTGTTCGAGGATACCCTCAAAGAATACAACATACAGCATGTGCTCACTCCGCCATACCACCAACAGGCCGATTTCGTGGAGCGCTCCATCAAAACGCTTAAAACAATGATCTCCATTTTCGTGGACGGTGATCACCGCGAATGGGACCGGCATTTACACGAGTTTCGCCATGCGGTTAACACGGCGATTCAATCGAGCACGAAGGTCTCGCCGGCGTTCTTGAATTTTGGGAGAAACCCCCAACAACCCAAGAGCTTACGCCGCGAGACCGAGAAACGAGGCCTAGTCATAAAAATTAATCCGGAAGTATGGAAAGACCGTCTGCGCAGATTGGGAGCGCTTCAGGATTTGGTGATTCGCCATCTTGAGGCAGCGCAAGACCGCCAGAAACGGTATTACGACCGAGGCCGTCGAAATGTGCGTTTTGCCGTTAGGGATTTGGTCTTGCGAAGGGTGCACTCACTATCGAGTGCGGCCGCAGGCCGAAATGCCAAGCTTGATCCTAAGTACGCGGGGCCGTTCAGGATTTTGCAAACCCTCTCTCCGGAAGTGTACGTCCTCGAGGTAGAAGATGGCAGGCAGGTGGCCATGGCTCATGTCTCCGAACTTAAGCGCTACCTGCCGCCACGAATCCGTTAAATTGTCCCGTTAAGTCCATCACAGGCGCTTTTTCCATGGAAACTTGTAAAAAGTTCCATTCAGCTTCAATCTGTACGTCTCACAATGAGAAACAAGAGTTACAATATTTGATTTATTCTTATATTGGCTTGCAGCTCCATCAGATACATAAATCACTTTTTTAACATTGTTCTTGCATCTATTTTTTATGTAATTAATTAATTTCTGATGAAACAATATCACAGCATTTACGTCATGTTTCGTACATTACGAAATTAGAACAAAGCTGTTTTCTTAAGTTTTTTCCTTTCCTTTCATATAAATTGCAAATGGATGAATAGTTACCTCTTTGCCGTTCCAATGATTTGCTTTTACCTGGTATTGATATATAATTATATAATTCTGAGCGAAATCTCCTATGACCATAATTTCAGATTCATTCAAATTATGTCGACGAGTTTTTATATAATCATTTTGACTTTTGGCAATAAAGGCATGCTCTAATAATTTTATATCTAAACTGTACCTCCAGATTGTTAAGATAGTCTTTAATATTCTATCTTCAAACAGATAGTATGTTTAATTGATTTTATATTTGGTAAAGATGGCGGAAATGACAATAAAAAGTATAATGAAGATAATAAAAAAAAAATTATTGTCAAGAGCAATATTGTATAATCCACAGCTAACTTTCCTAAAGTATTGTTTCCCAAAAATAACAGACTAACAAATAAATGCTTCTACTTGAATTTGTAACGTCGGGATAGAGCGGATTCTTAAAAGAAAGAAATCTTATATGCGTGCGCCATCGGCTAGAATGCGAGACTTTTTTTGCGTCCTCGATTTACAGGACCCTTTGCGTGCATGGCACAGCCGGAAAACCTTTTTCCTTTTCCTTTCAGAATGATGAAGTGGCCTAATGCACAAGATATAGTTTTATTATTTTTGTAAAAACTCTAACAGTAGGTCGAAGTCATTTTGGAATTCAAGGCGAGACAATATCCTAGGAAATCCCATAAAACATAAGGATAGGGAAAAAATGGTAGTTTACTTTTGGTCAGATGTTTCTTTTTTTGTTGTTTCAAAGTTCTCAGTAACTCTTCGTTTTCACTTTTTATGGGTTTATCTAGAAACCATAAAAAGAAGAGAAAACGAAAAGTCACTCAAAAGAAAATAGCCTAATGAATTTTGTGTAATGGCTCTGAGAGGGAAAGCGAGTACGAAGGGCACATTTTCAGCCTCCCTCGAATTTTCACAACTTGACGGTGTGTTTTTCCGAGTTGTGGCTGTTCGAGAGGAGCCTAAAACCAATTAGGTCCCGGATAATTTTTAGATCAGCCTCTAGAAAGCCGGATGGGAATTAACCTCCTCTAGAATAAAAAGCCTCGCTTGCTAGCGTTTGGGGTTAGTCACTCGAGGAAGTGTGCCCAAGGAGTCAGTAACAGAAGACATCCATTTAGAATTAGCAATCTGAAAAATCAGAGGAAAATCCTCTCTAACGCAACCAGCGCGTATTTCTTGCTAGTAGAACGAAAATTCTAGGTATAAAAAGGTGCGTACGGTGAACAAAATTGTGTTAAATAACAATTTATATTACCACAACGTCAATCTGACGTTACAAATTGCAAACACTACATTATAATTCAAAAAATTAGAAAATAATATTGAATTCTATATCAGTTCAGATAACTTTAAAAATTTTCAAGATACTTCATCCTCTCTTACATCTAGTGAAAAATTGGCTAACAAAGCTATAAACCTAACTAGGCTAGTAATGAAAAGCCGCAAGATAAATTCTTGAAAGTAAATATCTTCTCAATAACGAATACACTTAATATATTATTTAGCGTTTCATTTTGAACATGCTATTATACTCAATTTTTCTCTGTTCCATAACGCTGACAACAGGAGACAAGATGATATAGGTTGATATGAAATAGAGGCCAAAATAAATAATTATTCATGTCGTGACTATCGGGCGCTTGTCGATAGGTTATTATTTTAGATGGTATGCGAGGTCCTATGAATGTCGCTACTAATCAGTTAACAGCAAAACACGGATAAGTATGAATTCAATAAGTGTGTGAGGCATAAGCATTAGGAAGCTAACTGAATGAGGAAACAGATGTTATAAGTGAGGTTGGAGACAATAGAGAATAGACGAGAAGACACAATGCAGACGACTTCACCGTGACCATACCAATAAATCCAAACGCGTCTAACAGCTAATCTTGCAACATGTGAGTCCCTCTTTCTCTGTTCCTTTCCGTTGTCGGGGCAGCTCAAATCAAGCGCTCCACGCCGTCCAGTAAACGGAGGCCCTGACGCATTGCGTTGACGCCAACTTCGGTGTAAGCAATGTGATATGAGTGTGAGGGTATGTGTGGTAATTGAGCGTACATAAAGTGCCGTGGTATGCTAACATCGGCATTACTTATGTTTTTATATAATCGTAGCGTAACTAAGCCAGTATCTCGTATTTGAAATAAAAATAACTAAACTTAGTGATTATTTTTCTTGCCTCATACTCGCGTTAGGAATATTTAGTTTTCTGAACTGCGCAATAAAAGAAAATATCAACGTAAGTAACGCAGAAGGAGACTACGATTACAATCACACCAATTATTAAACATTTTGATGAAGCATCGTTGATGCTTCATCAATGGTCATGAAATACATAAATAAATCAACCTTTAAATTTGAAGTGATCAACTATTTTATTGCTGAAAAGAAATTATTATTGATAATAATTCTGTTACTCCAGTTATTGAAAAAGAAATAATAAATTCTACGGAAAATAGTATCAGTATTAGTTATAAAGAAATTATATCTCGATTGGCTTTGGTATAAAAATGAACAGATGGTAAAGAACTAGAAAAACATTTATAAAACAAATTGCTTAGTGTAAAAATACTGCTATTCAAAATTACAAAATATAAGTACATATAGGCAGAGGAAGAAACATAATGTCAGTTATATATTTAGCAATTTTATCCACAGATAGAATCTTTACCAGAATGTATTCAACGTTTTATGAACTCTCGACAAGCCAGAATGTCTAATTATAAGTCGTTAGTGGAAGACCTTGTAATAGGATAATTAAAATAACGATGAATAGAGATAACGAGAATGTAGTAGAAAAATCAGAGGTTCTGGATTCAACAACTTTATTAATGTGCAAGGGTAAAATGTTTTAATTGTTATATGCTATGATTGCTGTTTTCTGATATTTGGATCTAAAAAGTTTGTTTAAATATTGAGTCACCATGTGACTGTTTTATATGTTTTTTTTATTTCGGGGCTTTATATTACATCATTAGACCAGCTATCCTGTTTTAAAATTATTTACATTAAAATTTTTGTTCATTCCAATAAATTTCATATTGTTATACATTAAATGTAATACATTAAATAGTATTGATAAGAAATTCCTTTCTATCGATGTCAATGTTCTATTCTTAATATGATTAATGAATGATAAACAAAAATGTATAATTTGTTTTATTAATAAAACAAATTATGCATTTTAAATTTCTACAATCATTGGCTTGAAAGTAAATACAATACAAATTTATCAGTAGACTAGTTGGCTAATTAGAAATTTCAAAACGTATCAAATCAGTTTGATATTGTGGTCTTGATTGCATCAGAAAAGTTTATTTCTGATTGTTTTATATGGATATAATATATAACTATATATTATTTATATATACACATTAAAAATATTTTATGATAATTAATATGGATTAAAGTCAATTAGCAATCCTTTTTGAGACTAAAAATGACTGAACTTCTACGAGATGTCGTTCCACGACGAAGTCGTATGTACGAATGAATCATCATCCTTTCTAGGTTAATATATTTATAATTGTTGCTAAAAAATAAATTTTGTCTCTGTCACTTCAGCATCTAACATCTTATTAGATACCAAGAACGCTTCGTATTCTGGAAACACGCAAAACTAATATTAACATCATATATTTGTGTTTAAATGTATGTAAGTTTACCTGGCACTCGGGAAACGCGTGAATTTTTTCTTTTGTTCGTGACGGCTATCTTACTAGACAATGTTTACATATATAAATGTATATGTGTATGACAATACATTTGCATAGGAACGGTTATATTATCTTATTCGACACCCACGCTTTTAAAAAAAATCACGCGCGGATCAGAGAAATGGCTTTCAAGTTAACGTATTTAAAAGAAAATTAATTTTTTTTAATTATTTATAATTTGTAATTAATTAATATTTTAGCGGCATACTTGGTAGAAGTGATGACTTTGACATAAATATCCAATGTTTTAAATATAAAAAATATCCGAGACTTTACTCCGATATTACATACAACTAATTTGTATCCTGTCAATAAAGGAAAGATATACCTTTTTGATTTACATGTCCACTAAAATTAAAAGTCATTACAGATATTTAATTCCAGGAATACAAATTTATGCTTAATGAAGGAATATGTCAGATAACAAATTCATCATACCGCATTGCTGGCAGTATTATTTGCTTTTACGTGCCTTTAGCAATTATGTTACTAACTCACGTCCTTACTATACGATTTTTGAAGAAGCAGCAAATTATCTTTAGTAATTATCCAGGTGAGAATTTTGTTTAGTATAAATATTTCGTCAACATTTTTAATTTTCATAATAAGTTATTATAGTACTTTTTATTACGTTATTCAGTAATTATTTTAAAACTACAGGTAGAAAAAATGTAATATTTATTTTACATCGAAATGTGAGCCAGAAAATAGTTATACGGGATTTATAATTTTATAAATGATAATTTTTCAAATAAAACAATTTTTAATAAAGATTCACTAAATATTTTTATTGAATATTTCTTTAAAAAAACAGTCTTTTAAATAATATGCAAGGAGTGCGTTGATGATCTCGACATAATAATCTAGATTAATATATATTTTGGGCAACAGTTAAACCTATTCGATGTAAATATTAGTTGGGAGTTATATGAAATTTGCCCTACTCATCAATGATTGATTCTATTCCATACATGATGCACATCAAGAACTTATCTATTTACATTTAATTAGATGTAGACGTAGTATAATTGAACAGGAAAACTGAATAACCGTCTAAATAAGAAAAGCCCTAGAAGAAACACAGTTCTGATCTACTGTATTTCTGGGCACACAGCAAGCCTTTGACAATGATTTATTAATACTCTTAATCTATTTAACTTGTGATTCGGTAGTGCTTCTGCTCTATTCAAGCCTTGAAGCTGTATTGAGTCTATAATATAAAGTAGATAATATATCTTGATTAATTGACAAACTAGTCATGTGTCAATCACTTAGGATACCATTCCCTGGTTGGAATACACGACGATACGTATTGAATAATGGAATGTACCATTTTTGTACTGGAATGTAGTTTATTGACCGTGAAAGTTATTTGAATCTTATCTGTAACGTGTAACATTGAATTTATAAAATATAATGCAAACTAGAAGTACCCCTAAGTATTATCATGCCTTCTCTCGCCATAAAAATGATAAACATAACTGGATTTATATTTACGAGTTACCGTAGCGTAAATCATAACTTTGAATTAAAGTTTTTGACTGACTACTGAATGTAATAATGTAATTTATATTTTAGCTTTACATTTATTTATATCGCCATCATTGCATATAGTCAAGCAGAATTTTTTATTTTCTCTCACGCGAAAATATTTATCATTTCCCTCGTTTGAGATATGCACTTTCTATTTTATTTTGTTTCCTAAAGAATTCTGGCAATTGAATGCCTAATAAACATAAAATTTATTTTATCAAATAAAAAATGATCCGCGATGATCTTTCTCAAACAATTGAGAGTTTGTGAGCATCGCTCGAATGTATTACCTATCCGATTAGTTGATTAGACATAAGAAACAAGAGAAAAAACTTTTCCCTCATCGCGCAGTATTTCTAACATGGAAATTCTGTAACAATTCAGTTTCAAGTTATGAAAACATAAATTATACATTTGATTAATTTCTCTTTATTAACCTTTGTAACATTATGGACTTACCTTGGTGGTGAACTCATTGATCGCGTTATTCTTAAAATAATTATTTATTTGGGACGAGGAGCAAACGTCTCTCCCGTAGGTACATATAAGGACGGACGGTAGGATAGGTGGGTTTATATAAATAGATAAAAAAGACCCACATCTATTGACATACATTTATTGCACAAGGCATATACATGATGCCGGCGTGGACACGTCACGGCATCTCTACATTGCGCAACGCGCCAACTCTGAGCCAACCCGAGGCATCCTCTTCGTGATCTCCGCGCGACAGTCAACAGAGAAAGAGCTTATTTTGAGACGAAGTTGCGAGTCTTCATCTCGCTTGGTGAGCCTCGCGGACATTCTTGGCCGCCGTTCCTCCTATTTCCGCGTTGGAATGCCGCAAGCGCTAACACCGGTCATACACTCACTATTTTGCCGCAACACACATGTAACTTGATTCGGGCATCAACTCATAGCTGTGAGCGCGCTTATTACGAATTTTTTAATTCTTATAAATGAGCGCGCCTTACCGATGGTCAACATACGAAAGGCTACTCAATCGTTACGATCTGTCACTTTATTACATCTTTAAGAGGGGTAAGCTACTCGATATAAAACACTTCAAAATGAATATGTTCACAATGCAACCTAGTTAATTTGAGCACCGAGTAATATATAAACTTTAGATTACAATGTACTGCTCGCGATATGTTGACACGTAGTAAAATCATTTTCGTTTGTAAATTTATACAAATTGAAGAATGATTACAAAATCAAGTTCTTCTCTCTTTTAGAGCGCTTGGGTCAGGTCTTACGCGCCTCATGATACTCCGAATACCAGCGAAGGAAGCCGATTGCCTACACTTTGCCCTCTTTTCATTATATGCATGTAATGTTCGACAGAACACACTATAAATGCTGAATGGTCTATGAGTAACGCATGGCTCACATTCATGCATGGGTTATACTAGAGCCTCTGCTTTGACGCTTCCTCTCTATAGCAAAGATTTTCCATAAAATAATTACGATTCACTTTTATTTATTATAAATATATGAGCAACTTTCTTCTGAATAGTACTAAAATGGACCCTTTTAGAGACGCTTTCTCTCTTTCCGCCATCGAAATAGAGCAATACAAATTATTTTCTTAATTAATTTTATGTTGATTTGTAATTATTCGTATCTAACTAGATTATCGATCATTTTCGTTTGAAGTATATTTCCAGTTCATGTAAATTCACACAAAATTATCTTATAGAATCTATAAATGAGGAAATTAGTCATTTGAACCAGAAATAAAAAATTGAACATGTTGCTCATCACGTGGTAGAAACAAAATTTCCTTCACTATTATATGAATGATAATGTGCTCATAGTAGATAAAATAATTATAATGATATAATGTTGTTTATTCACAATTAGGAACATAAATTAGCAATAATTACAACAGTCCTTCATTCTCTTCTTTCTTGTAGTTCATAAAACGAGGCAACTCATCGCAATCACGTTCTCTGCTGATTATTTTCTCAGTATCAAAGCGCGATAAGAAATTACTTTCCAAAAGGTTTCGTTTAACTTCTCTAAAATTTAGAAATTGAAAAATTCGAGTCAGGAGCTCTAAAATAAAAATATATTTGACAGGATAGGTTCAACAGCCTATGTCGTATATTACCCGGAAAGTAGCCGGAGTATATTACCCGGATTTCGAAAGAACATTTTATGCCAGACAATCATTGAATCGCGGGACCGATTTAGTCATAACCTTCAATATGTCTTCATAGCATAGGCAACTGTAAAAATGGCCGGGCTTTTACACTGTGTAAGTGATAAGTCCTGTCATCACCTGTAATGTCTTGAGTCAAGTCACTTGATTGCCGAAATCAGTGCTAACTAAAACACAGCCTGTGCTAGAACTTTTTAAACATAATGTCATATAGAACTTTAAATAATCTTGATTAAACGAGACAACAAAATTGTGAAGATTATGGATGAATTAGTCCCTCGATACTTGACAATTTTTTTTCTAAAGGACTCCTGATAAAAATCAATCCTTTCATACCCTAAAACTTTTGCCAAAAAAGATTTCTAAAACGAACCGTAATGTTTCAAGTTACTCTGTTGACTAAGTTAAAATAGGACATTCTGTATATTTAAGTAGTTAATTAAAAAACTATGGAAATTGCGGAATACCCAACAAGAGCGAAGCTCAAAATTGATGGTTATTACATCTATTTCTATTAAAAAAATAGTTAACGATAACTTTATATGAAAGCTGAGTTAATTTTATTAAAAGTGGATAATGATTCTTATTCGTTAAGAGATTGAATGATGATTCAAAGACGATACCAAAATGCGAGTATGTTATAACGATCATTTCGATTATTAGCCTACAATGATGTAACTCGAAAAACACTTTCCAACAAAAATCAAAACAATAACACTCACACTTATTTACACAGACAAACAAAACATCCCATCGCATTTTCATTACCATATTTGGAAAGGTACGTCATCATAATATATAGATATAGTGAAGATTTAGAGGGAATACAACAATATTATTTTTATCTAATGTAAAGGGTCTGAAGATAAATACACAAGAGAATCAATTAGGCTTTAATGTTAGTCATCGATTAAATAGAATTTCTTTACACATTTACGCTTACTTTCCTGGAGAAATTTTAATTCAAACATTAGTTTATTTATTTATATCTTATCAACAATTTTGATGACTAGTTTTATGATGACAAAAATTAGTTTATATTTTATATTTGTAATTTTTAAAACAATAGTATGTTTTAAAGTTAATACTAATAGTATGTAACTCGTATATATCAATAGTAAAGTAGTATGTTCATTCAAATAGTTTATTATTTATTATTATAATCAAATAAAAATTGTTAAATATAAAATTGATTGTTTATACTTAAAGAGACAAGTTTTTTTATAACCAGTGCATTTATTTAAATTAAAATTAAGTAATAAAATTAATTAATTATAAGCGATTATTTCTATCTCAAAATTATTAGTTTTTTTCCTTGTAAAAAGTTTATTATATGTAGATCATTCAGTTACCTTTACAACCATACTAATAAGACTTCATTTAAATCTAATTGTAATTAAATATTAAGTTTTTTTAATGAATTTGTATTTCTAACGAGTCAGGATTCACCGAAATGATTAGTATATATTATACTAAAGCTGTAATTTCATAGTACCAATAAAATGTGATTTTGTAAAAATTTGAAATTTAGATGAGGATTTATTGAAATTTAAAGAATTTTCACATAGCTATTCAATGTGTTAGAACGAGATGAGAATACTCCTTTTCGAACATTCTTGTCAAAATTTTGATATAAGTAAATTGGTTTTGTTTGCAAAAATCAGACGCTCAGGAGTTGTAGCACAAAGCGGCTCCTTTATCTGGTTATGAATAAATACATTTTATTCTAATAATCACCTAGATTTTTTCTGCTGCACTTCTGACTCTCACCGAGAATTTTCTAGAATACAACTTAGCAGACCATTCATCCCAAGCTAAAAGATACATAGAATATATTTTTCTTTCAAGACTCTTTGGCGTTCAATTCTTGAACCTCGCTTCTTCGCGAGTTAAAAAACTAAGATTGTCTTTCTACCCATCCCTATATTTCCTTTATTCATTTATTTTTACTCAACAGACCAGCTCAATAGTTGTTTAGCTTAGTTGCTAAGATTATGATGATAAGTGAATTTGATGATGGGAATAAGTCTCAACTTAAGTGCTAGAGTTCGTTCAAAGGTAATGAGATACGAGTGAGTAGGGTGTGGTACAGTACAAACAAGAACAGAAATTAGTTAGAAGATAAGTATTTATTGCATATGCTATTCATCCCTCCCTACTCTTTGGACCATCGGTAATGGCCCAATCCGCGAACGCGAGAGTGTAGCCATTTAGGGTCCACCGTGTAACCCGTATTTGCCGTTTATGAGTACACGCGAAGAGCATGCCGGACATATGGTGAGCACATACTGGATTTTCTCCACACGTGCCCCACAGACCCTCAGGATAACGTTTATGTGGGTACTCGTTCAAGTACGAACGCTTCGGGCCTGCCGCTTTCACCCTTTTGTCATCCTTTTTCACATGTTCTTTACGAGATGGACATGTAATGTCAACAAATGGGGCCATTATTGCCGGACTTCTAATTGCTAGAGCTTTAAATCGACTCTATTCTATATAAGGAGCGCATATGGCGCAAACAAATACAACGAATTTTAGTTTTATTTCTTAATTTTAAATTTATAAGCTCTATCTCTCACAGCCATAAAGAACGTCATGCTATAAACTGTGTTTTACTAATAATTTCCAATAATTTATTTTGTAGAGTTTGCAAAAGGTGTAGATCGTTTATTCATTTCTTAAAAGGTTCTCTTTTTGTCAAAAGAAAAGCACAGTTTTAGTATATCATGTTTGTTGTACAAATGATAAAAAATAATATTGTTTTTTTTTTCAAGACCTTTAAGAGTTTAGGTTTTTGATTAAGTTTCCCTGTAAAAATGTTACTTTTCCCATTTTTGAAATGTCTCCGTCACTTTACCTCACAAATGATATAAAAAACGATTATAAGGGTCAAAAACTAAGAATACAACATGCTATTGCATAAATGTCGTACCGCATTAAATAAGTACAACAGATGATTATGTGTGGATAATTCTAGATACCATTTATCCATAGAAAATAATGTTTATACTAGGAGAAAAAAGTGGAGATTTTCTTATACTTATTAATCTTATCGTCATTTTATCTCAATTTAAATAACAGAAACCGAAAAAGCAAAAGAAGGTACAAAAAGATACAAAAAAGTATGTTGAATTCTAGCAGTAGATAGGCTCTATGACTTACCTAAATCAGTTAACTTTCATAACTGTTCTTGGATCAGTATTATTAACTAATTCATAAGTAAGGTGTATACTCTTAATTGGCTTAACACGAGTGAGAGATAAAATTTCAGCTAGATTACTGTGTAAAAATAGATACAACCGTCAAGGCTACTAATTAAACTAATAAGAACTTAACAGATAACCATGAATCGACGTTAAATTTAACCGTTGTCAATGATTGCTACAACTCTGTTAGCAATAGAAATAGTAAATAAGTTTTATCAAGTCTAAATCACTAACCTTCGAAAAGAGACAACGTTATAAAAAGACTCTGCAAAATTGGTTAAATAATCTAATAAATACAAGTAATACATTTGAAAAACAAGCATCTCTCTCACCTCGGCAAGAATCAAACACCAAGCTAACGTACAAAGAACAAAAACCGCTTCCAATTTATGTGAGTAGCGCGTAAAATATTCAATTTCGAAGGAAGTCGCTGGAGGATATAACTGGAAATTGCTGTTCAATCAATATGAAACCATAATAATGCAAAGCTTCGAACAATCTTCTCTAAAAAAAACCTACTATTAGTGAAGGGATTTGAATGGAGAAATACATAGTGTTATGCAGATCAATACAAGCAAGACAAAAGGTACAAAGTCTTACTCTAAGATATACAATCATTGGTGGATTTAACCGAGTTGAAACTGGTAATAGACGTAAATAGCCATTATGTGATCAACATCTCAATCATCGACAATAAAACGGAACTTCACTTTTCGTCATTGAAATAGTAATCAGTCCAAATAATAAAGAAATATTTAAGTTAAACAGATTACTGAACTGTTGTTTCAGTCTATCCTCTAAAAAGAAACAAGAAATATCACAATGTTTCAATTGCCACAGATTTAAATACACAAGAAACTACTGAAACAAAAAAAAAACAGTTTATGCTAAGTACGCCAAACAACACAACACCAAAACTGCCAGTAGAAAAGTAAAACATAATAGGTACTCTAAATTATACCGATAACCACCCGGTAAATTTCAATACTAATTGTTTCCTGTGTGAAGAAAGAAGATAATTAAAACAATGGAAAACATCCTAATAACAGACCAGGCTGAATATTTCACAAAACCCAATATTAGAAACGTCAAAACAACTAAAGTTAATATCTTCAATGTGTTCATAGTTAAGTATAGTGTTTTTAATCCTCAAGTCATTAACCGGTACATTATAGGTAGTTTCACAAACAATTCTAATACTTCAAGTATTAGCCATACTAATGCTAATAACTCATCAAAAGGAATAAAAGAGGGAAATACAAATCAACCAAATACTCATAACATTTAAATAAGCTACAAAATTAAGTAGAGGAAAATCTCTGAGATACTTTCGAAAACTGGGCACGAAGCAACCAAGAAAAAACAAAAACTATTATAAAACACCTCAATGAAGTATCTATTCCTAACAGAGTAATTACAGACCAAAAAGAAGTCAAATTGCTAAGATATCAACCTGACAATAACAACCTGGCTGTTAATCAGCAAAATACTGAAGTACTTAACATATTCAGAAATGCAAAGAATAGAAAAGCATTGAGAACACATAATATCACAGATAAAATGATTAAAGAATCCCATCAAAGTAATCAGACACATTACAATCATAATAAACGCTTACCTTCAACTGTCCTATGTACCCTCGCAATGGACAATGGTTTAAATAATATTAATTCCTAAATCTATCAAGGACTCCAATAAAGTAATCTCTTACAGACCCATAAATCTCCTGCCAATAGTTTCAAAAACTCAGAAGAATTTGTTCTTGCGAGAATTACTCCAGTAATAGAAGAAAGAAACTTGATTCCTAATCACCAATTTAGATTCAGAAGTAAGCAATTTACAATAGAATAGGTTAATTATCTAAGAGATTAGGAAAACCCCATAAGAGAAAAAGTTTATTACTGCTGTGTTTTTTGACATCCAATAAATCTTTAATAAAATCTGGGACGTAAAATTATTAAATAAATTACTAAATTACTTACCAACGAATCTTTTTAAACTCTTGAAATCGTACTAATCAAAAATCAATTTTTTCAAGTTAAAGTACAAAATGCAATATCAGTAGTGTATCCTATGAAAGCAGTGATATTATGAAAAAATATTCTAGGGTCAATACTTTACATACTGTTTACAGCTAATATACCGACTACGCATAATATTACAGACACGTATGTAGACAATATTGCATCAATTACTACTTAAACAATTGCTGAAACAGCATCTACTAACCTGTAAAAATAGTTGAACGAGATTCAATACTGGTTAACATTTTGGATAATAAAAATAAAATAAACTAAATTTAATAATGTAACTTTCGCGTTCCTGAAATAATTCCTGTCCACCAGTGGCTTAAAATAGAAAGACTATTTCGTAATATAATCATGTAAAATACTTAGGAACCCACATCGATTGTCGATTAAACTAAAAACAATAGATAAAGATGAAAAGAACATAACTAGATCTCAAATTCAGATAAATGTACTAGTTCATAGAAAAAAGATCTCAGTTGACTCTTATAAGCAAACTATTGTATATAAATCTATACTTGTACTAGTTTGGTCATACGGTAACTATGAGGAACGGTTTATAACTCCAATGTAGAAATTATGAATATGGCCCTGTTAAAAATTTTAAGAAAAATAATAGACACATTCTGGTTTATGTTAAATTATATAATAAATAAGGATTATAAGATAAAACATGTCAGTATTTAAAGATTATATTATAACATTCTATAAGACTTACATAACTAGACTAAAAAATCATCGAAACCGACTAACAAATGACATTCTGTACAAAAACATAGGATACTCAATGCTAAAAAAATATAAGCAATTACAATAACATATTCTTAACACACCGATTAAAAACAAATTATAAATGTAGTGGAGTTTCCAATAGCAAGCCCACATATTTCATATCTACTATTTTTTTGTTTTTTATTCTCATTATTTATTCACATAATCTTGAAAAATGGTTACTGAATATAATATTGTACAAATTGTAAATGATTTAAAAAAATATTAGATCCATGTATCTACCCTAACCTAAAAATAAAATTAAAAAATATGTATCCTTTTAGGTCGCAAATTTTATCGGAAAAAAATTGAAAAAATGTATAAGGATTAGCGTTGTAAATTTGGTCCTCTATGAATTTTTTCATACTAAATTGAGTCCATAAAAAATGTAATCAATAATTTGTTAAGCCTGGAGATCCATGAGCTGCATGTAGAGATCTCAAAATCTAGCTGTAGGAGTATTGTAACATTATTTGATGATTGATTAGATCAATTCTTCTACACAGATTGTGGTAATTTTGTTATGGTATCCGACTTTGAACAAAATCCTTCTTTTTTTATATAAATTTTACATAAAAAAATAATAGCTTTGACAGTGAAATTAGTTGATCTAATGGGATAAAGAAGTCACATGAGGTATTATTTGCTTATACATGGGTATTGTATGTCAATACACCTAACCCCAATGTAATATGTTGAACCTAATGATACCAAGATTTTATGAAAAATGAACAAAAATAGAGAACATTTAGTTATCAAACCCATTTATGGCTTCCATTTAGTCTAACATGCAGCGTATTTGTTGACTAGTATCTTTAACATTGTAAAAAAGTCAAATTTTTCCCCAATACAAGAAAATAACATTTCTATTACCGTTTATAGACATAATAAAATAATTTATACATTCATTTTTTACGCAAATTGTTTGACTTTTAATAGTCTGAATTCACTATTATAATCGCTTTTACTTAAAATTAGTGTAATAAAAATTAATTATAAAGTTATATTCTATAGAATAGCATGAAAATATCATCTTTTTGATCTTTGAATAAATGACAAAATATTTTTTTTAGAATTTTGCAGACTGATGTTAAGATCAGAACGAAAAATAATCAACGAACAAAATATTGAAGATAAAAAAGGAAATAATATACTTAGTTCAAGATGTAACGGCTTCTGCATCGATTCAGGCATAAGAAATTGTGCTGAAAGTCGCAATTCTACTAAAATTTGTTTTCATCGTTATGGCGCTATTCAATTAGAAAAAAAAGCAACATCGGTTTTAAGTATTATTATATGTACTTTTATTATCTTTTGGTCACCTTTTTTCATTATTAATTTTATAACAGCAATTTGCCTAACATGTCAGAATCTGATTAATACAAAGATTGTTGACACAGCTGTATGGCTTGGGTATGCCAGTTCTTTCGTCAATCCAATATTTTACACAATTTTTAACGTAACTTTTCGTAAAACTTTTGAGCAGATTTTATTGTGCCAAATTACAAATGGAAGTTTTTCAAAACGATAGTAACAACAATGATGTAATACATTTCGATATTAATACGAGAAGAAGCAAAATTAATTAAGTAACAAAAGTATGATATGTATTTTATGATATAGCCATCTTCAAAATCAGGTTTCATGCACGGAGTGAGGAAATAAGGTTATATTTTGTAATATATTGGAACCAGATATAATATACCACGTATAATATATATTATATATGTAGGTGACTTTTAAATATTTCATTTATTAATAATAATTAGAGTGCTTCAAATACTAATTTGTTCTTATTGCTTCTTTTGTTTATTTGCATATGAATAAATAAACAGATTAGTTTTATATTTGTAACCTTTAACATTTCCAAAATATGTTAACAAATTCTTAGTAGATTTAAAAAATAGTAACTGCGTATAAACAATAGACAAATAAATAATCATTTAAAATTATATATTCTCGACTAGAAACGTGAATATGATTGTTATTTTTAATAGGAGTTGTTGGCACTAATAGATCATAACAATCTTATAATTCATGTATACTATATTGTACACTATTCTCATTATTTATCATCCTGTGAGAGATGAATATGGGATTCTCTATAATCTTGATCGTACACTAGACGGAACTTAAGTCGTGATCCTCGAAATTAAAAATGAATTTGATCTTTCTTGATTGAGCATCACTGGTACGAATCAAGGTTAGATACATTTTTCTTTCTTGCGAGTTGTGTAGTTAATACTTGAAGCTAGTGCTGTCACGATTGTTTTTAGTTGTCAATGCAATCAAATAGTTCAAGGCAAATAAAAATGTCGATGAATTGCATTTAAAACAAATATGTATCAAATCAGCATCGCAAGAAAATACAAGGATCATGCAGCTTCATCATCTTACAACGCGAAAACTAAATTAATCGAGGGAAGAGGGAGACTTACCTTGATTATAAGGGAAGGCTCCTTCAGCCGCGTTCAAATGTATAAAAAAACGAAATTGCCATAAACAAATTAATTAAAGAGGAAGGTAGGAGGCTCAAACGACCTGGCGTGCGCTAGGAAGCATGACCTTGGAAGGTCACGGAAAGGTAAGCCGTCAAATAACGAACAGGACGGTTATAACATAATCGAAATTTATTAAAAAAAAATAAAACGGAAGAAAATGCAAAATAAACCCGACAGTCGAACAAAGTTAATATATAACAAAAAAGAAAATCGCAAACTACGGTGACGGTTGAATGATAATGGCCGTCGCCAGGCTCCAGCTGTATAGCCAGGAGGACCGAGCGAGGCCCAACAATATCAAATAAATAACAGAAAATGATAAAAAAGAATCGGTACACGGAGGATCAACAAATTAATGCAAATATTTTTTTTTGTACTAGTCCCCTAAAGGGGAAAATATATTATTTTAAAAACTTTCACTATAAGTACCATTCCATTAAACCGGAAACTTTTATCGAACATGTGCAATCTCCACTTCCTTTTTAACCAATCAATGAAAGAAAAGTAGTAAATAATATAATTTAACGGCAAAACTACTGCGTCAAGACTTTAATTACGATTATTAGATATCTTGTAGATGTTATCATCTAGCTTGTATATACCAAATCCATCTAAATGTTAATTTCTGAAAAAGAACATAGTTAATAAACTTTTTTTTGTGCGATTTTGCAAAATTCACTCGTGCCCAAGTGATTCAACTATTCAAATTTTTAAAGAAGATTTTAAAATTAGATTAATAGTACAACAATAAGAAAGCGGGCTCCATCTACAAAGGTGTAGTGAGCCCACTTCTCCGCCTCTTTGGCCTCTATCATTGGTGGCGGCGGCGCCTTCGCGCCTACCGCCCGCGTAGGGCTCGCTTACACTACTCCACACGCCTGGCAGCTTTGCGGGGAGGGGAGATATTTCTCGGCTATTGATGCTGATGGTAGGTCTTCTCGACCTCCCCTCCGTTGGCGCTGAATGGAGTTGGAAGGTCGTAGAGCTCTATATCCCTGTAAAAATGATTATTATGAGTTTACGGCGGCAGAGAGCATTTCATCTCATAAACGTGAGCCATATCTACCTGCTTTTCGTTCTCAACCTCGAGGACGTGCACTTCCAGAGAGAGGGTCTGTAAAATCTTATATGGCCGTGCGTACTTGGGATCTAATTTGAAATTTCACCCTGCGGTTGTACTCGATAAAACGAATGTCTCAAAATGTCAAATTACCAAATCCCGAAGCGCACCCAACCTGCGCAGACGGTCTTTCCATATCTTTGACTTCATTCTCACGACCAGGCCTCGTTTCTCGATCTCGTGACGTAAGCTTTTGGGCTGTTGGAGGTTTCTTCTCAAATTCAAGAACGCCGGCGAGACCTTTGTGCTAGCTTAAATAGTTGTGTTAACTGCATGACGAAATTCATACAAATGCGTATCCCACTCGGGGTAATCACCATCCACAAAGATGAAGATAATTGTTTTAAGCGTCTTGATGGAGCGCTCCACAAAATCGGCTCGTAGGTGGTATGAAGGAGTGAGCATCTACTGTATTCCATACTCCCTAAAGGTATCCCCAAACACCTTACCCGTGTAACTCTTTCCGTTATTAGTTACCAGATAGCTAGGAACTTCTCATTGGAACAACACGAGCTCTTCCAAAGCTCTGGCGAGTGCCTTTCCATTGGCCGTCGCCAGTGGCTTCAATTCCACCCACGTGATAAAACAGTCTTGAAAGACCATAAAGTATTTTAACCGATTTTTACTTCGTGGCAGCTCCACCACATCGGTCGCAACTATTATCCAAGGTCTCTCCACCAAACGTCTACCCATGAGGCCCAAGGGAGCTTTTTGCTCTACTTTAAACTTCTGGCACTCTTGACAACGCTGTACGAAATCTCTCACATCGTACCATACACCGGGCTAGGAGTATTCACGGACTATCCTGTGTCCAGCTGATGGTTCACAGTGTACACGTAGTGTACTCTTAGTACACGTTCATGGAATTCACCTGGCACCATTAATCGCCATCGTTCTTCTTTATCCATGATGGGGTCGAGAAGGTTGTTTCATGTATAAAGATACAACATCCCGTCCTCAACCATCCAATCAGGATATTTCTCCGGGCGCGTTGTCAGTCACTCGCCTCAGGTACCAAAGTCTTTTACCCGCCCAAACACTGCAATTTCCGCTTCGCTTTCAAGACAGTGCATCAGGCACGTGGTGCATCAATCCTTTGCGATACACAATCTCGAAATTCTATTGTTGAAGTTCGAGAATCCATCTCGCGAGTTGGCCTGCAAGATCTTTTATATTCCTGAGCCAAGTCAAAATGGTGTGGTCGGTTACTGCCGTGAATTTCGTACTCTCAATATAAGATCAAAACTTCTTGATGGCAAACAAAAGCGCTAAATATTCGATTTCCGATACGGAGTAATTGCGATCATGCTCATGGAACATTCTTCTAGCATAGCAGATAGGATACTCATAGCCATCATCATCTCTTTGCACTAGGCAAGCCCCGAGCGCAAAAGACGACCCATCACAATGGACGAAAAATTCTTTGCTAAAATCTGGCTTCGCCAGTACAGGGGCCCGAGTTAAAGCATTTTTTAGCTTCTCGAATGCCTCCTGTTGCTCCGGGTTCCAATCCAAAGTCATATCATTTTTATTAACTTTGTGAGAGGCACCTTCATGTCGCTCTCATGTTCAATAAATCTAGCGTACCACCCAATCATGCCTAAAAAATGGCTAAGCTGTTTCACGTTTCCTGGTATTAGGTAGTCGAGGACTGGTTTAACTCGATTTAGATCAGGTCTTAAACCCTTAACATCAAGGAGGTAGCCGAGAAATGTTACCGAAGAGCAACCGAATTCGTTCTTCTCCATATTTATCTCAAGGCCATTCTTTACTAGCCTCTTCAACGCCAGTTCAAGCCAGATTAGAGAACGTGCCGCTGACTATAATTAACTCATCGAGGTACTTAAAAATGTACGGCTCGAACTCTGGTCCAAAAAGGACATCCATCAATCGGTTGAACATAGCGATCAAGCCGAAAGGCATCCTCTCGAATTTCCATACCAGGGAAAATACACAATATCTTGTCTCCTCTCTATAAACACATGCCAATTGGCACGGTTGCCTACACGTCAAACGTGGTTGCCACAATCCATGACCAAATCATACCCGTCATAAAAATCTGTACTCAAATAAATCTCGTAAGCGAGATTCTCAATTACTGCACACGCCTCAATGATTCTCACCATTCCATCAATTTCAAAAATCCATTTCAGGTTGCCAGCCATCTCCATCATTCTATTCGAGGCATTTGTAAGGGGCACAGTGCATGGCGAGGGCATATTCCTCAGCAATTCTCCTGCCTACAACGGTCACCTGCGCGCCTTGGTTCAGCAAAGTCAAATATGGTTTGCCTCCAATGCTTACTAATAACAGGCGCCGATTTTCCATCATAAAAATTATGTCGTCTCCATGACTGTGTTCCGTGACGTCTCTCCGAGGGCGGCCTCCTACAACACCTGCAACGCGAAATGTCCTATTTATTAAGGGAGAGAAGACTTACCTTGTTTGTCAAGGGTAGTCGCCTCCAGTTGCGTTGAAATAAAAAAAAACACAAGCGATATCCAACTAACATTGATTAAAGGGGAGGTAAGAGGCGCATTTACGGCCCAATATGTGTCAAGGTTGTGATGACCTTGAGAGGTCAAGAACAGGTGAGTAGGCAGGCGTTGTAATAAAGTTGCGAACAATTTAGCTTAATAATAAGAAAAAAACAACTTTATTCGCTGAGTAACAATCGAAAGAAATTAAATTCATTCGCAAGCGCAGCGCGAGAAAATCCAATACAAACACGATAATGAAAATATCGGTACCTATAAAGCGCAAACAAAATAAACAAAACAACGCACGATAATAAGCGCAGCGAAGAAAATAAAATAATACTGTAATAATAAAGCGGCGGTTGCCCAAAGCGCACACAAAATAAATCGGACCAGATTATGTTGAAAACGCAGCGAAGAAAATAAAATAAAGTTCAATGGTAAACGGCGAAACGAATTCAAAATAATAATAACGGCCGTCGTAAGGCTCCGGCTCAATAGCCAGGAGTACCGTACGAGGCCCAGCGCACGCGGATAAACAATAAATAAAAATGTAAAAACAGGTAAGCAACACACAGAGGGAGAGAGAGAGAGAACAAATAAAGTGCACTCACCAATAGTATAGCCTGGCATCACACTCACAATCACAAGCACCTCACTGTAGTCACCCGCGAAAACAAACAAAAAAAAACCAAATTTAGCACGACTGCCCAATTCAGAGGCTAAAGGCCAACTGTCTCTCGGCGAGTGCTACATACCTCTCTCTCTTTCACTCATTAACGCCATACATGGTAAACTGATTTTCGGAGGTCAACGACCTCGGAAACGTAAACAAGCCCTAATCGCGGACTTGTTGTTATTGACGAGCTCCGGCCAATGGCCAGGAGCTCCGTCATATACCTGAAGATATATCTGCAGGCCGTTATATTATCACTAAGGCGCTTGTCTTCGACGGATTAGTTCATGATCAAAATCAACGTCTGCGAATCTCCGACAAAAGTGAGAACGAAAATCAGCAATGAAATCGCTCATGAACCGCCAGCCTAGTTCGTTATTTTCGAACCAAGCGGCAGCTCCACCACTAAAAGCCGTGAATAAAGCAGCAAGCATATCCAAGTCAGGAATGTCGTAGAACTCCTGACACTTCCTGGCTCGCTCCAGAAAGCTTTCGGGGCTCAAGCCACTTTCCCCTGTGGACTGCAGGCGGAAGGCTCGAAGGGCACTGACCGCATTGTACTCCACATCGTACGTATTTTGGCGCCTATGTTTCCTCCGATGCCTTAAACGTTTACCCTAGTTTCCGAAGGCTGCATTGCTATTTCTCTGCGACGACGGCCTTCGTCTGGAAAACTGACCGCTCGAGCTCGTTTGCGAGCTCCTCGAGCAAGACTCTTCTGAGTTTGATGAAGTTGCGCTGCAGGCCAACGGCGTTGTTTTATGCTTGCTCGCCTCACAATTTTTACAAGTTCCCTTCCGGGGGCCCCCTAGTAGCGGCTACGCTCACGTATGTCCTGGACCCCTCGCTAACTATGCACGGTTTGGGCCCTCTACCAACTGCTAACGCATCCTAGGTCATCGCTCTATCTACGGGAATCTTCTTCCCATCATAAGCATTCCCCTTTGCCTGCGAGTGCCTTCGCGCCTGCACATCCATCCTGGGAGGTAATTCTAACACCTTCCAAGGACTAGAAGCATAGACCGGGGATACGGCCAATTTCTACTGCGCACTCTTTCTTCGGCGGAAGGTCGGTACACTCTCCCCGAAAAGCACCATCGTCTCAAGATCTTCTCTAGACCGAAGCGACGGTTGCACACGCGTCTGCGTATGCGCAGGTAGTGGCACCAAGATGGGGCCGCTCTTTTGTCCATTCAATAGTCTTGGACCTCTGCCACAACAATTTGGTGCTGAGGCATCGTCTCACTACCTGACAACGCCCGCTCGCAAGTAAGGTGGGGCCTCCCACCCGATGTTAACACCCCACGGTCCTATAATTCACGCGCCTCCGAGAAGCGTGACTTTTATGTCGCTAAGAAAAGATCCAGCGCAACAGTTGTTGCGCTGGAGCCTCTGGACCTCTGCATCGATGGCACAATCAGCGTCGACACGAAAGTCTACCTCTTTCAATTCCTCGCGCAGTATACTTTGCCCAGCGTGAGATTGAGGAAAAGGCACCTCTCCAGCGTCGAAATCGCTTAGAGCGATGGGAGGATTGAGCTCTTGCCTATTTCTATAGGCCATTATCCTCAAGAGCCGATCCCTTAACAATTCTTTAATCATGGCTTGGACGCCCGCATCTTACCGAATGTGGCGCATCCTGAACTTCCTGTCTCACGAAAGTGATATGGCGAGACTGCGTACCTAGTAACACTTAAATAAAAACGAAATACAATTAAAATAACTTCAAAAATAAAAAAAATCCCCAGAATAATTAAATAATAAAAAAAAACAATAAACTCACAGCTCAACCGTGCTGAAATTCGCTAACTCCAAATAAAAATATAAAAAAAGGGAAGATGGGAGGCGCGATACGGCCTAACGTGCGGCAGGTAGATAATTATTTTGAACGGTCAAGGACAGGTGAGTAGGCAGCGTCAAAGAAAAATACGAACGATTACAAAATAAAGGAAAGAAATTTATTAAACAAAAAAAAATTCGTAGCACGATACAACAAATAACAATAAATAAGACAAATATAAGGACCGTTGCCAAGCTCCGGCTCATTAGCCAGGAGATCAGAGCGAGGGCCAACGCACACAAAAACAAAATCACCAATAAATTATATCGAGAGAGATATATATATATCCTCGTTTTATCGGTATAGCTGACAAGTATTGCGTCAAGCTGCTTTGACCTTTGAATTTTATCATGGATTCATTAATAGATTGATATTTGCCTGGATTCAAGCAGGCTACGAAAGTTTCTTGAAGTTTATCTATAACTGTCTCAACTTATACAATTTGTCATAATTTGTCTGACTTTTTTTAGGTTCTGTGTTGTTTTCAGAAATATGTAAATTATCTAATATAAATACCAAAAGTACAACAGGCATCAATCAACTTATGAATGGATCTTTCAATTTTATGTCACTCGAACAATAATCACGATAGAAAGGCAATTTTTTTATTCCCATCAGAATATTAATTCCTAAAAAATATCAGTAACTCCATTTTTCTTATCAATTGCTCTTCTTACGATTTCTCTTGTATGTATTTGTTTGCTGACCCAATAAATCCAACATATCTTCAGGAAAAAAAACATGAAAAGATTTCTAATGATTATTATACGTTATCGGGGATATTTGGCCCAAAATCAGCAGTGAATGGATTATCATCGCTTTGTTTTTCTTGTTTCACTTCACTATTAGAACATTCTCTTTCATCTTCATCTGAATCATTATCACTTTCATTCTCGCCAAATTCACCTTCTTTTTCCACATTCATGTTATCCTGGTCTTGATTTGAATTAACAAGTTCATCGACAGACTCCGTATAGCTAGAAATATCAGCGATCTCCATTTTGCATAACACAGATTATGATAATTTATAAATATTGAAAAAATTCTCTGTTCCATACATTTTTTTATTACAGGCTTCACATGAATTCCCTGTATTTTTTGATATGTCAATATTCGAAATATTTGTCATATGGAATGCAGATTCAAGATCAGCGAGTCTAAAAACCTCTGTATGCCAATTACCATGAAAATTCATTCCCTTGAAAAATGTACGCAGCACAGGGTTAATTGCTCGACACATAGTGAAATCCTGATCTCTCTTGTAACACCTACTTCTGAAATTTGGTGTTCGTTGTCACTAAATTTTACTGTACGACATATCGCGTATGGATTTACATTACTACAGTAGAACCACGCACACTGCACTATGCGCAGGGCCGTATGCCGTCGCTCGTTAACTGTACAGTGTCATACTGTATTATACTATATTTAGCTATAAGTTACTGTTCATTTCTCTTCAAGTTTCATCTAAATCCTTAAAGGACCTTGTGGCATGCGACTATCTGCCTATCTAGGGCTACGTTCTAATTGGTTGTCGCCAAGGAGTATGCAGCGTTCAGTATGCTAAGGCAGCAATTCCCAAGATCGTGCAGTGTGCGGGGTTCTACTGTATGTAATTCGCGTTCATGTTTTATTCAGCCATGAATAAATACTGAAAGTGGGAAGGCAAGATCACTCTCCTTTAACTGTTGAATCATACTCGAAATGTTAAGAGGCTAATTATCTTGCCCAATAAGAATGAGCTATCATGCGTTCGTGTAAAATTTTATATCTTGCACTTTGACATGCTGAGCCATTTCCCTGCTAATGGTTGAAGTTACAAGTTCACATTAGAAACCGTTAAAAATTGATTTACTCTTTGCTATCCACGTAAAGTTTTAACGGAAAAACTTAGCTTTCAGTATTTTGCGATCACTGTGTCGCTCCACAAAAAATAAATCGACATATTTAACAGTTTTCAATGTAACCCTAGCCCTCTCGATAACGGTAATCGTAGTCTTCATCAAGAAATGCAAGCATCTTCACTTCTTTTAGTTCTTAATTCTTGGTACGACTTTAAGTAAATTCTTTCTCAATACTAATTATTCTCCCGAGTTCGAAATACAATTGAGCGCTAGCGAATGATTTATATGATCTCGATTGTCACATCTTAATCGATTTAATTCGCTTCTCGACTAGCTCTTATTTCTGTCCTACTTCGAATCATTTCGATTGCCCTCACGTCCCAAAAAGTACCGATTTCTTCCGTTCTTGTAAAAATGGAGAAACGAGTGATGGTTTTTATGACAATAGTTACACTGTTCGGTCCTTACATAGCTCTCACTCGTACTCAGTACTGAGATATTTGAAAAAAATCTCATGGTAGGTTTGTTGTTGATACAGCCTCGATGTGTTCATCTGCAAGTCGATGACGTTTTGCAGATGGTGTTGTTTGTGGTCGCTGAGGTCGTTTTCTTCGAGGCATCATTGGTAACAAATACCAATTAGACATGTACAAACTAATAGTCACTTTATTCCTTTTTGGTATTCACTCGATTTTCGAAAGTTTCTTACTCAGTGTATCAATTTTGGGGTGAGATGAGCAAGAATAATGTTACATAGTAATTAATGTTATTTTAACCGTGTTATTTACTAATATTATAATTTATGGAAAAACATGTTCGCATATGACAATGTTGATATAACAGGAAAATAATTCAAATACAAATGTTCAAAGTAACACTTCATACACACCATAATAACACGCGTAGATTTCCTTTTTTATCTCTCGAGCTCAAGTGAAGTTTAATTTTTTTTCTACACTCCGAGCTCCTATTGTTCTCACCCTTCAGCCGCCACTGAAACTATTCCGCGAGCCTGTGATATCATTGGACCTTACGCGTCACTGACCCATTGGCCTCACCCACGCCTTGCTAGCCATCTTCTCTCTTGCTCACTTGACTGATATTCCATTCGACCTTGCCGCTTTCATTGCAGATGACCTATAAAACCTAAAAACAAAACTGCCTTGAGGCGTCTAAAGCATTCAAGGAATCGTTCCCTTGGAACTGGGAATTGAGTATCACCGCTACAACACACATATACGCGCATACGCATGCATGCACGTCTATAGGTAGCGATAAACAACGAGGAGAACCATACCTTTTTTTCATACATATAAATACACACATGCATAGATATTTACATTTAAACATTCACTCATACACTCGTATTTAGACACGATTACTTTACCTCACATTACATATAGTGTACCAACTGCATTATAATCCTCTAATGACTGAAATCCAAGTTGCATCTTATTTTATAGCGTACATTAAAGAGTCAAAATAAGAAACAACATTTTGCGGTAGACGAAAAGCGGTCCGTTGGTGTTCCACATTCAGATCCTGTCCAACTCATACAGCCAACTAATGATAGTGAGCTCATAAGCAGCTTCTCACAAAGAGCCTCAAAGGTGGGCCGTTTAGATGCCTTGGATATCATTGTCGCGAGCTCAATAATAATTTACAGAGTGCGTCTGGAGTCTCAAACAATAACATGGAAATCAGAATTTGTTCAATACGGTAAGTATCAGACGGGGCGACAGCAAACCCCGTAACCCGATAAAATAATGGTTAGTTTATTAAATAAATACTTTCTATCATTATAATCTTGAAAAGTAAATAAACTATCCATATAAATAAATAAGTCTATCAATGTATCTTTTTAATATCTAGAATTTTCCATCTTCCATTTTATAATTGAAACCAGAGATATGTAGAGATTTCTAATACAACCTTAATTTCGGTAGATTTTTGTGAGCGCCACATTACAGTTGTCAAGAGAAGCAAACACATACTGAGGATATACTCACGCACAGGTGCGCGTGAGTAGGTGATGGCTGTGGAATTAAATTTTTCAATTTCTATGTAATTTTCGACTCGATAGACGTTAATTTTTATTCGTAAATTTCTTCCGCCCAAAAGATTAATTGCAATTCTTAAATACTAAACTAAGCTAAATATACCTACTTGATATATGGCCGGATATTTATGAACAAGCAAAATATGTTATTTTCGTAATAAAAATGTTGTTATTCATGAAAAAAATGCTGGAACTGTTATTGGTATTCAATAATATTACAAAATATTATTGATAATATAGAATTTATTTGTTACTTTTATTTGACATAAGACGTCATAATATAAATGAGTATTTATTAATTATTTTGAGGCAGTTTTTGTGCAGTCAATAATGCATTTTCATTGGCTATTATCTGAAATTCTTGAAATCGTTGTGATATTCTTTGATTCATTTTTAAATATTTTTCCATGCAGTTGAGAGCACATTTTTCTTCTGTTTTTTTTATATCTCGATTTTTAAAGTCTCTGATGCAATCTATAAAACATACTTCTGAGAGTTTATTATACGAGGTAAGAAACTCTCTAAACTGAAAAAAATATTAATAAATAATTAGTACTGGATTTTTACACTACACAGACTTAACTGCTTCAGTAAAGATTTATGACATATCCCTTTCAAGGCTAAAAATTTTATATCTTAAATATAATATTTTAAGAGCGTAATAGTTAATCAGGCACTTTAAGGTATTTGAAAAAAATAATAAAAAATATTTCATTCCCGGTAGAGTTGGATACCACCCTTGCACGATAGTGAAGTTTAGGCTTCAAGTCTACCAACGCACAATCATGATAGATAGGTTTCTTCAAAGAAAAGTACACAATCGTGTTAGACCGTTCTTAAAAGGTTATATTAAAAAAGTCCTTATAATAAAAAAAATAATGAAACTTAATTAGAGTAGACACAATACTTTAAAATAATCCATTTTTATCGCTGTATATTATACTATTTCATTAACTAAAAAGCGTGCTTCTAGCAACTTTTGAAAAAAGAAAGACACTTTTTTCAGATAACTATTATCTAAAATTCTATTAGGGAAATCAATCCGTAAATTCATTATCTAGATTGTCCCGTATATATATAATATTTAAGAAAAATACAACACAATATTTTCAACAATAATTTATTCATACCTAGTTCTTTTATAAATATAAAAATGAGTTTGATGAGCTAGGCATCAGTACAAAACTTACACACTTTCAGTTTCGTCTATATTATTTCCTAGTCAATCAAACGATTACGCGAAAATCAAACATTATAATGAAGATTTATGCAATTCAAATATTTATAATGATATTTGTATTAGAAACTTCTAAACAAGGTCAATATTCTGGGTTTTAATTATACTGTTAGAACTATAGTCAATTCGTTGACTTAATCCAGTATATGTAATCAAATGATCGTTTCAGCTGATATATAATTAACCTTTGCAAATAATTCGCATTATCATGTCACTTTGACACTATATTGTTGATGATTGATGGTTAAAGATAGAATAACGAGTCATTTAAAATTAATCAATTCAAAGAAATAGGAAACAATTTTTCAATTTTTCCTACTTATCACCAATAAAAAAAATTTGGAAAAATTTGAAAGTGTAGTAAACTATAAAATTTATGAAAGGAGCTCCTGGCCGTTGGCCGGAGCTCGTCAATAACAACAGTCCACGATTAGGGCTTGTTTACGGTCGACGACCTCGGAAAATCAGCTTGCCTTGGTGACATTTAATTAGAGAGAGAGAGAGAGAGACAGAGAAGTAAGTAACATTCACCGATATTCAGTTGGCCTTTAGCCTTTGAATTTGGCAGTCGTGCTCCGTATTTTTTTTTAGTTTGATAGATTTGGTTCTCCGTGAGTGATTGCAGTGTTGTGGTGTGGTTTTTTCTTGTTTGTGCCAGGTTCTACAAATCGGTGAGTGCACTTAGTTACTCTCTCTCTCCCTCCGTTCATTATTTGTTCTTATTCCCTTTTACTATTGTTTATTTGCGTGCGCCGGGCCTCGTTCGGATCTCCTGGCTATTGAGCCGGAGTCTTACGACGGCCGTTAATATTTTATTTGAATTTGCCCTTATTTTGCTGTCGTCGCCGCTTTATTATTGTATTATTATTTTATTTTCTTCGCTGCATCTATCAACATAGTTTATTTTGTTTATTTTGTTTGCGCTTCGTTGTTATCACCGCTTCATTATCGTAATTATATTTTGTTTTCTCGCGCTACGCCTTGTAACTTAACTTAATTTCTTTTCGTTTTGCTTATCTAATAAAGAGTTGTTCCTCTTTTTTGCCATATTAATTCATGCGTACCTTTATTTGAACGCCTTTATTTGACAGCATTCAATTTGATAAAAATTTTGTTTTTCACTGTTTTGTTTGTTTTTCAATTTGTTTAAAAATTTTGTTGAAACACTGTTACTCTGGCTCCTTCGCCAACCCTGCTCATAAGAGAAACGGCAAATAGTAGTTCTTGCTTCGGTTGCTCAATAGTCACTTCGCCAGCGCCACCCGCAAAAAAGTATATAGCTGCGTCGAATCTCAGCGGTAAAAAGTTCTTTGACAAATTGCCCCACTCATAAATTTTGTTGAAACACAAGTTTATCCAGGAAGAATTTATAACTAAGGACAGGAAACAAACACATACCGTATAATTATGATAAACATTCTGGCTACATATGGCGCTTAGCTAGATGATCGGATCGATAAAATCGTCCCATTTCCTTGAAATTTTTCCAGACAGTTCAGCTCTATAAGTCATTGCCATAGGCTTTTTTTAACCTTGTTCTCGTATCTATTTTTTATGTAATAAATTAATTTATGATGGAACAATATAATACCATTCACGTCATATTTCATATTTTCCAAAACGATGACCAAGCAGTCTTCTTCATTTTTTTCTTCCCCTTCATGTGAATTGCAAATGAATGAATAGTTAGCTGCTTGTCGTTCCAATGATTTGGTTGTAACTGGTCTTGATAAACATTTTATAATTCCGAACAAAATCTCCTATGACCATAATTTCAGATTCATTCAAATTATGCCGACGAGTTTTTACATGATCATTTTGACTTTTGGGAATAAAGTCATGTTCGAATAATTTATATTTTAATTGTACCTCCAGATAGTAAATAAGGTGGTTAGTCTTTAATATTGGACGTATGCTATGCAAGATCAGCTTTTTGGTTTACAATTATACGTATAATTGTAAAAAGTTTCCCTTTGTTTGCAATGAATGAAATCTATGGCATTTAAAAAAATCATTTTCAAACATATCTAAAATACTTGCCAATCCAAGTCATCTCGATCATTTATTAAAAAAGCAAACTTCGCCAGGTTTATCACATGTTATTTTAATTAGAATATCTTCTGCTGTTTGAGGTATCTCTTTCATTATACTTGATTTTCAAATTGTTACTTTACAGCCTTCTATTTATTTTAGATTTTGGTGGCAGATACAAATGCAAACATTGTGAACATTAGATTCATTAACTAAAGTACACTAATCAGATCGCAATGTACAAAAATATATAATTCCCAAACGAAATTTGAGTCTAAATTCAGCACAGTATTTGTCAAACATGCCGTATACTTCTCTGAAATTATACAAGTAAATCTCTGTGAAGTTTCAGAGTATTTTTTTGTTTTTTTCCACTTTTTTCATGTCATAAAATTCACTTTTTTCTATAAACTTATCTTGATTACTTCATACATTGATATATTTTCTCCCAAGTAAATTTTTCAAATTATTCGATAATAAACCTTTTTCCTTTCATGGATATGAGGTATTTAAATATCTAAAGAATTTTTACTTATTTGATTTCAAAAAAATCAAGCAATGGATCTAAACAATCCAATACTATTTGTTGTCTTTGATCAAAAATTCTTAATCAGTATTGTCAAACTGTGTCTCAAAAATTATGTCTTCATTTGCGTAGAAACTGGTTTTATTGTTCTGACTAATAGAATCACCAACCTGTTTAATATTTTCACTCGTATTTTGTAAACGTTCGGTACTGTAGTTAGAAATATTATTTCGATTTTTGACATAACAGCATTTCAAACATGTACATAATCGATCATTTACTGTTACTATGGGAACTACTTCTCTTAATGTCTATAGCAATATGAAGGAAAGATTCTCAACGACGTCCGTGTTTACGTAATTTTAATGGATCCAGAGATTCTGTAAATTATATGTTTATGCAATTTTTATCAAAGCTAAATTTAAGATACAAAATACTGTAGAAAATCTATCCTACGACGGGAAACATTACTTTGACGTTCATTGAGGTGCGTTCACTTCGATTGTTGAAGTTTAATTAAGTCAACTATGTGAAAAAATCCCTTATTTATATGATTTTTAAAGCATAGTAAATATAATTAAATTTCCTATAAAAGACAACCTAACGAACTAATAATATCGGAGGAAACAGTAAAAGAAAATTAGAACAATCGTAACTCAATAAAAAGCTTATTGCTCGAATCAGTTTACTTAAATTCATCATATCTTTCGTTGAGTTTTTTCGTACAGAAAGGATATTTTCACCTACAGCCATTCAAATAGACAATAGAAGTTATATAAGTCCACTAAATTGTAAAACTGAACTACCTGGAAACATTTCGAGGGAAGAGTCAACGCTTCCATTGTTCGCGGCACCCAGCAGAGCTTGTAGAAAATGTTATTACAAGTAGCTGTTTAGATGTTACCACGAAAGAGAAAAAATTGCTAATTAAAAAAGTGGAAAAGCTAAGATAATGCGACAGATAATGAAAAGAAAGTGAAACTTCAAAAGTTATTACTTTTATTTCATTTGAAAGACTACGTCATGTTTGAAAAACATTGGTGAAATTGACTCAAGATTGAACTTGAGGTCAGTCCCAAAAATACCCGACTTGGCGTATAGGTAATGATTGTTGAAAACAATGACTATAAACGAATCAATCTTATAAAACTTAAGTTTGAATTTTCGTACCGCTATGTTTTTTAGTATTTGTTTGATAGCCATAAATACTGAATGCATTTCGGCAATTCGTAGAAATAGAACAAATTGGGCAACGTCGACAACGAGTCGACTTAAAGCTTGCTCCGATTTTATCTAAGACTAATTTATTTTCCGTCATGTTGCGATTCGGGAACTTTTCATGCGACAATGGGAATGATAAGACTAATAATTTTTCTACCGAATTGGTATTAAAGATGGGGTTTAAACGCTGCCCGACGGTAACGTATTTCTGATTGTGGGACACGCCATAAAGCTAGAGGTGACATCTTCCAACGTGTTATTTACTCTATCATGATTGTGATATCATTTACCATTTGATCATTTGGTGGAAGTGCTGAATAAGTTGAGAGTCAAATTTGACCGTAAATTGAGTCTTTCGTAAATCGGAACTATTATTTACTTAACTCTGAAAGGATGTACTCGTGAATTGAGATGGAATTAAACCGAATCCCGAAAAGATTTATGTCATTGAAGAATGTTTTGCGTCGATGTACCTGCAAAAGCTGAGAAGCTTCATGGACAAGGTACTCTAGTATCACCGATTTATTGATGATTTTGGCTCAATCATAAAATCCCTACTTTGCTTAACTAAGATAAAGGTGTCTTTCACTGGAACGTGGGGTAATTTTCATCATCTGT
The DNA here is from genome assembly GCA_030064505.1 of Chouioia cunea. Classification (NCBI taxonomy): domain Eukaryota; kingdom Metazoa; phylum Arthropoda; class Insecta; order Hymenoptera; family Eulophidae; genus Chouioia; species Chouioia cunea. The sequence continues at coordinate 15,446,385 of JAOPFQ010000005.1, forward strand.
ACTATCATTTTTCTACCAAAAGAACAACAGAACATTTTCTCAAGTTAAAGAACCTCATGATATCGACTCCAATTCATCAGAAATCCGATCCTAACGGTAGCATAATCTTTTTAACTGATGCCAGTAACGAAGGGCCCAGAGCGTGATTATATTATTACTCTTACTGTTGTAAACGAAGGTGCAGAGATATTCAAAGATGAATCTAGTTCTGCTCTGATATTGGTTAGACTGAGATCTCTTGAATCAAAGTATCATATCACATAAGGAGGCCCAATTTCTTCCATTTTTACAAATTCGCTAAAAGCGTTTAATTTTCTACAAACAACTGATTTTATATAATTTTAATAATATTGGTTTTTTTGTATTATTATCCCTTGTTCTATTTACAATCTGTGATACATCTGAGAACATGATGTACTTGGAATACTTCGGTATATTTTAACAATATTTATATGAATAAACAATTCGAAAATGTATTACATGTTGTAAATGCTTTATACACTTAAGATTTTAGGTTTTTTATGTCTGATGTTCGCGATTCACTTTTTTAGAAGCTTGTTTATTAGCTGATTTTGATGGTTTTGTAGTTTATTGTTGTATTTATATAAAAAGTTTTTAATTCTCCATTTACTGTGGGTACATGAAGGTCATTTATTCTAATATTTGTTACAAACCATGGAGCATATATAATATCGCATAGAATTTTCGATTGGAATTTATCTAATATGTCTATGTTTAAATTTGTAAAGGTATTTTAAGATTGAATTTAATAGACAAATATTTTTCAACAGAAACTATTGATATAAATGGTTAAATATAATATATATACAGTCGGGCCCATAAATTCAAGATATCTGGGAAATAAATTGTAAGGCAAAAATCATTATATTTGAGTATTCTATATTAGTTCAGTATTCATTATATTCTATACAGTAATACAATAAACCAATATAATAAAGTTGAATAAACAACAGAATAACAATAATGAAAAAATTATAGATAAAACTATGAATGATTATTAAGACAACAAAATTAAAATTTATTATATATAATCAATATACAATCGTACAATTCAAGAAATAGTCTTGTTCAAATAACTGGAAAACTGCTATCTTAATAATGTTAAAATATTATCTTAAAGACGAACTATAGATTAAAAATAAACATCTTGATAATAAAAAATAAATAATAAATAACAATAGACATATTTTTCTTAATTATTTAAAAAAATAATATTTGAAAACATACAACAAAATATTGCCTTGGTAAACGTTATTATTAGTAAATTAGTGCATAATATTAAAACATCTTTCTTTAATTATTGTCAAAATAATTTTGAGCTAATTGGCCAATTTCATGGTTTAAAACCATTAATTCAATTATTATTTATCAAATAAGTGTTTAGGTATATATAAAATAAATTAATATACATAATAATGTTAATTAACCACCACTAACTTTTAAGTATTTTTAGAAAACCCAAGAGAAATTCATTAAATTTTAATTTGACACCTACAAGGAATTGACAACATATTATAACATTTTGTTAACCCTTTTTATATTTGATCATTAGAATGTCCTGAATTTGATCATTTGTGTTTTAAAATAATATACTCACTTTAAAGAAAAAAGAGATCTGACTTTTCATAATGAAGAACGTATAAAAAGTTTATTGTTATAATTATACTTTCTGTAACATATTCTCAGTTAAATAGAAAGTTTTGTATTGTTCTTGCTATCATTTTTCCCATATATTAAATTGATATAATATATTTTGAGTCTAATATTTATTTATTATCCATTTATCAAAGAAAATATTCTAATTAGTATAACATGTTTCTTAAATAAATGCATCACCGAAATATGACAAAAAAATTTGCTAAGGGCAAATTCGGCTTAGCAGAAAGATAATCGTCCCTATTCAAACTAAATTTTACTTCACTTACAGATTTCATTTGATCAGCATCAATCTCACTCAGGACTTGCATCGTTGATTGGATTTTTCGAATGTTGGATTATATTTTAACTCAAATTAAATGAATGATCTTTTTTGATATTGAATAACAATAATCAATTCAAAAAGTGATCTTGTGTAGCTCATTTGTTTGCATTACATTTATGTAACCCACCTTACGCTATCAGTCAAATTTCATATGTATGCATAAAAAAATATGAATTGATGCATTTTTAGTTGCACATTAATAAAAATGTTCTAATTGAATACTTATAGTTTTGTAATTGAAAATAAATTTATATTTTTGCATAGAAAGCTGAAAGCTCAATTATTAGAAATTGTATATACACACAGCCAAGCCGCGCATGCTCAAACTGACTCCAACACGTAATGCGATAATTGTATCTGAAAAAGGAAGAAAAATTCTTTTTTGCCAATGTGGTTTGAAAGGGAATAAACTAAAGATATCGGTTCAGACCACTCATTGCTTGATACTATAGTATATTGCAAATTTACAGCCTGGTGATTATTGTTAATATAGTGAGTTGTTTCTAATTTTTTGATAATACACGAAAAATCATCTATTACACCGTATAATAGTTTCCGTTAACTTATTGCACAATAATGAAAAATAATTCTGATTGAAAAATATAATTACACTATGCAACAAAATTTTATGAATTTGTGTAGTTAAATGTATAGTTAAAGCAAACAACCGTTGGGTGTCCTTATCTCATATAATTTTCGATAATCGAACATTATATATAAATATGTACATTAATTCCGTGGCGTAATTGCTTATAGACTTTAAAATAATTGATTTATTTATTGATTATGAATAATAAACTGTAAAGAAGCATATACACGCACAGGCGTCAAATGTAACCGGCATGATTACTAAAAAAATTAATCAACAAACAAACAAAAAAATTTGTACCTATCAAATGATGAAAAATGTAATGGTTAAATTGCAACGCGAATGGCCCTAGAGCTGTCAAGTGAGGGAAACTTACCTTGCAGATGAAGGTCAATCACCTCCGGTCGCGTTGAAATTAATTTCACCGCCTAACTACCGCAACTAAAACGCGAAAAATAAAAGAAAGGGGGAAGGTAAGAGGCGCACTTACGGCCTAACGTGCGCCAGGATGTAATGACCTTGAAAGGTCAAGGACAGGTGAGTTGGCAGGCGTTTAAATAATTAAACGCGCGAAATAACGTAAAAAAAAAACAAAGTTTATTAACGCTATCAACAATAAAATTATAAATTTTAAGGCGCAAAAAGCAAAAAAAAAAAACAATAATCGTGACGGCGAATCGGCGACAAACCACGCAACTAAATATCTAAGTTAACGGCCGTCGTAAGGCTCCAGCTAATTAGCCAGGAGGTCCGAACGAGGCCCGGCGCACGCAAACAAAGTAAATAACAAAAAAAAAAGAAAAGAAAATGCACGGAGGGAGAAAGAGAGATAACGAGAGAACACTCACCGAATATCTGGACCTGGTGCTCACCTTGATACACAAACCACACACTTAACACCACCTCACAAACCCAAAAGCAAAAAAACCAAAAGAAAATTTATTAACGTCCAGCTCAGAGGCTAAAGGCCAACTGAACTTCGGCGAGTGTCACTCATATCTCTCCATCTCTCTCTCTCTCACCTGCCATACACGGCAAGCCGACTTTCCGAGGTTCATGACCTCGGAAAGTAAACAAACTTAACCGTTCGCCTACTTTTAAACAGACGAGCTCCGGCCAACGGCCAGGAGCTCCGTCACAGCCCCCTCCAGAGCTGACGCTCCCTCGAGGACGCGGCAGCTCAACCGCCTGCGGCCGCCATGCTAAATAGAATAAAATAAAAAAAAAAAAAACCCCAAGAATAAACAAAAAGTAAAAAAAAACAAGCCCAACACCATAAACCCAAATATAAAATAAGTAAAAATAAAAATAAAATAATAAAAATAATAATAAAATAAAAAGAAAATGCCGCCGCTCGGTAGAACCAACCCTACCTCCAGCCTAGAGCCGCAGGCGCGCCAGTGGCTCCATTGCCTGGGCGCGAGCCTGCAACTCCGAGCGTTGGAGGCCGGTCAAGCCCCTCCAAACGGCGCAAATGGCGGCCACCGCACCTGTCCCCTGAGGGTGCGGCGCCATTCCAGAAACGCAATGGATGAAGTACCCCCGCTGTTCCTCGTCCAAAGCCCAATACCGCTCCAGGACCTCCCCAACCGCGCCTCCAGGGACAAAAGGGCCCCCGGGCACGGCTGACGGAGAGGCTCCCAGAGCCGAAGACGGGCGACGAGTCGCAGCAGCGGGCGCGGCGAGCGAGTTGAACGAGGAGGGTTTTCCTCTACTAGCGCTCGCCGCCTCATCCTCGCGCCTCCGGATGGCGCGCATCCTCCTGCTGCCAGCTCGCTTGGCAGGGGTCAGCGCCCGTCCTCGAGCACGCGGAAGCGGATTCCGTCCACCATACGATAGAGGGCTCGCCCCTCTACCTCTTTGGCCACTGACGTTATTGGCGGCGGCGTTCTTGCGCCAGCCGCCATGACAGGGCCCACTGATGGTTGTGCCGGGCCCATCAAGCTCCCGTAGCGCCTAGCTTCCTCCTCCTGGCGTTTTCGGAGCAACGCTCGTTTCCGTTGCTCAACACGCCTGGAGGCCTTGCGCGGGGAAGGTGGGTCGCGCGATGGTCGGCTGGCCTCCCCCGCACCGTCACCGGATGGAGTCGGAAGGTAGTATGACTCCATATCACGGTGGAAATCGGGGAGCCTGCCGACCCTTTTGCTGCTCCTCTTCTTCCTGTCCGCAGCCAACTCCTGCTCCCTCCTGCGCTCGTCGCGCGAGTAACCCTCCGGGGGATACGCCCCCCTCTTCTTGGGAGGGTTACACGGTGGTGGGGCCCGGGACCTCACCGCAACGGACTCGGGCCGCCCAGAGGAGAGCGAGATGGCATAGGCGTCGGTATATCTGGCGCCTTCAGCGCCATACCGGTCCCACACCATCTGCGCCCCCCTCGCCAAACCGTACATCCGGAGCACCCGGATGACGTTGGCCCGAATGACCGCCGGATTTTGGCCAGTCCACCCCACCTGAGCCATAGGCTCGTCCCAGGAGGTCTCCTCGACCCTCCCAGGCGACGAGGCAGGAGGTTGGGCCCGCTCTGGTTCGTTGGATGGGCCAGCTGTCTCCGCCATGACCTCCTCCAGTTCTCGCTGGGCCTGTTGGCTGTCCACCTCCAGCGGAGCCACCTCGGTGATGTTAAGCGAGCGGCTTCTCTCCTCGATTTCCTGAATCGCAGGATCGGGAGAGATGTCGGCTTCAGGGGGCTGATGCCGACTAGCCGTCGCTCCGAGAAGCTCCGCGGAGGCCACAGGCTCCAGCGAAAGGCCGATGGGCGGCTCCATAGCCAGCCCATCGGCCTCAGATGGCTCCGGAGTGACGGGCGACTCCTCCATGAGCAGTTTGCCCGTCATCTCTACCTCCTCGTCGAAACTCGCCATGGCCAATCTGAGGAGGGAAGAGCAACAAAAAAAACAAAAAAAAACAATAAATAAAAAAAAACAAAAAAAAAACAAATCAAAATGGACAACACAACTTAACCCTCCGTGCACCTCTCTAGAGGGCCCCCCATTTTAATGGGTTCGTGGCGGCAGGTAGCGCTTAAGCTCGGAGACATGAGCCATGGCCACCTGCCTGCCATCTTCTACCTCGAGGACGTATACTTCCGGAGAGAGAGTTTGCAAAATCTTGAACGGCCCCGCATACTTGGGATCTAGCTTGGCATTTCGGCCCGCGGCCGCACTCGATAGTGAGTGCACCCTCCGCAAGACCAAATCCCCAACGGCGAAACGCACGTCTCGACGGCCTCGGTCATAATACCGTTTCTGGCGGTCTTGCGCTGCCTCAAGATGGCGAATCACCAAATCCTGCAGCGCTCCTAACCTGCGCAGACGGTCTTTCCATACCTCAGGATTTATTTTTATGACCAGGCCTCGTTTCTCGGTCTCGCGGCGTAAGCTCTTGGGTTGTTGGGGGTTTCTCCCAAAATTCAAGAACGCCGGCGAGACCTTCGTGCTCGATTGGATCGCCGTGTTTACCGCATGGCGAAACTCGTGCAAATGCCGGTCCCATTCGCGGTGGTCACCGTCCACGAAAATGGATATCATTGTTTTGAGCGTCTTGATGGAGCGCTCCACGAAATCGGCTTGTTGGTGGTATGGAGGAGTGAGCACGTGCTGTATGTTATACTCTTTGAGGGTATCCTCAAACACCTTACCCGTGTAACTCTTCCCATTATCAGTTACCAGGTAGGTAGGGATTTCCCATCTAAACAACACGAGCTCCTCTAAAGCTCTGGCGAGTGCCTTTCCATCGGCCGTCGCCAGTGGCTTAAACTCCACCCACTTGGTGAAACAGTCCTGAAAAACCACCAAGTATTTAAACCGATTCTTACTTCGTGGTAGCTCCACCACATCGGTCGCAACTATTATCCAAGGTCTCTCCACTAAACGCCTACCCATGAGGCCCAAGGGAGCTTTTTGCTCAACCTTGAACCTCTGGCATTCCTGACAACGCTGAATAAAATCCCTTACGTCATACCACACGCCTGGCCAAGAGTATTCGCGGATCACCCTGTCATAGGTCTTTTCCATGCCAAGGTGTCCCGACGAAGGTGCGCAGTGTGCATCTCTTAACACGCGCTCGCGGAACTCGCTTGGCACAACCAATCGCCATCGCTCTTCGTGATCCTGAATGGGGTCGAGAAGGTCATTTCGTGTGTAACGATACAACACTCCCTCCTCGACTTTCCAATCCGGATATTTCTCCGGGCGCGCTGTGACATCAGTCACTCGCCTCAGGTACCAAGGGTCTTTTACCCCCTCGAAGGCTGCGAATTCCGCTTCGTTCTCGAACTCACGAGACAGTGCATCTGGCACGTGGTGCATCGCTCCTTTGCGATACACTATCTCAAAGTTCCATTGCTGAAGCTCGAGAATCCATCTCGCGAGTCGACCAGCAGGGTCTTTTTTGTTCCTTAGCCAGGTCAGAGCTGTGTGGTCGGTTACGGCTGTGAATTTCGTGCCCTCTATGTAAGGTCGAAACTTCTTGATGGCGAACAAGAGCGCTAAACACTCGATTTCCGATACCGAGTAGTTGCGCTCATGCTCGTTGAGCATTCTGCTTGCGTAGTAGCAGATCGGATGCTCATAGCCATCATTGTCTCTCTGTACTAGGCAAGCTCCCAGCGCAAAGGACGAGCCGTCACAGTGGACGAAGAACTCTTTGTCAAAATCTGGCCTTGCAAGCACAGGGGCCTGAGTTAAAGCTTTTTCAACTCCTCGAAGGCCTCCTGTTGCTCTGTGCCCCAATTCAACTTACATCCTTCTTAATTAATTTTGTGAGAGGTACTTTAATATCACTCTCGTGCTCGATGAATCTGGCATACCAACCAACCATGCCCAAGAAACGTCTGAGCTGTTTAACATTTCCTGGCACTGGATATTCGAGAACTGGTTTCACTCGATCAGGATCGGGTCTTAAACCCTCTGCATCGAGGAGATAGCCGAGAAATGTTACCGAAGAGCAACCGAATTCGCTCTTCTCGACATTTATCTCAAGGCCATTCTCTACCAGCCTCTTTAACGCCAGTTCTAGCCAAGTCAAGTGATCAGAGAACGTGCCGCTGACTATAATTAAGTCATCTAGGTACTTAAAGACGTACGGCTCGAACTCTGGTCCAAAAAGGGCGTCCATAAGCCGATTGAACGTAGCGCCTGCGTTCATCAAGCCGAAGGGCATTCTCTCGAACTCCCACAGTCCATAACCAGGTACTGGGAAAGCCGTATACCTCTTACTCGACTCTGCCATCCCTATTTGTAGGTAGGCACTACGCAAGTCGATTTTCGAGATGTACACGGCTCCTCGCAATTTATCGAGAATGCTATCCACACTCGGCGATGGGTACGCGTCGACCTTCGTGACCTTATTCAGTTCACGAAAGTCGATACAAAACCTGCTTGATCCGTCCTGTTTGCGGACCACAACAGGCGCGCTACTCCAACCACTCCTGGAGGGTCTTATTAACCCCTTGTCCCACCATTCCTTAACCTCGTCTCTCATGAAGCTAAGTATGGGTTGAGAATACCGGCGAGGTGCTGCCTTCTTAGGCCGCTCATCCACTACCTCGATCACGTGCTCTATTAAGCTCGTGAAAGCCGGTGACTCTTTTGGGATTACCCTCCGAACCAATTGGGCAATCTTGTCTTTTTCGCCACTTCTCAGCAACGATAGACCAGCAATCTCTGCTGTCAACGTTGGTCGCTTATGGCGAGTTTCGCAGGGGAAGCACACGCTATCGTGCTTCCGCTCTGCAAATACATGCCAATTTGCACGCTCGCCTACACGCCACACGTGATTGCCGCAGTCTATGACAAGATTAAAGCTGTCATAGAAATCTGCACCCAGGTAGATCTCATAAGCGAGATCTTCCAGTACTGCGCATGCCTCAATGACTCTCACCACTGAATCGATTTCAAAAATCAGTTTCAAGTTGCCAGCCGTCCTCATCACCCCGTTTGATGCATTCGTGAGTGGCACAGTGCATGGCGAGAGTCTTTGGGCATATTTCTCAGCGATTCTCTTACCCACAACAGTCACTTGGGCACCCTGGTCGAGTAGAGCGGAGTATGGCTGACCCCCAATACTCACTACCAGCAGGCGCCTGTTTTCCATCATAGAGACGTTCACAACCTCGGGCTCCTCGATAGCCTCAAGAATTATGCCGTCTCCATGACCATGTACTGTGACGTATTGCTGTGGTACCAATGTCGTCTCATGACCGCGTTCTATTACGTCACGACGCGTCACTGACTTCTCTAGATGACTAGGTTTTGTGACGCCATTCTCGGTTAATGACTCCGACGCATGCGCAGTTGTCAGCGGCATAACTTTGCCAGCTGGAAACAACAGGATGTTAGATTCCTGCGCATGCTCCCATGCTAATGGCACTTTGTTACCAGTATAGCATGGCGAAGTCCTAGTTGTCCGCGACGCAATTTCTTCTCGGTTACGCCCTTCTTCAGCTCTTTCGGAAGTTTTAGCCGTGTTTTCCACGGCCTCTGCCCCCTCCAAGGCTGACGGCGCACCAGCGATCATCAAGCCTTCACCCAACTCATTTAAAGAGTCGGTGGGTCCTAACGCTTCAAAACCTTTTACAGTTCCGCGCCAGAAATTCTCCACACTTGGGTGGGAAGTCATTACCTTAACATGTAATGACTCTCTTACCCCGATGACAGCACCTACTTCCTCCGCCCTATGGCATTCACTGCTGCGGAGGTCGCAGGGCGGCTCGTCGCCTCCGCACGCTCTTTTACCCACTGGTCCACTAAATCGGCACAGTTTGGGCAGGTCAAGAACGAGCAGTTCGGAGTGCCACACTTCGGACAACTCCTGACCCGAGCGTCAGATCTCATTACGCAATTATTTGCGTAATGGCCAGCCTGTCCACACTTGAAACAAGTGACTGCCCGCTGACGTGTTGGGCACGTGGACGCTCTATGGCCAGGTGCTCCACAAACGAAGCAGTTGCCCGAGAATGGCCCTGCCGATTGACCCAACCCCGTACCGTGTTGGACCCGTGGCAAAAGCGACGGAGCAGCATTTGGAGGGTTGACTAAAGTCACCCTCGGGCCACTATTGGGCTGTTTGGCCCTATGTTGGCCCTGCTGGACGGCATTTACCGCCGGGGGCGTTTTGCCGCCGCCCATAGCGATAACCGCCATTTCGCCGCTGCTGTCTGACGAGGATTTCGACTTCCGTCGTCTTCTGGGCTCCCTCTTTCCTTCGGAGAGCCCTTTATCCTTCGAGGGCTTTTTTCTCTCCTCATGTACAGCCACTGCTGCAACCCGCTTAGGTTGGGCCTTGGGAGCTATATAAGCTGCGCCAGGCACCAACATCTTATCCTTTGACGGGGGAGGCACGTATCCCAACTCCCTCTCTCGTCTTCGCTCAAATTTCTCCCCATAGTACTTGAGGTCAGCAAAATCGCGTATGGATTTGCCATCAATGAACCTCAATACTTGGGGTGCAGGTTAGCGATTATTCTTTTCACCTGCGTTCTCTCCGACGGCGGCCTTCGAAAACGCCTGAAAATACACCAACAGCCCGTAATATAATCGCCGAGGCGCTCACCCTCACACCCTGGGTTCGACGCATCAGCTCTCGATCCAGATCGGTGTCAGAGAAACGCCGGCAAAAGTGGGAGCGGAAATCGGCGATGAAATCGCTCATAAAGCGCCAGCCCAGTTCGTTGTTCTCGAACCAGGCGGCGGCTGTCCCACTAAATGCCGTGGGTAAAGCGGCAAGCATCTCCGAGTCAGGAATGTCGTAAAATTCTTGACACTTCCTGACTCGCTCCAGAAAACTTTCTGGGCTGAAGCCACCCTCCCCTGTAAACTGCAGGCGGAAGGCTCGGAGAGCGCTGACGCCATCGTACTCAACGCCGTACGTATTTTGGCGTCTGCGTCTCCTCCGATGCCTCGAACGCCCGCCCCTATTTCCGGAGGTTGCCTCGCTATCGCGCTGCGATGGCGGTCTTCTCCTGGAAGACTCACCACTTGAGCTGGTCCGCGAGCTCCTCGAACCTGACTCCTCAGAGTCCGATGAGGGCGCGCTACGGGCCGCCAGCGTTGGTTTGCCTGGCGGACTCGTGAACATTTTCCGTGCCCTTTAAAGGCACTCTCGCAGCGGTCACACTCGCATAAGTGTTGGGCCCAGGTCCCATGACGCGTGATTTGGGCCTACAACCTCCCGCCGAAACTTCATGGTTCGACAAACCTACCGTAGGGATTCCCTTCCCACAATAGGCGCGCTGCAACTCGCGAGTATTGCCCCGCGCATGCGCATATGTGCTCGGAGGTGGCTCCAACACTCCTCGAGGGCTAGAAGCGCAGACTGGGGACACGGCCATACCTCCCTGCGCCCTCTTGCCCCTTTGGGAGGTGGCGGCACTCTCCCCGAAGAGTACCATCGCCTCAAGGTCTTCCCTAGACCGAAGCGATGGTCGCACATTCACCTGCGCATGCGCTGGAGGTGGCACCAAGGTGGGGGCCGCTCTTTTAGCGACCCATTGGTCGTGGACCTCTGCCACAACCGTTTGGTGCTGAGGCATCGTCTCGCTACCGGACGACGCCCCCTCCACGGGTCTGTTGGCCCCCCCCATCAGGTCTCATGTCCACGCGGTTACGAACTTCACGCGCCTCAGAGACGCGCGACCTCGCCGTAGCCAGAGATAAATCCAGCGCGCCACAACTATCGCGCTGGATCCCTTGAACCTCCGCGTCGACCGCACAATCGGCGTCAACACGGAAGTTCACCTCCCTCGACTCCTCGCGCAAGATGCTTTGCGCCTCCCGAGACTGAGGGAAGGGCACCTCGTCAGCGGCGAAGTCGCTAGGAGCAATGGGAGGGTTGAGCTCTGGTCTATTACGGTAGACCATCACTCTCAAGAGCCGATCCCTCAACTCTTCAGGGGTACCCTCGGTCCTCACTCCCAATTGCTCCGCTAGGTCGCGCATCTCATCAAAATTTGCTCCTGAGAGCTCTCGCACCAAAGCCTGAACGCCCGCGTCCTTTTTTATGCGGCGCATCCTAAGCTCCCTATCACACGACAATAACATGGCGAAACTATATAAAATGTCGCTATCGCGCAATGCTACCCTGGGACAAAACGCGCCTACGATGGCTTGATAATAAATAAATAAAAATAAAAACAAATAGAAGATAAAAATAAAAATAAAATAAAAATAAAAAAAAACTATATACAAATAATAAAAAAAAAACAATAGTAGGGCCTAATAAACCTAAAACAGTGACCGCCGCTCGCCTTAACACTAAAGGAGTCGTGGAAAGACCAATGACCGTTATGACGGTCACTGACCACGTCACGAAGTGATCCTTCGATCCCAACGGCCCCCAATCGGCCAGTTATGGAATCCAGTATATGTGGTATATCCCCTATACCAACACTCCTAATGGCGAAGTGGGCAACCCCCTTTGGGTACCACACCACGCCTCTAACCCTAAAGTAGTGCGTGTCACTTCCAGTCGGCTCAGGCGATAGCCCACCCTTACACCTAATGCCCTTAGGTGGAGGCCAACCCTTAAGCCGATCTCGGTGGATGCTCACCTGCACCTGGTTAGCCCTCGGTGGAGACCAACCTTAAAGGTGGTCTCAGTGGAAGCCCACCTTAACACCTCCACACCAGTAGGTGGAGGCCAACCTTTACCTGGTCTCAGTGGACCACCACCTTTACACCTGCTCAGGTGTAGGCCCACCTTTACACCGTATCGGTGTAGGCGCGCCTTTACACTGCGGCCAGCTGGTAGAACTGTAGTTGGGCTAGTTAGCCACAACGCCACCAGCGGCCGTTACTGAGCCAGAGTTAGAGCGAGACAGATGCAGGCGCAAGAGAGAGACAGAGCGCAAACTAAAATTCGCGCTCCGCTCTGCCGCCTAAACCGTCGCCGCTCGCCGAATCTCGCGCGCAAACCCAACAAACAAAACACAAAAAAAAAAAAAAAAAAAAAAAACTCACGCGCAACTACGTCAACGCCGCACTCACCTATTCCCAGCGCACACTATGTTCCCCACAAGGGATGCCATGCAACGCGAATGGCCCTAGAGCTGTCAAGGGAGGGAAACTTACCTTGCAGATGAAGGTCAATCACCTCCGGTCGCGTTGAAATTAATTTCACCGCCTAACTACCGCAACTAAAACGCGAAAAATAAAAGAAAGGGGGAAGGTAAGAGGCGCACTTACGGCCTAACGTGCGCCAGGATGTAATGACCTTGAAAGGTCAAGGACAGGTGAGTTGGCAGGCGTTTAAATAATTAAACGCGCGAAATAACGTAAAAAAAAAACAAAGTTTATTAACGCTATCAACAATAAAATTATAAATTTTAAGGCGCAAAAAGCAAAAAAAAAAAACAATAATCGTGACGGCGAATCGGCGACAAACCACGCAACTAAATATCTAAGTTAACGGCCGTCGTAAGGCTCCAGCTAATTAGCCAGGAGGTCCGAACGAGGCCCGGCGCACGCAAACAAAGTAAATAACAAAAAAAAAGAAAAGAAAATGCACGGAGGGAGAAAGAGAGATAACGAGAGAACACTCACCGAATATCTGGACCTGGTGCTCACCTTGATACACAAACCACACACTTAACACCACCTCACAAACCCAAAAGCAAAAAAACCAAAAGAAAATTTATTAACGTCCAGCTCAGAGGCTAAAGGCCAACTGAACTTCGGCGAGTGTCACTCATATCTCTCCATCTCTCTCTCTCTCACCTGCCATACACGGCAAGCCGACTTTCCGAGGTTCATGACCTCGGAAAGTAAACAAACTTAACCGTTCGCCTACTTTTAAACAGACGAGCTCCGGCCAACGGCCAGGAGCTCCGTCACAAAATATTTCCAATATGAAAGGCAAACTGAGGCTTTATTGATTTACCTTCTTCCATCACATCACTTGGTTTACATAAAAATAAAGTAACCTGCACTTGTATTGGAGTTCATTATTAAAAAATGCGGAGCAGCCAAGACAGCTAGCTACAGGGCAAGTGATTAATTGATTTTGGAGAGAACTGGAAAAGAGGAGTCGCTAATTTAACGCTAATAATTATTTAATGTGTTCCCCTAATACTAATCAAGAGCTTATAATAGCAAGCTGTAACGTTTAAGACGGTAATAAAACGACTGAAAGTTATAAGATATTTCTTCATGTTTCTTAAGCACGTACGTAAAAGACACGTTTCCACCGATCTTTGTCAATGAAGTTGAAAATATTCGTCTACTTGAAGTCTTGTAAATAAAATAACAGAGGATCCTTACATAATCAAAGTATTGAGCCAAAACAAAGTAAAAATGCAACTAAAAAATATGGGAAAATATCTGCCGCCTGTTAACGCACTGACGAAAAAGGTGAAAGAAAATAAAGAAATTAAAAGTAATACTGAGAAGCATGCATTTGTCATTCGATACTTATGGATTAAAAAGGGCTATAGAAGAATACGAACATAAAGAGTTAAGGTTACACAATATTCGGGATCCCGTTACAAAAATACCTTTTCCATTGTTAACTATCCAGATAAAACATAAACATAAAAGTCAAGATTAAAAGACGTTTCTCAATGTCGAAAATTTCAAGAATACAAACATACAAAAAATTACTGTTTTAAACACCTAACGTATGTCAAATGCACAGAAAATCTCCTAATAAAAGAATTCCCAATCAAGGAACAAATTAAAGATGTAATATATGCTAATTGTCGAGGATTAATTGTAAAGTGAAATCACACAGTAAATTACAAACACTATCCAATTCGTAAATAATTGCGGCAAAAACTATTGCAATCATTAATAAAAGCGAGAATAAAAAGAGACAATTAAAACAATCAATCAATCATACGCACTAATCCAAACTTAATATTAATTAGTAAGAGAGTCAGGTCAAATACTTAAATTATGTCAAAATATGGAAACTTCATTGAAGCAATAGAATGTTAACAAATATTCACACAATATATGCTAACATACAGTAACAATGCAAGCAGTATGAATCTTTAATTTACGGTGGAAAAATTAATGTCGGAAATTGACGCAATACCTAACTTGCTGACAGTGTTTGTAAGTTACATGTAAAAATGAGTGAATTAAAAATTGCTATATCGAATGCAAATGATCTCATGCATATCATATGCATATGCAGAGACACTTAGAATTACAAGCATTTGTAGTTCATGAAGATATAGATATGATGCTTATTTCCGAAACACATTTCACGTGTAAGATCTTTCTAAACATTCAAAATTACTTAGTACATGACTAACCATCCAAGCAATAACCTACACGGTATAATAATTAAAACAAATATAAATCTCTACGTATACGTATCTAATCATGAAATTTATCTACCAGTAACTACTATAATAATAAATTACAGTCACAGCCCGATAACAGTATCAGCCGTTTATTGTCCCCGAACTAGATAATATCAATAGAGGTGTGGATCGAAATTCCTTTATAATTTAGGAAACTGGTTGATAGCTACAATGATTTAAGGGGGTATCCTCGCGTAAATGAAAAATCGAATGATGCTTCAAATATTTTTTTTTTAAAACCGTACAATATTT
Source organism: Chouioia cunea (assembly GCA_030064505.1). Classification (NCBI taxonomy): domain Eukaryota; kingdom Metazoa; phylum Arthropoda; class Insecta; order Hymenoptera; family Eulophidae; genus Chouioia; species Chouioia cunea. Next base: position 15,461,532 of record JAOPFQ010000005.1, read on the forward strand.
TTATTTTAAGTGTTAACAACATTTTATTGAGGTTTTAACAATATATAAACTATTTTTTTCGAGATAATTTGCAAAAGTAAATTAATAACAATTTAGTGAAGTTGGAAACTTTTTTATTCACATGATTTATGGGCGGTCTCACGTCTACTGTAGCTCTCTGAAATATACGGAGCAAACATTTTTGTTATTATGACATGTATGTCTTATCCACTATCCTAATCTAAAAGTATAACAAAATTTTTCACCAAAATAGCATATTTTGGAACAAATTTTCATTTTGATTGCAATATAATATTTGTGTAATAATTTTTGACAAAATCCTTTAGGTTCATGGATTAGACATTTAAATTTTCTTTAGTGGTAATTTGTTTCATTAAGTTGGAAATTTTTGAAGTAATTGCATCCATAAATTCGGCAACTTGTAAACATTTGGTTTTGAGAAAAACGCGACAGAAGTTTGCGATGAGAAAAAGTGCAGTTATTTTCATATTCATGGGTATTAATCCGCTTTTTGATTAATCAGCAATATCAGTACCATAAAGAATGATTTGCTTCAGTAGTAGCTTTAATTTTTTTAGCTTATCGAGCTGCTTTTAAGTTACTCTCGGTTTCAATGTCTTGACGCTTCTTTCGTTTTTTATATTTTTGGCGTAATTGATGGTAGGCAATCAAATACTCAATTTTAAGCACTTCATTATGATTAAAATTACTGAAATTCCATAGCTGAATACTGCAACTGTTATATAAACAGAAATTGTAACTGTTTTTGGACCACCATGTAAGTACTTTGGTACTAAATGCTACACCAGCGTGGTTATACTCTCGTTGGTGTTTTGAGTGTAATCGCCTAAATAGTTAAAAAAAAAATTTTAGAAAGATCGTCATAGATCGATAGTAAATGATTTATTCATGAGTATGTAGCGGGTAAGAATTTTCATTTGCTCTAATAAGTTGTGATTATTACCATTTTAACACAATCAAAGTAGTAACGCCGATTTTGGACGTAAAGCCATGTTTTCTCCAGAAACTGTTGCTTGAAACTTTTAATTATGACAATGGCCTTGATTTCTTTTCATTCATTTTTTTCTTTGATGGCACTTTGAAAACTTTTCATAAAGCAAATTTTCGATGGTTGCTTAATGTGCTTGAATATGCTGTCATATGCTTTCTTATTGAAACTTGCACCAAACTTCATCAAGCTTGAAAGCATATTAATACCTTTCAAGCTTATATCTAATAGTCTCTTCTCAAGCTCTTCTCATTGTTCTGGGATTTACTTCAAAGTAATTGTTAATGAAGGTCCAGAATCAACTGTGTTTTTACCGCACTTATACTAAACAACGAGTTTCCACCCTAAGCCTCGGTACACAGTTTCTTCAAATTTGAAGGCTCCTCTGCAAGATTTGTAGCATAATAATTCAGAAAGTTCACTAAAAATTGTCACAAATCCAATCATTCAGTAATGATGCTAATAGTTAATTAAGATATTAGTAAACTACACGACAATTACAATAAAATTGAGCCAACTGCAGTAGATGCCTCAAAAAAGTTTCCTAACTATATTCTACAAGATTTGTCAAGACTACTAGTGACGCAAAATCTGAACATATACACTAATGCAGATTTAAAATACACACTAATACAATAAAAAGTGGAAAAGCAACTGTTACAGTTCATTCTAGAAGTAATTTACGGTTCCTAGCCAATGGGGCACCTGTGTTTGAGCGCGAACCTGCATACCTGCTTTGCTTACCGAACGTTGTAAGTAAAAAATAGTTATAGTAGTTGAACGACTTTCAATTTCACTCTAAAACTTTATCAGCATTTTTCTTAAATATTGTACTTTCGTTTTATACAATAACAAATACTTGATTGTTTGATTTATCTATGTCAGAATACACCCTTAAATGCTAAACGTTCATGGCGAATATCAAGATCATTACGTTCAACCCATAGAGACATAGTACTATATGAAGTGTTATAAAAAACAACTGTATTCCAATATTATAGTATGTAGAACCAACATATTAACAAAAGTTGTAAACAATCTGCTAGGTTTAATTGATTTTGACATAAATTATTTAGATTTCTGTTCTAAATTGCATTTTTTGTGGATTATAATAAGTTTTTTATTGCGCGCCTGTCTGAAAGGCATATTCACACGTATTATGACGATATTTCAAAAATAACCGAATAAAATATTATAAAATAAATAAATTATCATGCGCGTGTAATTACAAGACCGTGATAAAATGAACCGTGACAAGAATGATCTACGGATTAAAAAGATAAAACCCATACATAGTCATTACACACTCTCTCATATACTACAATACTCATCCAACTTAACAGTTTTTTTAAAGTATGATAACTGCATACAGGAGGCAAAGCTGTCGTATCCATCTTAAACTAAAAATCACAACAGAGATCGCTAAAGAGTATGGGTTTGTTTGAGCGTAAAGCCAAATACCTGTACAATCTCGATCCTAGCTAGCAGAGTTGAAAAATTTTGAATACCTGACAAAGAAATTTTGAACTCTGTTTTTCTTTGTCAAATATTTTTTTTTAATTTGATAAAAAAGAATTTTTTTATCAAATTAAAAAAAAACTGTGTTTTGTAAATAGTATAGAAGTCGAAATATACATATTTTTCAATCTTGTTTCAATTTGAAATGGGAAAGTCAACTTTCTTTTCGCTCTAGGAGATTGAAATAATCTCTCATCGCCATTACTCCTGGCCGAGGAAAACTATTTTTCAAATGAACACGAAAACTTTTATCAACAATTTCTATGTGACATTTATACAACTGTTTATAAATATTTTATGCAATAACAGTATTCGTTAGACATTCTACGTACTAAAACTGTCAGATACTTTATTTTCCTATTCCTGAAAGATGAAGTTATCACTAAAACAAACCCCTAAATTGTGTTTTGAGAAAACTTATTATTTAGAAGGAATACAAACATCGGAAAAACGCTGTACTAAATGTATTGAGTTAAAAAGAGATTATGTTGAAAAATAGAATGCTTATTTTCCGAAAAAAATATCGTTTATTCAAAAAGTCACTTACTTATCAAATTGTCCCCATATAATATAAATGTAATTTATTTATATATCATAAAAGCACATAACAAAAAATCTTAGATATTTATTTCATAAACATTGTTAAAAAAAATTTTGTTAAACTTCCAGCTGAATTTGAACCTTCTTACAGCCAAGCACCTTAGCTTATCTAGTTACCACAACTAAATACTTGTACGGATATGATTATAGCATGTGTTCATTAAACCATTCAGCGTTTTGGTTTCGGTTCAATTTTAGTAGTTATGTTTATGTATAGATATGTGGAAGTATATGGGTGATTCTTGGCTATTTCAATAGCTCTAGTGACGTGAGTTAATCGATTTTTTTCAAACTTTGCATACTTATTACATATGACTAGGGAAACATTTTCAAAATTTTTATGTTAAAATATTAATTAGGACAAAAATTATTAACAAAAAAAACAGCAATGACTTTTTTTTTAATTCATATCAAAAATTAGTAAAAATGTGGAAGTCTGTTTTTTGTTAAATACGCAAAAAATCTCGTACGATGAAAATATGCAATAAAAAAAACAATATATTTTTTTCCAAAAGTTATTAACATTTTTTTGAAACAATTGAAAATATTTCAAAATCGGTTTTTTTTAATTCTTGCACCGACGCATTTTCTAAAGTTTTTTCTTTAAAAATCATTAATCAAATTTAATTGCCTACCATTAGACAATTAATAACAATGATAAAAAGAGGACGCTACGCTCATTAATTAATAACAGGAGGCCAAGCGGCGTGCCTTGGTTCGGCTTGCAATGTCAACATAACTATAACACTATATTCTCACAAACTTGTATAATGACTTTGTGCGTTAGATAATATGGTTTTAGCATATAATTTCGAATAATCAAACAATACTGTCGCTCTGTATCATTCACACCAACTCTTATTGCCAATATCAACTAGGTCGTACACTAAATTTGTCTAATTTCTCTTTAGTTGTTTTCAAACTTCTGAAGAGTTTATAACGTAAATTGTAAACCAGTTTCACAAAGGTTTTAGTTGTGGTTCATAGTAATATTCTTTATTCGAATTTTTAACAAATTAACGAATCAATTGCAAATCATTCAATTGAAAAATGTGTTTACTAAAATTTAATTGTGGTATATATGAATGGAAATTGTGATATATCAAAATCAGTTAAAAAATAAAAAATGAGCACATTAACGTCTTCAAATTCTGATTCTCGCAATTAAAAAAATAGTATAAAAGCTGGTAGATTTGATGTGTGTAAAAACATGATTGGAACTCATAACTATCATGATGGTCGATTCGCCAAAATTCTAGAAAGTATTCAACATTCAGTGTTTACCTTTCTAAAGAAGATCGAATATGTCTATCTTGTGAAAGAAAGTGCCACAAAATAAAAGCAAAACAAAAGAACCATGGTAAAGCAGCAAAATCCATCGATGAATACGTGGTTCAGAAAAGACAAATCGATGAGTGCTTTGTTGATTGAATCCATGAAACAAATTATCAAAAGGAAGATTGTAAGGTCATTGATACAAATGATTTTCAAAGCTATTCAAGGGTCGAAGTCATAGAAATCAAAATGGTGGATTCAAATTCTGCGAGTTATCTCAAAAAGATACTCAAGGTAAATTTGTTGAAACATCAGAAGTAGACGATGAGTTCCGACTTCAAGGTATTGAACAAAAGAAATATATTATGAATACCTTAAAAGAATTGTTCTCAAAGCTGCAGTTATCTTACCAAATCTCTGCAAATCTTACAAAACCACGTATGGTTACGAAAAAAATTGATGCTTGGGCAAGTAATTTAAAACTTTTATTAGTAACAAACTATAATAAGGAACGATTTGAAGTTGAAGAAAAATACAAATCATGTATCATATAGATGATTTGTATCATAGTATTGATTGTAGATATCAGAAACAGTATTGATTGACCATTCGAAATTGTATTGAGTATGCTAAAACTATATTATCCAACATACAAAGTCATTATACAAGTGTGTAACAATATAGCGTTATAGTTAAGTCGACTTTGCAAGCCAAATGTAAACAAGACGCTTGGCCTCCTGTAGCGACGCATTCTTGCCGCAGAGCGCAGCGTCCTCTGTTTATTACTGCTACTAATTGCCTAATGGCAAGAAATTAAATTTTATTAATGATTTTTAAAGAAAAAATCCTAAAAAATGCGTCAGTGCAAGAATTAAAATGAAACCCCGCTTTTGAGATATTTTCAATTATTTAAAAGAAATGTTAATAACTTTTGAAAAAAAATATATTGTTTTTTATTGCATATTTTCATCGTACGAGATTTTTTGCGTATTTAACAAAAAACAGACTTCCACATTTTTACTAATTTTTGATATGAATTAAAAAAAAAGTCATTGCTGTTTTTTTTGTTAATAATTTTTGTCCTAATTAATATTTTAACATAAAAATTTTGAAAATGTTTCCCTAGTCATATGTAATAAGTATGCAAAGTTTGAAAAAAATCGATTAACTCACATCTCTAGAGCTATTGAAATAGCCAAGAATCACCCATATACAGAAATTTATATTTTCACACTTTTTTTATCGCTTCAATAAATGATATTTATATGGTAACTTCGGAGATAAATCGCTTTTGGACAATCCGCCGGTAACTTGGATTTATCAATAATCTCCGCGTGAGGCGTCAGTGCTCCTGATTACCTGGACTAGCTGAGAAACTTTGTATGTTGCGCTGTCTCTTCTATATACAGTTTCTATGTTCTAGAGGTTCACAGTTCATGTTAGACAGGTTTTTGTTGACCCTATATTCTACAGACAGTACAGTTTACGTGTTTGTACGAATTAATTTTTTGTCGTTAAAGTAATTGCATTAACTTTAGTTTATGTTGTTTTTATGTAAACTATTATTAATATTGATTTTTATAAATTTTCTTAAGAGTTAAGTGTGATGCAAGTTAATAAATTGATTTTAAGTATGAAACATTGGATGAGATACTAATCGTGTGAAAACAATTTCATTAGTGATCCAGTGTTATGCTTGTTTAATATAATACTAGTGCTGCAGTTAGATTATTCATAGTTCAATGCCGATGTGTGCTGAGCATCATGTGTTGAATTTAGAACGGGATTTATTCTAAGAATAATTTTCATATCTTCCTCTCAAATATTGTATCTCTTTCAGCAATCATCTTCAGGCTTCGCATGATTATGCTGTTTCTCTGTCTATATTTCAGTTTAAATCAATTGTACTGTTGATGCTGGAATGAATCAATGTTGAACATTTTTTAACCCTATAGATTTTCTCATTAATAATTATTTGCAAAATCCTAAAAAATATTTTTCAAAAGACAAGATAATCTGGGATGGATGCTTCCGATTTGAATGGCGGGAAGGCTGAAACAGCGCGTGTGGATTTTAACCTAGAAAGTATGTTTACGCCAGAAATACCGGTTATATCAAATGCCGATGAAGATAAGTCTGAGGATAAGAATTTTAATGGTGATTTACAATCCACATTAAGTAAAAAAAATGCATCTCCCCTTGTTAAAAGAAAGTCACGCAAATTAAAAATAAATACTATTAGTTCTGATGATCCTGGAAAATTATCACCAATAGCAATGAAATTGAACAAACGCAAGGCCTCTGAAAATGCAGATATTTCTTCGAGTGAGTCTGAAGATTTTAGTGGTTTTGAAATTGGAGAAATACAATTCATAGAATCTGGATGCACAGTACTTAAAAAACTAATAGGTATATTATATTTTACTTTTAAATTATGATGACAGTCATTTTATATAATGAGTAGAAATTACTATCACACTAATTTTTTTATACCAGAATACAATACAATATGTAAACTTTATTGTTACTATAACTTGAATTAGTTAATTAAAAAATGTTGAAAATTTTGTCATAAATTACGAAGTATTAACTATTAATCTCATTTTTTCTCTGTTAACGATTTTTATACATATTTTATTTTGTATATCAACATTTTGATTCTAATACAATAATTTAGGTTATATAATATTCTGAAAATAAGTTCATGATAAATTATAAATTTTTATTATAATTTGTATCAATTTAATAAAAAAATTTGGTCAATTTTTCTATTATACAAAATATATATTATTGAACATATTAACAATAGATGTTAAAACAAAAGATATGACTTCTATATATCTTATATAGCTAAAGAATTATATTAAATAAAATATTTTAATGGAAAATTTAAAATTTTAAAATTGTTCAGTGGTATATAAAAATTCATCCTGTAGTTATGGACAGTATCAAATATTTGTTTCCATAATGAAATTGAATCTATAATTTTTATTCTATATGGTATATTCATTCTCAGAAGAGTTTAATAATTCACAATCTTGTATTTAAAATAAAGGTCATTTTTCATTGGCCAAAATTTTGTCTGAGATTCATTATTTTACTAAAATAACTCTAAAATATTTTTATAAATTTGTAACAATATTAATAACTTTATTTTAAGGATTTCGAAAATATATATAAAGTAATAAATTTTCTAGTTTATTGATGATAAAAATTGAATTATTCGTAAACTTCAATTTTGATATTTACTATTCATGTCCATATTATGCTTTGATACAGAAATTATTTATTCAATAGTTTTTTAATTAGGAAGTATTATGATATTACTTTTAATTTAAATGTATATCTTTATATCAGATAACAATACTAGTGTCAAGTAATAAAGATGATTGTACCTTAATAAATTGTAGGTAAAAATGTTACATGAGCAAGAAATTAATTTATGGTGATAGTAACATTTGATATTTCAAAGCACAATATATATAAGTAAAGATTTAGCTACTGTATTTTTACATGAATTTGTCATAAGTTGAGACTTAAGCCACATCATGCCATGAACCAATTTTTCTATATGGTAAACAGGCAAAAACATCAATCTGTTTTAAGGTTTGTTTATAAGGTAAAAAAAATTTTTTTGAAAATGGTCTTTAAATTATAATATTGTGCTATTTTTTTTAATTCTTAAATCTAGAATGAATGATTATGACTTTATTTTTAATATTTTGTGTGTATATCAGCAGTAAATCTAAGGTAATCAATGAACCAATGGTGAATAGATTTTGCATGTATATCTATAGATATTTATAGAGTGTCCTTAATTATCGATTGTGTGATTCAGCAACTACTGACTCTGCTTTATAATTTTTGTTTAAATTATATATATATAGAAAAGGTTTTTCAAAAATCGTGCATTTATTCATTGTCCCTGAACATAGCAATTAACTAGTTATGTCTAAAATGAAGATAATCATACGATCTATCTTAATAAGTGACACTGTGTAATGAAACTAAATTTGGCTATCTAAAAAATTCTTATGTACGCTTTGAAATTAAAAAAGTGTTATCTTTTCATATTTTTCAATTTCTTGAAAATAGTGTTATAATATAGTTAATAGTATTTAAATTTTATAAAAATTAAAGTTAAAATGTATTTAATGATGCTTGTTTTAGACATAAAATTACTCATAATGATAAATAATGCACAGTAATACAGAAGTACTCATAATGCACTTATGAAATTTTTAAATATTTGTAATGAACAGTGTTTTATAATAAAAGTATACATGTATTAATTTTTTATTAATGACTATTAATAATATTTTCTAGACAGTCAAAGTTTTTTTGTTTATGCAGTGTCGGCCTTTAAGATAGATTATATTATTTTGCAACATTTATGTTGGTATTTTTCAATTATGCAGTGGGGACTACTATTTTTAAAAAGTCTAAATTTCCTAAAATATTTTATCTTTACAAAATCTTTTTTTTTTGTTACGTTTTATAAATAAAATGGAAAATATTGTTTTCAATAGGCTTATTTTCAAAGAATAAGTTTTAAAACTTTTTTATTAACACAGGCATCTTTTTCATAATTTCATAGAGCATTTCATTTATTAATTATTTTTTATATAATCAATAATCAGTAATTTATTATTATATATCTTAGTTCAAATATAGCTGCTGACAAATATTACATTGATATGTATCTAAATGCATACATTCAGCAAAATGCTATGATATTTTTTATGATTTGGGCAAAATTCTCTACAAAATAATAAAAATTTGATATATTCAAATTGTAGCAAAACATAATTTTATATAGTAGCATGGAAATGTATGTATGTTAAGTTTTATTGCAACCTCCAACAATATTTATAATTAACTCATAGTAATATTTGTATTTTTAATTTAATAATTTCTGGTATGAAAACAAACCAATTTTACCATGCACATGATATATCTTACTGTTTCGTTAAATAATACGCATAAAAATTATTTTTGAAGAATTACTTTTTGTTAAATTTATTAAATATCTATCAAGTACCTCAAGTAAACTGTTAATAATTTTGATACAACTTAAAGATTTGCTTAAAGATCATAATCAAAGGTTTGCTTTAATATATTTGTACTAATATTTTATAATTTGCAATCAGACGCAATTAAACTAAAACCTAATGTAACTTATGCTAGATTATTATTATCACTTAAATTGGAATTGCCATATACATAGTAACTAGAATCCAGATGTCATCTATATTACAAATGTTAAATTTACAAAAATGTACTTTCATTATTCATGAGTTACAATGTAAGATAGTCATTTATATTTATTAATAAATTGATGAATTTCTTATTTAACTTAATAAAAATTCATAAAATTTGAAAATTATGTAAACATTTACAATAAAATTTATGTATATTTATTCTAATTTAAAAAATTTATTTTAAATCCAATTTTTAATTTAAATTAAAATCAGGAGGTAATAAGTTTAAACTTGTAATACATTATCAGTAACATCTGACAACAATACCGGTAATACATATAGAATTTTAATGAACATTTTTAAAAACTGTAACTGCCTCTAAACTGATTTAACCTGTAAATGTCGGATACAGATTCTCTTGTTTTTACTATGAATCTTAGTAAAACATGTAATAATCAAATAATAAATTTTATACATCTTTTTAATAATTATAATTTATTAACGATCTTTTTTTTTTTTTTTTTTCTACACTGATATTAATCAAAAGTTTTTATCTTAAAAATAAGATTGTTCAATTATCGTATTAAAGTTGATTAATTGTTGCAATGATAGTTAATATAAGTCTTTGATATTTAAATATATCATTATTTATATCTAATAAAAGCATTGCATTTTTTCAATATTTTGTTCCGATAATTTTATGAAAACATTAAATATACAACAAAAAACTTATTTTTGTATACAAATAAAGAATCAACAGTAATTTTCATTAAAATAGTCGATAGAAAATTAAAAAATACTCTAATGAATTATGAGATGTTTTAAAAGTAAACATTACCATCAACAAAATCGTTTTTCAATAGGATTTAGTAATTATATAGTACAATAAGAGTAGACTAAATTTATTATTTTCACTAGAACAAATAAGTTTTAAATGTTACTGTAGATATTAATACACTTTTTTTTACAAAACGCCCTTTCCACTTATAGTACGATATTTTGGCCGTATTTTGCACTCTGATCAGTTTAAAAAGTTCTATACGGAGTTTATAGGTACACATTTAATATAAATACATGGTCCAGACATTCTGACAACAGAATAGTACGGAATCAGTAACAAGTTTAAGGGGGTGTAAGCGATGGGATGGGTTACTGCACAAAAATCTGGGTCCTCTAATAAAAAGACTACGTGTTTAAACAATCAGCAAAAAAAAACTTAAAAATCGTTGTTTCATATATTTGTAATGAAGTTTTATTGTCAGAATAACGATATTTTCGCCCTTTTTCGGCGATAAAAATACCTACAATATGAGATGATGAATGCAAAAATCAAACAAATAGATTTTAAGTTATTAAAAATACCCGTCTATTTGTTAATTAATTATCATCTTGTGAAATTTGTAAAAGATTCATTCCCAATAGTATAGATGATGTGCGTTTTAACATGATGAAGTTACGTTTACTAAATACTACACGGTTTTTTTTATTTCAAAAATAAAAATATTAATAAGCTTTACAAAGGCAAACATTATTTAAAAAAGATGTATTATTAAAAATTATTTTGTTGCTCTTGCGAGAATTATCAACATTGTAAACAATATAGTTATCAACAATAGCTCATTATATTCGTTAAAAGTTTTAATTTATCACTGTTATATTTGTCTAACAACTTTTTTCATTATATTATTTAAAGATAACTTTAAATTTGAGGCTATAGAATGCTCTATAAACAAATGAAATATCTTCCGTTACAGACTAAACTTTTTATGCTATCATCATTATCGCAAAGGTACATTATTTTCACAATATGAAAAACAAATAGGACCTGTATTTATATGTGCAGTAGAGACCAAAATAATTTTTTTTAAATCGCCATTTGTTTTATTTATTATTAAAAAATGACATTTTTACGGGTGCTAGAAAAATCGTTGAAAAATTTAGTGTATAATTATAACAATACTAATTGTATTTTGGACATAAACAAGGAAATGACATCTATTTTGATGAGGAATACATACATGGTTATTGGGAAAATGGTTGAAAAGGTCCATGATATAATACTTATTGATTTTCAAGTAAACGTGCGCGAAGTAGGTCATAGGTGTGTCGTACGGAACGAGAAAGATATCGGCTTAATGGCTGATGCGATTGCTTTTGATAAACAATAAAAATATATGGCAGTTGACTTCGAAGCATGTTTGGGCTTTTTTAACGAAAAATGGCCTTGTTGGATGATATACTCATTTTGGTCTTCTAGGGTACACGTTCAATCAGAGAAATCCGATGTTTCGATGGTTTCTTGGTCTCATATGTTTTGATAGATTAATGTTTCACCCATGGTTACAAAATGCCACTAAACAAAACGGCTGAATCCAGCCAAACACTTATTTAAAGTGATCACTTGGTTGTGCTTATAAGCAAATGTGAGAAATCACGGCACCCATCGCGCAGATAACTCTATCATGACCAAATATTCATGTAAAATGTGATGTACCGGCTCAATTGAGAGATTTAAAGCTTCAATAACTTTACGCATTTTCATTCTTTCATCGTACAATAATATTCCATTGAAATTGGTGGTGCAGAAGTTTCATACTATTTAGTAAGGTATTTTTTGGTTTCGGTCAGGATTTTTTATGCAAAAATAATGCTTAATCTGCACGAATTGAGCATTCATACTAAAGCAGATTTGTTTTTAAATCGCTCTTTGGCTAATGTGATTTGTGATATTGAAGTATACAAACTTATTACAAATACTTATCTCAGGTATTAGTACAGATTTATCTAATTATAACGAATTAAGTTTATATGTATAAAAATGGTTTATAGTTTCCAAATAAACAAACAAACAAAGAGTTTTGTGCAAAATGCAATAATAAATTCATAGAAAAATAGAGTGGTATCAACAACAATAAGAATAAAAAAGAAGATTGACTAGTTCTGATTTGGACAGTATGGTCAAGAAAAAACGGCATTATAACACCCTAGATAATTAACTGAGCTTCCCGATAAAACAAATAACAGGTTTTAATCGCTAGCAACTACCCAAACACAGAAAGAAGCAAAAATATCCAAGTCATCTAAGGTATAGTAAGCTATGAGATCACCGACTATATTCGTGAGCGACGTAGGTAATATACAACCATTGAACTACGTGCTAGATGAAATAACAGATAGAAATTATACACTAAAAGTTCTATATAGCAGCGAAATGAAAATACAACTAAAGGCTCCCGAGAAATTCGTACCAATGGTGCAAAAACTCAAAAAGAGAAAAACATAATTTATTCATATCGGCCAAAATAAGATGAGAAATACAAAGTTGTATTGTAAGGAATTCATCCTTCAGTGGACACAAATGAACTGAAAAATAAAATAGTGAAAAAAAATTATAAAGTAATCAATATATTTAAGGTGCATAACCACAAAATTAATTTGCTAATATCTCCCTTTATTATAAAAATAGTTGTTAATCCAAATAACAAAAACACATTTAATATAAATAATCTATTAAATCTGATAGTGAATGTAGTATCACTACGCAAAAAGCATGAAATACCACAATATTTAAACTACCGCTAATCTGAACACACAAAGTTATTGCAAAAGAATTCCAGTATATGACATAGGTGTTAATCACAGCAGAAGAAATTATTGCATTTGGAATGAAAATATTAAACGAGTGAAATGCGCCAATTGTTCGAGGAACTATTCAGCAAGTTATAAAGATAGTCCAGTATGAAAATAGATACGAGGAAAACTGTATCCAACCTTGAGAAAGAAGATAACTGACAAACAAAAAAACCACTGCAACAAGTCAAGATAATAAATTCCATAAAATTGCAGTGAAACATTGATATAACACGTACTGAAGTAGTATGAAACGTCTTTTTACATTTTCAAAGAAGACAAGAGTTGCAAGAACACACTCAGAAACATTAAAATAATGTACAGGCCAATCCCATCATTAATAAGCTAGAATACGAAACGAAACGAGATTGGTCATTGTACTAAACATACTTTTATTTGCTCTTAAATAAACTAGCAAAATAAATCGTCTTTCAAAGATTATCACTTAGTATGCTAACGGTTTGAATTAAAGATAACTAAAACTAAAAAACTTCTTAATCTAAAAAGACATGGATATAATGCTAGTATCACAAACTTATTTTAACAGTAATACTACTTAAAAATTTAATATTATAAAATACATTTTATATATCTCCCAGACACCACAATAATGATAAAATCAACAATAAAATGATATGAAAGACAAAGCTTCCAAGCACTTAACCTTCAGGTTACTAACATGACAATAATTGACCAGATTGGATCAATAACTTTTACCGCTGTGTATTGTCATGTAAACCACAATATTCACAAGGAATATTTCTCTCCGTTTTTCGAATCTTTTGTTCACCGATTCATGGTTGAAGGTGACATAAATGCAAAAAACTGTTGGTGCCGCTCTAGATCATTCACCTTTACTCCAAGAGGGAAATAGCTATACGAGGCAAGAAAAAATAATTATTGTACTCCAGTTTCGACCGGTGATCTTTATTTCATTACAGTCTTCATTTAGCTTGATACATTTATCCCAAGAATGTTTGATGACTTGGGTACGTTGTTTATAGCGAAGATCGCCATGCTACGCAAGGTAGCCATCCATAATAACCTTCACCTTTTCATCGTTGGCAAATCTTTTACCACCGAGTAATTTTTTTCTAGTCTGAATTTAGAAAATAATCTGAAAGGTTATATATGGATTATTTCATGTAGATATAGTATAAAATTGTCTAAGATGTTTTATCAAAAGTTAATCTTGGGAAATCACAATGAAATGTATATTAATGATGTTCAATGGATTCCATACCTTGTTTATCGTAAGAATTTTCAAACTTACCTTTTCGTCATAGGCAAATCTTTTACTATTTTTTCAAATTTGGGAAGTAATTTGAAGGGGCCAAATCTGATGAATAGTGTGCAAGGAGAATCAACCTGAAGTTGAAAAGTACAATTTTGGCCATTGCAATATGAATGCCGTGAACAGGGTCATCGTCTTGATGAAACAAAATTAAAATTTTCTTTTTCGTTAAACACGGCTATTTTTTCTTGATTTCATCACTGAAACGCTGTATTCAATATGCGTAATATTCGACGCTGATTATTTTTCCCTACCTAAGATAATGAATGCAAACTGATTCCAGAACTTTACCTACAGATAAAACTGTCTTCACTTTCAAGGGAGCCGATTCTCTTTACCTCCTCTGTTTCAGTCCATTATTTTGACTGCCCCTTCATCTCAGCTGTAAAGTAATGGATCCACGTTTCATCAACGGTTATGAATCGACGTAAAAATGCTGCCCTATTGATATGATAGTTCATCAAACGACTTTTTTGTTCCAGTGTGAGTGATCGCGATACCCAGTTTGCATATAGCTTTGTGAAGTCCAAATAATCAGTCAGCATACGATATACGGCATTTTTTTAAATGTCTACCATATCTACTAGCTCGTGCATTTCTAGTCGAAGATCATCCAATATCATTTTATCAATTTTTTCATCATTTCTAGCCTTGTTACTTCGTTTGATCGACCACTGTGATGTTCGTCTTGGCAACTCACTCGTTTACGTTTAAACTCTGCCACCCGATATATTACTGTTGTAGACAAAGGAGTTGACGTAACTAAAGTGGAACCTAGCTCTGCTTTGATATCTATTGGACTGAGATTTTTCAAATCAAATTTTTGTGCGGTTATAACACATGGCGAACACACACGACGATGATCAATTTTTTCCATTTTTAAAGTTTTATAAGGTTGATTCTATATATCATAATCATTTTCGTCAAACAATTATCACCATCTATATGGTGATAATTGTTAATAATCAAGATACAAATGAAAACTACTAATAAGAACGAAATAAAATCGAAACAATTGTAGGGATAAGCACTTAGTTAATTTTAACATTATTGTATAAAATCTTAAAAATTTTGTCTAAATTTATTCGAATACATTGAATAAAGTTAATACTACCTGGGTATTCTATCTGCGTTTTCTATCTATGTTTCATCATTTTACATATTCTTTAATTTAACACTTCGTACCCAAAATAGACTTGAACTCAACCATTTCAACGTTTTAAGAATTAATAGTGATCAATTGATATCACAATTTTCACAAAAATCTAATTGAAAATATAAACATCGGTTTCTAATTTGCACTTACGACAGTAAATGAATCTGAATATGCCTTGTCATATAAAAAGACTGCTCAGACTACATTAAATTCATCATCCTTATATCGTATGTATATCTTTTTTCCCTGAATTTATATATATATATATTATTACTAAAGCCATTATCACTCAAGCGAAATTCAGGCTAGATATCACCAAAGTAATTATTGAATCACTATCCGAACGAAAAAATAATTTACCCGTGTTTTTTTATTTTTACGATTGCAATTATTTATACGAAATTGTTTAAACAAATTGTCCAACATTTTATAACTTCAAAAAATTAATTATGCCAACCTATTCCAGGGGAAAAACTAGTCTAAAACCTCCATAACATTTTTTCTCAGGTTCTATTTTGATATTGTATTATCGTTAGAAAATAACATACTCAGATTCATTCGAAAATGAAAATTTTCCGGATCCGATTATACAAGACATTTAGGCATGATTTCTCCTGTGTTCCTTGCAAAGATTATTCTTTACATAGTGAACAATAATTTCAATGTTCACAGAACAAAAGTAGTATACGCCTTATAACTATTTATCCAAATTACAATTGAAATCTTTTGAGATAGAAAAAACCATTTATAAAGTTGCAAATACTTTTGTGTAGTTGTTTCAGCAGTCATTTATTTGAATAACCTTTTCATATTGTATCACCTAAAAATGAAATGTTTGTGATTGCTTCGGCTTGGAGTAGAACGGCCTTCAACATCTCTCTTGAGGATGTCATTTTTTATAACAATAATATATTAACAGAATAGAGTCTGACAAAACAATAGTAGAAAGGTTTTAGACTTGTTTGTCCCGTAGAATTGATTGGTAGAATCAATTTTTTCAATTTGCAAAATTTTCTATAATTTATTTATATAATATCGTATAAACAATTGGGATCGCAAAAAGAAAAAACTCGAGTAAATTTTTTTTGTTAAGCTAGTGATGCATTAGTTAATTTGATACTATCTAGTCTGGATTTCGTTTATGTAACAGTGGGTTAACATGTCAAGTTCATTACTCATTGTGTTACTAATAATGGAATGAAATTATAAATAATAAATCAGATTTCCCAAAAACCATAATGCTAACATAAATATGTCTGTT
This sequence comes from Chouioia cunea, assembly GCA_030064505.1. Taxonomy (NCBI): domain Eukaryota; kingdom Metazoa; phylum Arthropoda; class Insecta; order Hymenoptera; family Eulophidae; genus Chouioia; species Chouioia cunea. The sequence continues at coordinate 15,478,476 of JAOPFQ010000005.1, forward strand.
TATAACTCCATAAATTGATGTCGTTTCTCAGCTGAAGCAGAATCTGGAATTTTTCTCTCGTCCAAGCGGCGAAAAATTGCTTCACTGAAAGCTGTCAAACTTGCCTACAATGACACAAGAGATAATAATGAACATTCTACTGATTCTGACGATGAAAAAATTGCTAGCGATCTTGGATCTAATAATAATTATGCAGAAGAATCTTCATTGAAATTTGAAAAATCTACAAATAATTCTGCAGTTAATTCCAATAAATTAAGAAAAAATCGCCACTCAAGAGGTGCAAGTCCTGGTAGCGCAATTCGTCAGAAGGTTACCGTAGATATCAGTAATCCCGCATACAGGGTGCCTTTTGAGTATGGTTGGAAGAGAGAATTAGTTTATAGAGCTGGTTCATCTGAAAATCAAACGAGAAGAATGGCTGATATTTATTACTATACTCCAGAGGGTAAAAAAGTTAGAAGTTACAGGGAAGTCATCGAATTTCGTAAGTACAGTATCATCATTATTGATTCTTACATTCATTATGCAGATTGCAATATTAATTCTTTTTCAGTGACTACAAGTGAATTAACGATCGATAACTTTACATTCTTCAAAGAACCTCTTGGTGTTAATGATCCTTGCAAGGAAATCATAAGAGATGCTAAAAAACCTAGAGTCAGTAACTTTCTATAATTTGACTTGTACACGTTTTTACCAAAATAAACATGCTAATTTTCCAGGACTCATTGGGCAATAAAATTTTAACCAAAATACCGAAGAAGAGTAATGAAATTGTTTCTACGAAAAAAAGCACACTAAAAAAGATGGATAAATGTACATCATCTCCAGTATCAGCAAGAACTAGTACAAAGACACTTAAAACTACGTCAACTTTGAAAATAAAACTACCAACAAAGAAAGGGACTCTGAAAAGTGAGTATTATTTGAATATTATTTCATTTCCATATGCATTTATTATAGAATAAATTGTCAAAATATTCTAGAAGAATCTAAATCACCATCGCTCACGTCATTAGACAATGAAATCGTTACAACGACAGAGTGGAATTCTACAACAAGAAAGAATTTTGAAGAAAGAAGCCCCTCAACAAAGTCTAAAAAACTTAATAAGTACGTATTTGTTAAATCTAATTTAAAAATCTAGTAAATTCCAAGAACATATTGTTTTTGGTTTTTGAATTTATTGAATGTCTGAATGTTCGATTTTTAACAATTTTATTATTGAAAATTGAACATGGAAAATCAATTATGTAACTTGCACTAATGCATACATATCAATATCATGTTAATTGAACAATCTAAAATCAGCCAAATTAAATGACTAAAATTTACTCATCAATTTACAAAACATTTTTGAAAAAGTCGATAGTTTGTCTTGACTCATCTACTTATCTTTAAAATTAAAAAAATCCGCATGTACCTTAAAGAGTGTACTTAACCTCTTTATCGTTCCTTTATGTCCTGGTAATGCATATCTTTCAGGACAAATGTTCAAGAGCCTTGTAGCATTAGGTGTTCAACAAGTATGGGATTGATACCTAGTTTACATTGCTGCGTCTGTTTATGTTTGTATCATCCTGAATGCGCTGGAAATATGCAAGTGACAGGAAGTTATGAGTTTATTTGCCAGGTACATATTAAAATATATTTATTTAATTGACAGGAGTTTGGTTTTATAATTAGTAAAACGTGGATGAAGGTTAAAAATACCAAGTGTTGCAGGTTAACAAAGGACTGCTTTGATAAAGTGCTTATTGTATAAAAATCTTCTATATATTAATTCATATGCACTCTAGAATCACATAATTTAAATAATTTAAAATTGAATGGAATAATTAAAAAATTAACTTTTCAAAATAAAATTTATGAAAAATTTAATATGCTAACAAAATGCATAATTGGTTCGAAGATATATAAAAGCACTCTAGAAGCTTGTGAAATCTATCATTATTTCCATAGATTTGGGAATTACTTATTAATTGAATGGATAGCCCTTTCTTTATCAATTGCAGTTTCAGTTTAATACTAACTCTTAATTAATTTAGGGTACGGCATTAATATAGAAAAAAATTACTTGGATCTGAAGGCTTTGCGACTGGTATAATATATTATATTTATAGCATTGGAAACGAAATTCTCACACTTAGTTTCAGCCAATAATATTTATGCGGTACATCTTTCAATTATCATTTTTTATAATGTGGAAGAGGAACGACGATAAATGCTTCATTGTTAATGCTGAAACGAATACTGTAAGCCCTTATAGTCGAATTTAATTACGTATTAAATTGACTTTGGCTTGGACAATATAAGGCTAAGATTTGTAATTCCCGACAGACGCTCAAACACATATCAAAATTTGGCAAATGAGGGTTTCGACAAGGTAGTTTAACTAGTCGATATTTATCAGTATTGATTCCATGCACAAAATGGTACATTCTGACAGTTTAATTGCAGATCAGCGACATTATTCATATAGTTTATTGTTAAACCCCTAGCAATATGTGGAGGAAAGGTACAGTAACAGAACTGTGTTGTAACGATCTCGGTAACATTGTTGTACGAATCAGTACTATTTTAGGATAAATGATTATATAAAATCGGTAAATAATCTTCAGAAAATTTCTAGATTGTTACATAAATTCTAAAATCAAATAAATTTTTGTATTGGGTGGGCAAGAGAAGAAATATTTAAAAAGATTAAAATTCATTCGCTAGGAAGTGAGATCCGTGAAATTTATCTGTCACCGGAACGCTCTGAAACGAAGACAAGAATTGAAGGAGATGTTTCAAAAAATGAATACAACGTTATAGCTGAAGGTGAAGTTTTCGGAATAGAGTAAAAAGTTGAAGCCCCTCAAAAGGGCGTTGTTAAGATTTTAATCGATAGCCTAAATGCATGTAGTCCTATAGCTGTATTTGAGGCACCTGCACGGATACGCAGCTTGAAATTTATATGGGGATCAGCTAGAAGTGTCGCATAACATTATCCTGTTTGCGCTGGAGAAACTTCACTGAAGAAAGCGGTTCTTAGGAACGGGTAACTCTGATTATACTTAACTTCGTATAATTAAGTATACAACGGCACCTAGGTACTGGTAAAATTTCTGCCTTTGTATCAGTAGTATTGTACTGCACGCTTAAAACCAAGAAAATTGTAATTTGAGAAAATCATTTAAGTAGGGGAATATGAAATTGAACTTTATGAAGACTATTAATGCAAATTAGCGCGTTCAAGTCTCAAAAAGAACGGTCGAGAAGTATAAGACAGCAAGTGAGGCTTGGTTTTGTGTGTTATAGCATATTAAAGGTTGTGCAAAACATCGATTGTTGCATGAAAAAAAGACAAATATTTTAATTTGGTTATAGATGTATTATTGAAGTGTACAAGTTCAAGCTATATATTTAATGAGCAAAATTCTATTCGCAAAAGTATGCATAGGTTAATTTCGATTACAATTAAAATTAAAAATGATTTATAAAATTGTTACATAAAAATGTTAATGAAATGGATGTATATTAATAATGAACGTTAATTCGAGATAAAGATATGTTTCACAATTGTATTCGATGACTTATAATATTACTAGGCAAATGATAATATATTATAAACGTAAAGTATTTTTTATTAATATCAATAGAGAAAAGAAAAAAACCAGCATTCGAAGTGTACTAAATTATGCCTGGTTTATCCATACAAGGTCTCCTTAGTATAATCCAACTGTGAACATAAAATAATACCTATGATTTTTAAATTATAAGAAATATTTCATATCTGCTTATTTATGCCTATTTAATTATATCTATTTAAAGAGAATTTTACATTCTTGTAATTACTTTTTCATTTGTGGACCAAAATATAATGATATAGTTAAATTTTCCATCACATTATATAAGAGAACACCTTTCAAGCTTATTTTATTAATCTCAATAAAAACCTCGTTCATTGACTACAAATCTGGGTTATAGTTCGCAAAATAAGAAAACCGACATATTCTTCTAAAAAATAATCTCTAAACTTTTGTTCTTGACATTGAAAATCGAAACCTTTTTTGAGTCAAAAAGCTGCTAATAATTCTGCTTTAAATCTAAAACATTTGTTTATTTAAAGAATCAAGAATAAGATTATATAGTTCTGTTTAATTCAACCGGCTTTTTTAATTTTTTTTTACATAACAATTAGATTAAAATTTAAAAGACTTCGTACACAATATCGTTTAACTAATTGGTTGACTTTTAGAGAAGTGTTATTATATCATGTTATTAACTATTATCGTTATGCATTGCTGGAAGAACTAATGTGTATACTAGGGCTCACGATACATACCTACTTTATGACTTTTCTAGTTTATTTGATATTTATTTTTAAAGAATATCCTTTTAATTTCGTTAGACAAAAACAACAGTCATTAGCGTGATCCTTTTGTTCTCTTATATAGTAGAATGGTGATTTAGAGACTATCCGACAGTCTTTAATTTTTTTTTCATTTGTATAGTTGAAGACGCAAATATTCAAATCATGAACGTAATTTCTTATTAAATATGTGTATAATAACTTTTATTTTTTAAATTATCCTCTACGTCACAGCCGTTTAAAATAAAATTATTCACAATGAGATACTATGATTCGTGTACACTCTAATATTTTCAATCATCTTTCCATACATCTTTCAAAAAAGATGAAATCTTTAGCAAAAGTAATGAAATATCTTTTCTAAAGTTAAGTAATCTGATTTAAATTCATGTATAATTGAAAAATAATAGATAAAATTAGAAACGAATTAAAAAAGTAGTCTCGGAATATATTAATTGATATTTTTAATTTTCCGATTAATTCAAATGCACTGTACATGAGTTTTCAAAGGTGTTGAAGATCAATGGAGGATTCGAAATGTTTACAAAGACATGAATGTTTATCAATTATATTAAATTCTTACCTTGCGCAAAAAGTTTACTATAATCAAAATAATAATGAGATTACATTTAGCATATCTGATAATATAAGAAACTACAGTTTTAATTACAGTAAAACTAAGTTTTAAAAAGTCATAATTAATTATTAAAAAAATGCGTAAATAAACGGTTTTTTGAAAAATCGAATTTTAAGTTTTAAATTTTAAAATTAATCAAAATCTGATTTCTAGGGCAAATCGGCTTTTATTTATATATTATATGATCCGAAATACATACTTCAATCAATTCTCCAATCAGTTATTTAGAACCTAACATCTTATTCACAGATGTAATCCTTACATAAGAAATTGATGGCTTGAAAAGTGAAGTCAATTATTCATGATTTGATCGGTTCATGGATAGACATGTAGGATACTATAGTATTAGATATACTTATGTATTGTACATCAACAAACATATTTTCAAAACAATATTTTGAAGTTAATGACCTGTGATACTGTGAAAAATGAATAAACAGTATACAACATTTATTTTATAGACACATCTATAGTTTTGATTTACTCAAAAAATTAGAGGAGGCGAAATAGGTACGGTCCCAACTCACTTGATTTTGACTAGTCAAACCAAAATTACACTTTGTATATTTTTAATTATATTTAATGTCAGCTATAACGAGATCGATATTCATATTAAGAATGTTTGAAATTAGGATTTTTACTTTATTGTAACTATGCTTTTTATTACACACTTGAGGGGAGTAAACTGGAAATAAGTGTAAACTGTAAGATGAAAACGTAAGATATAAGGAAGATTTTAAAAGAGTGATAATATCAAAGTATTTGTTACCAAGATCTGTTACCAGAATAGCAAAGTGTACCGTAGAATTCAAGAAATATGAATCAAATTGACGCTTTAGGAATCACAAACTACTCACGGAAAACGACCTCTTGTCAATTTGCTGTTGAAAAAGGGAAGGCGAAGTGCTAAAAATATTAGAGGATGTCTCAATTGTGTGATCAACAGCAGATACTTCAGTAAGTGTGGCTTTGTTAAAGTCGGAGAAGATGACGACGTTGATACAGATTCGGGAATACACTTCTATTTTTTTAATTACGGCAGAGCTCATGGAATATAGGCTACATCTCTAACATGATTAGAATCGGTATGAATTAAAGCATATCACATATTATGGACTATCACGACATTTCCAACGGTTAAGCATAGTTCTGAATCTTCTTTAGCTCTTGAACTTATATTCAAAAATTATAAAGTGGCTATGGTAGGAGTGGTCTATCTTTACAGAAATTTGACTTGCTTTCATAACATCTCTAAAGTTAGTGAATTTTGTGTTACGTCAATTATCAGTTGCGATAATGGCTTAAATATTATTGACTTTTTCCTTTCGTCTCCCTTCATGTGGTGTTGACATGATTACTTTATGTCAAACGGTACTCCAAGGCATCTATTTCATTCTTGAAAAACTATTTCCTTCTGTTTTACAAATTTACAAAAATTGTATTTGTTTCAATATGTTAAGAAAATGACTTTTCACTTGCGTATCGCCGATTTCGGAGATCTGCTTTTGAACCACTTAGTAATTAGCTATAGTACTTAGTTAACGATTTACTTCATTTGCTATTCTTCTTTAGTCGTCATTAATAATGTCAGTTATGTAGACACGTTCCTGTAGTTTCAGATTCTGCAATATATCGCAGTTACAAATCAATAAAAATGGTCTTTTAATAGATCCTCACGTCATTTCTGCAAACTATTTGAGTTGTATCGTGTCATTATCGCTAACCATTATTAGCTACTTATTTTTGAAATAGCTATTCAAAATTATGATTAAGGATTGGAAAATCCGTATATTGTGCTCCACAAAATTAATCGATTTTTTTTCATTTAACAGGGATTTATACATTTTTGACAACTTACCATATGAATGTATAGAATCCTTTTTAACTCGAGAGATTTCAAAAAACTTCAGAGACTCTTTCATTGTTTCAATTTTTGACTCTTGGAAATTCAGATTCCTATCCACTTTTATCATTTAGAAAACTAGACCAAGATTTTTTTATTGAAATATAAGATCCAGAATTATCCTATGACTTTGTTAGTCTTTCGGTACGTTTGAATTTTACTACCTCCAGAGATTGCCTACTATTATTCTGTAGAGTTAGCTTCATGGGTCATGTTTTATAGATTTAATAAAGTTCTTCCAGCTCTTGCTTTTGCTCGTTTAGATTGACACCTGTAAAATTCTTCTGCATTCTCTGTGAGTCTTCGTATTTTTTTTCTTCGTTTGACTTTTTTCAATATGAGCAAATCCTTGTTTACCTTGTTTAGTAAACTTCTTGTGCTAGATTGCAGCTTGAGGAAATTGAAGTAACGCACAGTGTCATTGTGATTCGTATAATTATATTTCTATAATTCTTTTGCTGTTTTTATTTCAAATTTGCCACCCCTTTGTAAAGTATGGTGGTCTATCTTCCGGACTGACCATCCTCCTCTCATTCTGTATTATTGTTGTTATATTCTGTTCCCTAAGAAATCTTTCAGTATCTTCCATGTGTTCACACGTATTATTCCATGTGAAGATGTAGACGTTAGGTCTTGGCTTTAAGGTCATTGAGGACCAAAAGTATCACTTTCCATTGTTCTAGATCGGACAAATCGTCTTCTCTTGATTCATCCAAGACATTGGAAGTCTTAAAGTATCTCTATAGTAGCCCATATTATTCCTATTCCAACATAACAAAATTTTTTTGCAAATTTTAACCTGGCATAATTCATTAACGTACGGTCGTATCGTTTCATTTACCGCAGAGCCACATTCTTTTGTTTATATTTCTGTTCTGATCCGATATTACAAAAATTCCTGATCATTTGCCTCTTATTGTAAGCATAGCTAGCAACATTTTATAAATTTCTTGAATTAGTGGATATTTCATTTATATTAAGAATCCAGTATAATATAAATCATTGTAATTTTAAATAAAATATGTTACCTTATATTACAGTATAAACCATTATGTATTTAAAATTATTTATTCTATTTAGACATTCCTTTTATCTCTCCGTATTAAGGATCAGTAAGTTTGTATCAACATTATCCGAATCAGATCGCACAGAAGCAATTTCAGCTCTTGTATATACTCTTAAATAATTGATACGCGATATTTGAACCTCGAGCATAGCTGTGTCTTAATATTATGAACATTTATATTTTTCTGCATTTGAGCGTACGAATTCAAAGATCTTTGGTCTTATTGATATTGGATATGCAGGATTCTAATATTAGATACGTTAGCTATTCTGATATTTTTAGAGGTTCAGTTATTTTCTTGTCATTCGAAGAGCGTCGTAAAAACGCTCAGTCCTATGCTCATAAGGTTTTTTTTCCTAACATGCTATAATATATCTATACTGTTTTTAGCATCTTGCAGTTGAAAATCCTGATTCTCCTACGAAAAAACATGTAGAGAAATAAAAATTATTTTGTCGATTTTTTGGAGTTTCTATTATTAAGTCGGGTACTTCTAGAACTACCATTGTCCTAAAAACTGTGCTTGCGTGAAAAGATTGAAAAAAAAAGGATTGTATCTTCATCAGGAAATTTCTAATCTTTGAAAAAGAGCACAAGGATAATGATGATGTAGCAGACATCGAAGGATGTATTACCTTAGAATAGGCCCCATCAAAGTAATACATGAAAAGATTCCTTTTGAGGTAAATGGTTTAATATCGAGCAACCATACAATCTTGGACAAAGTTTATCTGAACAGTTTATTTCGAAGTAATAATTTATCGGAAAACTTAGATTTGAAAAATTTCTTGTTTTGATAATAAAAAGATCGGAAAAATGGAGGATAGCGCTATATAGCAAACAATTTTTTTATAAAAAATTGGATTAACGTTTATTTGAATCACTCTAATTTTTTTAAATAACCCCCATTTTTTTCGATTCTCATTCCAAAGTTTTAAATTTGCAAATGTTGCGTATCCGAATGTATTGATTTCTGATAAGTATTACTGCGATATAAAAAGTTACGATGTTTTCCTTTTTCAAAATGTTATAGTTGCCCGTAAAATTTGCATATAATCATTTGTAATCAATTTGCTGTTAGCAACAGATATCTATTAGGTTAAATAACAATAAGATAATTGAAAAAAAATCGAATTAAAAGAATGGTGGAAGCTACTATCTCGTAATAATAATAAATTGTCAAAAACTTACAATCGCAATATAAAAATAATTACGCAGATATCGCTCCATATTTAACAATGAAATACCTAAATAATGCAAGCATGACATCACAGAGAGCCAAAGCCCAAACACTGTGAACAAGTTGTTTACAAAGGGGGATTATGCGAAAGGGCTCCTAGGCTATTTGATTGAAACAAAGTCGATTCAAACTCATTGCGTCCATTAAAAGGAGAAAGAAGAAGTAGGTAAAATATATTTTTGATTATTGAAAATTTAAAGGTTCAATTTAAAATAAGTTTTAATTGGTTCATTGATATTCGGACGTTGTATTCCAATGTTAAGTCTGTTAAGAGCTAACTCCTCGACCACGTTATATATCAGGATTCTGAACTATCTGACTTATGACTAGCATACTTTTTACTTCCCTCTTCATAAATTAAAACTATATGGTGTCTTTTTTTAAAATATAGAATAAGCAATTTAAAAGAAAATACTTAGCATTCTTCTATAGATTTTAATGAATAATACTATCAAAAGTTTTTTGAATAATTTTGTTAACTCATTAAGTCGATTGAAGTTAATAATATAAATGTTATAATTTTCAAGGAATACTTGTTCTCGTAAAAAATTAATTATAATGCACAAAAATAACATAATTATTCATTTCATACAGCTAATGTTATTCTATTTTTGTTTTTTTTATTAACTAAAATATATTTTTAATTCTCGAATAGTATTAATGAAAAAACACCACACTTATATGTGCTTTACAACCTATTCATTTAAGTACAATAATAATTATGAGCCAATCACATCATATTATTAACATTTTATTATAAATATTTCACGACTTCTGATAATCAATTTTTAAAGCGGAATGATAAACTTTCATATCTAAGTATATTATAAAAGTTAACAACTGAGAATCCTACTTATCTCAGATTGACTGCATCCATATAGTATACTACATGATAACGCCAGTGGGTGACATCTGTATATAAATGTATACCTATACAATTTCTGTATACTTGTGATTGTATATATGTTGTTAGGTACAAGATAATACAAAAAAGCTTCGTCTAAAACAAGGCACTATCAGCCTTAACAATTTGTACACAAAGGTATTTTTATTAAATAATAAGAATAACCAAAACACAATTTGTCTAACCGAGTCTTCACATGCAATGTTCGTGTAATCTATCTAACCAAGTTTCAGATCAAACGCTCCTTTCTCATGTATTGTTGCCCTGCAATGAGATCGTCCGTCATTGTGTATATAATTGTAGTTTTAAGAACAGGCTGGAGTATATTATAGAAATCTATTATGTAGGTTTCGTTATTCATATTCATGATTAAATTGTTTGTAAATGTCTGAATCATCCCGTCTACGAGTATATTTAAGCAAAGCAGGATGGTTAAAAATTAAATATATCAGGAAATCTGTAAAAGTATCAACAGATTAAATGGGGTTCTAAATATCTACTTCGCGCCATGTTTTAATTCTCTCTTAAGCACAGTCAAACTTTTGTATACTGATATAATATTATATGGTATAATAAAAATTTTTATGAGAGGGAACATATCAATTTTTATGTAAATTTCATATAAAATCATTCATACAAGAATATTTTATCGAACAATAAAGTTTCCTGAAGAGGAACACTAAGATATCGAATCATAGATGAAATAATAAACTGTTTATCATTATTTAATAATTTACTTTTACGTTATTAACCTAATTCGTGATGAATAATCAAATATTTATGACAAAAATAGTTGATTGCTAGAAAAAATAATTCTGAAACTTATAACGGAGGAAAAAAAATTCATTTTGTGTCGTGTGTGTGTACGTGCATGCGTATATGTATATATATAATACGTTTGTACACACATATTGTATGTTCATATTTGCATAGAAAAGTGGCGCAAGGATTATCAGATAAGTTTCAACCCAGACCAAATCATAATGAGATTGTACAGTGGAAATTGAGGTACATATATGAAGCCTATTAAAAGTACATTTTCTCAGACACAACAATTTTATATCTGAAAAATGAAATTAACTTCCGAAATATGTTTAGGTAGCTCGAATACCTGGTATCAGCCCAAAAAAAACTACGAAAAATTCAAACTGTATTAAATATCGAACCTTTGTAATTTCTCTTGCTTTGAAAAAGCACTCTGCTAAGACAATTAATACCGTAGTATTAGTATTAGTACAGTATTTAAATACTGTATTAAATATGAAAAAAATTAAAGTATTAGTATTAGTACAGTATTTAAATACTGTATTAAATATGAAAAAAACGGTATTAATTGTCTTAGCAGAGTGCTTTTTCAAAGCAAGAGAAATTATAAAGGTTCGATATTTAATACAGTTTGAATTTTTCGTAGTTTTTTTTTTGGGCTGATACCAGGTATTCGAGCTACCTAAACATATTCCGGAAGTTAATTTCATTTTTCAGATATAACATTTTTCGTATAGTGCATTTAATTCGTATAATGCAATAACACAAATTATTACAATAAATGTTGAATCGCTCACGAAAATTATTTGATTCCTAAATCTAATTATCTTTTAATCCTAAATATAAGCTATTTTATCTAGATATAACTTAAAATTTTTAATAAGGATAACTGAAATAAAGTTAACATTTTATGTAGAATAGGCGGAAATTGTTTATGAATATTCCAAGTTTTCGATAATTACAATATTATTATACAGAAATAATTGCAGATTTATACCTAGTGGATTCGTTTCTTTTTTTCAATTTTGAATTTTTGTAAATATCTGTCGCATTTGTTAAACTGAAGTCATTTCCCGTACAGTAAATTGTAAACCAACAGTGCTCTCGGTAATTACCATCTAACAATAATCTGCTCTCTAATTTTGAGGAACCTGCATCATTAATTGTGTGTTTTAGAGTCATTGAAAGCAGAAAATCAAAGTTACTTCAAAATGGGTAGATGTCTCAGATACTAATGAAAAGTTCAAAATGGACTGAAAATAATCTATGAAAATGTTGATAAATACATATTCTACAATGATTTAAATGTCTTAAATATGTATAACTAACCCAACTATACTTTCAGGCCCTTATTTTGAAATAACTTAGAAATTGTAGGTAATCATCTGGAACATTGTCAAATGGGTATAACAAAGTTTATGCATGTTCTCGTAAAAAAAAGAATTGTTTTTAATGTTGAAAATCTTATTGATTTTTTCTAAATATGAAAGGCAATCTACTTCTGACTATTTAAATAAAATCAGTTATATTAGTTAAAGAATGTTTTTTCTTGCGAAGGATGAGTCAATATAATTTGCTACTTCTATACTTTCCAAAAAAATATATATCTTAAGATAAAATACTGCGTAAGATAAAAAGTTAATAAAAATAAAATAAAATAAATAAATGAAATTCAACATCTAAAAATGTTGAATAAAAATATATTTATTGATATTTATTATTTATTTACTTTTATTTTAGATTTGGTTAATTTTTTTATCAAGAATGGTATTATCTTGTTTATCATTTTAAGAATTTTCATTCAATTAGTTACACAACTAATTAGAAGTGGTGTAAAGTCACGTTTAACAGGCCATGACTTTTTTAAAATAACATTTATGACGCGAATATTAAAAAAAGATTTTTGAATTAAATCTTCTTTGATGTGGATTGCCATAACCAAATAGAATACTCACATAGATTATAATTTAATTTTTTTATATTTGTAAGTATTGCACATTTATGTATTTTGTAGTAAGGCCAGATTTAACTCCCAGTATTTTTTATTTTATTGCGTCAAATTAGAAGTGCGAGACACGAAATTAAAATTTGAATAAACCAAGTAAATGTCGCAAAGCCCATCCAAAAAGATTCAATGCTATTTCAAAATATATGGAGTTTCCTACAATTTGATCTGTGAAATTGATTTATAAATATAAATAATAATATCTGCATCAAATATATATAATAATAAAAGAATGAATTTATATATGAAATAATAGTTTAGTAGAGAAAAGAATTTTGCAATTTATAACGAAGGAGAAAAATTAGATTCCATGATAATTGAAAATTATAATTGTTATTCGTTATAAAATTCAGATGGATACTCAACAAATTTAGACAAGTTTCTCATTTTATATTGAAAACGTTTTTATGCTAAAGTGTATGTTGGGGGGGGGGGGGGGTATCAGATATACCTAATAGAGATGGAAGGAGAGATCGTTCTTGTTGAGACACATACAACTTGACTTCCGTTTCTTATTTCAATTTTGATGCACTTTTTGCAATGAGGAAAGTTTAAATCGTTTTATAGCAAGTCAAATGATCACGTTTTTACCTGAAATATATCACAGATATACAATCCAAATTGCAAAATTCATTTTTTACTACTCTCGAAAAAGCCAGAAAGTGTTTATTTAAAGTCATTTCCAAGTGCTATCTAATCATCGTTGATATTGATTGAAGAATATTATAATTCTTTATTCGTGAGATATCATTGCTACTAATTTTAAAACTTGACTCCTGTTGTTTTTTATACATTTTTTGTTTACAAAATTAATTTTGACTCTATTATAGAACTGTAAAATAGAATCAGATGAATCTTTGCAAAATGAAATAAACCAAACTTTTTCACCGCCACCTTTAATTCCAATCAGTATACTGAGTACATCAACCAGTAATTCGGAGGATCAATCAGCATTGCTTCCGAAATTACAACCAATTCCAAAGTCAGAAAGTATGATTTTGTCAACTAAAACTAACCAGAAGGCAAATTACAATAGTCTATATAATTCTGGAGAAAAATCGACTGATATGTCTATTCCCCAATCAGAAAATACATTTTTGAATAACTATAATAAATGTTTTTCGCAAAATATAGCAACATTGGGAGGTCAAAAGTATATTGTTATACCAAAAAAAAACAGCACAGCAGTAAAATTAGCTACCAACGCAATATCAGACAAAATTGAAGATAAACCACCTGTTATTGAAGGCATTGATGATATTTTGAGTATTGAAGTATCTAATAGTCATATGACTATTAACTCAAACATGTCACTTAAGAATGTAACTGAATTAACTACAGATTCTAACAAAAGTAATAACAAAATTGATGCACCAATTTTAGAAAATTGTGATCTAAAATTACTCAACCACTATCAATCTGATAAGATGTTATCAACATTTCCTATGTCAATTGAACTCAATTCTAGGATTAATAAAGTACAACATGAGTCAGAAGGCATCTCTGAAAATGTTTTTATTGATCAAGATTTGACATTGAACTCCTGTAATACTACTAAAAAAACAAGGTAATTCTATAAAAAAAAATGTTCTTTGAATAATTAACAGAGAAACTAAGGCAGTTTTTGAGAATATTTCTTTTCTAATTCCAGTACAAAAAATGAACTGTCACTACTCTCTTATGATTTTTTTATACTTTAAAAAGTTCAATCTAAGATTTGCAAACTTTTTTACACTATTAATGTCTAAGTGAACTTTGGAAAAACAAATAGCTATAATTGGAATAAAAACTGAAATATCCAGAAATATATTGGTGTATCTTTGCAAACAATAATTAGTTGAACAAATTTTTGAAACATTATTTCCTCAACGATGTTAAAACTGCAATTGATATTATGGAAAAATGATTTATTGATTTAGACATTACGCGAAGATAATTTTGAATCTCATTTAATTTATAGTAGTATGCAAAATTGTCCGACTAAACTAATTTTCAACAATAATTTCTATATAAATGGAGATAAAAAACATTTGAATATTATCGTATAAACTTCATTAAATATCAATTCAAAACATGTAACTGGCTAATTTTTGTAACGAAGGATTATAGATATATAATTAAATATAAAAAATTCCATTCATGAAACATTTCAAGTAATTAAAATTGCTTTACTTTTGTACATTTACGTTTTGTACTTTAAATGGTAATATGATAATAGAGGCGCAAATTAGTTTACACTTCTGTGTCAGTAACATAAAGTCAAAATGTCGAAGTGTGTGCGTTTACAAATTTCTTGAATCTAATATCGAATTACACTAAGAAAACAAAGTTTCTTGTAATACTCCTTAAAGATTACAAATTAAAAAAACGACTGCTACTAATATATAAAGTCGAATGAAATTAACACGTCAGACCATAAATAAGTACATGGAATGCCCAGAAAAATGATTAGGCACATCAATGAAGTTACTAAAAAAAGTTGTAGATCCAATAAATTTTTCTCAATTACAGTACGTAACTTGATATAATACTTACCTAATGTGCATTGCAGTGCTGTTTCTCGTAGATTAAACGACATTGGATTTTTTAAATGTATTGGCGCTATAAAACCGTTTATTGTTGCAAAGAACAAAAAGATGAGATTATAATTTGATGAGATACGTAGCAATTGGAAAAACTAGAAAAACATGTTCTTTTCAGATGAAACAAATTTTAATTGTTTCGGAACTAACAAAACAAAGTATATTCGATGAGCTCTTAATTCTAAGGATGGTTTTAGGTACGAGGGCATGTTTATGAGTCAGTGACTTTTGAGTTCCAGTAAAGTAAATTTAAATGCAACATTGCTCCTGGCAACTGTCATCTATGAATAGGCTTCTGTCCAATTTTGAACAAGCTGCGTTATTTAGTTTGTATTTGAGTGTCATTGAAGGCAGACAATCTCGTAAATTTTAACAGAGAAAATTGAATATAGTGAGCTGATTAAATATAATTTTTGCGTAAAAAACATAAAATTAAGGAAAGGCTTGATAAATACTTTGGGGACTTTGTAACATCAATTTAAATGGATAAGATATGGCCTATTCAATTTTTATGGTCGTATCAGAACAAATGACGCTGAAATTTCACGTCGCCCAAATGTTGTCAAGCTAGATCGCCGATAATATTCATGAAATGATATTCAACAATTAGAGAATGAAAGTACGGAAGTTGGCTCAAATTATAGGCATCTCAATTGCGTGGGTACACCACATTTCACATGAGTATTTGACCATGAAAAATTTATTATCGCGATGGATGCCGCGACTGCTTACATCTGACCATAAGCACAACCATGTTATCACTTCAAAGAAGTATTCAGTTGCAATTCGAACAAGTTTTTGTACCGTTTCGTAGCTATACATGAAGAAAACAATGGATTTCTCTGGGTGTAAATACAACAGAGAAGGTCAAATTGGGTCTGTCGGTCAACGAGGTTTTGGGATGCACGCGATACTATTCATATAGATTAATTTAAAAAGGATCAAATGATCACATTATTCTTTGATATTATTCTGATCATTCAGACATATTCCATAGTAATGTTCCATTAAGATAAATCACCTGGTAAAAATCTATAAATAGGACTGAGAACTGTTACTTCATTTAGATTATTCTCCAGATTTAGCATGCTGCATCTATTTTCTGTTTTCAAAGCGAAAATGGCTGGACAATAAGAGATTAGAGATTTAGGTCAATTGAAGTCATCTTGAAATTTATTTCGAAGGAATAAAAATATTGGAAAATCGCTGGACCAAATACATCAAGCTAATAAGATGTTATGTTAAAAAATGAAAAGCTTATTTAGTGATACAAAATTGTTGTATTTAAAATGTTGCTGACTTATTAAACTGCTCTCGTATTAAATACATACTGTAAAATATAGGAAAGAAATCATGGGGGTATTGAAGAAACTATGAGGATGGCTTCTTATATAAAGGTGTCGGTTATGTGGTGAAATTAGAAATCATTATGGAAAAATGATTATCTACTAGTAGCAAAACTAGAAAACTAATTTTTATAAATGTTTTTATAAATATAGTAATAGAAAGATTTGTCCTTTTCGGCATTCAAATATACAGTTAACATTCACTTTCAAACAAGACAATGACTTTAAATATTGATCTGGCCCTATTAAAGAATTATTTTAAATGAAGGAAGTTTATTTTTCAGAGTATCCTCTCAATATTCTGTCTTAATTCTTGTCGGATATTTATCAGAAGAACTAAAATTAAAAGTGGTATCTATTATGTACTCAAATATAATATATTAGTGGATTCAACGTTGTGTCGATATACTTCTGTTATAGTTTCGAAGGGTATGTTCTCAAAATATTAATTTATTTGGTTATATTCATTAAAAATAATTTCTGTTACTACTTAATTATTAAAGTATTGAAATACTTTGCTGTTATCAATATTATAAAAAAGTATAAAAAACATCAGGATTCAAGAATATGACGGACAGAATAACATATTACAATGGTAAGCTACTACATGCCTTCGTTTGTTATTTTCTCTCACAATTAAAAATGGCTTAAATAATACTAATTTCAAAATGCAAGAAAAATCTAATAAAAGTAACAAGCCTCTTACAAATACTTTAACGAATAGTTGGTATTACGTAAAGAAGTATTTTTAGATTAATAATTTACGTACTGTACACAGCGTTTATACCAATTATAAGGGATGTTATCACAGGCACGTACACATACGATACTGCATTGTTAATTTCTCATCTGGACTGTGAAACAGCATCAGCTAAATTACAAGGATAATTAATGACAATTCAGAAATCGAAGACCACGAAAAATTACAATGAATAAAATTAAGTATGATCATGTAACTTTTACACTCAAGAAAAATACCTATCTACCAGTAATATTGAACGGGAACACTCACCTACAAAACAACTGAACAAAATACCTCGGAATATCGACTACAATATATATTTACAGCGATCACTAGGAAACAAATTACTTTTCTATAAAATTATAACGAAACCAGTATGAACTCATGGTACCAATTTTGAAGTACCATATCTAATTCATACGTAAATATATTGAAAGGATTTCAGTACAATGTTGTAAAATAATCAATTGATACATCATGGTATATATCAAACTACAAAATTAATACGGATATATAGATATAATTCAAAAAATGTTACAAAATCATCCAAATAAATATGCAAACAAAATACAACAAAAAAACATCAACAATTCGAGTTCAAAGAAGCACAAATACTTAGGATATGAAAATAATTTTATTATATCGATAGATAAATTTCCAATGATGATACGTCTATCTATATCACTAATGAGACTTCTATTATGAAACTGATCTCAGTTGTTAAAGTTTATTATAAAACGTCAAAATATTTATTGAATCTCCTTGACTGATTATAAATTATAGACTGAACAGACAAAAAATGGTGGTCTATTTTTTTATAAATTAATTTATCCTGAGACTTGATTAAAAGAATTGTATACATTTAATATATATCTATTTTCTTTTTCTTACAAAAATTACTAGTTATATATTTCGAATGGATATGTAATAAAGTTTACATACCACCTCTAAAGTACTTTTACTTTTATTTATATATAAAAACTATTAATGGAAATTATATTTATATCATAAATGAAATTCTAAATATCCAACAGATTTTATTTACAAGTTACCAACCTCGCAGTTTAATCAAATGAAACTAAAAAGAACTATATTCCGTTTGCGAACATTAGTCCGAACATTCTTCTAAATTGAAGTTGTACACTATTTCAATTCTCTCCGAGTAAACATTCATAAATCTTCTATCTGGAATAGATTTAAATCAGCTTCATAAGATCATTAACTAACAAGTATTAATTATACTAATATATACTATCATTTTCCATAGTAAGAATTTTTACAAAAGTATAAAAACAAAATTTATTTACAGGCATTATGAACCCAGTTGTTAACTGTGCCATTTTTATTATTTTTGAGGAACTGTAAGGTTTACAACAGAGTGATATTTATTTTAATTTAGAATATTTTATTTTTCGTTGTGAGTTTAGATATCCTCCATTCGCTTTTCAAATTACCTGATAACTTCAACTATTCAAAATGAGAATCGCAAAATACTTAATTTTTGAATTCATGCAAATGTATTTACAAATAAAAGTATTTACAATTGTAATTAAAATTAACCGAAAGTTTGGGTTAATTGAGAGGCTTTTCACTTTCGCACACAAAAAAACGAGAGTAAGATAAAGTTATTTATGCAATTGGCAAATCTGTTTATATGCGTTTCAACTAAATTCTTGTTATGTCAGCTATTTCCAAAGGTATATATATTGAAATATACTATATGAATATTCTGTACGGGTACGTAGTGATTTTTCCAAAAGTATATAATTATGACCTCAGCTATTTAGTATCTCTGGCGTCCATTACTTTGAAGTTGGAAACCGAGAGTATCTGGTATTTAATTGATCCCAGCATAGTGAATAACGCTCCATATCATGCTTTAAGTAAATAGTCTGTTATACTCACTGTTCATTATTATCGTGTTTCTTCTGCTAGCGTGTAGTCATTAATTTGGTATCTTGGGTAGCTTTGTTGAGGCTTTCTAGTCGTCAATTACCGGCTGTAAGGATATTAGTTGGTGAAATCTGCAGCTATCTCTAAGACTGAAGTTTCTGGTTCATTCTATTCCTCCGATTGCAATAATGTGATTCATTCGTTCGTATTTTCCATAACTATAAACATGAACTTCTGACCCCATTCTAAAAATCATACCTAACCTCAGTCTTTTGGAAGTTTTCACGTATCTTAGACGTTTACCTCAGACGTAGTTTTCAGTAAACTATTCTAAGATAGGTCGTCGTTGAGTCAGTAGAGTATATACTTGCAGATAGGTTTGGATCTAATACCTCCTTAAAAACTATTATACAGAATGGCTCTTTGCACAACAACCTGATTTGAGAAATACTTTCCATCTTAGATATGAACATTAACGAAACGGTTAATTACGTAATAGATAGTAATTAACAGTGAGTAAAGCAGTTAATTAGATTGACTCGAAGTTTTCCTAGCTTCTAAATCTTTTTTGCTCTTAAATTGTATAGCGGCTTGAATTTTTCTTACCGTATATATAGAATATCTTGTATCAAGTCATTTGTTTGCATAGACATTTCCAAAATCTTAAAAATCCATTTTCATGATTTAGCTCTACCTATTGTCAATTACACAGGCACGTAAATTAAAAAAAGGGCCTGGTATATTCTTATGTTTGGGATGATTCTGAATTTGATGTCCGTTTATCTCAATCAGGTCAGGATGAAGGACACTTAAAAGTCAAATGCAGAAAAAATAGTCTAATCGACTTAGATAATTATTCGTTTGTCTTTGAAATTGCAAAGCTAATGTATATTTGACCCGATAAGGTCAAGGTCAAGACCTATCTCATCTTCTATCCAAAAAACGACCTTGTTGATTGACTAGAGAGGGCTGCCTTATCTTCTGTTTTCTAACGTCTTATGATAGTGTTTATTACATTGAGTTGAAATGCTCAAATATCGGTGAAAATTCTTATCTATTACATTCTAATATGACTTAAATCTCTCTATTTGTGATTCACAGTGACAAATCTTTGTTTATTTAAACCCCAAGAGTATTTTCAACTTCAAATTTTCTACAAAAATTTTTACAAGATGTTTCTTTGACTTCTAGCTCCATCTTTCTTAAAGGCGTTCTGTTGCTTTTAATATTTTTAACTTATAGATGCGTATATATCTAACTAAAATAATTTCTTTCACTTCCAATTTTCTATAATCTTTTCGTACAATATTTTCTACAACTGCAACGCTTTATCTGATTTAAGTTCATTTTAATTTTAGGTAATAATCTTGATACAGATGATACAATATTATTTAATCTATGGTGTCGAATATTATTTTTGATTGTTTTCAAAAACTTAGAGGGACTTAGAACAGCCCTTCCTAGTTCTGTATGTTAAATTAAGATGTTTATTGAATATATTAATCCCGATTGAGATTCACTTTATTTCAATTATTTTAGGCTCTTCTGCCTTGTCTAAATATTCTATTTACTAATCCACGACCTTTCAAATTGCGACTTTCTCTATTTTATTTAGTTTATCGTTTCGTTTTTACCTTTGTATTTATGTATACTTTAAATGGTTCGTTAACCCTTTACTTATATGAAAGGATTTTCCCTCTTTCATTAATAAGGGTGGGTAATAAAGATGGAAAACCTAATGATTTTTCGAGGGAAGTAAAGTTTTGTAAACTTCAATAATGTTTCATTTGTTATTTTTTACGTTGTTTCAAATGTACTACTCAGTTTTTTAGGCCCAATGCTAAAAATGGTTCTAATTTGACAATTTTTATGAGAAATTTCACATCCGGATATGATGTTAATAATATTAAAATAATTGATTTATTTGGCCTTGAAAAATGAACCCGCCTTTAAAAACTTACGGAAGTATTGAACATGATCATGGGAAAACCAAGTATTTTATTTCAAAATTAAGGAAATAATTTCTACAATTTTTTAAGAAATACTACTTATTTCAAGGTAATAGAACGTTTTCATACGTATAAATTGTAATTACAAACCCTTCAAAATAACGTAGTATAGATATGGTTCAGGCCCATTTTCAAGTCTAAAACATTAATTCTCTTTATATTATTAACGTCATATCCGGATGTAAAATTTTCCGTAGAATTCAAATCTGCAATAAAAAAATTAGCGTTCCCAATGAAAATTGACAAAGGAAAATTCTGTGATGGAAAATGCACTAATACATGAAAGAGGAAATTGGAGTTCTGTAAACAAGAGTTAGAAAAGAACTTTAATTAGTTCATTCCGAACAGCACGGACAAAATAAAATTGCAGTGTGAAAAACTTGTGAAGCAACCGAATAAAAAATGCAATAGATTTAATTCGCTATGAACTACTTGAATCAAAAGAGATGCAACAGAATCGCACATTGAATGAACAATAAGATGTAAAATCATCGCCAAATTTCTAAAGCGACGTAAAAAATATTCAACCTTTAAAGGAATTTGTTTATGTAATATATGAGTAGAAACTACATATTAAAAATTATAAGAAATAATAAAGTGAAAATTCAACTAGTAGAATTCGAGCCAATTTAGAAATAGTAGAGGAAATCAAAAAGAGAAAAATTTTATTATATATATATATATATCAATGGAAATAAGACAATGAATTAAAAATTGTATTACCTGGAATTCATCTTTTGATAGATATTAAAGAGCTGAAAAATGAAATAGAAAATAATATTATAATGTCATAAATATTTAGTATAACATGTGCAACAATAAAACGAATCTATCAATAACAAAAGAATGTTACACATAAACAGACTAATAAACTTAACAATAATAGTTAAACTACTACGCAAATAAGTGTGAAATATTATAATGCTTAAATTGATAGGAAATTGAATACCAACAAATATAATAAGCATTTTATTATAATGTACACATATGTGTGTACAAAAATATTTGAAAATTATAAACTATCTAATGTAAGTTTTTAATGACACGCAAACATTGCGACATATTAATTGATTAGTGTGATTGAATGATGTTTTAATAAAGACAACACATCACAATTGTTAATTATTAATAATGTAGATCATTATTAGTAAATTGAATGTGTTTATTATTATTAATGAAGGTAGATATCCCAAAAATGTTTTCAAATTGCAATCAAAACATCGAAATAGTAATTTGTGCTATTGAAGTTAATCCAAAGGGCACGTTCGTTTATTTTAAATTATTAGATGTTATAATTGTTTGAAGAATTAATAAAAACTATAAAAAGTTATTTGCAAAAACTCTTTGTGATAGTTGTTTATCAGAAAAGCAGTAGTGAATTCAATAATTATATATTTTAATGTAACTAGTATAAAGATGAATTATATTGTTTTGACAATATTTACAATATGTTATATGTTTAAATATGCATATACGTGATTAAAATTTAAAAAGAATTACAAATTACTAAAATTATCATTTTTATAATGCGGTGGCTATTTGACTGTATCTGAAAATATATACTTTCAAAATATTTCAATAACCATAAATTGCATTCTCTTTTTACAGAAAAAAACAAACATCATCAGAAATTGATCATCGGCAACATTTTATGGTTTCCATTTGCGCAGGATATCATGCACTTTCCCGTATTTTTCAATATTTAAAAGTTCAAGAATTATTGCGAGCTGCAAGAGTATGTCATATGTGGAGGGATCTTGCAGCTCATCCTTCATTGTGGAAAACGGTACGCATGAAAAATAGCCAAGTAACTGATTGGGACGGCTTAGCAGATACATTAAAATGTCGTGGTACTCAGCATTTGGATTTAAGAAAAATGTTGATTGCAAGAGAAGCTGATAATGTTTGGAAAAAGTTTATAGCAATCATCCCGAAAGTTACAAGTCTCATTAAACTCGAGCTATGTAGATGTCCAGCAATGGTCGTTGAAGAAGTCATGAAAAATTGTCCCCAACTGGAAGTATTAAGTGCTATGTCCATCAAATGTGATTCTTTTAATTTAGAACCCGTAAGCAATTTGCACGAATGTAAAGAATTAAGATTAAAAGCTGTTAGCGGTATGTCTATGCAAGGAGATTTAATGCCTCTATCAAAGTTATCCAAAATCACACATTTGGTAAGTTTGAAATTCATATTTTTGTTATAATTAATTATTCAACATTAATTTCAAGTATTGACGATATTGACGACAACGTTTAATATTACTCGACGTATTCCATCTTAGAGAGAATTATTTACTAAAAGATGTAAGAAATTTTAATTAATAACTTCTACTCAAAATATTTTGTCACACGTGGTTACAATTTAAATCGTACAATAAAAATCCTATTTTAGAGAAATATGTACATACTAACACTGGACAACACATAAATTGCGACCCGCTAAATTCAAAATTGAATTCCATTATCGTCATTTGAGCATCACTGGCACGAATGGAGGATACATGTACTATTTTTTCTCGCTAGTTGTATGGTCCATGCTTGAAGTTGGAACTATTGTGATGGTTTTGAGTTGGCAATGCAATCAAATAACTTTTCTAAGCAAACATAAATGTCGAAGCAAAATATCTAATAAACATATTACATTAGCATTACCCGAAACACAAGGATTATGTAGCTTCATGAACTGAAACTGTCAGATAACTTATTCTCAATTATTTGTTGCTTAATTATTCTTGTACTAATATAAGCTGATGCAATCACTATGAATGTCTATATAATAAACTGAATCACCTATTGAAATATTTTAATCAAGTAGATAAACAACATTAAACTGCCAAACTTATTCAAAAGTAATTTTACATTAGAATAATGCATGCTGTTTTTAGGACTTCAGATAAAGAGAAAAAATTTGTTTATAACAACATACTCTAATAGGAAAGTTTTTATCTATTCAAATTTATCTGTTAAATTTTTATCTATTTGATGAAAATACTCTAATAAGGGGTTAAGTTTATTATGTAAACATTGATTGTGACTGTATTAATTTACTGAAATATTATTTTCTGTTAATGCATACAGTTCCTAGAAAATATCAGATTATTTTGAAAACAGATAACACACAATATAAATAACTTATGTTAGTACAAGAATAATTAAGCAACAGATAATTAAGAATAAATTATCTGATAGTTTCAATTAATGAAACTGCATGACCTTTGTATTTCGCGTAATATATATATAAGGGTTTTGTTAATATTTTGGAAAGAAAAAATGTACTTTTCCTCAAAATGTGCAGACGTTAAGCTTAAGGTTAGTTATTAGTTATTTTGTTTGATTTAGTTGTACACAAAAAACGTGATTATCAATTCATCAGGGCATCGGTTAGCTATGTCGGTTCGAACGTGAAGAAGGCATGGATACATGAGCGATCATTAAATAAATTTTCGACAATGATATGTTTAAATGCGTTGGTTTTATGCATATTCCCTTAATACATATTATTTAAAATGTTTCTTACGGTAGCTCTTGAGCTTAAATATTTATCTTGCGTCAGCGTAGTACGCCAGGCTTACGGATGAGACCTTTACTCCTACGCAAAAGTTGTTGAAGTTAACGGTAATGTTCCTGATGCGGTGTATCACGCCATGAAATCAAAAACTTTGCCCGTCTTCTGTGTGACAGCAGTCGATGGCTAGACTTTACCAATACAAAAAGAGTACGTCGGTGTATCCGGATTCACGGTACTCATATAAGGAAGAAAAAAAGGATGGCAAAGTTTATTGCTGGCAGTCGATGTTAACTATTAGACTGTTGCGATGACATGCACGATGGCGTAGTAATTTCTTCTTAGATTTCTGTCTGCTCCGGAAAAGCTCAAGCGCGACCTGACTGCCCATAAAGCCTTCTGTATAACGACTCTTTATTTTTTCCATTCGTTATTACTAGCCGTCAGCATTTTCACGTATACTTATCTTAGTAATTAAGCAATTTTATAGGGAAAGAATATCACATTTAAAACTGGTTATTGTCTCGTGATCGAGACTTTAAATTGCTTAACTGATTTAATTAAAATTCTCACTGACCTGTTAGAATAAAATGGTACCTCAAAAATTGAGAAATTATCATCTTTGTTATATAATTCATAATTTAAAAAATTGGTCAATTCTGGAATTGATTTAATACCTATAGAGGAAACATTCATATTTAATTCGTTTTTAGTTATTTTTTAATAAGATGTCTAGGAATTAAGTTATAAGCAGTTTATTGATATATTAATACATCCGTAGAAATAAGCTTATTCTCTTAGATTTGTAAACAGCATGTGTTACTTTAATAGGAACAGCCAAAATAAAAAATAAATCTTAAAAATAATTAATTAAAATTGAATTAACTAGGATTATGGAACTATTAACTCCTATTTTTATAGAAATTAGTATGAATTACTATTTGATCTAGGATATTAGACAAATTATGATGCGGATAGTTAAATTAGTTTTATAATCTCATGATAAAAAATATCATTAAAGATTTGAAGATAACCTACTCGTATGCAAAGCTTTTACTCCTTTTTGGTATCCAATTCATCTAAAATAACAAGTTTTTCGAAACAAATTAATTCGCTCTTTCAAATAATGATACTTAATGTATATATAATACATTACTACGGCCAAACTATATACAAATTCAGCCATATTGGGTTTATTGAAACAAAACCCATTTTATGCACCCACTGTGTTTGAGCTTCCAAAGTATTTTAAAAATTTCAACTTACGTTCATTAAAGTTACTTTGTCAACTTGAAGCCGGGAAATGTCAATGACAAAAAAAACAATGATAAAAAATCCACTAATTGAAAATTTGAGATCTGAGTAAACATATGAATGTTACACCGCTTGACGTTGAATTTATTTTATTAAATACAGTAACTTTTTCAATTATTTAAACACTAATCCATATGCTAACTACTTACTCACGCGTAATACAGTCAATGAAGCTGAAACTGATGGCTACTACATGAAGGCGTGTTTTCTCTCCTAAAGTTAAATATATTTTAAGGTTAAATACATTTATCTACGATTTAAAACGTGAGTCAATGCATTTTTAAATATAAAATTACAAATACTGCAATGTTTATTGATATAAATGTTTATCAGCCAAAATATTAAAAATTTTAAAGGGTATGAAAATTAATGTCAATCTATTTTATAATATTGCATAAATCTTTTGAATAACATAACAATTTTTGAAAATGAACATCTCATTCTGAAGAAAATTTCTAGATACAAAAATATCAATTTTGTCAACTTAGAACATAAGCTAACTCCTTTAGATAATAATATGCATTACTTTCAAAGTGATAACAATAACTATTTATATCATTCTTGAAAATTACTTAAAAACAATTAAATGTTTATAGTTAGCAATATAATTTTTGGAAACTTCATATTTAATTTATATTGTACGCTATTATGTTACATATTATTGAAAGTATAAAAAGGATCTGATTATTTATTTGGTCACATTCTCGAGCTTAGCCAAAGTCTTACGTGGTCCATGTCATGTAGATCCACGCGTGTATTCGTATATAATTTGAAACATTTGTGTCTAGTAGTCAGCTTTAGAGCTGGTATATAAGTATTGTTACTGGATACATACAATCCCTGTAATATAATATCAATTTGACACGTCTTGAGTCTTCAAGTAATAATTATCAAATCACATGTGCCTTTTCTTATATCATTTATCTCACTTATAGTACCATGGTAGAAAATAAGAAATACTTTACTTCTTGATTCGTTTCCATGTTTATAAGGATTAAATGTTTATTTGTTTCAGAGTTTAACATCAATAAAAGATTTAGGTAAAAAAAAAGTTGATGTCTTGCACGTTTTGCAAAACCTTCAAACTTTAGAATTGGGTGATTGTTCAGATTTTCCCGAAAAGTTTGGAACTTCAGTATTGGTAAAATTGCAAAACTTAGAACGGTTGAGACTTGAGAAAGGTCAAGGATCATGTTGTACTTTCGATATTTTAGAAGGCATCTCTAAATTAAAAAATCTTTCACAATTGGAACTGGTAAATTTCGATGTCAAAAGTGGGTTTGATAAGTACTTAGCCGACTGCAAGAATATAAAAAGATTGTTAATCATACCCACATATGTTTCACAATCAGCGACATCAAATAATATGATTCTAGCTGGCGTCACCGAATTATCAAATAATCTAACACATTTTGTCTGGGGTGTAACTCAAGAATTATTACGAGTTACAGAGTTATTTGTTGATCAAATGAGCAAACAAATAACTGGAGATTCCATACCAGTTTTAAAACCAGTACCTTGTCTAAAACTTATAGAGGATATTTTAGGAGATAAAATGAGCCAGAAAGGTATACGTTTCATACATTTAGAAGTATTTAATAATTTTAATTTTTAATGCTTAAATAACATTTCTTACAGATCCTAAGCAGCAGACCAATTTAAATAATCCTCAAGTTGAAATATTACCATTACCTCATCTTCAGAAATTACTTTTGACAGCATTACCTAAAACACGAGTAAAGATTTTGAAAATACCATTTCATGCGACATGGAGGCAAAGTATTTCTGACAGTACTTCTCAATAGGAATAATAAATTTGACATTTTTTTAGAAATACAGCAAAAATAATAAAATATTATATTGTGTGTAAACAAAAATTATATTTAATGAATTATTTTATCACATAAATACGTGTATGTATACTTTAAATTGAAATATGCGAGTATTTCCTGTAAACATTTCTCATTAAAACAAATCTACCTTCTACAAAGTTAATTAGTGGTTTTATATCAAAATATATTATCAAATATCAATTTATATGTCATGGAATAATTACCACTTATATTACATATTTCAGTATAGATAAATCAAAATACTAGGAGATCTATTGAAATCTGTCCCAAGAATATTCGACTTTCCTTCATATTTCCCCGTTGCTGTTAATCTGCATCATCAGATTGGTGGCATCCTTCTAATTAGTCCCTATTTGATTGAAGGATTCGTCCCCAAAGGTATTTGCACTCTTGGAAATAGTTCTGGAACTTGTTTTTTTATATTGTCATTAGAGCATTTACCTTATTAGTTGAGTTTCTTTGCCATTGAACCGCGCTATCTAATGAGTAGAATTTTTAATTTTGCAAAATCTTTACCTATTTAATCCTAGAATAATTAAGTCTTTGACATTTTATATTTCAGTTGAAAATTGATGCACAGAGTTGGTTGGAGGCTTACTTGAAAGATAATTTTTAATGATTTCAAATTACGTATATCACAATTAACATAAATAATTTTCCCTCCACCAATATCATGAAAAAAGAAACAAATTATTTCCGAAAAGTGTCACCTATTTATTTGCTTGAATATTTTGTTCTCAAATATTATTTTTAATAAATTGAATATTTTTTAATTCAATTCCAGGGACTTTAAGCATTGACAATTATAAACATTCAATTTAAAATATAGTAATAAAAAATGTCACAAATAATATTAAAGATTATCACAAATTCTTCATAAATAGCTACTCCAAATTTAATGAATAATTTATAATACATATCTATTAGATGCACGTATTACACAATAGAATAAAACATTTTTTCGTGAAAGTGATGACCATTATAGATAGTGTAGTATTACACAGTTAGGCATTGTCTGGATCAGTCTACCCAATATTGCTATTGATATCTGTTGCTATATTATGGATCAATCTAGGGCACTACACAACAACTCGATTGGATTGAGATCTGGCGATTGAACCGAGCATTCTATTTTGATTATGCCTTATTTATTAAAATTCGCAATATAATTTTTAATTAAATTGAAAATATGTTTTGGATCATTATTTTATTGAACATGAATTAAAGACCAATGAGACCTCATGACTTTTTTACCATTAGAATTGTGGTTTTCTGTGATCTATCGCAATATTTTCATTCTTCAACACTGCTAGTGCATTTAAATTTCTTCATATGATAGGAGGATAGTCCCAGAAGTACCAAACCTAACGTACAGATGGTAATTGTTGTTTGAAAATAATGACTATGATAGAAAATACTAACTCTATAAAGCTCAAGTTTAATGTTTCGCGACGCTACGTTATTTAGTATTTGATTGGCAGTCATCAATAGTGAACGATTTCAGTGAATTCGTAAATATGAAAAAAATTTGGTCATCGTTATGCGATCCAATCCTTTAATTTGAAATATTTCAGTCTAGTCAATGTCAAAGGAGAACTAGATTCCAATTTGGGTAAGTCTTCTCCTTTGTCTACAACAGTAAAGTATTGGGTGGTAGAGTTAAATCGGGAACGTATATGCTGTAAAGAAAAACATCGCAGTGGTTGATTAAATGAAGTGAAAAGGCTACAAACGGTGGAAAAAAAATCTTCAAAAAGATATTGGATCACCCTCGACTAGAAATGCCGTACATCGTATACTGACTGTTAATTTGGACTTAAAATGCAGTGCGCAAGCTGAGTATCACGATTATTGACAATGGTACAAAATCATTGTCGTGGAGATCTGTCAGTCGAGTGTTTGATATACTATTACAGCAATAAGGCAGAATTTTTACATTGATTCATAACCGTGGATGAAACGTAGATCCATCACTTTACAGCTGAGATGAAGGAGCAGTCAAAACAATAGACTGAAAGGGAGAAGGGGAAGAGGATTGATTCCATTGAAGGCGAAGACAATTCCAACTGCAGACAAAGTTCTGAAATCATTTTTTTGGGATGCGCGTGGCAAAATTTTCAAGCATTATCTTACGTAGGAAAAAATAATTAACGGTAATTATTATATACATTTATTGCAGTGTTTGAGTGATGAAATCAAGAAAAAATAGCCGCATTTAACGAAAAAGAAAGTTTTGTTTGAACAAGACGATGACCTGGTTATCGGTATTCGTTATTTCAATGGCCAAAATTGAGCAGTTAAACTTAAGATTAATTCCTCGTCAATCCTATTCATAAAATTTGGTCCCTTCTAATTAATTTTCAAATTTGAAAAAAATAGTACACATTTGCCAACGACGAAAAGGCAGATATGAAGATTTTGACTATAAACCAGGTATGGAATCTATCGCACATCATTGATATACATTTCATTATGATTTTTCAAAGATAACTTTCTATAAAGCATCCTAAACAAATATTTTATACCATATCTACGTAACATATTTTGAAAAAATGCGTATTTTCTGTACAAAATAAAGCAAATTTTTTCCGACAAACTTTACTATCATTCGAATTTTCAGAAATACAGAGAGTTGAAATTTAACATTGTTTTGAGCGAAAATTTTTATTACTTATTTAATAATAATGTTTTGATTAAGTGATTTTGAAAGCCTTTGAAAAAGGCTATAAAACACATTATTAATATTTTCTCTACCATGTTTTTTGCAATACAACAGGAAATTGAAGTTAGTTAACAATTAAAAATAAATTTTTGTTTTCTCATGATAGGATGGAATGGATATTATTTACGATAATTGTGATATAATTCATTTGAAATAATCTTATAAATGAACTCCCGTCCAGCTATGTAAATAAATTTACAACTGAGATATGAAACTTCAATGTTTTTGTAAGTTTATGTTCGGATGAGCAAGATTTTTGACCAGGAGTATACGTTAGAGCTGAACAAAGACTAACAGATATCTGTGATCTTGTGTTCTGTCAAATATTGTTTGACGAGGTTTAATAGATAGTATTGAAGGTACTAGTCATTTCTTGACCATAGCTGATCTCGTTTTCTGCTAATTGCGTCACAAAATTTTTGCACAATTTCAAGTTAATAGTCTGATCTCTTGAAGCATATTCATGATGCACAACACTCTCATATAAAAGATTATCAACGATTTGAGTTTACTTTGATTTTAGCTCGCTTATGGTCGTGGCGATGACAGCTACAGTGACAATCGTCATTTTGCCACAGGATCACACTCATAAACCTACGATTCATTATCAGTTATAATCATTTTAAAGTAAACTTTCTAAATTATTCTGATCGATTTGAATGTTTAGACTCCACTAAAGATTTTGGAATGAATCGTAAACGTGCGAAGGATTTTTGTTTCCAAAAGCTGCCCAGAGCATAGAATACTATCAATACATTTTTGTCCATCTTTGAACTGAATTTATAAGTTTTTTATTTGTGTATTACTCCTGCATTATGTCCAAATGCCGTAATCATCGTTTAATAATTTCCTCAAATCTTTTCGAATCTTAAGCCTAATTTACTGTAAATTCGTTGCTTTGATCTTTCAGTTATTTTTATAATGGCAAAATGTGATGCTAGTTAAAAACCCCTTGTAGGCAAAAACGTTGCATGTGAACTAAGATTTGCAAAGAAAAGCTATGACATCTAGGAAGTTCGTGAAGCTTTACAGAGAGAGAGAGAGATGAATAGGGGGCGATTTACCTATTAGATCTCTGAAAGGCATTTGTCTTTCGTTTTCCGCTTCTATTCAGATGGTTCATTTCTATCTCCTGCTTCAACTGTATAAGTAAAGTTAAAGATCACTGTCGTGCTCAAAGGATCAATTGTGCATCTTCATGTCTTCTTCTTTTTACTTCACCACAGTTCTGGAGTTTGCGTCAAGTCGTATGAACGTTGTTGAAGGAGATCATCTTCAAGAAGCCTTTCTTCTATAGCCATTATAGATTTAGTCAATCGATGCTAATTAGTTGTCACACTGCAAATGAGTAGAGGTAAGAGAACGTATTAATCACTAGAAAGATAATCACGAATAGAAATAACCTTTGACATCACAACTTGCTCTCTTCAACTCTTAAATTGTTCACGGTATTAACTTAACATCTATTTGAAGAGGTATTATAGGCCATTCCTGTCGATGTGTTTATGAGTCTAGTTTTTTTCGCTTTCCCAACTCGTATTTTTCTCGTTCTTTGACACAATATTAAACAACACGATAAGGATAAAAATATAATGATGAATCGTTAATAAAGTAACTTAGCTGACTCAAATATTCTCCCCTGTCAAAATATCTCAATTTTTTATGTCATTTGATTTAAATATTTAATAAATATACTTTACCATCGGGGACACAATATGAAGACAGCTAGTCATGTCTTGGATTTATTTATTCATGTTATAAATTATACCTAGCTACATTTTCAAGCAGTCCACGTCCCTCGAGATAAAACATTAAACATATTAACAGATTTTAAATGTTTCAACTGAAATAACCAAGTCTAGAATTCACCAACTCGCCGTAGCGCCAAATATTTTATTTTTTACATGTCTAATTTTGTGTCAAGAATGAGTCATATTGGAATATCGATGTATTAAAAAACTTTCGGTTAATTAGTTTTGATGAACCTGATAAAACGTCCTCGCCTACGCCTATGTTTTGCAGCTTGACGTGGAATACCCCAATTTTTTTTTTCTATCCCAAATCAATCAGCATTTGCACTGGCTCATTACACAGTTTCATTTTTTACTTTAGGTTACATTTAATTTTTTCATGCATGTGCTGAGTAATGTTTCGTTTTCGATGCTCACCCATGTATTACATAATGAGTCTGTGTCTTGAACCAACCTTGGGATATCCGTGACAATATTGCCGCTGATTAAGTAATCGGTGATATAATTATTCTTAATAATACTCATAGCATTTGGTTTCATGCGTACAAACCATTTAGCATTTTTTATTTTTGTTATATATTCAGCATTTGACAGTGATGAATTAGATTCAAAAATTCAATATAACGTAGGATACTTAAGTTCCCGATAATTTACTGCTCATAATATAAAAATTGTGCATCTTTATGCTGATTAATTCTTTATACACTGTGTGGGCTTTTAAAGTATAAGCTGTAATGTGAAATTAATAAGCACTTCGAGTGTTGCATCAAGGTGAAATTGCCGGTTGTCGTCTGCTCCGTCACCTAATCTATAGTTCCTAAGAGATGCGAGGTGGTACACTTGTAACTGATGCAAAGAATATGTTAAAATCATAACTAACAAACAAATAAAAATAGAGTATCCTTTGTCTATTAAACAGTATAATCTTCTCGATGCTTTGTTAATCAACTATAGGAACTTATCGATGGAATATAAACTTTCGAATAAAAGTACAAGGATAAACTTCTCCTTCAAAGATTCAAACACAATCACATTCGAAAATCAAAACTTATTTTAAAGATCTTCAATAAACTTGAATTTAGATTTAAAATTTTAGACGTAACAAAACATAGATTGAAGATACCTTAAGAAATTAAATACAAGGGTATACAACAGCACTTGTAGAGGTCAAGATTGCATATAAAAAGTAAAATATATATACATCTTATATAACTTTTAGATTTATAAGTAGATATTGATACATTAATGAGGCAAATTACACGTAAAAAATGCTTAGGAAATCGTAGAACTTCCTATTGTGTCGAACAAATCTTAGCTATAGTAAACAACAAAGGGTAAAATAATAAATAAATAAAACAAATCCCCTACATCCATTTACTTTAATTTTATATAGTAATATAAGAATTATATAAACAATTTCAATTTTTTTCATTATTATCAGTAGTCAGGCTTGTGAGTTTGAAAAAATTATAGTTTCTGCTAGAATATAAATCTTAAACGCTTAAACTTCGAAACTTCTAATATATTTATTCATAAAAATATAGTAAAGGTAAAATGACCATTTTCTTTTCGTCCATCTACAAATTCTCCTCATATGCCGGTGACGAAATCGTAATTCAAACAACTTTTTGAATTATTCCGATTTTATCACTCTAACTAGAAATAAGAATAAAATGCTTCATATTTTGATCTATCATTCTTCTATAAGAGGATTAAACATGCTAAACTTATGCTTTATTTGACTAAACCATGTGCAAATTTAAGAAATAAAATAAATGTTATTCTTGAATTGTATATTGAACACATTATTATTACAAATATACTAATAAAACTTATAATACTACAAATATACGCAAAGATAACCCACAGAAGTTATAAATTTGCAATTTTTACACAATAAAAGAAGTAAATTTTCATCATCATATGAATAATTTGTTCATGCCATAAAAGTAGCGGTATGCAATATATTATGATTCGCTATTTTAGTGATATTAATAATCGATGCTGCATTAAATTACACAACAGTTTCAATTGATCCATGGTAACTAAAATATGTTACGGTATCTGTTCTAGGTACATATCTAATTGTAGGATCCTTTGCTTCATTATCGAACTGAAAATGAAATTCATTTTTTAGAATATCAATGAATGTTAATGAGTCTTCCGTCATACAGTTTAAATTTAAATCTTCTAAATTTTCCTTACAAAGATAAGTGTAGTTTTGATTGAAGATAATTGTTGCAAGTCTCCAATAAGAATAATGTCATCATTTACACAATAAATGCTTTCTGCTCTTTGATTTGGATGTCTTTGATGATGTATATCGGTCCCTTGCTTACCATCATATTGTCGTTTTTTATTGTAAATGTTGGTGTTCTTGGTGTTATTCTTATAACTTTTTTTTATAGTTTGACTAACTGAACACGAATTTGATACTGATATTGCTCCACCCCTTCAGTTTTTATAAATCGCAAAAATTCATAAAAAATAGCTACAAATGTATTTGTTTGTATTTTATTAATGTGTTAATTTTCCAGGCAACGATTTTATTTGGAATGTTTTCTACATATATTTTAACCTCCAAATTTTAAATAACTCAATCATACTAGAATTATATCACCACTGTTCAATTTATTAAAATCGCAAAATTAATAAAAAAATTTTTTGTTGATCGACCTTTTTTTAAATGTTTTTCGTAATATTTTCCGAGTAAAACAAAACAAGGTTTTTATATAATTAATTCTTTCTAAGTAATTTGGTCCGCTAACAACAAATCTATTGTTAGATTTGTACAAAAACCTACATGCTTTTAATAAAAAGCGTAAAATAAACGAGACAGAAAAATCTTATAGATAACGGGTGATAAATTTCACTTAAAAATACATGAGTTTCTACTATGTGTTCATACAATATGTTTTAGATTATTAAATTAAAAATTGAATGTAATATTACTTAGATTTTGAATAAATTAAAAATTGAATGTAATATTCAAGTATTCTTTCGGAATTTGTATTAAATTGCTTGTGCTTTTATTACATTTACACGACTCTAATATACTATTATTTATTATTTATTGTATATTTTATAATGATTATAATATTATGTCATGTAATGAAAAAATTCCATAATAGATCATAAAATATGAACAGTAAAATAATATTGTGCGTTCATACTCAATATAAATGAAATAATTAACGTTACCGTACATGACACTTAGATTTTTAAGATTATTTCAATATTGAATGAAAATACCCCCGTGAACCGGTCTAGTTTATGATTTAATATTGAGAAGGACAATACTTATGCTTTTTTTTCCAAGACTCTATATTTTCATGTCAGAAATAATTTTAAGAATTTAAAAGTATATGATTAATTATCACTCCTAGGTTAAATGTAATATAAATTTTCAATCTTAGTTTAAATAATTATAAGAAAAACATGTTTCTGAAATAAATACTACTTATTACATAATAGATATTGATAAAGAGATATAATTTTCTAAGTTGCATAAGACAGACTTCTGCTTTAATATAATTCTCTTTTTTAGTTTTTAAAGATTTGATATGTTATAGAATCCTAAATTATTTTTCATCTATTATAACTCTAACTAAGAGTTTACACTTATGAGTACTTATAAATACCTTAGGTAATATTTACGAATAAGATTTACACAAAGTAGATACAAGGAAAGAGAAAGAAAATGATAATGAACATTTATGCATATTCTATGACTTCGAAATACAAACGAATGGTAGTACAGCGTTTGGTTAGGACTTTCGTTCTGTAAACCGGGAAGTATGCGCATCATTTTAGAGAGAAGAGAGAATGACGTGAATTGTCCTAGATTTTTCCTTCACAGCCTCTATATTATTATAAATCCGAAGGAAGCAACATAGATTACATGGCTCTTTCTACGTCTCATGTCGAAAATGAATTAAAGTTAATCGCTAAGGCTAAGTTGTATCGATTCAAAAGGGTAGCTTAAAATTAGAAACCGTATGTCAAGACGTCGCGAACTAAAGGAGAGACACAAGATTTTTTTGTAGATGCAATCACATTTTGATCAAACTTGAGGTTAAAATGTCTGCATTCTAAGCTAGATATTGGTTTGCTTATAAAGTAATATTCCAAGAAAAGAGCTTAATTATAGATTTACAGAGATACATTTATTATTTTAATTAAAGTAGAATTAAAATAATAAATGATAAAATATGTCATCTAGAGCATGCAAATGATATTATATTAACATTTTCTTTCTCTTTCCTTGTATCCACCTTGTGTGAATCTTATTCATAAATATTTCCTTGAATATTGATAATTAGAATTATTCCAAGACAAAAATCTCTCTTATGCAACTTAGGAAACGATGTATCTCTTTTTTTACCATACAAAATCATAAATATACGATTCATTTAATTAAAAAAAATATTACATAATGTATACTATAATCGTTTTTTTTAAATTATCTTTCAAGTATTACCTTTTTTAGGATACAATCTTTCAAGTATTTATTTTTTTTTCTTTTCTTTCAGGTATAAGAATAAATTGACATCTCATCACAAATTTTACGTTATCCACATGATGCATGTAAACAGCTTGTACGCGAGTTCTCGTAAAACTGGCAAAGAATGGTAATATTGGTAGGACACTATTGCCTGCTTAAATAAACGATTTCGGGCAATCAGTTTGTCTAAAAAAAGAATAAGTAAATCTAATGCTTAACTAGTACTATTTGCAAGATCAGACTTAAACATCTGGCTATATCTTTACGCTAGAAAAGGCACCCACCAGGGAATTAAAAATTATAATCGCGTGAATGTGTCATCATGAAAAGTATGCGTTTCCTTGAACATTTGAAGTTACATTGTTAGTGTATTCATTGATAATCGCTTTTATTATTACTTCTTATTTATTCATCTATTTTATAATCACTTTATCATGATTTTATAGTTGTAGTATTATTTTAAATAAAAGTTTTTCTAGGTTGAAAGTCTTTCTCTCCTTATCGGTTCGTTTACGTTTTTATCATCCTGAATAAGTCAAAGTAAAAATATAAAAATGTCTAGAAAATTTACATAGATATCTACGTAATTTAGAGTGCATTTAGGGCCTTTTCTAGCGTACATTTATAAATCTTTTCAATAAGTAAATATTCGAGGTCATTCTTTGATTTTCATAGACAGGGCATGTTTCCTATGATAAGCGAGTTACTTTTATATAAAAAGATTTAAAACGAACCCTCTTGGCGACATTGTAAACTCTCAGCAAGGAAATGAATAATTTTCTATAGAGTAACTTTCAACAAAGACTTAAATAGTTATTTTTACTCAGCATGTCATTTTCACCGTTTGTCTATTTCTTATTTGTGTTAAATTGTTATTACCCAACGACTTATTAATTTTCTTTATATACGTTAAATTATGTATAGTTTTATGTTGAATATCATAATCAATAACGCTCTCTTTCTATATTTTATTAATTTTTTTATATTTATTAAGTTAATTAATTTCGAAAAAAAATTGTCACCCACATTTGATTTCATCTAACTAACATGACGAAGAAAATTTTTTTTCTCATTGGCCCAAACAGAAAATAGCTCATCTCGATAAGGGGCTAAGAATCAGTTTGAAATTAGTTTAAATAAGACTGATAATGTATATTTCATTTATCATTAAAATAAACATTTATTTTTCTCATAAATTCTTAAAATAATCGTTTTTCTATTAAAGTATACATTTCTAATTTTGTTAATTATTTATATTTTAAATAATGTAGTATAAATGATATAGTATCAAAATATTGCATGAATTTAATGCGAATTTTCGAATCATGAGATGATATACGTCAAGCAATTTCTGGAGAGCAAATATTAAACTAAAAGACTTGGGAGTTTAGGGGAATTGAATAACCAATTAAATAATTTGTATTGTTTTTCCTAAGTAATCCACGGAATTGGGACAATGATACTACTCCCTCATATATAAAGAGGCCATACATACCTACGAACAGCACTGCTACTCTACCTTGCACATCGTTACCTATCGTTTTGTGTTTCGAAGAGGATTCCCTAAAATATGTAGAGTATTTTTTGTATGTATAACGTTTAAATATGATTTTCGTGTACATTCGACAATTTGGTAAATAATAAAATAAAAGTAAGTAAACATTAAAAAAAATATTTTTCTATCTATCTCGTATTATGTTCTTTATTCAACAAAAATGTTTCTATTCGCTACTTCCAATTTTTTAGCTGTTGATTATACAAGTTTTCGAATCTGTATTATGATTAGATGAAACTCAGTCCTTAAGTCTCCAGTAGTACAACTATTAACAAACTGGCAAACTCTTTGTACAATAACGACACACTTGCCCTGGCTTTATTGCATTAGAGTACTGTAAAAACACAACGTACTCAAAGTATCATCTTATTTAATGTCACAGTGATATAGAATAAAAAACGTATATATAGTGATGTAGGACCCTGAGTTTTCCTTCATTTCACAGTAAACAATTTCATAAATATGATTAAAATATTTCTGTCCATAGAATTTTTCTTGGTCAAAGAAAATATATGCCCATTAACTTGTACGTTATTTTATACAATATTTTGGTTCATACCGGACGTTATAGAGAGAAAGAGACTTCTAGGCTAGGGCTAAAACGGTATCTGATAATATACAGACAATTGAATATTAGATACAAGATATATAATAACAAAAGTAATAAAGATAATAGATGTTCTTTTATTTTATGTATCTATATAAGCTGAATATTAACCAATTTATTGAAGGAATATAAAAGTTAGCGCAAACAAATATTCGAGGTATATTCGTAAATATAATCAAAATATCAACTTAAGGCCATTCTAAATCAATACTCATCACATCCAATGCTATTATATCAATTTTATGGCCAAGAATTTCACAAAGATTGGGAGAAGACCGTCCAAAATCACCGTGAACAAATTCTTTTATGTATGTCCCAGCTTGCGATTTGATATCAAGTAGTAAAAATGTTGAATTTTCAGGTAAATAATTCAGTTTTTCTTTAAATTTTATAATTTCTGATTTAGTTGGAAGTCGAACTCGTATTTCATGAATAATTCGTTTTCTTGGCGATAAAGCTCGTCTGTGAAGAACTCTGAGGGGCGTGCTTTGAATCACTTGTAAGTTCCGAATGTTTTCCAATTTTCTTATAATATGTACATCAATTTCTATTCCACATATACATAACGCTCGGTATGCTTTTGTCTTGATTTGTTCTCCTTGTTTTAATCTTCGTAAATTACTTTTCTTTACAATTTTCAAATTATCCTGGACTTGAATAATATCGGAACCATTATTGATGGAGTTGAATAAATTATGTAGTTTACTTTTTGATAGTTTTGTAAGTTTTGGATTTATGAGCTCTATTGCAAATGGTCTACCAGTTCCTAACATTCTTACATCAACATCTTCTCTTCCCGATGATAAAAATTTGGATGCTAAAAAATTAATTTATAACAGAATATAAACATAATAATAGTAAAAATTCATCTTTAAACTTACATTCACTCTGAGTAGATTCAATAATACTAGAACATATTAATTGCTGTACAGAGTCTTTTAGTTTGTGTTCACCTTCAATAAGCCAAGGAGTTTGACAAAGTCTACGTGACAGCTTGATATATCTTCCTAAAAATTTACAGTATTAAATAATTAATATGATAAACGTAAAAATAGGATTATTGGGAATCTGATAGTTTTCATTTTAATATAAAGCTGTTAAATATTCATTTTTTCTTTATTACTTTGTAACAAAGGAGCTAGATTCTCGTTCCCAAATATATCGTTCATAGTTAACCATTTGTTATTCGTTAATTTAATTGTGCGAATCGGGGAGAATTACATCTCGGATGTACGAATAACATGTATAGTCATGAGCATAAGGAAAGGTTTAAAATAATGAATAGGATACCTTTTCAATTAAAATTAAATTTTTCAATTATTTAATTTTATTTCACATTTACGTTATTGGCGTGAGTACTTTGCGGCTGTAATAAGTATATATACTGTGCGATCGGCGTTATCCTTCTACGATATATTAACGTGCATCATTCTCACATGCAAACGAGTTTAACGTGTCTGCATTTACACGTCAGGGCGTTCGCTTACCAGGTTACACAGGCATGTTTACCCTGAAGGTTACAGTTCGACCGGCGCCCGATATGTTAACGAGAGAGAGAGAGAGAGAGAGAAAACGAAAGAAACTTAAGTAGCGTGACTGTCCTTGACGGAGCTCAGCTTACTCTATTAACGACGACACGCAACTAACTCGGGAAGCGTGTTTTACACGCTTCTTCCTGCTGGACTATGTGTCTTAAACGAAAATTGTCACGTTCAGCAATTAATTAAGATAATGTAATCCGCGGGTGGCCAATAGCTCTGGACAATTTTCTCCTTTGTTCACTTTCTCTCTATGTCTTGTCTGTCATTGCTCCGGCGCACTACTGTCACTTCTATTCCACATTCCCGTTGCCGATTTTTGCTGGTATCTTATAAAATAAAGAAAAGCTATACACGAGAGTATGTTTGTAGTTAAGCGTTCTCAGTTCGGCAACATTGACAGACCAACAAGACGACATAAGAAGAAACAAGGCTTCAACGGCAAAAATATTTGTCACAACTTTCTTTTCAGGAAATTTCTTATAGAATAAGATACTGTAACTTCGTATAATTTTTTCATAAATTAAATCCTACTGAAAATTATAAACTCATAAAGAGTTAAGAGTCAGAACTTATATGCCTCGCGAATTAAAATTAGACAATTTTTAAAGAGTGCGTGTAGAATTGTATTGCCTTGATAGGTATTGTCGGTAAAATGCAGGTAAGAAAAATAGAAGTAAGTAGACAAATTCTCTTAATTACTTTTTGCTTTTGAAGTTATGGAAACACTATTCTATATTACTTTTAGCTTGGAAGAAATGGGCTCAAAAAATGGAAATATAGAATATTTTAAGTGAGAGTTAGAATTGTAGCAAAATCAAAATATACTAAATCCAAATTGATTAAATGTATTTATTTGAGACCAGAATCAAGACTTATTTTGCACTACGACTCCTGAACGTCTGGTGTTTGCAGTATAAAACGGGTCTATTTATACTAAACTTTTGGTAAAAAAAGTTCGAGAGGATCTATTTTCCTTTCGTTCTAATACATTACAATTATATGTGAAATTGTTTTAAATTGCAATAGCTCCTATGAAGCATTTGGTTTTGTACAAAATTCGATTTAAACAATATTACTAAATTAAGGCTTTTAAATAAATAAATCTCAGTTCCTTAAATATAAACAAATTAACCTAATTTTATTCATTTTTAATTACAAATTGGACTTAATAACATTTTGAAGATATGGTTATAAAGGTAATTAATCCATTAAAGCCCATACCAAATCTGGGTAAGATGGCGCCAAACTCACTGTACCAATTTTGCAACCCCTAATATCTCAAAATTTTCGTAAATAATCAAATCTGTAAGTTTTGCATCCAACTAGAGCAGTACAGCTAGAAGTGTTCTCACAACTTCCCAAACGGAAAACCAAAAGAAAAGAAAAAACATAAGTGTGGAATGAAAAAACCAAGCAAATGGAGAAAATGAGTTTCATTTCTAGGCGTTTCTTCGTCGAAAAGAAGCTTGTAAATCTAAGGGTCGAATGAAAGGTTGTCGAAACGTGACAGCCGTTGGTGAACTTTTTTCCTCGGACCGAGTGTATTAATAATAAACCACGCGTCGCGCCAGTTTTTTCTCACTACATCTAATACATACTTTCGTCTGATAAAGGAAATACTTGGGTATTGTATTTTCGTTCCGGTTCAAATCATGATTAGAAAATAATTTTTTTTTCTTCTATAGAGAGTATGTTCTGGTAACGCTATTTTTTTTATCATGAAAATGTTTTTACTGGATCTATAGCGGTAGCACATGCTTTTCACAAATATACATGTGCACGGAATATATTTTTTGATACAGTTTACGTTCATCGTGATTTTACACCAGTTATCATGATATCAATATTACTTTTTTTATAATACGAATTCCTTACAATTTTTCATATTTTAGAGATTTATTCATTAAGTATAATAATTTCTTATGATTTGATTTATGTTTATTTATACACGTACTAGGATATGTCTTACTTCACTGGAAATAGGACAATAAGTACCAATTGTTTGAAAAATGCTCAAAGAATAGAATTAACATCCATTAATCTGAATTAACATTCTTACACATTTCCATGAATGCATGTGACTCAGAACCATCATGTAATAAAAAAACAGTTTTTTTACTGCAGAATGCCAATTACCTTGAGTGTGAAAGAAAATGCAACCTCGGAATATATTTGAAATATAGCACAACCACTGTAAAAATATTTAGGAATCAGGAATTTTGAAATACGATAATGTTCATACAGTAGCTGATTTAAAAATCAATGTAACAAAAGGCGTAAAATTGGTTCAAACTAACAATATATAGGCCAAGACTTGTTCGCGGAGGCTTATGACGGTAGATTTGATATGTGGAACAACGTATTCGTAGAGTCTTATAGAAATTACATTTCCAGTAAGTTTTGCGGTAATTAGTAGCTATATATTAAGAATGAATTCGAGCATAGTTTGTACAATTTCGGATCAGTACTGTATTAATATAATTTCAAAATCATTACCGCAAGTAAGGATATTACTTTCAAAATAAATACGATGTTCTTTACAGAGGATTAATAACCAAAATTATCTGACCCGCTTAACAGACTATATTTAGTACA
Source organism: Chouioia cunea (assembly GCA_030064505.1). Taxonomy (NCBI): domain Eukaryota; kingdom Metazoa; phylum Arthropoda; class Insecta; order Hymenoptera; family Eulophidae; genus Chouioia; species Chouioia cunea. The sequence goes on from JAOPFQ010000005.1 coordinate 15,521,877, forward strand.
AATACCAAGAAGGTATCGTTTGCCTTATCGATAAGGGGAAACATAAATTTCTGTAATAAAATGAATGCAGCTGAATTTCCATATTGATTTGAGTTATTGTATAAGTCAAATGTGATTCACACATATACTGATTTAATATGTTTGTTTACTACTTTTAGTTATGTTACTAAAGTAATTTCTTATCAAATTCATACACTTTTCATATTATAATTTTTTTCAACAAGTTTCGTATGGACATTAATATTAGGCATGTAACTTTATCAGGAATTAACTTTGCACGTGAAAAAAATACATTTTCACGTTTTAAACTATTATTTATTACTCATTTATTAATAATAATAAATTTGGTTTGATATTTTTACAGTTATCAGTAATTTCTTCTTTACAATGTATGATAATAGAATACGTTTAAAACATCATAGGTATTTATCAGCAAAAATAAAAGACTTAGTCCTGTGATTATAATGTAGCTACTTATTGTGATTTACGATATAAATCGGTAAAATTATCTTACAAACATAATTTTTATAGATAAAATTATGTATCCTTGTTGAATTATTAATTTAACATAATAATTGCAAAACCTATACTAAATTCAATTAGTTTTACATAATCAACAGAATCATTTAATTTTATGATCTAAAAACATAATGTTTTTCCTTAGAATAGTTTTGTATAACGGGTGTTGTAACGTAGATTTGAAAATTAGATAGAATCGCCATAATAATTCGCTTTTTTCTGTTTTCAATAAAATTGTTTACTGCTATATTAAAAGCTACTTGAAATATGAAGTGTAACAAAATCAAGAAGTTAAATTTTAGATTATTAAAACATTTATGATGAATTGGATGTCTTCGTATACTTACCTCCAACAAAAATACTACTTTGCTTATATGAAACATTTTCAATGCATATAAAGTCGACTGGTTTTTCTGGTGGAATAAAATAGATTCTTTGGAATATTACATCATCCACCGTATGTAATAATGAGTCTAAAATCTTTTTAGTAATGATACTTTTTTTATTTTTAAAATCAACGTCTCTAACAAGAAGATTATAATCAGTGAATCTGAAACATTTAACCATACGAACTAATTAATAAAATTAATTATCATGACTGGACGTATCAATGAAGATATTTGGATGCTCAATATGCATTCATTGAAAGGGTTCTTAGAAATAAATGGTTTGAAAATATAAATACTCGCATACATTTTGACACTAAATTCAATTTTAATATACGCTTGTCATGGTCGTTTCAGATCTATAATTAACTGATTGTCCGAAGGCCTAATCAATAATATTCATTTAAGAATTAAATCAATGGAGTCAGTTAATAGTTTTAAAATAATTAACCAATGTATTTAAGACTTAAATAAAATGTTATTGAGAGAATCTTCTAAAAAATCAAAACAATAATTGGATATTTACATAATAAAACGAAATATATTTATATTCCATCTGAAATTGTATCCTGGCATGTTAAAAGTATCAACATAAATATTTTTTCTTGTTAAGAAAGTTCTTTAATAGTCAACATTTTCGATTGTATAATCTTAATTTATTTTTATTCGAGATCGCTAAACACAAAAATGATATTTTTAGAAAATGAACGGATTCCTAGACAAATATTAATACAAGGTCTGTCTTAATAGGATACGACCTTTCTTTCAATTTTTCTTCTGGTGTCATCCTGCATCATTACACTGATGATATCCGTCGAAGTAGTCCTTATTTGATTATAGAATACGCTACCAACGACCTTTTCACTTTTGGAAACATTCCTGGAACTCGTTTTTTCGTATCGCATCCAGAGCGATCGTCATATTAATTTAGACTGTTTCTTTTCGTCGAATCGATACTCTGTGAACAACATTTCTAATCTTTGAAATTTCTAAAAGCCGCAAAGATATACGTGAAAACGCCATGTACAATGCTATGAAAAGTATCGCGTTATTATAATGAGAAAGTCAGTCACCGCTTGACTAAAGTTGATATCCTTTTCTTGTAATAGTATCACGCAATCTTTACATAGTTTCAAAATAATAGTCTGTATTGATCACTTGCCCTTTAGGAACTTTATCGCATTTTTTTCTGCCGTGGTTCTGGGGAAAACTTCAATTTTGAATCCAGTACGATTAGAACATACAGTTCCGGAAGCAAATATTTGGTCTTTTTTTCTAAACGTACAACAGGCATCAATGATTTTATGAATGAGTCTTTCAATTTTATGTCACTCGACCAATAATCATGATAGGAAGGCGATTTTTTTATTCTCACCAGAATATTAATTCCTAAAAAAAAATCAGTAACTCCTTTTATGTTATGAAGTGCTCTTCCTGTAATTTCTCTTGTATATGTTATTTATTTGTTTACTGAACTAATAAATCCAACATATCTTCAGGAAAAAGACATAAAAAGATTTCTAATGGTGGTTGTACGTTATCGGGGATTCGGCCCAAAATCAGCAGTGAATGGATTATCATCTCTTTTTTTTTTCTTTTTTCTTCCATACTTCGCCGCTAGAACATTTTCCTTCATCTTTATCTGAATCAATATCACTTTTATTCTCTTCAAATTCACCTTCTATTTTCATATTCATGTTATCCTCGTCTTGATCTGAATCAGAAAATCCTTCAACAGACTCCATATCGCTAGGAATATTAGCAGATTTCCATTTCGCGTAACACAGGTTATGATAATTTATAAATATAGATAAATATAGATAAAATTCTCTTTTCGATGAATTTTTTTATTACAGGCTTCTCATGAATTTCTTGTATTTTTTGATATGTCAATATTCGAAATATTTGCCATATGGAATTCAGATTCAAGATCAGCGAGCCCATAAACCCCTGATACCAATCTTCAGAATTATATTAAAAAAAAATTTAAGATTTTAGTCGCCATATTGGAGCCGCCATTTTGAATCGTCTAAATCTGAGTTCAGATTCGTGATCAGCAACTCTAAAAGCTCCCGTATGCCAATTATCATAAAAATTTATTTCCCTGAAAAATGTATGCGGCAAAGGGTTAAACCAAACATACAATTTCAAGCAATCTAGTTTCATACTGTATTACTGCTTTTTTTATAAAAAAGAACCTATAATTCCGAGAAATGAAATGAAGCTGAATGAAAAATAATAAAATTGAAATAGCTAATACATGTATTCTTAACATTACTCCAAATATCGACATTTATGACTTGCAGCAGAATCTATCTTAGACTAATTAAGATCATTTAATGAATTTCATCGTCAATCATTATTAACCTCATAGTCCAGTATTCTGACATCTGAACAATAAGAAAACGGAAAATATTGTAAAGGGGTCTTTAAAGGAAGACGAGGAATGGGGTACTGAAAAAGAATCCAAGTTGACCTAAAACAAAAATTTTTGTATAAAAAATCTACAAAAACCAAATTCAAAAACAGTTTTGTCATAATGTTGTAATGAAGTATCATTTTTAAGATAACGAGACTTTTATTTTCGGAGCCAAAAATACTTACAAAGTGATATATCGAACGAATATAACTTCCAAAAATCGAATAAATAGTTTTTAAGGTATTGCAAACAAACGTCAAATTTAACTATTTATTACTTAAATAATATTTTGGGACATGTGCAAAATAATGATTTCCAATGGTATAGAAAATGTAGGTTTTTGATATAAAGCTATGTTATTAATTAAAAAAATAATATTAATAACTTTTTACACATTAATGTTTAAAAAAAGTTTTCTTGCAAATTAATCTGTCGCTCTTGGAAGAAAGGTACATTTATCAGCAATAGCTCTCTGTCTTATTTTTAAGAGTTAATCTTTATTACATTTATAATCGTCTAATCAATTTTTTCACAAAAATTATTTAAAATTGACTCTAGAACAGATGCTGAGAACTTTTTAATAAACAAATGCAATATCTTCCATTGTAAACGACAATTTTTCTGCAACTACCACTATCGTAAACATATTTTTTCAATTACTACTTGTTCAATTATTAAAATTAATGATAAAAATTTTTACGGATGTCTGACGCAAGCGTTGAAGTTCTTTATACATAATCTTAACTTACATAGAAGTTTGTAGTGCGGCTTCAAATTGGAATCGAGCAACTTTTTTTTCCATTTTCGCTGCAACTAACGGGTAGATTTTTATAATTTAAAAAAAATTAAGATAAATTGACGAAATATTAATATTCACAGCGATAATTTTGACATATAGAAAATAATTATTATTTGAAAAGAATTACTACGATAGAACGTACCAGCCTTATAAAGCTCAAGTTGAAACTTTCACAAAGCTAAGTCATTCAGTATTTGTTTGGCAACAATCAATAGTGATCGATTTTAGTGAATTCGCAAAAATATAAAAAATTAGTCATCGTTGTGCGATACAATACTTTCTTTTGAAAGTACAACTGATATCAAAGCGAAGATAAATTATACTTTGGATAAGTTATACTCCTTCGTTTATAACGATTAAAAATTGGTTGGCAAAGTTTAATCAAGAACCTGACAAGTCGAACATCGCAGTGGTCGACCAAATGAGGTAACATCATCAGAAATTATGACGAAAATCCACAAAATGGTATTGGAAGACCTTCGACGAAAAATGCACGAGCTAGTAGACAAAATAAAAATTTCAGAAAGTGCTGTACATGGTATATTAACTCAAAATGTGAATATGAAAAAGCTGTGCGCAAGATAGAAACTACGATTACTCATAATGGAATAAAAATAGCGTAGTGAAGATGTTCCAGTTAAATGTTTGATGAAGTTTTAGTGTAACAAAGTAGAATTTTTACTTTTATTCATAATCATGTGTGAAACGCAGGTCCATCAATTTACACCTGAACCAAAGGAATAGTCAAAATAGCCGACTACAAACGGAGAATCGATCTCAAAGAAGGCAAAAACAGTTCCATGTACAGGCAAGGTCATGACGTTAATATTTTTGGATGAAAGAAAAAAACGACCATCAACGAGTATTGCGCCAATTTATTGCTGTTTGAATTAAAATATCAAGAAAAAACGGCCCCATTCAGACAAAAAGAAAGTTTTATTTAATCAACATGATGAATTGGTTCACACATCCATTATTGCGATTGCTAAAATCTAGATAATAAATAACATATTACGTTGATAATATCTACCAGAAATACTCATAAAAATAGCTACCAATGATAACTAAACACTACTCTCCAAAAGATTTAAACAAGTCATTAAAGTTAATTAACTTTGATGTAGCAAAAGGTATCACCACTTTATATTTCCAAGTAAATTCCTGTTTAGATCTAGACTACTCACCAGTTATAATAAATACTGAATGCCTGGTTGATCCCTTTAGCTAGCCTACAGCATCTCGAGTACTTTTAATTTTTAGAAATCCACATTTTTGTTAACTAAGATATTGTATGCTGCTATGAAGTTCAATATTTATCTATATATTACATTCTCAAACAGTTTTTGTACGGTATAATCTGCCGCTTTCCAGAGTTGCTGCCCTTCAATACTGCACCCCGTGTGCTCTCTGGCGGCAATCAATCAAAAGGTAGGAGTAAGTGCTCACATATCAGTATGGTTCCTTTAAGGGCTTTGACAAAAAAAATAGTAAAGTACTATAGATGATAACTAAGAGAGTCCCGTAAGAGAGATACTGTACTCGAGATTCTGTAGCGTACCTAAGAGATCCAACTAGTTTCAGTATTTATTATAACTAACATATTTCCAAGTAGTTCTATACATTAGTAATGTGAGCGATATATTATATAATCAAAATAGATATCAGTGTAAACGTCTTACTTTAGAGACAACTTTTTTGAAATTAGATGGAGCGTAATATTTCATATTATTTTAAAAAATACTCGTGCTTTAGAAGAAATCCATCTTCCAATTGTAGTTAGAAAAAGAAACAGTCCAGTTATAGCACGTTAAATAATTCATGAGCTATCAAGAAAATAACATTGACATGCTCAATTACTTAATAAACATATAATATAAATTCATAATTTTAGAGTCATTAAAATTATTTTACTATATCTTATAAATATGTTTTTTTTTAAAGTTATAACTAGAATTATAACTAGAATTTTCGCATAACTTTTCTTTAATAAATTCATTTCAATTACTATCTACATACTTATATTTTCTCACAATTTTTTTTATTAAATTGGGTATTTCAATATCTATTGAATTCACTTTTCCGATTCAAAAAAAAAATTAAATCATTGGATCTAAGCTATCCGATACTATTTTTTTACGTAGTTTTCTTGGATAAAAATTTTTTCATTACATTGTACATGACAGATATCTTGATCTTCACTATCACTGAAGTCGAAATTGGCTTTATTATTTTGATTAATAGAATCTACAGGAATAATAAGATTGGTATGAATATACTTTATTTTACGTAGGAACTCTAAAGCGTACTTTATTTCTTGAGAGCTAAAGGTAAAGTGACAATTTTCTTCTTGTTCCGCTATTTATATTCTGTCTTCCAACATTACGATGTCACATTTTTGGTCGTCGCCATTGGGGGCTCAAAGAACGACCGCGCGCCCACGCTCCCCACTCCGCTCGCCACCCGTTTGTGGATTGCTTGGACACCTCGTGCGATTTCCAAGCGGTGTGACCTGTCCAGGTATTCTAGGTCAATGGAGCCTCACAGCAAAATCTCCAAGCTATATCTCACGGCCCTAATTGCTTTGCAGTAAGCATTCTCGTCATAACAAACGGAGTCAAGGGTGAAGATGCGCCAACGACACAATCGTCCCCAGGGATAAAGGGGCGACAACCTCACAATTATTAGTATATTTGCGTCGTAAATCATTAGAATTTTTATTTAAAGCACTATTAACGATTACAATATAAAAATATGACATTATTTTTCATAATATCGTAAGGGTTGAAAAAGAAACTACTTGAGTTGATGGTCTAACAATTAGTACCCTAACTTTCTCGCATGTGTACCAAGCCTAGTTTACTAAAAATACAAAAAGGAGAAAGTGCATTATTTGAGTGTATTTGTTTTGTGGTATATTAAGCCAGACATCTGTCACACTTATTACAACTAATGTTGATATATTCTGAGTTTTCCCCAAATATGCGCTGCGTATGTTGGCTTAATTTCTTCATTTGTATGTCGAGAACATTTATCACTGTAGTCAAAAACATTATTTGCATCTTTGATATGGTAGTATTTGAAACATCTTGCGAATAATCGATCGTTTTCTTTTGTCAAAAGAAACTACTTATTCTGAATTTTTATAGCAACATGAAGCAATGATTCTTGATGACGTCCATGTTTATGTACTTTGAATTGAGTGGGATACTCTGATAATGGCATGATTATGGAATTTTTATTAAAACTGAATTGAACTCATTAACAAAGTAGATCTCACTTCGATTTTTCCTAAATCTAGTTTTTTTCTATCTTATCACTTATACTGATCTTTTTCCTTGTACAGAGGTAATTTATTATTATATGTTCACTAGTGAGTCGATAACTTTTTTTTGGATCAGACTGATATCTGCTGGCTCCTAAATTACTGTTTGAAATTTACTTAGCTATTTGGAGTAGTTGGTTTATATATACTAAAATGATGATCCAATATAATTGTTTATATTTAATGATCTTAGGAACTGCGATATCACTCGATTTAAGAAAAATATCATTTATGTAAATGTATTTTCCATAATCTAAATCACTTGTTCTAATGATTCTGCCAATCAAAGGTTTGCAACATAAATCCGAAGAGTCATACGTATATTTTTGTGTGATTCCGTTGTTATAAAATAAGTTAGTTTTGAAATTACCAATATAATATTAGGGTATTTTTTGTTTCTGTCAATACATTCTTATTTCTATCGCGATTTATAATGGTATTTTTAAGTTTATTAAAATCTGATTTGTGATCAATGTTTACACATAATCAGCACGCATTCATTCTAATGTTAGTAGTTTTATAACATTTAAAAAGTGATATTCTACTCTCTGAATTCATTTTTCTTTCATCTTTATAAATTAACGGTTTGACAGACTCAATTACTAAGTTTATAGTTCGAAAATAAACTTCCTTATTTTTTAAAATTATTTAATGATTGAATCATTATCATTATAACTAAAACGTATGTTAAATGAACTTATAATAAGAGTACAATTGGATTAATTGAGCATCCTATTGACATTTCTATTCCGTTCTACGAATTCGCTTCTGATTATTCGCTATATTGCTGTGTGTCGAAATGAATAATATTGCAACAGCAATATTATTATTTTTCCCAAAATTCTATAGTATTTTAAAATTTTATAATTTTTGCGTTTATTAGTTTTATTTAATTTTTAAGATATGTTTATAATATTTTTGAAGTATCATGTGGTTAAAATAAATATTCCAATTGAGGACGCAAAATGTTATGCGATGATAATTATTTTTATTGTTTTAAAGAACAATATTAATTATTTGTTTTTAATATTGTATAATGCTCATAACAAATAAGATCTTAGATATAAAAAATATTTAATTTATTAACTATTGTAAAAAATATAAACATACTTACAATTTTTTGCATTCCTCTTGATCATATAAATATGTCATGTGTACATCAATTATCAACATGGGTTCAACAAATGAAGTGTCAATTCGTTTATTAATCAGATCCTCAATAAAAAATGCCGACAACCATTTCCAAACATCTTTGATACTTTGGATGTTTTGTAAATCGTAATTATATAAATCTTCTCGGAGGCTTAAGTTTTGTAATAAATGTAATACAATCGCCTTTTCTCTAATTTGAACAGCCAAAGGCATAGATAGAGAAAAAGAAACGGTATCGCAATCGTAAATTAAAATTCCCATATCATTTGCCACCTAAAAAATATTGCATAAATGAAAATGCGGAATATTTGAAAATATTTGTTAAAATAAATATTGCTAATAAATTGAAGATTAAAAATAGAATTTAGACTGTAAAAATTTGTATTGGGAAAATGTGAAGTTGTATATTTAGCGAATATTTAGAATGAACCATGTAAAATTTATTAAAAAAGAAATTTGAGGAGCCAAAATTTGTTATAACTCATAAACGCATTATGAATGGGTAGAAATTCAATAAATGACACAAAATATGTACAGTTGTTTATGAAAACAGTATTCACAATAATAATATTATAAAAATAAAAATATTCGCGTCTCTTCCTGTAAATCAAATTGATTATTACAGAAATATTATTCGTGCTTTTGCTTACTGCAAAACCAGACATATTGTACATATTCTCGACAAACTCAGAATACTATTCAAAAACACATTTCATTCAGATAAGTCAATGCTCCATGCACATTTAGATAGGAACGAAATTTCATTAGCCTTTAATATACTTTAAATTCTCAAAAAAATATAATTGAAATTACAGAAGAGCTGTAGCATTGTATCTTAAACGATTACTTGACCGACAATATCCTATGATAGTGTAATATATAATATTGAGATTGATAATTACTGAAGACAAATGAGACGACGAAATGAACAAGACGAAATGACCATCTAAATAATTCCTGAGTTATCGCTGTACTAGCCATGATTCATTCAGATTCTTGGAGAATTTTCGGGCTTATAATGTTGATCTTGGAACTGAAAAATGCGAAACCTAAATGACATTGGATACTTTTCTTATAATCTAATCACTAATTAAATTTTACCATTAAAAGAATACTCTGATCTTTAAATGATTTTGACAAATGACCTTATGACCAATATTAGTAATGTTACATTTGATGTTGACTTTTCATATAAAAGTAATAAACATAACGTTTATTTTACCACAAATCTCAGATAAATTCACCTTGAATCGACTTTATCAAGGTTATGAAAACCAACTTAAAAATATTATTTTAAATGTAAAATTTTTCGTTCGTTCCGAAAACGGTGTTAAAAGTAGGGGGCCCTGTTAAAAAAAAACAAAGTTCACCTTGAAAAAAACTTTAAGGTCAATTTCATAGTTATTATCATCAGATATTCCTCTCCAATCCCAATAAGTTTTACCACAAACATTTTTTTATGAAAGTCCAAATCACATTTATTTAAATTAGTTCATTAAAATGGAATACCCAGTACATGATAATGTAAAAGGCGCGGGTAGTAATCAGTAATCAAAAGCAAGTATATAAATAAATGTTTGCTGGAATCTAATAACATCCTGAATCCCCACCAAGTTGACTTTCATCGTGGCCATAGCACACAAACTGCTCTCCTATATGTTCTTTATAATGTTGTTCATTGTTCTATCACCCGAAGGTATCTTTCTTTTATTCTACGTTTTAACTTTCGGAAGTATTATATCTTTGGCATTATTTTTCTTTGATTTAGCTATCTTGCTGACAGGCTGCAACCAATTATTGTTGATAAAATATCTTATTGGTATTGGAATTAAAAGGTGGTATAATAGCAGATTTCTAAAGACATTTATATTTCATTAACAAATGGTCTAAAACCAGTGCAAAATATGAAATGAAATTCAATCTTCAAAATTGATGATTTGTATGTATGAAATTAACCAACCACTATTTTCCCTAGTAGCAATGAATAAAATTATGGAACATTTTACACACTACGTATTGGTGTTCCCGAGCAGATATTACAGTTGGCTGCTGGAAATACTCCAACCTATAAAAAAGAAATACTTTGAGTAACAGTAATGGTAAAAATAAAAAGATATATTACTAAGCTAAACCTCTATTATTAAGACTGAAACTATTAGTTTGATCCCGAAACTATTAGAAACTATGCCTTCGATCACGATATCCCAGACTTCAAATTCATATGTTGTGAAAACCTTAGAATGTAGGCCCTTAAACTATCACGAATCTAAACCTACTAAAATGTAATTAAGTCACAAAAATTGTAAATCTAAATACGTCGGTTTTAACAATTTTCTAACAAAATTATCAATTAGTAACGAAAGAGAAATAATTTGTTAATATTAATACAAACTTAAAAAAACTAAATCAAAATTTATTAGGAGCGTAATCTCAGATAAACCCGTCTTGATGAAGAAGTGGTGATTGTAGTTTGAAAAGAATGACTATGATAGAAAGTACCAACTTTATAAAGCTCAAGTTGAAACTTTCGGAAAGCTACATTATTCTGTATTTCTTTGGTAAAAAATGAATTCGTAAAAATGAAAAGAATTGATTTTCGTTAAATGATACAATACATTCATTTGAAAGGTTTCAGTTCAACTAATATCAAAGCGGAGTTAGATTTCACTTTGGTTAAGTCTGATCCTCGTTTACATCAGAAAATATTGGGTGACAGAGTTTAAACAAGGACATTAAACCGTACAAAATGAATATCGCAGTAATCTACCAAATGAGGTGACAATATCAAAAATGCTGTCAATAATCCCCAAATGGTATTGGATGGCCGTCGACTAAACGTAGGCGAACTAGCGAACATGGAAAGCATTTCAAAAAGTGTTGTACATCATGTACAAGATGGGTGCCGCGATTACTCATAATGGGGGAAAAAACGTGTCGTGAAGATGTTTTAATTGAATGTTGAATCAAGATTCACAACGATAAGCAGAGTTTTTACGTTGTTTTTCCAAACTTGAAAAATGACTTGGTAATCAAAGATTTGCTGTCGATAAAGATATTTATAATAAAAATTAGAAAATTTTAAGTTAGAGTTATTTAGATTTATTTGTGTATCGTTAAATTTAGTACTACGTTACTACAAAATTCATCCACTGGTTCAATTATATTTATTGGTTCCTTAAACTTTTTAAAGTCATCAATTATGCAATTTACTCGACTATTTTTATTATTAAATCTTTTATTCATCGTGGTTTGAGTCGATTTCCAGGTTTTTTATTGTTACCCGTAACTTTATATGTATTTTTTTCATGCATATATTTAACCTACGTAATTAACTTAATTAGAATTCATTTTAGTATACCTGTTTTTTATTTATCAGTTTAGTACAGTTCTCTGCTGCTTCTTTTATTATATTAATTAATATCTTGAAGGCTCCGTGTCACTTTTAACATATATCGTTTTTATCTTATTTTTCGAAATTTTCGCACCATTTACACTCCTGGATAAAGTAGATGATCCAACTACCTTTTCACTCAAACATGTACCGTTTTCATAAAAAATCATGTTGGCCTATCAACTATTCTTGGTGCACTTTCACTTTCTCCTTATTGAGGAAACCTGATGGTTTTCCTCTATTAAGGATCAAGACATGTCACATTCACATTTTATCGTAATCGCCGACTAATTTATGAACCTCGGATAGGCGGCTACGCTGAGCGTGAATTGGTAAAGGCCAATGGCATTCTACCCGTTAATGACCCATCCTCGGACCTACGCAGAGGCTCATAAGCGGTCCACTCCCCCTTTTGCATTTTCATAAAATCCGACTGATTTTCAAGGGGGCATGTGATGATTACGTCAAGAGTTCTTCTCGGAAAAACGGCCTCGATCGGTTAGGTACTGTTATTTTGCACTCTCACAACTTTATGTAACGACGAGTCTTTGAGTATCAACTTTATGTCAGCACGAGTATTGTTCCTTATTTTATAGTAGTAGTAACAAAGCAGGTAAAGTAATGAATGTCGAATCAATAAAATAAAACAACTACAGATTTAATTGGTATGCTAACCGAAAAAAATACGAACTGAAAAACGCAACTGATAGCTACCTAAATATAGTCATTAGCGAATAAAATGACACCATGAGCATGTGTTTTTCCAAAGTGTCACATTTTAGTTTAGATGAATTATGGCTCGTTTCGAGTGACAGAAAATTCCACTATTCTTTAAAATTTATTATCACACTTTACTCTAACAACACGCTGTTAGGAAAAAGTGTTGAACAGAAGTTCGAAAAATACATAATTAAATTAAACATCATTACCTTAAATTCGGTTAATTGTATCAACTCGTCAACTTTGAATAACTAATTAATTACTTTCCGCCTTCTTTTTTTCAATGCTTTTGAATGGTATTTACGAGTACATCAATCGTGATATTCGAAGGAACATTTATGTTTATATTGAGTATAAAAATAATAGAATGTGATGAATTATCAAAATGAGTTGTATAGTGATTCTGATGACATGCAGGACACTCGTGACATACGTAAAACAGGCTGTATATCGTGCCGTTAGTTTATACTTATGCCTTGGAAAAGTGTTGTATATATACAGATTTATATGACAAAGTATTATAAATATTATGTATGCAGACACCATTTTTACAACGTATATTATTATTTACAAAATAATTCCGTTAAAAAGTGGTTTGTATCTCCAAGAAGTCATTGGTGTATTTCTCAAAAAACACGAGCTATTACCATACCATGATTGAATATATCTGTTACTTCAATATTGAAAGTTGCCAATGGAAAATACATACGTCTCAATCGAAAAATCGGAGCAAGGTCTTCAATTTTTGTTATAAAATATTAATTAATTAGAAAGTTATAAACAATTAAAGAAAAAGTGATTTTTTTTAATTATTCTAATTTGAAAACTAACCATCCTCTTTTCAAAATTCCTAGAAAAGATTGTATTTTGAGAATATATATTATATACAGTAGAACCTCGCTCATTGCACACTGCGTGCTCTTTGGCGACAACCTATTAGAACGTAGAGATAGGTACGCAGATAGTCGCATGTCACAGGGTTCTTTAAGATCTTAGATGAAATTTGAAGAGAAATTAATAGTAACTTATAGCTAAATATAGTATAGTAAGGTACGACACTGTACAGACCCGTAAGGAAAATCCCAAGTAAGCGGGCGGCAGCGTATGGCCCTGCGCATAGTACAGTGTGCGGGGTTTTAATATCTATGTTATAATAATATATTTGTTAATAAAAAAATGATAAACAATTAAAATAAATTTCTTCAATTTTTGTTAAAAAGGGCAACTTATTTGAAAAATTTTTGATGCAATCGATTCTTGGGTCATTTTTGTTTTTTAATAAGGGCTATAGGTAATGGCCATCCGAAAAAGCGATATCTGTGGCGTTTAGCTAAAAGATCTGACCGATACAAACGTCTCAAACTCGCAAAACTTTTCCAGATAGTTCAGTCCTGTAAGTCAACACCATAGGCTATAAGTATTATGTAATCGAAATGATATCAGTATAAACGTTTTATTTACTCAAATATAAATAATATATGGAGTGTAATATTTAATATTATTTTAGAAAATATTCGTACTTTACAAGAAATCTATTTTTCAATTGTAGATAAAAATAAACTGTCTAGTTATAGCATGTTAAATTACACAAAAGATATCAGGAAAATTAAATTAAAATATTTAATTATTTAATGAACGTGTAATATTATTTCATAACGATACAATCAATAAAATTATTTTACTATATCTTAAAAACGTGTTTATAAATTAATTATAAAAATTTAATATAAAAGTTAAATAAATGTCAGTTTTAAAAGTTATACGAAATTACACACAAATATTTATTTACAATTATTTTATATATTTTTAATACTGTAATTTATAGAATGTGAATTTCTTCTCGAAATTAATTCCTTGTGGTTTTTATTTATAAGAATAAATGCGTGATAACTCAACGTACCATCGATACGCAATTATTGTTTTAATACCGATAATACATTTTTTTAACTTTTATATGTTCTGCAATCATACATTAAGCAAATTTTACACCAGGTATGGCTTTTTGTTCTTGTATCTATTTTTTATGTAATAAATTACTTTCTGACGGAACAATATAACAGCATTCACGTCATGTTTCGTACTTTCCGAAATGACGACGAAGCTGTTTTCTTCAGTTCTTTTCTTCCCTTTGATGTGAGTTGCAGATGAATGAATAGTTACCTGCTTGTACCTTGTCTTGATATATAGTTGTATAATTCTGAGGAAAATTTCACATGATCGTAACTTGAAATTTATTCTGTAGACTTCTTTTAAATATAATATTAGTAAACCCCTTTGAATTTTCACTTTCTTTCATTATCTTTTCCCACAATTTCTGTATCGTTAGCACCTGGATCCGGTCGACTTATATCATCTTGTCAATAAAATGAACTGGCAGCATTTTTTATTTCTTGATTATTATAGATGTTCTTGTTCTTGAGAGTGCGTATGATAACATTTCTTCCTATTCATCAGTTTTGTTAACTGTTTGTACAAGATAAAACAACCAATTAATTTCTTTTTCTATTTCACAGACACTACTAGACAGTGGAACCGTAAAGAATTAAAAAACGCCGGTTGATTTCCTATGTTAATTTAATAAATTTTGTAATAATAGTACGCAAAGAAAAAAATATTACACAGAGATGAGCCGATAAAAATAGATATATCTGATTTTGACTACTGAGCTACATAATCAGGGTAATAATATAAAAATACAAAAAAAAAACGTTTTTAATGTGACTACAAGGAAATGACTACAATTTCAACACAAGTTTTATATTGATTATAACATTTAATTCGGCTGTTATAATGATTCAATAATGTGTACAGAAGTTCACTACAATATAAACAATATTTAGACCAAGTTTCATGAAAATCGGTTACTTACCCTTGTGGAGCTGATCGTATTAGTCTGGAATGTGCCATATATCTTTTGTGAATTGGTAGTCGCTCTTTCATACACTGTTTTTAGATCTTTATAAAATACACTTTTTTTTATAAATTCATCTCGATTACTATCTACATAGCCATATTTTGTCACAAGAAAACTTTTCAAATTATTTGATAATAAATTAATTCTTTTTTATTAACCCTTAATCTATTTGCACGGTGGTATCTCTCAGAGATCACCTATTTTCGTATAGTTTTTTGCAATTTCAGAGTAGTTTTTTTTAATATAGCTAACGTTTTTTTTATAATTTCTAGATCCCAGAATGATACGAAATTGATATTTATGCATAAAGGTTGTAAAATTTTTAATATTTTGCTAATATTTATAAACAATCTCTAATCTCTAAAAAAAAACCTGTTTTGTAAAAAAAATGCATTTATGACGGAACTTTCAGATATATTCTTATGAAGATAGATATACAGGGGTTTTTGGGGTCGCCGATTGCGAATCTGAACTGAAATTTTGAAAATTTAAAATGGTGACTCCAAGATTACGGAGAAAATTTTAGACTTCTATGAATATGTTGCTGAAAATGGGTATTGGCCAAATTTTTTCAACTCTTCACTTTGTTTCTATATTTTTTATGAATGATACTTTAAGAAGCAATTTTTGCCCAATTGTAAACGTGATGGTACATTTCATGTGTTGCATAACCATTTAGTTCGTAAAGGATTGCTTTTGTACTGCAAAGTGCGCATCGTCTACCACTATCAATGGACATTGGCATATGAGCAGACTGATAGAGTCTCTTTTCAACAGGAACATTAAGTTTGTGAAGATTGGCAATGAAAGGTTAACGCTTTCTTCCCTTTTAGTTGGAATTCTATGAAAAACTAATTGATCCAATAAAAATAGTCTAAACTTTTTCAAAGTCTCAGGATTATTAGTGTTTATTTTTGAAAATATAATAAATGAATTCGTAATAGTCAAATCAATGACATACCAAATAGTCTGTGCCATCACTTTTTGGACTTTCGATCTATTTTATATGTAGATTACAAACGATCAGCGTTATCGACAAACCACCCGTGTGTCATTTTTCTGCCTCCGAGTTACTGTTGTCACTTCGGATGGATCATAGTAATTTGATAGAAAGCAAACACCTTTTTTATCCATTCATTTGATCCAACTAATACCAGTATCAGATGTTCGAAAATCGTATTGTCCACGTTTCACAAACAGAATCTAATTATTAATAATAAAGGGGAGAAGTAAGAGGCGATATGATGGCCTAACGCGCGTTAAGGTCGTGATGATCTTGAGAGGTCAAGGACAGGTGAGTAGGCAGGCAATGAATAAAACCGCGAACACTCGGTTTAACAAAAAAAAAACTTTATTCGCACAACGTACAATTAACAAAATAGCTAACCCTATAACGCGTAAACAAAATAAATAATTCTAATTAAAAAGAAAACGCAACGCGGAAAACAAAAAGAAAATTACGGTAGGTACCGAACAAAGTTCTGTGCACCCAGACAGCAAAAAAAAACAAAAGAAAAACAAACTAAATTATATGCAAGGAGGGAGAGAGAGAGAACAATTAAAACCACTCACCGATCATCTGGACCTGGAATCGCACTCACTCACCCACAAACCAAGAAAAAACTCCAACAAAAAAAATTTTGACAAAACGAGCGCTCGGTTCAGAGGCTGAAGGCCAACTGATTTTCGGCGAGTGTCATGTACTCTCTCTCTCTCTCTCTCTCTCTCTCTCTCTCTCTCTCACTCATCTATGCCATGCACGGCAAGCTGACCTTCCGAGGTACACGACCTCCGAAAGTAAACAAGCCCCGTCGTAGGCTCGTTGACATTGACGAGCTCCGGCCAACGGCCAGGAGCTCCGTCACACTGGTATAAACTTGAAATTCACATACGTAACTCGATTCATCTGCGCGACCCCGATATAATCCTCATTTTATAGGTATAGCTGGCAAATATTGCATCAAGCTACTTTGACCTTTGAATTTTATCATTGATTCTCCAACAGATTGATATTTGCCTGGATTCCAGCAGACTCTAAAAGTTTCTTGAAGTCTATCCAATAACGGTCTTAACTTATACAATTTGTCATAATTTAGCTCACCTTTTTTAGGTTCTGTGTTGTTATCGGAAATATGTAAATTACATAATATGCATCCAAAATGTATAACAGGCATCAATGATCTTATGAATAGATCATCGAATTTTATGTCACTCGAATAATAATCACGATAGGAAGGCGATTTTTTTATTCCAATCAGAATATTAAATCCTAAACAAATCAGTAACTCCCCTTTTGTCATCAATTGCTTTTCTTGCAATTTCTCTTGTATGTATTTATTTATTTGCTGAACTAATAAATCCAACATATCTTCAGGAAAACGACATAAAAAGATTTCTAATGGCGATTGTTCGTTATCGGGGATATTTGGCTCAAAATCTGCAGTGAATAGATTATCACCTCTTCGTTTTTCTTTTTTCTTCCATACTTCACCGTCAGAACATTCTCCTGCATCTTCATCTGAATTAATATCATTTTCATTCTTTTCAAATTCAGCTTCTATTACCATATTCATCTTACCCTCGTCTTGATCTAAATCAACAAGTCCGTTGACAGACTCCGTTTTGCTAGAAATATTAGCGAATTCCATTTCACGTAACACAGGTTACGATAATTTATAAATATTGAAAAAATTCTCCGTTCGACGAATTTTTTGATTATAGGTTTCACATGAATTACCTCTATTTTTTTATATGTCAATATTCGAAATATTTGCCATATGGAATTTAGATTCAAGATCATCGAAACTAAATACACCTGTATACCAATCTTCAGAAATGTATTCAAAAAAATTTAAGATTTTCGCCATCATCTTGAAGTCGCAATTTTGAATTTTCAAAATCTGAGTACAGATTCGTGATCAGCGACCCTAGAAATCACTGCATGCCAATTAACATGAAAATTCATTCCCCTGAAAAATGTATGCCACAAAGGGTTATTAACCCATTAATTCCCAAGCATCAAAAACATTGGATATTTTTTCATAAAATCCTCAAATTAAGATTTAAAAACATTAAGAAATAATATGAAATAAAATAAAAGGGAAAATATCCTGGTTGCTAAATCAGCCTGTCCTGTAAATATTACAATGATAATAACAATGATATATATTCAGAAATTATGGAAAATAACAATTTTATGAATATCAACTTTATTTGAAAACCGTGAGCACAAATAGATTTGAAAATAAAATTTTGAAAGCTTATTTTATATAATAAGGTATAAAACAATCACTGGAAAGTGTCTTTTCACATTTGGCACAAATAGAGGTTTTTTTTTACAACCTTGTCCTTGACATCGCCTCTATTTGCCTCTTTTCGTCATATAGGGGCCAAAATTGTCAAATCTGACAGGTTGAAAAAGATCTTCGGAAAAACCTCTAGTAAGTTTACTCACCCTGTCTTCCGATTTTTACATCTAAGAAAAACACACCCTTAGTTTAAAATCTAGGAGAGGGATAGTCTTATCTTTATTTACTTGTTTATAAATAATCTATGCATTCACTAAAGACACATCTAAAACGAATGACTAGAGGCCAGTACCATTTCTCATATTCATCGACTCCTCCCATGTTTTTATTATAATTATGAATAAGTCTAGGCTGATTTATGCCTACTTCGGTCTTTTCTGTCTTTGAATACCTATTAGTTTTTATAAAAGGTTCAACCGTATCAAAATTAGTTAAAACACAACTTACATTATTGTCATGCCATTTGATGTATAATATTTCGTCGTTTATATCAAAATGATGATTGGAATAACCTCGGTCTTTCTTTTTCATTTGTTGTTTTGTCATGGTAGGACATTTTTTAGTCCTTTTTTCTTTGAATGTGTCCGTATCTTGAGATTTTAAATCAATCAACAATAGCATACTACTAAAAAATGATCGATTCATACACACTTCAAGTAACTTTTTTACTACTCTTGAATCCAAGCCATTACCAGTACCATCTGAGATGTTAGCGTTCTTGCCTGTATATAGTGAAAAGTTACAGGAATATCCGCTGTCTCCAAACAGAGCCCAAAGCTTGTACCCGAACCTCGCTGCTTTGCCTTTTATAAATTGTTTGATTCCATGATGTCCAAAATATCACAAACTTTCGAAATAATTCATTAGCTTTGTCGATAAATGGGAACATTTTGAAAGCTTTGTCGGTATTATCAATTCTTGAGTAGTTATTCAAATGCAAATAAGATTTAATTTTATCAAAATGATTACGGGACATTACTTATTCAACAAATGGACTGTATACATCATCATCTTTACGCTAATAAAATTGCTTCGAGGCAAGTTATGACAAAGAGAAAAAAAATTCCTATAAAAACTTTTAACTCGTTCACTGTTAAATTAAAGTTCAAATCATTATTATAATGTTTGTTGTAGGTTACTGTTTCGCGCACAATCTAGTCCAGAACTTCATCACATAAAAATTTTTCGAATATTTATACCGCTGATTTTCCTTCCAATTCCAGAATCGTATTTTCCAAACATTGTTTAGCAGTATTAGATGCCACTTGTATTTCAGAATAAACTGGATTACATTTAGGCCAAGCGACTGACCGGTCTTTCCAAGATGTGAATTATTTAGGATGATCTTCTTCGACGTTATCTCACGTATATCAAATTTTTACTTGGCCAGCTACATCTGACACCGGTACACTCCTTTTGTATCAGTCATTTCATCTACTTCATCCGGAGGCAATATGGTAACTCCAATATCATTAAAGTTCGCATCACTAGAATCTTCTATAACTTGTAGATAATCTATGATTTCGGACAACTTCAAAGCTTTTTATTTTTATTAATTATATATTTGGTAAAGATCCTACAATCGTTTTTATGTAATTTAAAATTTTTTTTGTTCTTATACGATATATAAATCAGAAAATAATGCTCTTTTTCATGCAATAAAAGTGATCCATTAAAAAAAATATGTAATGAAATAGCGTAATTATTTAACAATGGAAAAAAAAAATTTTTATAGAAAAATAGTATATAAATACAAATTTCTTTAGAAACAACAAGAATAAAAGGATTATAAAAAATATTGAATATAATGTCCTAAAAAAAGAAAGAGGGTAGGAATAGGTTAAATCAGGTATTTCAATATCTATTGAATTCATTTCTTCTATTTTAAACAAATCAAAATTCTTGATCACATTATACATGGCAGATATATCGATCTTGATTGTCACTTAAGTCGAAACTGACTTCATTAATCTGATCAATAAAATCTACACAACTACAATTTTCTTCATTTATATGTCATAAACGTCTGTTATTGTAGTCAGAAACTTCATTGATAATATATAGCACTCGCACATATTATGCACTTAGGTTACCTTGTGACCTAAGTGCATAATATGTGAAATGGATCCGTAAAGTTATTGAGGTCTATACCAATAATTCCTCCGAAAATCGTTGATTTTACATTTTTTTTAGGTTAGGAAATTCCAGACACCAAGGTGATAGGATAATTTGGAGATCAGGTTGGGATAGGATATGCCAAAGTATGAAAATACATTATTTCCGCTTTATGAAGAACTTTTTTCAATATTAATGCTATTGTTATGAAAACGCTAAAGTATCTAACTTTATTTAATGATATCTCCGCAAATAATGACAATTTTTTATATCTAAAAAAAGCATTTTGAAGGGCAAAAGTGGTAATTTTAGAAAGTATGATTCGTGTTTACTGTATACCAAAAGCCTTTGGGCTAGTGAGGTGTAGTTTTTGGGTGTGATCTTTTGTTAAATTTTGTTGCCCTGTGTTATACAAAATTGTTTAAGGAATCGAATGCAAGAAACATTTTTCAAATAAAAGTTGCCCTTTTTAAAAAAAATTGTTAAAATTTATTTTAATTGTTTACAATTTTATGATCTACAAATATATTACTTTAACATATTAAAACACATATATTCTCAAAATATAATCTCTTCCAGGTACTTAAAAATAAATTCATGCAGATCCAATTGATAGTTTTCGAGTTATAAGAGTTACAAAAAAAATGATATATTTTTTTTAATTGTTTATAACTTTTGAAATACTTAATATTTTATTCTAAAACTTGGCACAAATTATAACCTCCATATAGGCATTCGATATGCCACATAAAAAAATTTCGAAGACCTTGCTCCGTTTTGTCTTAGAACTAATTTATTTTTTATCTATTCTTTAATTATATGTTATTAAGATATTTCATTTGTTAAATACAAACCCTACAGATTGCAAATAAAATAAAAATTATATCAAGAATACTAGTAATGACCATTATTGACGGGTGGGGTAAAATACAAGGATAAGGATACTTCAACAAGGGGTAGTGGGTAGTGCTGCAATTGTTTCTGACGGCGAGATCTAATAAATGGAGAATTTTTTTGAGGTAAAAAAGAGGGAAGTGTTGAAACTTCTTGCTTGGCAAGGAGAAGACGCTCTTTCCTATTGACAATTTATTTCCAGTACTCCATACGGGAAAGTCGACTTTGAGGCTATACATCTTCCAGTTAGTTGAACATTATATCAGAAAGACATTGAAAAAGTATGCAATGAAAAATAATTTCAGACATGGACGTGTTGTCTGTTGTTATGTAATGTGACATTTTTATATAAATATGATATGAATACATATTCACTTATTTCCAATTAATTTTAATCGGATCAGAGATACTTTTATATTTTTAGATTCTATATTGCATTGACAAACATTTTTTATTTCATTATTAAAATAATTAAATTTTTATTCAGCAAAATAATTTTGTCATACAACAGTACCTTGTTTTTCAGCAACATTAAAATATTACGCTGTAAAATGCCCAAACATACCACGCATGGATTGGAATCTAATAATAAATGTTGATTGTTGACATCTGCAATCTGTAAAAGTATCTATTATTATCATCAAATAACAATAATAAATTTATTTATAATACCACTGGAGATAATTTTGTAATATTTTAAATGAACTACTACATATTTAATTTGATAATATCAATTATAATTGGAAAATAGACCTCAGAAACAATGATGAAAATACTGAAAAAATTAAAATAATACAATATTATTTAGTCTTAAAACCATATTATTGGTAGAAAATGTTGATAATTATCATATGAGCATGACTAAATATATATTCAATATTTTAATTTCACATAATCTGTCAAATTGTTTAAATTACCTTTGAAAGAAACTGTTTCGGAGTTCCAAATGTACGTGAAAAATTTAATCCACAAAATCGTAAACAGCAAATTAAACAACATCCAATTTTTTCACAGAATATAAATATATTACTTTTTAAATAATCCATGAGAGCTAAATTCATTGTAAAATATTAATATATTATAAATATATTGTGTTGAATAAAAAAAATGCCCAACAGTCTATACAAAAATATCTATATGGAAGGCTTAAAAATATAAATCAAACTATTTTAGTACATTATTCAATTTTTTTAATGGAAAATAAACGTGTATTTTCAATCAAAAGTATTTACTGCATTAAAGCAATGAACATAAATACTAACAAAAGACCAGTGTTAGAGGATTGAATTCACCTTACAGCAGCCTACAAATATTATGTATATGAAAGAATAAAGATATTGATTTATACATTCCTAATTGCAAATCACGAAAAACATATTTTTTTTAATTGAACCCTCGTAGTTTTTTAATAAAAAAAATTAAGAAACACGTATGTTACATATGCTAAAAAAGACGTTTATTTTTTGGTAAATATAGGGATAATTATAAATATTTTTTACTTAAAAAATTGAATCCCAGGCTATATTAATTTGAGCCATCTTTAAATATTAGAAAAAACCATCTATTTAAAAAAAAAACTAAAAACTACCATTGTGAATTAGGTGTATGTATGTACATACAACCCGGCCATGATGCGCACGCGCAAGTTACTCAGCTTGCTAAATTCAAGATGGAATCCCATCTGTATCGAACAAAAGCAAACTCCTATTCAAAATATATTTTATATTTCAAGTTCTAAAGCAGTATGTATTTTTTTTCTAAAAATATTATTTCAAATCTACTTATGCATTATCATTTTGTAATTGACAATCAAAACTATTGTCAATTATAAATTGTACAATAAAATTTGTCTTTAATGATAACTAAATAAAAATTTCTTTATTTGTAGTAAACGTAAAAATCTTGGCTGTTTTAATAACTGTGTTCATAAAATAAAACACTATTACTATAAAATGTTGGTTGTAAAAACAATTTTATTTCATACAGTTTTACATTCATAAGTTAACAATTATTTTTCTTCAATTACTGAATGACATGCTTGTGTACGATGCAGGTGAAATTCCATTTTGAGTTTAGTAAGCTGCGTAGCTTGCGCATGCGCATCACGGTCGCGTTGTATATACATATGTGAGGTCAGTCCGTCAGCAGCAGTAATGACTCGTTACAGCGTCACCCAGCAAAGACGAGACGAACAACCCAGCGACGATAGCGCTGGAGCTTCGCCCTTCTGCCCTCTCTTCTTCCGGTGACCGCCACTGCGAGCAGCCACGTTTGCTCCTGTTTTCGCGCCACCATACAAAACCGACATTCTATGCGTTTCGTGAGAATTGTGAGTGAGCGAGTTGTAATAAAGTCTCGTGACAGCAAAACTACCCTAGCGCATTCGTTATTTCCGCTCCTACTCCTCCATCAAACGCGAAACATACATCTATTTTATCAATGATAGTTTTTAGCTTTTTTCTCAAAAATAGATGATTTTTCAAATATTTAAAGATGGCTTAAATTAATATAGCGAGGGTTCAATTTTTTAAGTAAGATAGAATTATGATTAACTCCATATTTACCCAGAAATAGACGTTTTCCTTTAGCATACGTAACCTACGTGTTTCCTTATTTTTTATAAAAAACTACGAGGGTTTAATTAAAAAAAATGTTTTACGTGATGTGCAATTAGGAATAAATAAGTCAATATTTTTATTGTTTCATACACATAATATTTGTAGGCTGGCGTAAGAGAGTAGATTATAAGAAGAGATGAGGATAGAAGGAAGGGAAAGCTCCCTAACTGCCAGAGGGGGAAGAGAAATGCTTACTCTGTGTAGAGAAAAGCAGCCATCCAAAAATGTATGCCTGATCATCAATGAAAAAATATAATTTTCTAATCAGGTGAGTTATTCTACTGTGTAGTTTTTTACATACATGCATATAATTTTTGGCGTCAGGAAAAATGAATTTAAAAATCTATTAGTTATTTGAACAGTAAAGAAACCTTTTTTTCAAATATTTATCAGATTCAACATTATTAATACCAGAATTTTCGCATGAAAATACAGTAGCACCTGTCTAAGTGACATTAAATATAAATCGTAATTTCCGATCGATCTACCATAATAAATTATTTTATTATCATTATCATATTGCATTATAGAAAACTTAGTTACTAAGTTAGTTTATTGTTCTGAAGCAAGAAATATATATTTTTAAGGCTAGTAAATTATTGATATAATGAACGTTTTCAAATAGCTTAAAATATTATCACCAAAAAATTTTTCTAAGTAACAAAATCACTATTGGAAAATCTCTTTCAGGAGAGTGTTGAGTAGTAGAGTTCTCTTTCAGTCTTGAAGAGTAGTGACGGGCCAATGTCTTTATAGGGGTTGGTGCGCGCATGATAGAGAAAGATGCAAGGTAAATAAATGGAGATATTTTGAATATTGTTGTCGTTTAGTATAAATTGAGCCTTGACTGTATTAACTGCATATCAAATTAAAAAAATTTTCTGTCTAAGTAGTATGGAATATGTACACTGGACGGAACTTAACGCGACCTATAAGTCATTTAAATTGTGTTATTTATTTTCAGATCGGAACTCTGGATGTTAAGCATATTATTCTAATATAATAACTGAGTTTTTTAAGAACATTAACAGAAAATAATATTTCATGAAGTTGATACAGTCATAATCAATGTCTATATAATAAATTTAGTCGCGTATTTGGGTATTATTAATCACAGACTTTGAATCTTGTTATGCTTCTGAGAGACTTAATTAACAAATTAAACATATCTTTTTGTTTAATTTCCTCTACCGTATAAATTAATATTTTCAATAAACTAACATATGATATTTTTTTAGGCTTTTCAAAATACGTAAAAGAATTGAGGATTTTCCATAGTATCATTATTCTGTACCACTTCTGAAAATGTGAACAATTTCATAATGGACTAATTAGTTTTGTAAAAACTACGGTTATCTGATTTTGATTTTCTTTAGTTTTTATTGCACTAACGTTGACTCCGCGAAGATGAATACTTTATTGTTTCTCTCTATCTTTCTGTGCCCATTTTTTTTGTACCATTATTTTGTACACACGCTTGCGGACTCCTGGCCTTTTGTTCGATTTCTTTATTTATTTGTTTTCTTTTGTGTTTTGTTATTTTCATTTACTAACGTTAAAATAAAGCCTCAGTTTGCTACAATAAAATTTTCTCGATAGTGTTTAGTCTCGTCTTCTTCAGTTTTATTTATTATAATTATTCCGACTTGATTAAGCCGGCATAGTTCTCTGTATACAAACCATGTATCTTTCCCATGATAATAAAACATAACGCGATAACTTAGGGCTCAGGAGGTGTTAATTGCCGTTGTAAAAAGACAGGTGTATCACTCCTTTGTTATAAACTTGTCTTCTATGTTTCAACGCCTACATAATAAGATAAGAAGATTATAAAATCTATTTAAATATATTTTTTCCGCATAAGCAACCTATTTCACCGCAAAATCTAACAACAAGACGATTGTTTTATTTCGTTTTATCAAAAATTAGCTTCTAAAATATATTGATTTTCATTAGGACTACATTAAACATATCTCAAATATAGTTTGAGATATATTTCTTTCTCTGGTGAACTCGAAATTTCTTTAAAAGAAGTTATTAACTATGAGAAAATTTAGTTTAATAAAAACAACATTTTTTACATTTATTTTTTTTCAAATCTAATTTTCAATGTGGTTTCCGTCTAAGATGAACCTGGAACTTTACTAAACTGTGCTATAAATATATAAAATTTAAGAAAACATGGTTTAGAGGTCAATTTTCTGCCTTAGTGTTATCAGAATGATGCCCAGAAAACAAAATTTTATCTTATACATTCACAAAATTATGTCAACTAAAAAGTAAAAAACAGTTACGAAAACCTATCAATTACTTGAGGAGAAAATTGAAAAAATTCGCTCGATTACAATCTGTAGCCACGCGAAACATTTTTTTTTATAACGAGGTCAACCTACCTGTCGGTTGGAACATCCATGTGTTTTCAGTCTAGCCCTTGTTATTAAATAGAATTACAGTGGGGAAGAGGCGCGATAATGCAACCTATCGCAATATCAGTAAGCTAATCCGACTTAATGAAAGTCAATGTGACGAGTTGTGAAAGAAAATAGATCTACGCACCGAAGCTTTGCCGGTACTCAGACAGAATATAAAAAAAAAACGACAATTTTGTTGCGTGTTGAACTGCAGTTTGTAATCAGTGTTATAGGGAGTCAACATCATGGGTGAGGCGCGGCTAACACTAATTAATTTTGTTAACGAGTTCAAAAATTTTAATTTTCTTTCATCTTTCATTTTTCGGTTTGTAAAGTCGCATTTTTAAATTAGATTTATTGACATTAACTGTGCTTCGAAAATCATATAAATAAGGAATCTTTTCGCTTAATCGGATTAATTAAAGTTCAATAGTCGAAATTAACGAATCTCAATGAACCTCAAAGTAAAAGTTTTTATTGTACGATAAATTTTGTGAAATTACTTCAATACAGTTTTAATAAAAATTACATAATTATAAAATTACCAGAGTTCCAATCTATTCAAATTACATAAACATGGACGTCGTCGAGAATCTTGTAACGGAGCTCCTGGCCGTTGGTTTAACCGGAGCCCATCGACGCTCGCAGCCTTGGATTAGGCGTAAATTATTCCGAGGCTGCTGATCTTGGAAAATTCGTTACGAATGTTTGGCGCAGAAAGGGAAGAGAGAGGTGAATAGCACTCGCCAGCTCAGTACATCTTGAATCACAGAGCCGTTAATTTTGTTTTTGATTTTTCTGCTAGAAGTGATTGAAGAATATGTGAGTGCCTTGATTTTTTTTGTTCTTTTGCGAGGTGGACTACTGAGACGGTGAGTGCCAAATTATTTTACTCTTTCTCACCCTCCGTGCATTTATACATTTAGTTTTTTTATTTTTTATTTTGTTGTTGCGCGCGTTTGGGCCTTGCTCGGATCTCCTGGCTAAATAGCCGGAGCTTGGCGACAGCCGCTATTTTCTTTTATTTGTAACTGTCGCCGATACTTTCTTCTTTTTTTTTATTGTTGTCAATAAATTTCGCCGTTTTTTTATAATTCTACGTTTCGTTATTTAACGTCTTGCTTACTCACCATTTTCTTGACCTTTCAAGGTCACCTGGCGCACGTTAGACCATATCGCGCCTCTTACCTTCCCCTTTTTTCGTTTTTATAGCTGTTTTGTTAGGTTTCAACGCAGCTGAGGGGCTTTCCCTTATAAAAAAGTTAAGTTTTCCCTCTTCTCCTCCTTCAATTAAGGAATCGCGCTACAAAAATCTAAATGAAGTTTTTGACAACAATGACAAATGTTTATGACATACAAATGAAGAAAATGGTGTTTGAATAGATTCCATTAATCAGAACAATGAAAATTAAGATATGTACCATGTAATGTACAATATGATGAAAAAATTTTTACCAGCGAAAATGAACGTAGAAAAATAGTACTGGATTACTTAAAGTCATTGCTTGATTTTTTTGAAATCAGAGAAATAAAATACCCGATTTAATAAAGAAAAAATCGATCCACTATTAAATAATTTGAAAAGTTTAGTTGTGAGAAAATATAGCTGTGTAAATAATAATCTAGATGATTTTATAAAAAAAAAGTCGATTTTATAAAAACCTGAAAATCGCCAATGAAAAAGCAATTAACAACTCAGAAAAGATACACATATTAACTGCCATTCTACTATCTATTAGTAATGTGAAATAGAAAAAGAAATTAATTGTTAATTCTGTTTTGTACAAACAGGTAACGTATTTCATGAACAATGTGACGGAGCCCGTCTGCCATCTTGTCAGTTAATTAGCTGTTCATCGATGCGTGATCGCTGACCTCGGAAAATTCGTTGTACAAATTTTGAGTAGAGAGGAGAGCGAAAGGCAAGGCGCATTAACCGGCTCAGTTGAGTTTCGATAGTAGTAGAGAGAAGATGTTTTCGGTTTTGTTTTGTGAGTCAGCAGTAATAGCGAGTTTTTCTTTTTTTTTGATGTGTTGAACGTGTTTAGCTCCTAAGTCGGTGAGTTTGTTAAGTTATTTCACTTCCTCAATATCCGAGCGCTTTTTTAAATTTAAATTTAATTTGTCTGTAGCTCGACGCCTCGCTTCGTTTTCCATGCTATACAGCCGGAGCTCTGCGGCGCGCGCATCGAGGTCACGCGAGCATGCGGATCGCAGGACGTTTATTGTCCTACCGTAACCGCGAGGGGGAGTGACGCGTTCGAGTTATGATTCCCCAGCACTAGACCGTTATGGCGGAGGTCCATGACCATTAGGTAGCCAAATGCCTGGCCCGTATATTGGTGCTACCGCCTGCGCATGTGCAGTCGGGTGCGCAACCGTCGCTTCAATCGGGAGAGGACCTTGATGAGATGGTGCATCTCGGGGAAAGTGCGGGTACGTTTCCCCGAAGATCGAACGCTCAGAGGTATATGGCTGTATCACTGGTGTATACCTCAAGTCCTCGTTTAGTGATCAATCCACCTACGGGCCACGAAGGGCATGCGTACAGACACCCACGACGAAAAATAGACGTACGCGACGTGAAAGGGGTGCCAGCCATTAGTGAGGACCCTCGGGGTTCGATTGTCGGAAGTGGGAGGCCCAAGAATTATACAAGCGTGGCTGCGATCAGGCCGTCCCCGAAGGACAGGTGTGGGGGTTTCGAGACTAATAGGCGTAAAATAACGCCGTTGGCACACAGCTCCTCGTCCTCAGGGTTGAACGATTTCTGCTCAGGAAGCTTACGCGAAGGTAGCCATGCGGCCTCCGGATATAGGAGTAAGCGTTCGCAAAATCGGAGGAGACACAGACGCCGAAACATGTGCGGAGTTTAATATGACGGTGTTAGTACCCTCCGAGCCGTTCGCCTGAAATTCACTGATGAAGGTGGCTTCAATCCGGAAAGCTTTTTAGATTAAAAAAAAAATAATAATATTTATAATATAATGACTTAATTATATTTATAATATAATTAAGTCAAGAAATGTTAGAAGATTTATGACATTCCTGTCGCAGAAATGTTGGCCGTTTCCGTGATAACTGCGTCTATGGCGAGATAAAAATCCCCGAAGGCAAAGAACTCCTCTGATAAGAAGAGGAGGTCAAGAAAATGGAATAAATACCGGTCTTCTAATGCTGTTCCTTCGCTGCTTCCACAGATTCACTGTGGCATGGGTCAGAATTAGTCGAGTGTCCCAGTTTTGGACTACTGTGTCATTTGTAGAACAACTGGCTACCGAGCGTCCACGTGCCCAACGCGCCAACTGGCAATCACTTGTTTCACGTGTAGACAAGTCAATCATTACGCTAACAACTGCGTGGCCATGCCTAATACTTAAGTCAGAAGCTGAAAGGGTAGCACTCCGAATTGTTTGTTTTTGACCTCTCAAACTGCGCCGATGGTCGTGGAGGAAACAGCTGGATCTTCAGATGAAGTTAACGAAAGCACGACGAACTGTGGCTCGGAAGTATAAATTGCGGTAACGAATATCACGATTCTACCGAATCCAATTATCAATAACGTGGCAATGGCAACTGCACACGCGCACTAGTCAATGACTCAATCTGATGTACTGGACCACAATCACGGAGACGGGATAGTTCTTGAAGCTAGTACAGAGCCCAAGGCTGTAATAGTTTCCGTGATGGAAAATCGGCGCCTATTGTGTATATTGTATACTGTACTCGAGGATCTCGCCTACGAAATTTATTTTGGGCGTTGATTTCTATGGTAGGTATGATTTAATCATAGAATGTGTCAATCACATCTAACGTGTGGGTGTACGTGCCAACGGGTAGGTGTTTGCAGAGAAAAAGCACGATAGAGTGTATTTCCTCTGCGAGACTCAACACAAACGGCCGACGTCAACGGCAGAGATTACTGGGTTGTCATTGTAGAAAAACAGTTAGAAAGAAGAAATTATCCGATTAATTAAAAGGATAATTTCAGAAAATTCGCCGGCTGTCACGAATTAAAAGAATACGTGATAGAAGTCACAGGCGAGCGCCCCAAGAAGACGGCACCCTGTCGATACTCTGAGCTCATTTTTAACTTTATGAAAAAGGAGGTTAAGGTATAGTAGAAGAAGTTGAATATAGTTGGAGTAGCACAACTACTTTCTCCGAAAACAGAAAACAATCGCAGAGTGCTAAATCAGTCGAGTACGGTACGTGTTCGAGCACTGGAGTACCTCTAGCAGCTAAGTAACGCTTCACAGACAACGCGTTATGGACAGGTGCATTGTCCTGGTGCAAGATACACGACTTGTTTCTTCACAACTCTGGACGTTTCTTACGAACTCGCTTTCGCAGTATGGTCTAAACTTTCAAATAGTAAATTTGGTTTACATTTTCACCCTCTGGAACGCATTCAATCATTATCATTGAAACATAAACAGGACGATCTGGACGTTCGTCATCCTCGGTGCTTTCTCCGTCTTCAG
This sequence comes from Chouioia cunea, assembly GCA_030064505.1. Lineage (NCBI taxonomy): Eukaryota > Metazoa > Arthropoda > Insecta > Hymenoptera > Eulophidae > Chouioia > Chouioia cunea. The sequence continues at coordinate 15,553,329 of JAOPFQ010000005.1, forward strand.
AAAACCGTTTTTACCATTCAAAAACACGCGCATGAGATAGAGAATTCTTATATTCAGGGCTCTTTGAACAACTTATAACACTCAGTCGAAGTTTTTTTTTTAATTTAATAAGGAATTTCATATTAATTCGTTGCTTGTCATTTCCCTCACACATTATTATCGGTACTAGAAAAAAACAAATTCATTTCTAACCTCTATAGAAAAAATACTATTACAGCGAAAAAATGTGTTTTCGTACTAGAATAGTAGACGCTTCTAGTTAACCTACGCTGTATTCGCCCCCTCCCCCCGTCCCATCTAGGACACCTGTATGAACAGTCTCGTTATTTAATAGTCAGACCTCGTATATCCTCGAGGTGGATAACGGCAGGCAAGTGGCCATGGCCCACGTTTCTGAGTTAAAACGGTATTTGCCGCCGTAAACCCATGATAATGGGGGGACCTTCTAGAGATTCGACAAGCGCGATGGGGTTTCTGTTGTGCTGTTAGCATGTTTGTTATTTTATTTTTGTAATTGTCGCTGTCTTTATCAGATGTAGCTGGCCAAGTAAAAATTTGATATACGTGAGATAACGTCGAAAAAGATCATCCTAAATAATTCACATCTTGGACAGACCGGTCAATCGCTTGGCCTAAATGTAATCCAGTTTATTCTGAAATACAAGTGGCATCTAATACTGCTAAACAATGTTTGGAAAATACGATTCTGGAATTGGAAGGAAAATCAGCGGTATAAATATTCGAAAAATTTTTATGTGATGAAGTTCTGGACTAGATTGTGCGCGAAACAGTAACCTACAACAAACATTATAATAATGATTTGAACTTTAATTTAACAGTGAACGAGTTAAAAGTTTTTATAGGAATTTTTTTTCTCTTTGTCATAACTTGCCTCGAAGCAATTTTATTAGCGTAAAGATGATGATGTATACAGTCCATTTGTTGAATAAGTAATGTCCCGTAATCATTTTGATAAAATTAAATCTTATTTGCGTTTGAATAACTACTCAAGAATTGATAATACTGACAAAGCTAATGAATTATTTCGAAAGTTTGTGATATTTTAATCCAATTTAGCTGGTGATGAGATGATCTTTAAATATTTTGGACATCATGGAATCAAACAATTTATAAAAGGCAAAGCAGCGAGGTTCGGGTACAAGCTTTGGGCTCTGTTTGGAGACAGCGGATATTCCTGTAACTTTTCACTATATATAGGCAAGAACGCTAAAATCTCAGATGGTACTGGTAATGGCTTGGATTCAAGAGTAGTATAAAAGTTACTTGAAGTGTGTATGAATCGATCATTTTTTAGTAGTATGCTATTGTTGATTGATTTAAAATCTCAAGATACGGACACGTTCAAAGAAAATAGGACTAAAAAATTTATTTTGTTTACGCGTCATAGGGTTAGCTATTTTGTTAATTGTACGTTGTGCGAATAAAGTTTTTTTTTTGTTAAACCGAGTGTTCGCGGTTTTATTCATTGCCTGCCTACTCACCTGTCCTTGACCTCTCAAGATCATCACGACCTTAACGCGCCTTAGGCCATCATATCGCCTCTTACTTCTCCCCTTTATTATTAATAATTAGATTCTGTTTGTGAAACGTGGACAATACGATTTTCGAACATCTGATACTGGTATTAGTTGGATCAAATGAATGGATAAAAAAGGTGTTTGCTTTCTATCAAATTACTATGATCCATCCGAAGTGACAACAGTAACTCGGAGGCAGAAAAATGACACACGGGTGGTTTGTCGATAACGCTGATCGTTTGTAATCTACATATAAAATAGATCGAAAGTCCAAAAAGTGATGGCACAGACTATTTGGTATGTCATTGATTTGACTATTACGAATTCATTTATTATATTTTCAAAAATAAACACTAATAATCCTGAGACTTTGAAAAAGTTTAGACTATTTTTATTGGATCAATTAGTTTTTCATAGAATTCCAACTAAAAGGGAAGAAAGCGTTAACCTTCCTTTGCCAATCTTCACAAACTTAATGTTCCTGTTGAAAAGAGACTCTATCAGTCTGTTCATATGCCAATGTCCATTGATAGTGGTAGACCCCTGTCCAAAAACGGGGGTCCATTCGAACATACCCCCGCAAGTGCCAACTGCTCCGCCTCAACGGGGTGACAGGGTGAACACCGAAAATCGGTGGCCAAAGGGCGGCTCTGGCTTTCGTGGACCTATCGCGATATTGAAAGCGATTTTGAAAGCATGACGAACGCGAATCGGGTTCCGCCAAGGTCTCGAACCCCCATTGGGAGAGACTGTAGTACAAGGGGGACAGGTTAGCAAGGAAGGGTAAACGCGACCCTCTCCTTTGGAAGACAACCGTCCCGGGTACAAAGTGACGAACCCGGACAATCGAGAAAAGTCCACGACTTTGAAAGATCTCGAAGGGAAAACGGAACGTCGTCCCCTCCCCTAATAACGGCAATAGACGTCAAAGGGAGGAACGACTCCCCGACCCATCCGAGACACACCCAATCCAAAACTCCCTATCCCATCCTATCCTATCCTATCCTATCCTATCCTATCCTATCCTATCCCATCCTATCCCATCCTATCCTACCCATTTCAGCGGCCAAGGACGACATTGCGGGATATCGAGGGACCACCAGGGACCACCAAGGACCACCAGGAACCACCAGGGACCACCAGGACACCGAGGACAAGGACATTGAGGGACCTTCACAAGGGGTAAGTGAACTTTTAAAGTGGGCTAAAGCTTGCGCCCGGGGTGGCTGGTACTCAGAGCGAGGACCGTTTGAGTAACCTTCCGGGATTCCGGTTGGGGTCGATACCTATGACACTCTCAAGGAGGCCACTAAGACAAGCTCCACGACTTGTTAGTACTAATAAGCGGAACCGAGGACTTCCCACTCCTCGGATTCCTCCCCTTTTCTTTCAGTGGTAGGAATGCAGCAGAACCGCGGGGGTGGGACGAACTTCGCGAACTAGGGGGTAGGGAACGGACAGGTTAGATGGGGGGCCGCGAAGACTATCACGGCGTAGGCCCCACACGGGGGACTACGTGACAAGAGAGGGTGGCGAGTCGACGAAGGGCTGGGTCGGTCGGGAACGGGTCGCGAAAACTGCCGTGGCGTGGGTCCCGTATCGGGGACTACACGGACGGAAACCGGGAAGGGACGAGGCGCCGAGGGGAGGGTAGAATAAGAGTCTCTCGCGCGTAAAGTTAGGTAGGTCCGCCGAAATTGCGACATCGCGAAAGCGCCGCGAACGAGAGTAGCGGAAATCTCTTTCTTAGTTCCCATTCTAGGCACGGTTCCAGAAGAATAGCTTCTGAAACGCGGAAGAGGACGAAAGCCTTAGAATTAGTTAGAAGAGCAAGAAACAGCCAAACTTTCGCGTCCTACTTTAGCGCCGTCTTGGGACGTAGCCCCGAGTAAGAACAAGAGGCAAAGCCTTAAGGAGACATAGGTTTTCGCGTTCCAATCTAGCGCCACTCCGGGCCTATCCCCGAGTAAGGCCAAGAGGCTAGTCCTAAGGAGCAAGTAGATACTGACGTTACCGTTCTCCTTCTTTCAGGTTGGACAGTTCTCTTTTTCGTTTGCAGGTTCCATTCTTTGATTTTCAGGTCTAAACCCTCTTAACTAACTCTCTTTTCTTCCATAAGCCCCCCTTAGGCTCTGCCTCAGGAAAGAGGGCGGACGCCTGACAACAAATAGGAAATAGCATAAGGTATGCCGAAAATTTTCGCGACTTAAAATTCTAGCGCTAACGCGAGGAATAGCCTCCCGTTTGGCAAAAGAGGCGAGCCCTGGGCGGATCGAAGTAGTACGAGTAGCGTAGTAGCGTAGAGGCGTCTATCACTAGGATAGACGATATACCGTAAGCCTGCCCGCAAGGGCAGGAGCGGGGACCTTGGCTTAGACGCCTGGGTCAAGAGGATAGACACTCTATAAAAACGTCCCCTTGGTTATAAACAGCCCACCACACACCAACATGACCGGCACGACCACCACAACAAAAAGATACCGGTCCAGGGAATCGGAGACCCAGGATCCGGCGATTGTCCCATGTGCGAAAGCGGACCTCCAGTCGTCGTCAGCCAGCTACCGCAGCTCTGCGTTGGTGGACCACTCGGCCATCGGAGAGTCAAGAGCTACGAGTCGGGGAGCCATCGGGCCA